>OX335668.1:73997857-75257142 GCA_946894065.1 Acleris literana | reverse complement strand
ATGTGGTAAAGGTTTAACCCAGCCTATTTACGCATTATGTCAAACAGCTTAACATTCAAATTCCTAGATGGTACATAGACTTGTATCCCTTTAAATGTATATGTTTTAGATATGTGTTGAAGTTAATGACGTTAATTATAGGTACCTTTTCGAGCTACTGCAGTCGCACGAGCACGGGTCCGACCGTAATTTCGACTACACGCGGCCGCCGATCGTGGGCCGCCGCCCGGTAGTCAACGGCGGCCCGCATTCACCACAACACTCCAGGTAACTCATTCAGGTTATAGGAGTAGTATAGGGAACATTATCAGTATTATGAATCACCCAATTAACCCGTGGAACAATTCACATAGGGGTCCATGTTGCTCTAAGCTCTGCTAAAACTCAGTTTTACCCTTTAGACTAGCGATTCCGAACCTAACCGTGAGACCGTCGCATATAAAGTCGTATTTTTGTCAAGGCGAAGTAAACTGATATTTTCGGGTTTCTTGGTTTTTGAGATACAAATTGTGATTAAAGCATTGTTGTGAATCGTTACTTAATGCCATGAGGAAAATATTATATTGGATAACAAATAAGTTGTTATTATACAGTATGTAAGTGAACGAAAGGCAAACCTTAAAACTGGTGGATGTTGAAAACGGGTATAATACAATGAGACACTTTTTTTAAATTCAGTATTTTTTTTGTGTTTTTATTTTACTAAATGTAATAAATAACTTACCTCTTTCTCATCAGTCGGTAAACGATCTTAGTAACATCCTGTGATGCAAGCATGTTATCACTTTATTAACGTAAAGTAAACAAACTACAAATTATCTAATTCTGGATATCAGGCTATTACAGTTTCAACTACGACCACATTATCATATCACGTTTACATTACAATGCACTCTTAACCTCACTGCAGAATGAATGACTAAATGTGTAAATAAATAACAGAGATTTCGTGAGTAAACGTCGTCTGTGATATTTTTGATCTGTCATGGACAGTGTTGGTGACCTCAAACGAAAAACTTTTTTTTCTTATAACAAAAAGGTTAGCTTACCAATAAATTGCATTTTTCCCTCAATCATCTTTAGACATAGCCTTATTATCTGTGCCTTCAATTTGATATTTGACGTCCGTCACTTTCGTCAGATAAATTTAAATTGTAAAATTGCAATAGTATAATGCCTTTAAATTTTACTACGGAGGAGATAATGGATATGATCCTTGCGTACGGAGAGTGCAGGTGCAATGGGAATGCAGCCCTTCATTTGTACCTACTCTGAGAGGTATTCCACAAGAAGGCAACCAAATAATAGTCGTGTCATCGTCAATGCGATTTTACGACTGCGCAATAACGATCGGTCGGTGCCTATGAACTCAGGTGGTCCTCAACTCAACGTGTTCATGTTACGCAGGAAGAACGTATTGCAGCATTTTCAAAACCAATCGGGTTCTAGTACGGTCACGGACTTTAATTGATCGGCCACTTGCACACTGTTCGTATATTAGCCGTGTAATGCAAATCGGGTTCAGTCAGTTTAACTCGTATTTATAGACAAGGAAAGTCGCAGGAAAGTATTTCATCTTTGTCATGTCATGTGTCGTGTTTGACAGGCGAAAATTGCCATATCTGAACGGAAGAAAAATTTTATTTGACAAAATCATTGTCAGAGTTGTTTTTGAAAGTTAGAATGGCATTTCCAACTGTGAAGTATTTATTTAACATTTCTATAGCCGCTAGCAGATTATCGGATTATCTGTAATAAATACTTATTGATATCACCTTTTTAAAGTAAATTATGTCAGTTGGTAATGTTGGTATTGACAACAAGTTGTGCGCTGTTTATACGTTACGAGGGAACGTTAATTTGAGACCCATTTCAAGAATAATATGCTTGAAGTCGTCAATGTCATTTGTAACTTTTAGGAAACTCAACCTTATTGTTGTAGAATGTCAGATTGACTTTGGACCTAAGGTGGGTACCCAATTAAATCTCGTGACTGTACAAGACATTATGACATTAACCTAAGTTGTTGTCACTGATCAGATTATCATCAAACCAGAATCAGTATATCCCAGGAAGGCTTCCCTTCATTGGTAACAAGAACTGATCTGATCTTATCGGATTAACGATTGACGATTAGAATAAGTTAGTCGATGATCCACTGACTGACGAGAACTGACATATCCCCGAGAGACCCGGTGTGCCACAGGAGTAACAAAATCAAGGGAGTTGAATTTAAACGGAGATAAAAAGTTATATGTAAGTGTAAGTTGTATGTATGTATGTATGTATGTATGTATGTATGTATGTATGTATGTATGTATGTCTATTACTGGGCACGCTCTGCAGCTTAAACGGCTTGATGGATTTTAACATACGAGGTGTCATTCGATTCGTCTTAATTGCCGAAGTGACATAGGGTATATAATATTTCAATATGGCGTCCGCGAAAAAAAATATGGAGGGGAATAGAAAAAAATATTTTTTATTATAACAATATGGGTATCAAATAAAAGCTATTAAAGAGCCCATTTCAAATATATATACATTATAACACTTTGATGCTACTATTTTGCAAGAAAGTCAAAAAAATAGGTAAATGTTAATTAATAAACTCCTTTCGCTAGAAACAGAGTTTCGCTTGTAATTTGTCACTTGTAGCTTCGCGACATTAAAAAATTAAGCTCCAGAGCTCATATATAACTTAGTAATCATTAATTAAACCACTATTTTATTAATAAAAACTAAAAAGAGTTAAATAAATTAAATTATTAAAAATAAACAAAAAACCCGACTGCAATATAAACAACTGAAACTGGTTTTTTGTTTATTTTTAATTTAAAAGATGTTCTGAAATAAATATGGATTTGTCTCAAATGCATACTTTTTTTTTTTCATTCTTTTTTTATCTTTATTTACTGAGAAAAAATATTGAATATTATCAGTTTGCAGAGTCCGCTTTGGACAAAATGACGTCATTTGGTTTGTAACCGTGTTTTGTTTTTTAAGTCTTACACTAGCTGTGACGTAGAAAAGACCATATGGCGTTTAAGCTCTTTAGCCATTAGCAGAAATTTGTTTGTTTATTTCCTCAGCAAATAATAAACAAAAAAAAATGCATGCTTTTCAGACAAACCTCTATAAGGATATTTTTTTGTTTGTTCGTTTAGTCTCCAAAATGTTGTCCACTTTATTACAGGTTTGAAAAATTAAGCTTATTAAACGAGCAGCAGGCTCGATGTGAATTTAATTCAGAAAGCTCTTGGTTTGGTTTATTGACATTACAAACATTACATTCGTCGGGCTTTGGTTGAAGCTAATGTGTCTTGTGTGTTTAACGCATGAGGTCTTAATTGCTGGGATGGTAAGTGGCCCGACAGCTTAACGCTGGTTCCGTGGGCTAGAGGCAGTAGTCTCCTATAGGATGCAACGTGCTTCAGAACTCGCACCTCAGCCACGCGGCTGCAAGACTCGAGCACTCCGAATACTCAGAGCTCAAACCGGTATATGAGTTTGTTCCGGTAGCGAGAGCTAAGATCAGTGTTCGCCAAGTGTCATACATTTTTTTGGAGTAATCCCCATCGACAAAACCGAAATTTTCTATAAAATAACTGACTTTTGATTTCAGAACCTTTTATTTCTGAGGCTTTTGGTTTTTTTGACAAGTGTTTTTGTTTGAAGCATTTGCTTTGCTTGTGCATTAGCTATTAGAAAAAATCATTTTCAGTTCTTAGAGTGAAGTTTTTTTTTCACAATCGACAGTGTTACACCAAAAAGCGGATTTTTTGAAAAATGTTTAAAAAGTTAAAGAACTCGAAAACCAGTGACATTAGACCCAGTTACATGGGACAAAGTTATTGCAAATTAGCTCTAGTATAACCGGCTTTCAATGAATAGGTCGAGTGGACAAGGCACCATTATTAAATTTGAATTAAAAGTGAAGTGTCCATTACTGGTGCCTGTCAGCTAAAAGTGTCCATCATTGGTGCCGTCACCCTACTATGAGGTGTTTAAAAACCGTCGTCGTAATTTTTTTTTAATACTTAGTCTTCGATCAGCGCCCATCGGAAGTTCGCAACGGTGTCATTTTCCTGTCATTTTCCTACTCCCACAAACTATGATGAAACTTTGCTTAAAAGCTATATACGGAAACGGTGTTTATTTAATATTATAGTTTACTAAACACAGTATCCGTCATGAATTATTACTAGGGATCGGAAATTCGGATGCTTTTATTGTTTTGTTTTTGTTGTTGTATTGATGTTAAGTAGTATGGAGGCGGACTCAATTTAGTTTTGCTAATAAATTTCCCGGGATTTCCCGGAATACCGGAAATTAGGATACATATACACATACGTATTTAAATAACATATTTTAGTTGTTTCTTTTTAGAAGTTATGTGGTTTGTTTAACTAACAGTACCTCCACTATTCTTTAACATCAAACTAAAATAAATTTGTTAAGTTACATATTATTCTTATGAAAATGAATGGTACTAATGTTAGTATTTTTGTGAAATCGCCAAATTAAAACAAATATACATAGTCATACAAAATTGAACTGTTTACCAACGTCTAAGAATGTGAACAAAATTGCTGAAAATAGTCATAACTTAAATATTTTGACAGTTATCACTATTTCCTAATGTTTTATACAATCCCGGAATCCCGGAACTTAAATAATTAAAATAATATTTTTTAAGAAGCCGACTCCATACTTGGAGAGCTTTTCCGGAAATTTGCTAAGTGTAGGTATAAAAGCATTTCCGAGGTGACGAAACTGAGCAAAATTTTTCGATATTTTTGGGACTCTGTAATTGAAGTTGAAGTGTTTAGAGTAATTGTAATAGAAAAAAATTGCGTAGAAAAGTTTCGTCATTTTCATTGAATTCCTGACTTTTGTATGGGAGCTAGGATTTTTTTTTTATTCAGCCTCGAAATCACCTACATTTAAACTACTAAGATCGTTTTCTTATATTGAAATGTATTTTTCTTATTAGAAAACACGCATTGAAATTTTACAAAAATCGTAACGCGTCCACTACAGGGTTGATAAAAATCACGATTAAAAAAAAACAACAAAAAATGGAATTAATTTGATTTAAATCGGATTAATTTGACATATAAACAAATCAATGTTTAAAAAACATACTGTTATTTAAATTAAGAATTAGTTTAGTTTTTTCAATAGGAAGACTAATTTGGCTGCCTTCTCGGTACCTTATCTATTTCTTATTTTGCTGTGCACCAAATTGAATTCCGAAAATATTATTTCGACACCAGCGGCAGAAGCAACTGTACATATCAGTTGCTTGATGATATCCTATTCTTCTTTGGTTACACACTTTTTCATATCATGTATTGCTACCCACCAATCAGTAGGGGTAGTTTTCTGTATGACTTGTTTATCGAATAATACTCTCGTGAAACGCTCACCTTTTGCATTCAAACGAATAATGCGACTCATGAAACTGATTCCAGTCTCTCCATTACTTTTCACTTTCACTAATCAATCACGAATGACCGCGCCATAGACTAAACGGAAGGATTCAGTCGCGGTGTAGGTAAACAGCATTGAACACGTGTGTGAGCGCCGCATTTTATGTCGGGGGAAGTCCCTCGACTTATTTCGCCTGATTTGGTCGCAGTAAAAAAGCATTGATTTAATTTAATCAGTGATCCCCAAAGTGGTCTATATCGACCCCCAGGGGTCGACGACGACCTGCAAGGGGTCCATGAGAGGAAAATGGGGGTCCAAGATAGTGGATCCCATTTAAACAAGTCGTGACTTTAATTTTGGCTTTCTATTAATGGAATAATCCATATTCATACACAGATATTAGGCAGGTACCCGGGCCATTCTACTTTTCGTTGTACATACGTTTTAGCCACGTTCGAACTAAACTATTTTTATTTCAAAAACCGGTAAAGTGCTGCGTTTTCTAACTTGAAACTCGAAAAGGGACATAAATAAGCTTATATTTAGAGTTATCCTGATTCATAAAAAGTTATTTGTAATAACTATAAAGTGAGTAACGCAGTGGACGTTGATGTCCCCGCCTTTTCTATGGAAAAAGTGCAATTTACCACTGAGTTACCAAGATTCTTCAACGATAATTAAGTAATTTAAGAGTTGTTTTTTTGAAAACCGCTAAACTTAAACATTCTACGTTCATGTTATTTATTTATACGCGGATTCATAATTAGGTATACTTTTTATCGGCCGATAACAAAAGTGTACACTGAAAAGTAGAATGGCCCACCTACTTACTTACGTAATACTTTCTTATAAATATACACACATCTATCTATACAGGGTGTCTGGAAATCCTTTGGAGAAATTTTAACAGTAGATAGGGTGGATGATTTGGATCATCCCTATATTGGTAACTTTTTTTTAAGTTAATATTTGACTGAGTTACAGGTTAATTTATCATCGCCTTTCCTGACGATGCTCTCAGTATACCCCATCTTAACTACATCATTCATAACATGTGTCACAACGTAATGTAAATAAACAAGTTGTTCCTTATCAACAATGTTTCTAATCATGGTCAAAAGCTCCATGGTGTTTAGAAAACTGACACATTATTCTGTAATGTGAATGATAAGACGGTCTCTGATAAGGGCTATTATGTAAAATAATTTAAAAATGAAACTTACGATTACGATTTTTACGCGCACTCTTCTAACTTCTCTCACAGCTAAAATAGCACTTTCACACGTACTTACATCAAACTTCTTTAACGAGCATGAATCATGAATTTATTTGATTGATTTGTACCACTATCCAGGGATTAATACAAATAAAAGACACAATAATAAAACCAACATTAATTTGTGATTGTGCTTTGACAGTTTGACATAGTAATTTTTTAAATCTTGTACCTTTGTTAACTCTTTGTGAAAAGAGGTTTAGGATTCATTTGTAAAAATAAAATCGTTCCTAGGTACACGTTACATTTTATCAGAATTACATTTAAAGCTGGCATCATACGCGTTGTTGAACTTTTTGAAAGATATTCGTATCCTAAAGAAAGAAAAAATAAAGGGATGAAGACGGGTGAGTACGTACGTCATACTTGGGCATTTACATAAAAAAGTGTACCCAATTAAGGACTGAAATTAAGGAAGTTTAACTTAGTCAGTTTTGGTGGCCGTCAATGTATAGCTAATTTTCGTCACAAAACTGACAAAGTTAGAGTTCCTTAATTTTAGTCCTTAATTGGGTACACTTTTTCGTGAAAATGCCCAAATGTCGTGAAAGTACGGCGTACTTACTCGTCCGTCTATCACCCCTTTTAGGATAGCTTCGTAAGAAGAGATCAACGTGGTGACACTCTGTGGTGACACTACAATATTCTTAAGTAGCAACCATCATTTATTCAGAGACGTCAATTAAATTTAATGCTTGATTAAAGTTGCGTCTGTTATTTTTTTTGCTATAGCAAGAGAATAAGAAAACACATCACTAAACAAGGGGGGAAGTTAGGGCATGGTCTTGGTGGGAATCGCTGATAGTGAGAACAGCATTGCCTATAAAATGCCAAGAAACCATCTGCGGTGCCATGTGGCGAAACACCAACAAAGCAGAGCCCTAGCCAGTCCGAGTCATCCACGTCCACGCTCGTCCCCCTGGAGACTGCTGCATCCGCGCAGGAGCGCGCCCGCCACCACGAGATGCAGATGAGCTGAGGATGCAGGGCGACAGGCGAACATTCTGCGCCTCAAAACAGAATCAACTCACTAGGGAGGATACCCGAATAAAACCGAGCCTGCCCATTGGCTCCGAGGTGGCATCCCCACCGACGGGCTAGGGTATAGTGGGCTAATCACTCGCTTACCTGAATTTAACCGATTTTTGAAACCGAAACAGAGCATAACCGGACTGATCTTATACCGACGACTTTTGGCATGAAAACACGGACACGATTTGCTTGCTGGAATGTGCGAACGCTGAGCGACGACAGCCGACTAGCCCAAGCAGAAACAGAAATGCTAAGATACAAACTGCAGATACTCGGCCTCAGTGAAGTTCGCAGAAATGGATTCGGAGAACTGAGAACGTCCAGAGGACTCACACTACTTTACTCGGGAAAGGAGGATGAAGAGGACACCCGGGAGCATGGCGTGGGATTTCTGCTCTCTGACGTAGCAAAACGAGGGCTTCTGGACTGGAAACCGATCTCAGACCGAATTATCACAGCCCGTTTCTACACCAAGGCCCGGAAAATCAGCGTTGTGCAATGCTATGCGCCTACAAACAGTGCCAGCGAAGAGCTCAAAGACGATTTCTATAATGCACTAAACGCCACACTTCGTAACATCCGCAAACAGGACATAGTGATCGTCATGGGCGACTTGAACGCAAAGGTTGGTACAAACAACGCTGGCTGTGAGAGACATATGGGCAAACACGGGCTGGGAGTGCGCAACGGGAGCGGGGAGCGTTTCCTAGAGTTCTGCCAGACCAATGACTTAACCATCGGAGGGACTTTATTCTTACACGGAGACCACCACAAATACACTTGGAACTCACCCGATGGCATCACCAAGAACCAAATTGACCACCTGGCCATCAGCTCTAAGTGGCGAGCATCGCTGCTTGATGTGCGTAACCGCAGAGGTGCCGATATTGATAGCGACCACCACCTCGTCGTTGCGGAAGTACGACTGAAAGTATCGACATCTCGTGCGTCTACCGAAACCGCAAAAACAAGCCGACGTTTTGATGTTGGTAAGCTGAAAAACCCGGAAATTGGAGACATTTTTAAGCTGGAGCTTAGGAATCGTTTTTCTGTTCTCGATGCGAACCCCACAACTGTCGACGCGGAGTGGAATCGCATCAAAATGGTCTATACAGAAACCAGCTCCATCGTTCTAGGACATAAAACACACACTAGAGAGGAGTGGATGTCGCAGGAAACTTGGGACCTCATTGGACAAAGACGAGAGCTTCATCTCAAACTTATTGCCACAAGTGAGGAATCTGTACAGGAAGATCTCAGACTGCAATACCGGCAGATCCGTAAGAGGATCTATCGCAGTACCCGTCGGGACAGAAGAGTGTGGGCTGATGGTATTGCTGATGGAGCCCAGCGTGCAGCGGTCACCGGTAATCTGAAGGAGATGTACAAGGCCACGAAGACTCTCTCAGGAAAACGAAGCGCAAAGAAGAAACCGTTGAAAAGCCGGGAGGGCCAGTTTATTGTGACATCGGAAGGGCAACTGCGACGCTGGCAGGAACACTTCCGGGAGATCTTCCGCATTCCAGACGACCAGACTAACACCATGCCCGAAGACAGTTTGCCTCTGCAATGTTTAAATATCGACTGCTCCCCACCGTCTGGAGCTGAAGTAATCAATGCCATTCGCTCGCTCAAACTTGGCAAGGCCCCAGGAGTCGATCTCATAACAGCTGAGATGTTAAAGGCGGATGTGGCTTCGGCAGCAAATGCCCTGACGCCCCTGCTGCAGCGCATTTGGCAAGACGAAGTGCTACCGCACGACTGGAACAAAGGCCTGCTTATCACCGTACCAAAAAAGGGAGATCTCAGTCAATGCAGCAACTGGAGAGGCATTACTTTGCTTTCGATTCCTTCCAAGGTGCTCTGCAAAGTAATTTTGGATCGGCTTTCGAAGGCCGTTGACCCTCTAATTCGCAGTGAGCAGGCAGGATTCCGCCCCAATCGATCATGTACCGACCAGATTAACACTCTACGTATCATACTGGAACAGGCTTCAGAATGGCAAAGGGAGGTATATCTAACCTTTGTAGACTTCGAAAAGGCCTTTGATACGGTGAGATGGGCCAGCATCTGGTCCTGCCTACGCAAGATTGGTGTCCCCGAGAAGCTCATTAACATCACAAGAGCCTTATACAAGAATTATTCTTGTAAAGTGACGCACAACGGACTCGTCTCGGAGGATATAGCGGTACACGCAGGCGTACGACAGGGGTGCCTCCTGTCGCCGCTCCTCTTCTTGGTTGTTCTTGATGGCATTCTGTATAGCACCACAGAAAACAAGCGCCGCGGCATAGAATGGGGCATAACCAACATCCTAGAGTATTTGGATTATGCCGATGACATATGCCTCTTAAGCCACACTCGCGCAGACATGCAGGCCAAATTGGACGACCTACGTCTTGAGGCGGCGAAGACGGGGCTCAAAATTAACACCAGGAAGACCCAGGAAATGAGGTGCGGGGCAACGAGCTCTTCGCCGTTGGTCATCGGCACAGAGGTAGTGGAACACGTCCACAAATTTACGTACCTCGGTAGCTGCGTGTCAGAGACTGGAGGAACTGAAGAGGACATCACTTCGCGGATCGCCAAAGCCCGAGCAACGTTTGCGCAGCTGAGACCCGTATGGCAATCACGGAAACTGACACGGAGAGTCAAGCTCAAAATATTCCGGTCCAACGTGAAAACCGTATTGCTCTACGGGTGTGAAACGTGGAAGGTCACCAAGGACATCTCGCATCAACTTCAGGTCTTCGTGAACCGATGCCTTCGCAATATACTCGGTATTTTCTGGCCCGAGAGAATATCCAACGCTCGCCTGTGGGATCGCTGCGATGAAGTCCCAATCGATCATGCCTGGATAGGCCACACCCTCCGAAGGGATCCCAACCACATCCCGAGGCAAGCCCTGGATTGGGATCCCCAAGGAAAACGCAAACGTGGTCGTCCAAAACAAACCTGGCGGCGGACTATAATTGGCGAAGCGAAGGCCATTGGCAAAACCTGGAGCGAAATCAAGCGAGACACTCAAGACAGAACGGGATGGCGATGCACTGTGGACGCCCTCTGCCCCATCTAGGGGACATAGGACCTTAAGTCAAGTAAGTCAAACAAGCATTAAATTTAATTGATGTTTCTGAGTGTAGCAGTTAATGGTGGTTATTTAGTTGGAAGTAATAGCTTATTAATCAGAAGGTTTCGGGCAAATTTAATCATGTTACCAAAGAACAATGCCAGATCCTGGCTAAAAACACTTAAAAAAAACCCCGCGGATACTAAGGATGTTGATATAACCTGTTTTTTGTGAGCACTTAGAAGGTGCTTCGTGTTTGAACTTGTTTCTCGTTCCCATACCTACGCTCTTATTAAGAGCGAGTGAGAGAGAAGTACAAACCCGAAGCACCTTCTAAGAGCTATCGTGCTGTACTACGTAAGTTTATCGATTCCATGGCCTGCGAAAGGTTGGTAAATTTGTTTCTCTATGGTAAGTGTGACATCATCATAAATTGTAATGAATTATGCGACAACCTATATATCCATCGTCTATCCGAACTTTTAGAAGTCTATGAATTTATGGCTGTCATTAGATGTCATTGTTAAATTATGTTATTTTCAAATATTCAAGTCGTAATTATTTTTGCTGTAAACCAGTTATATGGACCACTTTAGAGCAGAAAACATTGGTAAATGGTTAGATCTCGACAAGACGGACGATATAATCACTCTTGGCAAAGCATGAACAAGAGATCTAGTGTATTTACCTTTAAAACCAGCTAGTGTTCCAATTGCAAAAATGAAAGTACAGTAAGTTTCACTAAAATGTATCATTATTTTTAAAATGTTAACATGATTTTTGTTTACATGGGGCGAACTGTTTGTTTACATACCATGTAAATAACGTAGGTATGGTCTCAGGTCATTGACCTTGAACTTGGAGTTTTGACGTTAGTTACTACGAACGTTTGGGGTAGTATCAACATCAAAATGTCAAGGTCAAGATATCGGCTGCGATACATTAAGTAACAAAATGAATATAATTAAACCTTCTTTGTTTTTTACCTTAACAGAAACAAAAATGAACCATACACCCGTGATCAGAAACGTGCGAACTATTACTGCGCCAAATATCTCCAAAGGTTTTCCAGACACCCTGTATAAATTATGTTTTAATTTTCTCTGCGTGTAAGTTTTTATTTAAAAAAAAATATTATATGTAGTATATTTATATCTAGGCACATATAATATTTTTTACAAAATAAAAACTTACACGCAGAGAAAATTAAAACATAACTTATATAGACATATAAGTATTGAAAGAAGTAGTTATAAGAAAGTATTGTTATATTTTAAATGTGTAAGTTTTTATTTTGTAAAAAATATTATATGCAGGTATAATATTTTTCCGGGCTAAATTTTAATTGTAGCTTTTGTAAATTTTTTGCCTACTGGATCTATAACGTTATACGTGCAAAAATCCCCAAGATTTCTTGCTTAGTTTTTACGTGACAACGTAAATATTAGGTAAGCAGGGGTCCACCCAAAACCGAAAAAATTGCCAAGTGGTCAACGAGCCAAAAAAGTTTGGGGACCTTTGATTTAAATCATTGTCTTTTATTAAAAAAAAACAATTGATCTTAATCGCGATTTAAATCACTGATTTAAATCAACTGATCTAAATCATATCAACCCCGGTCCACTTTGAAACCCAAAAGATCAATGTTCGTATCGTATCTTATAACGTAGGAAAAATAACACCAGAAAATCCAGTTGCAATGTAAACTTAAGTGTATGATCTGTCATTTGACTGAAATTCAATTTTTTTATTTGTCTTAAACTTTGATGTTTTGGGGTTCAAAGTGGACGCGTTATGATGTTATTAAAATGTCAATGTTTGTTGTCTAATAAGAAAAATACATTTCGATACTAGAAGACTATCTTAATAGTTTGAATGTAGGTGATTTTGAGGCTGAATAAAAAAAACCTAGCTCCCATACAAAAGCCAGTAATTCAATCCGAATATGACGAAAATGAGCAAATTTTTACGATTTTTTTGTGACTGTAATTTAAGTTGAAGTGTTTGGAGTATTTGTAATAAATAATTCATGACGGATACTGTGTTTAGTAAACTATAATATTAAATAAACACCGTCTCCGTATATAGCTTTTAAGCAAAGTTTCATCATAGTTTGTGGGAGTAGGAAAATGACACTGTTGCGAACTTCCGATGGGCGCTGATCGAAGACTAAGTCGCACTGCTAGATCAAAACAGTAATAACTCAAAATACAACTGTATTTTAAAATCAACTTTAATATAACTCCTTTGAACTTGAAACAAAACTAACAAAGATATTGAGTTGATACTGTTTTGACCTAGCAGAGCGAAGTATTAAAAAAAATTAACGACGACGGTTTTTGTTATTAAACACCTCATAGTACACCCTCAATTTTTTTTATTGAAATCCATAACCATGCGGAAACACAAAATAATTCATATCAGAAGTTTTCATATGGAATGACTCTAATATTAGTAAGACTAGCCGTTCTTCCGACGTGAAGTATCAATTTAACTGACTTCTATACTGGACATCACTGGAGACATCTACGCCCAGTATCCCAATACTACCGGATGTTTGCATGGGACCCCCTGGAATGAGGACGCCAAAACAGATGGGTCCTTCTTAGCATTAAATGCACAAATTCGTGTCCTCGGGGACTAGCTCCAGGACACTTTCAACTTCTGACCTCAAGTTCTGACCGTCTTTCTATATACGACACTCCATACACTCGACGCGACATATCGCGCGTCTCCTGTACTGTCATCTTCCTGCATTGCAATGTATGTTGGCGATAAACACCACATCATTAAGCCCGTGGCTACACAGAGGCGCGACGCGATGAGTGACACAAGCGATTGAAACAAAAGCTTTATATTATACGCTCACAGCTACATTAAGGATCGTATCGGAAAGAAAGCAGACAACTTAAGGCATTTCTAAAAACTTGCACGTACGGTCAAGGACGTTAATTTGTGACCCATTTCAAGAAAAATATGCTTGAAGTCATATATGTCATTAGAGATGTCATTTGTAACTTTTAGTAAACTCAGCCGTATGGATGTTGAATGTCAGATTGACTTTGGACCTAAGGTTGGTAACAAATTTAATTCCTTGACTGTACATAAAATAGGCATGATTTTTTTTTTAAATTACTGTACTACATTCTTTTCTTTAAATTGCATCAAAAAGCAATTGCTATTTTTGTGAAACTGGCAACATGGGGCGAATTAGCGTACACGTTAGTAACAATGTTTTGGACGATTGATGCAAAATAAAAGGTACAGTCAAGGAATTTAATTTGTGACCCACCTTAGGTCCAAAGTCAATTTGACATTCTACAGCAATAAGGTTGAGTTTCCTGTCAATTACAAATGACTTGACATCTCTATTGACAATGACATCTTCAAGCAGATTTTCTTTGAAAAGGGTAGCAAATTAACTTCCGTGACCGTACGAAGATTAGAAAACTGGCTAAAAAGTAAGATTTGAGTCCCGCGACTTGGCACTAGAAAAGAAAGTCGTAAGAATGTTTTAACAAAATCCGTCCCTTTCAATACGAGATAGTTATGGCCTCTTTGGCTATGATACAAGAAATCAAACTAAGATGCAACCTAAAAACTTATAAAAAATAAAGACAACCAAAATGAGATGAAAATCAAACAATTGCCGTCTGAAAACGGAAAAGGAAATTATATGACCGTATTATTGACCAAAAAAAATCAGTGTATTATTTACAATAGATGGATGACGAGACCTATTGCAATTTGGAATTTAAAGCCTTACCAGGACTTCAATTTATTACGGTTCCGGCTAATAAGAAGGTTACTCGAAAAGATAAAGATAAAGCCATCAACATCGAGAAATTCGGCAAAAAAGTATTAGTGAGGCAAGTGATTTGTCAATGCGGTATGCGATCGCAATCTATCTTCATTACAGGGACTTTGAACGCTACGGTTTACCGTGACGAATGCTTACAGAAAAGATTATCATCATCATCATCATCATGTCAGCCGAAAGACGTCCACTGCTGGACATAGACCTCCCCCAAGGCTCTCCGCTCAGACCGGCCTTGTGCTTTTCGCATCCACCGCGTTCCCGCGATCTTTACAAGGTCGTCACTCCATCTTGTTGGAGGCCTACCTACAGCTCGTCTCCCGGTCCGCGGACGCCACTCAAGAACCTTCTGACCCCATCGGCCGTCAGTCCTGCGAGCAATGTGCCCCGCCCACTGCCACTTAAGTTTGGCTATTCTTCGGGCTATGTCGGTCATATATGTCTATCATCATTTCTGATTCTATCGCGCAGAGAAACCCCGAGCATAGCCCTCTCCATAGCCCTCTGAGTGACTTTGAGCTTCCTTATAAGGCCCATTGTTTGCTCCCACGTCTCAGATCCGTAAGTCATCACTGGCAACACACACTGGTCAAAGACTGACTTCAGACACTGCGGTAATTTGGATGAAAAGGTGCTGCGAAGCTTCCCGAACGCTGCCCAGCCGAGTCGGATTCGACGAGTGACCTCTTTCTCAAAGTTGGACCTACCTAACTGGACTGTTTGTCCCAGGTAAATATAGTCGTTAACAACTTCGACCGGAGAGCCTCCGACTATCACGGGAGTTGGCGCGACATGGACATTGGACATGACTTTCGTCTTGTCCATGTTCATCCTCAAGCCAACTCGGTCGGAAACTCCACTGAGGTCAGCGAGCATTGCACTGAGGTCCTCCATGGTCTCAGCCATGACTACGATATCGTCAGCGAATCGAAGGTGAGTGATGTACTCGCCATTTATGTTGATGCCTCGTCCTTTTCAGTCCAGAACCTTAAAAGCATCCTCCAATGCAGCGGTGAACAGCTTCGGAGAGATCACATCTCCTTGTCTGACTCCCCGCTGCAGAGGAATAGACTTCGTGCTCTGGTCCTGTAGTCGGACGGACATAGTGGCGTTGCCCATAAGTTCGCCCAATTGAGCGATATTGGTCTTTCATGATACGATACCTTCAAAAAAGTCAAAGCTGCCACAACCGTTGACGACTTAAAAACAAACTGGAACAGGGCATCTAAAAACGTATCAAAAGTGGTCGTCCAGAATTTAATGAGACACATCAAAAAGGAAGTTAGGTGGCAAAATAGATATCATACGACGAACTCATTCGGAACAGTTTTTTATAAAGACCTTATTTTTCAGTTCTTTTTGTTTCATTATCAGTTTTCACACAGAATAAAAATAATATCATTTTGAAGTTGGCTTCTTTCTTTCCGTTACGGTCCTCATGCATCCAAAACCACTAGCGATATTTGAATTCTATAAGCGACTTAAATAACATAAGCGTCGCTAAGCGCAGCGGCTACACCGAACGATCAGCGATGTCGACGCGATCTTACCATCGAACCTTTAACTGGCGCTTCATATTCAAAATTACTACCCGGTATATGTGTGCCTACATTAAGCGTGTAGTTAACCGCGATTTTTCTTCTAAGCTATCTTTTCAATATAAGACATTTTTAGTGTGATTTTGTATTGTTGCGAATAAATGTCTCTTTATCTTTATCTTATCTTTATCATATGCATCCGAGTTTGTATAGTTAGAGAGGTGAAATGCCACAGATTTTTAACTTTTAGATAGTAGATACGTTGTTCTGACTTTTACACCGCTAGTTTACTTCGCCTAAATAAAAATACGACTGCACTGGATTTATGGTTGTAAAATAAAATAGTGTATAATAGTTATTTATGTAACCGGTACATATTGATGCTTTTTAACTTACAAGTACCGCGGTTGGAACGCGAGCTTGCGTGCGCTTTAATTACAGGCACGAGTACCTTAAGAGTACCGTACCGCTCCATACATAACCTTTTCTACAAGCTTAGGAAACTACAAAATGTGTCGTAATTTAATTAGTTTAGTTCTTACAGTGCACCTAGTATGCTGCGTTTATCGCGTGACAAAGTTTGGATAGGGCATCCGTCACCTTCTGACACGTAAATAAGTACGAGAGTGTCGGATGCTTTATCCACATTTGACACGCGATATCGACGCAGCCATACAAGGCCCGCAGGTGATTTCTAAATTGATAGCGACCAGTCGACCAAAGCGAATAACTATGGCGTCATACGTCATACAGCCTAGTTTATTTATATACATTTTTTATCGTTTCTTCTTGATTATCTTTATCTTTAACATAGTATAAAACAAAGTCGCTTCCGCTGTCTGTTCGCTTAGATCTCGCTAGTAAAATATAATGCTCTTCTGACACATTTCTTTTTTCGTTAATATTCCGAGCAATATAGTATAAGAATACATTATTTATTAATAAAAACTAAAAAGAGTAAAATTAATTAAATTATTTAAAAAAAAAACCCGCGACTGTAATAAACAAATCAACTTAAATTTTAATAGGTATAGGTACTTAAAATAAGAACAAACGAACGAACTTACAAAATTACTTAAACTACACTAAACTAACAAACCGCTACCAGTGGGTATTGTTCCCAAAATGCTGGCAGCATTGCCACGTTGAATGGCAATGCTTAATCTTTGTGCCAAGTACAGGCCAGCATTTTGGTCACGAGTTGCGTCGACCAGACGCTTTGAAAGGTCTTTAAAAATACGATGAGCTCCTGGTCCCCACGGTCCTAAAGTTTCGACCCCAAAAAGCTCAAATATATAACTTCTACCAAGTTGACTGTATTTGCGCCTTTTGAGGGTCTCCGCTAATTCCGCCCCAAAACCAGCACTATTACTTGTCCCTGGAAGGTGTAACGGCGCAAGGGTATCCACGCAAGTGGCATCCCAAACCAACGGCCGACCCAACTTCCACGGAACAAGAGTCATCCCATCAGGTATTTTACCATCATCGCGCATTAGACCATTTGTTTCCAAAATAGCGGCACAATTGGCGCTGGTAAAAGCCCGACGGATGACATCATTAAGGCTGGAGTGACGGGAAAGAATTAGTACGGCCAAACCAATTAATTTTATTTATCTGTTCTTAATTATTATTTCTTTTAAATCTCCTGTTATGGTAATTAATAGTTTTTTATTTATTAGAGGTTTATCATAGTACTTGCAGTATAGGTCGCGGGAAACCGCTGGATGACAGCAGCAGAGGACCGACCGTTGTGTGAAAACCTTGGGGAAGGCCTTTGTCCAGCACTGGACGTTTTGCGGCTGATGAGGATGATAGTACGCGAGTAGAAAAATACCTTTATCTTTGATTTCGACGTTACCAGCTCTTAGGAAAGTACGCGAGGAGGACGCGATGCCTCTTGCACACTCCCACTTAACGTATAGCGTCTGTCTTGCCTATTCGGAGAGAGTTCAAAGCAGGCATGACAAAGAATTAATAATACCGATTAAACCTATAACCTAATAACCCTTTTTTCAGTGATGGAGAACATTCAGAACCATGCGCGAACCGTCGGTCAGTGTCACCGCGGCCAGGAAGTAGCGATGCCGGTCAGTTCCATTCCCATTAAATTATCGCTTTTTGCTAAATACATTAACAACATGGTGGGTCGGGTTATTATCGAATTGTCTTTATCGCCAAACGACCATTTCACCTAGATGACATAAAAGTAAAATACGCAGTCAGCAAAGAGTCAATTCAGCTGGACGACATGAAAGTAGAACTCTCAGTCAGCAAAGTGTCAATTAAGCAGGACGGCTCAGAATTAACATGAGCAAGTAGCCAAACGTTTGGAAATATAAATAGTCCGTATGATTAGAATACCTAATTAGCCGAAAGTAGAATTAGTTAATTGACATGAACACAGAAATGCTTAGTAGCAAAACGTCTGGAAATTAAAATAGTCAACAGCATAAATAAGTGATCATTTATGTACCTTGTCGCTTTCAATCGTATCACAATTTTGTATGACATTTCAAACACGACGTTAAAGTGGCAAGGTATATTAAATGATCACTTATTTATGCTGTTGACTGTACCTAATTAGCCGAAAGTAAAATTAGTTAATTGTCATGACCACAGAACGAGTTAGGAGCAATACCTAATTAGTCGAAAGTAAAATTTGTTGATTTTAATAAAATAAAAAAAGTGTCTTATCAATACGCAATTTTAAGATCCAGACGTTTTGCTAACCGGCCATTTGGCGTTCATGTCTATTTAGTAATTGAGACATTTTGAGATACAAACGTTTCGCTACCGGCCATTTAGCTTTTATGTCTATTAAGTAATAAAGACATTCTTAGATAAAGACGTTTCGCTACTAGTGTATTTTAAATTGTAACATTCTAAGATCCAGACGTTTTGCTAAAGATACATTTAGTGTTCATGTCTATATAGCAACAAAAGCATTACACCGCTCATTTCCGAAATACCAGTATTTTAAAATAGAAGACTCAATATATCGGAATCCCAAAACTAAACATTCAAATTAGGGTATTGTTTATTATCTTCACGCAATATTTCGAATCTGTATTTTTGAGAACCTGTTAAAAAGAGTAATTTTGTATTTTGAAATGCTGGTATTTTGGGAATGAGCGCATTACACAATCCAGACGTTTGAGCTATATTGTCTTTTGGCGAAAAGGGAATTTTGATAGTAACCCGGTGGGTCCACCTAACAAATGCGATCAGTTGATTGACACCCTCTGTGCTCTTCAGAGTGTTCGAACTTACTCATCTGACTGCTAAATATTGGGCAGACTTTAAAATCGGGGAAAATAGAATACTTGCACATCAGAATAGAGGTTCTGGACCGTTATAAAGGGGATCCCCCTTAAGCTGTAGTTTTCTGTAGTGACTTCTAGGACCAACTTGTATTTACAAGTTAGTTTTTTTGTTATAAGGCTGAAAGGTAACGCTAACTACTCAAACTAATTTGATAAGTAGAATACGCGTTAGTACGAATAGTTACAATAACCCCTTCTTATATTTGGTTTCAGGTTCCAGTTCGGGACCGTTGAAACGTTCCGGAGACCACGACATGCATCTGCCTCTGAAGAAACGCATGCGAATGACAGAATCTGCGTTCCTCCGACGAGACTCTTTCATCGATAGCATGTTTGGGGGAGTGCTTCTGACTCGCGTGGAATGCACCGAGTGCCACTCCTCCTCCCTTTCTCGGGATGTGTTCCGTGATCTCCAACTTGCTTTCCCTGAAAAGCTCGAAGGAACTCAGCACAGCGTACAGAGTCTTCTCGAGTACTATTGCTCCAAGGAGCGATTGTCTGGAGACAACAGATATGAATGTCGCGATTGTGGCGGCTTGCGGGAAGCCGAAAGAAGCGTTTTGATAGAAACAACACCAAAATTTCTCATTTTAGTCCTAAAAAATTTCAAGTAAGTACCACCTGCAATATTGAAGTTGGTTGAGGCAACATGTCAGTAGTATGTATAAACTTAAATATTATAAAGCAAAGAATCTGATAATATTAATACAATTTTATACAATATTCAGTACTTTATTACATGTTTTAAAGCACTCTTGCCAAGAATGTTTACGTCCTCAATTTATGACCAGCAATTGAATTTTAGTTTTTGCCCAGTTACCGAGTGCTCCTCCTTTTTTACCCGACTGCGGCGAACCCCAAAAGGGTTATGTAATTGACTGTATATGTGTATGTCCATCCCTATGTCTGCTCGTAACTGGGTCAACCCATTTTAATAAATGATACTTCATTTATTTATTTACTTATTTATTTATTTATCGTTTATTTAGAAAACCAACAGCCATACATTTGAAAGTAAGTATTAGAATAATTGGTAACTTAACATAGGCCAATAATAGTTTTCCCTATAATTTACAGAACATTAGTAACTGAGAGTAGGAACTTAATGAAGAAACATAAATGTTTAAAAAAACAAAAACCCGCCTTCAAAAATGCAAAAAATAACTTCTTTTAAAATGGTAGGTCAGTCCAACTGCATTCGGCTTTTGGTTTAAAATATTGTGGGACGCCGACTTCAGTTGGACTGACCTACCATTTTAAAAGAAGTTATTTTTTGCATTTTTGAAGGCGGGTTTTTGTTTTTTTAAACATTTATTTTATTTTATACTTTTTTAGTGATCCTATTTATGCTGTTACGTAGCTCCACTTCTAAATATTAATGAGAAACTATAGAACATTTCAAGCTCGCCGCAGACAACGCCGCGGGAATGTCATAGTCATATTTAAACCTAAATGTGCTTCGTCATAATCGCTCAACTACCTTTATCGAAATATCTTATCGCCGCCCTTGAAATAGGTACCGTTAAGGAGTTCCGGTGGCCATCTGTGGTCTTCATCATCAGTTCCACTTCACCGTATAGTACTTTTCAAAAGCAAATGCATGAGTTACAGTGAAAAATCCCAAAATCGCTATAGGTGTGCCTATAATATTTGAGGAGTTCTCTTGATTTTTCCATGATCCCATCATCAGATCCTGACGTGGTGACAATGGGACCAACTAGCAAGTATACCCATTCGAACAACGAAAAAATTTTACAAATCGGTCCAGTGGTCTTCGAGTAATCGGGGAACATACATAAAAAAAACCCGACGAATTGAGAACCTCCCCCTTTTTTGAAGTCGGTTAAAAAATACAGTAGATATTAACTCAAAAAAGTCTGTAGAATAAGATAACGAGGTGACTATAAACGTGTGAGCCAT
The DNA here is from genome assembly GCA_946894065.1 of Acleris literana. NCBI lineage: Eukaryota > Metazoa > Arthropoda > Insecta > Lepidoptera > Tortricidae > Acleris > Acleris literana. The sequence goes on along the minus strand of OX335668.1, from coordinate 75,235,730 downwards.
GTATGTGTTTGTGTATGTGTGTTTCTGGAACGAAACTTTGAGGCATTCAGGTATAGCCATAAGAAAAAATACTATTAGAATCTTTGGCGTCGTTGTATGGTCGACGAATTGAGAACCTCCTCCTTTTTTTGAAGTCGGTTAAAAATAAAATATACTTAATCTAACTAAAATGTCCGTAAAATTTCAAATCCGTAAGACTTTCCAATAGTTCCACTGACGTAATGAGTGTGACTCAAATCAGATATAAAGTTGTAAGAACAAACGCAAAGCCAATAAAACTAATTTATATAATGTAGGACGTATTCGTGCATTTTATTAATTAATTTAGCAACAACTTCTTTTATAACGTAACCACTGAAATACTATCTTAGACTTACTTAATAACGATTAATATTGGATAACACATAAAGTGCATAGGTAAATAATGTATTTATTTAATTCTTTCATTTTAACGCTCTTTACTTAATGTGTTTATGTTACAAATGGGTCATTATTTGGGCGTTTGTTCCGAATCACTTTCGTGGTCACATTTTTGTAGAAGTGGTTGCAGATTTAGATTTCGTTTCTGGTTAGGTATCTAAGTTTACCGGACATCTAACAAATATCCAAAAACCGCATCAAAATATACGCCCAATTCTTCAAAAATATGTCCACAAAAGTGAGGCGGTTGAAACGCTCGAATAATGACCCAAATAATAAATCAAGATTCAAACTTCGTTGATATCGTCCTACAATTATCATCGTAAAGCACGTGACGTCACGTCACGTCAAATACGGAGCTAAATATTTCTTATGGTACAGTTTGCGTAGACAGTGGCGCCTTAGAGAGCTTCATTTGAAATATTGTTGCACGTTTAACCCAAGCGATGATGGCAACCCGCTAGTGTTAGCTGCGATAAGTAGTCCTGGACTGTTGACAGGCCACGCGAGAGCGCGCATGGTGGTGATGAAGTTACACTTCTAATAGTATTTATTCTTATGGCGGTAGCACATTTTTCACTATTAATGAAGAAGCGATAACGTCGCTACCTGGACCTTTACTGATATCTAATATTTTCAATGATTTGTTAATATCTTCTTTTGATATATATAACTTATATAACTTATATAGTGCAAAGTAGAATTGTTAGGTTCCGGTAGATCGTAATGTGAGTAGAACGTTAGCGGTTTGGAAAAACGCTCTGAAAAAATGTGTTGAAAGCCGAAGGAATGCGTTCACCGGTGTCATAATTAGAGTCTTTATACGTTATTTCTGTGGGATAATTAGAGATACCGCGCTTGGTTTTAATATAATTCCAGAAATATTTACTTTTTTTAAATTGATTTTTGAACTGAATTTATATAATTATCATAGCATTCAGTTTGAATTATTTTAAACCTTTTTCGCAGTCTGGAAAAAATATCGTAGTCAACTTGGTTATTGAATCTTTTCCATCGTTTGTGTGCCTTTTGATTTCTCATTCATTATCTTTATTAGGTTGCGAATATACCAAATGGGAAACATACCTTTACCAGAACGAGTAAATTTAGGTATGAACTGCGTAATAGATTGGTAAATACTACTATAAAAAAAAAGAAACAGATTCGTCCAATTTTTTATTCTCTTTTGTGTTCTGTTCCGTGGCAATCTGTGCAATGGCGCAATAAGCCTCTTCTTTGTGTATTTTGTACTCGTCATCTAATTAGGGGATACTCCATTGAGTTCCACTTAATCACTATCTTCAAACCTGCCTGACAGTACAGACAAGCTGTGTCGTTTAAGCCTGTGGTGAGTCACACTCCCAGCTCCCTCTAGTTTGCTTGCCAGCTCATTGACATGCCTGGATAGTCTTTTCTGGTAGGATTTGCTGTATGTGGCTATCTCTTGCCTGACGGTCTTGAGGTTTAGATCCAGATGTATAAGTTTGTTGCTTATGTAGTATGGAATGTCCAGCATCATTCTGATTGTCTTATTCTGGAATCTTTGTAGGATTTCAATATTGCTATTACTTGCTGTACCCCACAGTTGTATTCCATAAGTCCATATGGGTTTCAGGATTGTTTTGTATACAGCAATTTTGCTGTCATGTGATAATTGTGATCTACGTCCTGTCAGCCAGTACATCTCCCTGAGCCTGGCATCTAGTTGCTTTCGTTTAGCCCAGATATGTTTTTGCCATGGTAGTCGTCGGTCCAAGTGCATGCCTAGGTATTTTGCATCTTCTGTTTGAGGTATCTCTTGATTGTACAGTTTTATTGGTGGGCAGGTTTGCCTTCTAAGCGTGAAAGTTACATGCACTGATTTGCTTTGATTAGCCTTAATTCGCCACTTGTCCATCCACAGCTCAACTTTTGACAAGTGTTCTTGTAGATTTGCAGATGCGGTTTGTGGGTTGTTGTGTATGGATAGCAGAGCAGTATCGTCGGCGTAGGTCGCAGTAGTGTGGCTATGACCATGCGTCGGTATGTCAGCCGTGAAGATCAGGTACAGGATGGTTCCGAGGATGCTCCCTTGAGGGACTCCCGATTCTATTTGGAACAGTTCGGATGTTTCGCTGTTGCATCTTACTTCAAAGCAGCGCTGACCAAGATATGATTCTAGCAGATGAAAGAAAGAGTGTGGTAGCATGTTTTTTATTTTCAATAGGAGCCCTTGATGCCATACTTTATCAAAGGCCTGAGCAATATCAAGGAACACGGCTGAGCAATATTGCTTATTTTCGATAGTTTGTCCTATTACATTGGTAAGCCGATGTACTTGCTCTATGGTTCCATGCTGTTCTCGGAAGCCAAATTGGTGGTTTGGTATAATCTCCTTTAGATGTGGGCGCATTCTACTCAAAATCATCTTTTCCAGCAGTTTTCCAACCACCGGTAGGAGACTGATCGGTCTATAGGAGCTTGTCTCATGTGGTGGTTTCCCTGGTTTGGGTATCATAACAACCCGCGCAATTTTCCACTGAGCTGGGTAGAACGACAACCTGAGACATGCATTGAAGATAAGTTGTAAGTAATAATATCCCTTTTTTTGGTAGTTGTTTGAGTAGAGTGGCATCTATTGAGTCGTATCCAGGTGATTTTCCGTCCTTCATCTTCAATATTTCAATTTGAATTTCTTTAGGTGTAACACACTTTAGCGGTAGGCACATCTGTAGTGGCATTTTTAAGATTTTAGCTACTATTTCCTCTTGTTCTGGGTGATTATTTGGATGCGGTTGGAATACTGTTTGCAGGTGTTCGGCGTATACTGTTGCCTTCTCTAGGTCTGACCTGGCCCAGGGCCCATTATTAAATCTTATTAAGGCACGTGGGATTTTGGTTGCTTGAGTTTTTTGGTGGCTTTCCATAGCGAATATTTTGTGGCACTAATTGGTGTTAGACTTGCCAGATATGTTTGTACAGTTTCATTTGTCAGTTCACTGATCAGTTTTTTTAGTTGTTCAGAGGCTTTGTTAAACTTTGTTTTGTCACTTGGGTATCCAGTTCGGTGCCATATTGAACGTAGTCGCCGCCTTTCATTGACTTTATCCTTAATTTGTTTTGGGTATTGGTGCTGCCGAGGCCGTTTAATTGGGCAGTCTGGTGTCGCAGTATGGGCTGCAATGTGTATAAGCCTGGAAAAAGATTCTATTGCAGCTTCTGTGTCGTCCTGTGACTTAAGTCTTATATTCAAGTTTACTTCGTCATTGATTTTATTTTTGTATTCTTGCCAGTCTGTTTTATGATTGTAAAGTCTTATTGGTTGGTTAACTGTAAGTGCTTTGCAGTTTACATTAAGTATAACCGGTGAATGATCCGAGGATAAGTCAACACATTCTTCTATACGAGGGGTGCCTTTTAAGTTCTGTCGTTTGAAAAAACTAAAGACAATTTAAGTGTTAAATGGTATTTATTGTTTTTCAAAGTAATCACCGTGATATGTAATACACTTTTTCATTCGATCGAACCAGGTTTCGGAACACTTGTTCCATTCCGAAGTCGGGGTCTCCAAAATGGCCGTTGACCACGAAGTCGTTGCTTGATTTTTGGAAAAGTGAAGAAGTCATTAGGGCTTAAGTCGGGACTGTACGGCGGGTGATCCAAATTTTCGACGTTTTGTTCTTTTAAAAACGCAATTGTCTGCCGGGCGTTGTGCGAGCTAGCATTATCGTGGTGCAGTACTATACGACGTTTTGGTTTATTTTTCCTAACTCGCCGATAACTTCTGGTAAACAAACAGTGGTATACCAGTCAGCATTAACTGTTTTACGATCTTCGAGCACGATGGTCGCAACGTGGCCACTTTTCGCTACAAACGTGGTGACCATTTTTTTCGAAGTGCTCCGTGAGCGTATTACTTTGGTCGGTTTTGGCTCATCTTGAAACACCCAAACGTCACCACTGATAATGTCATAAACGTGTTTAGAGTCTCCTCGGTTGAATTGCCGCAGAGTTTTGCGGCACCATCTAACGCGAGCCGTTTTTTGGTCTTCCTAAGTAAATGTGGTATTCAGCGTGAGATCAATATTTTTACACCTAAGTGATCATGCAATATATTTTGAACACTGGTCCCTGAAATGCTTAATGAAGCTTCTATCTCGCGGTATGTCGCATGGCGATCTTCGACGATCAGTTGCCGTACAGCATCAATGTTTTCCTGGGTTACAGCTGTTTTTGGTCGGCTTTCACGATGCCTATCACTAAGACTAGAGCAACCACGTTGAAATTCCAAATACCAACGTTCCACAGTCCGGATGCATGGTGCTTCATTTTTTAAAACCGTAGTCAGCTCTTCAAAGCACTGAAGACGCGTTAAACCCCTTTTAAAGTTGTAAAATATTATCGCACGTAAATTTTCCTTCGAAATTTCACAACCGACTTGTCAACTTTGAACCGACGCTGTACTAAAACGAATCGGCCGATCTCGAGCCATTCTTTTGTTTTTGAATTCTAAATTCAAATATTTTAAGATGATACTAGTTTTTTTTTTAATAATCACGGGAGTTTTGCAAACGACAGAACTTAAATGGCAGCCCTCGTAGTGACATGACTATGTGGGATGTTTTTCATAATGAAGAAGTCCAGTAGATCAGGCACTTTATTTATGTCAGTAGGCCAATAGGTGGGCTTGCCATGTGAGATGCACTGCAGGTTGAGACTTCTTACTGCAGAAAGTAGCTGTCTCCCCCGGGGTAATGTTAGCCTGGAGCCCCAGAAGACATGTTTTGCATTCCAGTCACCTCCACAAATTATTTTGTTGCCTAGGGTGTTGAAGTAGTTTTCAAAGTCTTCCTTAGAAATCACATGTCTCGGAGGACAGTAGATTGCTGATAAAGTTGTTTCTGTTGAGTTTTCAATGATTTTAACTGAAGTTGCCTGTATTTTTTCAGTGCATAATCCTTCTAATACATACTGCTTAAGATTTTGCTTTATAAGTATAGCTGTTCCTCCATGAGAGTTTCCAGACGGGTGGTTTGTGATGTAGGTGTTAAAGTTTTTAAAACACAGGTGAGATCTTGGTGTAAACCGTGTTTCAGATATTAGAGCAACATCAATTTTTTCTGTTATCAAGAAAACCTCTAGTTCCTGACGTCTTTCCATCAGCCCGTTGGCATTCCAAGTGACTATTCTAAGGTTTATGGACATCTTGGTGCTAGGTGTGTAACAAGTTGAATCATACGATCCATCATTTTGTCTAACATTTGGCTTACAATGTTTTGAAATTGTTTGAACATAATATCTAATAGTTCTGTGATGTTGGTATCTTGCTTGTCTTGATTGGGAGTAGGCCTTGGAATTTTATGTTTAGTCGCTTCTGCATATGAGACTTTAGACTCAATTGATCTCTGCATTTGGTGACAACTGTTGCTTTGAAGAGTTGATTCAGTCTTTTTCTCACTAATTCCTCTTTGTTGAGCGGGAACAGGGGCAGCTGTTTTTGATTTTGTTTTTAAGGTTAGTTCTTTATATTGCTGGTACTTTTTACATCCTTTATAGCTTGCAGGGTGTTTTTGATTCGTCCAATGATAACTTATTAAATTGCTCAGACTAGTTTATATTTTCTAAATACTCGTTAATCATCGCGTAATATCCTTTATTGTACTTATATTTAACCAATGGTTTCTCTGTCAAAGGTCTGTGATGATGATGATGAAATAGATGAAATGTCGATAGTAATATATGGATGATAATCGTCTTCGGGAACCAACGGTTGATTACATCTGACAACTTCTACGCCTATATTACAGAAAATACTAAGTCCAAAGTGTTATCGCTACAATTTCTTAGTTGACAATATTGTTCTAGTCCGTTTAATGAGAGTTTACCAATCATATACATGCTTGAGTTGTAGTTTAATGGAGCCTTTTTTTAAGAAAACAGGCTGCATTGAAAGCCAGTTAATATTTGATAAATTAAAATCGCCTATGACAAGAAAATAATCATCTGGGTAACGGTTAAATAAGGATACAAAATCATCAGTGAGTTTAAGAACATCGTTAGCGTGATGGTTTGTAGTACCCGGAATATACGTAGCCATTATGTGCAATTGTTGTTTACCGTGGTGAGCACGCGCCGGCCGGTGAGCGGCCGGGCGAGATGAGTCATCGTCAGCTGGGGCTAGGCCCCGCGGCGGGAGCGTGACGTGCAGCGCCTCGAGCGGCTTAAAATTATAAGTTAAACAACCTAAGAAATCTTCTTGAGGTCCGCTTCAGGATCGATGAGAATAAAAGGTGATTTGTTGTTTCCGCACCAATGTTTAGCAGGTTTTTGTCCATTGCTTGTGTCCGTGCTGATTTGAAAAGCATTTTGTTTTGTGGGATTAGGTGTTCATTGACGAATATTTTTCCTGGATGCCCAGGAAGACCGATGTCTGACGTGGTAACCGTTCGCTACTTCCTTACTGCGGATAGAAAGTTATCCTTATTTATTCTCTTTCTTAATTTCACAATGATTGTACGAGGTATCCCGCTTGTAGGGTTCATGCGTTGAACTCTGGTTACATAATCTAAATCCTCAAGTGTCAAGGTTAATCCAGCATGGGAGGCTAGACGCAAGACCATTTCGGGGAAGTTTTCATTCTTTAATTCCGGTACACCTGTTATTTCCAAATTTAATAACCTAGCCCATTGTTGTTGCTAGCGATTCTCATTTTTCAAGTTGTCCATAGAACTTTACATTTGAGATATTTGACCCTCCAATTGAGAAATTTTAGCAGATTTTCCCTCAAGGACTGAAACTTGGTCTTTTATTTCTGGGACGTCCAAGTCAGTGTGCTCATCGGACGCCTTAAGAGCCTGGAAGCTGTCTGACAAGTGTTTCAGTTCGTCCTTTACACCATCGTTACCTAGTCCGGTCATAAGTTCTGTTACTGAGATTTATTACAATAAAATAAATAAATTAAAGGAGTTTTTTATAAATCAGTGTATTAATCAAAACATTGATTTATGTAGAATAAAAATAAAAATAATGTATTCTAAACTATTGCAATTATTTGATGTACGAGCTTGAAGTTCCGCCTGCCGCCGTCTTCAACGATCGATCTCGGGGCGTACCGTAATTGGGTCATACACAGATTTAGGTTACCGTCTTTCCTGTGGACATACCCGAAGTTAACGTTTTTAAGGCCTAATTTGCTGGCTGAACCCACATCCTCATAAGCGCCGTCAGGTCTACTTTAGTCCTAGCAAATAAAAACATAACTGATATGTACACAAGCCTTTAACTATTGACCACAGGAGAGACAACTTTTGTTTTTGCGAGTGTGTATGACCCAATTACGTAGTGAAGTTAGTTTTGTGAATAACCTTGAACTTTTTTATATTTACTTGTTATGTGGTGTTGATTGATAGTAAAACACACGATGAAATGAAACGCACTCCGAAAAGCGGTTACATTGTACTGTTGTGTAAATGGTTGTTGGACTAAACCAACGGACGTAAAATTTTCTTTTTTTACTTTGCCGACGAACTGTGAGCGGTAAGTCCATCTTTTTATTACAGTAGGCAATTACTTATTATGAAATTGCACTATTTAGTATAAACGGGTTGTTACCACGGTCTGGGTTTTTGATGTCCCGCCCGATTTTTCGACGATGTTACAATCGTTTATTATATTTATATATAGGTACTGTTATTACATTAACACCTTCGCAGTCCAGTGCCCCATATATGGGTCACGACGAACTAGCTCCACAAGTCCGTGCCCCACATATGGGTCACTAATGAATGACCAGGTACGCACTTACGACGTGATGGACTTACGAGGAAATTGAAATATTTTGTATGGGGACTGTTAACGTGTTAAACCAGGGACCGGAACCGCTTAGCGCGAAAGGGGTTTTCGATATGGTATTTGATAGACTTGTTTTTACAAACCCCAAGGATGGGCTAAGCCTATCGTCGACTTAGTTCAATGAAAGGTCAACCAAACGATACAGTTAATTCGACTAAGCGCTAATCCTATCTCAATACCCCATCGCCTGTTACCCTATTCAAACTTAATCGAAAGGTTTCAAGCTGATTTAATCTCTATGCCCAAGAGTTTCGACTTATTATTGCACTACCCAACAATTAATAGGGTAGCGGCAGGTAGTAGCCGCTTAAGTGAGACGGCCAGAATTCGCCCGAATGCGCAAAAAAGAGAGGCGATCAATGGGGTAATACCCAGTCAATGCTAAGTGCTTAAATATTAAACTACCGAAACCCTAATGAACTTAGTAAGCTCTACGGATACGGTTAACTAATTCAAAGGGGTTAGCCCTAACGTTAAGGTAACTCAGTCGTAGGGTAACCAAATGATATGGTTAGCCTATCGACAGTGTTAATCAAATGAAGGGGTTTTCCGGTCCCTGCATTAAACACGTTGTTAAGGGAACATACATATAGAAATAATCCGACGCATGGAGAACCTTCTTTTTTTGAAGTCGGTTAAAAACACGTCGATACGACCGCCGCAAGCAAGCGAGCGACATCTGGTGAGCTAAAACATTTTAGCCCTCATTGATGTATTCTAGCGTGTGACAACCCTTGCACTACACGTGCCGCGTGCGAATTAATACAAGTTATACGATAGTAAGAGAGGCATAGAGTAGGCACGTTTCTTATGCCTAAACAGCGTTTTTGAACGGAAGTGCAACTTCTGTACTTGTACTATTACTTATTCTGTGATATTACCTCCAAGCTTGGCAGCTGATGTTATGTATCTGACGTCACTACTGCAATTTAGCTTATCAACGATGACCTGGCACAAATTGCGGACTGGTCTTGTCGGTTTGGTATTTCTGTTAATCCTGCTAAGTGCCAGGACATCATGTATGTATGTATGTAAACTCTTTATTGCACATAAACAATCACAAATCATCATCATCGCGGGGAATCCGCGTCAACTTGTGAAGTATGATAGTATATCTGTCGTACCGATCTCGTTTGATGGCGCTGTCATTCCCCTGACAAAGCACGTTAAGGATCTCAGCCTTATCGTCGTCTGTTCTCTCTCGTGGGACGGGCATCTCTCCGAGGTGAGTCGCAAGGTGACTGGCACTTTTTCGGTCTTTTCCAGGATTATAGAGGCCTACAAATAAATACTGTGACATTAGCTTTTAGCAATTGAGTTCAAATAATCTAGGAGAGTTATAGGTGAAAAACTTAAATAAATGACCTCTTGCATGTAGTTGTGTACAAAATTAGTATGGAATTTGCGTCAAATTTCAAATATAGAAAGTCGAACGGTGTATACAGATGTGTTACAACTACATGCAAGAGGTCATTTTCTTAAGTTTTTCACCTATATATAACATTATTCTATCATAGTTATGGGAAAATATTAAAAATAAACTGAAGGAAAAAGTCACGAATTTGCGGCAGGAATTGTACTTCAGAGCCTTCGATCTTCTACCAGAGATCAGAACTGATAACCGCTCTCCCCGTTATTTAGCCCCGACTTCGACTTCTACTTCTCATTTACTAATGTTCAAAAACGACTACATAAAAATCACGAGCTGGTGGTGACTTAGTGAATGTAATTGAATGACGTTAATAAGTGTTTGAAAATATAGAAAATGTGCATATTCCAATAAAAATATAACAATTTTCATATTTTTGATACCGATTATCAAAACTTATTTATTACCCGTCGTATGTTTTAATAACTTATCGAAAATCGATTTTTGTCAACAGGTTCGAACCGAAACTGCAAGTTCAAACAAAATTAATGCTCTCGGTTCATCATAATCTGACGGTAAATCTGCCGACGGTGCGTTCGCAGGCGGACCACTCGGCGTACATTCTGTACGCGGCGGTGATCCACGCGGGCACCACGCTCGACTCGGGGCACTACTACACGCTGGCGAAGGACAACGGGCAATGGCACATGTACAACGACGACGTGGTGTCCGCGGCCGAGGAGAGCCAGCTGAGCGCGCTGACGCGCTCGAGCACGCCGTACATCCTGTTCTACCGGCGCACCGACGTGGACGAGGGCACGGCGCCCGCGCTCGAGGAGCTTCCGCCCAAGGTGCAGGAGGGCGTGCTGGCGCACAACAAGCACTACGTGGACACCGTGCGGCAGGTGCGCCTCGCCCGCCCATGACGGCTGAGGTCCGACAAGAGCCTCGACTTCTCCGTGCTCGACTACGTCGACATTGACGATAACACGCCGTAGGGAGTGCGTCAGGAGAGGTAGGGGGACTCGTGGAACTCGCAACGAACCATTCGAAAGTGACATCACTAAACAGAACATCGTATATTGCTACTTTTGTGTGTTGAGTCTAAAGACTCCTGTATTGATATATCTTAACCATATAATGAAATTATAGTGGCCTGTACAGTGTTTGTAGCTATAATAACAGGGCTTTTCCAGGTTATTAGTTATTATTATTAAACTAATTAATTAACTGTACATTTTATGATTAGCGATAGTATTCTAATGAGTAGTTAATTTACGAGATTATATTTACATATGTATAATACATATAACATATATATGTATCAAACTTCAGCTCAGTACAGTACTATCACTTTCTTCGTGCCGTTGGCTTGCTATCACACAATTCGCAGTCTCATCTGATGGTATGTTTGTCACTTAAGTTTTAAAGAAACACGGAGAAAGCCGAGATATTCTAAGGAAATGATAGTACTATTGTACATCTTATGTAAATATTGCAAAGGTTTTTTGTTATTGGGGAACTCTACGAATCATTTGATTATGTTTCCAAATGTGATGTAGTTTACCCTTACCAGTCTGTAAAAAAGATGTAACGCTAATCGTGCATTCGTTTGTATATAGTGTATATAGTAGATATATAGAAAAGTTTCCGCCTAGGGCGTTGTTACATTTTAGCGTCAGCTAAAATCCATTGCGGTGAATGCAGCTTTATCCAATCTATATTATCTTAAGTTATCTTCACGCCGGAATATCAACGATAAGCTATTGTCAACTTGACTATCAATAATATGCCTGGGCTAAGTTTCTGAAACAACTCAGTAGGATCAATCATAAACCAAAAATAACGAAATTTCGTTTGCCAGTCCTGCGTTTTTCGGTGCGCAGCTTGCCGCCGGCGGATCCGCGGTAGCGACGATCTCGAATAAGAATATTTTGTATAAAGTGGGTGAGTGGGTCCCCATGCAGACAAAAATCTCCCTATACTCGAAACTGTAATTTGAGACCAAAAAAACTACGATAGATACGTCACTGTCACAAGTGTCAAAGTCGCTTATGTCAGTGTCAATGGAACATTTCAGAGTTAGCCAATCTTTTTGCATTGATAATCAAATTGTTGTTAATATTTGTAGATAATTCTAACATTTTCAATATCAAAAGTTATATTTAACAATAGGGAATATGCATTCAATGTTTTTTCTACCCGATATTCAAAACATTAAAATATCCCAAAACAAATATTTTCTCATATAGTGTGTTAAGTAATTAAAGGGCGGGTGTGTGTGTTCAATGGCGTTTTTTTTTTATCAGCTCAAACAAAATGACAAGCTAAATTCGGATGCCTTACACTTATGCTTGATTTAAACTTGACAGTTACCCATGGACCCCATGGTGCATGGCTGGTAAAATGCCCTATGATTGTCATTATAAAGTGAGCTACACACTTTTGGCCTGTTATTTTGTCGAATAGCTAAACGTATGTAATATTTAAATTGCATCTAACGTTGTTTACAACTATTCTTTATTTATCTTACCAAATGTTATTAATACCTGAAGTATTACAAGTGCAATAACAGTTTTGCTACCAAAAATCTTCTATGGTTAAATATTTAATAGGCCATCTTGTATTTGTGTAAGTAACTTAAATTAACTTATTTATTTAAATGGAAGGTTTAAAACTACCTACAAATAAATATTCTTAGTGCGGTCTTTTAAAAAGTGGAAATATACTAAGGCAAATATTTGTTTAATTAGTGGCAACCCACGTTGATCTTTAATTACAGTTTCGAGTATACACAAATATAGTCTCCGATGTGAACTTTGTGCCACAGCTTAATTTAAACGCTTTATGATTCTTATGTTTTCACGCAAAAAAAGGGGTGTTACAAGTTCAACACGTGTATCTGTGTATCTGTCCGCGGCATCGCAGCTCGCATTCACGCGGATTGTTTATTGGAGAAGCTATTTCGATCAGGATGATGCTTAGCTAGGTTTGATGAAAATCGCTTGGGTTTTTCTTTAAGAGTTGCCTTCGCCCCGCTGCAAATTTTCGACTTTCCCCGGTGAATTTCTCATTGTTCTATCATACAAACCTTGTCTTGACAATAACGAACACTACAAAATAAGAATTATCCAATTTGGTGCATTCGTTCGGAAGTTATGCGCGTATATACATTTCGGCAATTCCTTTTTTTAAATATAGATAGACATAGATTAAACCTCCGATATAATGGCGATCCTTACTTTAAGAGCTGATAATATTAAAAAAGAGTACCTAATGTTTTGCACTATCGATCCGCAGACAACGCTTCGTCAAGTAACGATTTGCAGAGTGATTTTTTCTCTGATGCATATTTTAGAATATCGTTGGCTATCTAACGTTTCACATAGGCACAGTCAACCAATTTGAATCATAGGCCACTATGGAACTATGTCAAAGTGTCGTAATGATTCAAATCGTGAGAGACTTCGAATATAATTAAAACGTCACATTGTTATAGTTCCGCAGCGCCATATGATTAAAATTGGTTGTGGGTACATTTTATTTGAGTTATCACTTATGAGTTATGAGTCAATACCTAAGCAGAACATCGTTTGACAGGTATTTTTTGACAAAGCGATCAATACGAATTCACTGCGTTCGGACGTAGGAACGTTAACTATACTAGTTTTTATTCTTTTGTTGTTTTTCTGTTGCATTTTCCTGACTTACTCTACTCCAAGGTTAACTGGAAGATATCCCATTTGGGATTAGTTTGCCTATGTTCATTTACTATATCGATGCAAATGTTTCGATTTTTTATGTGCAATAAAGAGTTAACATACATACATACAAACCTTTCCCTTTGAAACTCAAGTTTTTTTGTAATATACTTATTATGTGAAATCAAATCAAAATAAGTCACGACGGAAAAGGGTTCTGGCGATTTTGGTCGCAATAAAACCTAACACTTCAGCTTCGCTCGTAGTCGTACATACGTTCCCTTTTGGTAAGATTACAGTATTATTAATTTCTGGTAATAATGTTATTTTAACCGATATTGTTTATTTTTCCCTACAAAGGACCTTACATACGGCCCAACTAAGAGTATCCACCGTTAACGTGACAGTGTTCAATGTTCATCACGATAAACCTACCATGATGTTCACTTTTTTATTTTTGCCGAAGTAAGGATTAAAAAGTTGGTGGCAGTGTAGTAGTTCTTCATAATGATGCCAAATGATCACTCGAATGATTGTTTTACAAATCAACAGTTGTTCTTTTAATTGTGGCAATTACGCAACGAGATATCGTCTAAAAGTTAATGTTATCGTTTTCCTGGCTATTGACTACTCGAGAAAAGATGCAAAATGAGATATTACTGAACGTTACTCTACCTAAGTAAACATCTACGACTCGTTGTCTGCGAAACGAAAATCGGCGAAATGAAACTCGGCAAATCGAGAGGACATCATAACACATTTATTAAGATATGTATTTAAAAAATAAAAATAGAGAATAACAATCTGTAATCTCCCGGAAAACTTTCCAGGTATTCGTAAAACCACCTAATGGCTAAACAATACCTTTTATTTCAAACTAGCTGAACCCGGCAAGCGTTGCAATGCCTCTTAAAGTACAAAGTAGACATGGACTTTTTGGGCCAGAAACCCTGCGGTGCATCCTCAGGACACCCTACCAAAGTTTCATCACAATCTGATTATTGGTTTTTATTTATGTAGATAGATAGATTACTCTTCTGGATTCCTACCAACTTTTACATATTTATCTAAATATCAAAACTTTCGTCCCCTTTTCACTTTCTTACGCTTTAATCTACTCCACGTCCCTCTCAGTTGGAATACACATGAAATCGCTTTTCCATTTTAATTCGAAACGATAGGCTTTTATAAGAATCTCATGTAAAGCATTTCATGATTAAAAATGTTATTGTTATTTTAAATAATTTATTAAGTTAAAGTAACCTCGCCTACTTACAACAAAAAAATGGCGAAGTTATTTGGAGAGATTTTTTTTATTATCTGTGATCTGTTTTAACAATGTCATGATCATGATAGTTGCATTTCTACACGACATAAAAAGGTCAAATACGGCTTTTTCTGAATCAAAGATTTCCTTTGGCAGGATAAATTTTTGGGTTCTTAAGATGTTTTTAAGAAGTGGAGCCACGCAGATTTTTCATGCAGGTCCCCCACCTTGGGGAGGGTTTTGATGTCTGAGGTTAATAACTTTTTAAGTTTAGGTACTAGTACAAGTTTGGTATCATTTTTAACTAAATCAAAGATGTACAATTCAATTCTGGAATAAAAATTGCATCAATCTATAGTAAAAACACAAAAAAAATCAAAAAGAGTTATAAACTTTACTTTTTGTAACTATCGAAGATGAGAGTGAATTCGATCCAGAGGCATTCGGCGAAGTAAATGAGGGAACACCTGGACCACTTTAAACTTTTTTATGTAGTAAATACCTTTGTAAATAAGTTATGGCGTAGTTCATTCATTTGATATTATTAAGTTAAATTTTCTTTGATATTATTGCACCAATTGGCCTAAAACGGAATCCATAACCATTTCCTTTTACATCTTTATATATCATTCTAGGATCGCAATAGGACTACATGATGAAATACAGGTGTCTCAAAAACCTTTTGAGAAATTTTAACAGTCGATAGGGTGGATGATTTGGATCATCCCTATATTGGTAACTTTTTTAAAGTTAATATTTGACTGAGTTACAGGCTAATTTATCACCGCCTTTCCTGACGATGCTCTCAGTGTGCCCCATCTTAACTACTTCATAACATGCGTCTAAACGTACCTAATGTAAAAAAACAAGTTGTTTCTTATCAACAATGTTTCTAATCATGGTTAAAAGCTCAATGGTGTTTAGAAAACAGACACATACATTATTCTGTAATGTGAATGAAAAGTCGGTCTCTGATAAGGGCTATTTTGTGAAATAATTTAAAAATGAAACTTACGATTACGATTTTTACTCACACTCTTCTCACACTCACTCAGCTAAAAAAGCACTTGTACTCGTACATTAAATTTCTTTTACAAGATCATGAATCATGGATTTATTTTATTATTTTGTAGTACTATCACGGAGTAATACGAATAAAAACCACAATAATTTAAACGAATCATTAAGTTGTGATTGTGCTTTGACGGTTTGACATAGTATATTTTTAATCTTTTACCGTTGAAAGCTCTTTATGAAAAGAGGTTGAGGTTTCTTTTGTAAAAATATAATCGTTCCTACACGTTATGTTTTATCAGAATTACATTTAAAGCTGGCATCATACACATTGTTGAAAGATTTTCGTATCCTAGAAGAAAGAGAATCGTGTAAGCACAAAACGACAAGTGACTTTTTTACGTCTATGCGAACACCCCTGGTTCCTAGGCATTGACGTTGCGATATGGCCCCGCTAACGCAACGTCTTTCTGCACGTCCGTGCGAATGTAGCCTTATTGAATGCTCTAACCCCGGAACATGGAATGAATATGTAAGTACTACGTGCGTATATCAATTCCATGATTCCATGGCCTGGGAAAGGCCGGTCTTTATTTTTCTCTATGGCAAGTGCGATCATACAATTATAATCAATTATGCGACGGCCTTTATATCCGGAGTGTTAGCTATACCGCGCGACAAATACCATACAGATCAATACGGACAGCAATAACCAGATCGTTTATTTCATGTCCATCTGAACTTTCAGCAGTCTATGACAGTACACAGTAGCCATTTATCAAAGAATTGAACTTGAACTTGAAGTCTATGAATTCATGGTTGTCATTAGATGTCATGTTAAATTAAATTTCAGATTTTCTAGTCTGAATTACTTTTGCTGTTAAACAATAAATGGGCTATTTTAGAGCAGAAAAATAGTTAAATGTTTAGATCTCGACATTAATATGAAACAGACGATACGATCAGAGCTCGGCAGTGCGTGTTCCAACAGATCTAGTTAACATTACAAAACCCGCTAAAATGTTCAATTGTAAAAACGAAAATACAGGAAGTTGCATTAAATAAATCTTTTTTTTTGTAATTTGATTTTTGTTTACATGGAGCGAACTGTTTACATACCATGTAAACAACGTATGGTCTCAGGTCATTGACATAGAACTTAGACTTTTGACGTTAGTTACTACGAATGTTTGGAGTAGTATAGTATTAACATCAAAACGTCAAGGTCAAGATATCGGCTGCGATACATCAAGTAACAAAATGAATATAATTAAACCTTTTTTAACAGAAACAAAAATGAACCATACCCCCGTGATCAGAATCGTGCGAACTATTACCCCGCCAAATTTCTCAAAAGGTTTTTGAGACACCCTGTAGACTGGGTGTCCCTAAAACCAACGTCAAAACTGAAAGTGCTGATAGAGCAGCTAAATAGCTATCGATTTAACCCCTATCCCTTCAAGCGGCAAGAAATCTATAGTTAGTTTAAATTTGAGTTTTGAGTTAATGTCATAAAGTATTAATTGTTTTTTGACAGCCGGCTGCTTGCCACTCGAAGGGCTATGTATGTTCAGCGATTGTTACTAGTTTCGGAGATATTGATCATTTTAATCTGAATTTTGGTAATTTTCCCTTATGTCCATGTCACGAAAAATCATTAATTTCATAAGTTTTTCAGTGTTATTTTACATAATTAGAATCATTACGAATCAGCAAAGTTTTTAAACCTATTTCTTTATTAACTTCACCTTATTTTTCCTATTAGGTATATCAAAGTACAGGCACAACTGAAAGCTGGCTGGCTGGACACTTTATATTTAAATTGTATTTTATATGGAGCCGAAAAAAAAACACAGCGTTACCTCGCGTGTTGACCGCCGAGAGCTCAGGCCGAGAGAGATGGGTCTTTTCAATTTTGGCCGCATAGAGCAAGTGATGCCCAAACGGCGGGCGTTGTCCATACGATTGGTGCGTCGCACGAATGGCGGCAACTTTTGTCCATTCATTTTTAAGAGTACAACTGGTAATGTATAAATGCCTGAACAAAATTAATGTTTATTCGTGATATGGACATAAGGGAAAATTACAAAAATTCACATTAAAATGATCAATATCCCCGAAACTAGTAACAATCGCTGAACATACATAGGGGTTAAATCGATAGCTTTTTAGCTGCTCTATCAGCCCTCTCAGTTTTAGCGTTGGTTTTAGGTTCACCCTGTATAATTAGTCACGTCATTAATGCGGTATCACGATATGGCAATACTGCAATGCAAAAAATCTGGCAAAGCATTTTTTTTTAAATTATAAGTCCGATGATTGGGATGAAAAGACGCCCAAGTCTTGTTTGTTCCTCGGAACGGGGGAGGGGTAGGACTATACGACAATGCAGTGCTGCAAGCTCATTGGCCTAATCAGTGGCAGCAGCATGAAGCGATGCCTCGTACTTTAGTATCTAGTATGATCAATCTCCTCAAAAAACCAAAGCTCATCTGAAAGATCATCAATTTATTTTAAAAGTAAATAAAAGTAAGTCTCCTTTGCGTACAACTTGCTATTTCCAATATTTAAAGTAGTTACCATCCATGTGGCGTTCGTTTTTTTCACCCTATATGTAATTGGTCACGTGTCACGTCATTAATGGGGGAACACGAAATGGCGATGCTGCAATGCACAAAATCTGGCTGCGCGGAGGGCGACCTTCAGTCGCTGCAGCAACCACATTCTCTACTGTCTGGAAAATGCAGCAGTAGTTTTTCTTAAATAGAACTTGATGAAACTCAAAATGAAATTGGTTAAGAACTTTTTGATTGGTTGCCAAAATTAAAAAGTCATATTCGTAGGCAACAGTATTGAAAAACGCAAGTATTCCTAATTATGTGGCCACCACTGTATATTTGCAATGACGTTCTCGAAAAGGGCGCTAACGATATTGATGAAATTTGCAGTAAAGGGGCTAACGAGGACGAAAAATCGATCTGTCAAGTTATCATTTTTGCGAAAAATCGTTTTCAACCCCAGCTTATTATTATTAGTTTTATTATAAAACCACATAAGGGTCAAATAAAAGTCATTTCTTAATTTAAAAATAATTAATTTACAGTAAGTTAATTTTTTTAAGTCTTATTACCGAGATTGATTCGAGATGCCTATTCCTCCAAATGGTCTTCAAAGGACAGTGCCAGATCCTGGCTTAAAACACTTTAAAAAAAAAGGCTCGCGGATACGAAGGATGTTGATATGACTTGTTGTGTATGATATTTAAATTCAGTATTTTATTACTTACACATTTAGGGAACAAATTAATAATAGACCCATCTATTAAGATACTTTATAAATAAGACAACTTGCGAGTAATGTATGTAATGTAAAGTAAAATAAGACAAGTTCTTCAGAAAAACACAGCATTGTTTTAAATATTTTTCTATATCAAATAAACCCAATTCTATAATTATACGTCTCAATTTTTACTTAGGCCAAAGCTTCTATGGAGACCTGGCATCGTCCTTTTCATACATTATTAAAAACAGGTGTATCCCAATTGAGCCGATGATACAAAAAATGCCTAAGCATAACAGTGCCGGATTTTTTTAAATGCGATTTAACGATCAGCCATGAATTATGCCTAATTACCACGGAATTCTTGAAATCCGACTATGACAAGAAATTGTGTTCAACGAATTTTGTTTTTCCACAGTAGGTACTAAAAACTATTTCTAATGGGGGTAGTCTCCTTCATCAAATGTTAAACGAAAACTGGTTTACGATATCGCGATCCGCTTATTGTACGCGCTCACCCACTTCGTTTTCTGCTGGGATAAATATATTATTTGAGCGTATCCGCTGTCGACTGAAATTGCAGCGCCACAATTAATTCGGCAACGGTTGACGACTATAGGCAACTATAGAGAAGTCGCGCTGTCCTAAAAGGTCCGGTGTGACAGCTGTCGACTCTGTACAAAATGTGTTTGTCGTGTTTGAGGTTATTTTCTGTACTGCGTTGACAGCTCTCAAATCGGACCTCGTAGAACGGCGCAATTCAATTGATTTTAATCGTTGGCTCGAGACTTCTATGTTTTTTCTTTAACTTCCTTATAATTTGGAATATGTTAAAGTATAGTGTAATTATGCTAAAGTATAACAAAGGTGGTCTTAAATTCGACTCAAAAGTTATGAACACACCAAGTACAAGTTTTTCCCCTTAACTTCCTTAAGGTGTATTTTGCCAATGTCGAGTTTTAGACAATCACCATGGACTTATTAGAGAAACAAGTCCATGAACATCGCACGCGAGGGGTAATGTTCCGATATTTGGGTGAATCAACTTTTAAGGTAGGTACTCCCCATTTTTAGACATGTCTCATAATTTTTTTTTTTAGAACAACTTTATGTTTGCGAACGACGTGGCTTACTCGTTTATTAAATCAGATAATTAGGCTAACATTTGAAATTATTTGATTTAAAATAGTACAGTTTTACATAATATTATAGTTGGTAACGCAGGAGACGATGTTGTCCCTGGGTTTTGTATGAAAAATGTGCATTTTACCCTGAGTTACCAGGTTTTTTCGAAGTTTAAAAAATATTTGAGGTGTTTAATGTATAAGGTCCGTAAATTTGGTGGTCTGATTTTAATATTCATACATTATTATTAACCATAACTCACCAGGAAAGTTTTAATACCGCAAAAGAAAAAGAGTACCTTAAAAGTTGATTCACCCATTTCCTCTTGTGAATTATATAGCACATGGTGTTAGTTCTACCCGCTTCTGTCGAGTACCAAGTACGTTAATGGACATGGCCTCTCTAAACCTACGCCCGTGTAAAATGATAAACAGCTTTAAAAAATCGACCCGGCGGGAAAGGTTATTTAATTACTTTGTTATTTAAAATTTGTTTTATTATTTAAACTTTGATGTGTTGTCGAGTATCAAGTCCTTACAGCAAATCAGATAGAAACCTTTTTGAATGAGAGGAATTTGGCATCAAAGTATAAGTATGTAAATAAAAATCGTTGTGATATTTGTATGCTTATAATTGACATTTATTTTCAGTTACATTTCCTCGCAATCGAAGTAAAAGGCAGCGTATATGACTGATATAAACATTTTATACTTCACTTAAATATCCTAGCAGGATAAATAAATTTCTTTGATAAAGCGGCTTGTTTTATGTCCTTGCAGTACAATCTTCTATTGATGTAGTGGCAACCATATTTGTTTGCTATTTGGTACACAGTTCTGGCGTAGTGATTACGTGATTGTTTCCAAATAAAGAAGTAAGTAATGAGGAGATTTGATATAAATTACAAATCGGGATAGGACTTTGTAATAGATTTGTTTTATGAAGTTACACACAATTAAGCTAAAGTCTTGTAGCTTTAAGTAACATGTTAAAAAAAGTATGTTTTTTTATTAATTCATCATATATTTAAAAACAATTTGTTATAAACCGATTACTATTGTGCTAAAATGTTAGCTTAGACCTAGTAGGGGAGCCCAAGGTGCTAATTGGGGATTTACTCAAGCATCGTGGGGACCTATTAGATTTTGAAGATTAGATGGTAGAAAGGAGAAAACGTTATATGATGTGTATCCATTCAGCGGTGGGGGAAGCGTGAACAAGTTTTCAAAAATGTAAAAAAATACAGTCAAACGGAAATACTCGAGCGCGTCATATATTGATAGTGTCTAACTCCCACGTGTCTCTGATAACGGAGGCATGTTAATCTGCCGGTTTGCATGGCGGGGGTGGCCGTACGGAAGGGTTGAAAATGGGAAAAAAAAGATATTCGAGCGCGTCAGATTTTCACAGGGGATGTTAAGTGAACCCGGAAGAACCTCCCATTGCAAAGACTGAAGATTCGGACGTGACGCAAGCCCTTGGCGGCTTTTTGAAAATCCAAAAAAAATACGAGATATTGAAAAACTCGAGCGCGTCAGTTTTTTATATAGATGGTTCAGCTTGATGTCTAATATGTGCTGACCCATAATCTGACGATTACTTGGAGGGGTTTTCTTAATCTGACGGTTTGAAAAATATTATTTTTATAAATCAATGAATGTACAAAAAAAATGCACGGAGAATAGAATGCAAAATAAAAAAAAACCATTTCTTTTAATTTTTATGTATATATTCAAAAAATCCGGCTTAGAATAGTACCACTTCATGTCTTCTCGTGGAAGGCTTGTAGCATTGATAGCCCAACTAGCAAAATAACCTTATAACATAAAGCTTATATGGCCAAAACCAATGTAATTGTTTTATAAAAGCATAAGTTGTTCCAATGTGATTAGGTATAATAGCTCATTATAAGAGATTTTAGGTAATACAGCTTTTATTCTTATAATTTAGGTTGAATAAAGGCTAATATGCCCGAGTCATAACTTCTATAATAATATAATCTGTGGCCGAGTACCTAATATGACCACAATAAGAATGCCCCTTGTAAGAGTTGTTTATAAGAGATTTTAGCTATCACAGCCTTTATTCTTATAATTTAGGTTGGATAAGGGCTAATTTGGCCGAGTAATATGAGAGTTGTTTATAAGAGATTTTAGCTATCATAGCCTTTATTCTTATAATTTAGGTTGGATAAAGGCTAATATGGCCAAGTAATATGAGACCACAATAAGAATTCCCCTTGTAAGAGTTGTCTATAAGAGATTTTAGCTATCACATCCTCTATTCTTATAATTTAGGTTGGATAAAGGCTAATATGACCGCTAAACTTTAATGATAATTTTTGATAGTTCGGCTTATGGAAATCGTCAGAATATATTTTTCTATCATTCTTGAACTATTTCCTTCAAAATAAAATAAAAAACGACAAGGTAACGTTTTTTTTTTGTCAGATTATTGAAATTATATACTTTTTTGCACGTAATTAACCTACCTTACCTTAATCTAACGCGCTCGAGTATTTCAAGCTATCGTTTTTTTTTTGCTATTCTGATCGGCTGTCCTGGACGCACGTTCCAGGATAAAGTGCTCATATATGCTGGAAGTACTCAACAGGGTACTAGGATGCCCCCTTATGTTAATCTGCCGCGCTCGAGTAAATCCCGAAATCCTCTCTTGGGCTCCCCTACTAATAGAACGAGTTGCTGATGGCGTTGCTCTTACCTGATTATAATACACACCTGTTGCATTATTTGTTAATTCTGTCATGAGTCATGAACGTCACTTGATCATAAATACAGATAAAACCAAATTAAAGCTAGTCTGCATAGCTAACTCTAGAACAAGTGAGATTTCTGCCTACAGTAAAATTCTGATTTTTAATAGTACTCGGCTGTCTATTGCTGCGCCAGTGCCGGAGCGTCAAGGCGATACACAGCCGAGTACAATTAATGCTTAGGTGCATGTACATGTACGTTTATATTTATAAACATGATGCAGAAATAATAACTGACACCTTATAGTTTGTACTTATGCATAGTCGATTTACTTTATGGAACATATTTCACTAATATCCTATGATGTTTAACGTATATCTTTCAAGGAAAGAGTAACTTATGCCTTGACATTAAATTCTGCCTTGGTCGTCGTATATACTCTGGGCGTTGGAATATTATTTGACGAAAAACTTCGCTCACTTAAACTACACCGAGTTACTAGTAATTAGCAATCAACCCACATACATTACATTTACAACGTTTAAATTAACGGATACTGATTCCTATCTAAAAATGTATCTCGTTTTTGTACTTTACCATATTCGTTCATTTTATTACACGACTTCAACATAGTTGCTTAGTATTAGTCTGTTACGCCTTTAAGTACAACTAAATAAATAATTTAGGGTTATGAGGTCTGGGGCACAATCCGCCACGTCCAAGTACAAGTTTCTTATTAACAGGCCCGATAGCAACGATTCTTAATTGGATTCGAGCTGTGCAGATAGAGGACCAATGGGTACTATAGAAGGTCGCTCTCGGCGCGGACAGGAGACGTAGCTGGGACAGAGGACGAGCCCCATGCAGCGAAGAGTGGTGAAGACGGCCCCGGGTGCAACGCTGACACTTGGCGCCCATGCATTGTTGTTTTGACCTTTACCGACGTACTTTAGCTCGTTCCATTTTAAACTTGTGTATGAAAAATCATCACTGAGGAACGACTTGGTCGTCATTAACTGACTGAGGGCCGTATTAATAAACTAATCTTGACCGAGATGCCCGCCACAAGAACTGTCATTAGACGCAGCTTGAGACGGGTATGATAGTCCAGATCTGTTCATTAATACGCTCCTCAGCGCGGCCGTCAGGTGCAGGCGCCGCATGCCAATTGAAGGTTCCAAATGATGATTGATGACTCTTTCATAAGACGCAATAGATCACTTGATATTAATTAAATGTTCTTTTACAAGGTTGTGAGGGCACATTTTAAATGTCTTAGAAATACATAAATGCGACAATAATTGTAAAATATATTTGCTTGACGGTTACATTAAGTGGATAGTGCGCCCGGAACTGTTTTCTTGTTAACAAAATGCCCCCGACCCCAACTAGTCAACCATATCGTTATCGGACTTTTTAGTTGTTCATTTGTGTTTCAGGGTTTGCATTTAGATTATCCGAATTTTGAAGTTATTGTAGGATGTAGTATATAAGTGAAAGCAAGACTTATTGCTTCATATTGTATTAAAGCTATCTTTATACAAGTTATAAAGAACTCTTCCAATGAATGCGTCACGAATGGGAAAATGTATTTTGTTGTAAATAAAAGACTTTATTCTTCAAAGCCCTGTGACTCGGAGAATGGAAGTGAAGTGTGAAATCGTAAATATTATTTAGGCTAGGCTCTATTTAAATCAATAAAATACTAAGCTCAAGTTTGCGTCGGCGTTGGTGCGTGCGAGTGGCTAGAGAACGCGTAGCAACTGTTGCTTAATACTGTTATCAATTACGAAGTATTTGTAGATTGATTCTAAAATATCTGTGAATACGGTACCGGGACTTATAGGTTAAATCAGCTACTTTTTATGAAGTGACAAAACGATAACATGTATGGTGAATTATACCTATGAAATGAAGTACTTACATATTACGTAATCAGTGTGGTAGTTATTTCGTTCACGACAATGTAAAATAGTAGTTTATGTAACTGATACAGTTGAGTTTCGTAATAGAGAGTGATTTAAAGCTTAATTGTGTATAGTTGCGTACATTACTTTATCTACACACATATTATAAGTAATCTAAGATGAGTTCAGAAGCCGAAAAGTAAATTACCTCCTGTTCAAAAATTCAAATTCAAATTTCATTTATTTCAAGCAATTAAAGGCTCATATTATTACTAGATACATTATTTGCAAAAAACATAAGACTAATAAAAATAGAACAATTATTTGTAATGATGTTGTAGTGTAAATGTAAATGCACTAAATATACGTACATTTACATTACAACATCACACACTATCCCAGGCCAGTATTAACATGCCTGTCGCAGCAGTGCATGATATATGGACAGTCGAGCCTGTCCGCAATCATCGCCAGGACGGCGTTGGCGCTGGCTCGCACCCGCCGCACCAGAGCCGCAGCGCGCACGCGCTTAGTGCTCTGGAAGCACGGCGTGCGCGCCTCCGCGAACTATTGCTACCAGTGCTACCTGTAACATATCTATAGGTGCTAAGCTAATGTAATTATAAACTGAACTAGAAATAAATCAAATCAGAGAAATAACATATTTTCACAGTGCTCATGTTGTACTTCGAAAAAGAAATTTCGAAAGCGGCACAGCAAACAAATGAAATGAAATGACGAGACGACAAAAAAGGCGGCAAAACAAACCTGTGCTGTGTCACGAATATGAATGTTTTTTTTAAATCATAGACAAAGTAATAAAGTCCCTATTCCCATGTCATCAAATGTACGATATTGTACTAAAAAATAAACCGAGTAGACGTTTCAATTGATACTACAATTAGGCCTATTTAAATTGGGTTGGTTTTGTTAGATGTTCCAAGTTTGAAAATCATTACTTTATAATATTTGGTAACGTATTTCCTAAATTACAAAATTACGGTACGGCTGTCATTGCTGTTACCTACTACCACAGTAATGCTTGTCATTCCCAACGGGTTTTGTACGCATAATAGAGGACTTATGATATGTGTGTAAATAAAATGTTTAAGATCGCAGAAATAAGTCCTGTCTTGATATTTTCGTGGTAATAGAAAAAAAACAGTCCTAACAACTGTACGGTTCCTGTCGTTTGAGCGCGGATTCGTTATCAAAGTGCAGCGGCGTGTGAAGTATTACTTGTACTCGTTATGGCATGTGATGAAGCCATAATTCAATTTAACAATAGGTATAGATACAAGTAATGCCGTAAACCGGGTTACTCTGATCTACGGGCTGACTTTGACAGCACCTACCATTTCACACAAACATGTATTTTTTGAGGAGTTGGAATAAGCCTCCATATAGATTTTTTCGCCGCGGTAACGGTTTTAGTATAGAAAAAAATATGAATGGTTAGTGTGCTTTTTGTCTTGATTTTTGAGGTATTACGAGGGTTGATCAATAAGTTTTTAGAATCGGTATAACAAATGGGAGATATGTAAATCGTTATATTTAAATTGGAATATGCACACATTCTATATTTACAAACATTTATTAACGTCATTTAAATATTTTATTTTACCCCTATAAAAATATTTTTATTTTTGGAGGTCAAATTTTGTACCTTAACTAAGTCATCATCAGCTTGTGATTTTTATGTAGTTGTTTTTGAACATTGGTGAATGAGAAGTAGTAGTCAAAAGTTAGGGCTAAATAACAGGGGGAGCGGTTATCAGTTCTGTACTTAGGTCGGAGAGCAGCATCCTTGTGAATTAGATTGCTCTGAAGAATAATTCCTGCCGAAAATACGTAAAATTTTTTCAGCACTTTTTTTATTTATTTTTCCTTAACTATACGGCAGAATAATGTTATATAACTCTCCCAGGTTATTTGATAATTGCTAAAAGCTAATATCACAGTATTTATTTGTAGGCCTTAATAATCCCGGAAAAGGCCGAAAAAGCCACCCTAAATGTTGGTGACCGAGCTGGAAATAAAAAAGTCCACTGCAAGGATAACTTGTTTATCTTGAAAATCATAATGATAAACCAACGTTTCATTTTCAATAACATTTTTTTTTATTAGGGCATCAGGACTTTCTCCACACCGCTCAAAATAATTACAAAAACTAACTCTTATTTTTGCCGTCTTGTAAAATTGTTCATACAGATGTTTTTTGTTTAGCTATCACAGAAAAACAAATGAATAATGTTAAAAAAAATATCTCTAATTTAACGTTGATTAGTGCCATGGTATAGTCCACATTAAAATAATATCATTACGAGGATGGTTCACACCGATTCTAAAAACTTATTGATCACCCCTCGTAAAACTTCGAATGTTCCTATGTTATGCAAAAACGCATGTTATTTGAATGGTCTTATGTTTAGCAAATCTAAGTGGTGATATCAAGAAAGAAAAACCTCTATTCTATATTTCTTCAGATTTTACGTGCTTTTCAGCGGGTTTACTTGAGATATTCATTCAAATATTTAGTGGTTTCCATTCACTTTTTCACACCATTCGTAGTTTAACTTTGATCATAGTATTTTTATTTTGTTTACGGGAAACTAATGGCCTGTTGTTTGATCGGTAGTTAAACCAACTAATGGTCAAAAAACGTTACTAATGGTTAAAATCTCAAGGAAATGTGTCAAATTTTCCATTCCTTTTTCGAATTTTAATAATTAGTTAGGTTAACTACTGATCAAACAACAGGGCCTAAAAGTCTCAATTTTTTCTAATTAACCATGTCAAAAAAACAAGAAAAACCGATTATTGCATATTTTTATTATATTTTTTGTCACTTAGTTTCTATAAAAACTCGTGTTTATCTTTGAATTTTATCAAAACCCCGGTTTACGGTATTTGAAAATAGGTATCCACATTTATTAAGATTCTTGATCGTTTGCCTTTTTGCCGTGAAGGATGTACTCGTAATATAGTAGTATAGGCCACGACGAATAGAGTTCTGTTCAATGTTGGTCGGAGCATATAAACAAATCATCCGTATGATGGGATCAAGGGGTCTAGTCCCAAATTTAAAGCTACGTTAGACGAATCACTTTCTCTTGTGATATACTAAAGAGTAAGTAGAGTAAACCGCCCGGATTGTCAAATTTCGCGATTCAGACTAGTTTAGCAGACTTGGATACGATTGCACCGGAGCACAGTGAATAGTTACGGAAATGCTTTAATAAATTCCCTTGCGCACTTTTAATACGGATTGTTAAATGTTTAAAGTTAAGTTAAGTTAGAGCTACTAAACGTCCTAATGGTCTCAATAAAATTAGAGGTATATTTATGAACTATTTGAGATGTTGTTCACGCAATGATCAATTCATATGTATAGAATTTTATTATACTTGGTAATGCAGTGATAAAGATAAATAAACTTTTGCAAAAGGTGGAAATAATAGGGAATATGCATGTTTTTTTTTACAGCTTCAATAAAAGCTGATTCATGTTACAAACAGGTGAGAAAAAACATTTTTTGAATAGCTATAAAAATAACCAAGATATAAGCCAACAAAGAATTGCTTCTATCTCTTTCTAGCAAAACAGAATTTTACGTGGAGTTTATATGGCCGAACTGCACAATGACGTCACCGGTGCACATCGGATCTCTCTGTCTAATTAGCAGGTTAAAATGCTGGTAAGTATCATCCGTACTTCTTGACCGATTTTAATTTTAATTTCACTTTCGGTGATCTCTTGCGGTATTTTCAGATTTTGTTTAGAAATGCGGCTTAAAAAATCCATGCATATTCTCTATTGTTCATAATCGCTGTGTCCTAAGCTGAGAATGTATAGTTAGGTGCCGTCCTCAGACGGGAGCCTCCAGGCAGAGCGAGGACTTTCAAGACTAATGTATAATCATAATCTCTACACGCTATAAATTTATCGTGCTGTACGTCTATGGTTAAACACAATTAATTAAATCGTACACAGATTATGTTCCTTCTTGTCGTGTTACTACTATTCATAATGTTATGCGACCGCAATCGACACCGAAAATTGTTTTTAAAATGAATGGCACATCGACCTAGTTTCCTCATATCTATCTGATATTGATGTATTAATGTAACCCGTGTTTATAAGTTTGTTTGTTTTTAGCTGTCGGTGACAACTAAATTTAATTAGTTTATTGTTTTTAGGTTTAGTGGAAGATCATTTTATATTACTTATTGAGTATATGTTATGTAACATGGTATAATTTATAATGTATATATTATTTCATAGTCCAACTTTAAAAAGTAGCATAGCCAACCCAACCCGGTGGCCGTTTGAGTCGCCGAAATTAATCTTGATGAATTAGTTGCGTCTTTTTTTAGATTTGCAGGGTCTGTGAAATGCCACTTTTTAGAATTGCTCTGAAGTATATGAAATTGACAGTGTCATTATATTTTTGAGAATTGTTGGAACAAACAACAGATATTCCAGCGACATCCTTTGTGGAACCACAAGTTAATTTTTGTATTATGTTTAACGCGCATAACACTTTTACACGGACTTTGTATGTCTTACATTTACATTTACTTATACAATTGTTTCGCGTTTATTCTGAATGTAAATAAAGTTGTAGCATTTAAGTATTTTAAAATAGTTAACAAGTAGGTATATTTATTTGAAACTTGAGGTGTGACAGATTGTCACTATTAAATATAACATTCATCATATTTAGTAGGAAACAGATTGCGAAATCAAATTTGATTTAAAAAATAAATGTTTAAAATGTGTAAATATCGTTTCAGTGAAGTTGCGTACCTAGCCAATATTAGAGATCGGCACTCGAATAGTCAACTAGTGATGGTCGAGGGAATATTCCCAGGAAGGAGATTTTTTCCTGGTAATATTCCCTGTGATTTTAGCAAAGAAAGATTTACTAACATCCAGATATTTTTATCTTCTTATGGGCATTAGTGATGATATAACCCTTACCTGAAATCAATAGCGTGGCAGCAAAGCGGAGCGGTTTACACTCCCCCCCCCCTCCGTCGCCCCCACCAATTTGGTCCGTATTTAGGTAGGTCTCTCAGGGCTCTTTACGTGTGTCGACTTATACCGGGATGCTTGGGTGGGTATTTTAATGGACAACTTGAAAAATCAAAAACCGACAAGGATCTGGTAATAACTAGGGTTAGAACTTTTGATAGCATACCCTGGTCCTAGAATCCATGGAGTCGCTATTACCTAATTCTTATCCACATACAGTACAGATGTAGTGAGTGGGTAATTCTCCCCCCTCTTTCCCAGCTGTACCATACATTAGTACTATTAATGGTACTACCGGGAATTTTCGTCGCACTGGAAATTTGTGCCGAATTATCCATTAGGCAGTGTGGGCAACTGCCTAGGGGGCCCGAATCGGCTAGGGGCTCTACATAACCTAGGGGTCCCGCGCGAAAATGTATTTTAGGAAGCAAGAAAAGTTAATGGGCCCCCAGAATTGCATTACCTACGGGCCCCTGACATGATCAATCCGGCCCTGGATCTAAGCCATTCTAAGAGAACAGACAGCGGGATGTTTGCCACTTGTGCTAACGTGGTGTTTTGGCCAGATTTGGCTACAAGTCACTTCTAAAAAAAGTTACGCAAAATGGACGAGCTTAATATCCCATACGTCCCAAAATGAGTAAATCCACCTAACACCACAGAACTTCGCGCAATCGAAGATTTTTGGCCAAATCTGAAAAGTCTACTCTAATAATGTTCGCCGATTAAAGTTTAATTCGAAAGATTAAATTAGAAATGCCGACATCTGTGTTTACGCCAGCCATTGACTAAGTTCCACGGAAATGTCGCAAAGCAGCTCGCAAAGGAGGAACATATTTTTTTCATGAAATATCGTTAATAATACCGACTGTTATTTATTATTAACATTTTTAACCCATTAACCGCCGGAGTCGCATATAATCAACCTGTGATTTCAATGCTGCTAGCGCCACAATCGCATATTTCTAACAAAAGTACCTATTGTAAGGCATTTTTAGGCGTGATGTCAAGTGGTTAATGACTATTTAACTATGATAATAAAGGTCAACTTACAAATATATGATCCCTTTATTTCTTTCTTCCTAATACCACAACACCTACGGAAAGCGTAAAATTTTAGATTGAGAAGTAAACAAAACTCGTATCGCAAAATGCCGATTCATCTTAGACGCGTCCAGCTGCAGTCGTATAAACCCGACAATAATAATTTCAAAACGTATACTAGTGTCAGTGATTACATAGCACATTGTTTATTTATTTCCGCGGACATGCAACATACCACAGTTATTTAAATATAGGCAGTCTACCCTGTCCGCGAACATGTTCAGGATGCTGTTGGCGCTGGCCCGCACCCTGCGCACGAGGGCCGCGGCTCGCTTGCGCATCTTGGTGTAGAAGCAGTCTACCCGCGCCGCGGCGAACATCCTCGACGCACTACAGAATTTGGGCAGCCCCATCAGCACCCTGAACGCGTTGTTGTATTGCATGCGCAGAGCGCTGTACCGCTTGTGCTTATAATTCGCCCACAGGCTGCCTGTATAAAAAGTTGTACAGTAAGCTCTGAATAGAGTGGTTTTTACCTCCTTAGCACATTGAGCAAACCTGCGGACAATCATGTTAGCTCTGACGGACAACGCTCTACCCTCACGCTCGATGTCAGCGTCATCTTTAAGGTCCGCTGTCACCAATTGCATAAGAATAAACAATAACTATACTTAGAAGCGAAACTCCCGGCTCCGGACGCGCGCTCGGGGCGTTAAATACCTACCGCCTGGCGACACCTGAGGTGTCTAGTCATTCAGGGGCGTCACAGACGGAATATATATGTAAATATTAACCAAGATATTGTTATTGTGTCTTGAATTGGTTTTCGTATTTGTGTTGATTTTAGTGTTTGTTGAACTAAGATAGTGTTTTAAAAAGTGAACGACACGGCAAAATAATTAGAAATAATGGATTGAATGAAGGAGTTTTATTTGTTAATTAGTACATCCCCTAGATGTAGAAGAAAAAAAAACGGAATCCTTAAAAACGAATTTATACATAAGAATAGTATTTTGTAATAAAGCTTTTTCAACTTGATAAAATTTTTAATTAATGGTCCGGAAAGGAACGTAAAAAGTAACTCCAGATCCCAAACTTATTGAGCTTAAAAGGTTGTTTATTTGTAGACTCGTTTCTGTGTTTTTTAGATGATTAATAGCCACATAAGCCATTTAATTTTCTGGAGATATTCTTAATATCATCAAAAAGTATTATTAGGTACCTAATTTAGTAAATGTAAAAAACACATTTTGCAACAATGTTTCCACGTTGAAGAAAAACATAAATAACATTTCGTGACTAAACTTTTATAACACATCCATAAACAGATAAAAATATTTCACAACTGACAGCCCTGACTTTGGGTGCGGAAGACAAAGGAGCGTAGCGGGGTGAAGGGGGAAGTAGGTATTTAAAGAGCGGCTTTTGGGGCCTTGGTAAAGGAGATTCGCTTCTACGTGTAGTTATTGTTTATTCTTATGCCAAATGTCCCAAATATTTAAATTGATTTACCACTCGCAGCGGTTGACTATTTAATTTAACTGACCGAAACACAGGTGTATGCTTCCCTTTGACGGTAAAGATGACGCATTCACTCTTTTTAACATTGTAAATCAAGCCGTGAGTAGCAGCATAGGTACTTTTCACAGGTTGAAATAAGCTTAGCAAGTCCACACGCCGAGGCGCTCAACAACACCATGTCGTCCGCATAACTCAAGTTGTTTACGCACACTCCGTCAACATGGCAGCCGACACGTGTGCTGCTGAGTTCGTCAATAAGCGCATTGACGTAGAGGTTGAACAATTTCGGCGAGGTCAACCCGCCCTGCCTCACGCCGCATTCTAACCTGGGCTGCCAGTATGCATCTGACCATCTCACAACATTGACCTGGTTATGTGGTACCAGAACCTAAAAATACTACTGAGTTCACTCGGCATACTAAATATCTTCAAGTTTCTGCCACAACACATCATAATGAACCAGGTCAAATGCCTTAGAGAGGTCTAGGAAGCACGCATAGATGGCTGTTTGCCTATCTGTGTAATATTTGACGGTCTGCTTTAACGCCAAAATAGCACTCTCAGTAGATCCCTGGCCTGAAACCAAACTGGTTATCATGCAGTTTAACACACATTTAATTGAACGTTAAGCAGGCCGTCAAACACTGGCGACAATGGTGGCGAGCGAAATAGGTCTATATTTGGACTTATCGCTTATGTCACCAGTTTTAACTTTAACAATGGGAACAACTACAGTCTTCATCATATCGGCCGGCAGGTAAGAGTGTCCCACACACAAAGTGTACAACACGGCGAGCGCTCGTGGTATGTGTGGACCGGCATGATGCAGATGTTCAACACTAAGCCCATCGTGTCCAGGGGACTGCCCTCTCGAGATGGCGTTTAAGGCATTTTTAACATCCCTCGTAGTGAATTGAGTCGTCATATAGGGATGCGACTAATTGGCTTCTTCTTTTACTCAGAATCTTATTTTACTCAGTAGCTGAGGATATGATGTAAAATGGATGTAAACGAATCGAGAATAATGAGTTATAATAATGTAAGTAATTGTTTTTATTTTTAATCTGACTAATAATGTATAAGAAACTTTTAATTATATAATATTTAATTGTATAACACAATTTAGTTTACTTCTGGTTTTACTACGATGAACAGTATCTACAACTTTCATTAGGTACCCGTGGTTCACCTGATTAGTTCACCTGGGCATTTTAGCAGACCTTAACGAAGTCGACGGTACTCCGCTGCGGAGCTTCTATTTCTAGTTTATTTTGGCCCTTGGGGCCCTCTGAAGAACAAACATAACCTAAACCTACCTGTTAATTTTGGCCAGACTACTCTCTGTAATCCACATAGGTGAAGCATGGGTGACCGGTAACACAATCTTGCCAGCATTGCAATGCTGACTGCGGTATATGATGGTACTACTGGAAAAAACATCCACATCCCTGTGCGCGGGGCCCCTAGCCGATGCAGGGCCCCTAGGCTGTTGCCTAACCCGCCTTATGGATAATCCGGCCCTGCTTAGATCTTTTAAATTACGCAACTGATTTTAATTCAGTTTTCAGCAATAGATAGAGTGATTCCAGAATGTATAATACATAAACAGAGTGATTCAAGAGGAAGGCCTCTTGAATCACTCTGTTTATGTATCATACATTCTGGGTTATGTACGGGAGTTGCAGAAAACACATAAACCGAAACGGAGTGAAGCGAGGGCGGCTCACTAGTTTAATATAATACAAAGTTCAAAATTATATACCTACATACAATTTTGAACTGTGCGGTATTGTTAGGTAAGCGAAAGTTCGTCATCGAGTTCAACTAAATTCAAGTCATTTTCAACTAAATTCTAATAAACATACAATATTATGAGTAAATATTATAGCACACAATTGTTTTGCTTTTATTCCATTCTGCCTCCACTCTCATGATCCCAGTGGGATCAAACAGTTCATTAATCTCTGTATGATCCCATTGGGATCATGAGAGTGTGAGCATAATGGCATAGTTACTTAAGCCATTGTTTTCATTTAACCTTAATACTTGCAAATAATAGGAAATGCAAGGCCAAAAATGGTTTAAGGGTTAGGGTAGACTGGGTACGGTTGAAACATTTTTGCTTTGATTGCTCACAGCATCAGCATTATGAATTTATGATATTGAGGGTTGAATAAAATGTCAAACATGTCAGGGCATACGTCTATCTGTCTTGAAATGTGTACTATTGTTTTATGTCCAGATATATTCATTTTCACACAGGAGCAATTTTTGAAAAAGTCTGTCTTCTGTTACAACTGACCCCATACCAGGGTTGAAACACAAAGAAATAATATTCAATACGAGTATTTTAATCTGCTTTATTGCTCATTCTCGTATTAATCAACTCAGTCTCAAATAAGATCAACACTTATAATGTATTGAAAACTTAAAATAACTTCATCAAGACAAATAAAGATATTTAACATGAAATCAAAGCATTTCTTCTCTAAAAAAAGTTACCCGGAACTAAACAGCCTAAGTAATTATAAGATCCTGTTTTATTATTTGTTAATAAATACTCATTAATACTTACGTGTGTTTCAACCGTACCCACCCCCCTTTGACGTCAAAGAAAAATCATAGTAGCGAGACAAAGAACCCAACACAAAAAGTAATCATTGTTATTTTATCATAAACATCTGACAAATGACCAGGTAATCATAAGTTAGTATTTTCAGTTGATATCTTTGTCAAATAACTTTTTTAATTATATCGATTGAATATTATATAATATTATATAACCAAACCACAATAACCAAAATACAATAGGCTCCCCTGCAAGAAACTGCAACGAGCGATAGTGGATGCAATACCGTGAAACATGTTCTCACTAACATGCCACGCATTTCTTCCCTTACACACCTCACCCTACAGTTGATAGTTTCTCGGCTATTCGCTTTGTTTCAACCGTACCCAGTCTCCCCTACGTAGGGAAGTAATCGTTACTAATAAAATGTTGGTTTGTTCCATCTGTACGGGATAGGTGGGTAAGTACCTATTACTTTATCGAAACACCTTTCAACGAAAGTGTAATTTCGCAGAATTTTCATTTCATCGAAAGGCATTTCTCGCCACATGAGGTTTTTTTTTCGTTAGTTACAAGTGTAACCGAATCTAACCTACTTAATTAATGTTACAGATATCCTGAAAACGGGTTGGGCCCTGAAGGCCTTACTTGCATTTAGCCTTGGCATTAAAAATGTCTCAGTAGTACACTGACCAAGTATGCAAAATGGATTGTTTATCTAATGCCATGGTTACAAAATTGTCTTAGTTTCAGGAAGACTTACTTAGCAAAATGTCTAGGTCGTGAAATGCACAAGTAGACGGAATGACTCAATTTTGTAAGGTCTTGATTGTATAAGGACTGGTATCTGGAAGAAATTTTCCGAAGATGACAACTTGACAGATCGTTTTTTCGCCCCCGTATACCCCTATATTTCAAATTTTATGGAAATCGTTGGAGCCGTTTCCGAGATTCAGATTTTATATATATATTCAAGAATTGCTCGTTTAAAGGTACTTATTAGATAGATGTAATCAAAAGATCTTGTTTGTTTAATGTTTTAGTTATAAAATGAGCAAGTGGATGAAACGTCATAATTGCTAAACGACTACGTTGTATGAAAATTGAGTAACAACAAATTAACATTTTGTGGAACCCACAGACCTTAATCTAACTAGATAACGTAAACCTCAATTCGTATGAAAACCAACCGTGTCACTTTTTTTCTACCTGCTGTGACGTCACAAGAACGAATTAGTGATGTGAATTCCCCGTTGTCCGCGCGAAATCGATACAAAGGCGCCGCCGCCCGCGCCGTGCGGCTCGTATCAATCAGTCAGTATGAGGTCAGTCTTTGTAGTAAGAGGTCGCGCGCGTGTTGCGCCTTGTCGCCGTGTCTGCGTGGCTTGGAAGTTGATAATTTCACCGCTCTTCAGGTAAGTTATGATGTCACATATACGTAAAAAAAGATGTGTATAGTTACTAGATCTTTTCGATTACAAGAAAGTGACCGTAAGTACGTAATTGTTTGACAAAAAAGAGATAGATAGATATACACACTATTGCCATAGAAATATTTACTAGAACACTTACAAAATTGTCGCAAGCGATCGAAGCAATTACAAGCGCGAATTTATGTGTCCGTGAATTTCACATATCGATTTTTCAATCGATTTGCCAGAGGAATGATAAAAGGACAGAAAAATGATAAATCTTATCTTACTCTTAGGTAATGGCAGTCATTTTCAGTTGGATTTAATCAAAATGCTTTCTTATGGTTTGTAATGATTCTCGTTACTTTGTTGTAGGTAAATGATGTCTAGCCAAATAAAAAAACCAGAGAAAAAATTTTATCTGCGAAAAGAAAAGCTAGTAAATTACGTTATGATAAAATAAAATCAGATCCAGAACTCAGTCAACTTAGAAAAGAAGAAGATAAGGAAAATTACTTAAAGAAAAAGAAAAATAAGCAGGTGACGGATATAAGGATGAAAAGCGTTATAGAACAGCAAAATTTACCTACGTGTCACAAAATACCTAAGCGTATTATCATTCCTGTTTCAAGAATCGGTTAGAATCGTAAACAATCGGAAGGTGTACATCACTATTTGCTTAATTTGACAGAAAAATGATAATAGTACTCTTACCAAGAAGCCAAGCGACACAAGCTAAAGATCGACCGTTAAATTTCCATTGCGCGTTAATATAGACAGGGCCTACAACTTTGCAAGTAAAGCAGGCAATGTATTATGAACATGAAGTAATCCCACACAGTATTATTTTTCATAGTAAAACCACGACAAACCTAAAATAAATTATCTTTAAATAGATAAACGTAATTTTAGAAGAAATTTACGTACTTATGGAAGGAAACATGTCCATTATTTGGGTCAGCTTTTCCTGTACAGTTTTTATAACTTAATACGGAACAACCAGTCATTTTTCTAGATATCGGTGACGTCTGGAGGCGGTAACGGTCGAACGCGTACTAAATGAAGCCGCGTAGAAAGCAGACATTTAGACTGCTTTTTGACACGCGAAGTACGTACACTCGCGGCATCTAGTTAGATTAAGGTCTGTGGAGGAACCTTTGCCAAAAATTGCGATCTTTGAACACACTTAAAACACTCTCGATCATGTCACCTTTAAAATACTACATCAAAATCGGTCTACCATTCAGGACTGTTACCACGAAGTACTTCGTTCGTTCGTTTGCATCGTGCTGTCCCCGTCACTCATATGTTGTATAACCAACCAGCGACCGAAGAAGATGGTACGGTACGCCATCGAACCCCAGGAACTACAATGCCAAAGATAGACACACATAATATACCTACACAAACTCATACTGATACACATTATATAACACTCCTCTATGAATTGTCATTCATTACAGAGATCGGACAAATGGGTGTCATTACTCGGAATAATGTGGACATGACTCCAAAGATATTAATTATACAAATTAAATTACATTAATTGATTACTTACCCTAAAAATATATTTGATCTTTTGCAAAGCAGTAATAAATAAAGAATATAAAGCCTTATTATTGTGTATATTTATTAAAGCAAACAAACAGTATTTTTTATAATTTTTCCTTGGCTAGTTTATTCCTTTTCACGGCTAAAATAAAAGAAAAGTGAAAAGCTCCTTTCGCAATCCACGGATGTTAATAGAAAAAACTTAAATAAATAAATATAATATTAATGGCCACTCCTCACGTGTTTGTATTATTTATTACTGTCCTGCAAAGAATCAAGATTAAAGTTCAGCCAGCCGATTATGGTCGTGTTTATCGACGTAGATAAGCGTAGATAAAACATCTGTCACTTTCTGACCAGTATGTAAGTGCGAGAGTGACGGAAGCTTTATCCACCGCGATAAAATTGACCATAATACGGGCCCCAGGTAAGTAATCAATTAATGTAATTTAATTTGTTTAATTAAAACCTTTGGAGTCATGTCCACATTATTCCGAGTAATGACATCCATTTGTCCGCTCTCTGTAATCATTATGCAACCTGGACAAATTGTTACTTACATTTTTTATACTTTACGATTTAACTACATAGTCTTTATACTACAAAGACATTCTACAATATTGGAGGTGAAGATTATCCAGACCATTTGCCTATTAAAACATTATGACATTAAGTCGTTTTACAGCCAAGTCATTCCGTCTACTATGGCTTACAGCAATGAGGGCGTTTTACAGACCAAGAAATTTTGCTACCCGGACAAATATTATACTAACGTGCTCTGCTCGCCAAGGCTAAATGCAAGTAACGCCTTCAGGACCCAACCCGTAAATTCGATAAAATGATGGGTTACCGGCATGGGTAGTTAGTTATTGCACAGACGTGATATTTTAGTTAAATCCTGGAAATAGACTAATTCTCAAATAAATAGTCTGAGTCCACCACATCATATCACGCTTAAGACTTGTGGAAAATAAAGTATCAAGACATTTAAATCCTATTACCCCAGAGTTGCCAGCCCTAAACTTAAAATTCCCTTTTGTCATGCGATTTTAGGTAAAAACAACAATACTTTTTTTGAAACTCCAAATATTTGTAGATGACATAAAAAAGGTCCACTTGGGTTTAAAAACATTTATTTTACTTGAAATTAAATACATGTGGCAAACTGTTCAATCCAGATATACTTAGTACTTAAAAATAATTATAATTAAAGCCCAATCAATTTTCCACCTAAGTTGTTTAGTTTCTCTGTTGCCATCCTTGCAATTTTCCTGAATATTGTCCCAGGAACCTGCAAATTAAAAATAATAAGGATAGCTAAGTAAACGTCAATTTCCAAAACCATCAGTTTCAGTTCTTTTGCCATAATTGGGTATATATTTAATCTCCGACGCATACAGATCATCGGTGTATCTGAGAGTCGGTCTGTGACACCGTAGCTCCCAGACGGATGGACTGTTCGGAGTGGTTTTTGACTAGGTTAATAGAAAAACGGTTAGGCCGTGTAAGAGTTATCAGCTCTGAAAGCAGGGATCGCCGTTATACCGGGGTTGCTGTAATGGCGTCGTCGAACTATATACATTTTTATCTACACTCATATCATAAGTCCTCTATTATCCTCTTTCTATTATTTACATTACCAAAAACAGTGAACGCAGCTCTACGAGCTACGACACGTTGCCATAGATACACGCAGACTGACACGTACACAGAAACGCGGAAACACGGATACACATGTTAAACTTAGTTAAAGAAAATTAGATTCAAATGTATGGAAAATTTGGCAAAATTAATGGAGAACTTTTATCTATCAGGATATCTAGGTAGGCAGGATAAATAGAGCAAAGTTAAATTGTATCTACTCTCCCCCCCCCTACGGGGCGAGCGTCACGCCCCCGAGCCCTCTAATGTGTCCCGGAGCGCGGTTTTTTCCATTGTAAAAGAAAACCGTGCACAATGCATAAGAAGTTTGTATGAACGAAATAATCCTTGATAAATTTACTATAAACCTTTCATACATACAAAAGTCACACTACTACCAAGATATGTATGACAAAAGTAAATAATAGAATATGTTCTTTTTAAAAAGGTATAATTTATTTCTAAACTCTTTCATTTATCGTTGCTTTGCTATTTATTAAATTTAATTCATTTGGCCATTCAGCGAAATATAAATATTCGTACTGGTTAAACGATGTTACTTTAAATACCACAGACTTCTTATATAGTATATCTCGTAAGGTCAAGTTGGGTAAGTGAACATACTTTATTTGTTTCTAAAGAAAATCAACTGGATTTACTAAACTGTTAGGTCTATCACAGTAGCAACATAAGGAGTATCTTTGCAAAATTAAGAATATTTATAAAATTAACAAAATATTACTCTAACACTGCCTTCATAACAGACATATAAAAGAAACTGTACGCAGGCAAAAAACTGGGCAAGTGAAACAGTCGTGTTTGTAATTCAGTACTTACACTAAAAGTTATGATGCAAAAGACGTTTTTATTAAAGCTATTATTTTAAGAGATATTTGAAAGTTTTCCAATGCCCCGGTGTTTCACTTACCCAACCTGACCTTATAGAACTATTTTCTGAATTTATTTTCAAATTTTTAACCCCAGTATTTTAGGAGAAAGAATGGTCAATTTTCGCATATGTTCTTAAATAACTTCAAAACCGATTAATTTAAAATTATGAAAAATATATATTTGAGATTTTTATAATGTACCCTTTCATTTGATATGTCACACGATATAGATTGCAATTAAAAAAAACAAACAAGAAGGTATAGTTCCCGAGACTTGGTCTTCTAATTTGGTACCCAACATCAAGCAGTCAACCCACCCCCACCGTGTACAATAATCTGAGGGCTCAGACAAGATGCACTACGCTAACTAACGTTTCTATTCGATTCGTTTTTAAATCAATCGCGTCACTGGTAGACGACGTGATACGAAAAGTCACGTGATCTATCAGTGACGCGATTGGTTTAAGAATGAATCGAATAGAAACGTTAGTTACCGCAATGCATCTTGGCAGGGCCCTCTGAATTCATTCAATGAAGAGATTGAAAAGGCTGGCCAACATTACCTGCTGCTCGCAATCATTTTCGGCGAGTCTTTCATCAAATGCAAAGTTGTAGGAGTAAGGGATTACCGCCGAAAGAATGGGGCTGGAAAAAAAACTGTCAATTGCCTACTTCCCATTTTAAATACGGAGCCGCCATCATCAGCCTCTATATTAATAGTAGAATGTTCAACGAGACTAAAACAAGCCATAATGACAAGAGATGTTTAGCCACGCGAGCGAGCGAGCGAGCGAGCGAGAGTGGCTATAGTTCGAGTGTCATTATCAGGGAGCGAAACTTTGGTGCCGATGACGTCATTTATATAAACAATATTGCGACACCCCACTGATTCTGAATAATGCTATAATGATAATCTAAATTTTCAAATAATGACAAAGACGATATGAATAAAATATTTTATTGAGTCATCTAATTCTAACGAAAAATATTCTTTCCACAAGTAAATTAAAAACAGTACTTACATGAAATTTCGTTGGATTTCGAAGTATGCAGAACGCTTAAAATTCAAACATAACATCCAATGTGCTTGGTGGCTTTAAAATGTTTTTCTAAATTGCTAACCTTTGATGTTAAACATTTTTTGATTATTTACAATCAGAAATGGAATCTTCTGCAAATACGGCTGTATGGACTACATGGCGACTTTGCTCAAGCGAAACAATAATGTTTCGGTTATATTAACAATTTACAAATAAAAAATAATTAAATATAAGATTGTCTCCAACAATCTTCTTTTTGATATAACAATGACAATCAATTATCTTTTTTATAAGTACTGGCCGTCTCAACTCAAGTGTCAATATCGGTAAACTAAAGAGGCCAATAAATTTTTATTAGTGATGAAGTAAAATCTAGATAAAAAACACTGTATATAGCTTAACGTCATATGTAGCGTGACAGGTCACCGGCACCAAAGTTTCGCTCCCTGGTCATTATGGTTGTTTAGTCTCGCGTTAAACACTACTTTTCACTTTGAATGCGAGGAAAAAAACGACGTTCTATACAAAATTACAATAGGTATTTATTAAAATATTATTATTATTATTATTTATTTATTTTAATGGCATCTACAAGCTATGTAATTTTGCCAATGTTAAGTATATATAAGCAATTGTACGGTGAATCGTCATTGTCGTCGGCGTCTTCCAGTCCCAGTCGGCACACAATTGAAGATGGCGGGCATCCACTTCAATGGCTTGAGGTGTTCTTGACCGCTTGCTCATTCAGAATCAACTTTTCACTGTTATTTTATTTGATGCATATTCTTTGTCAGTGTTGGAGGTTATTTCACAAAGTTGCCCTGGATTTGCGAATCAAAATCAACGATAAAGTAATTTACAAAAAATGAAATAAATAGACAGATGTTTTCAAAATGACAGCTAGACAAGAACCCCCCTAAACAAAATATCTAACCACAGAATAAGAACATATAGCATAGAAACCGGACTATAAGACGTACTTTGCGTCAGCTATCTTTCTCTACTTTTTAGATTACGTGTTACATGAGAAAAATTTAACAAAAAGAAGGCTGTTTTTTCTTCTTTAACTGTCATTGTCACAAGGTTTTACACAGGTACTTCTTTGTCCTTCCTATAGGAAGCATTTGTCTTTCCTTGTCTATAGGTCCAAATACTATAGGTGCTCATAGGTCCATATCACGCCTTACTTGTGACGATGTACCAAATAACGAAAGAACAGCTATAGATTCATCTCTTTCCAACTCACTATGAAAACCATAAGTAAAAAGAAGGAACCATAATGTATTTTCTGCTTATTTAGTACGGTTTCTATGCCTTTAGTCTTTATTCTGTGTATATAACAATAGGCAAGCTAATTAGATCCAAAAAAAGCGTTTTGAGGAATAAACTCCCAGCAAGCTGGAAATCGTTTAAATACCTTCATTTGGTCCTAAATGCGTGTAATCCGAGTTTCCCCAATCTCAGGAGGTGTGCATAACTTTT
Organism: Acleris literana; assembly: GCA_946894065.1. Lineage (NCBI taxonomy): Eukaryota > Metazoa > Arthropoda > Insecta > Lepidoptera > Tortricidae > Acleris > Acleris literana. Next base: position 75,192,917 of record OX335668.1, on the reverse strand, counting down.
GGGAGCCCAATAACCGCGAAAGGGTCTAGCAGGCTAAGCTAACAAGATTCGCCCCCCCACTAGGGATTTGGTTATACTTTTAGGTGTAGTAGTGGCAGGACCTAAGAACACTGTATGCTTTTATTTAGGCTAATCCAAGCATGCGAGTGAGACCAAATAAATTTAGGATTGAGGTGGATAGAATGGGGTTAATAATGCATATTTTTACGGACCTTCATGTCCTTAAACTTAGATGAATAAAAAACTAGTTTATTTTTCGCTTCATATTTTTGACATGACCACCATGATATTTTAAAATGTTTTTAAATGTATACGCAAATGACAATTGTGGCTTGTCACGTAATTTTTATGGTAGTTGTGCCTGAGCGACTCCTCCTTAAATTAAGATGAAAAAAATATGTTTATCTTTCGCTTAATTTTTTTTGCCACTTCTCGCGGAGGCACAGCTACCATAAAAATTACGTGACAAGCCACAATTGTCATTTGCGTATACATTTAAAAACATTTTAAAATATCATGGTGGTCATGTCAAAAATATGAAGCGAAAAATAAACTAGTTTTTTATTCATCTAAGTTTAAGGACATGAAGGTCCGTAAAAATATGCATTATTAACCCCATTCTATCCACCTCAATCCTAAATTTATTTGGTTTCACTCGCATGCTTGGATTAGCCTAAATAAAAGTTTAAAAAATACCTCGTTTTTTTTACATTTTCGTAAATAAACAGAAACAAAAGAAAATCGAAGGCTGATATTAAGCATACAGTGTTCTTAGGTCCTGCCACTACTACACCTAAAAGTATAACCAAATCCCTCGTGGGAGCCAATTTTGTTAGCTTATCCTGCCCCTTTCGCGGTTATTGGGCTCCCAAAAGTTATGCACACCTCCCGGGATTGGGCAAACTCGGATTACTCGCATTTAGGACCAAATGAAGGTAATAAAACGATTTCCAGCTTGCTAGGAATTAATTCTTCGAAAAAATCTTATTAGCTTGGCCTTCAAAGCTTATTATTTATTTATTTTAATGGCGTCTACAAGCTTCTGACAAATTTGGTTCGCGGTTGTCAGTTTTTTGTAAAGTGACGCTTTACAAAGCAACACAAATGCTTGCACATTTAACCAACAGATACAAGCTTGAAAACTATTTGGACCATACCTAATAAAATAAAATAATCCTTTATATATTACAATAGATTCATATTCGTCATCATTAATCGTGTTTTAGAAAATAAAACGTGTTTTTTTATATTTTTGCTCAGTTGTCATTTTGAGGTTAGTTCCACGGCCTAAATATGGACAAAATTCAAAATTCAAAATATTTATTCAGTAAATTGGCCACATGAGGGCTCTTTTACACGTCGGTAACATGGAGTGAATCTACTAGCGCTTCGGACAAGACCATCATTGCGGAGAAGAAGCGCCGCAAGAAACTCCAGCAGAAGGTCATTTTTTCCAATCATAAAATACAATAATACTTAAAAGTAACATTACAAGGTAATACAGTAATAAATCATTATTTTAAAACTAACACAAATAAAATCATTACAAATGTAAGCTACATTACTTAAATTAAAAAAAAAAAAAAAAAAAAAATATCCCGACGAATTGAGAACCTCCTCCTTTTTTTGAAGTCGGTTAAAAATAGTGACTAGGAGAACAACATGACGAGGTCTCTACGTCAGGAACGATAATTAAAATAACTAACTGGAAAACACGTCCTTGCAAGCGTGAACAGACCGGACCCCACAGACCCCGTTCACGAGTATGACGCGTATCTCAGCCATCGCCTCCCTCAACCATCTGTTCGGGAAGGTGGCGACCCGATCAACGACGCCGCCGTAAGCAAAGACCTTTAAGTGAGCATGACATGCTCATGCTGCCGGACAAAATATATCAATAAAATGTAGTTGTCCGGCGAGAAACATCACAATGTGTTCTCACTTCTAAAGTGACTTGTGCACCAGAACCAATACGATTAAAAAGTAAAAAAAACATTAGGTATACTTAAATTTAAAGTGTCTACATTATTGGCTTAAAGGCATTTTGCAATAAGCGCTGCTCAGCGCTCAGCTATTATAACTATTCAAAAAAAAAAAAGTTTTTTAAAAACAACCGTAATATCAGTAATAGCTCACACTACTTAAAAACGTCTTTATCATCTAGGAAGTCATTTACAGCATAATATGCCTTACCCAGCAAGCAGCACTTAATGCGTGACTTAAATTTATTGGACGGCATTATGACAATATCAATAGGTATCTTATTGTAGAAACGTATACAGTTCCCCACGAACGATGTGCTTACTTTACGAAGACGGTGACCTGGGACTACGAGTTTATCTTTATTTCGCGTGTTGAACTTGTGAACGTCACGGTTATGCCTGAAGTCATGTATGTGTTTACGAACATACATGATATTTTCAAAGATATACTGCGACGCGACAGTAAGAATATAAATTTATCTCTGAGTGAGACCCGTGAACCCAGCTGATAAATAAAACGTATAGCCCGCTTCTGTAATACAAAGATGGCCTGAATGTCAGCCGCTTTTCCCCACAACAAAATCCCATAACTCATAACACTATGAAAATAACTATAATACACCAGTCTCGCTGTCTCGACGTCTGTAAGTTGGCGGATGCGCTTTACTGCATACGCTGCAGAACTAAGTTTACCCGCAAGGCTGGATATATGCGCATTCCATTGCAGTTTTGAGTCCAAAGTAATACCTAGAAATACTGTTTTATCTTCGAATCCCATTGTCTCATTCTTCAGTCTAATACTAGTCCCATTCACTCCTTTCACATTTGATAGAGAAAATTTCATACACTTAGTTTTCTTGGCATTTAAAAGTAAGTTGTTGGCTGTAAACCAGTCAACAGTTGTTGACAACGTATCATTAATGTCATTGAAATTTGCCTGTTTTCTATCTACTTTAAATAAAAGAGAAGTGTCATCGGCAAACAGAACTATTTCATATTTGTCGCGCACAACATAAGGGAGATCGTTGATATAAATTAAAAACAAGAATGGGCCCAGAATTGAGCCTTGAGGCACTCCCATAGCAACAGCTGACCCAGGGGATTGCGTTCTGTTTATGTCCACCCGCTGAGTTCGGTGAGCAAGGTAAGAAATAATAAGATCAAGGGCACCGTGTTTGATACCGTAGAAGCTTAGCTTTCGCACTAACGTAACGTGATCAACGCAGTCAAACGCCTTGGATAAATCACAGAAAACTCCAATCACATCTAGTGATTCTTCCCAGGCATCAAAGACATATTTAATTAAGGTTGAACCGGCATCTGTAGTTGACCGTCCCTTGGTAAACCCAAATTGACTACTATGAAGCAACTTATTCTTACTAAAATGGGAGGATATTTGATTAAGAATTATTTTTTCAAAAACTTTACTCAGCGCTGGCAGTATCGAAATTGGTGCTGTGTATGGACTATGGTCCATACACAGCACTGAAAATGGCGATAAGCCTCCATTCACAAACACCTTGATTGGTTGTTTAGGGGTTTCCAAAGTAAATTAAAAAAATATTAAAGTAATTCTTCCCCTAGAGATTAATAAGGAGCTTTATGGCCTGTTGTTTGATCGGTAGTTAAACTAACTAATGGTCAAAAAAGGTTACTAATGGTTAAAATCTCAAGGAAATGTGTCAAATTTTCCATTCCTTTTACGAATTTTAACAATTAGTTTAACTACTGATCAAACAACAGGGCCTTATGGCCTGTTATTTGATAGATAGTTAAAATTTCAAGGAAATGTGTCAAATTTTCCATTCCTTTTTCGAATTTTAACAATTAGTTACTTTAACTACTGATCAAACAACAGGGCCTTAGTCCCGATGTGCAGAGATTAAAGTAACATTTTAAGAGCATGAGAAGTGAAAAATTAATAACGTGTGCTTGCAAACAAGGCTGTGGTAGATGATGTGGATGTGTGAAAGCCGATTTACGATGTACCACTATGTGCAAAAATTGTAGAGGCCAGAGTTGCGTGAACGTAGTCGAATTAGACATGAAGAAAAATAATGCTGATTTTTGAAGTAGATGTCATAATAGTTAATAAATAAACAATAACAGTAATTAGTAAATACCTAAGAAAAATTAAAAGAAAATTAAGTTAGCTTAGCTGAGTAATTCTATGTATTCAATGTATGGGAATATCAAACAAATTAATAAAGTTTAAAACTTGTGTGATATGATACATTTGGGTGTGGTGTTTAAAGTTCACTACTCTCCCCCCTCCCCCATTCGCTTCACCCCTCCCCCACCGTGAAATGTGTCCCCGTTAACGGTTTTTTAACATTCTTGGGACAACTAAAAAAGTGTCAAGGACAAAAATGTTCCTATTTAAATTCTAAAAAGAAAAGGTTATATGTATTTTTTTTGTAGGATCGACGGTATTCAAGCTATAGCTACAGTTCCGGACACTAATTTTTCATCCTTGTACGTACCTACATCTCATACGATTACCTACAAAAATGACTCACCAAAATTGACAACCAATCAAGAACTAGTAGACCAATTGTATTGCTATTATTCAATTCGTTAGCTGATTAAATAAGGTTCAAAATAGTATATAATAAATGTTTTCTCCCACATGCTCGGAAATGTTAACCTTACTGTTGTAAAATCAGCCCGCGAAGTTGTGAGTTCCAGGACCAGGCAAAATTAAATAAAAACAAAGTTATTATTTACCCACGGCAGCGGCCGCGTAAATGTATGAAATTTCATTACGTACCGGGTGTTTTACTTTTTAAAACCATCTTTGGACTAGGATAACTATCTCCAAACAGCCAAACACTCGTGCAATCAAAATTCTTACTTGTATATTTTACTTTTTAAATGTCATAGACTAAAAAGTTAAGCCTTTTCAAACAGCGTTTACAACGTATAGAAGAGTAGGTATCAAATAGTTTGACTTTTTTAAAAATAGAAATTGCGTTCATAAACCAAATAAATTGCCGAAATAACATAAACGCGTAATAAATGTTATAGTTTAAACTATATTTTATTCAAATTGTTTTTTTTACGTTTAAATTTGTAATTTTATTTAATGCTTTATTTCAGTGTCATACTAAATTGTACGTATCTGTTCTTTTTTTTTCAAGGAAATGTTGGGAGTGTGTTTAATATTATTAACAATTGTGTTAAATTTCCTCACATTGTTGGAGAAAAGCACTATACAAGCCTCGACCGGGAAGGGCGGTTGCTGGACTCGTATATAGCGCGGCCTCGCTAACTCTGAACTCGGATTCATAATTAGATTCCATCAAATCTACCAAGAACTGTCTCTGTCACAATAACATCTGTCAATGTCAGTATGACGGTCCAGATGCCACCAACCCTGTCTTAATAGTAAAAAATATAATAATCTTACTGCAGATGCAAAACTCAACAAAAGTCTTTGTAGTGGTGTAGAAAATTAACGGAATTTACGTCCAAATTCAAATATAGTCTCCATTTTCTGTACACAGACACTATACAATTACATAAACGTAGGGGTTTCGTTAAGGGCCGAGTTCACCAACAATTAAACGGACGATTAGCGGTTTAACGGGTTTCAAATGTATTGATTAACAGCTGATTAAGACTTAACCGTCCGTTTAATTGTTGGTGAACTCGGCCCTAAGTCTGTCGCCTATACTACTTTCATTTTTAGGTGTTTGTTATGTAGGTATCGAAGTAAACATTTATATTCATATAGGTTTATTTATATCCAACTAAGTACAGAATTCAACATTAATACAATTAAAAATTAAAACTAAACGTATTTAAATTAAAAATAAACTAAGCTACTTAAATACTAAAGATATAAATAATACATACATACATTAAATCACGCCTGTTTCCCAGAGGGGTAGGCAGAGACCACTTCTTTCCACCTGCTACGAATAATCACCACTATAAAAAGAACACCCCCTCTAGCAAGTCCTCTCGCGGCATAGTCCCCATGACACTGGCTGCATTACCTCTCTGGATAGCTAGCCCAATCCTTTGGGAGAGGTAAGCACCAGCTCTAGGATCTCCGGAGGATTCTATGAGCCGAGAGGACAGGGCCTTAATAAAGCTTTTCATATCAGCTGACCAAGGTCCCATGGTTTCCACTGCAAGCGCCACAAATTCGTAATTATTTACTAATGACGAATATTTGCGGCGCTTGAGTGTTTGGGCCTGATCAGCTGCTGCACCGGCCCGATTACGGGTTGACTAGACGTGGGAAAGGGCGAATATGTCAACGCACGTCGCGTCCCACACCAGTGCCCTACCTAGTTTCCACGGCACCAAAGTAGCTCCGTCTGGTCGCTTGCCATCGTCTCTATGCAATCCTGCTGGTTCCAGGACAGCTGGTACAGAGGCAGTGGCAAGCGAACGACGGATCAGATCATTAATTGTGCCGTGACGGTACAAACGGCCGGCACTTCTGAAGCATGAAAGGCCATGTCGTCCCAGCTCACTCACTTCCTTCCCGCACGCGCAAGTATGAGGTTCACAGAGTCTAGCCCCAAGCCGCAAGTTTATTGCTATGCGCAAGCTGCATGAGTCCAAGACTGTGCCTATATTGCGGGAAGGAAGAGCGTGGAGCCAGTGACCTGATTCGCCTGCTGAGACAGCGAGGAGACGGGCGCGATCTGAATCGTCCGGACTATTTTCTATGAGAGATGCATGAATTGATATCAGGCGAGGTGTATCCCATGCTCTCTGGATATGCATCTTGACTGGCATATCCACTCCCGGACACGACTCACATCAAGCATCCCTAGCCTCCACTAGGTTCGCAATCTCAACGTCAAGTATCTGTGGGTGATTTAAGATAATACTGACGAGAGGCAACGAACCATAGGTGGAGGACAGGAAAGCCGGTAGTGCCACGCTATATAGGTATATTCCTAAATTCTAAGTAAAAAGGATCCTAATTGTTTTGGTCTAATTAGTGAGATGATTTAACGCCCCTCCTCCAGTTAGGATGCTACAGTCAGGAGCCAGGAGTTAGGAGTCAGGTAGGTAATACGCCTTAAAAATAGCCATCACAACTAGGTAGTGGTTTTTATTTTTATTTGCGTATTTTAGGTATAAGAATTTATAATATACGCACATCTTCAAACGATAATATTATTGTATCAAAACGGATACCAAATGTTATCGAGACCTGCAGTTTTAACATTGCAATATGAATATTTCTACCACAATATTGCTTCAATTAAATATTTATTTATACAACAGGTTTTTATATAAGCATTTTTATTTAAACAAAGCATTTAAATGTTATTCTTGAAATTACTAAGTAATTAATTACTTTCGTGCATTCTTTCGCCAAGACTAAATTTACTAATGTTGGAATGTTTCATTTCAATGGCAACACCGTGGTAGATTCGATGGAATCTAATTATGAATCCGAGTTTACTCGTCCCGCAACGGCCTATTTCCCGGTCTGTGCAGTAATGTACTATTGTACATATCGTAGTTTTCACGATGAAAGCATTTAAAAAACGATCGCTGACGCGTTTATACAAATTAGTATGAAGGCGACAGCAATGGTTTTTTAAATGCTTCCTCCGTTTTAAAACTTTAGTAACTTGTTTGTAAAAAAACATAGAATAACTCAAGTAGCTGGTTTTATTTTCAATTTGCAATCTCTCTCAGGCAGAAAATAGGCCCTGTACCTGTAGGTAGCAATTTGCAATAGATAAGAGGGAAACAAAAACGTATCATACTTAATTCCGTTTCGGGGTACATTTTTAGAGCTTTTTTAAGGTTCCGTACCTCAAAAGGAAAAACGGAACCATTATAGGATCACTCAAATGCAAACTATATCGTGTGACATATCAAAAGAAAGGGTACATTATGAAAATCTCAAATATAGGGGTGGGGAGAGTAGATAAAATTTAACTTTGCTCTATAATATTAACTACATATCCTGATAGATAAAATTTCTCCATTAATTTTGCCTAATTTTCATCTAATTTTATTGAATTAATTTATAAGTCTTATAACATCCCTCTTTTGTTCGTCGGGGGTTTCAAAGGAACGAATTAAGTAATTGTCTCTAATACGCCTCTGAGTACGGCGGTTGATGATGAAGAATCTGAGCTCAAACTAAAGCCAATGGCGGAGATAAACACCGTCGTCCTGTTAGGTGTCATATTTCCTTAATACTTAGTAGAAGTGAGAGCCCATACAAAAGGGAAATGAATAGAATGTCCTAAAACGATCATTTTCAGATGTGGAGGGAGGTCAGATTCGATTCAGGGGCGCGGGGGGTGGGAGTATTTTTTTTAGCTTCAATTAATTACGATTTTAGAAGAATAGGATGATACTATTTAAAAATACGCATTTTTTTCTGTTTTTTAAGCATTTCGGTAAAGAACGGTTTTTATGTATGAAATCATACCTATTATAGCAATAATAAATTCCTAGTGTCAGTTTTATGCGAAAACGACATCACACATGCTATTTACATGGCATTTACTGAACAGCAAAAAAATATTGATCGAGAAGCCTCTTTTGACCGCCTTCATCCCACATGCCCGGGGCGCCCTCAAATCCCATCAGACTTCCACATCTGAAAATGAGCGTTTTAGGACATTCTATTCATGGTTAAAATTTCATAATTCTACCTGTCAGGGAACAATTATTTCAGTTATCACTTCTACTATAACTTTACTTTCGTCGATGCTAGTCTTGTGTCGCTCACCTCGAGGACCGAGCTGACGAGGTTGGAGACTCCCTCCGCCCCGCTCACCAGGGCTCGTCCAGCGCCATAGAATTTGTCTCCCGTGTTACCATACTTTTCGTCTTCTCTTATAGTATCCACTATAGGCTTAGGCTGAAAAAAAAAACAAGGACAAGTAATTTTCATCTACCTATATTATCATGAAAGAAACACGGTCGTTTTTAGGGTTCCGTACCAAAATGGTACAAAAAACCTTATAGTGAGACTGCGGTGTCTGTCTGCCTGTTAGTATGTCACAGCAGTTTTTTTTTGAAACTATACAAGCTATCAATAGTTCCACTTCATGTCTTCCCGTGCATGTCGTAAGAGACGACTAAGGGAATAAAGGCTTGTAGTACTGTTAGGCGATGGGCTTGCAACCTGTCACTAATACGCTGGTAAACATCTTACAAGGAAAGGTACCGAACTGTCCGGCTCCGATTTGGTTTATTTTGATGTATGTTAGAGAGTAGTCTAAAATAATAGACACGTATTTTTTTTTAGCGGCCCAAACTCACCCGGTTCGGAGAAATTGACCTCCAAAGTACTAAAAAGTGACTAAACCCTCTAACTTCTATAGAGAATTTAAAAAAATAAAATGCAATTTTCTTACCATTTTTGATTATATGTTTAAGAACATGAAAAAATAATGAGCACGTGTTTTGTTATATCGGGTAAAACTCATAATTAAAAAAAATACCCTTCAAAGTTATATACTTCTTATCGAAGATACACTTTGTTTGGTATTTTTTTTAAATATGAGTTCTAGCCGATGTAACAAAACACGTGCTCATTATTTTTTCATGTTCTTAAACATATAATCAAAAATGACAAGAAAATAGCATTTTATTTTTTAAAATTCTCTATAGAAGTTAGAGGGTTTAGTCACTTTCAGTACTTTGGAGGTCAATTTCTACGAACCGGGTGAGTTTGGGCCGCTAAAAAAAAATACGTGTCTATTATTTTAGACTACTCTCTAACATACATCAAAATAAACCAAATCGGAGCCGGACAGTTCGGTAACTTTCCTTGTTATCCTAATTGTGCAAATTGTGGTTATAGAATGATCAACAAGTTTTTAGAGATGTTTGTAATTCTGTAGCTCTGCCTACCGCACTCTGGGAACGAAGGCGTGAGATTATGTATGTATGTACCATCATTAGCAATATTAAAAAAAGAAACATAAAACACTATCTCAAAAAACAACATGCAAGTATATAGTTAGTTCAAGAAGTTGGCCGTCTGTAATCTTCACTAAAATCTTTTTTTAATATCAAATAAAAGGTAATCGTAAAAGTGCCCTCGTTCTTCAAACAGCACAGTGGGTTGAAAGGTTAAGATTAAGGTTAAGGTTAGGAGCGGTGACTTTTAACACGGACAAAAAGATCGCAAATTCTCAAAGTAGATAACAGACGGCCAAACCATATTTGACCGTGGCATTATAGAACTAAGTTTATATATGGTGCTGTCTTAGATAATTAGAGTTCCATACCCAAAGGGTAAAAACAGGCCCTATCACTAAGACTCCACTGTCCGTCTGTATGTCTGTCTTCAGGCTGTATCTCATAAACCGTGATAGCCAGACAGTTGAAATTTTCACAGATGACAGATGATATATTTTTCTGTTGCCGCTATAACAATAAATACTAAAAACAGAATAAAATAAATATTTACGTGGGTATTACAACAAACGTCATTTTTTGCCGTGTTTTGCTCGATATTAATAAGTTCAACTGGAATAGTGTCTAATGTCGAATAGATAATGGTACGGACCTACGTTTAGATTTTAGAAATTATTAAATTAAACAATAACATTAAAAAATCAAGGTACATTCCAGATCATACACAAACGAGTAAGCTTCAAAGGGCTAATGAAAATGGTAATATTACAATTACAAAATAATTGAAATGTATGAGTTAATAAAATTATACGAATATTTACAATAATGACGCCACGTTGCTTACGTCCAATGCCATGTCTAAGAAATGTGTGTAAGAGTGAGAAGGATGCCTTTTCTACCACCTGCACACAGCTCTTCATCCGTCCGTGAATTGCCAACAAGCTATATCTTCGCGTTGCCTAGTAATGGAAGGTCCAGGCTCTCCATCGTGTCACGAATAGCGTCATTCATCTTTTGCGACATTATTTCGAAAGTACATATTAAAACTATTATAAATGTGTTTCATTTTGTGACAAATTTGGTACGATTTACTTAAATTTGAGGTAAGTCTCATTTGGCAAGTATTTGAGCGAGTTTCGGCATGTTTTTTCCTAATAGTCATTGTTGTTGACATCATTATTGTAATCAACTACGGTTTTCATAATGACGCTCGTCGGCAATAATGACGTCTTAGTGTTATCAATAATGATTCTTGTAGATAATAATGATTTTTAACCGGATTCAAAAATCACAAGAAGGAGATCAGACGACTATTTTGTGAGGATTGTCGTGAGGGCACTCTTTTACGAATACTGCCCTTTTTTACGAAAATGCACAATCACTTTATTAAGAATTTCTTCGCATAGGACAGACAATTTGAGAATGTTTGCTTATAGAGTCATCCCATAATAACTTTGCATAAGATATTAAACGGTATCCCATAAAATATTCTTATAATCTTTGTTCTTTCATGTTACTCAAACATGACATATTGGTATCGCATGGATATTTTGTTGAAGTTTTTTAACGATTCCTATTTTCAAAATGGGTAAACCTATTAAAAGTAGAGTTCGAGAACTTATATTCAAGATGATAACTCATTTCCAAAATGTAAAAGAAGAAATGGAGTCCGTCCGTAAGCAAAAGGAGCAATGTTTACATGAAATTCTAAACACTACGAGTAAATCCCTAAAAAAACTTGATATTTTGTTACTAGGTACTTTCTGTGTCATTTTATATTGATACCATGAAATAATATTCTATTATGAAAAAATAACATATTAACTAAATGATTAGGCTAAGATGATGTTATTTTATTATAATACTGACTTCTGCCCGCGACTTCGTCCGCGTAGATTCCGATTACAGTTATTCCCTCGGGAATTTTTACAACATGGACTTCATTCGCAAATTCTGTACAAAGCATAATAGAACTAGACATATTGAACCTAACGCACGTTATAAATGTGCAAAGTGATGATGAGATTTGAAAAAGGAAGGGTTCGGAGAAGTTGAAGTTCCGGAAGAAAATTACAGTTAGAGTGGAATTTTTAGACTCAGATACCTATCTCATTTAGTGATTAAACATGTCGAAAATTGATTTTTGTTTTATTAAGTAAAAACAAAGAATTTGATTCCTGGACCGCTTTGGACTATGTCAAAGTGGCACTGTAAATAAAATCTTATGAAACGTTTTGATTGATAGGTACGTCATGACACAGTCCAAAGTGGCCTGCGAACCAAATTCTTTAACTGTGCCTCATGCATCAAGACCTCAACTTATAATTATCAATTTATCATACTTATGTGACATACATTTTTGCCTGCGACCTTGTCTGTGTAGAATTGGTTCATCGCGTTTCATTGGGAACTGTCAAATAGTCCAGGATAAAAAGTAGGCTATGGCCTCTGGGACTCAAACTATCCTTATGCCAAAGTGCACCAGTTTATGAAAGCGATAACCATACTTTCGCATTTAATATTGCATGTGCGTTCCACTCAACGTCCGAACTCGCACTGCTCGGCAAGCCCATGTGTAGAGTCTGCCCCGACATTGCCCCGATTTCTCTCCACCCTCGCCACCGATATCATGTCGTATGTAGCGGGCTTAAGTAGTGATTATTTTAAAGCGGTTGTTTTTTCATACGATGGGTTAATGTTATTCACGCTCGTAACATGTATTCAAAATATCGTTATTTCTCCATGATAATAAATAAAATAAAAAAAATACGTTACACTTTCCTTACGAATACGTTACATTTTAACGTAAAGTGACGAAAACATGAGGTAAAGGGAAGTGCACACAGAAAAATACGAACTTAAATGAGTTTTTACTAGATTTCCAACGACAAATACAATAAGTTTTTAAGATGAATCAATTTGAAATTGTAGGTACGTACAGTAGGTACAGGGATCAGCACGAGAGAATTAAATCCATACAATGCATATCCATACTTAACATTATAAATGCGAAAGTGTGTCTGTCTGTATGTTACCTCTTTACGCTTAAACCGCTGAACCGATTAAGATGAAATTTGGAATAGAGATAGTTTGAGTCCCGGAGAAGGACATAAAATAGTTTTTATCCCGAAAATCATCCCCTAAGGAGGTGAAATAGAGGGTGAAAAATTGCATGGTGCTACGATATAAACGAGTTCCACGCGGACGGAATTGCGGGCAGAAGCTAGTTATTAACCGATCGAGCGAGGGAAGCGAACGAATGCTTTTTAAAATTGGAGATGTCACACAGTGGCATATTTTTTTTGAGAAACGCTCAAATGTCTCTGTTGTATTATTAAAAGTACCTATTGATTACTATTTCATTTAAAAAGTTAAAAAAATATTCATTTAAGTAATTAATAAAAATGTTGATTACGTGAAAATACTTTATTTGTATTTATTCAAAAAAACTTAATTTTTTAAAACGTATTTTTTTGCGAATGTTTACCAGTGTGATCTAAGCTTAATAACAACTTATGTTACGTTTTATGGTAACGTCACGTATTTTTTTTATGTTAGTTCTATGTCACATTGGTCAAAATTCGCGGCCTTACCCAGGTACGTAATTATAAACTAATATTTTTTTAAGATAGTTATTAGTACCTATTTAACTAGGTACAGTCTTTCTAAGAAACGCCCGAATACTGAAAATACAAATAAAAACATTGATAATATATACATTTTTGAGTTTTTCATATCAATGCTCATAGAAAGAATTACAAAACGTCATTATCGGAATCAAAGCATCATTATAATCTCAACAAACGTCCTTAAACGTACATTGGCGTCATTTTGGTCGACACACGAAAACAAAAAAAAAGATTTCTCCGAAACGATGCTTCTGTGAGCCGGGCCTCATATAGAACGAGTTTACGTATCGTCTAAACTAGAGAATAAGACCATTTGAGTTGCAATAGCACGACATTTATTACAAAGACAACCGTTTCTAACAAAATAATAAATGCTCAATTATTCACCCCGGTATGAACACTTTAGTCGCCTGTATGAACTAATAAAGTCTACTTACTCGTGATATATTTTCTTTTAAGTTCGTTATATGCGTTTTTATTTAAGATACTTTTCAGATTTTTACTAGGTATTTGTAGTTTTGGCTGTAATACACTTGACTCTACAAAAATTAGCGCATTAAATTTCAATATTTCACAAACTGATCCCTTAATTGAAAAATTGTTTTCTGACACCCGCAATATTTTTGAAAGACCTATCCAATCCAACAAAGCCCCCCACTATGGGGTAGACGAGAAAAAAAACATCCCCACGTTACGTGTAGGGGAGGCACACTGACTTTTTTTTGCAAGATTTTATTTTAGCACTTAAAACTAACTAACTTTTTTTTAAATTATACCTAATCTAATTTTTCTTTCATTTATATTCACAATGATTCCATTTGTTATGGTTTAAATGTATGTAGTTTTAATGTTGACATAATATTTAAACTAGAACGAACAGGATTGACATATTTAAAACTTTATTGAAAGGACGATGGACAAAAATGTCTCCACCCACCAATAGAGATGAAACATGTTTATAGATCTTGACAACACGATGTATTTTTAATATGGCAACGATCACCATATGTATGCGGTTTTCTTGGAAAATAATATATCGTATGGTAATTGTTTGAAAATGAACACATTCTTGCCTTGCTTGGCTCTTGAAACTTTTTTTAAATTTCAAAACTTCCTGTCGATTTTGTACTAAAATAGGTAAGTATTTTGTCTTTTTACACGACTGCCCAAAAAAAGGAGTGTAATGTTTTCAGGGTTCATGTATGTATGTATGATTCTTTATTCCAGCATAACTTCTAAACGCCTGAGCCGATTTAGATGTGTGTGGTATCGTTATAATCCTTTCATCTTCCCGGGTGACATAGGATACCTAAACTGTTAAAATTTAAATAAGAACAATGGCGAAATGTCAATTATTTATGTAAAAAAAAAGTCTTCTAATTATAACAACATGGGTATCATTTGAAAGGTTTTAATGTAACCATTTCAAATATATACAATTATAGTAGCATAAATAAACGGGTCTTACCTGTAAAACGTGATAAATAATAGAAAATATTACCTACATTGATTACTTCAAGCACATAAAAAAACAAGTTGGGTTGTTTAAAAACACATTTTTACTCAAACTAGGCTTTACAAGGCACTAAAAATGCTTAAAATAAAATTTAATAGGTAATTAAAAAATTAAAAAACACGACTACCGTTGAAAAAATTGAACTAAAAAGTAAAAAATAAGTTTTATTTTCGAATAGGATGGAAAAAGATTTTGTTAGTATTTTGTTATTATTTTAGCTCCTAATGCACATAATTATAGACCTGCATCCCGTTACTGGTGGAGGGCGGGGACGGGGCCCATAAAAAAATGCCAATGCCCCTTTGAATGTTTTTTGTATATCCATGATTAGATTTATTTGTTGGTAGTATAAATTGATTGTTTTGATTTATAATAATAATAAATGTTTTATAGTGTAAATGTACTTATGCATTCAAACACAATTTATATAACTATGCTTGAATGCATGCATTTACTGAATGAATTAGTATGAAACTATGTTGGCGTGACTAATATATATTCATGCCAAATAACAGTTTTTTAGAACTACGAGTATGAGTCTCTGAGATAAGCTGCGGACGGACGGACATAAGGGTTCCTAGTTTGACTACGGAATCCTAAAAACGACTGACTGTTCAGTTTTTTGAGGCATTTCTTCTCAGCAGTGGTCTTTTGGGAAGCGCTAGTAGCTTTTTACGTGTTAAAGTGCCCATGCGGCCTACCTACTGAACAAAGATATTTTATCTTATTTTTGTCGTTAAAATTTACAGGAAGTACGTACGGGGATATTTCGAAGTCAAAAACTTATGTTGCTGAAAAAGAAGGTATGTGTATAGAATTATTAATGATTCGGAGAATTTCATTTTCACGTAAATAATAGGGTTTATTCAACTTTATTCATCCCAGTGCATCGATTTAATATACAAATGTATATATATTTATGTATATTAAATCGATGGTTGAGCCTTAGGTACGCGATTAGTGAACCTTAGTTGCCACAAAACAAACCTAGGGCAGAGTTATGGATTAGGTTATCAGGTAATTCATTAATTACTTGCAAGAGCCCTGCGACGATGCCGTGTAAATTCTCCTTGATGCTGAGTTTCTTGCTGCCCAGGCCCTCGGTCTCCAACAGCGCGCCGTCCAGCGACGTCACCGGCGGAGAGAAGTATCCACCAGGCCAGTGTGCTGTTTCCTCCTGTCGAACCAGAACACTAGCTTTTACCCACCAAACACAATCGATTTTTCCGGAACGAATTGAAATTGAAATTTGCTATAGGTTCTAACAGGATACTTGGGCTCGGGCTCTATTCTAATCGGTGGAACCATATTGCTTTTGACATGTTATCGTATTGACAACTTTACGATAGGTAGCTCTTATTCACTTGACGGAAATGAAGGCCGAGTTACAAACAATGCGATAACATGCCAAAAGCAATGTGGCTTTACCGAGTAGAACAGTTAGAGCCCTTGCTGGTTTGCCAAACGTCGATTTTGTTTAAGTATTTGTTTCTGAGTATTCCATAGATGTTATCTTAGTTATTTATGTAAGTATGTTTTAAAGTATTTATTTCTCTTTATAAGTATATCGTTGCACCTGTGGCAGGTAGGTACAGTGCAACCATTTTCTTAATAGCGATCGGCTATTTTCGTTTTTCAATGACACACGAGTGACAAATACCTATACTATCAGTTGCGAGTGCAAGTATGAACTAATTCTCTATTTCAAGTTATTTGGTGCTGTCTAAGGGTGGATTTAGACCAAGCGAACGAACAAGAATCCTATGGCATTATTTCTTACGTTTTCATTGCCTGCCTACGAAGCTAGCGGTCCCGGGTTCGATCCCCGGTATGGGCAAATATTTGTGTGATGAGCGCGAGTATTTGTTTCTGAGTCTTGTGTGTTTTCCATGTATTTAAGTATGTATTTATCTATATAAGTAAATTTATCGTTGCCTAGTACCCATAGAACAAGCCTCGAGCTTAGTTTGGGACTAGGTCAATTTGTGTGAGATTGTCCCCTGTTATTTATTATTATTTATTATTTTAGATATTTATTTAATTTTCTGTACATTAGGTTTTTTATAACAAATATTCAAATATAAAAGTAAAATAACAATACTAATACAAAAAAATAGACATTATAAAAAACCTAACCTACGAGTGCCGCCGGCAGCGGGGCAGGGCTCAAGCTACCGGTGGTTAGGGCTGCAGAGAGAGGAACCTCCTCACAATACGTGCCGTGTCGAGGAGTACTGCCTTCTGTATCTGGCCCTTGATCCAGCCATCTAGCGAGAGTCTCTTGAGGTGTTGGTCGAGACTCTTCGCTATAAGACCGTTTGCCGAAACAACTATCGGGACAATGATAGTCGAGTCAACATCCCACATGGCGGTCACCTCGTGAGCCAAGTCAAGGTACTTGCTGAGTTTGTCCTTCTCGGCCTTCACAAGGTTCTCGTCATGCGGGATGGTGATGTCGACGAGCACTGCCCGGCGTTGAGATCGATCTGTCAACACGATATCAGGCTTATTGGCAACAATAGTCCTGTCCGTGATGACAGATCGATCCCAATAGAGCGTAGCACGACCATTTTCGAGAACTGGCGCCGGTGCGTACTTATAGTACGGCACTTCAGACTCAACAAGACCATATTGAAGAGCAATTATTTATTATTTATTATTATTATTATCATATGGAAAAATCGAACGTGTAGACCCAGTCTTAATATTATCACAAACGTGTCACAAACAGTTCACAGCTAACCTATGTATCGATATTCCACCAGTAGATATACCTACTTACTCGTATCTCTTAAATTTTATTTAGGTACCCAAATAACTATGATGCCTCAGTCTCACAATCAACGGAATCGAACCTGTGACACCAATCAATCAATCTTTTTTAGTTTATGGCACGTGATGACGTGACAATTTTGCGTGACACCAACGCCACATTGATGACATTGACATGTTTATTTCGCAAAGCCATTTTTAATATATAATGTTAATAATTTTTATATTGAAAATACTTGATAATCTCAATTTTCCAACTATAAGTTTGCGACTCGGATCGACTAATTTTTTACGCTCTTCAATTTGATGTGCATTTCGTTCGAGTCTACCGTAGACCGGTACGAAATTATTAATGTAGATTCAAGGTAGATTCATGCCAAATTACAGCTTTCTAGTATTAAGAGTCTCTGAGCTAGGCTGCGGACGCACTCACGGACGGACATGGCGAAACTATAAGGGTTCCTAGTTAGACTACGGAACCCTAAAAAGGAGGAGGTTCTCAATTCGAATGTATTTTTTTAAAATGTTTTTTCCTCAAATCTCCGACGTTTATGAACCGATTCGAAAACTTTTTTGTTTATTCGAATGCTTGTTATGAGTTATGATGTGATGATGGAGTACACGGAGGAATCGACGGAAATCCTCAAAAATGTTAGGCATACCTATAGCGATTTCAGTATTTTTCATTGGAACTAGTGTAAAGAAAAAAAAAAGCACTATCCCATCAAAAACATAAATGTGAAAATGGGAGCCAAGTTTAATATTTTAAGAATATGCGATGCATGGTTATCCACTTCACCGATAAAAGAATTGAGATCTAAATGGGTGCCAAGTTCCGTAGATAATCCTGATTTTTATTTATTAAGAACATACGACATTCTAAAATAAATTAAAAACACAATTTCTTATTTTTTCTGCTACAAAAATGTTTGCTATTTAAAAGTATAAGTTCTTAACCCTTCGTATGCGGGAGGTCAAAAAAGTACCAAGTTCTAGTCTCTTCTGATTACGATATAGTCCATAAAATTAAGCTTAAAAAAATTACAAAAAGGTATCCAAATTTTAAGCACGGATCCGTGCCTAAAGCATACTAGGGGTTAAATTTGAACACTCGAATTATTTACACAAAGCAGATAAATTAGGATAAACTGAAGCTCAAAATCTGACTCTGCTAGTTTTTACCAGACAGACAATTGTTTGGAAGAGTAAGATATGATCACAGAATCTAAATACAGTAACTTGCGTAAAACATAAAGTAGGTACATAAGTTGATTAGCCGAATGTAACATAACTTGTATTTGAAAACTAGCCACGTTTTAAATTTTAAGCTTCAGGGTATCCTTAGTTACTTACGAGTATCTCCTTTGTGTAAATAATTCGAGTGTTTAAATTTAGGAAGTTATACTTTTAAATCGCAAACATTGTTGTAGCAGAAAAATAAGAAATTGTGTTTTTAATTTATTTTAGAATGTCGTAGGTATGTTCTTAATAAATATATTTCAGGATTATCTACGGAACTTGGAACCCATTTAGATCTCAATTCTTTTGTCGGTGGTGTCTATGAACATGCATCGCTTATTCTAAAAATATTGAACTTGGGTCCCATTTTCACATTTATGTTTTTGATGGGATATAATTATTTTTTGTCAAATAAATAGGTATGCGTTTCCTTGAATAAATAAATAGGATTAATATCAAATAAATTAGCATTAAGTAAACAAAATTCATTAAATCGCAACCCATGTAATACTAATAATTATTGTGTAGGTAGTTCCGGTAAATCTGTGATCTTCATTCATCATCATCATCAGTTCTACTTTAAATGGTGCTTTTCAAGAGCAAATGCACGAGTTATATTTTTCACTTCTCATGCTCAAAAAGTGTGTCATATTAGACTTATCAAGCGAGACTTAAGTAGTACATGTAAACCCTAGAGAATACATTATATTCATATTTCCCCTAGGGAAAATATGAAATGGAAAATAGAATGATTTATTTGTACAAAACATTTTAATTTGACCAATCAAAATACTTCACCAAATTAAATCCACCAATCAAAATACTTCACGAAATTAAATCAACCTATCACAATACACATCGACTGTCAATCGGAACGTTAGGTTCTTTTTGTTACGCATACTCTTTAACTATATGAACTCTTTAAAAAAAAACTTTGTTTTTGGTATGAACCAACCAGAATACAGCTATATTAAAATCGACCAATCAGGGAACAGAATAAATTTCTCAAAACATTAGGTGTTTTTTAGTCCCTATTTTACAATCGTTAAAATATGATTAAATCGATTGTGCAACGCTTTGAAGCGCTAAATACTCACACGGTCAGTGGCGTTTATTTGCGGTATCTATATTTTGTATCTGTGTTAAAGTACTTTTGAAAAAAAAAAACATGCCGCCAAATTAAAACATTTTCGCCGTAGAATATCTTTGCTAATTTTTTACGTTTGTATAGTTAATGTTTTTATTTTCTCGCAATCGAAGTGAAAAGTAGAGTGTATTACTCGGGTCTAAAAACCATATTAGGTACCCCTCGAACAATTTTAACACGCTAACCATCTCGTGGTACTAAGTATGGCTTATTTTAGACCCTTGTTGTACAATCTACTATTATCTAGACACGCGGCAGCGTGTCCAGCCAAGTTCACGCAAAAGGAACTGGCGCGCGCAGCCGTGTGTTATTTACACGAACCGTTTGGAGACACTTTTGACGCCTCAATAACTCCAAACATATTTATCATTAAAAAATGTAATTTGGTTTATGTATTAAAACCCTTTAGATCAACTAGAACCCTAAATTTCATAAAAAAGGTGAAACGATTATTGAGATATTAACGTCTAAAAATCGTCATTTTTACAAAAACACTGTTTTCAGATTTTTTATTTTTATGCGCACAATTACCCACCTTGATGCCGAATTTCTTTTCTTAACACACAATACAATACAATGAGTCTTGAAATATCATAAATTACTAACATAGTATAACCTGTCAATAACAAGCAATTATACCGCATCCATGACCCTCCAGTCTTAGTGAATCTTGGACTACACATTTGTTATCGCCTGCTGCGCTTTTGTTAACTGTTAGAAAGTAACTTCCTACCCACCTTTACTAATTCTCACAGTTTAGTTTTCTTAATTTTAAAATAACGTTAAATAAAAGTTTGTAAATGATACCAAGTAATAGAAGTAAATAAGAAATTCATTATTATAGGTATTTGAAAATAGTGTTGTGTTGTGATGTGATCATAATGTGACTGCGACTTTTCCTTAATAAGCACAGCCTGTGCGCTTGTTCTAATAAATTATACAGTGTATTCTCATGTAAGTGAATTTTGTAAATTCTTTATGGGAATAAAGTTCTTAAACCATAATTTCACCGTTCTAGGTCACCTGGAAGTGGGTTAGATTTTTGATGATTAATCAGCCAGTCAGTCAGTCAGTCAATGGTAAAAATGCCGATTTTAGACGTTAATATCTCAATAACCGTTTCACCTTTTTTATGAAATTTAGGGTTCTAGTTGATCTAAAGGGTTTTAATACATACTTAAACCAAATTTCTTGTTTTAATGATAAATATGTTTGGAGTTATTGTGGCGTCAAAAGTGGCTCCAACCAACCAGTCCAACTGAAGTAGGCGTCCTACAATATTTTTAACCAATAGCAGACTTATTTATTATTCAGTCGTTTATGCGTGATGATGAAACACAAACATCTAAAGACGATCGTCACAAACTTTTACTTTTATACTCGTAACGTTGTTAGTAGGAAGTTAATATGCTTACATGTGCATAGTTCTGGGAGAGTTTTTGGCCCAACACGGTACTGGCAGCGTGTAGTTTATGCGAGATGAGGTTCGTAACAATCGCGTGGTCGCTCCTCGCTGTCCCGTCTCGCTTCCCCGGTTCCACAGGCTGGCTCAGCTGGACGCTAGAGCCGGGCGCGGGCTGATCGTACACCGGGAGGTCCACGCGAACAGGCTCGTCCAGTGGAGCCGACCAACAGCCTCCGACAAACACCAGGACAACGACGGTACTGCATATCAACTCCATTCTAGAACAGAAACGAACTGATCAACCGTATAACAGACTACCGCATTGATGGTGTCATAATGTGCCACAACATAATTGTGAAAGATTAGATTATAGAAGATAAGATTTTTTTTTAGTGGTAGAGCACAGAGGGCCCTGCAAAGAAGCACTACGCTAATTCCGGCAAAGTTCTGTACGCAAACTGCTTCTTTCCCTTGACATTCACAAGTTGAGTGGGCCCGTGGGAATTCGCACGTGCGCTCCGGAGTTGGCCCCGATTCTTACGTGCCTTTTTCGGCTCTCGTACACTTCAGGCTTGGTGCCATGCTTGTGGAAGACGGCACTTGTCCATCCGATCCCTAAATAGGGCAATAGTTCTGACCCGTCCAACTACAGGCCGATCGCTATTACCTCCCTACTCTCCAAGATAATTGAGTCCATTATCAACAGCCAGCTATTGGGGTATCTTGAGGAACACCAGCTACTTAGTGACCGACAGGCTTTCGTCCAGGTCGTTCGGCTGGTGATCTTCTTGTTTTCCTAACTCATCGCTGGGCACAGGCGATTGAGAGCTAAGGAGAGGCCCTGGCAGTGGGTCTGGATATAGCGAAAGCCCTCGATTGGGTTTGGCACAGGGCGCTTCTTCAAAGCTCGATTCGTACGAGCTTCCTGGGAAATTGTGCAAATGGGTTACTAGCTTCCTGGCCGAGCGGAGAATAACTGTTGTGGTCGACGGTGTCCGCTCTGACTCTAAACCTGTGAATGCTGGTGTCCCACAAGGCTGTGTTCTATCCCCCACTTTGTTTCTTCTGCACATCAATGATTTGATGCAGAATTTTAACCTTCATTGTTATGGGGACGAAATTACGGGGGATGCACTTTATAACGGTCGTGCAAACATTTCCCGGGAGCAGGTCAACGAGAGTCGAAATGCACTTGTGTCTGAAGTCGAGACTTTATTGGAGCAAGTCTCGAACTGGGGTCACCTAAACTTGGTCCAATTTAACGCTCAGAAGACACAAGTCTGCGCCTTTACCGCTAAAAAACAACCTTTTAGCCTATCACCTTGTTTTGAAGGTACTCCACTTAATGCAGCGTCAAGTATTGGGATTCTCGGTGTTGATATATCGAGCAATGTTCAGTTCCGATGTCATCTGGAAGGTAAAGCTAAGTTAGCCTCGAAGAAGCTTGGTGTGCTCTGGAGAGCGGGGCGGTATTTCACGCAGGCTCAGCACCTTCAGCTTTACAAGGCACAAATACGGCCTCACATGGAATATTGCTCCCATATTTGGGCCGTAGCACCCCAATATCAACTTCTTCCTCTTGACAGAATACAGAACAGAGCTGCTCGGTGTGTCAACATCCGAGAGCTTCTCAAAAATCTAGATCCACTGGCCCTGCGGAGGGATGTTGCTTCCGTCTGTGTCTTTTACCACATTTATCACGGAGAGTGCTCCGAGGAATTATTCGCATTGATACCAGTCGCTGGATGGTACAACTCGTACCAAACTATCATTTCATCAACACCGTCTTGATAGTTGGAAATCCACTACCGTGCGTTTTTCGAGGGCCTTCTTGCCACGCACCTTATCTAAGTATGTGGAATCAGCTTTCGGCGTCTGTATTTCCGAACCAATACGACTTGTGGACCTTCAAAAAACGTGCCTACTCTTTTCTCAAAGACCGGCAGCGCATCGACATTTAAATTTAGTCGTATAATACCAATTTTGTGTTGTCATCCTTTTAAAATGCATTTTACCCAACAAACGGGGTAATATATAATTATGATATTATTGGGTTAATTTGTAATAAAACAAGTTTTGTTGATTTGACATAGTATTTTTTTATGAATTAACTCTAATTATCCCTGAAATTTACCTTTTTACATTCGCAAAATTTTAGAACATTTTTAATATTTTTCAGATACCCATCTGATACTGAAGCAAGAAAGCTTTGGATTATAGCTACATGTCGCATAAATTGGCAACCAACAAAGTTTTCTCGTACCTATCTGCTCAGAACACTTCGAAACACATTGTTAATATATTATATGACTGTACCTTCTGTGACAAATATTTATATAAATAAACATTTACACAAACTTGAAATGGCATTTTAATCCTAAAATAATAATTAATCATTTCAGACCTAAAAAAATATAATTACTACCGTACGATATAGTAACTTTCGATTTTGAAATACGTACACACATTTGGAGGTTAGGTTAGGTTAGGTATGTGATTTAGAACAGTAAGCAACGCCGTATGAAAATTATAGTGTATTATGTTCTAAAACTAATGTCACAAGCACAAGGATTATATTTCAGACTCGCAATTGACCGGTTATTGAAGTCGGGTAAAAAGTAGCTATTGGGAAAATTTAGCAAATTGTTGGCAACTCAGAATTTATTGCATATATGTATACCACACTTATAAGTATACTATTTCCATCTCAAAGGTATACGCGCGTGCCAGTCAAGTCTATTCTATAAGTATACTCTGTTTACGGTACCTATCCATTCACTATGCATTTCGTGTCACCAGAGGCCCGTTTCATGAAGCTATAAGTTACAAATTACAAGCGGAAGTCTCTTTCTAACTCCTTTTGCTAGAAAGAGACTTCCGCTTGTAATTTGTAACTTGTAGCTTCGTGAAACCGGCCACAGCTAGTGATTTTTTGGATTTGCCTCTTTTTTTTGTGTCACCACTCGCGGGTCGGACTCTAGAACTAAACTAATTACGACAAATTTTGTAGTTTCCTTTTTAAGCTTGTATAAAAAGTTATGTATGCAACGTTAGGTACATAATTAGCTCTTAAGGTACTTACCTACTCGTGCCTGTAATAAGAGTGCTCGCAAACTAGCAACCTCGGCATTCATACCTTAAGAAGCTTCACTATGCACTAGGGCCTCGATTGTAAGTTCGTGCAATGATGGTTCCGTGTGATTCTGTCAAAAACGGCGCCGATTGATAAAATGCTCAGAATCAACGACCTACTTAGTACCATTTTGGAGGACTATTTACACAAACTACTTATGCATTTCATGGACAATTTGTGGTCATGAACCTATACTTAAAAGTCTCATTAACAAACCTCACGTTTTTAAAAAGAAATCCCACTATTTAAAAGAAAAATCATTGTATTGCAAGCTTATATATCACTAATTAATTCTTACTTACACTTTTTTGGGTAAGTAAAAGTCCGCAAAAAATAAAAATAATCGCAAGCGTACGCGCAGATAGATAGTACTCACATGGCGGGCAACTCCGGCGGCGGCGGCTGCGATGCGCTGGAAGCGAGGGCCGACGGCGACTGCATACGGCGTGCTCATGCGCGCGCACTTTCACACCTTACGTCACAGCCTTGTGCCGAATGCTGGGGCTACTGTCACCATACCTACACCATAACACGCGTTGGGTTTTATCCCGTGTGTGCACCATGTTTGGCCCGCCTATTATGAGGGTATGTCTAGAGATGGTTTTGCCTTGGCTGCGTCAATAACAGGTAGGTCTTTAGTTAGACAGAGCAACCAACCAGGCCTAGTTCACGTCGGATTAGCGCAATTATCATTTTTGCGTAACCGCAAAACAAGTTCCGCTATCGACCCATCCTATTATTGAATAATCAAATGTAAATAATAATTTGCTAAATGAAATGACTGAGGTCAAGTATTTAAGTCCGCGTAGTTAGCTTAATCCATTGCTAAATCTCAATCAAATGTGTCACATTTTCAATTCTATTTACATCTACCAAATACCTAAAAAAATGAACATAGGGGTCTTTCTTCTGCAAATAGTCATCTATCTGTGGGTATTATCAAACCGCGATAATAATACGATTGGGCATTTGTCGTTTTTGAATTGATACATGAAATGACGAATAGTTGGAATGGTTCCTCAAACTGATTAATTCCGCATAGCAAAGTTTCCCGTCGTATTTTACCCCATATCATTTTTTTCCGATGTATTGTTACCCATTTTGAATTTTTAGCAATCTCATATTTTCCATTTAGGATTTTCCCCACTCGTAAAATTTCCCATTGTAATTAAGCTGAAATAGATCGAAATAGGTAGGTAGGTTTAGGATATGTTAGATTTGAAGTAGACCCGAAGGGCCATAGCATCCAGAAATAGGAGCTCCGTCGACTCAGTGAAATTGATTTTGAATTGAGAAAACATGCAAGTGGGAAAAATCCTAAATGGATAATATGCAATTGGTAAAAAAACCAATGGGAAGAAATGCGAGCGGAGAAAAAATAAAATGGGGAAAAATGCGAATGGAAAGTTTGCTACGCGAAGTAGTCACTTAGATGTTCTCGAAACGACATTGCTAATGGTAGACTGTGCACATAAATGAAAATTTCAGTAAGATGAAGTTCTAAAGCTCGAAAAAACCCATCAAATATTTTTTCTTAAATTAAATATAAATGCTGTAAGTAGTAAATTACTTTTAGAAATACTAACAAAACTTATTCACTCATTAACACCATCGTCATCAAATAAATTAAATGAAAAATAATGACAGTTTTGTCAAATATGATATTCAGACAGACGTTTTTGTAGCACGAATAAAATTGTCCTAGAGACTTCCGAACGATAAGTATTAATTTGTCGATAAATTGTACGTTCTTATGACAGTTATGACTATGAGATAACGTTCGCACACCTATTATACAGTTTAAAATCCGTATAAAAATAAATGATTACCTATCTACCTTTTTTTTTTTGAGTCTTTTCCAAAAAAAAAACGAAAAGTGTGTAGGTATTGTATTAGAGGATACTTTTATGCTACACAATTTACCTAATTAAGCCTTTGCTGCAAGGCACTCTTGGTGTCAGTTTACTTTGTATGGAAATTGATTGAAATAAGTTTATGTATAAGAAACACGGTAATAATAAAATTTTATTTATAATAAAATAAAAGTTTAAAATACAAAACCACGCCTTCAAAAAGCAAAAAATAACTTCTTTAGAATGGTAGGTAAATAGGTCAGTCCATTGAAGTCTGCTTTCGGTTAAAATATTGTTGGACGCCGACTTCAGTTGGACTGACCTATTTACCTACCATTTTAAAGAAGTTATTTTTTGCTATTTGAAGGCGGGTTTTTGTTTTTTTAAACTTTTATTTTATTTTATACTTTTTAGTGATCATAATTATGCTGTTATTCTTCCACTTCTCAATTAATAAGAAACAATACAACATATCAATCTCGCCGCACGCAACGCCGTGGGAAAGTCATAGTCATATATTTAAACCTAAATATGCTTCGTCATATTCGCTCAACTATATTAATCGAAATATCTTGTCGCCACCCTCGAAATATATACCGTTTAGGAGTTCCGGTGGCCATCTGTGGTCTTCATCATCAGTTCCACTTCACTAAATAGTGCTTTCCAAGACCAAATACACGAGTTACAATGAAAAATACCAAAATCGCTAAAGGTGTGCCTATAAATTTTGAAGAGTTCCGTCGATTCCTCATGGATTCCACCATCAGATCTTCATTTTGATAAGAATGGGACCAATTGGGAAGCACCAGCTTTCAAATAAAAAAAGAATTATCAAGTTCGGTTCACCCAGTCGAAAGTACTGAGGTAACAAACATTTAAAAAAAAATACAGACGAATTGAGAACCTCCTCCTTTTTTTTGAAGTCGGTTAAAAATACAGACGAATTGAGAACCCCCTCCTTTTTTTTTGAAGCCGGTTAAAAAATGATGTTCATTTGAATTTTAAAATCCCTAAAACCTATGAATTAAATTAAATGTAACCTATCATCAGAGATGTGAGTTATTTAAGATACAAGTATCTGAAATACAGATACAAGATACAAAATACGTATTTTCATCTTGTATCTAAAATACTTTTTTTTAAATTCATTTTGTATCTTGTATTTAAATACCTTTTGTTTAGTATCTTAGTATTTTGTAAATACTGTTTTTATTAAATTTCTTTTAGTAATATTTATCTATGCATTTATTCACAAAATGTGACAAGATTTTATGGTGATGTTAATTTTAAATGTCACCATAGCTGAAACGGAACGCAAATTTAGTCTAGGACCAAATTTTGACTCTTTCTTTCTGCACATGTCAAATGTCATCATCCTACAATAAAAAATATATTTTTCAAATACTACACTTGTTTGCCAAGTTCTGCCCCTGTGGAGCGACTCTTCTCTTCTCTTCTCTCTCTTATGATTATGAGGCCTCATCGAAGAAAAATGAGTGATCAAATATTTTAAGAACTGGTTTTACTTAAGTCTCAATTAAAACCTTAAAAATATACTATTTTGTCTTGTCACATTTTCACGCTTTATTCGTATGTAAAAAAATTACATTCAATAAAATGTTGTTTTCTTACAAAAGTATTTTATCTTTAAAAAGTATTTGAAAGATATTTATTTTGTATCTAGTACTTTAGATAGCATTCCAGAAAGTTATTTGTATCTGATATCTGAAATACTTAATTTAAAAGTATCTTGCATTTTGTATTCCAGATACTTTCTATAGGGTATCTTGTACATCACTGCCTATCATTATGTAACATCGATGGGTAGTGATCAGCATTTTAGTTAATTTCTATTTTATCCGGTGAACTTAATTCCTATGTACTATGAAATGTTACTTTGAAATAAGTATTTAAATCATAATACATACATAATCACACGCCTTCGTTCCCAGAGTGGGGTAGGCAGAGCTACAGAATTAAAAACATCTCTAAAGACTTGTTGATAATTCTATAACCACAATTGGCACAATTAGGCTAAGATGTATTTGAATCAGTTATCGATAAATTTAATATCGGAAGGAAGTCCCTAGTTAATCGACGTTTTTGCCAAAAAAACTTGATATTTTATGTAAAACAAAATGACACAACATTTATTACCAAGAAAAAGTAAAGTTGAAATAGGGGCTGACTCGTGCTCACACCAGGTCGTCACACCACTGCTATTCGCTTTCGTCGGAAATTCGTCAGAAATCATTTTTATTCCGCAAAAGTAGGTAGGTTAGGTTCGTTAGGTTCGTTAGATATCTTTAGATGCCCTCGTCGAATAGCAGGGTGTGACGACGAGTCTGCACCCGTTGAATTATGTAGCCACTGTTTACGGTAAAGCATACTTTGTACATATATTATCTAATAAAATAAGAGTCTGCACTCTTGGAATGAAGGCATGAGTGTATGTTTGTATGTGTGTATGTATGTATGAAGATATCATAGATTGACGTATGATTATATTTATTACTAATTATACGAGGGCAGAGCGAAAAGTCTGGAAAAAATTAAACATTTTTTTTTTGTTGGTAAAAGTTAATATTTATTTTTCGACGTAGTCCCCATTTAACTCAATACACTTGGTCCATCGCTTTTCTAGCTTTTCGATTCCCTCCGTATAGTACAATTTCTCCAACCCTTCAAAATACGCATTGGTTTCTACGATGATTTCTTCGTTGGAACCAAATCTTTTTCCACCAAGCCATTTCTTCAAGTTTGGGAAAAGAAAATAGTCGCAGGGGCAGGGGGCTAAATCAGGAGAATAAGGCGGATGCGGGAGCAATTCGTAACGCAGCTCGTGGATGATTTTCTTTTTCGCCAAAGGGGTCGTTTTTCCACTAAAACTTCATGAAATCGCTGTAACAAGTTGGCATAATAAATATTCGCCGTTAATCGTTTTACCTTTCTAAAGGTAATCAACATATATTACACCACGAGCATCCCAGAAGACAGTAGCCATAACTTTATTCGCAGATAAAACTGCTTTGGCCTTCTTTGGTGCAGGTTCACCTGAAGCAATCCATTGTTTTGACTACTCCTTGGTTTCTGGTGTATGATGATGAATCCAGGTTTCGTCAACAGTTATGAAACGACGCAAGAAGTCCTTTTCATTACACCTAAACTTCGCCAAACATGCCTCTGACAGGGTCACCCTAGTGCTTTTTTGACCCAACGGGCGGAGGGCTTCTTCATATCCAAACAAGTGTGAAGGATATTATGAACACGTTCTTCTGAAATGCTTACAATATCAGCTATCTCACGAACCTTTACTCTTCGGTCGTTCAATACGATGTCATGGATTTTGGTGATCATCTCAGAGGGCCATGCTAAGATGCATTGCGCTAACTAACGTTTCTATTCGTTTCGTTGTTAAACCAATCGCGTCACTGGTAGATCACGTGACTTTTCGTATCATGTCATCTACCAGTGACGCGATTGGTTTAAAAACGAATCGAATAGAAACGCTAGTTAGCGCAATGTATCTTGGCAGGGCCCTCTGGTGTAGTGACTTCAAATGGGCGTCCGGGTCGGTCGGCGTCAGCAATGCGTGTACGGCCACAAGGAAAATCCGTAAACCACTTGTGGATCATTTTACTCGAATTTGTTAATTATAATTAAACTAAAATGACAAAGCATTATGTACAAAACGAGTAGGTATTAAGTTTTTTATTTATTCAAAATTTTCTTTGTTATTGTAATAAATAACTATAAGATTTTCTATATTTTCAATTTTCAATGCAATTCTTCTTGAATTTAATATCCACTTTTAGATAGAAAAAGATCTTTCTACATCCACTGAAGTGAGTGGAGTCAAATTGTACAATAAAATACTGTCCACATCTGTTCCTAACAAAGCTTTGCTAAAAAAGCTTGCTATAAAATTCATTTGTTTTGATGACGACGTAAAGATCGTAGCAGAAAGGCAGCCTAAATAAAATAATTTCATTCGTTATTCAATTTATTGATCAAGATTTACAAATACATAAAAATATAATACAAAGTAACAATTAAAAATTAAAACTAAAACTAAGGCAAATTAAAAATAAATAAATAAATAAATTAAAACTAAAATAAACCTAAATATAACTAAGCTAAAAACTATAAAATTAAAACTAAATAAAAGCTAGAAAAGAAAGGGCCCCCGTGGCAAAGTACCACAGATGCTAGCAGCATTTCCTCGTTGTATAGCAATACTTATGCGTTGGCCGAGGAACCTATCAGCTCAGGAAGGCTAATAGTACTGGGTCCCATGGACCAAAGGCCTCGACGCCAAAAGGAACAAAGTGATATTCAATTACTCACACCACATCTACTACCACTGAATATAAAAGAAAGGTATGTCCATGTTATGCAAACTCTGAAAGCAGCTCACCCCTGCCGAGCTCTGCTAATTACCCAAATATCTCAATAGTCATCGACTTAAAAACTTCAACAATAATATGCTTTGAAATGATACCTCTCATGATTTATAAGTTTCAGTTAAGTGAGTCGTTAACTATTATTGCTCCTAGAATAAATAGAATCAAAATTCTAATAATGAGGCCTTGTGCCTGATTGCTGTAGCCATTCCTGCGAAAAAGGATCTTGACAGATCGACGCACAGACAAACAACAAAACCATCTTGTAAGGGTTCCGTTTTTAAATATTTGGTACGGAACCCTAAAAACTAGAGGTAAGTGTTAAAAATGAAGAATCTAGCCACGAATCTCTTTTGTTTCAAAGGTACATACTTTCGGCCGCCCCTCGTAGTTAATGATTATTATTTAATTTTAAACAAACGAAATTAGACGTAGGCGTTACGAGGATATTTCTGTCCGCACGCAATGCTAAGTCCTTCAAGCGCTTCCATAATAATTATGCAATTCCGGTGTTACAACCGATTTTAATGAAGTACTTAACGTTCTTACGAAAAATAACTAGTAAGATCCGTTTATTTGGAAGAGTTGTAAACGACGGCAACAATGGACAGAATAAGCAATAGGTCAAGCATGTTCCCAAGCCGGCTAGGGAGTTCATGGCCCTAGGTAGTTATTAGACAATCGAATCGAGTGGAAAATGGGAAGGTAGATAAGATTAATCTGATAAGTGCCGGGACCGCTGGGATGTGAATCATTCGTCAGGTGTGTGGTAATCTTGTAAGCATCTTGTAAGTAAATCACACATTTATAACTTTAATAACAAATAAGTACTTAAATGCTAAATTTAATATCAGCATGGCATAATGAAGACAATGTCAAGATTTTAGTCAACAATCTGACACAAAAATAAACTAGTTAGGTATCTCGAAAACTAACAAGTATTAACTCATTTTCTATAATCTTAGGTGATTTTTAGTACTTAAGTAAAGATTTTAGTCGCCTGTATCTCAGGACCAATCAA
Source organism: Acleris literana (assembly GCA_946894065.1). Taxonomy (NCBI): domain Eukaryota; kingdom Metazoa; phylum Arthropoda; class Insecta; order Lepidoptera; family Tortricidae; genus Acleris; species Acleris literana. The sequence continues at coordinate 75,160,954 of OX335668.1, read as the reverse complement.
GTCTACTTAGACGTGATATTTTTATCTTTAAGTTCGTTATATGTGCTCATTTAAGATATTTTTGAGAATTTGATTAGGTTATAGTTTTGGCTGTAGAGTAAAAAGAACACGTAAGTCTAGCGAAAAGTACACTTTTCAAGTTGAATATTTCCTAAACTGTCCCCCAAATCGAAAACTGGATCATTACATGTACATAATGATTTTTATCTACACTCATATCATAAGTCCTCTATTATGCGTTCAAAACCCGTAGGCAATGACCAGCATTACCTGTGGTAGTAGGTGACAGCGATGACAGCTGTTAATTTTGCAAGATCTTCCAAATTTGGATCTCATTACCTTACAATATTCGATAACGTAATTTCAATATTACGTTACAGCTGTCATCGCTGTCACCTACTACCACAGGTAAGGTAATGCTGGTCACTTGTCTTTCGGCTTCTAAACCCATCTTAGAGTACTTATAATTATGTGTGTAGATAAATTATTGTACGAGACTCTGCGTAATTAGCATTACAACACTCGTGTGATCTATTATGTATGAAACTCGCCTTGCGGCTCGTTTTATAAAGAACACTCATGTTCTAATGCCTATCATTATGCAACTGTCACGACTATAAAGAGCTACCCAATAATAGGTACGGCGTCATAATTTAGAAGTAAAATTACCTTTACTAACTTGTACGAGAGGTTTTTTGAGGCTTTCGGGGCTAAAATAAAACTAGAACATAGAGGGCTATGAAGCAACTCGTCAGAAATAGTAGATTGATAACCAAGGGTTGAAAGTGACCCATGTCATCCGAGATATTTCTGGCGCTCGAACGAACTGAGAGCGCCAATAGTTCGAGGGGAAATGGGAAAGTTCACCCGAGTTAGACACTCTACTTTTCATTTCGACTGTGAGGAAAGTAAAATACTACACGCACATTTTGTAAAAGAGATGGAATATATTCGTGACGTAATAAAGGTCAAATTTCTTGTTTCGAACGGATGTTCGGCGTTCAACCTCCAGTGTTGTAGGTATATAAGCTCCTTGGTCGTGGCTCGATTAAACTTTTCTAATATTGGCAGTAGGTATGTGTATTTTCTAGATGGCCATGCCGAAACGTGAAAAAAAAAACATGCTATGCTATCATGGCATTATGGCGGGCAGCAGAATAGAGGAATAATATTAAATGTTGATTTTCTGTAACTGCAAAAAAATAGACCAGTCGTAAAAAGATTTTAATATGAACCTATAGATCGTAATAAATACGTCGTTTAACGTAAAGCCGTTTAGATACGAGTAATATGACGTAGCTCAATTATCTTAGACTCCTTGGCCAATCTTAACTATTAAAAAAAAAACTTTCCACCCTAGATGTGAAAACGCAATTTTCCACCCGGCTATCCCATTGAAATTAAACTTTCCGAACAGAAGAGATGAAAATTATGTTTTCACTTCTCATGCTCGTAAAGTCCTTCTTTATGCTGGGTATACCCAGCATTATAGTCTATAGGCTATAGGCCTATAGGCTGCATAAAATCGCATTTTATGCACTAGTGCATAAAGTGTTGTCGTCATCTAAACTAAGATAATTAAGCCCTACAGCCAGACAGACGAGGTGACAGCATTAAATAAATTTGTTATTCGAATACATTTACTTTAGTTTATTTGCATTCTATGTTGCACCTAACAATAAAGAAATTTAAAACTATTAAAAACAAGCATTATTAATAAAAACATTACAAAATCAACGTATGACTTTGCAGTATTGCGTTCGACCTAAGTTTCCCTTATTGATGACCACCCCCTTATCCCTAAACTACAAGAACTCTCGTCGTTAATCACAGGTAGCGGATTTTGGTTTAACAAAAATCCACCTTACCTGATAAATAGCTTTCGCAAATTCTCTAATCTCCGTGACGCTACTTTTTCTTGCCCTTTATTTCCTCTTTTTTCTGTCCCCTATGATTCCTTAATTTACCAGCCCAGTATAATCCTTGACTTTGGTATACAAAAAAATGACCCTGGAGCTAACAATGCATTCCTCAACAAAATTGACGGTCTCTGGCGAGACTGGCTGGTATTATTCTGATTCCTCCAGACTTGTATTTCGTGGGACAGTGGGTTCGGCAGTTTGGATTCCGAAGTACTCTATAATTCTAAGCTTCAAATGCCCTCCTCTTACATCGGTCTTTACTGGAGAATTGGTAGCTATTTTGGAAGCCATTAAGTATGTTACGTCCCACGGGATTCGCAGGGAAATATTTTTTTCAGGTTCTCTTAGTGGTTTGCAGTCCATCAAGGCCAATCCGTTTTACTCAAGAGTCTGTTATCCCTTAGTAGTATTAATCAGGCAAACCCTGTATGAAAGCCATCTCCGCAACCTCGAGATCACATTGGCCTGGATCCCCAGCCATTCTGGGATTCAGGGCAATGAGGCTGTCGATTCTTGTGCTAAGGAGGCCATAGAAATTGGAAGTCTGGTCCACACCCAGTGCTACTTTTACGACCTGCTATCCTCTGCCAAATCAGACCTCGAATGTAGCTGGCGCCAACAGTACGAGCGTTCTTTATCGGTCAAAGGACGTCATTATGGTGACATTCAGCCCAAAATCCCGTCCAAGCCATGGTTCTTCCGGTTCCGCCAAGCCAATAAACAAACCACATCCGTCATTTGCAGATTGCGTATTGGCCACACTTGTATTCCATACAAAACTTTACCCCCTCATTTTACCCCTTTAGGGTGGAATTTTGTCAATTTCACTAACACAGATAGTTTTTAATTGTAATCGAGAACTTATATACCTATTTTCATACTTCTAAGTTCAAAAAATGAGAAAATTCCATATAAACTTCACCCTCGTATTTTACACCCATAGGGGTAAATTTTTAAAAATCCTTCCTTAGTGGATCTGTACACTGTAAAAGCTAACTATGTGCAAAATTTCAAGTCTCTAGGTCCAGCGGTTTGGGATGTGCGTTGATATATCAGTCAGTCAGCTTTTGCTTTTATACAGTGTATTTTTTTGGTCGACAACTTCCAAAACAGAAGAGATAGTTTAATTAATGCTGAATCCGAATATCACATTAAAAAATTAAAACACCTTAGGAGGTCAGAGAAATAGCTTTTTCAATTTTTCCCATTATTTCACTTAATTGTGGTTACCATGCGCCGTGTTTACCGAAGACTTTAATGACGTAATAACCGTGCACAATGTTATGATCTTATGATTCATCTTTCCCTTCATACTTGTTACGGGCTTAGGACCGTCAAAGATTACAAACACGGTTTAGGTTAAAAAATTGTAGATTATTGTTGTTAAAAGTCGTTCTGAAATGGCATTTAACTACAGAATAACGGTATGGATTACAAAACCGCAAGATTTGTGTTTGGCGTATTTAAAAAGGTGAATCAGCTTTGTACAACGATTGTTAAAAATTTACAAACCTTGAGCATGGCGTGGCGTTTCAAAAGTGCCCCACTCGTAAAGGTTGCTAGCGATACCTAGACCTTACAGTGTAGCGCGTAATGGCCTGCCGATTAGGAAATCGTTCAGTCCAAATTCTAACGGTGCCAGCAATGTTTTGACCACTCACAAAGTAAATTTTTACAACATCAAACATTTTCCGATTGTCCAGAAGTAAATTTTCTTGCCAAGCCATTTTTTAATCAATTAAATGATTTAACACTTCACTTAACAAGCACTCGCTTTGAAACAAACTCGGAACTGACATCGCTTGCGCATAGTTTTGTGAGGGTAGTATCAAACAATAGCATAGACTGATCGTGACGATAAGCGGCCTACCCCCTTCGTAGCTACAGAAAACAAGAGACCATGATTTATAAAATACCGAGGATATTCTTTCGAATACTCATGAATAAAAAAAAAATTTTTTTTTGAGCTCAGTATCATGAATATAACCCCCCCCCCCCTAAATTATTGTGGAAGTTGCTGACCAAAAAAACACACTGTATGTACCTATAGATAAAAAAATCGGTTATTTGCTTACCCGAATAGTAATTACATTATACCCACTTTACCTACGTAAACGAGTTTCAAAAACTGATAAAATGACTATATATTTTCGATAACGATACCGTTCGAAGGTAAATTCTGAATAGAGAAAGTCAGCCAGTTTATAGTTTTGGCTTACCGTATTATTCATTAAAAACTAAAAATAGCTGTAAAAAAATCATTTCGATACGTCAAATAGTTTTCGAGATATTCAATTTTAAACTTCGTATGCGGCGCTCGAAACCAGGCGGCTAGCGCTCACGGATGATGACGTCATCGCTTAACAGCGGTACGCGCCCTTATATGAAAAAGTAAGTTTACAGGGCTATAACTTTTTAACCATTATAAGTAGCCAGTTGAATTTTTCACAGAATACGTGTTATTATAAAATCCTTCGTTTAAAATTTTACAATGAACAATAAATCAAATCCCAAGAGGGATCCCCAGGGAAACATGAAAATAAATCATTTTTTTAGCATTTTTATACGGATTCTATTTTTATAATGGCTTCTTATTTTGATGCTATTTTAATTTTAAATTGTAGTCTAATTTTCATAGTTTCCGACTAAATAGTAATCTCAAGTAAAACTGCTACAAATGTGTGACAAAACTGATTTTATCAACACGATGTTTTAGGCGGTCACCCATCCTGTTATATACTACGCTTGTACTTGCATAACTTTATAAGTCGTAACGTAATATTTATACGAATTCGTTTTGATGTTACTATGGCAGCTATGTTTATCTATTATTTTGTATTACATAACTAACTGTCTGTCACTGACCGGCTTTTCTATTTGTAATGTTTGTCGAATAAGTTGGTTAAATAAAATTAGAATAATAATCAAGCACTTTAAATTTTTGGATAGTGGCAATAATGCCTAGACCTAGCAAAGCGAGAGTGTTGTAGGTATGTAGGTAGGTACGTCTATCGACTTGGTAGCGCTCGCGCGCGAAATTTGAAATCGATGAAATGAATACCTACACGAAGTATCAGAACTACTGCTAGGTCAATCAAAAATTCATGTTTTATAGTTCACTCTTTTATACTGTAGCGATATTAATTCTAAATTAACACGAAATTTGTAAAGAAAGGCCTACCACCAAAGTTAAGCAACCACCGCTTACCTAAACATCGATCGTGTTGATTTAAACTAGGCACTTTTTAACATATTTGTAAGAGTTTTACTACAGTTTACTATTTGGTCGTAAACTATATATGTTTGTATGGAGTTTTGATTATTATCTAAACTTAATGTGACACCGAAATAAAAAGCTATTATACAAATACAACCCGTTCTTCGCCTTCCAAAGTTAAGCAACTACACGCGTAGTCTAAAACAGGATGGGTGACCGCTTACAATATCGTGTTGATAAAATCAGTTTTGTCACATATTTGTAGCAGTTTTACTTGACATTGCTATTTAGTCGTAAACTACAAAAATTAGACTACAATTTAAGCTCAAAATAGCATCAAAATAAGAAGCCATTATAAAAATACAATCCGTATAAAAATGCTAAAAAAAATGATTTATTTTCATGTTTCTTGTATGGGGACCCCTCTTGAGATTTGATTTATTGTTCATTGTACAATTTTTAACGATAGATTTTATAATAATACGTATTCTGTGAAAAATTCAACTGGCTACTTATAATGGTTAAAAAGTTATAGCCCTGTAAACTTACTTTTTCATATAAGGGCGCGTACCGCTGTTAAGCGATGACGTCACCCCAGCAAGATGGCCCCCGCGCGCTTTAATATTATTGACCCAAATTTTAAACGTTCATAGAATCAAAACTAATGAGTCTTTTTGAATAAAATAAAAAGTAGTATGTTTGTTTATTTATAAACTTTACTGCTGCAAAGATTTGGCGTACCTACTGACATTCTTCATTCAAATATATGTTCAGCAACATTTGAAAAATGAATTTACATCGAGTTTTGGCATTACCAAGTGTCTATTAAGATTTGTACACATCCTGTTGAGCGACATATGAAACTTTATAGTATATCTACAAGTGTTATGGATTTAAATATGTTCAGCAACATTTGAAAAATGAATGTAGGTACATCGACTTTTTGCATTCCCAAATGTCTATTAAGATTTGTACACATCCTGTTGAGCGACATATGAAACTTTATAGTTTATTTACAAGTGTTATGGATTTAAATATGTTCAGCAACATTTGAAAAATGAATGTACATCGACTTTTGGTATTCCCAAATGTCTATTGAGATTTTTACGCAGCCCGTTCAGTAACTAATGCAACTTAACATTGTACAGGTGTTATGTATTTAAATATGTACAGAAACATTTAAAAAATGAATGTACATCTACTTTCGGTAATCTCAAATGTCCAACAACCTGTTCAGTAACTTTGTGCAACTTTATAGTGTGCAGGTATATTGAAAATTTGGATGTGTTCATGGACTTTCGTTGCTGACTGTACCTATTGTTTTAAACTCGGCCGCCATTACTGTCACGTAAATAAGAGCTATCAAAACGTTGACAATACGATAACAAGTCAAAGATGATTTGGTTTTGGTGTTGAATAAAAGCCCTGGTAGGTATTTTGTTACCAGAACAGCGAGCGTTTTCCGTCAGCGGCATTTTTAGAGTTCCGAAGTCAAATTAAATTAAATTGTCTGTCTGTTTGTAAGTCACACTCACTTTTTCTCAGAAACTATTAAAGTTACAAAATCTAAATTCTGTATACATATAGATATCTATACCGCGTACTAAGATCAATTATGGAATAAATATAATAAAAAAAAGGGTATTTAGTAATTTTTTTTGCCAAACAACACTGTGTGACGTCAATTGTTGTTCTGCGAAATAGTTATTTGTGTAGGTATGTAATAACGCGACGAAACCCTACACTGAGCATGTTCTGACATGCTTTTGCCTGGTTTCTTTTCGTGTTCGGAATTTTACTTTAAATATTGATCTATATTAATAATTTCGTACCGGTCTACGGTAGAAATGCACATCAAATTAATAACAAATTAGTCGATCCGAGTTGACAACTTATAGGCGGAAAATTCAGATTATCAAGTATTTTCAATAAAAAAATGATTTATTTTATTTATAAAATATGGCGTTGCGAAATAAACATGTCAATGTCATCAATGTGGCGTTGGCAAAGTTGATGCAAAGTTGTCACGTCATCACGTGCCATAAACTTTTTTTTGTTGGTGTAATTTACCCCACAAGGGGAAGGCAAAGGGATCTTAGCCCATGCAGCCAAGTCTTTTGTACTTCGTGCCATAGGTAAACTATAAAAGATTGATTGCTTATGTCACAGGTGTCACAGGTTCGTATTCCGTTCTTCATTGTGACCGCTATGGACTAATTGCTTTGATTGTGAGACAGAGACATCACAGTTATTTGGGTACCTAACTAAATAAGATTTAAGAGATACGAGTGTATCTGCTGGTGGAATATCAATACATAAGTTACCTGTGACCGTGTTTGTGACACGTTTGTGATAATATTAAGACTGACTACACGTCCGACTTTTCCATACAATAGTCTTTAGACAGGCTTTTTTTTTATACAAACTGCGTCACATCACAGTCTGACAAGAAAAAAACTGCGTTTATTTTAGTCAGTCAGGCCAATTTGTTTACAGAACAGGATTTTCTATTTTCATTTTCAAAAGTAAGTAGTCCCGTCAGTGAGCACTTAGAATACCATTTAGTTTGTACTCCTCTCTCACTCGCTCTCAATAAGAGAGTATGATAGCGAGTGAGAGACAAGTACAAACCGAATGTTTTTTAGTGCTTACGGACTGTAAGTACCTACCTAAGAGTCCTAAGACCATAAACCGATAACTACAGAAGTATCATTTACATTTAAAAAAAAAATGGAACATAGGAATGAGTCTACATTTTACCCGAGCGAAGCCGGGGTTTCATCTAGTATATAGTATAATTCCGGTGTGCGTTGTTCTTCTCCAAAACTGTAGGTACTTGTAACTCCTTAACACCTAATCAGTCACATGAGTCGTGTGCTAGTTCTTGCGTTGGGTTTTTATTTTTATTTTTTAATTGCACTGAACTGTACTTGTCACTCCTTGACACCGCCTCCCGATCAGTCAATCACATGAGTCGTGTGCTAGTGATTGCGTTGGGTTATTATTTTTATTTTTTAATTGCACTGAACTGTACTTGTCACTCCTTGACACCGCCCTCCGATCAGTCAATCACATGAGTCGTGTGCTAGTGATTGCGTTGGATTTTTTATATCTTAATTGCACTGAACTGTACTTGTCATCATATGTATAATCAATAATAAATAAAGATGTTGAATTTAGTGATAAGTATTTTATATGATATCCGCTGATATTTTACTAACGTTATTTTTACTATAGTTTTGTGTTTGTTTGTTTTCCATTAATTTAATAAAATATATTTATATATAATAAATTTTTAAATTAATAAAATATATAAACATATTATACCTACACAAAAATATAAAAACAGATAACGTCAATAAAATAATAAATAACTTTGTACTATAAAGAGTTTACAAACAGACAAATATTCATAAATACTAATAAGCATACTTACCCAAAACATAATTAATCTTAACTAAACAACAAAAGTTTACGTACCTATTTACATTAATTTTGAATTCAATGCGACTTCAAACCTCCGTTAGTAAAATTCGAAGAAGAAAAATGAATAGATAAAAAACGATGTAACTCGCGGGGCAACAACTGGGAAAAGTACTTTTTCACTTCTCATGCTCTTAAAATATTACTTTAGTCTCTGCACATCGGGACTAAAGCTTCTTATTAATCTCTAGGGATTAAAGTATTTTTTTTAATTTACTTTTGGAACCCCTAAACAGCTATTCACAGTGTTTGTGAATGGAGGATTATTGCCTTTATTGCCATTTTCAGTGATTATATATGGACCATTTTTAGGCCATGGAAATAACCTCAAAATGACAACTGTGCAAAAATATTTAAAAAAACGATTTAATTTCGTGAAACACGAATAATAATTACGAATACGAATATATTTCATTATATTAAGGATGAATTGATTTTACTATGCACGGTGCAATTAGTATTAAAATAGTTTTCAAGTTTGAACCTGTTGGCTAAATATGCAAGCAAAAGCGGCACTGTACAAAAAAAATATAAAAGAAAAGGAAAAACCGCGGAACGAAACGAATTAGTAAGAAACTTTCTTATAATCAATATTGTAGTTTTGTAAAGAACATCGTCAGTGCCGGATTGAGCAAGCACGGGGTCTGTAGCAAATTCTATAAAGAGACCCCGGTTTGCTTTAGGTTACAGGTTGTGGCGGGCTCTTTTCTGCAACTGGGCGACTTAGATATGCGCCTATTTTGTGTGGGGGTTTGTTTTAGGTTATTCTGCTGGAGAATATCGACTGGATTATTCAACCTATCGTCAAACCTGATGGATTGTACACGCATACTGATGTAAGTACCAAAACAGGAGAATAGCGGCCTTTACACGTAAAGATCGGACCGCGGGAAACGCCACGCGCCTTTCCAATGTTCGCTCCGAACCGGGTACGTATTATAATACCGAAGTTCAAAATACCGAATTTCATAATAAATATTATGAAATTCGGTATTAAAATGTCGAATTATTATTTTACCGAAAGTTTAAAATCCCTAAAGTTCGTTTGACCGAATGCCTGAAAACCCGAAGACTTTAATCCCGAAGACTATAATCCCGAAAACCATAATCCCGAAAGTTCGTTTTACCGAAAGCCTGAAAGCCCGAAGACTATAATATCGAAAACTATAATCCCGAAGACTATAATCCCGAAAAAATAATATACCTACACCTGAAATACCTTCTGGTCTGCTCCGGCGCTGCGGGAAGTGCAACCCATCCGCCCTTGCGTAAGAAAGCACGGCGCCTCCGCTCGCCCTCGCAGTTTCTCTCAATCGTACTTTCGGGATTTAAAACTTTCGGTCATTTGAAAATAGATATTTCAAGCTTCGGTCAAACGTACTTTCGGGATTTTAAACATTTGGGATTTTAAACATTCGGTCATTTGAAAATAGGTATTTGGATATAGGAAGCTTGAAGCTTCGGTATATCGGATATCGGCATTTTGTACTTTCGGTATTTTGATTTTCGATCTGTTAATCGTCGGTATTATAAATATTATGAACTTTCGACATTATAATACGTACCCCTCCGAACCGTATATTTTTACTATTTTACTATTACAGTTGCATTTACACGTAGGTACGGTTCGGCAAGAAGATTGGAATGGCGCGTGGCGTTTCTTGCGGTCCGAACTCTACGTGTACAGGCCGCTTTTTTAGAGGTTAGACGTGGGTGCGCGTGGCCTACCAATGCGCGGGGCCCGTAGAATTTGCTACTCTTGCTATGTGGCTAATCCGGCAGAGAACGTCGTTTTTTTTCCTCGCATTTAAAGTGAAAAGTAGTGTTTAACACGAGACTAAACAACCATAATGACACTCGAACTATAGCCACTCTCGCTCGCTCGTACGCTCGCGTGGCTAAATATCTCTTGTCATTATGGCTTGTTTTAGTCCCTTGTTGAACAATCTACTATTATTTTTGCACGATAAGATTTATTTTACAATAGATTTTATTTTGTTTGTGATGCCATTTATTGACGTGTTCATGTAATGAGACGAATACTCATAGGTATGAGATCAAATTTAAAAGATTTGTAACGTTATTACTAAGTACCATGATTGTTATTTGGTTGAACTTAAAACTGTTTTAAAACGTTTGTCTCGGTTCGTTAGTAAACAAATGCAACTGACGTATATATTCACGCGGACCGAATTTAGCTTTGATTTTGTATGGGACTGGTTATATAGTTGAATATTGTTGATCGAAGCAAAATATACCCACTTAATTTTATTCTCTTACTACTCCAACACTTTAGTTCTGTTATTATTGAGAATTGAAAAGCTATAAAACCTTATTAGAAGAACTCATTATTCAAATTTAGAAATATAGTGACATTGACAAATGATCGAAATGGAGAGTTGTGTGATACAAATAATAATATAGTAAAATGTAAAAGGAAACCAATTTTGGTAAACTCTATATAATAATGAGTTTGTTAAGCAGTGGCTTAATAAGGAATGGTTGTATATCATTTTGGAATACCCCCTGCTGCCGAGACGTTCTCAAGGCGGTCAGCGCTGTAGGTGCAGACGAACAAGCTTATGCGGGGACCTCGAATAGAACGGCTTACTTAGAAAGACCAAAAACCAAGCCATGCAAAAAATGCGCGCGGTCTGTTCTCACATTATTTACACAAGTTCGTTTTCATGATGAAGGTGAACGTGGACCTTACCATCGTGACATAGAGTTTCCAAATTTCGATGCCTACAGGAAAAGCGAATTCAAAGATCCTAAAACTACTAAATGGGGACAAGGCGACGATAAACCTGGGTCCATTTATGCTCTCGGGTTCCTCACCCTAGTTGCATCGGTATACGGTGTTAAATCCCATGGGCTCCACTACATTTTCAGCATGTCTGCCCCCGCCGACGTGCTCGCTTTAGCAGCGATAGAAGTGGATATAGGCAACGTGGGTCCAGGCCAGTGTACTGTTGTCAAATGGCGGGGAAAACCTCTGATGATTAAGAGTAGGACTTCAGCAGAGAGGGATTTGGAAGATAATACTCCAATGTCGTCCTTAAAAGAACCGGCAACTCTAGAGGAGCGCACTCAAAAGCCGGATTGGCTTATCGTGGTCGGTATCTGCACGCACCTGGGCTGCGTGCCGATCCCGAACTCGGGAGACTATCCGGGCGGCTTCTACTGCCCCTGCCACGGGAGCCACTTCGACAACTTGGGCAGGGCTCGAAAGGGGCCGGCTCCGACTAATATGGAGATTCCACCATATAAATTTCTTACAGATACTGTACTTTATGTTGGTTGAATTTCGTTAAATGTAAATCTAGGTACTTTTTGTAACTGGTCTACATTGTATTTTTAATTATTAAACCTTACTCTGTATTACTCTCTTACATTGTTGTTGCAGCGCTGATGTTGCGCCCCGTGTAATAGCGTTCTTTGGAAAGGTTTGACGAATTTTGCTAAAATAAAGACAAAAAACAGAGGCCTACTTTGTACAAATTTCAAGTTACTTTACTATTGAATAGGTAATAGTACTAACGTTCTACTAGGCAGCTATAAGAGGTCAATCCTGACCTATATTTTTTAACCTGTACAACATGAGTTTTCTAATGTTAATGATGTTTATTGCACTAAAATAATACTAAAACCCGGGCAAAAGCATGTCTGACAATTAATTTAGGACTATTTTTGAAGAATTAGAATGCAAGCGGCAAATTATGTAACAGTTGGGGTGACAACGTTTTCAGAGGGTTTTGACCCTGCAGAATACGGACCTGCCGGTCGCGTAAAAAAGGTCCGATTGTTATGGTTTTTCAATAATTATGTTGTAAAGGACAATATAGCCATGGTAACCCAAATTTTTCATCGCTCCAGCTCTATTTCTTTCTCCACCATCTTGCAAAAACTTACTTTTTTCTGTTTTTTGCCGATACTGTCGTTGAAGTTCATTCAAGTGCTAATCATAGGCAATATTGTAGAGTACAAAATTTGCTAAAACTTTGGACTTTTTTCTTTTTTTTTGGATTTTTTCCACGACCCCTAGGGACGAACCATAAGAATCGGACCTTTTTTAGGGTACCAGAACAACGATTTACAAAATGTACGACGAAAATTTTTGTATGGGCTGAATTTTTTTGGGTATAGCATACTTCCGGTTCAAATTTCGGAATGGCGACAGGCAGATCCGTATTCTGCAGGGTCAAAACCCTCTGATAACGTTGTCACCCCAACTGTTACATGTTTTGCCGCTTGTAATGGTTTTGAGACGCGTTTTTCAGTTTTGGGCCTATTCTTCATGCTCAATGTAGGGTTCCGAAGCCGTTACTACACAAAAACCATCTTAAAAAAACAAAAATTGTGGCAACACAGTGGTAGATTTGATGGAATCAAAGAGATGTAGAGATAGGCAGCCATTACACAACCAATCTAGATCGCAATCCGTGATCGTGATCAGGCGATCTCGATCCAGGCAATCTTTAACCTTTTGAACGCCATACGTCGAATACAAAATGTCCCACCCACACGCCAAACATGTTTGCTATGCTATGCAAATTACACCTTATTGCTACCAAACAAAGGCTCTTTTAATCTTGAACTCTTGTCGGCTGTAGCCGAAGTGGCGTCAGTGGCACGACTTTTAGTTGACGGCCAGAGCCGACTGTGGCGTTGAAAAGGTTAAGATCGCGACAGAGGTAGTAAACCATAGAGAGAGTATAAAAACCGCTAATAGAATAGTACTCTTCGCACCTGTTACAAGTACCCTTCGTTAAAAAGAGTCGTCTATATATGACCGCTTTCGATTGAATTTCAAAAGCGTACCACTTTTTAGGTATGTTCGTGTGTGTAACTCTGCATTACTGTGCGTAAATTTGCAGTCAGTGATGTGCGGTTTATCGGTAAATTAGGTTAACCTATTAAAAGGCATACAGTATTTTCAATAATTCAATAATTCAATAATAATTGAAATTAACTTTTTGGTCGTGTAATAAAAATAAAGACAGTTTTTACTTGGAAATAAAACGTTTATCTTTAATAATGATGATTAAGCCTTATAAAAAGTAATTGGAAGACAGTTTGTGACCCTTTATTGATGCCGGATTGCATTGCAACTTCTCAAACTACGATGAACCATTTCTGTTAGAGCATCTCCAACCGTTTATCAGCCTTCGTAATAAATGAGTCTGTTGAGGTGACTCGGTCGGGGTATCCTACTCCAATCACGCAGACCGCGCCAAACAAATTTCAGCCATTGCTCTCTGACTGGCGAGGCTTTTGAAAATCTGAAACAATACAATTAATTAATATCAAATATAGTAGGCTCTTTTAACAATCGATAATTCGAACAAAAATACATAAAAAGTAAAAAATACATATTAAATTAAAACAGCGATGTTAAAATATTGAACATGAATAACGAACGATCCAATTATCTTCAATAATTATGCCATGCCTATGTCTAAAAGGCACACAACGCAAAAAACCGAACGTTTAGAATAACAAACTTTAAATGATGTAACTTTCGACATTCAAATACATGCCCAACAAATACTTTCGACATTTGATACATCGGCCTTTTAACTGTTCGGCATCGCTATTTTAACTCAAAATGTATTCAGTTTTGGATATTTAAACACATACCCATAGACATCCAAGGATTAGACAAAACTCTAGTTTCGTCAAACTCTAGTTTGACATGATAAGCATTTGGAGAAATAAGGATTTGACAGGCGTCTGTGCTACCATTTACTCATGTACTCAATAAAAATATGGAAAGTTTACTTATCGATATTAATTTTGGAAGCACTATTGTTTACTATTGAAAGAAAAACAAAAAAATGCATAAAAAATGCACATTTGCTGCACATAGTGCCTTTGTATTCATTACAACATGTAATACTATGATAATGCTTCTAGTTATACTTGCAAAACGGCCATATTATGGCCGAAAATCAACAGATTTTTTGTAAAACATCACATCACTCACCTGTGAAAGGTTATATTTTAAGCATCATTTTCTTTGTTCCCTATTCGGGATTTGCACCCACGAAACACACAGGCCATTGCACTTAAACTATATTTTAATATTACACTGTTAACTAGCCCGATTAATGTATTTTCTGACTAATATTTTAAAAACTCCAACCGAAGGGCCAGAACCAGGAACAGACAGCGAACAACAAAAATAATCCGACTAAATTAAGTGACACTATTTCTTAATTATTTATCCGACTAGCCGCTTATTCTATTCATTCGTCTTTAATTTAGTAGGGTTCACATGTTAGGCATTGACCAATGAGCAATTGGCTACAAGCTGTGTTGCACACAGAAGAAAAAGGTGGTACGCTTGACAGTTGGCTACACGGGATCTATGTTTTCCTTCATCTTTGGATCGCGATTTTATAGTTTTCTTTTTCTTCCCCGTGTTGCCGGGGTATGGCAATAAATGGGATTTGTCAAAGTCTAGTTTTCGATTCTTTGTTAGTAGGGTTGTGCGCGCTCGTTTACTGAGCGGATCGCTCCAAACTAGTACCATAGTATAAATAGAAAAGTAGCTCGACTCCGGCCCTTTAGGAGATTCTGATACCTATTGCCGCTCGGGCGTCAGGGTTGTCCAAACTTGTTTTTCAATTTTAGTCACCTACTTGGCCATACTGTGATTTATAATCATGTTAATTTTCATAAATTAAACAAACCTAAAGTAAGTATAAATATTGTTAGGTACCTAAGCACCAAATTTAAATTATTTTACTTACATACTTTTTATCTGTTGACACTAAATATTAATTATGTTTATAGGTATGTGACATGATATGTAAATTCCTTTTCGACCTTTTGATAATACCGCTTTCGCGCAAGGCGGCTTCCTTTGACTACTTAGGTACCTATTATTGGCGGCACGCGCCGTCGCCGCGCGGCTTCCTTAGAGCATTGGCCGCTCGCTTTGGTTCTAGGCTGGTGCTTTGGGTACTAGGCAACGATAAGCATACTTATGTAGTGAAAAATACATACTTAACATGACTACATAGGTACATATAAAACGCCCAAGACTCAGAAACAAAAAATACCTACTCGCACTCATCACACGAATATTTGCCCTGACCGGGAATCGAACCCAGGACCGCTAGCTTCGTAAGCAAGCACGTAGTCGTAGTCACTACAAACTACCTAGGCCATCCACGTCGTCACATGTTACCTGTCACGTCACACTCAATAACTTAAATTACCTACTTAATACGTCTTTATTTCACCTAGGTATACTATAGGCAGGCCGGTACGAAATACCTTTTATTAAATCTGGATATAGTTGTACCTACCTAAGCTAGGTTTAGACATCCGTATACAGAACAATATTTAAGCGTTTTCGGCAGCGACATTGTCGCTCGATAGCTAAGTACGTGCGCTAAAATAAAACGTAACCGAACGCAATGACGCCGCGGCCCCGACTAAGTTCCCTCGAAATTTCTTGAGATCTCGTTTCGTATTGGTTCGCCCCGCCACAGGCCCCGCCCACAGCTGCAAGCCGCGCGATGTACCTTTGTTTGAAGGCGATCTACTGTTCTCTATACTGTGCTAGTACAATCTCTGTAATGTACTAATTCGGTCTTTTAGTTCTTTTAGTACACTAGTACACTGAAAGAAACTGGTCTGTTTATGCTCATTTGACCGAATGAATGGCCGGCTTTGCTGTCAGTGTCACTGCCTGCTCTGTTCGGTTTTTGCTCCTCGTGTACTAAATGAATGAACTAAGAGCAGAGGGCTCAGACAAGATGCACTACGCTAACTAACGTTTCTATTCGATTCGTTTTTAAACCAATCGCGTCACTGGTAGACCACGTGACTTTTCATATCACGTCATCTTCCAGTGACGCGATTGGTTTAAAAACGAATCGAATAGAAACGTTAGAAAGCGTAGTGCATCTTGTCTGAGCCCTCAGAAACTTTACGGAATAGTTCGTTCTAGTACAGTGACAGGAATTAATTCTTTTTGGCTCTTAGTACATGTACCTACTACACAACCCTATTTGTTAGTCGATTGATTGTTCGTCTGGTTTTTTAAGTTATATTGAGTGCGTTGAAATGGTATTCGTGTCGAGCTTCTTATATTTTTAAATTTTTTAAGATTTGGATCCATATCGCGAAATGATTTTATAGTTCTGATCGATTTACCGTCATTAAGTACAAATGGAAAATCGACCACACGAAATTATGCGTCAATTCAGAAAAATTACCATTTGACATAAAACCAAAAGGAAAATTGTCCATCCTGAATAACGTCTAAAATGGAATCATGTCCCATAGTTAAATTGACCAATATGATATAGGTCGAAAAAAATATGTCTATGTGTATTTACCTACACTCAGAAATATGACCAATTGTAAATACGTCTGCCAGAATCTCATGAAAATTTTAAAAGTAAAAAGAAATCGAATTTCACATGGCAATGTTGCCTTACGCCTAGGGCTTGCATTATCCGCCCTATTTTACTATCCGGATAATTCGGATAACGGATAATGCAATATCCGGATATCCGGATAAAACGGATAAAACGGATATTTTTAGGTAATATGTAATAAAATACAAAAAAATGGTAAGAAAACATTTATTTATTTATAGAACCATTTATAGATTTCAGAACACATGTTTATTTCAAGGCTTTAAATAAAAAAAAAGGAATCACGACTATGTATAAGGTTTATTTATTTATTTAATAGAAGTTGTTATTTGGTAGAAGTTGAAGGTTGTGTTGCTGTCGCTGGTAAACTTCTGGAAATGGCTGAAGTGCTTAATTTGTCTTTTATCTGTTGTTTCATAACTATTGAGTGAGTTAGCTTCAGATGAGGAATTATCCTCATCATAATATCCAGATAATTTAAATATGTTTTTACATATTTTGCACTGAGCTTCTTTGCCATCAGGCCTTCTCAAAAAGTGGTGCCAATCGGAGTTTTTGTCAAGATTATTTGTATTTTTTTTTAAATAGCGGCTATTTCCCTGTTTTTGGATTCACTAAATTCAAACCTGAAAAATAACAAATACCTCTATAAAGTGCTTGTATCATTAATTAAAAAAAATACATATACTAAAAAACTAGTTTTCAACACGGTTTGGTATAAGTACACGTAAGGAAAAGTAAGAATCCAGTACTATCCGTTTATTATTATTATCATCAATCACCATGCATTAGTAAAAGGTTTATAAAAGTATACATTGCCAACTACGTAATTCAAACAAACAAAATAGGTTCCATTTTAAGTAACGAACTTTAAGTAAATCAAACAAATGACATTGAATATCAAATTTAAATAATGGGTGAAGTGAAGTGAAGGGCTACTGCCACTCAGCAATTAACCTTTACATCTTTTTTATTTTTGGACTCAAAAATACTAATCAATAAGAACAATTCAAAAGTACTCACACACGTCACGTGAACTCATGGTAATATCCACTACCATGCTGTCACTCCTCGTCACGTGGTGTTTCTGCACTTAAATAACACGTACGAATGACACGAACACGATGAGCACTGATGTCTGACTGACACGCCACTACCACCAGGAACAACACTATTGAGCGGAGGGGAGCGGCGATCGGCGTTGTTGTGTTGCAGAATCTGAGACGAGGATATCGTGCGTCTCGCTCGCGCATTTTATAAATGAAAAATGTTTTCGCGATCTGATCTGGCGTCAAATTCAATACTAAAATTAATGTTTAGTCCTATTTGTTGAATATCCGAAATATCCGAATTATCCGGATACATAGTCAGCCCAAATCCGGATTTGAAATTAAGCGGATATCCGGATAATTCGAATATCCGGATATCCGGATTGCAAGCCCTACTTACGCCTTTCAATTCAAATTTCACCGCTTGTCAGGGTTTGTTATTGTTTGTTATTTTTGACAGAAGCGCGTGGAGCTAACCCCAGGTGCTTCTGTTTAGTTCATTTGAGATAATTCTCTTTTCCCGAACAATTGTTTTCGCGTGTGATATCCATGGACTTATTTCTCTAATAAGTCCATGGGAGTGTCTATAAATAACTCGAAATTGGCGAAATACACCTTAACAGGAGTGAAAGCCATTAATTAAGAATAAAAAAAATACACAAATATAACGTTAGTTATCAGGCAGATGTTCTAAAAGCCCTTCAATCTCAAGCGAAAAATATAATTAATCATGTGTACTGTAATATTTGTAAGGAAGAAGATGTGAATCAAACACAATCTTTGATTTAGTGTCGTGTTTATAAAAGACTAGTAAATGAAGCCAAATAATATTTATTTATTATTTATTTATTTATTTATTTTTCTAAACATACAATTATCATTACAGGTTTATTCCCAATGCGATATTGTTGCAAGGTTACACTTACCTACAGTACAAATTATGCTTAAAACTATTTAAAACAATAAGATATTTTATACATCGCTATTCTTGTGAATTCACTCATGGTACAAGAGAATAAATCCACTTCCGCGGCTATAAGGTTCAGTGCGCGCTCGCTATTGATACTTTAAGGTCCGTTGTACATTTGCAGGAACTTTACTTATCACCCCATTTGGCTTTTATGTCTGACACGCAAAAGTCCATTTAGCACCCTTAATAATTAAGGGCGATTTAATTCCAGGATTACCCATCGCTACCATATGGCGAATCGTGGCTGTGCGGCATGGTTTCCATGATATTTTTATGAAGAATTAAAAAAAAAACTCGCACCTCAGAATACAACATTGATTTCAGTTAAAATTGCATAATATTGTCGCTTAGCTAACAATACCGCGTATGTCAATGATTGAACGCGAATTAAGAGTTAATTTAATATAATACAAACTTCAATTTTGACCTGTACGGTATTCTTAGCTTATGGATCATCATTTCGCGATATGGATCCCCCCTTTACAAAGATAATAATATAAGAAGCTCGACACGAATACCATTTCAACGCACTCAATTTAACTTAAAAAGCCAAATGAAAATTGAAGACTGTTGAAGAGCAACAGCGAGGCCTGCTAAAATACGAGTCAGGAAATCCTCGTTTCCGCCGAGGCATACATAATGCTTTTCTCAAACAATGCGAGGAAATTATACAAATAAATGATTTTAAGTATTTTTAAAAACCTTTGACAAATTCGGAGAGAATGTTTGTTTGCGTCATACGAATATTAGTTAAGATAGTTTCACGCAGAACGAGCCGCCGCCCGCCGCCACCGCTCCGCAGAGCCCCGCCGCGCCGCAGCCCCTCACTGCGCCGCCACAAGTTGGGTGTACGGGATTATTTTCACGGTCCTTTCGATTTTATACGCAATAGAGAGCACTTTTGAAAAATAATATGGACATGGACGGAAAGTGTTTTCATATGGTTTTTTTACTCCTAGGAGTAAAAAGAGGCTTTTTCCGTCCATGTGTTTAAATCGGAAAACCGTTATTTCCGAGCATGTTTGAGAAAAAACTATAAAATCGCGATCTTAAAGATCGCCACAGAATAAGAACGTATAGCATAGAAACCGGACTATAAGACGTACTTTGCGTCAGCTATCTTTCTCTACTTTTTAGATTACGTATTACATGAGAAAAAATGAAACAAAAAGTAGGCTGTTTTTTCTTCTTTAACTGTCATTGTCACAAGGTTTTACACAGGGACTTCTTTGTCCTTCCTATAGGAAGGATTTGTCTTTCCTTGTCTATAGGTCCAAATACTATAGGTGCTTATAGGGCCAAATCACGCCTTACTTGTGACGATGTACCAAATAACGAAAGATCAGCTATAGATTCATCTCTTTCCAACTCACTATGAAAACCATTAAGTAAAAAGAAGTGAACCATAATGTATTTTCTGCTTATTTAGTACGGTTTCTATGCCTTTAGTCTTTCTTCTGTGAAGATCGCCAACTTGCTCGGCTCGCGTTGGTGACACGTTGAAGCGATGAAAGGGCGCTGCATACGTAACGTGATCAGGACGTGGACGGGACGGGGACGGGACGTGGTTGCATACGTTTTTGGTTTTCCCGTCCCGTCCGTGTAATCGTTTCGTATGTACGTTCAGATACATTTTCTATGAAACAATATTTGAAAAAATTCCCCGTCCTGTCCCGTCCGAGTAAAATTACGTTAGGTATGCAGCGCCCTGAAGCTTGCTCAATTGTTCACATTTCTCACTTGCTCACACTTAGTGATGTGCCGTTCCCGGGAATATTCCCTAGGTGGGAAAATTCCCGAGGAATATTCCCACACAAAGGGAAAATTGGGTAATTTTGAAACTATATAGGTTCAAATATTGTGTGATTGAGGATTATATCAAAACGTTATTCATTGAAGTATTTACCGAGACATTAAATTGTGTAACTCACTTGCGAAAGTAAATTCCCAATGTTCCCGGGAACATTCCCAATATTCCCGAAG
Organism: Acleris literana; assembly: GCA_946894065.1. Lineage (NCBI taxonomy): Eukaryota > Metazoa > Arthropoda > Insecta > Lepidoptera > Tortricidae > Acleris > Acleris literana. The sequence goes on along the minus strand of OX335668.1, from coordinate 75,139,934 downwards.
TAAATTCCCAATGTTCCGAGGAATATTCCCATAATTGCTAGGAAAGTTGAATAATTAAAACATTTTTGGAAAGGTTTTTTTTTTACCAATAACTATACAAATCATCACAGTTTCATTAAAAATCACAGTAAATCATGTACTTTGGTTTTTGTATTGGTGCAGTACTTATTACGAATTACGATATAAATACTAGGACGAATCTGACAATTTTTTATGCATTCGTACTGCACCGTTAAAAAAAAGACTGTTAATTAAAAATACCTTAACACATGTTAGATATTCATAAAGATTTAAATTTCAAAAAATGCACAATCTGTATAAAGAAATAACGTATGCATTATATTATCTACAAGGAAAATTTCCCTTGCTTCCAAGAAGCTCCGTAAAATAGAGAAAAGATAGAGGCAAGATTAGATGTAAATTTCCTAGGAACATTATCCTTAAATTAACAAAACCGTTACATATAATCATCACAGTTGCATTACAAATCACAAACAATATCAAATAATTATAAAATAAATGTTTTAAAAAACAAAAAACCGCCTTCAAAAACGCAAAAAATAACTTCTTTAAAATTGTAGGCACTTAATAGGTTAGTCCAACTGAAGTCGGCGACCACAACATTTTCAACAAAAAGCCGACATCAGTTGGACTAACCTATTAGGTGCCTACAATTTTAAAGAAGTTATTTTTTTTAAACATTTATTTTATAGATTATAATATAGGTAGTATAGTTAGTTCATTTAATTGAACCAAACAGTTCAATCAATCTATTGATTTATAATTAGCCCTGGATTAGTCATCATTTCATCAATGTCATCATGAATCAGCTTATGGTCGAGTTAATGGTTCGTTTGTTTACATTATATTAAATTAGATTGACACAGACCATAGATTTAGTTTGAATTTACGAAGTACATTTAGCTTATCTTTACAAGCTTTTATTCAACTTGCACAGTTCGTATGAAAGTTGTCCGCTTCAAATTTTGCAAGACCGTTTTAAACCTGTTTTCGATAATGGAATGGAATAAGAGCTATAAAAACGTTGACAATACTGCGCGTCTATTCTAGGCGGTATAAACGATATCGTAGTTTGCCTGTTATGGTATTGTTATGACGTCAGCCGCCATTAATGTCAAGAAAATAAGAGCTATCAAAACGTTGACAATTCGATAACAGATCATATACGATATTGTTTTTACCGTCTTGAATAGAGCCGCTGATAACCGGTCAAAGACGATATGGTTTTGACGGTTTAAAATCTCGGCCCTGACTTGGGGCTGTAGCTTAAACTAAAATACCATTAATTGTAAACCCTCTGACAATGCAATATTATGGCGATGCGTTGGGCTAGTTGGTCGCGGCCCTGCCAATGAAGCTCGCGGCATAAGAATAAACAATAACTACACGTAGAAGCGAATCTCCTTTGCCCAGGCCCCAAATGCCGCGCTTTTAATACCTACTTCCCCCTTCACCCCGCTACGCCCCTCTGTCTTCCGCGCCCAAAGTCAGGGCTGTCACTTGTGAAATATTTTAATCGGTTTATGGATGTGTCATACAAGTTTAGTCACGAAATGTTATTTATGTTTTCCTTCAACGTGGAAACATTGTTGCAAAATGAGTTTTATACATTTACGTTAAATTAGGTAATAATATTTTTGATGTTATTAAGATTATCTCCAGTAAATGAAATGGCTTATGTGGCTATTAATCATCTATAAAACACAGAAACGAGTCTATAAATAAACAACCTTTTAAGCTCAATAAGTTTTAAGTATAGTCTGGGATTCGGAGTTACTTTTTACGTTACCTTCTGGACCATTAAATTCAATTTATTACAAAATACTATTCTTATCTATTAATTCGTTTTTAATGTTTCCGTTTTTTTTCTTCAACAGATAGGGGATGTACCTACTATTTAACAAATAAAACTCCTTCATTCAATCAATTACCTATTTATAATTATTTTGCCGTAAATAGTCGTTCACTTTTTAGAACACTATCTTAGTTATCTAACCATAAACACTAAAATCAATACAAATATGAAAACCAATTCAAGACATAATAACAATATCTTGGTTAATACATATATATTCCGTCTGTGACGCTCCTGACTGACTAGACACCTCAGGTGTCGCCAGGCGGTAGGTATTTAACGCGCCGAACGCGCGTCCGGAGCCGGGAGTTTCGCTTCTACGTGTTGTTATTGGTTATTCTTATGCTCGCGGTCCTGGGTTCAAATCCCGGTAAGGGCAAATATTTGTTCCTGAATCATGAATGTTTTCTATGTATTTAAGTATATGTTTCTCTATATAAGTATTTATGTCGTTGTCCAGTACCCATAGTACAAGCCTAGAGCTTAGTTTGGGACTAGGTCAATTGGTGTGACATCGTCCCCTGATATTTATTTATTTTGTTTATGGTTTCTTAGAGCTGATCTGATGATGGAGTCGGAATCTCGCTATACTTAACGTAGACCCACCGTATTCGGATTCATCACTATGGGCTTGATAAGCAGACAATAACATTGATAAAAAAAAGTTTAAAAAAACAAAAACCCGCCTTCTTATTTATTTTAGTTATTTTTTGCTTTTTGAAGGCGGGTTTTTGTTTTTTTAAACTTTTTTTTATTTTATAATTTTTAGTGATCATAATTATGCTGTTATTCTCCCATTTCTCAAGAAACAATGGAACATTTCAATCTCGCCGCAAGCAACGCCGTGGGAAAGTCATAGTCATATATTTAAACCTAAATATGCTTCGTCATAGTCGCTCAACTATCTTAATCGAAATATCTTGTCGCCACCCTCGAAATATATACCGTTTAGGAGTTCCGGTGGCCATCTGTGGTCTTCATCATCAGTTCCACTTCACCAAATAGTGGTTTCCAAGACCAAATACACGAGTTACAATGAAAAATACCAAAATCGCTATAGGTGTGCCTATAAATTTTGAAGAGTTCCGTCGATTCCTCATGGATTCCACCATCAGATCTTCATTTTGAAAAAAATGGGACCATTCTGGAAGCACCAGCTTTCAAATAAAAAAATAATCTTCAAAATCGGTTCACCCAGTCGAAAGTTCTGAGGTAACAAATATAAAAAAAAAAAAAAAAAAAAAACAGACGAATTGAGAACCTCCTCCTTTTTTTGAAGTCGGTTAAAAATCTCACTATTGTCGTTAAAAACAAAATAAATAAAGTATAGCAAAGCTTCACAAAATCATCAGTACCTACTACTCATCAGTGTATAAAAATAAAACTAAATAGTTAACTTTAACATTAATACTATACAATCTGAAAGTATCTAAAATAATGTATATGATTAATATGTTGTTTTTCTTTAAATATCTGCCTATAAGTTTTACACCTATATTTGTATATATTTGATTTACTTAGTTCTGTAAAGTGTAATGCAATTAGTCACTGTCACCAGTCTCGTCAAAGCTATGTGCATTTCTAATTCTGATGTTGTCGACCTCAGTATCGCTGAGACCTAAATCAGAATTGGAAAAACTTGGATTTGAATTGGATTGGATTAAAAAGCTTAAATTTTATGATATAAAACATGAATTACGTGTATCTAGTAGGTATAACACGAGGATTTTAGCATAAGTCACTTAATTCTGCTGAGTACTTCATTATTTACTAAGTTAATTAAAAAAATAATTTGCCCTATCTGTATTGCAATATTCCCCTGTTTTGGGAATATTCCTGGCACATCACTACTCACACTTCAAACGCAAAATGTCGTCGACAGAGGACGCTTTGAGTTATTAAGGAATTATATCATATCACAAGAATCATTCATTTGAGGTTTAGACTAGAATTTCTGAACCAAAATAAACAAACATTAGTAAACATAGATCCCGTGTAGCCAACTTTCAAGCGTACCACCTTTTTCTTCTGTGTACAACACACCTTTGTAGCCAATGCTCAATGGTCAATGCCATGTCAATGCCGGACATGTAAACCCTACTAAATTAAATACGAATTGATAGAATAAGCGGCTAGTCGGATAAAGATTAAGAAAAAGTGTCACTTAATTTAGTCGGATTACTGTTGTTGTTCGCTATCCGTTCGTCCATCGGTCAGAATTTTCAAAATACCTAATACGCAGAAAATATATAAATTGGACTAGTCATCATATCAGCCTGTTGCAGTCCACTGCTAGACATAGGCCTCTCCCAAGGAGCGCCACAGCGCGCGATCTCCCGCGCTTTGCATCCAGTCACTGCGAGCTGCCTTCTTCAGGTGATCGGTCCATCTAGCCGGGGGGCGTCCTACACTACGTTTGCCTAAGCGTGGTCTCCATTCGAGAACCTTCCTGCTCCACCTCTCGTCGGTTCTGCGACAGACATGGCCAGCCCACTGCCACTTCAGCTTGCTACATTTTTGGACAATATCAGTCACCTTAGTCTTATGTCGTATGACCTCGTTCCGGATCTTATCCCTTAATGAGATCCCCAACATAGACCTTTCCATAGCACGCTGAGTGACGTACAGACTAGTTAACAGTGTTATATTAAAATATAGTTTAAGTGCAATGGCCTGTGTGTTTCGGGGGTGCAAATCCCGAATGGGAAACAATGAAAATGATGCTCAAAATATAAGCTTTCACAGGTGAGTGATTGTTGCAATAAATCTGTTGATTTTCGGCCATATAGCGGCCGTTTTGTAAGTTTAACTAGAAACATTATCAATTTATAATGGTATTAAGGGCCCCCATATACGGAACGATCGGTCGTTACGATCGATCTGAAACGATATCGTGACGATTCATATTTCTATTGAATTTTGGACGCGATATTGCCACACACGTACAATCCGTCATTCGATTTCAGTCTGAACCGACGGATCGTAACGACGAATCGTACCGTATATGGCGCCCTTTAAGGCTTTTAGGCTTTAAGGCTTTACAGTGCCCGGCGGTAAAGATTGCTCATCGGCAATCATCGGATTTCCAAACACAAACGAATGCTAATTTCCATGTCCATCAATTATTATTTACCGTTTATCAAAATTTGAATTCAAAACTAAGTATCGTTCTTTTGTTTTGATTCCCATGTGAATTATATAGAGCTGTAAAACTACTTCCTTTTTAAACATAATTTCAAACTCAAATTCAAAACATTTATTTGACAAAAATACACTACAACACAATAGAAATAGTAAAAAAAGAAGACTCAAGATTAGAGCAACTTCTTTAACCGACTTTCAAAAAGAAGAGGTTCTTATGTTTGACAATGTAGGACAAAACACGAAGTTTGCCGGGAGACATTAAAAAAATAGAAGCATTGTGATATAATTTCTAACTATTTCTGTTTTTGGGTTGGGCAATAATAAAATATGCAATCAGCCGTATTTATTACTAGTCTATCAGGGTAATCATCTACACCGTGTTGAATTTTATTGTATGATCGCAAACCTTTTTCCACTCTTCAGCCCCGATCTTGTTTACTTTTTCAGTCAATATTTTTTTTGTTGAAGTTAAATTCATATCCACGTTTCTAGCGGCTACTAGCCTTTCAGTTGAGACCATATATGTTCAATTGGATTAAAATCCGGGTGGTATGATGGCAATCGCAGCACAGTGTGCCCGTGTTCGGCAAGTACCTTATCAACGGAAAACTCTGTAAACCTCTCCTTGTGCTGACATATAATATTGTATATCTGGGATTTCGTCAATTTTGGATCAACTGGAATTTCGTGTCTTTCTAACCAGTTGATGATTTCCTGTTTAATGGTGTTTGAATTGGGGGTCTTTCAACATATTTATTGTGATAGGGTGCACACGTGATTCTGTTCTGGTTATCGACAACGCACCCTGTTGTCGATAACCAGAACAGAATCACTTGTATATTTGGGATTAATTGATTAACCAGCCATTTCTCGTAGTTATCATTATTCATTTCATTGTGTTAATCGGCCGTAGTGTCTGTGGATTTATACGTTAAAAAGGCTCCGGGTACAAAGCCTTTTTCGTTTCCTGCATGAACAATTATCAAACGTTGAGCTTTTGAAATCGGCTTTTCACTCCTTTTTGCTTATCATCACTCCAAGTTTTTCCTTTAGTGTGGGATGTATGTATGTAGGACTCATCCATATAGATTATATTTTTTCCTTCTTCGCGAAATTTGCGTATTCTATCTAGGTATTCAATTCGTTTGAGCTTTACATCGTGCTTTTCCATAAGAATTTTTCGATTATCTTCCATTTTAGTAAACTTAAAACCCATCTCATGAAGTATTTTTCTCAACGTCTTTTCAGACCCATTATAATTAATAGCCTCAGATAACTTAGCTCTTAATGATTTTACCGTCGGCAGTTCATTAAAACGCAAGTGAAAATCGTACCCCATTCTTTGAACAACATCATAATCAAAATCGTCCATATCTAAACGAAATTGTTTTTTCTGTCTCCCTTTTTTCGGAGAGCTGATCTTAATTGCACTGGAATGTGTTTCAGTACTGACTTCGTTTAATATATTGTTCAAAGTTCTTCTTGAAATTCCAGTGGCATTTGCAACTCTCTCTTGAACCTTCTTAAAATAATTACTTACATTATCATCATAATTTTTTTTTAAATTTTGTTGCTTCGGTCAGAAAATATTTATAAACATTGTAGATAATTTCGCGTGACTGGCCTCGTAAAAGTTTCCCTTTTTTCCCTATAGATGCCATCGTTCAAATTTATTTATTATATTTAATGTTTGGGGTTTTAACAACTCTATATATATATATATTTTGGACTGGACGCGACCGCACTCTATCGCATCTGAACCACGACTAGCTAACTTTATAAAAGTAGTGTGCAACAGCGATAACGCTCTACGAAGCCAAAATTAGCCGATTCTCTCTTTCCAAAGGTCGATTTGCAATCTTTACCACCGGGCACTGTACATCTCGTAATGAATACAAAGGCACTATGTGCAGCAATTGTGCAATTTTTACGTTTTTTTTTATTTTCTTTCGGAAGTAAACAATAGTGCTTCCAAAATTAATATCGATAAGTAAACTTTCGATATTTTTATTTGAGTACATGAGTAAATAGGTGTATGGGTATGTGTTTAAATATCAAAAAATGAATACATTTTGAGTTAAATAGCGATGCCGAATAGTTAAAAGGAAAATAAACGTTCTATTTTCAAATAAAAACTATAAAAACTGTCTTTATTTTTACTAAAAGACAAAAAAGTTAATTTCTCAGTTTACTTCCTGAAATAAGGTCAATAATCAATTGGTAATCAATCAGAATTATTATTAAAAATATTGTATGCCTTTTAATAAGTTAACCAAATTTATCGATAATAAACATCACTGACTGCAAAATTACGCAAACTAATGCAGAGTGACACACACTAACTTACCTAAAAAGAGGTACGCTTTTGAAGCTGAATAGAAAGCGGTCATATATAGACGACTCTTTTTAACGAAGGTAATTTGTAACAGGTGCAAAGAGTACTATTCTATTAGCCGTTTTTATACTCTCTCTATGCTTTCCTACCTCTATGATCAATATGATCATTATAAACCCAAATGTCAAACCCATAATATAAAATAATATATATTTTTATTTTATTTTTTCTTAAGTGGAAATAAGTGGTCTCTGCCTACCCCTCTGTGAAACAGGCGTGATTTAATGTATGTATGTCAAACCCACAGTCAAATCAAACACCTCCCCACAGAAATAGTTCTTATTCTGTGCACGTCCCTCACCCTAACTAAAGGACTACATAAACTAAAGGACCCGAAATACCTCCGAAAAAAACGTGCCTGTGCATGACGTTTATGTTACATATTATGGCGGTTATAGTGATGGCCTGGTGGTAGTAATCATGGTTATCGATAAACCAGATTACGTACTGCATAGAGATTTATTTTGACGTTCTAATATCAGTCACGATTTAATTACGAATATCTGAATTACGGTTTAAGGCTTAATGTTTTTATTTATAATAATATTACTAACAATAATTTATTTCGGACGGGATCGTTGTTTCATAATAATCATAATAGGTAGGCGTCGTAGTTTCATCGGGTTAGTATCGTCTCGTCTAAAACGCAGCTGGTCTAAGCAGCAAGTGGTCTAAAACGCAGCTGGTCTAAGTAGCAAGAGGCATAGAACGCAGCTGGACTTATATAGCAAGCGGTCTAAAACGTAACCGGTCTAAGTAGTAAGTGGTCTAAAACGCAGCTAGTCTTATGTAGCAATTGGTCTAAGTTCGCAACTGCCCTATTTATTTTCAAAATTCCTCTCTTATCCAACAAGTTGGCGGAGCTCTGCTGTGCGGAGCCCCTATTTCTGGGCGGTTTGCCCTTCAGGCATTTGAAGCTACCTGACAATCCTAACCTACCTACTTTGAGTGTCTGTGTTTTGAACTGCACATTTAAAAAACCTAACTCTATAAATGAAAAGACTAGGCTAAAAAGGAATAAAGTAAACTAGTATATAGCTCAATCAATGTTATTTATAAAGGGCCAAACTGAAAGTTCTTAAAATATAAAAAACTGAGAAAACTAGCAGGTTATTAGTTTGTATATTTTCAAAATAGTGTCCATTCAAATCAATACATCGCAGCATCCGATGGAACCACTGAGAAAAGCACTTAGCCCTCTCGTCCCCGTCTTTCTCTAACTCAAAACACTAAGAAGTCAAATTTTGACCGAAATTTAGTCAAACTAACTGTAACTTTTCTAAATATAGCAGGATAATTACATTCAAAGCATGGTAATATAGCAGACCAAGATGTTATATGTTGGAATTCAAAATTTAAATAAATAAGCTATAGACTCACTCAAAGAGGAAGACTTCGTAAGGGCAATTGAGTTAAAGTTAGGTACCGTAAAACTGTACAACTTTGCCCTCTGAACATAACTTTGCCCAAGCCGTCACTTTTGAATATAACCGAAATAAAACAAAGAATATCAAACGCACACCTTATTTTCAATCTGTGATAGAAAGTTAAACATATTGCTCACACTACTGAGCAACATCTGATACTGATATACTGATACTGATACTGATACCATACTTTAGTCACTCGTCAGTCGGCTTCGAAAACGGTACCTAGTGTATTTAGGTGGGCCAAAAAGATTGAAAAAACTTGTCTGGTAAATTCACCTGCGACGTCCCAAATGGTATGTACTTTTGGATGTTATAACTTTATAGTAAGTAATCGCAACAGACAAAGACTCAACACTGTATCTCTGTTAATTTCTGAGTTATAACGCTGGGCAATATTATATGTGTATTCCGGGAGTACTGCTCGCAACTTTGCCCAGTACAATATTACCGTTAGGGTCGTCACTCAAGACGTGATAACGGTTTTGTTGATTATTCATTTTATTTTTGTTTATCTTTCAACATCACACTATTGTTTATGTTAGAATGTCATTTGTTTGATTATTGTACACGGCAAGTCATTTTTTTTTATTTATTGTTAAAAACAGTACAGTTCAAATATTGTTTTTAATCTCTTGAATAAATCTGAGATAGTTTGATTTTATGTTTTCAATTAATAAAAATCTGATTATTAGTGAGCCTATTTATAATATTTTAATAGATACTTACAGCTAAGATTAGACTTCCTTCATTTATACAGGTTTAAACACATTACCTTTGTTTAAGTTTCGATGTAGCCGCGTAAAACAAAAAGTGGACAACCCTAATTCATTTTCATTTTTGTGTGAAGAAGTCACAAAATCGAGTCAATACTTTGCCCACTAAAGTTAGGTGGAGAATCCTACGTCAAAAAGGACTTATAATTGTATTTAATGAGATTATAGATATTCTATATTATAGATTTTATAGGACCTGATAATAAAGTCAACAATGCCAAAGTTATTAGCCCTTATACAAAAGTGGGCAATGTTGTAAAAAAAATGTTTTTTTGACCCATCACTTTGAGATGTATTTTCACCAATAAATAAACGTATTTTTGTAGTAGATTCCTAACAGGCACCGAGAACCGTAGGTATGCAAAGATGTTATTAGTACAGACATTTAATTCAAAAAGTTATTATAAATGTGAAAAAAGAGCAATAATTTCAAAAAGCGGGCAAAGTTGTATGGTTTTACGGTAAGTTTACAAATTTTCCAAGTATTTTGAAACTATTTCATTGTCTCTGCTAACAAGTTTGAGGCAATATTTGTCTATTATATAGCTCCTACGAATGAATAAAGGCACGATACCGGCTTCAACTTCTAATGAATTTATAGGGGTGACATCATAGCACCAGTAATAATTCTTAAAGCTCTGTTCTGAATTATGTCCAGGCGTTTCAGTACATGACTGCTTGCATTTGAAAAAAACATGCATCCATAATCAAAATGACTTCTAATCGTAACAATATAAATGGTTTTTAAAACTTTGCAATCAGCACGCCATTTTAGTCCGGCTAATGATTTTAAAATATTTAAGCCTAATTGTGGTTAAAGATTTATTTATTTTTTCTCAAAGAATATACATTTCACTTATTGAGAAAAACAATTATTAACATGCCTTAATTATACATTACGCCCGTGAGCGCTTATATGTGTAACAAACAATAAAAAAGGTTCACAAGTAAAAGTTAATTATAGGATATAGCAAGTACAAAAGTGGGTAGTTGTTGCACCAATAACAAAAAGCATAACGGGTGGAATGTTGTTAAGCAAAAAAAAATACACGCGTGCGTCGCTCGCACAGTTATTACATCTAGCGATAAGAAGTGAGGGCCGGATTCTGACTCAAGTTAAATAATGGGGATATTATTGATGACATAGGTCTTAAGTTTGCTTTTAAAATTACCGTATGAGTCTGCCTCTTTTATAGTTTTAGGTAAGTTATTATATAACCGTGCTCCTTCGAATGTAATGTTTTTAGTACCGTAGCTCTTCGTTCGGGGGAAAGGTACATGTAAATTATCTGCGCTTCTAAGAGCCCGACGCCCTTTCTGCCTATTAGTTGTGAATGTTGTTTGACAGCGTATTTTTTTGTTTATGATTTTTCGTATTAAGATGCATGTGTTAAAACAGTATAATTGGTTGAGACTCATAAGTTTAGTTTCCGCATAGATTTTTTTGGTTGAAGTTAAAAAGTCATAATGAAACAAAACCTTAATTATTTTATTTTGGATAGTTTGAATCTCTCTTAAATTACTTTTTGCCGCACTGCCCCATATCTCGACGAGATAATTTAAGTGAGATTTAACCAAGGAATTGTAAATGTTAAAACGAACCTTACGCGGAAAACATTTTACTACGCCCCGTATTGAACCTAACAAAGATGATAGTTTTGATTTGATTTTTTTGATATGAGATTTCCACGTCAGGCCTTTATCTAATATTAAGCCCAGATATTTTTCCTCGTTTGATTCACTCAAAATTACGTTGTCAATACTTAATGGTATGTGATGGTTGATTTTCTTATTTTTGGCTTTAAAAATTATATACGAAGTTTTGTTAGTATTTATGGTAAGAAGATTGCTCTGAAACCACCTGTGCAGGTTATCAAGATCTTCCTGTGCTGTTTTAAGTACACTTTCAATTGAATGACCGAAATAGAATATACACGTGTCGTCAGCATATAAAGAAACCTCTCCATGCAGCTTAAGTTCACTAATTGAATTCACATATATTAGAAAGAGAAGTGGTCCGAGTATGGATCCCTGAGGGACTCCGCAGTTTAAAGGCTGTGATGTGCTTTGGTACTTATCGATTTTAATAACTTGAAGTCGATTAGTTAAGTATGATTTAAGAATTTTGTATGCGTTACCAGTTATACCTATATCGGCAAGCTTGCTTAGAAGAATTTCATGACTAACGGTATCAAACGCTTTTCTCAAATCGATAAATACTCCTAGAGCAATGTTTTTTGCGTCAATATTTGTTTTTATTTTAGTAATTACATCAATTGTTGCTGAAAGCGTATTAGATTGTTTGCGGAAGCCATATTGACGTTCAAAAAGAAAGTTAATTTTATTTAAATGGTCGTTAAGTTGTTCATATATAACCCTCTCAAAAATCTTGGATATGACAGGTAAGACGGATACTGGTCGATAGTTATTCGGGTCAGTTTTTTTGCCAGACTTAAAAATCGGACAGACTTTAGCTATTTTTAAATCGTCTGGAAATGTACCTTCATCCAAATGTTTATTGACGCATTTTGTAAGTTCCTTTGAAACACATCGTTTAATACATTTAAGCGCTTTTGTACTTATAGAGTCTATACCGACGCTAGTATTAGAGTCTAGATTATCGATTATTTTTGATATTTGATCCTCGTTGCACGGTGAAAAGTTTGATAGCGCTCGGCTTGGCTTGGGCTGGTAGCTTAGGGTATATACTTTATTATTATGATATTGAATAGGTATTTGACTTGCTAATTCTGATCCTATGTTCGAAAAATATTTGTTGAAGAAATCGCACACCTCGTTACCGTTTTTAAGCAGTCCAGATTCAGTTGCAAGTTGCGGAGGAGCACGGTCCGTTTGAATTTTATTTTGAGATAAGGTATTTATTAAGGCCCATGTTTTTTTGGGGTCATCTTTACATTTTACAAATTGCTCGCAGTAGTACTTCTCTTTTGTTCTGGCAACAAGTAATTGTACTTCATTTCTTGTTTGTTTAAAACATTCTTCTAGTTTCTTGTCTTTTGGATTCTTCTTAAGTAATTTCCAGATTTCATTCCTCCTATTAATATTAGTTATGATGTTGCGGTTAATCCAGTCACTGCGAGGTTTATTAAGAATTTTAGTCTTGAGAATTGTATTGCTGCTGATGTGGTGTTTAATTATAGTCTTCAATTCTGTATAATCTTGAGTATCGAAGTTGTATTCTTCAAGAGATTTATATAAGTTCTCATAGTTAAGAGCCTCGTATTGAACACGTTGCAAGGTTTTTGGTTCATGTTTTTTAAGAGACAGAAACATCTGTGCATGATCAGAAAGTGAGGAGTCTATTATATTGAGGTTAAACGTAATATCGGCAATGTTAGCGTGGATGTGGTCTAAGATGCTTTTTTTTGTCGACGTTGTGCGCGTTGAGTAGTTTTCATGTATTTTGTTAAGAGTGATATAACCAGATTCTTGTAACATATCTATGTATTTCCCAGTTGATTGGTCAGGTGTTAGCAAGTTAAAGTTAAAATCACCAAATATTATGGCTCGATGTCTTTTCAGCAGTTGATGTTCTAGATCTTCCAAGAACATAGCGATATTCGTGTCACCTGGCTTATACACGACACCAATGTCTAGTGCAAGTTTACTGATATGAATCCATAAGTAGTTGTTTCCGTGCGAGTATTGTTCTTGAATAAGATGATGTTTTAGTTCATTGCGTACAAAGATGGAAACACCGCCACCTCTGGAATCCGTACGATAGTTAAAGTAGTGAGCATAATCCGTTATTTGCAATCTTTTTCCTTCCTCCTCATTTTTTATCCAAGTTTCAGTTAGAAGTATTACATGAACTTTGTTCTTAGTCGCTTTTAGGATACATTTGAGTTCATCCAGCTTACCAGGTTTTACAATACTTCGTACATTAGTGTAAAAGAAATTCAATGAACTTTCACTTAGGTTAAGGTCTTCATAGGAATTTAAAATATTATAATTATTGGCAGTATTGCTATCTCTGCATTGATGAGTTTTACTGTACGTGCCTAAGCTGTGTAGTTTTTTGATGCTGTATTTTTATTCACTATAGTTGGAACTCCTTTGACATATTTAATAGTTACATCAATTTCACCCTTTTTTTGACGGTCTTCAAGTTCTTGGCGCAGTTCTTTTAGGTGGCTCTGTTGGGCTGGTGTCTGGTCGGAATATATTTTAACAAAGTTACTATCTATTATTGCTTTATTTTGTAGTATCAGTTTCGGAACTCGTGGGGAGTCGAAACATATTTTCATTGGTCTTGTTTTTTCTGCTGTAAACTTTCCGAGGCGAAATATGGTTACAGGATCTGGGAGGTCGTTTACTGCAGATTTGAGGACTTTTGTTACTGTATTTTTATCATGTAACGCTCTGTCGATCATGTTGTCGGCAGTAGATTCTGCGATGCCATGAATGATAATGTTTTTCTCTCGCTCAGTACGTTCTCGAATTTCACGGATTAATTCCTCTGGTCTCGGCTGGGAAGCAGTTGCGATTTTTTCTAATTGCTTTATTTTTCGTTGTGTGGTGCAATTTTCCTGTTTAAGGTGTAGTATTTCATCTTTTATCACACCATTGTCTGAAGCAAGCTTTTCTGTGATTATTTGTAAATTATCAATCTTAGTCTTTATCTGGGAAATATCTTCATGCATCGTGTTTAAGAAATCTTTCTGGTTGTTAGTAAAAGTTTTAAACAACGCCGTCATTTCTTCGCGGAATAATGATAGTTGATTCGTGCAGGTGCAGTCCGGCCCTGGCGGCTGTTTTCGTTTTCTCAGTGTTACCTGCATATCTGCCGCGTCGGCTTGTTGCAAGCTAGAGAGGTCAGGCTGCGATCCATACGAACCTTTAATCGGTGATCTTCTAAGCATTTTTAAGCAAAAATGGTTGAGATTCTGTTTTGTTTAAAGTAATTAGGGCTTATTGTACTGCGCACTTCTTCGTTGTATGAGGGAGAAGCAATGACAAATTATTAATAATTAATAATATTAATTCAGTTCTATAACAAATTACGTCGATATGAGTTTTCCATGATAAGTCAAAATCAACGACGATACTAAGATATTTAACAAATAGGTGGAAAGGTATTCTAATTTTGTTGTAATAAACTTGAGGATGAAATAAACCATGTTTTGAAAATAAAATTACAGAACATTTGGCTACCTTTACCTCTATACTATCCGCAAAACTATCTGGCCGGTAGGGCAATAAACGTCGGCTACCGTTAGGGGTGTAACATGTCGATAACTTATAATGTAAACGTCGATATAATCATTATATTTTGAAATGTTATTGATATTGTTTTTAAAGTTATCTAATGAATAATACTAAATGCTTAAGATAATTACATGTTTAAGATATTTCTTAAATAATTAGCTAAATACTTGATTAGGTAAGTAGATAATGAGAAATGCATACGTAATTATAGTACGTATGATTGATAGTTCTATTTAAGTCATTAGGAATAATTGATCACAAAATATTCTATAACATAAAAGGGTAAACATCACAATGCCTTAAGCCCGGTTCACATTTGTCTGACGTGTTGTGTCGTGATGCGTCATAACAGTATCAGTAACAGGTAGCCATCACAACACATTGCGTCAGGCTAATCTGAACACAACCATATTAAATGTATGAAACCGATACTGTTATGACGCATCACGACACAACACGTCAGACAAATGTGAACCGGGCTTAACTCATTCGTTATACGAACTTTGTCTATGAACCTACGTCGTACTGGAAGATTTTTGCAAAACCAAATTGACCAAGTTAACCAACAGGTGATGGATTAGGTGATGTTAACCAACAAGCTCGGCAGGTTATTCTAAACGTTTATAAATGGTTTCAAGAGTTGAAAGAAGACCCTGATGTCATAAGAAAAATTTATTTTCAACAAGCAAAAAAACTGACTTCATTGGTTTGCGGAACGAGCGAACGAACTCTATATCGTATTCAGAAAGATGTTTCGGAGGCAGGGGTGCCGAATTCACCTAGACAGATGTAAAAGAAACCTTCTACGGTTATCGACCTTGACGACTTTGATAAATAAGTTATAAAAAGAACTATAACGTCGCTGTATGCAAATAGAGAGTACCCGACAGTGCAGAAAATATTAGACGCAGCCAAGGAAAAACTACCCAATCTAAAGTGTTCGGAATCATTAATGAGAACTATTATTAAACGCTTAGGGTATAAATTCAAGAAAACAATGGACGGAAGAAAGACGTTAATGGAGCGAAAAGATATAGTTGCTGCCAGGGTGGACTTTTTACAAAAAATGGATCAGTTACGAGTCTCTGGGGACAAAAGACCACGTTTTTATTTAGACGAGACTTGGGTGAATCAAAATCATTCACGTAAACGAATGTGGTTGGACAGTGAAGATAACGGAGGGTTTAAAACCCCAGTTGGAAAAGGTGCCAGGCTAATTATTTGTCACGGTGGCTCAGCCAAAACAGGATTGGTTCCAGAGGCAAAATTAATATTCAGAGCCGTTAAATCGGCGAATGCTGATTACCATTCGGAAATTAACGCAGAAGTTTATATGAAGTGGTTTGAACAATTTTTAATATCATTAGAAGAACCATCACTAATAATTATAGATAATGCTAGTTATCACACTAAGGTATTAAATCCGATTCCTAATACAAACTGGTTAAAAAAAGATATTCAAGGGTGGCTGACTAAAAATAACATACCATACCTGCCAACGGATATAATAGAGAAATTATTAACGAGAGTGAAAGGAATTCATCCAAAAAAAAAATACGCAGTGGACCAACTTGCAAATGAACACGGTCACGAAGTAATTCGGCTTCCACCTTATCACTGTCAGTATAACCCGATTGAGTTGATATGGGCTCAAGTTAAAGGAGAAGTTGCGAAGAAAAATACCACGTTTAAAATGGCAGATGTAGAGAAATTGTTAAATAAAGCGATCGATCATGTTACAATCGACGACTGGGTCAAATGTGTTCGCCACGCTGAAAATCTCCAGAACGAAGACCTAGCTAAAGCACTTTTTATTGACATAAACCGTCTTGTTATTAACCTACAAGACGATGGTGACACTGAAGATGAAGAAGAATAGTATTACTAGTAATAGTAATATTTAGTAATATTAGTACTAGTATTTTCCTTATTTAGTTATTTATTTTATTGTAATACTTTATGTCAATAGTTCAATATACCTATTTATATTTCGATAGTAACTATACAATACTGTTATATAAAACACCACGTAATTTATATTCTTTGTTTCATTACTTTATCGATATTCCTTTTTATGCGTAACGCTACCTGTGGGCTCAGACAAGATGCACTACGCTAACTAACGTTTCTATTCGATTCGTTTTTAAACCAATCGCGTCACTGGTAGACCACGTGACTTTTCGTATCACGTCATCTTCCAGTGACGCGATTGGTTTAAAAACGAATCGAATAGAAACGTTAGTTAGCGTAGTGCATCTTGTCTGAGCCCACTGCCCTATTGCTGCTCGGCCCGCTCCATAAGCCGTGCAGGCGTGAAAGAGATAGCATAATTCCGATGATTTATGACCTGACCGGCCAGATAGTTTTGCGGATAGTATAGTTTTAAATTATTCGATAATATTAAATGTAGTTTAACTGAACACTATTAATAATAGATTCACCATCTTTCGTTACTTTGCAGTTTACAAATAACACTAGATCGTCCGCATAAAGCAAATATTTTACTGATGTAGGAATATAGTTCATAAAACATACTAAACTTAAAATAAATATAAGTGGAGATATAACCGAACCTTGAGGGGTGCCTTTATTGGAAAGTTTAGGGCCATACAATTTCGACTTAACTTTTAGTGACAATAACCTATTATTAAGAAAACTATACAACCATAACAATATATGTCGAGGAAAACCTAAAGTAGGTACCTATGTAAACTTTGTATGAGATAAGAATGGTCTATGTTATCAAAAGCTCCTTTGATATCAAGAAAAACTGCTAGAGTGTATTCATTATTGTAATATTATTTTGAATATCACCTATTAAGCAACTTAAATTATCCATCGTGCTTAAAGCCTATTGATTTATTGGTATCATACCAGGGGCCTGTATTATAAAGCTACAAATTACAATTTACAGGTTACAAGTTTCCATTTGACACAACCTCGACCAATGACGACCAGCCATTTGAGCAGTGTTGCCAGTTTAGACCTGTAAAATTGTAACTTGTAGCTTTATAAAACGTGCCCCAGTGGCCCGTTTCACGAAGCTACAAGTTACAAATTACAAGCGGAACTCCTTTTCTAGCAAAAGCAGTTAGAAAGAGACTTCCGCTTGTAATTTGTAACTTGTAGCTTCGTGAAAAGGGCCTCAGATCGTTCAATGTACCATGCTATTCGATTTTTAAGCAGTGTCTCAAAAACTTTAGACGAACAAAATGTTGATGATATTGGCCTATATGAATCAATTTCATTGGGATCTTTATAAGGCTTTAAGATTGGGACAACATGTTGTGTTTTCCAGGAAGGAGGAATACAATTAGCTCGCCAAAGCTGATTAAATATATTAGATAAAATACTCTTCACGTCTCTAGGAAGATTTTTTATAATTTTATAAGATATTAAATCAGGACCAGGAGAAGTGTCTTTTTTATTTTCTAATGCCGACAAAAATCATCAATTGAAAAAGGATCTAGTACCTATCCATTGAGCGTCTTTCGAACCATAGCGTGTAAAGAACTCCGAATAATTACAATCATCCAGTTGATTCTCACAGGGAGCTATTTTATTTAGAAAGTCATGGGCATTTTGAGGGTTATGAAAAAAATTGTGGACGGGAATTATTGGAATTATTAATTTTTGAGTGTGACGTACAAATGTGATCCCGAATAATTTTACTCGAAGTCAAACGATTAAAAGTTGAACAAAGGGATTGCCAGCTCAAACGTTTTATTTCCAGCAATGTTCGTTTTTTACTTTTCAATAGAAGGGAATTGTTTATAAGAAATCAAAGCAATTTTGGCTTGGAATATTACACGGTCGCAGTCAATATTCCACCACGGTGTAGCTTTCAAATTAAATTTACGTTGGTAACATTTGTGTGAGAATGTCATCAAACGTCTTGTAGTTTATTTACAAATAGGTTGCCATAAACAAAAGTTGAAGTTGAAGTTATAATTAACTAAAAAAGATTGATTATAATTAACTAGAGGATCATCTATAAGTTGAAAAGAAGCAAAATCAGATTCCCACTGCTCTCTAATTTTAACCCAATCCAACTTTTGGACATTAACTGAAGCTAAAGAATGAACATTGATATCCGATTTAAGACATTGAAGATTAGAAGAGGGAAAATAATTGGTGAAGTTGTAATACACACCTATTAGCAAAGGAAAATGATTACTACTTAGTAGATAATTACCTACAAAGAATGTGCAACTAGAACTAATCACCTGAGAAGAGAATGCCAGATCTAAAACATTACCTTGTTGTCCAAATGGAGCAACCGTTGTTATCTTGTTGTCATTTTTACAAACTAAATTTGAGCTGTCTACAAATGCCTGACGAGAGTTGCCTAGGCTATCGTTCACTCTAGAACCCCAAGAGGAATGATGAGCATTAAAGTCACCTATTAAATAATTTGGAGAAACAATTTTAGAAAATCTGTCCTTTAGAAATTTAATATTAAACTTACCATTAGGAGGAGGAGGGATGTCAACACACAATATATCAGAAGAATCGCCAAGAGTTATTGAAATCAGAATGTTTTGAAAGTGATAATGAGATGGTGTTTTAATTACATTAAACTTGTACTTAGACCTTATAGCTATAGCAACACCTCCATGAGCCAACATTAAAATAAACTCAAGTGTGAGGAACATTGTATTTAAAACGACGAGATGTAGTGTTATAGGATGTGGAGCAAGGAAAAGTAGAAATGAAAAAAGTTTAACATTGCACTGGTAAGTTTCAAGTTTTTATTGAACTATCGGTCAGTTTTAACAATATTGCGTGTTTTTTAACCGACTTCAAAAAAAGGAGCAGGTTCTCAATTCGTCGGGATATTTTTTTTTATGTATGTTCTCCGATTACTCGAAGACCACAGGACCGATTTGAAAAAATTTTTCGTTGTTTGAATGGGTATACTTTCCAGTTGGTCCCATTGTCATCACGTCATGATCTGATGATGGGATCTTGGAGAAATCAAGAGAACTCCTCAAATATTATAGGCACACCTACAGCGATTTTGGTATTTTTCACTGTAACTCGTGCATTTGCTTTTGAAAAGTACTATATGGTGAAGTGGAACTGATGATGAAGACCACAGATGGCCACCGGTACTCCTTAACGGTACCTATTTCAAGGGTGGCGATAAGATATTTCGATTAAGGTAGTTGAGCGACTATGCCGAAGCACATTTAGGTTTAAATATGACTATGACATTCCCGCGGCGAGCTTGAAATGTTCTATAGTTTCTCATTAATATTTAGAAATGGAGCTACGCAACAGCATAAATAGGATCACTAAAAAGTATAAAATAAAATAAATGTTTAAAAAAACAAAAACCCGCCTTCAAAAATGCAAAAAATAACTTCTTTTAAAATGGTAGGTCAGTCCAACTGAAGTCGGCGTCCCACAATATTTTAAACCAAAAGCCGAATGCAGTTGGACTGACCTACCATTTTAAAAGAAGTTATTTTTTGCATTTTTGAAGGCGGGTTTTTGTTTTTTTTAACATTTATAGTAGGTATGTAACATATAATAATATTAATCTATAGACCAGGATTAATCAGGCGTTATAATAGGATTGTGTTTTATTTTAAATATTTTCATACTTAATTAAACAGTACTTTAGACAGATAGGGTTGTTCGTAATTGAAATATCGATAATTAAGTTACCGTAAAAGGGGTGATAGACGGGCGAGCTTTAAAACCGCGTACTTAAAGGTCGCGAACTTACTCGGCTCGCGTCAGTGACAGACGCACGAGATATAAAACCACGTACTTAAAGATCGCGAACTTACTCGGCTCGCGTTGGTGACACACGTTGAAGCTTGCTCACACTTCAAACGCAAAATATCGTCGATAGAGGAAGCTTTGAGTTATTAAGGAGTTATATAATATCACATATAAAAAATCACTCATTTTAGGATTTAACTAGAATTTCTAAACCAAAATAAAACACCACAACACAACAAAAATGTCCAACACCTCACCCACAGACTGCCAAAAGATCGTGTCTCGCGGCTCGCAGCGATGACAGACTAGCGTTGAAAATTGCGAAAAAAAACGAATGTTTTTTACTTGAGTTTTTGAAATTTTCGTTTTTTCCCCTTTTTTTTCGGGTTTTTCAGGAAAAATAACAAATTATTATGACAATTTATTGATAGTCAATCACTGTCACCTGTGTCACTCTCGCCACCTATTTCAATTGCTTCTGCCTTCATGTCGTCAATGTCGCCCTTTTGTAGGTGCAAATAAGACCTAATATAGATTAAAATAAGAGCAGAAAATTTCATTGTATTTTTCCATAAAAATCCGAAAAAAACGAGTTGTTTGGAAAAAAACGGGATTTATTCCGGACTTTTTCAACCCTATGACAGACGTACGAGCCAAGGCCGACTACGAGCAAAATTCAAACACCTTAAATCGCCGACGAACTTACTCGGCGGTTTTTAAGTACGCGTGACACACGGGCGAGTAAGCTCGCCGAGTCACAAGTACGGCGTACTTACTCGCCCGTCTATCACCCCTTTAAAACTTCACAACTATGGTCCTAGCCTGCAACAATAGTCCACTCATTATTCTAAAATATGATACCTTACTGATATTATTGCTGGGTATATGTACTGTTGTAGACAATAGCAAAGCATTCGATTCGATCAATCATGGTTCGCTTTCGAAAGCTCTACTCCAGCAAGGAGTGCCAAAAAAATACATACGCTGAATTATAAACATATATTCGAATAGCAGAACACTAATAAAATTAGAAACAGTTGGCGAAGAGTTTCCAATAGCTAGGGGGGTAAGACAAGAAGACCCATTGTCACCTAAACTATTTTCTGCCTTACTGGAGGACATATTCAGAGACCTTCAATGGGATAAACTTGGCATGAATATTAACGGCTGGACACTTAACCACTTGAGGTTTGCTGACGATTTAGTCCTGGTAACTAACAACGCTCAGACGCTCCAACAGCTGACAGAGGCAAGCAGAATAGTTGGACATACCATAAATAAATCAAAAAAGAAAAAAAAAGCTTGGTTGGCAAAGATTCTGGTCGCTTAAAGAGATACTTAAGAGTAAGCACTTTCCAACGTCAGCCAAGACAAAAGTTTTTAACTTGTGTATCCTCCCATATATGGAGGTTGCCGATCTTGAGCACTGATTCAGAAACATCTCCAAAAGCTTAGAACCTGCCAAAGAGGAATAGAAAGAAGTATGATGAACATCACATTAAAAGATCGTAAAAGAGCAGAAGAAATAAGATCAAAAACAAAAGTAGATTTAAAGATTTTAGCAGCGAAAAGGCTTAACAGAAAAGACAAAGATGGTAAATGGGTTAAGAGTGAGAGAGTACGATTAAGCTTTAAAGGCTCTGACTTGCCACCATATGTTTATTCATATGGGATAAGGATGGAAGTTGAGCCATATTGTTCCCTGTGACGCAATGCAGCAATTGTTGGAAATTTGGCCATAAAAACTTCTGCCCCTCAAAGAAACAATTTTGTCCAAAATGTGGAGGAGATCATGACAATGTGAATCGCTATCTTTTAAGTGTATTAATTATAAAGGTGACCATATGTCAGTTTTAAAGAGTTTATGCCCAGCTTTTCAGAAGGAAAAGAGAATAAGAGTTATCATGTCTCAATATAAATGTACTTACAAAATGGCACTTTCAAAAATGGGGAATAATATGACTCAAACAGAGGATTTTTCTGATGTGGTTGTTAGTTCCCAAGCCAGAGCGGAACCAATAAACTTAACATCTTCCTCAGACCCTAAATCATATGCGGAGGTTCTTAAGAAGCGAAATACAACTCAAGAGTGAACAAAGTGATACTAATAAGGAAACTCTGCCAAGACAAGGGAATAGGAAACAGAAAGAGGGAAAACGGAATAAACAAAATGAAAATGCAGGTGAGGAGGTTTACTTTGATACGGATGTTGTACATTTAACTGAAAAAAGTAGCCCGCAGACAAGCTCAGGGAGCCAAACAAATATTAGAGAAGATAGTGAGTTGTATGAGAGATTTTTAATGAAGATGAAGGAGATAATATTTTCAAAGGATAGTTGGGGCGAAAAAATTAAAAGTTTGCTTAATTATATATTAGAAGAATTAACGCTATTTGTGAAGAAGTATATACACATGGATGGATTAATGAGGTTATTGGGTTTTAACAGTAATGGATAGTCAGGTTAGAAAAAAAACATGAAATATTATTCAATGGAATGCCCACAGTATAAAGCCGAAGTTAAAAGAATTTGAAAACATTCTAACTCAAGAAAAGATACATATCGCTGTTATTTGCGAAACCTGGCTTTCTGAAGATGATATTATAAATGTATCTAACTATAATGTGTTAAGGTTGGACAGAGACGATGCTTACGGGGGGGGTAAGCATTTTTGCCCACAAATCTATTCTTATGCGGCCATATACCTACGATACGCCTAACCCGGACTTAGAAGTGCTAATTGTTGAAGTTGAAAATGTTTGCGGACTGAAGAATATAATTTCCATATACAGTCCTCATTCCCAGAGTATAAGACAAAGTGACTGGGATAATATATTTAGTACTTTCGACAAGGAAACCCTTATCCTGGGGGACATGAATGCCCATCATTTGTTATGGTCCTATAAAACTGATACAAAAGGGGAAAAACTTTACAAGTCAATGTTTGAACAAAATTTCATATGTCTTAACGATGGAGCCCACACTAGAATAAAATTGGTCAATGGGGAGGTGCAAAAATCTTCACCAGACATATCCTTTGCATCAACTGACATTTCAATCAAATGCTCATGGACTGTTACTAATGAGTGCTTAGGTAGTGACCATTTAATGATTAAATTAAAGATCGGCTTCGAGAAGTGTAACAATACAGTCATGAGAAGAAACTTAAAAAAGGCTAATTGGAAAGAATATAAAGAAAAATCTAAATCATTTTTTAGTTATCAACAATTGACTTTAGATGTACAGCAAAATTATAATAATTTTGTAAATGGTGTAACGACTTCGGCTAGTGATACTATTCCATGGATAAAGTTAAGTCGAGACCCAAGTAACAAATTCACTCCTAAACCCTACTGGTGCCCCGATATATCTAAAGCTGTTGCAGAACGACGATTGGCACTGAAGAATTTTAGGAAAAATCCTACTCCTGTTCACCTAGGTGTACTGCAAGAGAAAATCTCACAAGCTCAACGTTTCATAAGAAAGGCTAGTTCGAAGGGGTGGAGGGATTTTTGTAATAGCATTGACTCTGAAACTTCACCTTCAGAAATGTGGAGGAAAATGCAGTGGATGAAGGGCAAGAGGGCGAGGAATGCTTCAGTGGACCCCAGCAAAGCTGCAGATATGCTTCAGTCCTTAACACCAGACTCCGTCGAGGAACCGCAACCCGTGTTTGCTAATGACTTTAATTGTTTTTTAGATAAAAAGATCTCAATGTGTGAACTAACTAACTCACTGAAGCGTAAGGATACTGCTCCCGGTACCGATAACATATCTTATTCCATGATTTATAATTTATCAGATTCAGGTAAGACAATGCTTTTGTACATTTATAATTTAATTCTAATGACTGGGGTGGTTCCAACACAGTGGCGAGACATTAAAGTTGTCCCTATACCAAAACCAGGCCGAAATGCATTGAGGCCTATATCTTTGATATGTTGTACTTGAAAACTTTTTCATTACATTCTTATGAAAAGAATAGAGTGGCATGTTGAACATCAAAATCTTCTGTCATCTTCAACAATTGGGTTTAGGAGATCTCGCTCTAGTTTGGACAACCTTGTAAGATTGGTATCTGCTGTACAACTAAGTTTCTCAAATAATTCGTCTATGGTTGCTTGTTTTCTAGATATAGAGAATGCCTATAATAATGTTAATATTAGCTATCTTGTGAGAATGTTGGAAACAATTGGGCTGGGTAAAAGGATTTGTTACTACCTATGGAACTTCCTGTCATTTAGGAAACTCCAGCTTGCTGGGATCAATAACGGCATGAATTGTATGGAAAGATATACACATTTGGGACTGGCACAAGGTGACCCTTTATCTCCCTTACTTTTTAACATTGTCACAATGGACATTTGCAAAACTGTAACTAGTGTTTCAATATCTCAATATGCGGATGACTTCGTGCTTTATAAAACTTTAGTCAACAAGAATTGGACACCCACTTTAAATTGTATTGAAGATAGTTTAAGCCTAGTTACAGATTTATTACATGATAAAGGTTTGTCGGTATCAGACAGCAAAACGAGTGTACTTATATTTAGTAGAGCCAGGAAAAAGTACGACAACTTGCAAATTCACTTAAACAATCACCCATTAAAAATAGTTAGTAAAGTTAAATATTTAGGGCCTTTGGTTTGATTCTGCTCTTAAGTGGGGAGGTAACATTAAAGAAATTTGTGATAAAGCATATAAATATCTCAATATTTTAAAAATGTTAGCTGGATGTTCTTGGGGCGTGCACCTGACACATCTCAGACGTGTGTACATATCATTAATAAGGAGCAGATTAGATTATGGTAGCTTCTTGTTTGGCTCGTGTGCAAAAACGCATTTGGTTAAATTGAACATCCTTCAAAATCGGGCACTGCGAATTTGTGGAGGTTTTATCCGTAGCACGCCAGTCCATGTGATGGAGAATGAACTCTGTGTGCCTCCCCTGGCTATCCGCAGGCAGTGGTTAGCGTCGAGATACTGGCTGAGGGTTGGTTCTTCATCACAAGATGTTGTTATGGAGCTTTTGGATCAGCTGGCTATGCGGTGTGAACTTCAATATTGGAATAATAAAACAAAACCTATACTAATAGGTGTACACAACCTATTTAAAGATATTAGCATACATAAAAGTAATGTTTTGGCTATGTTTTCTGTTGATATATGGGTTTCTTATATTAATGTTAAATCTTGTATAGAGTGTAATATTGATGACATTACTGCTCCGAAAAGAAACATGCCCTCTGATTGTTTGAAACAAATGGTGTATAGAATGTTAGAACAAAAATATAAAGAATTTCACAAATTGTATACAGATGGATCTAAAGACGATAAAGGTGAAGGTGCTGCATTCTTCGACCCGCAGTTAAACACGTCTAAGCAGTTTAAATTGAGTTCTGAAATGTGTATCATGCGTGCTGAATTGGTAGCCATTCACGAAGCCCTAGTTTACGTGCAGACCATTGGGAAAAAAGAGGTGGTAATTCTATCGGACTCGAGGAGTGCACTCCAACACCTGGCTCGGTGTGTCTCGGGCGCCCGAGGTATGCCGATAGCCTACGATATCCTTAAAATTATATATAATTTGCATTCCTGTCAAGTCCAGATTGCGCTGCAGTGGATACCGTCTCATGTAGGGGTTACTGGTAATGAAAAGGCAGATAGGTTGGCCAATCTAGCCGTCACTTGTGGCGTGGTACTTTTGTATAAACCTTATGGTACGGAACTCATGACAGTAGCTAAAAAAGAAATTGTTATTAGTTGGCAGAAATCATTTGATGCTGTGTCCGTGACAAAAGGTATTTGGTACAGCACAATTCAAAATAAAGTGTTTTGGGTTCCCTGGTTTGATCAGGCCAGCCTCCCCAGGGATTTACTTGTGATAGCGTTTCGTTTAAGATCTGGTCACATTCCCTTAAACACATTTTTATATATGATGAGAGTAGTTCAGTCCCCATTGTGTGAAAGGTGCAATACTAAAGAAGACCTAATACATTTTTTGATGGAATGTGACCAGAATAAGAGTCTCAGGGATAAATACCTGAGGCACCTTGACTTACATAATGGTGCAGTGAACACGGTGCTGACACACCCATTGTCTGGAGATGCTATTTTGATTTACAAATTTGTAAAGCACTCCTTTATTGCCAGAGATTCTCGCTCTGAAGGGAATGATCCTTAATTAATTGTTATATAGAGTCTCCTCATGAGGCTGACATAGTCACATATGTGTACTAAAGCCTCTATAAAAAATTAGATTAAAAAAAAAAAAGTAGAAGACGTAATCAAGAAAGTAAGAAAGTTAAAATGGCAATGGACAGGACATGTGACACGGGATAGTAAGGAAAAAAATGGACCAAAATAATTACAGAATGTCAACCACGAGACGCTAACAGAAAAAGAGGTAGACCAATTAAAAGGTGGATGGATGACATCAAGTCTATAAGGGGCGCCACTTGGACCAGGAAAGCCATTAATAGACAGGAATGGAAACAGCTGGGAGAGGCCTATGTGTCACAAGACACGCTGACGTCGCTGACCATTTATCCGCTCAATTCGTTGTGTTAGTTTTAAGTAAATTGTTTATAAATATAATGTAATACCGTTTTAGTTTCAACAATAAAGGCTATTATGATTATGGTGATATGTACTGTTTGGCCTACAATCGATTGCTCTAAACTCTAGCTATAGCTAAAGCCAGGACCATAGTTGTATACGTAGTTTTATCGTACGATATGGATACTTTCGGCCTATTTGTCATTTTTTATTAAATAGCTAGTACTCGGCGTGTTGCTCCCAATACATTATTTTTTGTTTTCAGTTTAGTGACCAGTGATTTATACATATCAGTGTCAACTGTCTAAAATAATAATAATATCCGATCGCTACCAAACTTCACAGGATCACTTGCTTGGGTATCCGAAGATTGCCTGTAAACTTCATCAAAATCGGTCCAGCCATTTCGGAGTCCATAGGGGACATACATACAGTGTCCCTATATAAAGTGCACAAACAAATAGGGATGTAACTAGATGCAAATTCACCGACAAAAAATAAGAAAAATATTGGTGTCCTTTTTTGAACCCTATCGGAACAAACAGAAATATCTCGCCTGATATGAGGTCTATTGAGGTGAAATAAACGGTTTTTCAATCCCAGAGCATTTCCTGTGTCAAACAATAAAATAAAATAAAAAATACGCCATTATGGACATTAATTAACAATTAGGGTCTTACCAATGTTATCATTTCTTAGATAATATATTATTGAGGATTACTCTGTAATTTTCTTTTCAGCCACATGCCACTCAAGAGAATTCTGCTACATTGACTGACTGATAGGCCAGTGGCCCGTTTCACGAAGTTACAAGTTACAAATTACAAGCGGAAGTCTTTTTATAACAATTTGTGAACAGGATGGCTCCCCCTTTCGTTCCTTCGGACTCTTGCATAAGCTCTTCCTTCCCCCATGCACCGCTTAGCCCGCTCGATGATCCCTTTACTCTCCCTGAATTAGCGCTAGTCTTGGATGGACTACGTAACAGCTCACCTGACGAAGACAGAAGGTATTCCTTATGTCTTCTGGTGTAAATTAAGGAAATCTTCGTCGTAAATTAAAGAACTCCTTTTGAGTTTACTCAATTCATGCTTTGTGTCCGGGGAAGTTCCTGACGATTGGAAGGCTCAAATCATCATTCCCATCCTCAAATCCGGCCCGCAGGAAGCCTCTTCATATCGTCCAATCGCTTTGTCCGCTACTATAACCAAAAATTTGGAACATTCAATCAAAAACAGGTTAGAATGGTTTGCGGAGAGTAGGGGTTTAATCGCTGATACTCAATTCTGTTTCCGGAAAGGTAAGTGCACCATGGACGGCTTAAGTATCCTGACGTCGGATATCAGACTAGCCCTGTCAAAAAAGAAGCACCTGATCGCATGCTTCCTGGATATTTCAGTAAAATTGGGTCTGGAGGGCCCAAGATAGGAAGAGTTGGAAATCTCCGGAAGAGGCCTTTACCTCATAGAGGGTTCTGGTGTACAATACGATATCATTATAATTTAATTAATTATCTAAGAAGTGTTTTAGAACAGTTTGCAAGTGTACTGTTATTTTTTGTGTAACCCAGAAATTAAAGGCTTTTTTATTTATTTTTATTTAAGTGCACCATGGACGGCTTAAGTATCCTGACGTCGGATATCAGACTAGCCCTGTCAAAAAAGAAGCACCTGATCGCATGCTTCCTGGATATTTCGGCGGCATATGATAACGTACAACTCCCACTGCTCAGAGCAAAGCTGCTTCAGCTGAGTATTACCGTTAGGATAGTACAAATGGTGTGTAGGCTGTTCATGGGGCGTACCATCAAAATCCGAGTTGGTAATTACCACCACCCTCCTTTAACTGTCTGGCAGGGCCTCCCTCAGGGTTCGGTCCGCAGTCCCCTTTTGTATAACCTATACACATACGATTTGGAACAATCTGTCTCACCTTTCACTGATATTCTTCAATACGCAGACGATTTGGTCCTTTACTCCTCTGCCCAGTCGATCGAGGCTGCAAAATCCAGTCTTTGCGATGGTCTCAGCTACCTCAAAGATTGGCTTGATGACCATGGACTATCTCTCTCCCCATGTAAGAGTTGCACAGTTTCATTTACTCCTAGCAGAACTGTCCCCTTTATGGACATTGACTGTGCGGGTGAAGTCATTCCCAGTAAGGGCTCTGTCAAGTTTCTTGGTGTGGTCCTAGATTCTAAAATGACCGGCATTCCTCACTTGGATTACACAGTAGGGAAATGCGAGAGAGGGGTTAGCATCCTCTGGGCCCTTTCTGGAGTCTGGTGGGGTGCTCACCCATACTGCCAGAAACGAATGTACAATGCCGTGGTGCGTAGTCATATGGACTATGGTTTAATAATACTGGAACTGTGTAATAAAGCAGCACTCCAAAAGCTTGATCTGATCCAGGCTAAATATCTGCGTATAATAGCTGGTGCAATGAAATCCTCACCTAAAAACGCATTACAGGTGGAGTGTGTGGATCCTCCCCTCGCTCTCCGCAGACAGTATCTGGCAGACTGCTACGTTTTCAAAGCATGTAGTGTCTCGAACCATCTTTTCATCCCTCGTCTTGACGCCTTACTTCATCAATATTGGGCACATAAGGATTCCCCAAGAATTTTGAGGAGCTTTAGAAAATTTAAAGACCTTCCCTCCCCATTATATTCTTCAAAAAAAAACCCCCTCTACGAAGAAGACTTTGAAACAATTTTATTTACTCCATCTTACTAGATCTCTCCAGTTATACTAGATTTTGGCATATTTAAAGATGACCCCGCGGCTAATTCCAAATTTAATAATCAGGCAAGTAAGTAGCAGGACTACCTTTTCATTTATACCGATGCTTCCAAGCTGGAGACTGATGGTTGTGTTGGAGTAGCGTCATCTTTTTTAGTTAATTATAACTTCAACTTCAACTTTTGTTTATGGCAACCGGGTAATTATAACCTATTTGTAAATAAACTACATGTTGACATTCTCACACAAATGTTACCAACGTAAATTTAATTTGAAAGCTACGCCGTGGTGGAATATTGACTGCGACCGTGTAATATTCCAAGCCAAAATTGCTTTGATTTCTTATAAACAATTCCCTTCTATTGAAAAGTAAAAAACGAACATTGCTGGAAATAAAACGTTTGAGCTGGCAATCCCTTTGTTCAACTTTTAATCGTTTGACTTCGAGTAAAATTATTCGGCATCACATTCGTACGTCACACTCAAAAATTAATAATTCCTATTTTTCCCGTCCACATGTTTTTCATAATCCTCAAAATGCCCATGACTTTCTAAATAAAATAGCTCCCTGTGAGAATCAACTGGATGATTGTAATTATTCTGAGTTCTTTACACGCTATGGTTCGAAAGACGCTCAATGGATAGGTACTAGATCCTTTTTCAATTGATGAATTTTGTCGGCATTAGAGAATAAAAAAGACACTTCTCCTGGTCCTGATTTAATTTCTTATAAAATTATAAAAAAATCTTCCTAGAGACGTGAAGAGTATTTTATCTAATATATTTAATCAGCTTTGGCGAGCTAATTGTATTCCTCCTACCTGGAAAACACAACATGTTGTCCCAATCTTAAAGCCTTATAAAGATCCCAATGAAATTGATTCATATAGGCCAATATCATCAACATCTTGTTCGTCTAAAGTTTTTGAGACACTGCTAAAAAATCGAATAGAATGGTACATTGAACGATCTGAGGCCCTTTTCACGAAGCTACAAGTTACAAATTACAAGCGGAACTCACTTTCTAGCAAAAGGAGTTAGAAAGAGACTTCCGCTTGTAATTTGTAACTTGTTGCTTTGTGAAACGGGCCTCTGGGGCACGTTTTATAAAGCTACAAGTTACAATTTTACATGTCTAAACTGGCAACACAGCTCAAATGGCTGGTCGTCATTGGTCGAGGTTGTGTCAAATGGAAACTTGTAACCTGTAAATTGTAATTTGTAGCCTTATAATACAGGCCCCTGGTATGATACCAATTAATCAATAGGCTTTAAGCACGATGGATAATTTAAGTTGCTTAATAGGTGATATTCAAAATAATATTACAATAATGAATACACTCTAGCAGTTTTTCTTGATATCAAAGGAGCTTTTGATAACATAGACCATTCTTATCTCATACAAAGTTTACATAGGTACCTACTTTAGGTTTTCCTCGACATATATTGTTATGGTTGTATAGTTTTCTTAATAATAGGTTTGTTATGAATGGACTGTATTTGCGATAATTTTTAAATGCGACACGACACGATAGATATAACCACTACGACAATACTACAATATTAACTGTTGAATACCTTGAATAATCAAGAGAACACTTACCTCATGCGGTGCAGCGGTGAATTCTCACTGCTTTCAAGTGCAAGCTCTCCAGGCCCCGAGCTTAAGTACTAAAGGCTTACCGAGGCTCCTGTTCTACCTGCAGCTTGATTATCAGCATCAGCAAGCGTCCTTCTGACTGTCCAAGGTATTGGAGGTGGTACCGACACGAATTGATCACCAAAACATTTAAATAGTCGTAACCGACACTTTTTACGCGGCAGCTCGCGCGCGATCCGAATAGGAAGGGGATGGACGATATAATCTGACAGTTCAACTGACATTTTGTTGAATGTTGCCATATCAAAATTCTAAACTAATCGGATACTTAACATTCCGCCCACCAAAATACAAGGTATTTTCGAAATTACCATCGATATACGAAACTTATAAGATAAAATACAACGAAAAGTAGGTAAATAGTTTGAACTTCCAACGATCACGAGAATATCTATTTGAAGTTCAAGCTAAGAACCTGACAAACTAGTTATTTAATTTAATTATTAACGAACGAAACGAATGCTGTAGAGGTAGCGGACACAGCTTTACTACAGGACGTTTATACTCCCCTGATGCAGTGCGGACAGTTACGACTCTACAAGTAGGTACCATCAGCACCCGGATGCAGCTGCACTACTCTTCCTAAATTCCATTTTAAAGGACTAGATTGTTCATTTATTACGAGAACCATGGTTCCTGCGACAAGATTTAATTCTTTGTTAGACCACTTATGACGTTGCTGGAGCGTATGGAGGTACTCTAAATGCCACTTACGCCAGAAGTCTTGATGCATTTGTTGTAGTAGCTTCCAACGTTGAAGGGGACTAACTTTAATTTCAGTTAAAATTGGTTCAGGAAGAATGGTCAACGGCTCCAAGGTTAGGAAGTGACCCGGTGTCAACACTGAAAAATGGTTGGGATCAGAACTCAAAGGCGATAAAGGGCGCGAATTGAGGAGAGCCTCAATTTGGGTCAACAACGTGTAAAACTCTTCAAAGGTGAGGCGTTGCGAACCGATTATTCGCGACAAGTGAGTTTTAACCGACTTTACTCCTGCTTCGGCTAAGCCAGAGAAGTGAGGGCTACCAGGAGGGTTAAAAACGAACTCTATATGCTCTTGCTCGGAAGCAGTAGACATTAGGTCCCGAAGTATATTACTCGCGCCAACGAAATTTGTCCCCTGATCCGATATCAATTTTGAACAGCGGCCTCTACGCGCGATAAAACGTCTGAGAGCGGCTAGATAGGCTTCAGACGTGAGCTCCGACACAAGCTCTAGGTGCACTGCCTTTGTGGCAGTACACACGAAAACACAAATATATGATTTATACGATTTACTGCCCCGGGCACGGCCGAGAGAAATGGTGAACGGACCGGCATAGTCGACAGCGGCCGACGAAAATGGTTTTAGCTGGCTGACACGAAACGACGGCAAATCTCCCATGAGTGGGGGTGGCGCTACCCGTGGACACACACGAAAACATTTAACACACGACGATACAACAGAACCAATAGCCCGCTTGGCTGACAAGATCCAGAATTCCTGGGCGATAAGATTTTGCAAGGTTTGCAAACCAGGATGCAGGAATTTACGGTGATATTCTTCGATAATGAGCGAAGTGACTCTGTGGTCCCGAGGTAACAACAACGGGTGCCTCTTCTCATAGTCCATGTTATGACTATAAGAGAGGCGACCGCCCACCCTCAACGAACCCTCTTTATCCAAGAAAGGACATAGTTTACGAAGAGGTTTGGGAAGTGAATTCGTTGAACTTTTTTGTATCATTCGGATTTCAGTCGAGAAGACACGCTCTTGAACGTGTCTAACGAGAAACCGAATGGTGTAGTTAGTTTCCTGGGACAACAGAGCCTTTCCGGTTAATTTCCGGCTAGGATTCTTTAGGTTATAAAGATAGCGAAAACTATACGATAAGACGTTAACGACGCGACGAAAAGACGAAAAACGTGACAAAATTTGAAAATTAAATGAGTTATGAATTTAATAATAATTAATCCCAAACAAGAAATTTCCAAAACCAAGTCTATGATATTTCCGAACGCAAAAATCTAAGCATACCCTACAATTTGGTGGACGAAAATAATAATTACGAAACGATAAATTATCCACCAAAATGCAAGGGAATTTACTTAAAAACAACGAAATAAAGCGAAATATCCATAGTTCGCGCTTCTAAGATCCGGCTCGAAGGACCAAAAATGTTATGAATGGACTGTATTTGCGATAATTTTTTAATGCGACACGACACGATAGATAAAACGACTACGACAATACTACAATATTAAATGTTGAATACCTTGAATAATCAAGAGAACACTTACCTCATGCGGTGCAGCGGTGAATTCTCACTGCTTTCAAGTGCAGGCTCTCCAGGCCCCGAGCTTAAGTACTAAAGGCTTACCGAGGCTCCTGTTCTACCTGCAGCTTGATTATCAGCATCAGCAAGCGTCCTTCTGACTGTCCAAGGTATTGGAGGTGGTACCGACACGAATTGATCACCAAAACATTTAAATAGTCGTAACCGACACTTTTTACGTGGCAGCTCGCGCGCGATCCGAATAGGAAGGGGATGGACGATATAATCTGACAGTTCAACTGACATTTTGTTGAATGTTGCCATATCAAAATTCTAAACTAAGCGGATACTTAACAAGGTTATTGTCACTAAAAGTTAAGTCGAAATTGTATGGCCCTAAACTTTCCAATAAAGGCACCCCTCAAGGTTCGGTTATATCTCCACTTATATTTATTTTAAGTTTAGTATGTTTTATGAACTATATTCCTACATCAGTAAAATATTAGCTTTATGCGGACGATCTAGTGTTTGTAAACTGCAAAGTAACGAAAGATGGTGAATCTATTATTAATAGTGTTCAGTTAAACTACATTTAATATTATCGAATAATTTAAAACTAGAGGTAAAGGTAGCCAAATGTTCTGTAATTTTCTTTTCAAAAAATGTTTTATGTCACCCTCAAGTTTTTTACAACAAAATTAGAATACCTTTCCACCTATTTGTTAAATATCTTGGTATTTTGACTTACCATGGAAAACTCATATCGACGTAATTTGTAATAGGACTGAATTAGGCTTAAATATTTTAAAATGATTAGCCGGACTAAAATGGGGTGCTGATTGCAAAGTTTTAAAAATCATTTATATTGCTACGATTAGAAGCCATTTTGATTATGGATGCATGTTTTTTCAAATGCAAGCAGTCATGTACTGAAACGCTTGGACATAATTCAGAACAGAGCTTTAAGAATTATTACTGGTGCTATGATGTCACCCCTATAAATTCATTAGAAGTTGAAGCCGGTATCGTGCCTTTTTTCATTCGTAGGAGCTATATAACAGACAAATATTGCCTCACACTTGTTAGCAGAGACAATGAAATAGTTTCAAAATACTTGGAAAATTTATATACTTACCGTAAAACCATACAACTTTGCCCGCTTTTTACAATTATTGCTCTTTTTTTCACATTTATAATAACTTTTTGAATTAAATGTCTGTACTTATAACATCTTTGCATACCTACTGTTCTCGGTGCCTGTTAGGAATCTACTACAAAAATACGTTTATTTATAGGTGAAAATACATCTCAAAGTGATGGGCCAAAAAATTTTTTTTTTTACAACATTGCCCACTTTTTTATAAAGGCTAATAATAACTTTGGCATTGTTGACTTTATTATCAGGTCCTTTAAAATCTATAATCTCATTATATACAATTACTAGCGGCCCGCCCCGGCTTCGCTCGAGTGTGGTTTAGTATGTTCATTCATTCTAGGTTAAAATTAATTCTAGTTACAATTTTTTTTTGTATCATCATACCCAAATATGATATTGTCATCATAATTATAAATTTGAAATAGATTAGAAACATAATGTATCCAGGACTAACAGGCGTCATCGAATGTCACTGCATACATTTTCAGTGGATTTCGTTAAACGAAAGCTAAACGTTGGTCATCTTGGCTACCACCCCAGACCTATCGTTTATTAACCTAGATTGTTTAGGTAAGCACCGTAAGCAAATGTGGATTTTCTTGCAATAATAATACAACACGTTAATGACTCAACATTCACTGTTTATTAATAATTATAATGTAAAAAATGAATAAATTTGAAAGTCGAATAAAAAGGGATCATCGTCATTACTTATAGAAAAAGCAATAGAACTTTCTGAAGACTCTGTCAGCCGTTACTTCTCGCCTTTTTACAATCTTTTATTCTACTTGTTTTGTTAGTATGTAGCATATGTAGGTACGTTATAATGTGGAAGTCTAATTTTGGAAGTTTATTTTCAACCAGTTCCCGTTATAGGATTTGGCTGAAATTTGGTACACAATGTAAACCCACTGACAATTGGGTCATACACAGATTTAGGTTACCGTCTCTCCTGTGGACATACCCGCAGTTAATGTAAATCTCCTGAGGTATTGGTACAACAACCAGGTCAACTTCGTGAGATGGGTGGGGGTTGACTCTCAACAATACAGGCTCCAGTGCTGGGTTAGACAGGGGGGTTTGTCATCTCCTATCCTGTTTAACTTGTACGTAAACGGGTTGATCCAGGGGCTCAGCAGCACACATGTAGGTTGCCATGTAGGAGGTACGTGTTTTAATAATATAAGTTACGCGGACGACATGGTACTGCTGGGTCCATCGAGTGACTCGATACGACAATTACTGGCTGTGTGTGAGGAATACGCGGAGTGGCATGGTCTCAGGTACAATACAACAAAGAGCGAGTTATTAATATTTAAAGCGCCAAAATATAACTCGACAGTCTGTTGTACCTGTGATCATGCTGTGCGGTGACCTGCCTCTCAAACGAGTTGATAGGTTCAAGTACTTGGGACATGTGGTCACCGAGGACCTGAACGATGATCTGGATTTGGAGAGGAGAGCGATGGTCGTGCGTGGCAATATGCTTGCCCGCAGTTTTGCACATTGTAATAAACAAGTAAAGTTGACACTATTCAAAGCCTTTTGTCAAACATTCTACACGTGCAGTCTGTGGGTAAGATTTACGCAAAAAACTTATAATGCGTTAAGGGTCCGGTATAACAACATACTCAGGCTCCTGTTGCGGCTGCCGAAGCACTGTAGTGCGTCAGGAATGTTCGCGGAGGCGCACACTGATGACTTTTTTGCCATCAGGAGAAAAAGGATAGTGTCACTGATGCGTCGGGTGCGCGGCAGCAGCAACAGCCTCCTGAGGGTCTGGGCCGAGCGACTGGACTGCCCGCTTAACAATTACTGGGTCCGAGTTGCCATCGGGAGGAGCAATTAAAATACCTTCACCAGCTGTTGTGCTTGCTCCCGCGATGTCAACTCGTACTAGTAATTCGTTATTTTTTAATATTTTTTTTTACTTTTGTCATGTGTTACTAACAAAGGTTAAAGCTTCATTGTACTAACACTCTATGGATCATACCCGGTCTGAAATAAAAAGTTTTATTTTATTTTATTTTTATTTTATTTAATGTTTTTAAGGCCTAATTTTGTGGCTGAACCAGGTCAGGTCGACTTTAGCCCTATCAAATAAAAACATAACTTATATGCACACAATCCTTTAACTATTGACCACAGGAAAGATAACTTTTGTTTTTTCGAATGTGTATGACCCAATTACATAGTACAGTTAGAAAAAAAGGGTTGTCATAAAAGTGAGATGTTTAACAAAAACTTATTGTTTAAGTACCTACCTACGGTGAAGACTGAAAGCGTTCTAATACGAAGTGTAGATTTTAGTTTTTCCTTTCTGAGATAATCGGATTTGAATACAAATTCTAATGCTTTGTTATGGAATAAATGTTCGAACATAACACTCGCTTCTCTTTAAAAACGGATAAATAGATTGAACCAATTTAAATCTGATTTTTAAAAACAAAATTTATCGTGTCAGCGGCTTTGAAACAACGGGGATCCCGTACAAATTTTCAACCCCTTTTTTATTCCCTTAAGGGTTGAATTTCCATAAACCGTAAAATTATATTTCTTTAATTCGTACCAGGAACCTGCATTTTAAATTTGATGTAATTTACTTCAAAAATTACGTATCTCCCATACAAACTTTAATCCACTATTTAGACCCTATAAAGATGAAATAAAAAAAAAGAATATGGTACATTTACAGCCTATAAGCCTCAATGCCAAATTTCATGTTCGTAGCTTTAAAAATGACAGACTTACATACAATGCTTTATGCCCTATTTCACCCATTTAGGGGTTGAATTTCGAAAAATCCTTTCTTATTACTTGCTTACATCAAAAAACAGCTTCAGTAGTTTCGGCTGGGCATAGATGGGTGACGCGCATTCCGGTTCTCTCTTTATTATTAGTAAAGACAAGTCCTTTTTCTCACACATGCTCGGAAATGTTAACCTTACTGTTGTCAAATAATAAAACACCAAAAAATTCGATCAATATGATCCAACAAACATTTCACAAAAGCATGTTCACCAGGCATCGAAGTAACAGCTTACCATCAGTCGCAGCAAGTAAACCCGGTGACAAACAAGCTCAAATAAGTGAGACAGATTCAGAAAATAAGACTGAGAATCTTTTAACACAGTGGCAAAACGATAAAGTGCCACCTAATAGGCAAAAGAGAAAGGAGGCAAGCCCAATACACAGTGAAAATACGAAGAAATCTAAGACATCAACCATCTTTGCAGTACCTACGTATAACCGATTCGACATCCTTAACAATGATGTAATAGAAGCAACGGAGAAACCGGTTACGGAGTACATACCCAAGCCTGACGCCCTACTTCAAAAATCGAAGTTCGAAGTTACGTTAGCTCCATCTCTGTCACTCGTCTTTCGAGACTAAATCGAGAGAAAGGGATGGAGCTAACGTAACTTCGAACTTCGATTTTCAAAGTAGGGCCTCTGAGCCTATCTTCGTGACAGGAGTCATGGAAGTCACATCCCTAAAAGCAACACTAAATAAAATTGTTGACAACAACCTATATACGATGACAACATTAAGATCCGGCCATATCATTAAGTTAATGCCGAAAGATATACAGACCTATAAAACAATAAGAGAACAGTCCATAACAAACAATATAGCACACTACACTTACAAACTGAAATGCGAGAGAGCATATAGAGTGGTGTTATGAGGACTTCACGCAACAGAAAATACCAGCCAAATTAAAGACGAATTGAAAGAACAAGGACATGAAGTCAGGCAAATAGTAAATGTTCCACACAGGTCTACCAAAGAAGCATTACCCGTGTTCTTTGTAGACCTAGAACCTAACAAAAATAATAAGGAGATATTTAAATTACGATATTTAAGCCAAATGAAAGTGACATTCGAAGCCCCGTATAAAAAAAAAGAAATCATGCAATGCAAAAGATGCCAAAAATTTGGTCACACTAAAAATCAGTGCCTTGGACCATTTAGATGTGTAAAATGCGGTAATGAGCATCCTACTGCAACGTGCACCAAAATACCAGAGGCTCTACTTTGAAAATCGAAGTTCGAAGTTACGTTAGCTCCGTCCGTGTCACTCGTCATTCGAGACTAAATCGAGAGAGAAAGATGGAGCTAACGTAACTTCGAACTTCGATTTTCAAAGTAGGGTCTCAGACACGGAAGCAACATGCGCAAACTGTCAAGAAAAACACCCTGCGAGCTATAAAGGCTGCACCAAATATAAACAATATAAGGAAAGAATACTGAAAATCAAACCAACCAATAAAGATTCCGCCCAAACTCGGAGCGCAAAAGAGATTAAAACAACAGAACAAACAGCAAAACAAAACATAACAGACACTAAATCCGCGAAAGAAAATAGGACCTACGCGGATGTAACAAAAGATGGACCGCTCAACGAAGAATTAATTGACTTCCCAGACCGACTAGAACGAATGTTTGCTAAATTTCAACAAATCATGATAAACATGATGGACAAAATGATGGACCGTAAAATCCAGCTTGTTTCAAGCCTTATTACAAAATGAATCACACACTCAAAATTGTCACTTGGAATGCCAACGGCTTGACGGAACGACGTCTCTTCAAACATTTCTCCAAACAGAATAAGTCGACATAGCATTAATCTCCGAGACGAGATTCACTGCAAAATCTCACTGTATAATAAATAATTACACGGTTTACACGACTAATCACCAGAGGTCGGAATAGGTAGTGCTTATTAACCTAAACTTGACTCACGTTCATTCATGCGTGAGTGAGATGGGGATACGTTATTGAATGAAGATGCAACAAGTTTAGGTTAATAAGCACTACCTATTCCGACCTCTGCTAATCACCCATCAGGGAATAGCCACGGAGGAACTGCTGTAATTATAAAAAAATAATATTAAACATTATGAACTAGAGAAATATCAGACAGATAAAATTCAAGCAACATCAATAAAAGTGTACAACGACAAAGTTAAGACAACCATGTCTGCTGTGTATTGCCCACCCAGACATAAAATTACTAAAAATGACTACAACTCGTATTTCTCTTCCCTGGGTTCCAGGTTTATATGTGGCGGGGATTGGAATGCGAAACACACACACCGGGGTTCGCGTTTAATCACACACCGGCGTATGGCACTGTACAGAACCTAAATCTCGAGTGCATGACCTCACGCGAACCGACATATTGGCCAACGGATCGAAGTAAAATCCCTGACTTACTGGACTTCTTCATCACCAAAAACATAAGTCGAAATTACATGTCCACCGAAACGTGCACGGATCTATCATCTGACCACACACCAGCCATACTAAATGTCAACTCAAGGGTAGTGCTGGTTGAACCAGTGCTAAGGATATACAACAAAAGCTACTAACTGGGAAATGTATCAGGAAATCGTGACAATAGAAACTAAGCTCATGAATCCAATACAAACAGTAGAAGATATAGAAGAAGCTATAGAGAGCCTCAATAAGACCATACATAAAGCAGCTACAACCTCCACAAAAGCGAAGAAAAAATTGCCTCCAATGTTAAATGAATACCCGAAAACGATCAAAGAAAAAATAATTGAACGCCGTAACCTAGGGAAAGTATGGCACGGAACTAGATATCCTGCAGACAAAGCTGCGTTCAACCGAGCCTCTAATGAACTGAAAACATTTAAAACGTTCAACAACAATAATCTCCAAATGTTTCTTTCTAACCTGACTCCTGGTTTAGACACAAACCACTCACTCTGGAAGGCAACACAAAAATTAAAACGTCCAAATAACCATGTACCTCCTATTAGAAAAAACAACGGAGACTGGGCCCGATCAGACACTGAGAAGGCTAAAGTTTTCCCAGAACACCTTAGTAAAGTGTTTCAACCACTTCCTGATTTGAAACCCGAACAAGGCACTGAAATTAAAAGCTACCTAGAAAGTGCACTAAAACTGTGCCTACCAATAAAGTATGTAAGTCCCACCGAAGTAGCCTGCGAAATGAAACACCTAAAGGACGGAAAATCCAGCAATCAGCAGTCATGAGCAAAAAGACAGCACTCTTCTGAAAAATCTTCCAAAAAAAGGAATTGTTGCAATAGCCAGGATCTTCAATGCCTGCTTACGACTTTGCCACTTCCCAGGACAGTGGAAGATAATGTTACCCAAACCCGGTAAGCCACCTAATGAAGTTGACTCATACCGACCTATTAGTCTTCTGCCCGTAATAGGTAAACTCTTCGAAAAAATATTGCTGAAGAAGATGAAGGTGCACATAAATGATGTAATTCCAAATCATCAATTTGGCTTTAGGGAAAACCACGGAACAATCAAGCAAGTTCACCGTATCGTTGACGTAATAAGCAGATCGCTCAAAGAAAAGACGTATTGTTCAGCAGTCTTTTTGGACATTAGCCAGGCCTTTGACAAAGTCAGGCACGAGGGCCTGTTATATAAAATTAAAAAGATGCTCCCGCACTCATTTTACTACATACTGCATTCATATCTCAACAGGCGATGCTTCGAAGTTAAGATCCACGACGAAGTTTCAGACTTGTACGAGATTAAATCAGGAGTGCCCCAGGGAAGTATACTGGGACCAGTCCTTTACACCATATTTACGGCTGACCTACCCACAACAGACAGCACAATTATTGCAACATATGCAGACGACACGGCTTTACTTTCCACACATATGAATCCAATTACTGCATCTTAACTCCTGCAACACCACATTGACAAAATTGAGGAATGGCTTAAAATTTGGAGAATGCACGCAAATCAAAGCAAGTCTACTCACATAACATTTACACTCAGGAGAGACACCTGTCCCCCGGTGACAATAAACAACGACGAAATTCCGCAGGACGATCATGCAAAATATCTGGGCATGCACTTAGACAGAAGACTAACATGGCAAAAACAAATTTGGGCCAAGAGAAAACAACTTTGACATAAAACTGCGCAGTATGTACTGGTTAATAGGACGCCACTCGCAAATGAGCACTCACAGCAAGATGACAGTTTATAAAGCCATTTTAAAACCAATTTGGACTTATGGTATCCAGCTCTGGGGCACAGCCAGCAATAGCAATATTGAGATACTGGAACGTTTCCAAACCAGAACACTTAGGTCCATCTTCGACATCCCACAGTACATCAGCAATAAAATTATATATCTTGACCTGAAACTACCAACTGTCAAACAGGAGATCATGAAATATAGCATTAACTACCAGAAAAGACTTGCGAATCATAAAAATGAACTTGTCCTTGGACTGTGGGGAGATAAAAGTATACGCTATAGGAGATTGAAAAGACATAGTGTTCCAACTCTAATAGATAGATTTATCAGGTTGGAATGAGACACCCAACTGAGCAGTGTCTCACCAAGCTAAAGAACCCAATCAGATACCATATATCAAACATCGAAATGGCTTATTGTTGTGTTCAACAGATTGCCATGAAGCGGAAAAGAGAAAAAAAAACTGTTGTCAAATCAGCCCGCGAAGTTCTAAGTTCCAGGTCCAGGCAAAATAAAAAAAAACAAAGTTATTATTTTACCAACGGCAGCGGCCGCGAAAATGTATGAAATTTCATTACGTACCTGGTGTTTTACTTTTAAAACCATCTTTGGACTAGGATAACTACCTCCAAACAGCCAAACACTCGTGCAATCAAAATTCTTCCTTGTATATTTTACTTTTTAAATGTCATACACTAAAAAGTTAAGCCTTTTCAAACAGCGTTTACAACGTATTTTAAAGTGTGTCAAATAGTTTGACTTTCTTTTAATAGAAATTGCGTTCATAAACAAAATAAATTGCCGAAATAACATAGAGTCTGTCTAATGAAAGCTGAATCTGGATTTTTCTTGGCTGACGAGTCTGGCAACACTATTTAATATGTCGTTTGGACTTTGTTGTTGTTAGAAACTTGTCAATTCGAGATCTAAATTGATAAAAATACGGAGTAATCATGCCGTCGACGATAAGAGGCGGTGTCCGGGAGATTCTGTATACTATTATACAGAAGTACAAAGAAAAACAAGAAGAAAGAAAAGCATTATTGATGCAAAAAATTAATTGTTTATTTACGGTGACCAAATTTATAGGTTAGTACGGCTTTAGTACGGCATGTTCATTTTGATACTTCTTATTTCTCTATGTGCAATCCTAAGTTTAATTTACCTTTTTCTGTCTATTATACGATGAGATTAAGAAATTAAACGAAATTAAATTCGTTTCAGAAAACCTGGACGTGCACGTTGACAAAAGTGTGCTGGAAAACGTAAAGCAGCTGAAAGAGGTTGAGGAAACTGAGTTAGCCTGCCAGACTCAGACGAAATATTTGGAAGAAGTATCTTCAATGACCGGTAATTACTAAAATTATCATTGTCTTTCCCTATATAATAGGTGTAGGTACCTATTGTCTGTCCCTATATCATGTTGAATCTCTTAGCATTCACAATTTTATTAAATTAATTTAATAGACAGATGATTAATGTAACTGACACTCATAGTTTCAATAAAACAATAAGGAGGTGTTTAGTTAAAAGATATCATAAACATATTATTTGATATGTATTTTCTGTGTGCGGAGCAAACAGCATTTTGTTGTTTATGAACCAAATGTACACTGTACAGTCGATTTCATAAATATGTGTACACTTTAGTACCTTATCTATTTATTTAATGTCATTTTTGATCGGCCAGATATAAAAGATGTTCGGGTTATATGAGTCTTCCTTGTTCTTAAACCGTTGCGATTAGAACCTCACCGATGCAATTTCATTTCACCTAAACCCAAATGTTTTTAGGGCTGTCGGACTGTACAATGGGGCTGTACTGCGCAACCACACAATGTATTTCTAAATGGTGTTCTGTTTATTTAACACTTTCTTTCTTCTTACAGATATCAGTGTTTCATCTTTAAAAAGAATAAGTAATGAGGGAAAATTAAACAACGGTGTCTTTAGTACTCCCGGAAAAAAGCGACCTCACAAGGCCACGGTGTCTAATTTGGATAGCTTTGACATCCAAGCTGTCCGAAATAAAATAAATGAATTTTATATTGTAAAAAAACAAGTGCCTACACTCAGATGCTTATTGGCAGAGTTGAGAGAAAGCATCGGTTTTACCGGATGCCTTGAGACTTTACGCCGAATATAATATATAATAATTATTAATTACTTTACTACCTTGTAATGTTACTTTTAAGAATAATTGTATTTTATGATTGGAAAAAATGATCTGCTGGAGTTTCTTGCGGCGCTTCTTCTCCAAGATATAATTGTCGTTAGATAGAGGTGTAAGGGTGATGAGAATAATGTTACCTCTAATTACTTTATTAAAAAGGTTGAATATAATATTCCTCATCATCATTGTTTTATTATGCTGTGTGCGACACAGACGAAAACCTCTCGTATCAATGAAATCTATCAACAGCACGACTAGCACAAGTTGCTCGTGACTTGTTTGTCGCTCGGATCTCCCTTACTATCTAGTCTGTTACGATAGAGACGCACAGAGCGACAAGCGAGAAAATACAACTTGTGCTACACGTGCAGATCACTATATTTTCATGTCAAATATATTTCGAAAAACCAAATGTGCTCCAGTCACTGTCATCGTATTTTACCTAAAGTGCTTTTCATCAAAATATAGCGCTCGTAATAATATATATGAAAATATAGTACGCGTTTCCTCTTCCTTTGTGCCCACCAAAATAAATAAAATAATAAAAGTATCAATATCGTTTATTCCTTCATTGATCGGTAATACCATATCAAGATTTTTTGAATTTGCCGCTTTTTCCCAGGTTCAGCTTTCATTAGACAGACTCTACCTATTATTTTTATTTAGATTAGTAATGTTTGAATTATTTTGTTTAAATTTATGCTTTGTTTTGTAAATAGGTAGGTAACTGTATACTACTTTTGTTGTACTTTTATGTTATTAGAATAAGTTTAGTGGTTTGTTGTTTCGTTTTAAGCTAATGGCCTAGTAGCCAAAGCTCCAATAATAAAAAA
The DNA here is from genome assembly GCA_946894065.1 of Acleris literana. Taxonomy (NCBI): domain Eukaryota; kingdom Metazoa; phylum Arthropoda; class Insecta; order Lepidoptera; family Tortricidae; genus Acleris; species Acleris literana. The sequence goes on along the minus strand of OX335668.1, from coordinate 75,094,966 downwards.
AGAAAAAACGAGTGTGAAGCGGTGAAAGTTTGTCTTACCAACTTGATTTGATCCTTGATCGTTGTCTTGGCCAATCCAATCCCTTATGGGATTCTGAACTAAAAAATAACAATTGTCTTACCTACCTAATAAATATTTTTTATTGTTTGTTATTAGGTAGTTTTATTTAGCTTCAAGGAAATTCGTATCCTTTTAAATGGGTCAATACAATACAATACAATAGATGGAAATTGCTAAAATGTGGACAAATTTTATAAACTTAAAGTATTATTTTAGCTCATAACTAACCTTACAAAACCCAGATTGAGATAAACTTCAATGATAATTAGGAAAATCGGGCAGTGCAAACGATGGGCAAACTTAATAATTCTTTTTTTTGGGGGATTTTATTTGCTTCGGCGACGTGGAGCATTTCATTGTATTTGTATTGGATGCTGAATATGAGTGGTAAGTGATGTTATGTAGGTACTTTAGTTTAGCAGGAATATTATGCTAGACATAAATTTTGTTATTTTTATTTTGTTATTATTGTGTAATAGTAATTTTACATATTTCATATAAGTTACAATCGGTCAGTGTTCTTACAGAGAACACAGTAAGTAATGTGAAGCATTACATCCCGGTCAAGTAATGTAAAGCCTCAATACTTCCTAGTCATTTACATTGATTTAGCTGGTGGCTCGTCTCAGTCACAGGTTCTTGGAAAAACTAGCAGCATTTACCGTTAATTGCTTCCTGTCACAATTCATTTAAGTTAACCATATTTTCCTGTATTTATTATTGGTTATGAGTAGTGTTGATTTTTAGGGGAAGCGGTTTTAAAAAACGGAGAAAAAAGGATTCATTACCGTTTGGTAAATACAGATGAGAAGAATCGAATAAAAAACAATGACAAATCTATTGCAGCTCTGGAAGGCAAGGACTTGTTGTATGACTCTCCTGGAACAAACCACAAGTTTTCAGGAAACATATGGAAGTATAACAAAAGTCACTCTGACTATTTTCAAAGAGAGATGCTACAAGAAAAGTATGCAAAACAAATGGGTGTAAAGATGCCAGCCCAAGTTGATAAAAGCCTGGGTAAGTATGCATGCTAACTCTTTCTTATCCTTTGATTTCAGTTATTGTAGGCAGGGCTCGGAACCGGTTTAAAAAATACAGGTTAATACCGGTTTATTTCAGTTTTGCTCCGAACTTTTCTAGTAAACTCAAATTTTTTGAGAACTTAATGTTAATCTTAATTAACTGGTGTAATCTACGAGCGGCAAGTCGAGAAACCAACACGTTGCAACTTGTTTTTTTGACTTGTGATGTGAAGACGCGTGCGGTAAGCGATTTGTTTGTATACTTTACTTACTTTCAATCTGGGGGCTGTTTAAAGCTTAAGCTTTTTCACAAATCAAAAAAAAATCTTTTTAATCCTGGGATATTTTTATAGACCTATCCAACGACACCCCACAACATGGAGTACACGAGTACGCGCACCGGTATAAAACAAAATCTTGAAAAAAAAACTAAAGAATAAAAAAAATTCATGATTTTGTTTTATACCGGTGCGCGTCAATTAGCCCAATAAAGTTTTGTATAATTTAATTTAACTAACCACTTAAAGTATAATGAAAGTTGAGCATAAACACCAATGAAGAATGTCAGTAGGTACGCCAAATCGCTTAAAACTTTGTAACAGTAAAGTTTATAAATAAACAAACATACTACTTTTTATTTCATTCAAATAGACCCAGTAGTTTTGATTCTACGAACATTTAAAATTTCGGTCAATAATATTAAAGCGCGCGGGGGCCATCTTGCTGGAGTAACGGCATTGTTTAACATCAGTACGCGCCCTTATATGAAGGAGTAAGTTTACAGGGCTATAACTTTTTAACCGTAATAAGTAGCCAGTTGAATTTTTTTCTTCTTACAGTGCAACTAAACTAACTGTCTGTCACTGACCGGCTTTTCTGTTTGTAATGTTTGTCAAATAAGTTGGTTAAATAAAATTAGAATAATAATCAAGTACTTTCAATTTTGGGATAACTGTTTTTTACATAAAAATACCAAAACATTAATGCAAAAATTATGTTGATAGCTAAAGTGAAACATCCCAAAAACTAAACTAAACTAACTGCCTGTCAGTGACAGACAGTTAGTTTAGTTAAACTGTATGTAATACAAAACAATAGATAACCATAACTACCTAGTAACATCAAAACGAATTTGTAAAAATATTACGACTAACAAAGTTAAGCAACTACAAGCCTATTCTAAAACAGTGACATATTTGTAGCAGTTTTACTTGAGATTGCTATTTAGTCGGAAACTATGAAAATTAGGCTACAATTTAAGCTTAAAATAGCATCAAAATAAGAAGCCATAATAAAAATACAATCCTTCCGTATAAAAATGCTAAAAGAAATGTATTTTTTTCATGTTTCTTGTATTCATTTTATAAATTTAAACGATAGATTTTATAATAACACTTATTCTGTTAAAATTTCAATTGGCTACTTATTACGGTTAAAAAGTTATAGCCCTGTCAACTCCCGCGTTCATATAAGGGCGCGTACCGCTGTTAAGCGATGACGTTATCTTCCGTGAACGCTAGCCGCCGGGGTCCGAGCGCTGCATACAAAGTTTAAAATTCAATATCTCGAAAACTATTTGACGTAACGAAATTATTTTTTTACAGATATTATTATGCATTTTTAGTCAATTTTTTCTAACTGGGTTAGGTAAGGTTAGAACTGTGACAACATTATAATAGTAATGAAAGCCGTTAGAAATATTTATTTTTAATTTATGAACTATATGAATATATTATAGTTTTAGAAATTATGCATTTCGTTTTTTGCATCATGATTATTGAATCGTTGGTTTATAATGGAGATCGAGATTATGCAATTCCTGTTATGTAAAATGAAAATTAGACCATTTGTTTTTATACTAAACATTACACACCCATTTTATACACCAAGGATCGGATATACAAGAAAATAAAACAAAGATTACATAGTGAGTCAACAGGCGGTTTTATCGCTAAATAGCGATCTCTTCAAGACAACCTTACAATGAAGAGATGGTTGAAAATGTACAATAGAAATAGGCAGGCGGTGCAAATTGAATTATTAGTAATAGGAACATAATATAATTTAACCAAAATAAAAGGTAATGGAAAACAACTAAGGAAGTGACAAAACATTCAGAAAAATAGTAAGTGATTTAGCCTGTCTCAGTTCCAAAGGAAGAGAGTTCAACAACCTAACAGCCTGAAATGTAAAAGAGTTATTTTAAACTTTAAAAGAAGAAGAGGGAACAGATAAAATATTTTTTTCAGAACAATGCCCAAAATGGGCGTTAGTAGAGACTTGGTTATACTTGCGCAACCCAAATAAGTATGAACCGAATACAACATTTTTGAATTCGTGAGAGCTTGTTAAGTTGCTCCACAGAAAGATCAAGATCTGCATAATCATCACACATCTGCATAATCTAAAATAGGGAGAAGTAACTATTGAGCGAGCGCAATCTTAGTCGCGAGAGGAAGTAAGTTGTGATGTGAAGGCGCCTAAGAGACCACACGGCCGCAAAAATCTTAATGCTCATCTCATTTACTTGGGGGGTCCACGTTAAGGTACGGAACGGTCATACAAACACTATCAACATACACCGGTGAAAGATTATCAAAGTCGACACGAGAAATAAACTTTGGACTGCCAATCAGAATACTTTGAGTTTTTTCTAGGTTTACTTTGAGGCTGTAACTGTTACTCCATCCCAGTACAAGGACCAAATCATCGTTAGCAACCCCAAAGACGGTATCGAGATCACCAAGAGCGCCCTGAAAGTAAATTTGTAGATCGTCGCTATAAAGATGATTTGAAGAAAGAATGCTATCCGTGATAGAATTAATGAAAGTACTGCACCACGAAGATTGGGAAGCTTCCACCTTTATTCGCTGCCGACGATCTTATAAATAACTGTGAAACTTAACTCTATACTATCCGCAAAACTATCTGGCCGGTAGGGCAATAAACGTCGGCTACCGTTAGGGGTGTAACCTGTCGATAACTTATAATGTAAACGTCTATATAATCATTATATTTTGAAATGTTATTGATATTGTTTTTAAAGTTATCTAATGAATAATACTAAATGTTTAAGATAATTACATGTTTAAGATATTTCTTAAATAATTAGCTAAATACGTGATTAGGTAAGTAGATAATGAGAAATGCATTAGTAATTATAGTACCTACATATGATTGATAGTTCTATTTAAGTCATTAGGAATAATTGATAACAAAATATTCTATAACATAAAAGGGTAAACATCACAATGCCTAACTCATTCGTTATACGAACTTTGTCTATGAACCTACGTCGTAATGGAAGATTTTTGCAAAACCAAATTGACCAAGTTAACCAACAGGTGATGGATTAGGTGATGTTAACCAACAAGCTCGGCAGGTTATTCTAAACGTTTATAAATGGTTTCAAGGGTTCAAAGAAGACCCTGATGTCATAAGAAAAATTGATTTTCAACAAGCAAAAAAACTGACAGCATTGGTTTGCGGAACGAGCGAACGAACTCTATATCGTATTCAGAAGGATGTTTCGGAAGCAGGGGTGCCGAATTCACCTAGACAGATGTACAAGAAACCTTCTACGGTTATCGACCTTGACTACTTTGATAAATCAGTTATAAAAAGAACTATAACGTCGCTGTATGCAAATAGAGAGTACCCGACAGTGCAGAAAATATTAGACGCAGCCAAGGAAAAACTACCCAATCTTACGAGGGGCGGCTGATAAGTAATCTCCTTGGTCAGAAATATATACAAAAATAATGCTGGCTGGTATGGATTTATATTCGTTTGTTATTCTATTTTCAAAATGTATTACATTCATTTGTTTATTGCATCACGTTTATTTGTCTCCTACAATTGTTTCAAACATGTCGGTAGAAAAAGTGAAAATGGATAAAATCGAGCAGCGTGCGGTGATTAAGTTTTTGACTAAAGAAGGGAATACGCCTTCGGAGATCAGACAGCGTATGTTACGTGTGTTTGGCAGTTTGTGTTCTTCCGAATTTGTTATAAAGTTTTGGTCAAAGCAGTTTAAGTTAGGTCGTGAGAGTCTGGAAGATGATCCTCGTAGCGGAAGACCAGTTTCGGCCGTCACCGATGAAAATGTAGCCAGGGTGAAAAAAATTATATTAGAGGACCGACGAGTGAAGCAGTGGGAGATAGCTAGAGATGTGGGCGTCAGTAAAGAGCGAGTCAATGAAATAATTCATGAGCATTTGAACATGTCCAAGGTTAGTGCACGTTGGGTCCCCAGAATGTTGACTGCATTTGACATGGAGAGGCGTGTCAAATGTTGCGAAGAGTTTTTGGAGATGAGTCGAGGGAAAGAGGAAGAAATAATTTCTAGAATTGTAACATGTGATGAGACTTGGATTCGACAATGGGACCCGGAAAGTAAGCAAGAGTCGTTACAGTGGAAATTTAAGGATGAGAAGCCGCCTCGGAAATTCAAGGTCTGTCCATCGGCAGGTAAACTTATGGCTACAATCTTTTGGGACACAGAAGGGATTTTGCTCATAGATTATTTACCGAAGAAAACTACAATGAATGCTGATTATTACTCAAACTTACTATACCAACTAAGAGAGACAATAAAAGAAAAACGGCGAGGTAAACTAAACAAAGGTATTCTGATTTTGCACGATAACGCACCAGTGCATACCGCCCGCACAACGAAGCTAGCAATTAAAGACAATGGCTTCGAAACCATTGACCACCCCCCTTATAGTCTAGATTTAGCCCCCTGTGACTATTTTCTGTTTAGACTTCTCAAGAAAGACCTCAGGGGACGAAGGTTTATGACCGATGACGAAATGAAGGCTGCGGTTACTGACTTTTTTGACGACAAACCGAAAGTTTTTTTTTTTAATGGTTTAAATTCAATATTTGAAAAATTTAATAAGTGCATTTTACTAGCAGGGGACTATATAGAAAAATAAAAAAAAATTAGCCACGACAGTCTTTTGTTTCATTGTTAGGTAGATTACTTTTCAGCCGCCCCTCGTAAGTGTTCGGAATCATCAATGAGAACTATTATTAAACGCTTAGGGTATAGGTATCTTTTTGCTGTTGCATTGCTGCTCGGCCCGCTCCATAAGCCGTGCAGGTGTGAAAGAGATAGCATAATTCCGATGATTTATGACCTGACCGGCCAGATAGTTTTGCGGATAGTATAAAAGATATGTTAAGATAGCGGAAAACAGGCGCGGATCCAGGCTTCAGATTAGGGGGTGGTCACCTTACTGCCGAACGCAGAAGTGCAATTCAAACCACTGACCGATAATGTCGTACTTGGCGCAAGATTTGACGATATTCGATATATTCGTATTTACAAAAAAATGTTTTTCTCATTCTGTTATTATCTTTAGGCTTGAGCCCTGGGGTGTCATTCTGTTAAAAACGGCGTTCGATCGGTCGAAAGAGTGAACGAGTGCACGCGACGCTGCTTATACAGGGTGTTAGGTAATGAGTGGATAATGCTTGAACTACGGATAGAGGGTACTTAGGACGTTATGAAAAAGCTAAAATAGGTTAAGTAAAAGTCACACGGTTTTCGAGATATTTGGACTTTTAGGTTTTTTTCGAAAATGAACACCCTTGTTCAATGTTTTGATCATAGCACCATTCTAAGCAAATTTTTTTCAAATTTTATTTATCCTCAATATTCTTGAATACTAATGTTATCAGATAGGCATTACCATTAATGTGAGAATACAAAGGTTTTTTTTTATCGCAATCTTAATTTTTGCTTTTTCAATCGTACATTGATCAAACTTTCAGCTCCAATGGTTAAAAACGAATACACTAACGTCTAGTTGCCCATAAGCTTAAAAAATGCAAATTTATTGTCAATTTAAAAATAGTAATTACCTTTTGAATTTAAAATCAAAATGCCAAAAAAAATCAAAAAATTCATGCCCGCCCACACTTTTCCTGATTTATTTTTTGTATCCCGGGCGTAGAATTCGAAACCTTTTGTTGCAAAAATGACATTACTGGCCACTAATTTAAATGCCATTTATTCCATATTTAAAAATATGCCGACTGCTTTTTGTTTATTTTTCGAATTCGATTTTTAATTTCGCTATTATTGCGTAATGAATGGTCAATTGTGAGTTAAGATTGTTGTGTTGGATTATTTTTGTTTAACAATATTCGAACACGATACACACCGATAGAATATGGATATTTATGGTGAGTGCCAAGGCAACGCTAGTGCTGCTGCAATTTTATACGCTGAACGCTACCCAAACAGACGCCATCCCGATTACCGATTACGATTTTCCTAGAATCCAGAGTTGCATAGAGTTGCATGCACTTTCCACGTTGTCAGTCCCAGGCTATTTGCTATTCCCGTACGGACAAAGAAGGATTTGCCGCTATTAAACCCAGAACATTTTCATCGTCTCGCTCCCTCGGTTTGCCATCGCTATTTCCTCCTACACCCTGGCAAAAAACTGTCTTCATGTAAGCGTGATGGATTCAAGGAAAATTCCGGTATTCGAGCATATTCTATCGGTGTGTATTGTGTAACAATCTAAACACACAATTCACCATTCATTACGCAATAATAAGGAAATTCAAAATCGAATTCGAAAAAAAAACAAAAAGCGGTCGACATATTTTTTTAATTTGGAATAAATGGCATTTAAATTAGTGGCCAGTAATGTCATTTTTGCAACAAAAAGTTTTAAATTCTACGCCCGGGATACAAAAAGTAAATCAGGAAAAGTGTGGGTGTATTTTTTTTTATTATTTTGGCATTTTGATTTTAAATTCAAAAGGTAATTACTATTTTTAAATTGTCATTAAGTTGGCATGTTTTTAAGCTTATGGGCAACTAGACGGTAGTGTATTTTTTTTTCACCATGGGAGCTAAAAGTTCGATCAATGTGTGATGGAAAACGGAAAAACTAAGTTTGCGATTATTATTTTTTAAATCCATTGTAGCCTCACATTAATGGTGATGCCTATCTGATAACATAAGTATTCAAGAATATTGAGAAAAAAGAAAATTTGAAAAGAATTAGCTTAGAATGGTGCTATGATCAAAACATTGAACATTGTTCATTTTCGAAAAAAACCTAAAAGTCCAAATATCTCGAAAACCGTGTGACTTTTAATTAACCTATTTTAGCTTTTTCATAACGTTCTAAGTGCCCTCTATCCGACGTTCAAGGATTATCCACTCATTACCTAATACCCTGTATAAACCGGCGAGTTTAAGTAATAACATCAGAGCGTACACAACACATTTTAGCGCGTGCATTCTCAATTAGGCAGCCTTATACGTTTGATCGTTCTACAGAAGCCCTGCTGCCTAATTGAGAATGCACGCGTAAAAATTTGTTTTGTACGCTCTGACGGGATTGATTTGTTAGATAATTTTCATGAAATCATTATTTCTGTGAAGCGATATTTCTTTTCGCATTATTTCCATTCTTAATTTTACCCAATTTCATTTCGCTTTTGTTCTCGTTCGACTTTTTTCCCAGTCGCATTTTTTTCCGATGGATTTCTATCCCAGTCTCACTTTTTCCCAAAAGTAATTACATCGTAATGTAGGTAGGTTTAGGTTATATTAGTTTTGTAGCAGGCCCGGAGGGGCAAATAATCCAGAAATAGGAGCTCCGTCGAATCTGTCAAATTTGATTATTGGGGGCTGGACTTTTTAGGCAAAGGGATAACATCAACATCCTTCCACAGTGAAGGGAAAAACTGGACGAGACATAACTGTTAAAAATGCTGGTGATAATAGGGACAAGCAGGTCAAGTAAAGGGAGGATTATATTACGACTAATGCTATCGACTCTAACAGCATTGGAAGCAATGGATTTTACGCTGCTCCTAACATCACTGTCGGAGAATTGATCGAAGGAGAAAGGAGAAGTGTCAGGAGTTGGAAGTGTTGAAATATAATTTAAAGACATGTCCTTTGCATGGCCATTGAAAGTGGCAGAAGATGAGATTTGTTTATTTAGGAGATCAAGATCTCAATCAATGGTACTGGAACTGCTGTGATTTTCCAACTCCTATTGACCTAAGAAATTTCCAAACTTTAGCAGGATCACCATTTTTGACTGACTTATGAAAGTGGTGACTCTGAACGTCTCGACAAACAGTGCCACAGCGGTTACGCAACGTATGGTACTTTATTTCTGTCAGACGGGTCAGCTTTGCACCTCGATTTAGCAAAATCCTTTTTCCTGATCATATATATATAGCTTTCATGTCCTCAGAGAGCCAGGGAGCAGGAAGATGTTTAATTTTAATGAGTCGAACTGCAGCTACCCTAGAAATCAGACTCCAGTCCATATTAAGTGAATCTTCGCGAAGCTTATCCATATCCACCCGACTAAAATTGCGCAGAGAGTCCTAGGGTTAGCTTTCGGAGGCCGGATTTTATAAGAAAGATAGATAGGGTCGTGATAAAAGAACGCATCTGCGGAGTATTGTCCATGCTTAGCTACATGAGCAGGAGAAGAAACCAAAGATAAATCTAAAAGGCAAGGGGTGCAATTAGGAAAGTGATGGGGAGCGTCAGAAGGAAGAATACTCAGGTTACAGATATTTAAAAGAGATTTAAGTCCCCTATTATAATGTGATGATTGTAAGAGGGCATAAGATCTTCGAGAAGTTTCTCAAATGAAATGAAGTAATTAGTGAGTAGAGGGAGATAAACAAACACCAAGAAGATGTTTATTATAAGATAAAGTAGGTAATGTCGAGGAAAAGATCTCCGTGGCGCTAGAAGAAGATTATGCAGACATGCCAACAATAGAAAAGGGGATATGGGAACGAAGAAGAATTGCAACCCCACCACCAACTATATCAGAACGGTAGGTATTACATGACCTTTTTGAAAAAAAAAAGTATTATCTCGAAACTCCGTCACTTTTGCCAAATGCATTTATAATAAAAAGTTTAAAATAAAATAACTGGCTAAAACAACAAAACCCGCCTTCAAAAACTCAAAAATAAGTTCTTTTATAATGGTAGGTCAGTCCCATATTGAAGTCGGCATTTGGTTAGAAATATAGTGGGACGCCCACTTCAGTTGGAGTGACCTATTATCTCCCAATTTAAAAGAATTTATTTTTGAGTTTTTGAAGGCGGGTTTTTGGTTATTTAAACAGTTATTTTATTTTATAATTTTTAGTGATACTCATTATGCTGTTACGTTGTCCCACTTCTCAATTAATAAGAAACTATAGAACATTTCAAGCTCGCCGTAAGCAACGCCGCGGGAAAGTCATAGTCATATATATATATATAACCTAAATGTGCTTCGTCACAGTCGTTCAAATATCTTAATCGAAATATCTTATTGCAACGCTTGAAATAGGTACCGTTAAGGAGTTCCGGTGGCCATCTGTGGTCTTCATCATCAGTTCCACTACACCAAATAGTACTTTCCAAGAGCAAATGCACGAGTTACTATGAAAAATATCCAATTCGCTACAGGTGTGCCTATAATATTTGAGGAGTTCCCTTGATTTCTTCGAGATCCCACCCCATCATCATGATGAAGTATTGAAAATGGGACGAACCAAAAAGTATACCCTTTCAAAAAAAAAAAAATTTTTTTTCAAGCAACATACCTAAAAAGAAGTACTGACGATTTGTGAACTTCCTCCGTTTTTGAAGTCGGTTAAAAACTATTGCAATTAGCTCATCTATAATCTCGTGACAGGCACACATTGCTTGTTTATCGTGCTTGGCGTACGTCTGGTTAAACCGGTTTTTTTTAGCTCGAAACCGGTTAATTCGAAAATAATTCTATATAAAGGTTCCTCCAAAAACCGGTTAAGAAAACCGGTTTGTGCGAACGGAACCGAAATGAAAAGGTTTTGCGCCCAAGTACATAATAACGGTTTGAAAATTTAACCGGTATCCGAGCCCTGATTGTAGGTGCAATGTGCCAATTTCTCCTCCTCAGTTTGTAGAGTCATTGTTACAGTAGCAGCAGTTACTATGGACCATTTCATGATCATAACTCAATGTCTGTGGTCTTTTACAGCTAATCAATTTGGATTAATAAGAAATGCAGAAGATGTCAGGATTCGAGATAAAGGCTACAACATGTATGCCTTCAATACTCTAATTTCTCAACGTATTGGGAACCATAGAGGTGTACCAGATACAAGGAACAAATTGTAATATTTGACATCATTTACGAACATCAAATACAGATTTATTAATGATAATCCTATCTGTAAATTGAAATTGTCCTTAAATATTTACAGATGTCGCACTCGCACATATCCTGAAAAACTACCAAAGGCATCCATAATTCTCTGTTTTTACAATGAACACTTTCAAACACTGATGCGTTCTGTTCATTCAATTTTAGACAGGACAGACCAGAAGCATCTTAAAGAGATCATCCTGGTTGATGATTATAGTGAGATTGATGGTCTTCATGATAGAATTCAAAAAGCAGTTAATGATCTCAATAACAAGATGCGTAAAGAGGAGGACATGCTTGAAACTAACAACATTGATGTGGAGAATGTTGTAGATTACATCATAGATGATGCTAATAATGCCGAAAAGAAAACCACAGATAAAAACTCATCTAAATTCGGATTGAACATAAGACTTTTAAAGACAAATAGGAGAGAAGGGATTGTTCGTGCGAGATTGTTTGGGGCAGATAACAGTGTTGGGGAGGTAAGACTTTTAACTTGCTATAACTTATTTATAGTAAACAACATTTTATTAAAATCCTTTTGTATATGACATTAGTTTAAAAGGGTCCGGCTTGTAAAGCTCACTTTCCCGAAATGTGCACTTTGTCTAAAAGTGCACTTTCTGCTAAATGTAAACTGCCAGAAGATACACTTGCCCAACTGGGGCACTTTCTCGAAAGTTGCTCTATTTCAAAAAGTTCACTTTTCCAAAACACACACTTTCCCAAAAGGTACACTTTCCCCATAAGAACACTTTCTCAAAAGATGCACTATTTCCATCTTTACCACAAAGTCCACACAATTTTCAACTCTCTCTACAACCTTCGTGCTCATTTTTTTTTTACCATTTATTGAATAGTCTACACGCTACCTATAGTATGTATTTATGCATTTTATTCTATATTTTTATTCTTTTCTTTGATCTCGTGTTCGCTACGAACTAGGTAGGAAAACACCAGGGTTTGGTTGAAAACCAGCGCTGTGGCTTCGGCTGCAGCACATGCTGAGCTGAGTCCTATTTCACCTCACACTACAGCGCAACGTCTCTAAATTCACTACTAGTATATAAATGTTTTTATGTTCTATCCTTTTACTTTATATTTGTATCGATTAAAATGTTAGATTATATTTGTTGTGTTGCAGTGTGTTTTTGTCAAATAAATGTTGTGAGTTTGAGTTTGAGTTAGTCTATATACCTATACGTACTTTAAGATACATTAATACTTCATACTATTATAATCTTAGATTACTGGCCAAGTGGCCACTCTAATTAAATAATAAACTTTTTTCTATATATTTCTGATTTTTTTGTGTTTGTATTGTTAGTGGCTGAGGACTTAACTCTGGCATAAGAATAAACAATAACTACACGTAGAAGCGAAACTCCCGGCTCCCGACGCGCGCTCGGCGCGTTAAATACCTACCTGGGGCACGTGTTATAAAGCTACAGGTTACAATTTTACAGGTCTAACTGGCAACACTGCTTAAATAGCTGGTCGTCATTGGTGGAGGTTGTGTCAAATGGAAACTTGTAACCTGTAAAAGTGTAAATTGTAATTTGTAGCTTTATAAAACAGGCCCCTGGCGTCACCTGAGGGGTCTAGTCAGTCAGGGGCGTCACACACGGAATATATATTAATATACCAAAATATACATTACCTATAGCAATAGCAATGCATCTTACGATAATTACATTTTCAGTACTAGTTCACAGAGTCCACACACGCATCTAGAATATACAGGGTGGAAAGTTGAGATGGGGCATTAAGGGCAGGTATCAGATCCCTTGCTGCCACGCGAAAATGAACTTAGGAGACCTTTCCCAACTTTTTGAGTGATGACTATCGACATTCACAGATTTTTGATAAAATGTACAGTCAGCGAGAAAATCGTCAGAATTGAGTTTTTTTTTGTAATGCCAATCAATCCCATTCCCATAAAGGATTAAAACACTCTTTGAGACCAACTGAGGTTAGAGTACTAGAACACCCATAAATCAAAGAAATCGTTTTCCATACATTTAATAGAGTAATAACACTAATAACAGAGAAGAAAGGTCTTCCTTCGCATGTGGTTTTTTTACGCGTATCAGTCCTTTATACTTAAAGAACAAAGAATGAAATAAAACATCAGATATCGCCACTGTTCTAAATTCAATAATGAAATTTTCTTCGTACATTAAACTCATTTCACTTCGGGCATTAAAAAAAAATACTCAATTCTGACGATTTTCTCGCTGACTGTACATTTTATCAAAAATCTGTGAATGTCGATTGTCATCACTCAAAAAGTTGGGAAACGTCTTCTAAGATCATTTTCGAGTGGCAGCAAGGGATCTGGTAGCTGCCCTTAATGCCCCATCTCAACTTTCAACCCTGTATGTATATTATTGCAAGGTATCTTAAGATACCTTAATAGACCTTGCTATAAGATATACAGGGTGTTTGGTAAATAGTGGATAACCCGAATAGGGCTGATAAAGCAGCTCATAAGCTATCGATTTAACCCCTATGTATGTTCAGCAATTGTTAATAGTTTCCAAGATATTGGTAATTTTAATCGGATTTTTTGTCATTTTTCCTTATGTCCGTGTTACGAAAAACCCCTAAGTTCATGTATTAATTCAAATTTTTTTTCGTTGTTTCTTGCATGGTTAGAATCACTATGAACTAAGGAAGTTTTTAAAGCTACATGCCAAGTTTTTTTCATGACAACTTTTTGAGTAAACGCACAAAGTTTGTTTTTCCATACTACGTGAAAAACAAACGCGGGGATTTCTTAGTATGGAAAAAGTAACTTAGTGAGTTTACTCAAAAAGTTGTCACGAAAAAACTTGGCATGTAGCTTTAAAAACTTCCTTAGTTCATAGTGATTGTAACCATGCAAGAAAAAAGTGAAAAAAATATGAATAGGCTATTTGACAACAGTGAAAATATACTCCAAATTGTGGTCAACCTATCAGATAATAGCGAAAAACAACATATTTCACTTTATTTTAAACTAAATAATGTTTTTTTTTGGAAACTACACGAAAAAAAAATTAATACTTTTTGAAATTTTATCTGTGGCAGAAACGCGATGTGTTGGTTTGCAGCTGTTGTTACTTACTGGTGACGTCAAATGCAAGTAACCACAGATCATAAGAGTATATCTCTTGAAATTATTGTTTATTGTTTACTTGCGTGTGACGTCACACTTGTCATATGGCCAGCGCCATGATAGAAACAGCGTTTTTAGCGCGGTTTTGAAAATTTAAATGTTAACATAGATTTTTATTGTTAATACAGTAGAATCTCAAGGAAATATCAATGTAGTGTGCTTGTTATGTAATAAAGAATCATTTAAAAAGGTTTTCTAAAATTAGTCAAATAGCCTATTAATACATGAAAATAAGGAAAAATGACAAAAAATCCGATTAAAAGTCCAAATATCTCGAAAACCGTGCGACTTTTACTAGACCTATTTTAGCTTTTTCATAACGTCCTAAGTGCCCTCTATCCGTAGTTCAAGGATTATCCACTCATTACCTAACACCCTGTATTATCTCTTAACCTCCCATATAATTAATGGGATGGATATATATTTTCATATCTTAGTAATGTGTGGTTCTTTGCTATAATGTTAAATGTATACAGTGTGAGTCCTTTTTAATGTGCACATAGCAAAATCGGAGAAACAACGCCCAATGTTATCTACAGTTTTTTTTTTAAATGGTTTTTTATTTTTTATTTTTATTTTTAGTTTTTAGGGTTCCGTACCTCAAATGGAAAAAACGGAACCCTTATAGGATCATTTTGTTGACCGTCTGTTTGTCAGTCCGTCTGTCTGTCAAGACCCTATATCTAAGGAACGCGTGGAGGTATTGAGTTGAAATTAAAACCATATACTCAAGTGTACATTTCCTTGAAGCTGTAAAAAAACCGGGCAAGAGCATGTCGGACCATAGACCTAGGGTTCCGAGGCCGTTATTACAAATAAATTAGACCTCGCGACAAACTTAACTTTGCCGTTAGAAAACTGTTATCCCGATACATCGACATACGTCACGGTCAGTTTACCAACACCGCAAATAAGTTTTCGGTAGGTATAAACATTTAAACCGTTTGTAACTCAAGAACCAATGAGGTCTACTTAGTCGTGATAGTTTTCCTATTAAATTCATTATATGTGCTTTCATTTAAGATATTTTTCAGATTTTTAGTATTTGTAGTTTTGTCTGTAGGGGCATAGTATAAATAGAAAAGTAGCTCGACTCCGGCCCTTTAGGAGATTCTGATACCTATTGCCGCTCGGGCGTCAGGGTCGTCCAAACATGTTTTTCAATTTTAGTCACCTACTTGGCCATACTGTGATTTATAATCATGTTAATTTTCATAAATTACACAAACCTAAAGTAAGTATAAATATTGTTAGGTACCTAAGTACCAAATTTAAATTATTTTACTTACATACTTTTTATCTGTTGACACTAAATAATAATTATGTTTATAGGTACGTGACGTGATATGTAAATTCCTTTTCGACCTTTTGATAATGCCGCTTTCGCGCAAGGCGGCTTCCTTTGGCTACTCAGGTACCTATTATTGGCGGCACGCGCCGCCGCCGCGCGGCTTCCTTAGAGCATTGGCCGCTCGCTTTGGTTCTAGGCTTGTGCTTTGGGTACTAGGCAACGATAAGCATACTTATGTAGTGAAAAATACATACTTAATATGACTACATAGGTACATATAAAACGCCCAAGACTCAGAAACAAAAAATACCTACTCGCACTCATCACACGAATATTTGCCCTGACCGGGAATCGAACCCAGGACCGCTAGCTTCGTAAGCAAGGTCACTACTTACTTAGTCACTACCAACTACCTAGGCCATCCACGTCGTTACATGTTACCTGTCACGTCACACTCAATAACTTAAATTACCTACTTAATACGTATTTATTTCACCTAGGTATACTATAGGCAGGCCGGCCGGTACGAAATACCTTTTATTAAATCTGGATATAGTGGTACCTACCTAAGCTAGGTTTAGACATCCGTATACAGAACAATATTTAAGCGTTTTCGGCAGCGACATTGTCGCTCGATAGCTAAGTACGCGCGCTAAAACAAAACGTAACCGAACGCAATGACGCCGCGGCCCCGACAAAGTTCCCTCGAAATCCCCCAAAGATCTCGTTTCGTATTGGTTCGCCCCGCCACAGGCCCCGCCCACAGCCGCAAGCCGCGCGATGTACCTTTGTTTGAAGACGACCTACTGTTCTCTATACTGTGGTAGGGGAGAGGGGGGACACTTGACTCTAACAAAAATTAGCGCTTTAAAAATTGTTTTCCCAATCCCGCAATATTTTTGAACCCCGCAACATAGGGTAGACGAGAAAATACATCCTCAAGTTACGTGAAGGGGAGGTAACCTAAAAAAAATAATTTCCAAGATTTTATTTTACCACTTTGTTGGCGTGACTAATATGTATATTCATGCCAAATTATAGCTTTCTGGTACTAAGAGTCTCTGAGCTAGGCTGCGGACGGAGGGACGGACGGACGGACATGGCGGAACTATAAGGGTTCCTAGTTTGACTTCGGAACCCTAAAAACAAACTTCAGCTAACGTGAAAAAAAGATACGGCCTCGTGAATAATCAACAGTATGAAAAAGGTGTCCGCGTCATGTATCATGGTTATATAAAGACGAAATCACTTGAGTATTTGATGCCTTTAGATTTCTTATAACTGTTGGGAGTGGCGCAGTCACCTAAAATTGTCATTTTGTTGTTATAAAAAAAATAAACGCCTTATATTGTGCTGAATTTACAATTACAAAATAACTGAAAGGGCATTGGGTAAAGGGGTTTGGGTAAAAGAAGAGGTTTCAGTTATTATTATTATATATTAAAAGTCGTGTATAAATTAATGGTGTGATTTGTTTGACCTTATATTTAAAATAAGATATTTATTTATTGTCACAAAATAGTATAAACACGTAAAAAAGGCGAGAACAATGTTTCATTTTGCATTCATTACTTACGTTAACCCGATATCCAGTTATCCACTCGCATCACTTATATACTAAACTTCAACACCTAGTGTAACTCCCACTCTGTTCGATTACACCTTGCATTCTGGAACGGATTGAATCGATAGGTTTCTCAAAGAGATTGGAACCACGAATACTACCCCACATGTTTGAACACTGATCTTCTAAGGCTTTCGGAGTTCGCTCATTCTGGTGATTATGTTATGGTGACCTAGCCAGGCCAAGGAATAACCCTAATTATATGTTCTTTTATGGGTTTGGCAGCATGCCTACGATGATGCAGACCCTCACTGTAGAACACGACGAACAGTATCCAGACTTGTATTAAATAATCCAGCGTAGTGAGTTGTTGGTTTAAATCCATTCCTCATAATCCCTCACCGTGGCTTGACACGGGGTGTGCTGTTGCTGTTGTTATGAGTTGTGGTCTACAGACCCGTTCTTTGCCGGGATAGCAAAGATCCCTCCTCTTCAAAGCGCCGTACCAATAAAACAACAGGTTTCATCTGTAAAAGAATTGAATTTGTAATAACAATTAAAGATATAAGTAAAATAAAATAAATAAATACAAAAATAATTTAATTTTTTATAAAAAGATGAGTAAAAAAATACAACTTACGTTCACAGCGGTTTCTCTAGCAATATCTGACAAATTTCTACCTTCACTGTGCATACCAATTATTTGCTTTATTGTGACCAGGTCAATATTGCAACGAGAAGTCATATTTTCAACAAAAGTAAAATCTTAACACAAGGCAATCGATTAAGCAGCTAACGAAGGAACAAGCGTAAGTCTTTGTAATAATCAGTCTGGTATTTATAAATCTTTATTAGTCTACCCTCTATTAGAGATCTTAACGTGTTTCTGTTTCTTGTAAAAATAGGCAAATCATAATAAACTACTAATGAATTTCGTCTTATCAGTTAATGGCTCGATGGTCCAACGGCACAAATGGCCGCCTACATTCACGGTCCCGAGTGAGTCCCGGGTTCGATTTCACTTCGTGGATGAAGTGTTTTTGATAATTTGAACCTCTTCATTTGGAATTGACTAATAATTTTGGTGTATGTAGCACTTAACTAACAGTTTGCACTGTGATGGGTACCTGCTTATTTAATGTTTTTTTGTTGTAAAAAACATAATCCTAAATAAGTACCTACCTACTTAAGTGCTTTGTACCTAGTTGTCTAACCGTACACATTAATTAGTTAAATGCTTAAGTATATGATAAATGAAGTGTTAGCTACTCGCCAACAGATGGCGTTAGTGATCGTAAATGATGCTAATTTTGAATGTTACTTCTATACAAGAAAACAAAGTTAATTTAAATGTCGATTGATATCGCTGTTACTCGATTCCTACATCGCGCTGACAAGATTTAGCCAGCGAATAATATAAGGCTCGGGAACTTACTCTTTATTTGATATCCTTTTTCACTAGCTCATTCGAGATTAATTACTGATTAGATAAACGTGTTGTAATAGTGCTGTGTGATTTTTGGGGCCCTCCTTCCCTAGTTTATTCTGAAAATGTGTTACCAGCTGTTCCCGTGCCCACTTCGTTAGGCAATAAACATTTTTTTTGTGTTTACTTTATTATATAACCTATGACACTCACAAATAACGTGGCTTGCTATAGGTACCTAAAAGAAATTTCAAAATCGGTTTGGTAGATCCAGAGATTACCTCTTACAGCGTCACAACAAACTTTACCTATTTATAATATTAGTTTAGATAACGGTAGATTTACTAACAAATTAAACATACAAGAAACAGTTTTTTCCATATATTTTTATTTTTGTTGTATCGTAAAAACGGTAAAACATTCAAGCGTCAAATTTGGTATGATTATATGGCAAACCTTGAAGAAAAACAACAAATAATAAAAAATGCCCAAGTGTGAGTTGGGCTCGTGCTGATTCGGTTCGAAATCGAATTCAAATTGGAGAATATAATAGTCCCTACTGTCCGGCGGTACGGAACCCTCGGTGCGCGAGTCCGACTCGCACTTGACCGGTGTTTTTATTTCGCAATTTCATACTACATGTAAATAAAACGTTACTGTTCTTCAACTACACCGCCTATCGACACGAAATAAAACCAAAACGATCTTACTAACAGTCTAAGGCACTAAAATACAATTGTCGAAAAAAATCACGCCCCCAATTTATTATTACGAGGTTTTTCATAAACTTGTGGTTATTTTTCCTACTTTTTTTTCAAAAATGTAAAATAACTCAATAACTGTATATTCTATATATTCCGGTAAATTTAATATATTTATAGCTCCGGTTGTGATGGGCTTTAGGCCGTGCAGGGCGGTGCGGCGCGGCCCGGTCGTTGTATTTGTTTCACCGCGCATATCGCGATTTGATTTTTTAAACGTACCTATTAAATTAGCCATGGGAAAACATTATTGCAGTCTTATTTGGCTACGAAAGTTAAAGTGACAAAAAATGAATTCATACATAAGAATAGTATTTTGTAATAAAGCTTTTAAACTTATTAAAAATTCCAAGTACTGGTCCGAAAAGGAACGTAAAAAGTAACTCCGGATCCCAGACTATAAAACTTATTGAGCTTAAAAGGTTGTTATAGGGGTCAATCAACTATTCTTTATACACTATCTTTTTCAAGTTTGTAAGGCTTTTAAGCATAAATAAAATCTAAATGGGTTTTCTTTAAAATATTGCGTGTTTTTATTACACAGATAAACAGTGAATGACCCGGTAGATATATTTATTAAACAATTAAAATTTCTTCTTTCACTGGTAACTTAGTGGACCATGTTGTCCCAAGTTACCAGTATTTTTGGCAAAAATGTTATTCTGATTTGGATAGCTTATTTTCACTTGAACTGATAATAAATCTATTGATTAAAAAATATAGTTTATACCGGGCTTTGGTTTAACAGTGTTGTATAGTTTCCGTGTTTTATAGATGACTAGCTTTCCGCCCGCGACTTCGTCTGCGGAGAGTCAGAACTTATGGTACAGGCATAGTTTATATCACCTTCAAACAGGTTTTTTATGAAATAAGTCAGTTTTTATGAAAGAACGTGAATTTTAAGTAAGCGGTTCACAAACACCTTTCATTTTATGACTCTAAAACAATAAAATTGCCATACAAAATAAATTCACTGCCCCTTTTTCACCATTAGGTTTTTTTAATCAACCCTAGATTTAATAGATTGATAATTTAGTCATCTCATCTATTTACTAAATTTCTATACAAACAATTAACCAACTTAGCAGAAGATCTTCGAAAAACACCAAAGCTGGATATTTTCTTTATGTTACAGTATTTAGTCGCAATACCCGTTTTCATATCTTGTAGGTATATACGTTTGAAAGTAACTTTATTTCCATACAAACTTTACAGTCAGTATCAGTAGTCCAAGATCCCAAGTTTTTCCCTTTAGTTTTTTTTTGTTGATGATGGATTTGTTCTAGACTAATTGTTTCTTTAAGGGGCAAGTGTTTAAAAAAAACTGAAGCTTGCACTTTTTTAGATGCTAACATTCATGTAACTGGAAATAAAAAACAACTCAATTACCTCAAAAACTTTCACCCCGCTTTTCACACTGTTAAGGGCTTATTTTAAAACCTGTTTTTTTATTTAATTAATATCTAGTGTTGATACCAAGTTTCATATATCTAACTTGCCCAGTCATAATTCTTATGTATAGGTAAACAGTAACCTTAATACCAATAATGTCCACATTTCTCACATCAAAAATGACCAAATTCCCACAACAACTTCTACCCCCATATTACCCCCTTTTCCGCAACTGCCGTATTTTTTTCAAACCTAAACGATAACCGAAGTCACTTATTTACTAACTTCTAACTAACTTCTTAAGTAGCAGCCTGAATACTAATTTTCACATTTCTCACTTTAAAATTGACCAAAGTCCGATACTTCTACCCCCCCCATTTTACAACCTTTGGGGTAGTTTTTCCTAAATCGCCGTAAATAACATTTTGAAATTTTAGTTATACCTGAAATACGTGTCTCATTATGTTCACTGAAGAGCATTTCTACCAAGTTTCAAGTAAATTTGACCATGAAAATATTTTTTGCCACAAAAGCTTTGCAACCCCCTTTCATCCCTCTAGGGATTCAATTTTAGTAATCGCTGAAATACGTGTCTTATTATTTGCATTGAAGAGCATTTCTACGAAGTTTCAAGTAAATTGGACCATAAAAAAAAACCATACAAACTTTGCAACCCCCTTTCATCCCTTTAGGGGTTGAATTTCAAAAAATCCCTTCTTAGTGGATCTCTACATCACAAAAAACAAATACTGTCCAAGTTTCATATTTCTAGCATTAGTAGTTTTGGCTGGGCAATGATGAGTCACCCGGGACATTGCCTTTTATATATATAGATTAATAGCCACATCATATAAGCCATGTCATTTTCTGGAGATAATCTTAATATCATCAAAAATTATTACTTACCTAATTTAACGTAAATGTAAAATACTAATTTTGAAACAATGTTTTCACGTTGAAGAAAAAGATAAATAACATTTCGTGACTTAACTTGAATAACACATCCATAAACCTATTAAAATATTTCGCAATTGACAGCCCTAACTTTGGGCGCGGAAAACAGACGGGCGTAGCGGGGTGAAGAGGGAAGTAGGTATTTAAAGCACGGCATTTGGGCTCTTGGTAAAGGAGATTCGCTTCGACGTGTAGTTATTGTTTATTCTTATGACTCTGGTATTAGCTGATTCTTTTTAAAATTTAGTTTTTTTTTTAAGTTTAAGTGAGATATTTGAGTGAATGATAATTTGAGTAAGTGCAAGTGCACCTTCTGAGAAAATGTATCTTCTGAGAATGTGTTCTATCTATGAAAATGCACTTTTTGAGAAAGTGTACCCATTGGGATGTGCACTTTTAGAGACAGCGTAGCATCCACGAAAGTGATCCTTCTGAAGAAGTGCACGTTTAAAGAAAGTGCACATGTCGGGAAAGTGAGCATTACAAGCCGGACCAGTTCAAAATTTGATTATAAAATTTAAGAAGTACCTGCGTATTTTTAAACTCATTAATACTCATTAATTATTTATTGATGAGAAGAAGAACAACTCGTAACATCAGTCGAGGATCAATCAATGCTGATCAATAGAGGACAGATCTATCATTTTCACGGTTTAGTTTCAAGGAGACACAGTTGCAATGGGACGCATTCTCAAACAGACACATGCCCAAATAGACACATCAAATATTGTACTAGTTATTGGTAGACCCCGGTATCGGAGGTGCAAAATGGTAGCTGTCAATTTCGAGCCATTACTAGGGAAGGGTAAACATTGTTTTGAAATATTAACTTCATGTCGATAAACATAGTTATATGTCGATATTTTATTATATCATAATGATAGCGTTTATTCTATAAAGTAGGACTATATAATTACAAAACCAACATGTATTGAACATTTTTATTATTTACAAAAAAAAATCTTTCATCATTAAGAAGTTTTAGTTATCTTCTTAGCATAAAGCATTCATAAATAAATTTAAAACAAAATATAAACTCTTTTATATTCACCAAAGGTCATACCATGTTCTTGATGAATGATCAGATTCTTTGCAGTAAACTAGTGTAGTTACAATAAATATACACAACAATTATAATATCTATTATAATATTTATTATCAGTATAAGTGGCCAGTATTAATCTCTATTGAAAAGGTTTATCACAAGAGTGTTTATGCACTGCTCTGCAACTCGAAACATAAGAAAAGTAATAGCAACCATAGATATATATTTTGTTGTACAGTCGAGTTCATAAATATGTGTACACTTTATATTTTTACGATCAATGATTATCATAGATCAAAAAAAAATAACTGTGTACAACCTAATGTATAGAAAAATCGTGTATCGATATCAACATCAAAAATATGATTACCCATCCCTAAGAACTTGACAGCTACCATTTTGCACCTCCGATACCGGGGTCTAGAACTTACGTAAGTAGTTGGATGGAGATGGTTGATAAGATGTATGTACTCTATGCAAAGTAGGCTTTTCATTGATAACTGGTCGCATACAGCTATTGCAATCGTGATGATACTATAGTATTTTCAATGTCTAGAAATCTGCTGGTATTTTGATAGATAAGATCAAACAATATAAAGGATAATAAAGTTAATTATTATTAATAACAGTAGAATAATTTTATGTTCTGAAAAATGGATCATCAGCTTTTATTTTGGTACACATTAAGAAAGAAAATTCAAAATGGTACCAGTAATTAGAGATAGAGAAGTGTTAATAAGTCTGAGTGTAGTACATCCATTATTCATCCATCAAGAATCTGATCACATTATAAGAAACGCAAACCATTGTTGTCCAAGAGACTGCAAAAGAAAAGAAAGCTAAGTTTTTACTGGTGAGTGTAAGATTGAGGTTTGCAGTTTTATGGACTCCATTCCGAAACTACGAAATATAAGACGAAACAGAAAGGAGAAAATAATATTAATATTCCGGATTTTTTAGCAAGAAATATACACTATAAGTATCGATGCAAATACAAGGTTTTAGGTTTGAACCCAGTAGACAATTCAGTTGTGCCTCAAGTAATGAGTTATAACTTTTTAATACATTAGGATCCTGATATGAAAATGCTTGTTTCCGCTACAAACGATGCCCGCAACGATGTGATGAACGTGTTAGAAACGATGATTTTGAACACGATTACGACAGATTGCGGTTACGGTGAAGCTAAAAATTTCCATACAAACTGCGATAACGGTTTTCTTCCCTTGAACCAAGTCCGATTTTTGAGTTATGTTGTAGATATTATGAAAAACTAGGTCTGTCTGTATGTTTTCATTTCTAAGAAAATATTTCTTAGAAAGAAACAAATAAAGAAAATAAAAATCGGAAACGTACGGACCTAGTTTTTCATAACAACTATAACATATTCACAAATCTTAAACTTCTGATATGATTTAGGGGATGAAACACGTTATCGCCCGGAGCTACATTTGTCATAACGTCTGTGAGACGAAAGGTTAAGCGTCGTCGGTTCACAATCCTCTTAACCCATTCATTGCCGACGCCTCATATTTTTACTCATCACGCAGTGCCGCCGCCTTCCACGCAACATAAAATTTTGGTATCAGCATTTAAGTACAGTTGTTTTCTAGCAAAAAAAAACAAATAACTCGAGGACGCGAAATCGCCCTCGCCCTCTCAGTTTTAGCGTTGGTTTTAGGGACATCCTGTATTTATTGTTTTTTTTGTCCATTATGCTTATTAATATTATGCGAATTAACAATTATACGTCCCTATTAATGTTATGCGACTTTGAAATAGGACAATTTAAGCACCTTTATTTACATCCAACTGAGTAAAGAATTCAACATTAATACAATTAAAAATTAAAACTAAACTTATTTAAATTAAAATTAAACTAAGCTACTCAAATATCAAAAATATAAATAGTTTAGTTTAGTTTATTTATTAATCAATGTAATATTACAATATAAGTTGCATTGCATGTCAAAAAATACGAAATTACATTGAGATCGTCAAAACATAAATACTAATAATCAAAGAATACAAAAATAATTAATTAAAACAACAACAATTAAACATCAAATAAATGGTCACTCGTCCGATGTCAATATACAAGGATTAATAACTGTCAACACAATAATAAATAAATTTACAATTTTAGCTCCATATATTCATCCACAGAGTATAATGGATTATCCAGTAAAAGGTTTCTAAGCTGGTGTTTAAATGCTTCGTCGGAATGTACATTTTTAAGTTTGGCGGGTAAGAATCACAACTATAAAAAAAACACCCCCTCTAGCAGGTCCGCTCGCGGCATGGTCCCCCGAAAATCTAATATATGCGTTTTAATATACACTCAATAGGGGTGAAATTGGTCTCGGTGGCCTCTATCGTCCAGCATCTTTTGATGCTCAACCGATGTTACACTCTGTGCATACAAAGTCGGCAGGGAAACAGACAGACAGAAAGACGGACGGACATGGCGAAACTATGACTTAAGCATCGTTTAAACTGACGGACTGAGAATAAATTATAGGGTTTTTATCACTTAAGTAATAATGTGCATGCATACAAAACATTATAAAAAACAATAGAACACAAAAACATTTACAATTTTCTATTGTAATTCAAAGCTTAAACACAAAAATAATATGAAAAATGTGTGTTGAATAGGTGTTGGTGTTCCTGGATTCTCACATTGAGGTTAACGTGGAGTGGTTGCCGCCGCTGCTCGCCAGATTGGCGGAGGGCGTGGACGGCGTGAGCGTGCGTTTCTCGCCGAGAGCCGTCACGCCTATCATTGACGTCATCAACGCTGACACCTTCGAGTATTGTTCCAGCCCATTAGTTAGAGGAGGTTTCAACTGGGGACTTCACTTCACGTGGGCCAACTTGCCAGAGGGAACTTTAAAGAGTAAGTTATTGTATCAATTATAAGTGACAATTTAAGATCAAACATAATAAATTATGTTTTAGTATTCCAATGGGGTAGGGTTCTTACTGCTCTCTCGCTAGCTCGTATATCCTTTATATGTTGTGATTTATCTATAACACGTCTAGTGAGATCACCGCTCACCGGCTGGACGATTGTGAGAGATTTTCATTGTTAATTTCAACTTAAAAACAAAAACCGGGCAAGAGCTTGTCGAATCATGCTCAGTGTAGGGTTCCGTCACCGTTACTACGAACACAAACAGCTGTCTCCAAAAAAACACAAGTATATAGGTTATCTAGCTTCTGCCCGTGACTTAGCCCGCGTAGAAATAGTAATTTTGCCGTCCCACGGGAACACTTATTTATTTCGGGATTCAAGCAAACTATTCCAAATTGTATCTAACCAAATTCGTCCATCCGTTTTAGTGAAGAAGTAACACAATCACGCACGCATAACCTTTCCCATTGATAATATTTGTAGGATAGAATGTAAATAAGTACATCCAGCGCACACAATCGCCCTGGCAGAAATCCTAAAAATACCCTCTCGGTGCGCGAGTCCAACTCTCACTTGACTGGTTTTCTGTATTTGTAGTTTTTTTAGGGTTTGTACTAATGTACATATAATTATAATCAACCCAAATTTGACGCGTGTGTTTTACCGTTTCTACGATACTTTGTTACTACTTACTTTACTTTGTCTTAATTTTGTATTGAATAATACAAACTGACAATATCCCAAATAAAGCAAGAAGGAAGATGTTCTTTTATCAATGAGCGCGAGCGGGCTTTGCCGCTCCTATTTACACTCCCGGCGTCAGCGACACGCTGCGAAGAACTTTGTCGCTGTATATTAT
Organism: Acleris literana; assembly: GCA_946894065.1. Classification (NCBI taxonomy): domain Eukaryota; kingdom Metazoa; phylum Arthropoda; class Insecta; order Lepidoptera; family Tortricidae; genus Acleris; species Acleris literana. Next base: position 75,068,320 of record OX335668.1, on the reverse strand, counting down.
ACTTTCATGTATAAAGTAAAGTCGCACAATTTCACACTGAACGATTTTTACGATTTAGATGTTAGTGCGTAAAGTACGAGTATTATAGTAGATGTAAGTGCCCAATTAGATTTTACTTCTAAAGTTGAATAGTTAATAAGGAATAGTTAGTGTATTATTAAAAAAAAATCATGTTTAATTTTCGGTACTGGGTGGTCGAAAAATAACTTAACCTAACCAAGCCTATTCGGATTCTGAATGGTCAAATAATTATTTACCCTAACCAACTGCATTCGGAGTACCCAATACCCCGGGTCATAAAAGGTGAACAAAAAAAAACCTAACCAACTGTAGGTAGGTACTTACTCCCAGTACATTGCAGCACATTATTTAACTTCGATATTTGACTTCGTTTTTTTTTGTTCAAAATCGCCGCATGCAATTTTTTATTTATTTATTAGTAGTAGGACCAATTCGAACGTTTCTAACTATAAAGTTGACGAAACTCTCTTATAAAATTCTAAACCCACCTTTTATCCCTTGGGAGTAGTTTTTCCAAAATCGCTGAGTCTTTTTTTTTTATAAAAAGTAGTCTATCCTCCTGAGACCCGGATTTAGTGGATAAAAGCTTCTGAACGCGTCTTCGTCCGCTTAGATTTCGATTATAGTTATTCCCTCGGGACCTTTTAAATTTTCCGGGATGAAAAGTAGCCATGTATTAATCCAGGGTACAAGCTATCTCCATTCCAAATTTCATCCAACTCCGTCCAGCCGTTGCAGCGTGAAGAAATAACAAACAAACACACACAAACTTTCGCATTTATAATATTAGCAGGATTAGTAGCATTAGTGGATAATAGCTTCTGAACGCGTCTTTGTCCGCTTAGATTTCGATTATAGTTCTTCCCTCGGGAACTTATAAATATTCCGGGATGAAAAGTACCCTATGTGTTAATCCAGGGTAAAAGCTATCTCCATTACAAATTTCATTCAAATCCGTCCTGCCGTTGCAGCGTGAAGAAGTAACAAACACACACACACACACTTTCGCATTTATAATATTAGTAGGATTTTCAATTCAATTATTTGGTATAATTATTAATTATTAGGTGAGTTTAAGTAGGTATAAAAGAAATGTCACTTGTATCTCAAGAACGAGTGAAGTGTACTTATTTTATCAGTGATAGTTTTCCTTTAACCCGTTGAATGTTATGTACTTATGTCATAAACATATACTTTACAATATCAATCTCAGTTCGAACAACCGAGTTCCAAATTCAAATATAATCTTGTATACAGACGTTCTCTACAGGACACTCCACTGGTTAAAATCGTTATATATGCTTTCTTACATTTAAGATATTTTGTATTTTATGTTTTGAAAATGACACCTTTTGAGATCAACATTCCCTTAAGGCCGGAGCCCCGCTGCTGCGCACGGTCAAGCTACACAGGTGGGTACAAAAACGCTTTGTATGAAAATGTAGGTAGATACTTCTACAGTAGTCCACGGGCGCGCTGCGCACGAAATGACGTCACTGATACACGCGTGGTCTGTTCCGAAGTGCCTGCCACGCACACGCTAGCGCGCGTGGCAGGCAAAGCCCCACCGTGACCCGCGCTGCCCGTGTGTTGCAGTGGAAAGGTGGCTTCAAAGGCGTCCGCGCGCGCGTGGATGTGCGTGGCCCGCAGTGGGGAATGTAGACACACGCAGCTGACCAACGTAGCTACGTGGCCCACACGTTTTACGTGTGCGTGCATTGGTTGCTGTGAAAATGTTGACACACGTGTCCAGACCAATGGACCCACGTGGGCGACGTGTATAGCGTGTCCGTGCGTAGCGTGCGCAGCAGTGGGGCTCCGGCTTAACGTTCCCCCACATATGAAAATAGATAATAACATAATGACATACTTATAATATTTTTTAAAGAGTAGTAGTATGCAACAATACCACAAAGGATGTTCTAAGGTATAAAAACATTTTAGCAAAAAAATTTAACCGCCGATAAATGAAAACTGAACAGCAAAAAATAATAGAGCCTTTTAAGCCTAACTAAGCTTCTACACTAATGTTAATAACTGAATCTTTTTTTTTGAGTCGGCGCTAGTGTGCGACCGAAGATTCGGTTTCGGTTTCGGCCAGTTTCGGCCCAAAAATCATTTTTCGGCCAGAGGTTCGGTTTCGGCAAAAAAACAGCCGAACCTTTCGGCCGCACATAAACTTACAGCATCGTACTTTCGGATCGCGTTCGGCTAACGTCGGGTGCACTCGGCACGGCTGGCAATATGGCGTCGCTCGCCTAACTTCGCCAGCCACGGAAACAGCGCTCTTTGCCCGCGTAGTGACGCTTGTGTTTGTTCCCGAATAATAGTAAGTAATTTAATTAAGTATTTTATTTTGTTTTTGCTATGAATTCATCATGTCATAGTTAATTCTTAACGCTTATTTTCATAATTTACAAACAGATTGACGGGTATATTGGTTATTTAGGATATAAGCGCGGAAGTTTACTTATTTCATTAAAAAGCATTCTTTTAATTTAATATAGACGTGTAACGTAATTTCATTTTATTGTTTTGTTTTGATCAAATTTTGGTAGTCAAATAAAAGAGGTCAGTCAATTTGATTAGGGATTTTGACGATTTTGTACGCTTACGGTTAGTCTTGCTATTGATAATTTCGATTATTAGATATTATGATACGGTCAAGCTGGTTTCATGATGAATACGGGAGACAGACGTAGTAGTTGTAAAATTGCACCTTTCTAAAATAAGTATAGTCGCCAATAAGCTCTATATCTTTCCCAAGATATAGTTCAAACGTTAAATTTGACATAAATAAATAAAAGTTGAACGTAGAAACCTATAATATCAGGCCCGCGAGATGTTTCATTAATCAAATATCTGGAAAGAACGGCGCACTGACATTTTTATTCATCGTTTTAGTCACGTTTATAAAAGGTTCGGTATCGGTTTCGGTTAAGGTTGCAACTATAATCAAACCGAACCTTCGGTTTCGGTTTCGGCAAAAAAACATGTTTCGGTCGGACTCTAGTCGGCGCCAAACTAACAAACAAGCAAATTAACTATTTCGTAAAGTGAAATGATGTATGTGTATGTGCTACCTGATTGGTTTGAAGTTGGTGCCAAGCCAAATAAGGTTGGTAACAGACAAAGTTAATTTCACATTTATATTAATTATTTACATTCACATAACATTTATTATAATATTAGTAGAGTATTGATAACGTAGGTTAAGCATGGGTAGTGTTGCAGTTACCTGGTAGATTGAGCTGTTGTACGTAGGCGTAAAATGTAAAAATCGAAGTGTCCCCCCAGAACTCATAAGTAGAGGCTGTATTTTTTTACCGCCTGTTTCACAATCGACAAGTAAAGTATATTTGACAGATAAATGTACCTAGCCCTTTCTCCTTTTTACACTTGAAAATAGACACTGAGGGAGCCAACTTTAAATGGCAGATAAATTTACTTGTTGATTGTGAAACAGCCACTTAATGTCTTACGTCTTGTAATGTTTCTTGACCTGAATTGAATTTGGCTTGGCACCGACTTCAAACCAATCAGTAGGTAGCACATACCATCACACACATACATCATTTCACTTTACGAAATAGTTAATTTGCTTGTTTGTTTGCTTGGTGCCGACTCAAAATTATTTATTTAGGTATTAACATTAGTGTAGAAGCTTAGTTAGACTTAAAAAGCCTCTGTTTTTTTTTTTGGTTTTCAGTTTTAATTTTTAGGCGGTTTAATTTTTTTGTCATAAAGTTTTTATACCAATTTCACTTTTCAGTTTCTGTCTCTGTTAATAGCTACTAATTCTTTGATTACCTCCTTAGTTTAACTATTCATTGTTTCGCTACAATACACAGCCGTGTCTATACAATTCGTTCCATAGATGAGTCTCGTGAAGTTGCTACTTATGGAAAGAGACCTCCAGATAATGTTGTTCCAAAAGATGTGAACAATTGTGGTGGACTTTTATCTGAGGTAAAATTTGCTGTCGAATCCCGTGTGATGTTGAGAAGTAACATATCGGTATTTGACAGCCTCGTCAATGGTGCTATGGGTATTGTAAAAACAATAAAATGGCCATCACTACTCAGGGATCAAGTAGAGGAAGGGGAATTATCGGACTGCATATTAGTACAATTTGACGATGAAAGCATAGGAAGCAGAATATAAGATAGCGATGGTTGTGTCGCCATAACTCCAGTGGTTGCAACTTTTCAAGGTAAGAAAGTGTTTGCCAAAGGGCAGGCATATGTGGCGCTAAGTAGAGTAAAAATACTTGAGGGTATTGCTTTATCTGATCTAGAGCCAAATAAGGTATTACACAAACCTCACGATGAACGAGCTTTAGCAGAAATGCAGAGACTGAGAGGTCTACACACAGGAGACTGACATAGTCTAAGCTCCTACTGCATTAAACCTTATGGCAGATCCGACATATACTACAGCAATAGATAATACTTAGGAACACTGGATTATAGTGGGTTGCCGTCGCATAGTCTGGAAGAACATTATTTTTTGTTCATCCTCATACCGCTATTTTAACTGAAAATTACACCATAAGTTGGCAGAACGAAACGTTTACACCTTTGGTGATTAGACCCGCATAGGTTTCCAGCCCCAACCCTGGCAGGTTTCAAGGTCAGCCATGATTCATGAGGCCAAAAATGGGGTCTATTACCTCATCTGGTGGCTCGACGAAACCGATAAAGATCAATAGCCCTAGGCGAGCCTTTCATGAATATATAGGGTTGCGTGCCATCAGCCTGGCAGTTTTTCCGGTCAGCCACCTCAATAAATCAAGGTTAATATCTTGTAACGATGAGAAGTCCATGTATAAATGAAACATTCAAGGAATATTTTATGCAAACCGTAATATTTTATTAAAATGTACGCATTGAAAGTCTTGCGCTTCATATGTGTTAAAATAATAGGGTAAATGAATCAGTTGTGGTAATTTCCCATTGGTATCTTAAAATATGGGAAAAGTAATGTTACCGTTTAGGTTCACGGTTTTATGAAAAATATATTGTCTTAGATTTTTCGTTTTTCTTTGAAGGAGGATGTTATGTTACGAATGCAGATTTCATTTTATAAGAAGTAAGTACAGAAGGTCTTACAATAAATTATTTTAAATATAGCGGTGTGTGAGGAAAATAAGGTTCATAGTGTCGCTTCACGTCGCTTCGTTCGAAGGAGCGAATGGATATGCATGACATGCCGTGTCACTCTCACATCGTCGATCCCGTTCAAGACCACCAAGGGTGCCAAGAATAGCTTGGCGGGTAGGGTAGGCAGCAACAAGCAAGCGCTTCAGTCAGTTTTCCTAAACTTCTCGATTAATTTGTTGTCTTGTGCATTGAGGTATGTTAACTAGAGGCGCAGTAACCATGCCAAATCCATGTCACATCACAAGGGCCTACAGGCCCCTATCGGTCATATATGTACAGTTAGTTGTCAGACAGACGTCGACCGTAATGGTAGGAGAAGACAAAAAGTATCTTATATCAAATTTAATATGTTAAATAATATATGGTGAATAGGTTGACTGAAAAAATTCAGTCCAGTATACAAAAAAATCAAAAATTTAAAATGTTTTTTTTGAAAATTTAACCGGCTTGTTTATTAGACAAATTACATACCAATCGAAAGTATGAAGCCTATAGAATATGCAAACGTTAGGTTGACTATTGTTTTCCCGTCATAACTATTGGGTAGGCAGGTATAGATAGGAATTCAGTACTAATAAATTGCACCAGTCTTTATTAAATAAAATTTATACCAAAATTAAGATCATTTCATGTGATATAGGGTTGACTGCGAAAAATCAGTCTCGATTCCGGGTTGGCGATTTTGAATAAACGAAATATTAATGCGAATGTATACGTGGGACAGAGATCCTAGCGAAAAATCCAGTGCGATAGAAGAGGACTCAGCATTGCAGCTGCTATTTGTCAAAATCAAATAATGTCAATGTGTTTAAAAGTACTAGTAAAGTGTAGTGTTATGAAACAAAATGAAAACAGTATAAAAAATATATACCTCAATTATGCTACAGTCATAAAATGTCAAGAATACAATAATATTTGGAAATGTCAAAATGCGGAATTTAAAATTTAAACAAGCCGGTGCAATTTAAAGAAAAATATCCTTCAATTTTTCATTAATTATATACTGGACTGAAATTTTTCAGTCAACCTATTCACCATATATTACTTACCATACTAAATTTGATACAAAATAGTTTTTATCGAATAAACAGCCCGGTGCAAATCGTCTCCTATTCGGATCTAAGACCATAAAACAAGTTACGAAAATTGGGGAAATTCGCGATGAAAGAGTTCTTGTCAAAGTCTGAAAGACTATGGCGAAAGGAATTAGTTTTTACAGGGTTATATATTGTTTCTTTGTTCAAATTAATGTAATTCACACGAAAATAAAATATCAGTATTGCAAGTAAAACATGGTTCTATTTCCTCGACTTTTCAGGGGAATTAATTATTTTCGTACATGCATAAAATAAATAAAATTAGGTTTTGTAATTAATGTTAGAAACATAAATTACAACGTTTACTCTTGTGGGCGCTTAGCTTATTGCAAAACTATTACTATCATTCTTGTAAGTGAGCACGATCCATCAATAAAAGATCAAAGAATTTACCAATTTTTTTAGGGGAAATTCTCATGTTTTGGGCAATACTGAACTTTTCATTTCAGGCGAGCTCGCCATCTTTCTCTATTCTATATATGTCTGCGGATTGGTGTAAGAGAGATAGATATACCTAGTTTTTTTGTACAAATATTTTCGGTTTCAAAGCTACTACGTCATGTTTATTTCATTTATGAATAAATTGTAATGTGTTATTGAGTGTTACATTTAAACTCAAACAAAATGACTATGTGTTTTTTATGCATAAAGAGAGTAAAAACTTAAATCATTGTATGACAAATCTTTTCAAAAGTGTACATAAGCAATCCAATTCTGGCGGGGCAAAGTACATCGATCATTCCAGGCATTCTGGAACGATCGGACACGGAGACTATAGAAGAGCGGACCGGTTGCAAGTACAGACATTCTTTACTTGGAAAGCGAGCAGTGCGAACAAGAGCGACCTGAGCGACCATCTAAGTCTTCGAAGTTCGATAATTATTAGTAACGGTTTAAATGAGTGCGTTATTAAAATCTACTTTTGACCATCGGTGTATTAGTGCATTTCTATCAGTTACCTACCCCACGTACGTAACACTATCTATAGATTGATCCAAGTATGTATAACAAATCTTTGCCGCATCTTTGTATGTGTATATTAAGTTATTTATAATTGTTCAAACGCGGAGACCACAGTATTTGTTTGTAAAATTGACATGGGCAAAAAATGTATTTATGTGTGAGGAGCATAGGTACATGCTAATAAATGATTTATTCCAAAGCTGTCGGGGTGCTTTCGTTATCGCTCGGCCAAGATCTGGAATGATCTATTATACGTTATTATATGACTGTGACAGAATTAATATATTTTTCAGGTTCCGTACCTCAAAAGGAATTCCCAACTTTAAATCGTTATAAATCCTAAATTATCATTCTAAATTAAAAATTATTAAAGGAATCTAAATATGATTTTTGAAGTCCTATTCAATGATTCCCCATTTGTCATAGTTCGTCGACTTTTTTTTTTTTTTATAATATGGCGTCTAGTTGCCGCCATATTGAATTTTAAACACTGTCATATCTTTAGTGACACTCACGAGATTAAGACAAATCGATTGACATAAGAATCATCAAAATCGGTCCACGCGTTTAGTTTCTAGAACGCCACAAAGGAACAAACATACATATATAGGCTGTGAAACACAATACCCTCCGGCAGTCGGGTAAAAAGGAACCCTTATAGGATCACTCGTGCGTCTGTCTTTCCGTCTGTCACAGCCGATTTGCTCCAAAACTACTGGACCGATCGAGTTGAAATTTGGTACACATATGTAAGCCAGTGACCCAAAGACGGACGCGTAACGCAAATAAATGAATTTTGGATAAGGGGGCCACTTTGGGGGGATAATTAGGAAATTAAAAAAAAACGTTTTGCAGGTATTGTGTGACATGTGAAATGAAAGGGCCTGTTGTGAGCATCTCAAATATATTTTTTTTTATAATTTTAATATAAACAGTTTTTAAGTTGCTCACAACAAGCCCTTTCATTTGACTAGTCACACAATAAGGTTGGCGAAACTTTTTTTTAAATATCCTAATTTGTCCCCCAAAAGTAGCCCCCTCGTTCAAAATTCATTTATTTACGTTACGCATCCGTCTTTGAGTCACCGACTTACATATTTGTACCAAATTTCATCTTGATCAGTCCAGTAGTTTTGGAGGAAATCTGCTGTGACAGATGGACAGATAGACAGACAGACTAACAGACAGGCATATGGTGTAGAGACGGAACCCTCTCCACGCGAGTCGAACTCGCACTTGGCCGGTTTTTCATGAATTGTACCTAACTAACTAACATCTTAGCCCCTACCACTTTACCCTTTTATTACGTAAATTGTGCAGTGAGCCAAGGTGAAGGCTGATAATCAGCGCTGCGGTTTTATATATCGTGGCACAGGCTGAGCCTGAGCCCTTTACCACCTCAATGTTCTGTCTCTACGGAGTGTATTATTGTGCTTTTGTTTTGTATTGTTTTTATTTTTAATGTTTGGATTATGATTGTGAGATGGGTAGATGTGAAATGGCTGTATGGTGTAATTTAAGTTATTTTTGTGAATGTCTTAAACTGTAATGTAATGTACCTGTAATGCGTTTATGTAATGTGGCAATAAATGTTTTTTTGAATTTGGAATAAAAAATACAATACGAGTTTTTTTCTCTCTCTCTACCATTTTGTTATGAAAATAAGTGAGACGTTATATAAGTTCATGGCTTTGGTAATCACTCCTTTATTCTAAGAAGCTTAATACATTTTCCTGTTTCAAAAGCAGAAAAAGCCAATATATCGATTTTAACCTAACATTACACTTAACTAAATAATTGTTACAATATTTGAATGCAAAACAGCCAGACTACAGACAGTTACCATGAATCAAAACAGCTGCATGAATTTTCGCATATTTAAATGTATAGAGGAAGATACTTAGGGATGAATGATTTCACATTATTATTTCATAAGGGTGATTCCACGGAACACTGTAAAAAGTTATGCGTGATCATACATAAAAAATAAAAAATTGTTCTCGTTGACTTGAGAACCTCCTCCGTTTTTTTTGTCGGTTAAAAAGAAATGCACCATATTAGTTTAATATTATAATTTGCAAATACTTTAGGTACTTAATAATTTGCAACAGCCTGCTACGTATCGTTGTTTGCAGTACAGTGCAACCATTTTCTTCATAGTTATCAGCAATCTTCGTTTTTCTATGAAAGATAGGGTGCGGCATTGCAATGAAAAGTTAGATTCCAATAGGATAACATATGATTTAAATATCCAGAAACTGGATGCTGAGATAAATAAGTTAAAGGACCAGCTTGAAGTTACTTCTTTAAAGTATTTAACCGCTCAGAAGGAAGTCAAGGAGCATATCCTGGCTTTCACTCAATTGGTGGAAGAAAGTAGATTGAATGAAGAGCGCTTTAACTCTTTAATGAACAGTGGTTATGGTAATTGTGATAGATTAGGAACTTCACCAACTGCTGTGATTCAGCCAGATATGGCTTTTGATACTTCTAAGGAGTCCCCTAGACAAATTATAAGTAAGTATAAAACTATTGTTTATTCCGACCAGCTTGGATCTGGACTAGGTTTATTGTTAAATAACAAATTAAAACAAAATGTTACTAATTACTGTTACCATAATGCAACTCTTATGCAATTAAGTGATTTACTTTTAAAAGGAAGTTTTACTTTAGTAATTTTGGTAGGAAATAGTCTTAGTGTGGAGAAGTCTGGCGTAGATAAATTAATATCAACACTAAACACTATTGAAGGTAGGGGCATAGGTAAAATTATACTATGTGCGCTACCATACTCACAAAGCATGCCATTTAGTCATAATAATAGAATAGCACACTTTAATTCTTTAATATATAATGCTAGAAGCTGTAATAATAAATATCGTTTCTTTGACTTAAACAAATTTATAAAGCGACTTGATCTAACATCAGGAAAAATTCATTTGCCCAGGAAATATATTTTGACCTTGGTTGACCTATTAGCTTTTAATATAGAACCAAATACATACAGTAGTACCCAGCCCCAACAAGCCATTATTGGCAATAATGCCTTGCCTCATGATTTAAACTAAATTATAGGACAGCGATTGAATATAAATTTAATTCACCAAAATATTCAAGGTTTTTCCAGCAAAGAACTAGAAATAGGGTTGTTCTTAGATAATGAAAATGTACAAATTATGTGCATTACTGAACATTTGCTTAGACAAGAGCAATTAATTTTTGATTTTTTAAATTTTAAATTATTTAGTTATTTTGCCAGAAAAAGTGCCATTCATGGTGGCTCTTTTATAATTGTAAAAAGTACTCTTAAATCCAAAGAAAGAAAGGATATTGTAAAGCTATCGATAGAAAGGATTGTAGAAATTTCTTGCACAGAACTAGAAAGTTATATAACTAATAATATGTGTTTACAGACCACCGTTGGCTGATTTTTGCACATTTGAATCTACTATGGAACATGTGTTAAAATTAGCATGTAATACCCAGAAGCATGTTATAGTTTGTGGAGATTTTAATATTAACTTACTGGAAACGTCAAATAATACCACTAGGTTACTTAGTTTATTTAAATCTTTTAATTTAGGTAATCTGTTCTTAGAACCCACACGGATAGGTGTTAGTAGTGCAACCTGCTTAGATAATATTTTTTGTAGTTGCGAATGTTTGGATAAAGAAATATTTAATTGTTTTAATTTTGACCATAGTGGTCAGAAGGCATCTTTCATCTATGATTTTTATCAAAAACCTGATACAATAACATACCGACCTATAACTAGTAATCGTTTGGAATTATTCAAAAATAAAGTTCAGAGTAATCTTACAGTGTTACCGTTTTTACAGAATGAGTGTAATAGTATTTATAAAGACTTCTTTGGCGTAATTCTACATCAATTTAACAACAATTTTAAAATTAAAACTATTTCAAGGTCGAAAACAAAATTTAGTGAATGGGCTACTACAGGCATTCATAAAAGTAGAAATAGGCTTTATGACCTATATAGAGAGAGGGAGGACAATAAGAATGCTGACTTCCTAAATGATGTTAGGAATTATTCAAGGACCTTTAAGCAAGTTTGTTTAACTGCCAAGGCAAATTTTCTGTCTCAAACTTAAATCATCTGACAACAAGGTAAAAACTGTATGGAATATTATAAATAGAGAAACGGGAAAATCAAAAACTCGTGATAATCAAGTCACTCTGAACACAGGTGACCAACAAATCACGTCAAATAAAGACGTTGCCTTAGCATTCGAAGATTATTTTTCTAACATAGCCATTAATACTACGAAATGTCTTAAATCATCCGCGGTTGAAGCTCAATCATTACTTAGCACTAATGTCAGTAACTAAATGTAATACAAACTTTGATTTCAGCCCTGTAAATTCAGATTCAATAGTCAAGATATTTAAATCACTTAGTTTAAAAAAGACTGAAGATTTTTGGGGCACATCAGTTAAGGTACTCTTTCATATCATAGATGTAATTGCACCCCATCTAGCATTAATCTACAATAATTGCATATCAGAGGGGGTCTTTCCAGATCTCATGAAATATAGTAAAGTAATACCTCTTTTTAAATCGGGCGAGATGAGTGATATAACGAACCTCCGTCCCATTTCCATACTACCAGTTTTAAGTAAAGTCTTTGAGAAAGTAATGTTAAATGATATGTTAGGTCACTTTAACAGAAATAAACTACTTAACAATAACCAGTTTGGCTTTACCAGAGGTCGATCAACAATTGATGCGGCATCTGTACTCATTAAACATATATATAACAGTTGGGAGAAATCTTGCGATGCAGTAGGAATATTTTGTGATCTTTCTAAAGCTTTTGATTGTGTGGATCATACGACCCTTATTTTAAAATTAGAACATTATGGATTGTCCAATAAAGCTTTAAGCCTTATGTCTTCTTATCTAAGTGATAGAACTCAAACAGTTGTTGTAAACAAAACGCAATCTGTTGGAGCTACAGTGAAAATAGGTGTGCCTCAAGGCTCTATTTTAGGTCCTTTTTTATTTTTGGTTTACATAAATGACTTGCCACCAACAGTAGATAAACTTTGTGATATTGTACTTTTTGCTGATGATACTTCACTAATTTTCAAGGTAGATAGAAAATCCGTAGACTACACTAGGATTAACTCCACACTAGTTAAAGTACTTAATTGGTTTACTAGCAACAATTTGCTACTAAATGCTAAGAAAACGAAATGTGTTAGGTTCGCTTTGCCTAATGTTAAACTGGTACATTCTAGTATTTTTCTAAATGACGAGTGTTTGCAAATGGTAGATAAGGCAATTTTCTTAGGCATAACATTAGATAAATATTTGCAATGGAGTCCCCATATAGCTGTACTGGCAAGTAAACTAAGTTCGGCAGCTTACGCCGTTAGGAAAATTAGACAACTAACCAATGTTGAGACAGCTCGCTTAGTCTATTATAATTATTTCCATAGTGTCATGTCGTACGGTATTCTGGTTTGGGGTAAGGCAGCTGACATACAAACTATATTTGTGTTACAAAAAAGGGCCATTCGTTCTATTTACAACTTAAACTCCCGTGACTCTTTAAGAGAACTTTTTAAAGAAATTAATGTCTTGACTGTAGCGTCTCAATTTATTTATGAGAATATTATTTACGTTATTAGAAATTTAGATTCTTTCACCAAAAATTCTGATATACATAATTTAAATACCAGAAATAAAAATAAAATCGCTATCCGAAAATTCCGCGTCCGTAAAGTATATAAATCATTTGTTGGTCAATGCATTCATTTCTATAATAAATTACCTGACGAAGTTTTAAAGTTACCCTTTCCAGCACTTAAAAGTTACTTGAAAAGGTCGTTAATGTCTAAAGCGTATTATAGGATCGAGGACTATCTAACAGACAAAAATGCATGGCCTAAATCCGAAACTTAGTCAATAATAATTTATTCAAATGCAAAATCTTTATCTTGTCTAGGGGACACCGTTGATGTAGGAAAACATATCGAAACTTTTATGTGGTCGTCTCGCACCATCTTATATACACATAAGTAAGTTTTTTTTTTTCTCTATCTCTCCCGTAAGATTCTTAATTGACATGTTTTCCTGCTGAACTACGCATGTTATTTGATGCTATATTTAATTTAATATTTATAGCTTTATATAATGCTAGACTAAGTAGTACCATTGTAATAAGAAATATGTTTAAAAAATGACTGACTGCTGAGTTTCTTGCGGCGTTTCTTCTCGGCAGTGGTCTTCTCTTGGGAAGCGCTGGTAGATTCTTGACGTGTAAAAGTGCCCGTGCGGCCTACTTACTGAATAAATTTCTTTTATCTTTTTTTTATCTATGACACGAGTGACAAATATACTGTCAGTTGCGAGTGCATAGCGATAGCCAACCGAAAGCTATTAAGAAGCTGGGAATACTGTACCTACGTGTCCTTCATATATTGACGATTCAATTAGATTAATGTTAGATTTGAGTTTAGCTGAGACCTAAGGTTTCTTGGGTAGATTTTACCCTTATTATTGATCCTATCGATAAGTACCTAGTCGGTCCTTAAGTTCTGTCACAACAGGTGAGTCAAATAAAACTAACTTGTTTAATTTTTAATTTTAAAATATATAAAAATTAAAACCTTAATTAATGTAATTTTTTAGGAACTGATCATTATTCCACATAGTCGCCACAATGTCCGATACGATTTTTTAACATTCACGGCCGGCACCGATTAAAATAGGCACGAGTTTTCTGAAAATTTCACTTTTTGAAAACTCGTTAAAGGTTAGTCTTTGTTAACGAGGAAACTTTTTTATTTAATATTGTGAAGCCTCTCATCTCTAGGTATGTTTAGAGACCAGCATTATTTTCTTAATTTCACTCAAAAACCAGCTTACGAAGCACGAAATTTGGTGTGTTTTCGTATTTCTGCAAATTGATGTGAAATCGGAAGGTAAATTTAATGAGACATGAAGATTGACCGGTGTATAAGCGGATCTTTAGTTGCTTGGAAGACATTTGTATCAGAATTTAAAGATAACAGTCTGGTCAATATGTCACGCAAATTTCAACTCAATACTAGAACTCTTAAAAGAGTTGTAGCCGTTATCAGTATCGTGGTCTTGCATGTTTTGACCCATGCTTTCCTGCCCCGAATGGGAATGCTTAAAGCTCGTACATCATTCATATATAAAGGTTTTGATTGATGTACTACAGGTTTATGAAACTCGTTTTTTTTTTTTAATTTGTAATAAACCTTTGGGGCAGAACTTAAGGACCGACTAGGTAATTATAAGTAATTATAATACACTTTAAAAAAAAACTGTGACTGCAGTAATTCGTACCACAATACCACAATTTTTATTACAAAGTTAAAAAGAAAACTATCATGACTAAGTAGACAACAGTGAATGTGGTCTATGGTGCCTGGTGCCATATCCTCCTCGAAATCCGGCTTGCTCAGGGGGTTGAAATTCGTCGAGTCCCCGTGCAAGGCGGTTCGTCATGACTCTTGAAAACAGCTTGTAGATGTGGCTTAAGAGTGAAATGGGTCGGTAGTTCTTAATAAGGGTTTTATTACCCTTTTTAAAGAACAGTACGACAATGCTCCTATTCCATGCCTCTGGAGTTCTTCCATGGAAGAGAACGGTGTTAAAGATGTTCTGGAGCTCCTTCAATACAGGCGTGCCTCCTGCTTTTAGGAGCTCAGTTCTTTGTAACACCGTCCTCCCCGGGAGCTTTTCAATTTTTTAGGTGTTTAAGAGCCATCTCGATTTCGTGTAGGCTTATCTCTGGCAAGTCCTCAGTAAAGTGACGGGTTAATAAGGCTCTAGAGTCCTCATTTTCGGGATCAGGTGGAGATGCGTGCGAGGCGTATAAACGGCTGTAGAAGTCCTCAACTTCCGAAAGAACTTCCGACTTAGAAGTAACGATTACTCCACTGGCTGTGGTCAATTTCGTCAGATGGCTCCACCTAAGAGACTGGACAAACAATTTCGACCCCCGGTTTTGCCGCTAATAAATTGTTCTAACTATGCACATAAAATATTATTGCGCATAACACAATGTTTTCAAACAACAACATGACACCGTTTTTTTTTCATGGTAATCGCCTGAAGTGCCAAAGACAAAAGTCCTTGCTTTTGTTTGCTTTCTGCTTTAATTACTTTAAGAAAAAGGGGCAGAGGTCAAAATCCCTTCCGGAGACGTGGGAATGGAAGGCCCAGGTACTGCCGGGCTCGCACCGGCTAAAAACACCAATGCCCCTATTATCAACTGGAATTTAGACTCCCGCGGATACTACCCCAGCCAGTGCTGAAAGGCCGGAGGAGAAAGTCCTTCCTCCGTTTGCATATCCGCGGGGTTTTTCCAAAAAGGGGGGATAGGAATGGGGGTTGGGTTGGGGGGGAGACTTATAGCTATGTGAGTCGCGGAGTGGGAATCCTGATGCCGGCACCACACTTCGCTATTCGCTATTCGTTATGCGGCTGCGCCGTATTTGCAAAATATTTGCTATCGCGCTTATGCGTTATGCGTGCGAATAAAGAAAACATAGACGAATAAACCCTCCACACTTCGTCGAATATGGCGCATAAGCCGAATAACGAATAGCGAATAGCTTAGTGTGGTGCCGGCATGACGCATGCCTGCTTACAGACTACGGGCTTCCTTTCTTTTGCCCGACAATGGAAGGGTTGGGTCGAAGATCTTTTTGGACCACTTGTGTGGCTGTGGATACCATCTTTATGGGTGGGGCTACCCTTTTTGATAATTGTAATCACCAGAGGGCGGAATTTTCATGGCAAAAATCAAACGGCAATAGAGTTGGAACGTTGAATTTTATCGACTATCGATGAGTTATATTTACGAAGCATATCTATCTTTATTTCTTTATTAACAAAAATTTTGAACAACTTTATTTTTACATACGGAATTGTGGATTGTTAATTCATGGGATGTTGCAAGAAACTAGAAATATAATCAAATCTAGATAAAAACTAACATAGTTTTTTACCGCTTTAAACGCACATGAATGTGTTTTACTCGTTATGTGAGTTTCAACGTGGTTTCAATGCAATATTTTTTAAGTTGTTTTAAATTAACCTTACATTTAGAGCAGTATATTGTTGAATTATTTTCGTTGTAAGTAAAGAAAGAATACTTCTTTATCCATTTGTTTATTGTTTTTCATTTCAGATTTGCATTTTTCACATACGCGAATTAGTTGCAAAAATACTACTTACTGGCGGAAATGCCACTTAACTGCCATGCGATTTCCTTTTAATGGTGATGCAATTAGCTTATCAAAAAGGTTAATGTTATAAAGTCAGCAATTTAAAAGAAGATTAAACTTATCGATAGCTGGAAAAGTCGATAAAATTCAACATTCCTACTCTATTGACGTTTGATTTTTGCCATGAAAATTCCGCCCTTAGGTAATCACGTATATTAATCGAAGGCCCCCGAATAGGGTTTTAAAGAAATACCTATCATTGGAATAATTTGATAATTTCTTAGTTGTTTTAACTTTAATCGAGAAATCCTGAAATAGTTATAGTTTAATTTGTTACGAAGAGTAAAACTTTGTATATTTAATATACAAAGTTTCAAGTGACCAGCTCAATCTGGTAACTTTTTTCCATACTAACTTTGACTCCTCTTTTCCGCCCCTTCTATTATCATATCTTATTTTTTTTATTATATATGAACCTGGTTACCGTTTATTGCAACCTTTTAGTGAAAACCACATTAAAATTGGTTCAGTGGTTTTCAATTGATGCGAGGAGAAACAAAATTAAACAGACACACAGACAAACAGACACCAAGTCTAAAAATTGTAGAAACGTGTTCCGCTGCTCATTCTCAGGGCCCCTATAGTATTTTTATTTATTTATCTCGAATGTACAGATTTTTTCCCTTCTACAACATTATTATGTGTATAGATGTATAGATAAATATAATTATTGAATTTTTATGATTATTACTAAAAATCTTAAGAATTTAACCTACTGCGTTATGTATGCAGTGGAAATAAAATAAATAATACAAACGTTTATTTTTTAAAGCACATGCACAAAAATAAATCACAGAAATGAGAATGGCCCAAATATAATGATGAAATTGGTAAATTATTCACATAATGATACATGCTATGAAACGTATGCCGGTTACTCACGGTACCCATCTGACCATGAATCGGGCAGGGCATATGGACCGCGCGCCGGTCTGCTAATTGACCACTTATCGTCTTTCATCTTAGCAAAGTGTCCTATTTCAGTATGCAGTCTTCAAGTGTGTGATACCACTTATACCTGACATGACACGCTTCATAGCTCTTTGTGAAACTTTTCTTTTGCATTCTTTAAAGTGAGCAAACATGAGTACAAGGTCGATTCACAAGAGCTGGCACGAATGGATTGAATGAGTGAACGAAAGTATACAAGTGTGTACAATAATAACAGGTTTTCGTTTGAAATTCTAACTTCGGTTCAATGGACGGTGATAAGTGACATTACTTTTGTACTATTCCATTCGTGCCAGCTTTAGTGAATCTACCTGTATTATGAAACCGCGATTATATAGGGTTTGGAATAGCTGTCAATTCATATGCACTTTGACGTATATTGTAAAACTGTCAGCTCTAACCGATTCGACTTCGGACCTCCTTAAAAAATACCTGTATGGGCCCATAAGCGTGCTGGCAAGCTGCGTATATCGCGTTCCGAGTACGCGCGACACTTGACACGCCGCTTATCCCGAGCTCTCTAGGCGGCGCGAACGTAGCACTTGAGTAGCGTTTTTTGCGTCATATTGTTTAAGTGTTTAAATTTATAACAAAGTTACTTATGTTTTTCAACAGACGACAATATTAGCTTCAGTTTTTAATATAATAGGTCTTGTTTTTACGCATATTTCAACGCACTGCAACTTATACAGATAAAAATTATGACCTTAAGAAAAACACTCTAGAATGGACTTTCATATAAAGATTTCTATTTCATTTTACTCATTTCTACTTTTATATAGTATTATCTTGATAATAATGTAAATTATATGTAATGATACCCATTAAAATTCCGTTTTTACACTGTTTAAAGTTAACAAAACTCGCATGCAACACACTGAACTTCGACTGCTCAAAACGTTATAAATTTGTATAGAGAGTGTGTTTGATCTCGGTCTGTAATTATTCATTTCATTCCGTATTGAACGAAAGTATACTCAATTAAATAAAAAACGTACTTTTAAAGTAGTTAGGCTTAAAATAAAAAGTGTCTCTCGCGCGTGCGGGCACGCTCCGGATAGGAGCAGAGTCAAAATTTAGCGTGCCCGCACACTTAAGCCGGAGCCCCACTGCTGCGCACGCTACGCACGGACATGCTATACACGTCGCCCACGTGGGTCCATTGCTCTAAATACGTGTGTCAACATTTTCACAGCACCCAATGCACATACACGTAAAACGTGTGGGCCACGTGGCTACGTTGGTCAGCTGCGTGTGTCTACATTCCCCACTGCGGGCCACGCACATCCACGAGCGCGCGGGTGGTGCGACGTCCTTGAAGCCACCTTTCCACTGCAACACACGGGCAGCGTGGGTCACGGTGGGGCTTTGCCTGCCACGCGCGCTAGCGTGTGCGTGGCAGGGACTTCGGAACAGACCACGCGTGTATCAGTGACTCGTGGACTACTGTGGAAGTACCTACCTACATTTTCATACAAAGCGTTTTTGTACCCACGTGTGTAGCTCGACCGTGCGCAGCAGTGGGGCTCCGGCCTTACGCTTAGTGTCAAATACAAATTTTGACAAGTGACTGGGACAGAATGGATACCAAATTCCGCGCGTGCGGGGACGGTTACGGTCGACCATCGGAATCCCTTTGAATCGAAATCAGTGTTTTTATTTTTCAGCAAGTGAAGATTACATCCGACCTATCAAGTCCCCGACGATGGCAGGGGGACTGTTTGCGATATACAGATCGTACTTCAACTACATTGGCAAATACGACTCCGGCATGAACGTGTGGGGTGGTGAAAATCTAGAGATGTCCTTCAGGGTGTGTATACAAAATACATGTCATTTAAGCAAGGTGCTATATGTATGTATGTATGTAAATTCTTTATTGCTCTTTGTTTTTTATGTTAGGACCTTAAACTCACAGCTTACAATGCGGAACGAAAGCAAATCAAACCGATACATTTGAATCAAAATTGCACGTTTTTGTATTTCAGTTTGTTTGTTTTGGTTTCTTATTTGGAGAAGTGCGCCGAAAGCGTAGATTATATTTGTTTTTTTTTCCACATTAGAAATTAGAATAGTAACGCTCAAAAAGCACAGGTTTCCTTAATAATCCAGTAACTTTATACATCAGAGCGTGCGTAAAAACCGGTAGTTCTGATTTTTTGCTGACTTGTTTAATTATGATGTTGGGATGTTGGGTTGTTTTGGGGTTGACAGTTTCACAGGGGGTTTCAGTGTGACTCCCAACCACGCCTGTACTGTATGAAAATTGTGCATGAGCAGTTGATAGAAAATGATGAATGAGATGTAATGTGTATTAGTGAATGCAAAGACAAATTTGTACCTGATGGTATGTCCGCAAGGTGTGTAATCGTGCAGAGTCTCGTGTAGGAGGTAATCGAGCCAGATTGAAACTGGTTTTCGTCGCACCCCTGGCGAATAGTAGGTGCCGCAGCTTGTCAAGGTTGTTCAACAAAAGTAAAAAAAAAAGTTTTAAAACAAATAACTAACCAATTTAGGTCAGTCCAACTGAAGTTGGCTTTTGATTAATATTGTGAGTCGCCGACTTCAGTTGGATTACCTACCATTTTAAGAGAAATTATTTTTTGCGTTTTTGAAGGCGGTGTTTTGTTTTTTAAAACATTTCTTTTATTTTATACTATTTAGTGATCATAATGAGCTGTTATGTGTCACTTCTTAGTTCATATGAAATTTTAAGACATTTCAAACTGACCGTAAACAACGCCGTGGGAAAGTCATAGTTATATTTAAACATTTAAATATTCTTCGTTATAGTCGCTTAACTTACTTAATCGAGATATCTTATCGCCACCCTTAAAATAGATTCCGTTGAGGAGTTCCGGTGACCATCTGTTGTCTTCATCCACTTCACTTAACCAAATGATACTTTCTGAATGCAAATGCTGGATTTGTTACTAAAAAAAACAAAAATCATTATATGTATGCCTATAACCTATAATATTTGAGGAGTTCCCTCAATTCCTCACGGATCCCCTCATCAGGTTCAAATCTGTTGGCAATGAGACCGCCTTGGAAGTATACATTATGAAACAAAAAAAAAAAATTTTTTTAATTCCGTCAAATCTGTAAAAAGTTATGCGTGGTCATACATAAAAAAAAATATACTGGTTAACTTGAGAACCTCCTCTGTTTTTTTTCGTCGATTAAAAAAAATCTTTCATTTAATAGAATAATTCGATTAAATAACTGACTGATGGGTATATCCTCTCAAATAATGCATTTTTTTTAATAACCTGTCCGTGTATATAATTGAATAAATTTAATCAAAAAATAATTATTTTACATTGTCCTGAGCTACTTTTCCTCGGCAACCTATTTGCAATGTATATGTTGTCAAGCATATTTTTTTATCATTAATACTTAACTGATGGGGGTATATATTTCAAATACCGTATCTCGTAGTATAACGCAAATAAAACACAGTACCTATTTATTGACATATTCTTATTCTGGTAATTAATTATTTATGGAAGATACAATTGCCTTAAATTTCTAATTTTGTTTTCGTTTTAGGCGAAAACGTGAATAAAATAAAGGTCGATAATTGTAATTCATAAAAAATGAAATATCGGCCTGTATGAAAGGGTAAGTAGTGTTGTAATACTCATATGTATAAATAGATAAAATACATTAATTCATTAAACAGGCTGCACTGGCACAAGTTTACACGTCAAAAATCTACCAGCGCTTCCCAAGAGGAGACCACTGCTGAGAAGAAACGCGGCAAGAAACTCAACAGTCCGTCATTTTTTAAACATATTTCATATTACAATGATACTACTTAGTCTAGCATTGTATCCTACTAATCTTATAAATAAGATTCAGAACCAACAATAATTGTAAATGATGATACCTATTATAATTACTTCATCTAGAAAATAAAATCTATGACATAATAAGTAAATTAGAATACGGGAATCCTTTGGAACGCATACCTTTTTTACGCATAATTAATCCTTTCGCGTAAAATCTTTTCGCCCTTTTAGGCTGACAATGCAGAACTTAATAAACGTCAACTTGAAATGAACAATTTAAATTCACCTTACACCGCTGCCTAATTAGTTGAAAAAGCTACAGGTGTTTCCATCTCGACTATTTATAAAACTATGTCTGAGAGTTAGAGTGACAAATTCAAAGCAAAGAAAAAAATCCCTTCTCCGAGTAAGAAAAAGTTACGTAGGTACTTGTCCGTCGGCAGTAGATTATTTTGATCAAGAAGTCATTAGGAGAACTATTATACACCGTGCCCGGGACCTGAGATTAAATGTTATATTAACATAGGTCTAATTCAGCTTTTTCAAATTTTGATTTTTTTTCATACTATTTAAATGGAATATTTTTTTTTTCTCTTTTTTTTTTTTCTCCAGGAAGCACAGCCTAAGGACGAGCTGGCAACGTTTTTCTTGTAATTAGCACTTGTTTTTGGGAAATCCCCTTGAAAGTTATGAAAGTGAGTAATTTGTCCCTTTCTTACTTGTGATGTTAGAAGAGTTAATCGAAGAAAGAGACTAAACTGTGACACGAATAAGAAGGTTTTAGTGTATAGTTAGCGTAATAAGCTAATAAGCATATATTATTTCAACACAGGATTTACTTAAAAAAGTAATGCATAAATCCTTTTAAAATCCTTAATAATTTAAAGGCTTGGCTCACAAGCACCGTATTTCAGATACATGTGTCTTTACACACATCGGCGCATAACATACGCTTCCATGATTTTGTACATTAGATAAATAAAGTAAATAGCAAATTAAAAGGTGATGGTGCACTTTAATTGTTTCGAGCTTCAAAGTCGTTGAGGGTCCGCGTATTTATCCGCATGATAAAAGTAAATACGGCTGTACCCGCCGATGGCCCCAAATGAACAATGATGACCAAGGTTGGTATCAGTGGTGGTGTACTTATTTCATCTCTTGCAGTAGTGGCAACAGTGATCTAGCGCCTCACTTGCCCTGGACCCCACTAAATAAAAGTTAAGGTTAGCAGAGCTTAGTGTAACTACTTTTTTTTTGTGCTAATCGCCTGGATTGCCAAAGTCAAAAGTCCTTGCTTTTGTTTGCTTTTCGCTTTAAATACTTTAAGAAAAAAGGGCAGAGGTGAAAATCCCTTCCGGAGACCTGGGAATGGAGGGCCCAGGTACTGCCGGGCTCGCACCGGCTAACAACACCAATGCCCCAACCTTTACCAACTACTTAACTAACTTTAAGTGGGAAGGCCCCCGCCAAATTCAGGGTACCTACACCGACTCTGCCACCAAAGTAGGCGAATGCGTTAGCAGAGTCCGCAAATGAGTCCACCAGGTAGCTAAGCTATTTTTGGTTACTCCGATTTTTTTATTGTACAACATTTTTTTCTGTGTAACGGAGTTTTGTCCTCTAAAGCCAAAACAGCACTTATAATATGAACGGACCCAAAGTAGGCGAATGCGTCAGCAGAGTATTGAAATGAGTCCACCGGGTAGCTAAGCTATTTGGGTACACCGTTTTTTTTATTGTACAAAATTTTTTTCTGTGTACCGGAGTTTTGGCCTCTAAAGCCAAAAGCACTGATAATATGAGCGGAAACTTAGTTAAATCCTGTAAGAGCCACTAGACTTCATTGATCGCCGCTTTATCCAACCCAATCTAGGGTCATCGCAGCATGTTTTCTGCTTCCACTCATCACTGCTTACATTATACCAACTTAGTATTAACTCCGTTTTACCAAACAAAAACGATATGTGGTAAAAATCACACAAATTATCTCTTTTTGGGTCTAATAGCCCTCCGCATAAATCCTGATTATTTTTGTAAGATACGTCTCTTTCTATCAGGGTGTTTCTCTGTAAACTTGGAACTCATTGTCTTGGTTACATTTTGGCAAAATTACTGAAAGTAATTAATAATCAAAACTATTTTTTAAATAACACAAAAGTGATGTTCATGGTCCGGTTAGTTTTTTTTACAAATATTAACTCATTTATTTATTATATATTTTTTAACACCTTCAAAAACAGTACCCTGGCGTGTCCCAAACCCAGAATTCTTATTATAGGGCAAATTATTGGCTATTTGTTGCAATTTGGCAAGACCTTATTATGAAACTTTAAAAGTGTATTACATGCTGGATATTAATTGTTTATTATTTTCATTCTAATGTATTTAGATTTTATTCTAACCTGATTTAAAATCTGTCCCTCGGCTTAAAAAACAGTCCCCTGTAGCAAATTTAACAATAATATAGACATATTTGTAAAAGTCTATTGCATTATAGATATTGCAATGGGCAAAAACAATACTAATATAATAAAGCAAAATTCATAACTTCTTTTTATTCGTGTTAATTTATAGATAAACTTGACAGGGGACTGTTCAAAATTACGAGTTTACAGAGAAACGCCCATCAATCGATAACTTCCTATTTTCCCTAGGACCCCTTCAGAGCTCTTGCAAACGCTTCGTGCAAACCCTATTTCTTACTGTCTTGCCTGGTCTATGGTCCATGTTGGAGTCGCGTGGCATTACATGATTTCTTCATCTCTATGTATGTACCATCCTACTTGTTCGCTATCATCTATTGCTGCCGCTGTCGCCTAAATCTCAAAGTTGAGGCCAGAACATTAATCTTAACCATTTTTGTTACTCCCAAAGAGCTCATATTAAAGAAAAAATTGTAATACGAATAATACAAAGTTATTGAGATTTTGGTCTAGCTGCTTGTACTGATTTCTACAAGAAAATGTGGTCTTGTAACATATTTCTTCTTCAAAGTTCAATGAAAAATGAGATTCGTGGGTGGAACTTTATTAAAATCACATACCTAAGGGTAATAAACAAAATTAGAAATTAAGTTTAGTATCATTTTACACCAATGAACATTGATAGGCTGAAACCGAATCAATAATGCAATCACCGATTAAAGTTCTAAAACGGTTTTATCCACATAACGATTCGTATTGTCTCTCCCATGTTCCAATGAAGTATTTCACTGTAACTTTAAAACTCATTGCAAGTTCTAGTTTTAAACGTCCGGCTGTATAATATCCAGGGATCGAAAAATGCGAGCAAAATCCATTGAAATGACGTATGACAACCAGTTAGGGATGCCGATGATTCTAAATTTATGAACTAAAATATTAGGTACCTACTAAAATAATACAAATAAATATTTTTTTACAGATGAAATTGAACACAACCCGAAACTCAGTTTACTGGGTGGTATAATTTTTTATTATATTTACAATTTCAAATCAAATATTTTCCAATTTTACACTTGGGATATTAAGTAATAATTTTCGCAAGTACGGTGGCGAGACAATGCAAATAATACAATCAGATTGACAATCATGACAAGATAATACTCGTAAATCTATAGACAATGTACTTATCAATTCTTAATAGTTTTAGTTTAACATTATAGATAAACCATGATCACTGATAGGGGCAATTTATTACCATACTGATAACAAGTGCTTTCATAATTATAAACACATTCCTCCATACATATTTAATTTATTCGATTATATTATAAGTGACAACCCTAGCCCTTCAATGAATTTTGCTCGCATTTTACGATCCCTGATAATATCTCACGTTGGCAAAAATCTAGCGTGGCGAATATTCATGGTTAAAGGAATCCTGCATATTGTGGTTCGCTATGTTGTTGTTGTGTCACTGCTAGGCACAATTAAGCCTCCCTCCGTTTCTATTTCTGTTCATAATTATCTTGAACTCTCCCTCCAATCTTAAACACAAGTACCTATCAAGTTCATACAGGTTACATTCTTAGGGCCGAGTTCACCAACAATTAAACGGACGGTTGAGTCTTAATCAGCCATTAATCAATACATTTGACACCCGTTATACCGCTAATCGTCCGTTTAATTGTTGGTGAACTCGGCCGTTATTTGGTCTGCCGCGATGCCGGATTCTAACCATTTGTAGGTACACATAATGTACGTAACTAAAACTATTGTTGACTGAGGGCACAGAATAAGTAATAGTAATAGTACAACTGAGGGTTAAAGGGACAAGTTACTGATGTGATGCAAATGATGCGTAAAGTACGGCCAATGAGACGAGATAAAGAACGTAAACAAATTGACCGTTACTGAGTTATATTGCGATAGCGAGCGATTATTATCTGTCCTTACCTAGTCCGGTCATAAGTTCTGTTACTGAGATTTATTACAAGTAAAAAAATAAATTAATGGAGTTTCTTATAAATCTGTATATTAATCGAAACATTGATTTATAAAGAATATAAATAAAAATAATGTATTCTAAACTATTGCAATTATTTGATGTACGAGCTTGAAGTATTCCCATTTCGGACTAGAAAATCATAGTTCAATTTACGCACGACGATGATACTGATAATGGCCACAATTTTTGTAAGAGTTCTTGTAGAGAGTTCAAATTTGCGTGAAATATTGATCAGACTTTTAGCTTTAAATTCTGATACAATTGTATTTCAAGCAACTTTTAAGATCCGCTTGCTCACCGGTCAATCTTGATGTATTATTAAATCGACTTTACGATTTCACATGAATTTGCAGCAAAAACACACCAAATCTCTTGCTTCATAAGTTGGAATTGGGTCTTGTTGAAAAATAAATAAAAACTAACTTTTAAGCGTTTTCAAAAAGTGAAATTTACAGAAAAGTCATGCGTAATTTCATCGTTGCCGGCTGTGAATGTTAAAAGATCGTCTCGGAAATTGTGGCGACTATTTAAAATGATTATTTGTTATTCAAAATGTACATTAATTGAGCTTTTAATTTTTAGACGTATTGAAATACAAAAAATAACATTACTTAGTTTTATTTGACTCAACCTTAGTAACAGAACTTATGGCCGGACTAGGTATTTATCGTACGAATAATATCTTCAGTTGGTCGATGACGGCTGTCGTTCCGTGATTCGTAGTACAGGAAAGCTGTCGGTACAGAAATTGACAACATTACGGCCGCCATTTTGTTATGTTCATCCCTGTTTGGATTGCGTTAGAAGTGAATCGATTTTTGGAGCTTGTTTACATTCTTTATCTCGTCTCTTTGGCCTTACTTAAGATGCTTTTGATTCTCCATAAAACTCTTTTTTTTTTTTGCAAGAACATATTTCACAATTTCAACCGACATGTAAACAATGACGATGACACTAGCATACTCATACTTGTTATATTCATTCATTCTTCTGAGTGTCATACATATTATTGGCAACAAGTTCAGGACACTTTGTTGACGAACATAAACCATATCTATAGAAGTTATGGATGTATTT
Organism: Acleris literana; assembly: GCA_946894065.1. NCBI lineage: Eukaryota > Metazoa > Arthropoda > Insecta > Lepidoptera > Tortricidae > Acleris > Acleris literana. The sequence continues at coordinate 75,041,535 of OX335668.1, read as the reverse complement.
TGCGTGCGAGTTTCATTTGATTTAGTTAATTTGTGATTTGGATACAGATGATTTTATTCGCCTCAAAAGTGGCAACGTCGCAATCATAAGGGTCTGTTGCACCTAAGTTTTTGTAAAGAACTGGTTTTTCAGAAAAAAATATATATCTCAAAAACTAGACCGAATCGAGCTTACTTTATACGAAATTTTTAACTCCAAGTTATCTCAGGAACACGCTGTTAAAATTCTTCGGGTATGTCCCGGGCACGGTGTATATAATTTTCATCTGTCCCGTAAGCAATTTCCAACCATAAAGACGAAAATTTAAATAAATGATAGCGACTAAAAGCAAAAACATACTTATTCCACTTGTTTAGGGTATGTAATCTTATTAAGCTAAGTTAAAAACATGAATTATTTTACTTTTCATGCGAACATTACAACCACTACAAATGCAATTCTGTGCTCTCGATAATTTATCTATAACAAGTTTTATACAGCCATCGAAGTACATTGCAGAAAAGTGACGTACACACCTTGAAAATAGGCTTACTACATGTTGCTGTAAGAGTAGTCCTTAATCTGCTGAACATAAAGATTTTATTAATTAAATTATTACTCGGCGGCGCTAGATGGTAGCTAAGTGAACTAGTAAGCGCTACCTTACGTTCAGTAACTGAATTAAGATAGGAAAAAAAACGACCTTTCAGCATTTTTCAACCTTAAAATTTCGATATAAAGCTTAATTTTATGTTACAGTCAGCTGCAGAGAAATGTAACCCCCTTTGCTAGGAAACTTGTATGCAGGGGGGTGTACTTATCTTTGCAGCTGACTGTACTATCAAAATTATGTTACAGCGTTTTTAGTTCGTAAGCTTAAGCTGTTGTAACCAATTATGCAAAGAATGTTTTTGTAATAGTTCATAGAGCGTAAGCGTCGTACGCACACATTTTTAAAAGCGACGATCCCGGTCTTGTACCTACGAATTAGCGCTCATGACCAGTGATCGGAATTAGGTGAGCTAAAATACCTATTCTTCGCAAGAGGACATAATATAGAGTGGTTACAACAGGGTAGAAAAACATGTTTTTTCTTGAATACCGGGTATTCGATATTTACCCGGGTATGTATTTTACACAGTCTAGTTCGAATAGTACAAGTCTTGAGCTTTATGTAGTATGTTTTTTATAAGATTGCCCTTTCATATTTATAATATTAATCTTAAATACCTGTAAAAAACATACTACATTAAGCTCAAGACTTGTACTATTCGAACTAGACTGTGTAAAATACATACCCGGGTAAATATCGAATACCCGGTATTCAAGAAAAAATATATTTTTCTACCCTGTTGTAACCACTCTATATTATGTCCTCTTGCGAAGAATAGGTATTTTAGCTCACCTAATTCCGATCACTGCTCATGACATATCTCCCTTGTTTCTGTGATCTGAGGTGATAGGTGTCTTTATTAATAATGCCTGATTACATGTGATGGAACTATATAAAGGGTATGAGAGAAGCACGATTGTTAGTTCACACACTACACATAAGTTATTATATATTAACTTGGGCCGAGCAGGGCAAAAAAGCGCACAGCGAGCGACAAGGAACCCTGTGGGTAGCCTTTCATGCTTGTTAGACTTTGCCTTCTATTCTGTACCTACTTTACATAATTTGTGGTATAGTTCAGGAAATATGATTTGGCCGTATGTTATCTACTTTGCGATCTTTTTTCTGCGTTAAGACTAACGGGACCTAACCTTAACCTTTCAACGCACTGTGCTGTTTGAAGAACGAGGGCAGTCTTACGATTACCTTTTGTTTAATATTAACAAAAAGATCTTGGTGAAGATTACAGACGGCCAATTCATTTTTCCTGAACTAGAAAGACAAGTTTTGTTATGGAAAGGTGGAAGCTTATTAGCCAGATTGGCCTTAGATCTGGATGTGCGGCGGGACGCTGGAGATGGTCCCGTGCAGCCGGGTGGGCCATGTGTTCCGGAAGCGTCGCCCCTACGGTCTTGGCGAGAAGCAGGACTACATGCTACACAACTCCATGCGCATGGCGTACGTCTGGATGGACGACTATGTGGTGCGTGCCCTTAATACCTCCCTTTCACACTTAAAACATTATTATCAGTAATATTGGGTTCATAGCAACTTATGTGTCAGATTTAACCGAAATATTTACCAGGGCCTCTATTCAACACGGTATAAACCATATCGTTTTTGATCTGTTATCATATTGTCAACATTTTGATAGCTCTTATTTACTTGACAGTAATGGCGGTCGAGTTAAAAACAATACCATAACAGGTCGAACATGATTTGGATTTTACCGCCTAGAATAGAGGCGTAGGTTGTTGTTCAATGTTAATCTTCTTATCGAAGAATTAAAATAAGACTAAACCTGGACTACATAAACAATTTTGGAAACAATTATTCAAAACAATACTAATACAGTGACCTGGGTTTACTTACAAACAAGGAGAAATGAAATATGCTCCTAGCAACACCGGGTGCATGTGCCACAGATTCAGGAGTTTTTTGGTAAAGATCCACAGGACATTGAGGTGACCATAGATTATGATGAGATTAATTTAAGGTGCCAACATAACAAGTTGAAGAGAAATTGAATAAATTGTGTATCGCTGAGGCGTTATTTCACGCCTTATAATTATAAATTACAATCTTAGGATGGGCAGCTTTTTCTTATTGGTTAAGAGTAGTCTTTTCGTCTTGTTTGGGTTCAGGTCTAGCCCTTACCATACCATGGACTTGTTTTTTTTAGCAATATTGCGATCCGTCGTGCTGCGGAACCCCCACCAGGAACCATAGTTCGAGGCTTCTGAGCGTTAGATAAGGTCTTAAAGTATCGTTTTAGGAAGGTGTTAACGGTCCTTCTTGACATTTTCAAATCTTATGCAATGAAGTGGTTCGGCCGCTGGGTATTTTCCATCCATTTGGCGACTGTCTGCTGCGTTCATGTTATTTTTCCAGCGTTTTATCAGCTTTTACGCAAAAAAATATGGTGACCACATTATTCAGTAACGTTAACAATGTCAATGTTAAAAACTTAAACGAAATAAGGTGAATGACAGGTGACAGCATTTTAAATATGGCAAATATGTTACGAATCAGGCCGCATTTTTTCTCGACAGTCTAAGTCACCCGCCCGCACCTCCCGTGCCCGTTTTCGGTTTATTTTAAGGTTTAAGCACGTATCCACCACACAATATCAGTTGAATAATATGATAAAAAAATGATTTAAAAAACATTGAATACTAGACGCAAAAATTTACTTCGTTTCATTTCTAATGGCACCTGTAATAATAGGTCGGCTTAGTAATGCGCCGCGGGAAATACTTCCGGGAATAGGGTAAAATTGAATCTTAATTAAAGTTACTGGCACTCCCTCCGTCCACTAAGATCCATTGATAGGATCCATTAAAGGGACTCTCAAGTGGACTTTTTGTACATTCTAATCCATTAATGGAGTAGAGTGGGCTTTAATGTACCCTTAAATCCATGTGAAGTCGTTTACACTTTTTCCATCAATGGATTTAAATATAATATTAAGTCTACAAAGATCCATGAATGGATTCTATTGAACTTTTTTTATACAGGGATCCATCAATGGATTTTCGTATACTATAATGTCCACGAGTATCCATCAATTGATGGATCCAAGTGTATTAAGAGTCTTGTAAAATCCATTGTTGGATACTCATATACATAGTAGTGTCCATTGATGGATCGATGTGTAATAAGGAGTGCAACAGAATCCATTGATGGATCACAGCGAACTAAAAAGTCTAAACGACTCCAACTGGATTTAAGTGTACATTAAAGCCCACTTTACTGTATTAATGGATTCGAATGTACAAAAAGTCCACTTGACCCTTTAATGGATCCTATTAATGGATCCTGGTGGACGGAGGGGTTGCAATGAATAGTATTAGGTAGAATGAAACTACTTTTACCAAAACAGCGTTTTTTATTTATCTATACAGGGTGGAATCTAAGTCGTGATCACAATGATCACCTCTGTGGTCTACCCACGAATATGAACAACTTTCACTATGGGACCAACTCTGAAATCCCGAAAAAATAATCAGCTGTTTCATAGAAAAGTTCAATACTTACTCGACCAAAATGTATGAAGCAGCTGTTTTTTTTTCTTGATTTCAGAGTTGGTCCCATAGTGAAAGTTGTTCATATTCGTGGGTAGACCACAGAGGTGATCATTGTGATCACGACTTAGATTCCACCCTGTATATTTAAAATATAGGTATAGCCCAGCCTATAACGACAACATAGATCGAAAACGCGCATGTAACTACGATTTTTTTATATGTTGTTAGGTCCCTTGGGAGTAGTTTATACCCAAGTTTGCAACCTTGAAAAGCCTGTGCTAAGCCCATGGTGCTCGAAAAGCTGCGAAATGTTCGCTGTGTTTTTGTATCTTTACGTTTATTTGTTTTGAAACCATATGTTACATCTAAAATGTCAAATTACACTTTTTGGTTTTCTTTAAGAAATACGTAACAATGTTTTATTATTTAACCAAAATCTGATATTTTAATAGTTTTATATTTTTGAGAAAACTATGACTTCTTTGGTATTAAATTGAAGCTAGTCAAATTGTATATTAATTCTTATCAGGGATCAATACCGGTATTAATTAAAATTGAAATATCTTCCTTAATTTCCATTATTTCCTTCATATTTTCGACTGTAATTTAGGTAATAACAAATAATATATAAATTCATAATAAATTCATTTAAGAGCAAAAATATTCAATAATAAGCGAGATACCGGTATTTTTGTATGAAAATAATACCGGTATACGATCCCTGATTCTTATCTCAACTCTTCTCTCTTATTCTATGACCATTAGTTTAGCCAGTACGTAACTTGGAAAATGACCATAACACGAAATTTTCGTTTTGTTGAAAAAAAAATGACAGTCTTTGACTACCTGTATCTCCGCAACTAATATTCTTACAGTACTCAAATTAGGCTTAAATTGTAGTCAATTTAGTACGCTTTATTCAAGTATGAACAAAGATACTCGAAAAACGCTTCCTTTACATAATTATTTCGAAAAAACTGAAACAAGTGCCTTCAATTTTCGCAGTTAACGAAACAACGTATGGAAGTATGTTCATTTCTTTAGTGTATGTTTATTTGAAGCTATAATTATACATCTTAAATGGTAAATTCACATTTTTGCACATTTTTTTAAAGAAAATCTTCCCAAAATTATTCAGTACAATGTTTTTGTTTATTTTATTACCAATTTCAAATTTGATTTTGAATTATTTTATCATACTACGTATATTGTTATATTATCCAAATTAATATATGAAATTTAATATCAGGCAAATACCCTATTTAAAGTTTATTGTAGGCAAGGAACTGATTTGTTTAATTTATGCTTAAGAAATAGAATTTTTCGTAACTAAATATGCGTAAGCGCCATTTTAGATGTAGTGCTAGCGGTAGGTAGGTACACCTCGATTTTTCAGTGAAATGCTGCAAATGGTCGTAAAGGCATGAAAATTGGAAACGATTGATATTTAGGCCATATGAATCAATTTGACCCGTAGCACGGAAAAAAAACAAAAACGGCCGAGATATGACGTCATGTTTATTTTGTATGGGAAAAAAAAATTGTTCTGAAACCTGTTGTCTGTGGTATCTAATGAAAGGGCTTACTAAGGGGCCGTTGTTTGATCGATAGTTTACTCAACTAATAGTCAAAATTCGTTAGTTAAACTAACCATTTGTTAAATATCACAAAATACTGTTGTTCAATCAATAGTTACGCTAACTGTAGTAATATTTTTTGACAATTTGTTAAAAAAATTAACTATCCATAGACTGACTACGAGCCCTAATGCATAATAGATCGTCTAGTTGCACTTCAAAATACAATATTTAATTGTAAGGCAGATATTTAATCTCGGATTGACTTTGATGATTAATGGAATACGCTACACACGAGGTCATTACACCTAGTTTAATCTTGTGTTGTACAAAGTGTGATCATTTTAACGATCTTAATGTAATTCTATCATAAAGTTATCATCTCGTAAGCAAAAAATTACGTCTAGTTCATATTTGACGCAAAACAGGTCGTCTATTTAAAATAAAAACTGCTTTTTAAGTGGTATGATGTAAAATAATAGTTCAAATTGAATAAAGACTATTCTCTGTCATCTAATATGTCAACGGGCTATATAAAAAGCCAAATTACAAGCAAATTATCATTACTTCTTAATCATTATTCTATAAAAATGGCACGAGGTAAACCAGTGCCCGAAGAAGTGCGGAAAATTATCATTTCTCATAACAATAAGGGCAAATCGACGTACCAAATATCCAAGGACCTGTCGTTGCCACGATCTACAATTCAAACGATCATCGAGCATCATCGAAAACACGGAACAGTCTCCTGTTTAAAGAAAACTGGCCGTCCACGAATAACTAGCAAAGCAGAAGACAGGATTCTGAGGAAGATCATAAACAAAAATCGTCGTGCAAGAGCAGGAGAACTTACCGTACTCCATAGTACGGTGACGCTATTAAAAAGAATATATCAGTCGACACCTGCAAGAGAGTACTGATGAAAATGGTACTGTTTTTCACAGCTAAAGAGAAACCGTTACTTACTCAAAAACAGAAAAAAAACAGGTTGAAATTCGCTAAAGAACACAGAAACTGGACTGCCGCCGATCAGTGGCGAAGAATAATATGGAGCGACGAATCGAAATTCGACGTCCCAGTTGGCGACGAACGAAGTAAAGTCATTCGAGAAAAAGGAGAGGCATTTCATAATGACTGTCTTAAGCGAAAGGTGAAGTTTCCGGCATCTTTGATGATTTGGGGCTAAGGTCGGCACAGGGTGTAGGCCGTCTGCAATTTATAGATGGAACCGTCACTGCCGAGAAATACAAAAGCATCTTGGAAGAGAGTTTGCTGCCGTCTATACCGAAGTTGAAACTTAGAAATGCATCTACTTTTCAACAAGACGGTGCCTCATGCCATACCGCCAAGTCAACGATGGCGTGGCTGAAGTCCAAAAAAATCCCTACCATGTCATGGCCGTCCAGCAGCCCAGACTTGTCTCCCATAGAAACTTTGTGGTGGAAAATGAAGAAGAAGTTGCGAAAAGACCCTTCTAGGTTAAAAGCTGATCTTAAGGAGAAACTAAGCTGTGTCTGGAATGGAATAACCCCTGAAGAGTGTCGAGAGTTAGTAGATTCAATGCCGTTCAGGATCAAAGTCGTTTTAGATGCAAAAGGTGACGCCACCAAATGGTAGACGTTCTATTCTGCGTCGGTTGAACTGAAGACGAACTTTTTTGCGGGTGTTACATTTTGCGAAATAATGTTTTTTTTTTATTACCGTGGAATGTTATAATTTTTTTTGTTGGAAAATAAAATATTATTTATAATCTTTATGGTTTTTATGTTAGATTTTCTACTAAACATCTAGGTCTCTCTGAATTTTATGTTGAAGTTAGGTTAATTTTTATTTTCCTGGCGGACGAACTCATTTGAATTGGGGCTCGTAGTTAATTTCTGACAATTCTTTGAAATGCGATAGTTTATTATTAACGTGTTTATAAATTAATATAAAATGAATTTAAGCATTGCAAGGAATTTTGAAGATTCAGAAAGCTCTTCTGACATAGTATAAATAGAAAAGTAGCTCGACTTCGGCCCTTTAGGAGATTCTGATACCTATTGCCGCTCGGGCGTCAGGGTTGTCCAAACATGTTTTTCAATTTTAGTCACCTACTTTGCCATACTTTGATCTATGATTTATAATCATAATAATTTTCATAAATTACACAAACTTAAAGTAAGTATAAATATTGTTAGGTACCAAATTTAAATTATTTTACTTACATAATGTTTATCTGTTGACACTAAATTATACATTTATAGCTATGTGATGTGATATGTAAATTCCTTTTCGACCTTTTGATAATGCCGCTTTCGCGCAAGGCGGCTTCCTTTAACTATTTACCTATTATTGCCGGCACGCGCCGCCGCCGCCGCGCGGCCTCTTTTATAGTAGGATTTATTTAAAATGTCGGAATCCACTTGAGAGCTAATCTTTCAAACAATGGTATTGTTTCTATTGTAAACTCCAACCGCAAATGATCAGTGCAAAATGCAATTAAAAAAATATTCATTTAAATAGCCACTTTGTTTCCTAAGCTTGAAGGTACAAATTGAAATGACAGCACATTCGCTACAATAGTTTATGAAAATGAGAACGGTACCCAGGTAGTATGTTCCGTTAGCAACAGTGAGATACAGTATAGTTTCTTGTTCCGTCATTTCAATTTGTACCTTCAAGCTTAGGAAACAAAGTCGCTATTCAAATGAATAATTTTGTTATTTATTTTGTTCCATTTTGCACTGATCATTTGCGGTTGGAGTTTACAATAGAAACAATACCATTGTTTGAAAGATTAGGTCTCAAGTGGATTCCGACATTTTAAATAAATCCTACTATAAGCATTGGCAGCTCGCGCCGCGCGGCATTACGCAAAGAACTCCGGTAGACCAGGAGTTGAGTGCAGTTTTTAGGTTTTTATTTATAATTATGTAGGTAATTACGCTACGTATAAATGCAAGGTTAGGAATGCGTGGTAATAAATAAAACTTCACGAATTAAATACTAGGTATATATTTACAAATTAGAAACACTAAAATATTTTCGTCTATTTCGTGATATTTTAAACTAACTATTAACTTTATTTTATTTTTAACTATTATTGCTTTTAAGTGTAAAATAAATTCTCATTCTTATATACAATTTTTGGAGAAATTCTTTTGGGAAGCATTGGCACGGCAAAGTAATTTTTTTTTTTCATATCTTCAAAAATAGTGCAACCAATTCTGCTATTTAAATAATCTTTTTTGAAAGCGGTACAAAACACCTGCTCTAGCTTCTCAATATTATTGATAAAGTCATCGGGACCACTAGAAAATTTTGGTCAGTACCATATTCTCTATATGAAAGGTACCTCGACACACCCAAGACTCAGAAACAAATACCTACTCACACTCATTACACGAATATTTGCCCTGACCGGGAATCGTACCCAGGATATCTAGCTGCGTAGCCATCCACGTCGTCACATGTCGCATGTTACCTATCACGCCACTCACAATAATAATTTAAATTACCTACTTACTATCTACTTATTTATTTCACCTAGGTATACCTACTTAGGCAGACCGGTACGAAATACCTAATTAATTAAGTAGATATTTACATTATCACTTGGAGCTTTTATTAAATCTGGATATAAGTAGTTGTACGTACCTAAGCTAGGTTTAGGCACAGTTTAGGCGTTTTGAAACGAATGAAAATGTCACGCTGAAAATAAAATAGATTTAAGAAAAGCTGCAAGTGGGCTATAATATAATATAAATAAATATCAAAAAATAAACCGCATTCTTCACAACACAAACTCTAAATAGGTATGTAGGTACTCACCTTTCCGACTCCAAAGGTATGTTGAAAAACGATAGCTCCGGATTTTGTATACTATTATTTAGACATCCGTATACAGAACAATATTTAGGCGTTTTCGGCAGCGACATCTTCGCTCGATAGGTAAGTACGCGCACTACAACAAAACGTAACCGAACGCAATGACGCCGCGGCCCCGACTAAGTTACCTTGTAATATCTTGAGATTTCGTTTGTACTACTGATCAAACAACGGGCCCTAAGCCGATTCTAAAAATATATCACAGCATTATATTTCAGTCACTTGTTTTAAATTAAAATAAAAACTATTTTCAAAACATACCATGTTTGGGCTCCTCCAGATAATATGATACGGTTGAATCATTATTTGTAAAATATACCTAAAATGATACGTAATAGCCTCATTTCCAACCCCAAGAAAGCAATTTTGAAAATATTTACATTTAGTTTTTTTTAATAATTTTTTAATATTATCAAATCACAAGCAGTTGAAACATGTTTAAAAAGTTCAATTTTAGACACTGAGGATGATAAATACTAATGCGAGAAGAGTTTTCAATCATATTTATATTATTTACTAGCTTTCGCCCGCGACTCTGACCGCGTAGAAGTCGTTTATCGCTGCTCCCTCGGGAACTGTCCAATTTTCCGGGATAAAAACTATCCTATGTCCTATTCCAGGGCCTAACCAATATGTAGATAATATAAATATGATTGAAAACTCCTCTCGCATTAGTATTTATCATCCTCAGTGTCTAAAATTGAACTTTTTACACATGTTTCAAGTGCTTGGGATTTGATAATATTAAAAAAATATAAATAAATATTAAATGTAAATATTTTTAAAATTGCCTTCTATGGGAGGGAAATGAGGCTATTACGTATTATTTTAGGTATATTTTATAAATAATGATTCAACCGTATCATATCTGGAGGAGCCCGAACTTGGTATGTTTTGAAAATGATTTTTATTTTAATTTAAAACAAGTGACTGAAATATAATGATGTGATATATTTTTAGAATCGGCTTAGTAAGCCCTTTCATTAGATACCACACACGATAGGTTTCAGAACATATTTTTTTTCCCCTACAAAATAAACATGACGTCATAATTCGTCTCGGTTTTTGTTTTTTTTCCTTGCTACGGGTCAAATTGATTCTTATGGCCTAAAGATCAATCGTTCCAATTTTCATGCCTTTACTACCATTTGCAGCATTTTTTGGCGTACCGCTAGGACTAATACATGACTTGACAGATCAGCTTGCAAAGTAATGCCGTAATGAGTGTAATTATAAAAGTTATAAAATTTAACCTTATTGGTAAGACAATAAGACCATTTATTGTTTTTTCACCAAACGCATTTCTTTAGAAACAAATGGGTAAGATAAGAATTTTAGTCACTCTTACCAGTAATATGTTAGAGCGAGCGGGTGCTCCGTCTTTTTACGCTCCAGTTGTCACTTCAGCCGCCATGCGCGTAGCGACAGTGGTGTCACGATTTTTACTCTGCCTTGCCGGTCTAGTGTATACCTACAAGTCTTTGTTTTTCTTCTTTTCTTTAAACCATCTCGTGTCGATGGTTCCTTTTTTCATCAGACTGCGGAACCAGAAACTTGCACATGAATGTACTTCGTTATAGTCTATCTTAATCGAGATATCTATCTTATCGCCACCCTTGAAATAGGTACCGTTGAGGATTTTCGGTGGCTATCTGTGGTCTTCAATCTTCAGTTCTACTTTACGAAATAGCTCAGTAATTCTAAGCATTTAATTTAATATATGGGAATATTAAACAAGGTCGTGTTCACTAAAAAGTGTACCCAATTAAGAACTGAAATTAAGAAACTTTAACTTTGTCCGTTTTCTGACAATTAGCTATACATTCAAGGCCGCAATGTATGGTCAGTCCTTAATTGGGTACACTTTTTAGTGAAAACGCCCACAAATTAATAGTTTAAAACTTGTGTGACATGATACATTTGGGTGTGGTGTTTAAAGTTCACTACTCTCCCCCGTGAAATCTGTCACCGTTAACGTTTTTTTAACATTCTTGGTACACCTATAATAGATACGAAAAAAGTGTACAGGACAAAAATGTTCCTCATTACATTTTAAAAAGAAAAGGTTACGAGGGCTGAGTGAGAAGTCTGGTAAAAATCATATTAGGGGTATTTTTTTCACAAATTCATTAATGCAGCCTTTTTGGAGGTAACTCGTATATTTTCAGCCAGTTCGCACGGCTAGTTTTTTTTTGACAGCTATGAAAAACAAAACAATCACTTTGGTGTTTGCAAACATGAAGAAAAGTGAGTTTCGTGTTCTGATGAAACATTATTTTTTGCTAAAAAAAACAATTACGGAAACAAAAAAAAAACTTAGACAAATATTACGGGAACTCTGCTCCATCGATTAAAATGATCCACAAGTGGTTTACGGATTTTCGTTGTGGCCGTACAAGCACTGCTGACTCCGACCGACCCGGACGCCCAGTTGAAGTCACTACACCAGAGATGATCACCAAAATCCATGACATCGTATTGAACGACCGAAGAGTAAAGGTCCGTGAGATAGCTGATATTGTAAGCATTTCAGACGAACGGGTTCGTAATATCCTTCACACTTGTTTGGATATGAAGAAGCTCTCCGCCCGTTGGGTGCCGCGATTGCTCACAGTGGATCAAAAACGCACTAGGGTGACCCTGTCAGAGGCATGTTTGGCGAAGTTTAGGTGTAATGAAAAGGACTTCTTGCGTCGTTTCATAACTGTTGACGAAACCTGGATTCATCATCATACACCAGAAACCAAGGAGCAGTCAAAACAATGGATTGCTTCAGGTGAACCTGCACCAAAGAAGGCCAAAGCAGTTTTATCTGCGAATAAAGTTATGGCTACTATCTTCTGGGATGCTCGTGGTGTAATATATGTTGATTACCTTCAGAAATGTAAAACGATTAACGGCGAATATTATGCCAACTTGTTACAGCGATTTCGTGAAGTTCGTTTCGTGAAGAAGAAGAAACCAATGCGTATTTTGAAGGGTTGGAGAAATCGTACTATACGGAGGGAATCGAAAAGCTAGAAAAGCGATGGACCAAGTGTATTGAGTTAAATGGGGACTACGTTGAAAAATAAATATTTACTTTTACCAACAAAAAAAATATTGTTTAATTTTTTCCAGACTTTTCACTCTGCCGTCGTATATGTATTTTTTTTGTAGGCTCGACGGTATTCAAGCTATAGCTACAGTTCCGGCCACTAATTTATCACCTTTGTACTTACATCCCATAAGATTACCTACAAAAATGACTTAACAAAATTGCCAACCAATCAAGAACTAGTTGACCAATTGTATTGCTATTATTGTATTCGTTAACTGATTAATTAAGGCTCAAAATGTTTAATAAATGTTTTTACATATCGTACTTTTCACGGAGAAAGCATTTTAAAAACCATTGCCGACGCGTTCATATCAATTTGTAAGAGATAAACTCACATAAACCGAAGCGAAGCGAGGGTGGGTTGCTAGTATTATATAAAAAAACATTTGACTTCACTGGTTAAAAGTCAGGGGACAAACTGACAGAAAAACAGATAGACATCGTAGGCTAGAAATAGAGAAATGGACACTAAAAAACGGTCGTTCGGGTACGATACCATAACTATTCCGAACTAATTAAGATTATTTTTTTGCAGAAAAAAGTAATCCATCAGAACCCGGCGTCGGCGCACGTTGATATCGGTGATATTTCGGAGCGAAAAGCCTTAAGAGAACGTCTTGATTGCAAATCGTTCAAGTGGTACCTCGACAATGTGTACCCTGAGTTGGAGCTCGAAGTCAACCCGGCAGCAAAAAGGAGGATGGCCGTGTTGAATGATCCCGAGAAGAATAAATTCCAGCCGTGGCACTCCAGGTTAAACCTTTTTTTATGTTGTGGAAACAGGCTGGAAATGATCATGCCCACGGAAGTATGGACTCTGGTCCCGAGATGATTTTTCTTGCGCCAAAGCCAAACTTGGCTTAAACACTTTAAAATAAAAACAATTAAAACCTCCAGTTATTATTTTAAAATCGAAACCCGGGTTTTAAAGTTATTTTAGAATATGTAATATGTAATATATAAATAACCGGCCTCTCGAGTTAAGATATTATTTGAGGCTACTGCTGCGGTTAACGAAAGACTCTTTTTCAAAAGTTTATCTTTCGACAGGTTTTCCTTTTTTTTTATTATCCTGTGTAAGTGTCCCACTGCAGGGCTAAAGATTCCCCTCTTACTTTTATTTCTAAACCAAGATAATCATAAGCAACTCTGTTTTTTTTTTGGTACACCTATTTTATTTATCTTTATTAGGTAGTTTCTGATATGAAGGGTGACTTTCTTTACACTTAATGCTAAATATATATGTACTATGAGCCCAATGGAACCCTGACCCACCATAGAAATGTCACGTAACGTTTTGATTTGATAACGTAACAAGTCGTAAGAAGTGTCAAATTAGCGGTTTTAGAAGGTCACAGTGACACCGTTCTACGGTGGGCAGGGGTTCCATTGGGCTGATAGTACATCAAGAGTCATTGATTATTAAAATCTTTAAAATAACAAATGATTATCACATAAAATAATATCAAATATAAAAATAAAACACATTTTAGAGGAAGGGTCTTGAAAAAACGACACGGACACACGGGCGAAAGAGTTCTGTTTTTCAGTATTTATAAAGGTATGTGTATCAAGCTAATATACTCTGTTTTATTACTATAAAGTACTGCGCATAGAAATTACTACGTGGTGCTCATTTGTTTCTTGCATAGAACTTGTATGGCGTTATACTTTATAGCAACAAAAAACAAACTATAATTAATCACTAATCAGTGAAAATTTTTTTCGGCAAATGATGAAATCGCGAATTTTAGTCAAATGGTTTACACTGAAATTTCTTGAAATTCCCAATAATTCGGGCACAAATTTAAGTGGCTGAACATACATAGGGGTGTTTCGGATAGGTCTAGACATGAGGCACCTATATTTTCGATTCTATCGTCAACTGTGGACCATTCTGTGGGATGATTTCATTTTGACTGCTATTTAACCCGTCGTACATTGTTAAATACAATACGAGGGTCAAACTGAAAGTTCTTAGAAAATCAAAAACTGATTAAACTAGCAAGTTATTAGCTTTATTACATCTTTTCAAAATAGTGTCCATTGACGTCAATACATCGCTGCATCCGATGGAACCACTGACAAAAGCACTTTGCCCACTCGTCCTTAGGGGTCTCTTCGAGGGCCTTTTGAAACGCAGCCACAGCTTCCTCGGCGTCCATAAAACGTTTTCCTCGAAGTTTTTCTTTTATTTTCGGGAATAAATGAAAATCGCAAGGTGCGAGGTCCGGGCTATACGGCGGGTGACCCAGTAATTCCACGTCTGACGTCGCCAAGTAGTCGATCGTTCGCCTGGCGATGTGTGACGAGGCGTTGTCGTGGTGAAGGAGGATCCTACTGCGAGGTCGTTTCTCCCGAACTTTTTCCAAGACAAATGGCAAACAATTGTTAGTGTACCACTCTGCAGTAACTGTTTTTCGATCCTCTAAAACAATTGTCGCGTAATGACCTGTCCTTCCGAAGAACGAGGCTACCATCTTTTTTCCCACGCTTCGACCTCTCTTCACTTTAGTTGGCAACTCCTCGTAAGGAAACACCCACTGAGCAGACTGTCTTTTGGTTTCGGGATCATAACAGTAAATCCAGCTTTCGTCAGGAATGACAGCATTTGAGTCACCTCCGTTAAATCTTAAAACCATTTCACGGGACCAATCAACACGACGGAGTTTTTGGGCCTCGGTAAAATTATGTCCTGACAGCTAAATGTTCATGGAGGATTTTGTGCACTTGACTCATACCGATGCCCAAGCTTGTACGAATCTGCTGATAGGTCACTCTTTTATCAGTCTCTATCATAGGCCGCACAACACTGATGTTATCTTCAGTCGTTGTCGTAGAAGGCCGGCCCTCACGCAGATCATCGGTGAGATTATTGCGACCACGTTTAAACTCATTAAACCAATTGTAAACAGTGGCACGAGATAGGGCTTCATCGTGAAAGGCCAATCGTAGTCTATCATAACTTTCTTGTTGACTTAAATGACATCGAAAGTCATAAAAAATCATTGCACGAAAATTTTCTCGCGTTAAATTCATGCTGACGTGACACGGACAACTTTCAATTTGCCGCCAAATCGTAAAAAAAATGACAAATGAATAAAATACATACTCAATAATATTGGCAAAGAGTTCCATTTTCAAAATGTAAACTTATTTTTTTATTATATTGTTTACAAGTGGCCATATCTAAAAACTTTCAGTGTCGCCCTCGTATCAATATTAGTTCGAACCACACTGAGTTCCAAATTCAAATATATTTATGGACAGGGAGCGTACATTTCATGCCGATGACAGGCGTATGACGTCAAGCTACATACAGGATGGAAAAAACAAATTGTTGGTTTTCATGAGCATGACTATCTCTTCATTTAATTATGCGTGTTATTTAGAGATAAATTAATGAGTTATAATTTATAACTAACGTAATTGTTTCTGAAATATAAAAAAATAAGTATTTAATGGGTTGGAAACAAAATGCTTCATTGTGTAATATGACATTAAGTACTATCACTCAGTTTCGTCTTCTCCGTAGTCAACAAGTATGAAAAGAACAACGGAATAACGAACGTTTATTTATCTGTACCTAATTATGGAAAATATGATTAATCATTTATCACTGTTATCTAATCAACCTCTTCCGTTTCAGTCGATATATATTGACACTTGAGACGGACAGCGAAAGAACATTATAACGTAGTAATAATTTTTTTCCAACTTGTTGACTACAGAGAAGACGAAACTGAGTGATAGTACTTAATATCATATTACACAATAAATCATTTTGTTTCCAACCCATTAAATACTTATTTTTTATATTTCAGAAACTATTATGTTAGTTATAATAAACTTTAATAGACTATCTCAATCACTACGTTTTTTGAAACATCCTGTGTGTTTATATGAATACGTCATTATGACGAAACCGGCATGAAATGTACGCTCCTTGCTTATGGACCACCGTCAGTCCACAGGACGCGCCACGGCTTAATTATAAAGTAAACATGATTCTGGATACTGTCTAAACTAAAAATGTACTTACAGGAACCGCAACTATACAGACTCGTACCAACTACGCTTGAGGAACACGTCGCTGTGCGTCCAGAGTGTCAATAACATCAAAACCAAGGGCAGCGGACTGGTGCTTGCGAATTGTATTAGAACTTTAAATCAAGTAAGAATATCGCAGTAACCTCATTATTATACAATGTCGTAGGTATTCTCGACGAGCTTACCACATGTTAGGGTCACGAGCTGCAACCGTTTTTTGGGCTGCGTCTCGTAAGCTACCGCAAAGCAGCAAGGCGCAGACAAAGTACATATCTATTTATTAACTTAAATCTATTGTGTATATAAAACGAAGTCGGGTTAGTTACACCATTTTTAACTCAAGAACGGCTGGACCGATTTTTTTATGAAATTTTGGGTAAAGATGGGTCATATCTTGGACTAGGCTACTTTTTATAACGCTATTCCTTAACTCAATTCAACGCGTACGCAGTCGCGGGCAGAGGCTGGTAATAAATAGATAAAACCGCAAGAGCACAAAGAGCGGCGGCGGCGCTTTTCTATATTAATGAGCGTTTCTATTATAGATACTGCGCCGCGCCTCGCCTCCGTTCTCTGTGCGGACGTAAAATAAATCTTTTCCCTGATTCAAAAAAATATTTTTTATTTCAAAGTTCAAAAACAAAATGGCGTATTAAATTTCTAATGGGCAACGTATTATTAAATAGTATTTTAAAGATTCCGTAATTCCAGATATGGTTTGAGACGGCCCGCAACGAGTTAGTTTTGGGGCGCACCCTGTGTCTGGACGCGGTGGGGCACGTCTCGCCGGCGCTCAGCAAGTGCCACGAGCTTGGCGGCTCGCAGGAGTGGAAGCACAAGGGCTCCGTAAGTTCTCGCACCGAACTTCAAACGCACGGCCGCAACTATGTGCCATATTTAGTCGATTAGATGATAGAAAGTGCCCTGACCCCTGCTCAAGCTCCTAAAACTTGTATGCTCCGACTAATGAAACAACAGTATTATTATTTATATTCTTGATACTGCGCAGACCAAATCGCAGGCGAAAAGGGTTCTGGTGGGCTTGGAACGGAAGTATTCAGTTATTTGTTACGTTGCTTGACAGGCTGGCAGCCCAGTGTACAACGAGGCGGCTGGCATGTGTCTCGGAGTGGAACGCCCTTACAGAACGGAGCCGATATTAATGGTCATTTGCGACAACCAGCCAACCAACCAGTGGGATTTCATCAGGTCATAAAACGAAGGAATCCCACCACTAAAGTAAATACTGTAAATTGTTTTAGACGGTAATGCAAACTTATTTTATGTTTTGGAAAATACTATTTACCTAATCAAGTGAATTGGTTACACATATGTTCGCATAATTACGTTGACGTTTTGTAATCGTAAACCATAGGAAGTGTCAAAACAAATTAGATATGATAAGAATGAAATTATAGTCACTGTGGACTAAGGACACTACGTAAATTTTATTCGTAAAAATATATATAGTAAAAACTTAGGTCTCAACTCTAAGTGTAGGTAATACCGGAAGCCATATTAAGGTTATAATTTTAAAAGTCACACTGGATGTCCTGGCCCGTAACATAAGCGCATAAACCGGACAGAATCAAAAAACTCTGCAAAAACCATAGGGATAGTTTGTAACTACAAATGATTCAAATCCATTTTCTCCGATGTATTTTTTTCGTGATTATTTTGAACCGCAAGTTTGACTTGGTCGGCTACATAGCGTTAATTATTTGACATTAGTAAGTCAGGTTGTATTGAAAAGTAATTTATTTTTAGTATATTTGCTAGTATTCTATTGTAAGGCAGAAAAAAAGATAGACGGACACGAAGCAGGTATTGTCAAACCCGCATGACAGAAAAAAAACCTAAGACCCATTTTTACAAGCTTTTCTTAATTTCATTGTAATTTCACTTATTTGTGTCTCAACCAGTAGGTATACATTGTTTTGTACAAATCATGCAATTCAATTTGTATTACTTGACGATATGGGAATGAAAGAAAGGTACACACATATCTCTGTAGAATAACTATTCTGCAATATTGTAGAGTTTCGGAGGCCATCGGACGATGTAGTGGATAGAAGGCCAAAATTAAGATCTGCGGTAATAGTAGTTTATGTGGCTGGTGCATAATAAGAGGCATTAAAGCACGAGTGTGGTTTTATGAAACGAGCCGAAGGCGTGTTTCATAATAGGATCACATGAGTGATTTAATGCCTAATTATGTATAGCCGCATACATAACTTTATCTACATGCATATCATAAGTTTTCTATAATATGTTCAGATATGGCCTGCATTTTTATTAAGGTAGTGTTAATGTTAACTTGCTTGTAGTACCAAAGCTTAAATAAAAAAAAAAACTAATAAAAAACAAACTTTATTTATAATGTACAGATATGGCTTGCATTTTCAAGCTAGTGGTACAGTATTACCGATACTTTAATGTTTAGGTACCGACACTTTAATGTAAACATTACGATGCACTATACTTTAATGTAAACATTAAGATGCAACCACAGATACAGGTTTCTTAATATAGGCGATTTGCTTATCGCTTCTGAACATATTGTTAGGGAAGTTATGATATGGATGTAGATAAAATATAGTCCATCTTACTTCAGCTTGAACTGGTTATCGGTTCGTAACAGTTTCTGGTATAATGTAAGAAAAAAGTACAATCGACAGAAAAGTTTGTCTCGAAATCATTTATTTTGACAAAAACTTTTTAGCATTGACTTACCTTAACAGCGACTTACAGCAGATATTCATATACGGTCCGATTGTTTAATTGGTTTTTTTAGATTGCGCGTTTGGTTATCCTGACAAGTGTCATACTAACCCTTTCGGAGTTTCAGTGGTACTAAAATGTCTTATGCTGGTAACACTTTAATGTCACTTGCGAAAAGACATCGTATGCCAAGTGATGTCAACAAGGACTGCGCGTTTCGTTATTTTGTATAGTTTTCATCCTGAAAGCAAAGATCTTTGAGTGAGCATGACGTGCTCATGCTACCGGACAAAAAATATCAATAAAAAAAGTGGATGTCCTGCGAGAAACATCACAATGTCTTCTCATTTCTAAAGTGCCTTGTGCACAAGAACCAATAAAAAAATGCAAAGAAAAAATATTACGTAAACTTAAAACATTATTGGCTTAAAGGCATTTTGCAATAAGCGCTACTCAGTGCTCAGCTATTATAACTTAAAAAAAAAAAACTATAATACAATTTTCAGATATTGTTTGATATTGTCAGAAATAAAGTTTTTTATTTAAATCCTAGACCGCCGGTGGGCCTGAAAGCGGTAGATCATCTGAAGAAAATCCAGAGTCGTTGGAGTTAGACCAGGCTATTGTAGATTATTGCAATAATTAGAATGAGATTTTGATTTTGGATGAATAAACGATGATCGGTTGGTTGCTTGAAATTGATACCCATGCCTTTTTATAAAAGTAATTTCCGCCTCATTGAAGCTAGAAATAACTCTCCCTCGCTTCGCAGTCATAACTGCAATAAAATGAACAGGGGCCTCATTCCTCATCGAAGCTATCGAAACAGTGCCTTATGAGAATTAACGGTTCATTCAATCATGGTTTAAGATTTGCTTTATTAAAGACTAGCGATTCCCGTGCCCACTTTGCTGGGCAATAAACATGTTTTTTTGGTTAATACCTATGACACAAAAACGTGGCTTTCTATTGGTAAAAGAATTTTCATAATCGGCTCAGTAGATCCAGAGATTACCCCTACAACGACACAAACTTTACCTCTTTATTATATTAGTATAGATCAAGGGTAATCGCCAATACAATTACGTAAACTTTTTTGTAATAAGTAACAACAAATAAAAAATTCTCATCAGCAGGATTTACGGTCAATATAAATGGAAAATCGACAACTCGAAATTATATATTATCAACCCCGATTACAATGGGATTGAGCACATGTTGTTTTTGAATTAATACATGAAATGATATTGTCAACGGTAGAGTGTGCAGATAAATGAAAATACTTATTTTAGTATAATGAAGCATTAAACCTTAAAAAAAACAAATTATATTCATCAACATCATCATCATGTCAGCCGAAAGACGTCCACTGCTGGACATAGGCCTCCCCCAAGGCTCTCCACTCAGACCGGTCTTGTGCTTTTCGCATCCAGATGGAGTGACGACCTTGTAAAGATAGCGGGAACGCGGTGGATGCGAAATTATATTATGTAAATAAAATACAAATGTTGTAATTACTTTTAGAAAACCCCTTCAATAGTAGATTGTACAACAAGAGCATAAAACGAGCCGACGACGACGGTATACGGTATACTCGCAAGCTCGTCCGTTTAAACCAATGCTCGGCCCGCAATTGCCTACTTCCATGCCTAGGCAATAATGTACTATTATGCTCGAGTTATACACTCTGCTTTTCACTTCGATTACGAGGAAATAAAACAGTGATTTAGGCGGCAACGCCTGTTCAATAAGTTCTTTTGCATTTTTTTCTATTAGTGTGTTAGGTGTGAACATTATTTCCTCTTAACTAAATTCCGTAACACCACACCACAAGTTTTGCAAAGAAAACAACTATCTAATGAATAGTTCAAAACTAAAGACAAAACCTCTTTCCCTCCAGTGTATTTCGTTTTTTTTAAAATTTTGTGCTTGATATTTTTAACTTAGGTCAAACGCAATACTGCCAAGTCATACGCTGATTTTGTAATGTTTTTATAAATAATGATTGTTTTTAATAGTTTTAAATTTATTTTTTAAATAATTTAATATAGGCAAATAAATTATAGTAATTGTATTCAAATAACAAGTTTATTTAATGCTGTCACCTCGTCTGTCTGGCTGTAGGCTTTAATTGTCTTAGTCTAGATGACGACAACACTTTATGCACTAGTGCATAAAATGCCATTTTATGCAGCCTATACCCAGCATAAAAAAGGACTTTACGAGCATGAGAAGTGAAAAAAATATCCATCACTACCAGAGCTGTTTGGCCTGGCTTGGTATGAACAAAAAATGAATAAATTAGTGTTAAACTTAGATGAAAGTAAAATAGCGGATGATATGTGACGTTCATATATTCCGTACTCGAATAGTGGATCTGATACTACCACTAATATATTTACTCACACAAACCAAATTAATATTAGAAGTCAACAGAGAAAGAGACAAAGACGCAAATAGGTGGTTGCGCGAGCAAGACGAAGTATCGCTTCTGTGACTCGTGTAGACAGTTACTCGGTAACGTTAGGCAACATTCGGCGAGGTCATTTAACCTTATCGCCGCTTAGTAGGGTCAACAAAAAAAGTATGTGTTAATCTGTTCGGTTTATTTGTTGACCAACATCAAAAAAGGAGGAGGTTA
This sequence comes from Acleris literana, assembly GCA_946894065.1. Lineage (NCBI taxonomy): Eukaryota > Metazoa > Arthropoda > Insecta > Lepidoptera > Tortricidae > Acleris > Acleris literana. Next base: position 75,019,457 of record OX335668.1, on the reverse strand, counting down.
TACAGGGTGTTTGGTAGCTAGGTGCAAAGTTTTAAGGAGATGATAGCTGAGATGTTTTAGAACATTTTAGGCCGAATCCTAGACGAAGTTAGGTTTTTTATTTTCAATTTTAATGATTTTAGGAAAAAACCCGGAAACTGACAGTCTAACAACAATAGTGTCTCGTTCAGGGCTGGTATGGCATTAAAATATTCGTTTTTTTTAGTTTGGTAGTTATGGTGTCTAACAAAATGATTTTGAAGCGTCTGTTCGAATAAAAAAAAAATAGGCATAAAAAGTTTTGTAAATGAGTTAAGTTGGAGTGAACTCTTTTTTTATAGGCATTTAAAAAAAAACAAAATTGTCCTTAGATTTTCAAACAATTTTAAAAACGTGCCTGTTTATTGCTCTTTCCTTTAAGCCATCACTCGTACAGATAGTTTGCAAATTTTAAAAAAAAAGGGATTATAACCAAACTAAGGGAGTACTCAAAACAAATACACGAGTTAAATTATCAATTTATATGTCAATAACCAAAACACACCGTTTAAATCAGATGTTCAAAATGTAATCCGCGATTTCATACATAGGTACGGGCTCTTTTCCTAACTTCTGTGGTCGTGATTTTCAGCTTCATCTCCCCCTTCATAATGCGAAAAGCTTCTAAGATTCTCGTCATTAATTCCTCCTTGGTTGTGATCTCTGTCGTGTACACGAGCCCTTTGGCTCGTTCCCAGACGAAAAAAATCCAAAGGAGGTCTCTGCCGATCCAGCTTTACGGGAAATAGTTATTCAGATAATCCCTGACAGTCAAACTCCAACGTGCAGGACAGCCATCTTGTGCAATTGATCTTTCAGTTTCTAGGACTCCAGCCTCGTCTAGAAGGTCCGGAAGATCGCTGTGTAAAAAGGCAAGATAATTTGTCCTGTTTAAATTATCTGGGACAAAATGAGGCCCAATCAAAGTTCGCCCGATCATTTCGGTCCACACATTAACGGAAAACTTCCGTTGAAATGATACCTGCGTGCAATGAGGATTTGAGTCCTTGTCAGCCCATTGATGCAGGTTATGAAAGTTTGTTATTCCCTCTCGCGAAAACTTTTCCTCATCAGTCCAGACGATAGATTTTAAAAACGACGGGTCTTCAATGTCACTGTTTAACAAAAATCTACAGAAGTCAATTCTTCGGGCGGGGTCCTCCGTGGAAAGGATATTGTTTTTCTGTGTGCATCCTTTGTCACACTTCCCATGGCGATAGATTCAGATTTCGAGCTACTGCTTTGACTCTTTTTGTAGGATCGGCTTCGAATGTTTGAATAATTTCTTCTTGGACATCCGCATTGTGTCTCCCAGGATTTACAGCCAACGCCGGACGATGGATCCCATTTTCTTTCAGGCGGCGAAACGTGTTGTAAAACATCCGGACATTGGGTAATCTTCGATTTATGTACTGGCTCTCATACAAACGTCGTGCCAATGCACCATTGCCGTTTGCCTTGCCGTACATGAATACGATGTTTGCAAGCTATTCCGTAGCAAAATAAGCCATGTTTACAAATCAACCGAATTTAACTATGAATTTCTTAATACCGCAGTCTCTCTAACATAAAAACGAATTTCAATATGAGTCGCGTAAAAACAAAAGAACATCGGAACGTTCCTTATTTAAACAAAGGGCATTGGGTAAATTTGTTTGAAGAATATTGTCTTTTTTTTTTCAGCGGCTACATATGATTTTTACATAGTTATTTAGAGGACCTCTAAATACACATAGATATATATAATTTATGGCGTCAAATAATATCGGAGCGGAGATTTTAAAGATTTAAGTACTCCGTTTTTAGTACAAAAGTACGCCCAAGTATGAATATTTAAATATCTCGGCCCCGATGCACTTAAGAGTATTACATTACATAACAAAATATGTTTATTTTTAATAATTCTATCATAATTTACCACTTTTACGAATGGCCGCCCACCTTAAAAATGTATGAATTTTACACATGACAACACTTTTACCCTTTACTCTTAAAAGAAGTAGAAGTGTTCTAAATTGAAAACCAACGTTTTGAATTTAGAACAATTCTAGTTGCTATCACACTGTTGTCCCTATGGTGTGTTGCAGTGATGCAATTGACAACAATTCATATGTGCTAAGGTAGTAAAATAAAATACCGTTTGTGGATTTTACACTGCTTATTACAGTAAAAATATTTTTGTATTTTTTTATGCAGTAGTTTTTTTATATTTCGGAAAAACAGTAAAAAAAGTTGGATTGTGAATGTTAGGAATACACTTATAGTGCCCTTAGTCCATTTATTACAACTGTTTGTCTGAAAAAATATACAACTGTCTGTCATGTCCATTGTTTATCTTTCTGACGGATTACTTGATTCTAACGACACGCTTTCGATTCTAGTAATAATGTTTTGATATACGCTATTTAAAATGAAAGTGACTAACGGATTTGTAAAAGCCGCAATCTGCCCAAAATCGACGAATTTATGTTGTTACATTTCATGCGGGAAAATAACATGACATGACAGTCAGTTCTGTTTCTGTAAAAAGTAACTTTTTTTATTTTATGTCATGCTAAGATCACGACATCAGTATTCCTAATTTTGTATATACGGTCTTTTTAATGACTATTTCTTTAATAAATTATTAACGACGAATTTAAGTTAAATAAAGAAAAACCGAGAAACACGGGTAGCCTAATTTTTTACCAGCTATTATAAACGCGAAAAAACAAAAATGCTTTTATTTTTGAAATGTTGTCAATTAATACGTTTTAAATGATTTTAATCTGCGAGGGAAAAAGGAAAGACGCCTCTGATCCATGATTGATTCATGATGATCCATGATTTTACCAACAATAAAAAAAAAACATAAATAAAGTTTTGAGAGAAGTCGTTTTTTCGAGTGCAACCTTAGTTTGGTTTTTATTCCATAATTTCAAAAATTTGCAAGTTATCTGTACGAGTGATGGCTTAAAAGAAAGCAATAAACAGGCATATTTTTAAAATTGATTGAACATTTAAGGTTTTTTTTTAATGCCTTATAAAAAAAGAGTTCACTCCAACTGAACTCATTTACAAAACTTTGTATGCCTATTCTTTTTTAAATTAGAACATAGACGCTTCAAGATCATTTTGTTAGACACGATAACTACTAAATTAACGAAAAATGAATAATTTATTGCTATACCAGCCCTGAACGTGACAATATTAGTGTTAGACTGCCAGTATCTGGGTTTTTTTTTACAGTATGGCTTAAAATGTTCTAACTAAACCATATCACCTATCATCCCCTTAAAACTTTGCACCTAACTACCAAACACCCTGTATGATCCACTCCACTGTATGTATTTTTTCTATAATAATTTAAATCTTATGTAGTATTACCTACTTTTTAATAATAATGAATGTTTGCAAATTCTAATTATTAAAGGTATGTACGAGTACAGTAAAATTGTAACAACTACTTAATAACAAATTACAACAGTACGGCAGTTTTATTTATTTGAACATGTCTACTTATTAATTTACAAAATAATTTAAGATACCTATCTAATGTTAATTGCGTGATTAACATTATTTTGTTGATGTTACAGTAAAATTGATTTAAAAAATAGATATTAGATAATGAAAAGTTTGTAGTCAAAAAATGTATGATATAGTATTTGTATTTTTTTGATTTTTTTTGGCTGACGCTACTGTGAAATCAAACTGCGGAGTGCGCCTAACTTGTCGCACAATTACGTATCGTATATTTCTGTCCCGTTATGCAAAATGGCGAACGCTATTTTAATTTCATCTAAGGTGTTAAATAAATACGAGTACGTTAAGTTTTCAGAAGAACCTTTGTTTTCGTTATTAAAATATGTAAACATTGAAGACAATTTCTCCGCACCGACCGTTACAAGTATCCATATTTGATTAAAATGTACTTTTTGATAGGTACAGCGATTCGACAACGTGAAAATTATGGAAAAATAATGAAAGATTTGTCAAATATGATAGTAATATTTTTTATAAAACAAATGACAACATTTCCCAAGAATAGAGCAAGTATCTTAGTATAGTAAATTTTAATGAAATTTCTCTAAAGTCTGGAAATAATTCTAAGAACTGATAAAAAACATTTCTGATTGCATTGAACGGGTTAAAAATCGAGCTTCATACACCCCTTAATAAATTCACCCCTCCGGAAAGGGATGCAATTGGGATACACCAATTTCTTACAATGTATGAAAATTTAAAAACCATTTGAGGAGGCTTCTCAAATCGATCCCTGTAGTTAGATAAAAAAAAAATATTACAATTAATTAATTATAATAAAATTAAAAAATGACCTTCATTTCACCTCTCAATGCCGGTCCGAATTGCGCTATTTTAACCTCTTTTGTGGTTTTATATACAACATAAAACTTCTCAATTTTAAATTTTATAATAGCATCGAAGACCAAAAATTGCCCTCTGGGGAAAAAACTCGTGTATAAGCGAATTTTGGCATAGTTGTAGAGAATGGTGTTTTAAACCACATACCGAAAGTACTGATGCGTGTGGGTGGGGCTAACGGGTGGAGGGGGGTGTAAAGGTCCCTTTTTTAGTTTTTCGTAAATAACTCGTAAACGGTGGCCCTTAGCGAGAAATGTTCCATTACATAATTAATCTACATAAAATTCTCTACAAAAAATTCAATACACTTTTTTTGCTGGGATCAATATTTAATGAGATATGGAGGGAAAAATAATTCACGAAAGGCCATAGTCGGGTTTGCATAGTAAGTCGGCCCTTACATCAAATGGGCTCGGGTTTTTTTTGTGAGTACCTCTTATAGTGAAGAATATTTATGCTGAGTATATCAACATCTTAATTGTGACAGTCCTCGACTTATGATTCTTTTTTGTTTTTTTTTTATGTAATCGCCTCCCAAAAAACAAATACTAGTTATAATAAAAAAAAGAAAATAAAGACCAAATAAAAAATATACATAATTTTTTATATAGTTGTGACACCTCTAGATTTTTGTTCAGAATTGTCCATAAAATGGCCTACTACTTGCCAAAATATCAAAATTGTCCAGGTGGTACTATCCTCCTGTCAAAAATCAGAAATATGTGTATTCAGTTCTGTATTCAATCGGTTCTGTTTTCTTTTTTTTGGGTACTCACCAACGAAACCCATTTGACTGACTATTATAACCCGACTATGGCCCTTCGGGAATCATGTTTCCCTCCATATGTCGTTATATATATACAAATAAGAACACTTGTCACTTTAATCATTGTGACAATTCTTATATGGCAGTTTAAACATGACATTAAATAGACAAGGTACTAAAGTGAACACATATTTATGTACTCGACTGTACAATATCAAACTTGCACCTGAGTGCGAGCCCCAGAATTAGTTATCCACGTTTAACGGTCTTGTACTTCGGGGGAAATTTTGAAACTATTAAAAATCGTCACAATCGTATTCGTTTGATTAGCTTTAGATTCGCACCCCATAAAAAAATAGCATTCTTATCGGTATCATCCATCCTGCCACTTGCGGTTCACGGTTCGCGGTTCGCGTTTCATTGTATCGAGTTACGAAAAATTACGCTAGGTTACTTAAAATTGATAAAACCGCATGTTTTTGAATATGATAAATGATAATATTTATACAATCAACTAGAATTAAACTAAAAGTTGTATGATCGTTGCAAATGAACGCCGTGTTGAATCTCTATGATATAACTAGCGACCCGCCCTCTCTTCGCTTCGGTTTATGTGAGTTTTCTGGAACACCCGTATAGTCCATTCGCTTAGATAGTGTCGCTACACACGCACGTACTTGAGGTTATTGTAATAAAATACGAATATAACTCGATGTGAACTGCCAAATTCACTTGCGGCGTAACACCCGCATGGACTATACAGGGTGGAAAGTTGAGATGGGGCATTAAGGGCAGCTACCAGATCCCTTGCTGCCACGCGAAAATGATCTTAGGAGACCTTTCCCAACTTTTGAGTGATGGCAATCGACATTCACAAAAATTTGATAAATGGACAACGTTTTTTTTTGATTTATGGGTGTTCTAGTACTCTAACCTCAGTTGGTCTCAAAGAGTGTTTTAATCCTTTATGGGAATGGGATCGACGGGCATTAAAAAAAATCTCAATTCTGACGATTTTCTCGCTGACTGTACATTTTATCAAAAATCTGTGAATGTCGCGAGTGTCATCACTCAAAAAGTTGGGAAAGGTCTCCTAAGATCATTTTCGCGTGGCAGCAAGGGATCTGGTAGCTGCCCTTAATGCCCCATCTCAACTTTCAACCCATACAGGGTAACCCAATTTTTTTATACTTACATAATAATCTTCCTCTTGAATCACTCTATTTATTGATTAAAACCGCATTAAAATACTAAATTACTAATACTAATATTGGAAAATGGCAGAATCGTAAGCGAAACCGACGTGCGTGCATGACTCGATGTATGAATGTGGAAGAAGCTAAAGAGATTTGTCAAGATCGTAGCAGGTGAAAAGAAATTGTCGTTACCTCTCTGGGAAACAGGCGTGATTTAATGTATTTGTGTACTTAAACTGTGGCAGTAGAGTTCTCGAGTGGAGACCACGTACCGGTAAGCGCAGCGTAGGGCGACCCCCCGCGAGATGGACGGACGATTTGGTCAAGCCCGCGGGGACCCGCTGGATGCAGGCCGCTTCCAACCGGGTGAGGTGGAAATCTTTGGGAGAGGCCTATGTTCAGCAGTGGACGACCTATGGCTGAAATGATGATGATGATGATGTACTTAAACAAATCCGTAGCGGATTTGAAAGATCTAAGTGTACCTACATATAGGCGAAAAAAGTAAATGACCTCTTGCATGTAGTTGTAACACATCTGTATAGACCGTTCGACATTCTATATTTGAAATTTGACGTAAATTCCATATAAGTATTGTACACCACTACATGCAAGAGGTCATTTACTTAAGTTTTTCACCTATACAGAAGCGACTTTGTTTTATACTATGTAAAGATTATGATTGTAATTTGTTCCTAGTCTTTGTTGAGTCTCGCTAATCTCGTTTAATATTGTGTTACGCTGTTAAGAAATTCGAGATTGGTTTCTATTTTAATGAAACTCATTTTTTAATTGTAATAACTAATAACTTACGAAGAAACCGTCCGAAGTTTTCTTCGTAGGTACTCGTTGGTACTCATATATTATTGATACAGTGGATTTAATTTTGAGATTATACAAATGAAAAAATAAACTGAACATTTAACCCTTAAATGCATAATGATCAGTGATCGGAAATAGGTGAGCTAATTTGCCTAAACTTGATGCATGTTCATTCAATAATGTATTCACATCTCTCTCACACATGAATGAATATGCGTCAAGTTTAGGCAAATTAGCTCTACCTATTCCGATCACTGATAATGATGTAAATGTACATCGTATATTTTAAAGTTCATTTTCAAACATAAATTTTAAGTAAATTTCAAACTTATAATTTATGCAGTAAGATTTGTAGCTTTGTCAAAATTCAAATTTGGAAATAAACTTTAAAGACGCGTTTCACTTTCGGCATGCTATGCATTAAAGGGTTAATGCGTGAGCAAATGAAAGTCACGCGGTGGTTCAAAATATATCACATTTCTTATACAAGTGTGAGACTCTTGCGTAGCTGGTGACGCCGGTGTCGTGCCTTTCATCCGCTCGCGCGAGTAGGAGAGTGTTTAGCATTCCTGAGTATGTGTTCGAGGCACCGTGGAAAGGGCATTGGGTAAATTTGTTTGAAGAATATTGTCATTTTTTTTTCAGCGGCCACGCATTATTTTTACATAGTTAATTAGAGGACCTCTAAATACATATAGATATATATAATTTATGGCGTTAAATAATATCGGAGCGGAGATTTTAAAGATTGAAGTATTCAGTTCTTAGTACAAAAGTACGCCCAAGTATGAATATTTAAATATCTCGGCTCCGATGCACTTAAGAGTATTACATTTAATAACAAAATATGTTTATTGTTAATAATTCTACCATAATTTACCACTTTTACGAATGGCCGCTCACCTTGAAAATGTATGAATTTTACAAATGACAACGCTTTTACCCAAACCCCTTTGTACAGTACTTCTCTAATGATATTTAGATACAAAGAAGCAGACGCGGCTGAAGGGTATTGGGTCTAAACCGAGTTATCATTTACAAAGTAGGTTTTGTTTCGAGTTAATATTTCAACCTCAAATACATTATTATTTTTTATAAATACTTTGCATCACCTGGTACAATTTTAGGACAGACTAAATGACCCGGCACGTTTATAAATGTTTAAAAATGCCTCAAAGACTTTTTTGTGAAAAAAACGAGTAATTGGGCTTGTATTTAAATATCATTAAAGAAGTACTATATAATATAATATAATATAAAGAAGATTATTCTTACATAATAATATTATCCTCCTGCGCATACAGAAAAAGTTAGAACTACATTGAATGTACATTGAAGTATCAATCCTATCATAGTCAGTGCGTTTAAAATGTACCAATAGAAAAATTGCATTTTAAACATTTTTGTATTTCATGACCGTCATGGACATAATACTACCTACTTCGTAGAAAAAGAACTACGAGATACCTAGAAATTTCAATGGATTATCGACTCTATGATCGTCTCGTTAGATTATAATCAGGGATCGGAAATTCGGATCGATATTAACCTAAATTTGGCAAAGTTCCGGAATTCCGGGATTCCGCAAAACGTTAATAATAATTATTTTACACGCAGGATAAAACTTTCCGTTTTGCTGCTATAAATTCGTTAGGTCAATGAGTAACAGGTAAATCAAATAACAAATAACATTTGAAGTTATTTTCCATGTATACATTTACCGAATGTTATTTGATTTACCTGTTACTCATTGACCTAACGAATTTATAGCAGCAATTCCGGAACTTTGCCAAATTTAGGTAAATGTCGATCCGAATTTCCGATCCCTGATTATAACACGGACCCGACCGCCCATTCCCCGATAAAAGCCTTTAAAAGACTTACCTCCCGAAGTATAACCCACTAAAAATATATCGCCTTTGGAAGAAATATATGACTTAGTTGTTACATTAACCATTCACATAAGGGAAACCTAAAGAGCTAAAGCTCAAATCGTCAGCAGTAAATTGATATCCCTCTCTAACACCAAATAACCAAACCAAATATAAGGGTAACCCTTATAAATAGAATAGATTTCGAAATACCCATTTCAAACCCTTAGTAAGGGTAACCCTTATAAATAGCGCTTTAAAAAGCAAATCGAACGGCTTTTATTAATAAATCCTTATAAAAACCCATTCTAAACCCCTTGAATGGGATAGCGAGCCGGTCCCAGGATTATAAATTCTTTAAAAGGTAAAATCACCAACAGTAGACACAATTTTCTTAAAGTTGGTTAAAATATAATAAATTAGTTTATATATAACAATCCAGGTATTTCGCCAAGGTCGTAATCATTATATTTTGTTTTGTATGCGGTTACGAAAACAAAAGAAGATAATAGTATTTATTGTATAGAGAAAATGGCTTTGTGTAGTGGATAAGCTCAACTCAATCAATAAAGACTACTACAAATTTCTACGGTGCCACGGACTATAGGTTGTTATACTGTAGGTTATTTTATTTAACGCAGTCGCCTCTTGTTGTATTTGTATGTGTTTTCCACGTAGTTTTACGTAATTCGTTGTTTGTAATAAAACATTTATTTGAACTATTTTTGCGAGTGTGTGTGGTAGTGCACACACACACACACACACACAAGCATACCGCGTGCGTGACGCACGCGCTCGTATGTGCCAGAACTGTATAATTATATTCTAAATCTACATTAATTAGGATAAGTAAAGTTATCTGACAATAATAATAGGGTTAAGCACTATTTCCTCCAAACGGCCTGTAACGGATCGGAACGGAAAGAATTTTATGGTCTTACGATATTAAATCATGTTCAGAGTATTAAAGTCTGTATTACCAAGCCGCGCACAGCAACTTGACCGAGGGCGTCTACCGCGACACGCGATCGTCGCTGAAAGTCATAAATAGACAATAATCATTTTTAATAGACGCGATCGGCAGTCGCCGCATCCGTCCGTATCCTTTCCGATCCGATGCGATGCGAACCGTTTGGTTGAAATCATCCTTTAGGTAATGATGCTATTTATACAATGTGTAAATTTCATACGGGCGAAAATTATAAATACGGTTAATATGCATCTTAATTAACATAAAAAACCGGCCAAGTGCGAGTCGGACTCGCGCGAAGGGTTCCGTACCATTATCTATACAACATTAGTAAAAAAACGGCAAAAAAACACGTTTGTTGTATGGGAGCCCACCTTAAATATTTATTTAATTTTAATTAAATTATTTATTTTTAAAGTGAATATACAACTAAATATTCTGTGAATATTTCAAGCGTCTGCTTGTTGCCGTTATTAATATCGAGCAAAAAACAGCACAAAAAATAACGTTTGTTGTATGGGAGCCCCCCTTAAATATTAATTTTATTAGGTTTTTAGTATTTGTTGTTATAGTGGCAACAGAAATACATCTTCTGTGAAAATTACAACTGTCTAGCTATCACGGTTCATGAGATAAAGCCTGGTGACAGACAGACGGACAGACGGACAGCGGAGTCTGAGTAATAGGGTCCCGTTTTTACCCTTTGGTTACGGAACCCTAAAAACATGCTTATCGTGAACATAAGTTGTATTTCTTTTTTCGTACTAATTAATTGGCACGCAATGTATCAAAAATAGGTCAATTAACTTTTTATTAACTTAGACCTTTTGTTTGGACTCGTAGAGTGATTGAGAGAGAGCCGCTCCTGAAGTCCTTGTCTAAAGTCTGTTCCTATTCGTTCCGTCACTCTTATAAACAAATCAATTTACCATTATAACTCCATATTCGCATACTTTTGAAGGTTGAGCCTAGTCATATTATTTATTATTATTGTCTTCATGACCATTTTAAGGTACTAGTAATCTCTATTTAATTTTGTATTTTTTGATGAAAAGCACATTCGCTGAAAACACCATTACACTGACAGAGTCTTGTCATAAAGATATATTTTTTTGAACTATTTCTGACATTGAAAATGTAGTGAGGTTTGATAGATTCGATTGATAAGTGAGGTTGTCGTCTCTGTCGCACCCAGCATAATAATACGATGATGATGATGAATATATATTCAACCTTTTTAATAAACTAATTAGAGGTATCATTATTCTCATTACTATTTCATCCTCTATCTAAAGACAATTACAGTCAGGTATACTTGTTATTGTCATTGGCAGTCTGAATAGGATCAGACTTTATTTTTGTTTACGATTTACGGAGTGTCGTATGTTTAGAATTAAAAGTAATGCAAGAATCATTTATTTATTTAATTATAAACGAGCAAACGCTAATGATTCCAGGATGTTCCAACCCACCGGTGCGCGGTGTAATGTAAAGAAACCCTTACTGTCAAATCACTAGTGTACATATGCTTCGTGTTATGCAGAAATAATAACATTTTATTTTTCTTATTATGCGAATCCAAAAACTAGCTACAAACAACATTGATTCATTGGTCACTCGTTATGAGATGAAATTAGTTATACCAAAATGAAATTTTCGTTTTTTGCCGTATTTTTGTGATTAGTTATTGTTGTACGATGCAAAACTTGATACAAAAGATCTTTAACAAACTTCCGCTATTGCACTATTTTAAATTTCGGTACAGTATCCCTTTTTACTAGTCTCGGTTTTCTGTATTGAGTTTCTTATCCTGTTATGCACATTGTTTTTATAATAAAATAGTACAGTCAAGTGCAAAACTATGTATCGAAAGAATCCTCTCATAAATATGTTACGAAGTTTTTATTACGCTGGAATAATATTTTTCAGACGTAGCGTTTTTTTTACGCTTTACTGTACCAAATACAAGTTCTAGGTCTACCTATAGTACATCTTTGATAATCTGATATCACGACTGATTATGAAATTGTTATGACAGTCATGTTAAATTCAGCTCGATGCAGATAAATACTATAGGTACATAATAATTGACTACATAATAAGTTACGTTTTGTGTACGTATGCGTAAATAAATGTTATAACACCAGTGCCATAAAAAGTGTCAGTAATGTGTGATATAACGACCTGGAGAGTAAGATAAGTAAATACATGCATGCATGAATATGATCGCTGAGGTTCATTAGGAGCCGTTTATTTTAAAACCCATAATAACAAAAAAATATTAAGAGAAGTGTTCATATTTTCTACGATTAAAAAAACTAGTTTGGATGTCGATATACGGCAGCTCTGAACAAAACGCTGCATTACCTGCTGCTGGGCAATTAATTAATTACGTTAAATTTATTGGAGTTCTCGCAATTCCTTCTTTATATGATTTGTAGAGCTATAATCTATATTTAGTTTAAATATTTGCCCGTATGACATTTACACGCTGTATTTTATTCGTGTTTTAACGGATCTCGACCGGTCCATTCGGACCGGCTGCTAATCGATTGGTCAAGTGAATAATGGTGGTGCCGGAAACCATTAAAGTAGGTGCTTTCATAAATAATGCGTGAGTGGGTTGCAGTGCTACGCATATCTTTTGCTGTACCCTTCATTAGCAGTAAATTTCCATGTTGAAAAATAGAATGGTGGTAGGGGCATAAGAATAAATACCATTAGAAGGGCATCTTCGGCGTCGTATGGATTTGACAGCAAAGCCGTCAAATAATTACCTACAGCGCCCCACGCCCCGCCTTACCCCTCTCTCGCCTGTCTCAAAATTAGGGTTGTAACAAGTATATAATACTAACTGAGCCCGCAACCTCGTTTGCGTAGAATTAGTTTATTTACCTAAAAACTATCCAATAAAATAAAATATATTTAATAAAACTAAAATGACCGTAAAATTTCTAATCTGTAAGACTTTCCAATAGTTCCACTGACGTATGAGTGTGACAGCGGATGACAGCAGCTCAAGTTTGCGCTAACTAGTCTATGTAAAAATTAAAGTACTTTTATTACAATTAAATCAGATATAAAGTTGTAAGAACAAACGCAAAGCCAATAAAACTAATTTATATATGAAGGACGTATTTGTCAATTTTATTAATTAATTTATTAACTCCTTCTTTTATAACATAACCACTGAAATACTATCTTAGACTTACTTAATTACGATTAATATTGGATAAAACATAAAGTCCTTAGGTAAATAATGTATTTATTTAATTCTTTCTTTTTAACGGTCTTTACTTAATGATTTTATGTTACAAATAATACTTAAATAAAGATTCAAACTTCGTTGATATCGTCCTAACATTATTATCGTAAAGCAAGTGGTCAAATACGGAACTAACAATGTCGTATGGTAAAACCACAGTTTGCGAAGACAGTGGCGCCTTAGAGAGCTTCATTTGAAATATTGTTGCACGTTTACTCCAAGCGCCGATTCCGGGTGGCAACCCGCTAGTGTTTGCTGCGATAAGTAGTCCTGGACTGTTGACAGGCCACGCGAGAGCGCGCGTGGTGGGGATGAAGTTACCCTTCTATTAATTAGTATTTATTCTTATGGTAGAGGTTTGAAAGGGTCCTAGAGAAGATCTTACTATCTGCTAAACACATACCTACGGATGCATTTTAACCCACTCCGCGCTCAAGACACCGTTTTTATGCTATACATTTCGGTAAATTTACTTTATATTGACCATTAGGTAAATTTATTATTGAGGGTCGAAACATGAAATTATGCACGATGGCGGCTGATGTTTTATAAGCGAAGTCGCATAGGTTAATAAAGAAAGAACATGACCAGGTTTATATTTACCCGAATGGTGTAGGGAAACTCAAGGGAAGTGTATCTGTGATCCCACCGTGACCCTCGTGTGCTCGTGTTTGTGTGGCGCGCGTGTGTTATTTGTTGCGTGCTTACAGATTGTACATACTCGTATCTCTGTTACTCTTGACTGTGAAATTCACTTCAAAAGAGATAAAAAAATAAAAGATGATTATTCATTAACCTCGGAAGGCCCACCATACTACAAACAGGGCGTTTTTTGTGATTGGGACTTTCAATCTACTATCAAGGCAATAAAGTTCAATTATGTTTGTTCTATAATGCAATTTTCAGTTTTTGAAAATAGGAAAACAAACTTTATCCTTATTGCAACACAGTTCAAATTAAATTGCTTTGATTATGTACATCCTATTGCACACTGGGCCTTACGAGGTGTAGTAAGCACTGGCACTAACACTTCAAAAACCTACTAGCGCGCGCTTCCCAAGAGGAGACTAAGTACTGCGTTATTTTTTATATTTAAGGCTACGGAAATTGACATCATAAATAATTATATTTTTTTGTAATTACGAGTGACGCTTTTGTTTTATTTGTTGCTTGATCTGTTTTTGCACTGCTAAAGCACACAATGACATTATTCCTTCATTGTTTCGTTCGGTCTCGTGCATAGAGGTAGGAAAGCATAGAGGGAGTATAAAAGGGCTAATAGAATAGTACTCTTCGCACCTGTTACAAATGCCCGTCTATATATGACCGCTTTCTATTCAATTTCTAAAGTGTACCACTTTTTAGGTGTGTTAGTGTGTGTCACTCGGCATTAGTGTGTGTAATTTTGCAGTCAGTGATGTGCAGTTTATCGATAAATTTTGTTAACTTTTTAAAAGGCATACAATATTTTCAATAATAATTGTGATTGATTACCAATTGATTATAGACCTCATTTCGAAAAGTAAACTGAAAAATTAACTTTTTTTTCGTGTAATAAAAATAAAGACAGTTTTTACAGTTTTTATTTGAAAATAAAACGTTTATCTTTACTAATGATGAATAAATCTTACAAAAAGTAATTGGAAGACAATTTGTGACCCTTTTTTGTTTCCGCAATGCAATCGCATTGCAACTTCTGAAACCACGGCGAAACATTTCTGTTAGAGAATTTTTCTTTAATAAAAAATCGTTTATCATTATGAATGAGTCTGCTGAAAAATGTTTAGATCATAGTCTGTGACTTTTTCGGGATTCCAATTCCAGCCTCGCAGACCGCTCCCAACAAATTTTACCCATTTCTCTCTTTCTGGCGAGGCTCTTGGAAATCTAAAACAATACAATTAATTAATATCGAACATAGTAGGCTTTTTTACCGATCGATAAATATGTACGCACTTATTAATAAAATAAAATATACTAGTTAAATTACAACAGCAATGTTTAAATATTTAACATTCAAATAACGAACGATCCAAATATCTACAATTAATGTCATGCCTATGTCTAAAACGCACGCAACGAAAAAAACTGAACATTATAAATAACAAACTTTTTTATTTTTTAACCCTCGACATTCGAATACATATCCAACAAATACTTTCGACATTTGAAACATAGGCCTTTTAACTATTCGGCATCGCTATAAATAGTTAAAACTCAAAATTAATTATTTTTTTGATATTTAAACACATCATCATCATCATCATGTCAGCCGAAAGACGTCCACTGCTGGACATAGGCACTTAAACACATATATTTACCCATATACTAAAATCAAGATATCGAAAGTTTACTTATCGATATTAATTTTGGAAGCACTATTGTTTACTTCCGACAGAAAACCAAAAAAATCGTAGAAAAATGTTCATTTGCTGCACATAGGTAATGCCTTTGTATTCATTACAAGATGTAATGCCATGACAATGTTTCTAGTTATACTTGCAAAGCGGCCGCAATATGGACGAAAATCAACAGAAGACACTGTGAAGATCCAAGAACACGGACGCTTATGCTACTCAGCTCCATACCTCCAGACCTACACCAAAAAGCTTACGACCTGTGTGCACCGGACGACCCTACCGAATTAGACTTCAATCACGTTGTCAAAATTTTAAAAGAATACTTAGAACTGAAACCTAGCGTGTGGGCTTGCCAACACAAATTTATTACACGGATTCAAGACACACACGAAACCATCATAGCTTAAGAATTGAAACGATTATGTCAAGACTGCGAGTTTTCGTGTAGCCACTGTAAGAATTCAATCAGTGACAACTTCCTAACTTTACAATTTATAAGAGGGATTCGTGACAGAGACATACGAACGAAAATTCTCCAAGAAAGTAAGGTAACAAATTTCACGGACGTAGTAAAAATAGCAACGACGCTCGAACTAGCAAAAACTGACAGCAACTATATGTCACCAGGACACTGCTCCAGTCAAGACCAACACGCAGTTCAAACTGAAAACAATAACAAGTACAAAGCAGGCATCAAACCTCTTTCCATTAGAGACTTAAAAGGAAAATGTTTTCGTTGCGGAAGTCATGAACACCAAGCACATAACAATCAGCAACAAATGCAATAGAAAAGGCCACCTAGCACGAGTTTGCCTACGAAATACTCAAATGAACAAACAAGTAGAACCGGAACCGGAACATATGCAGGAACCCTACTCAGAGGACTCGTCGGACATCGTCGATGACTACACACCCTGGGATATGAAGTTGATACGATCCCGTAACACCGACAAGTTCATGATACATGTAACCATCAACAACATAGGCACGCTTATGGAAATTGACACCGGAGCCGCCTTATCATCGATGTCTCATTCATGATTTACAAAACGAACATTACCATGAGAACTTACGCGGGGGAGATATTCGCACCCTTAGGCGTAACATATGTCACATGCAAATACAAAAACCAAACTTTTGACGGAAAGTTATACATAATTAAAAAAGATGTCGACGCGATATTTGGAAGAACGTCGATACGATCAATAAATCTGGACTTGGCCAGCATAAACCAAGTGAATTCGAAAGTATATCCAGATCTCGACTAACTTTTTACAGAATTTGCCGACGTATTTGACGGTACATTAGGTTGCATACCTAACTACAAGGGACGTTTTACGCTAGGTGATAATGCGACACCGATATTTGTAAAACCAAGACGTATCCCCTACGCCCTTAAGGACAAAGTAGACGACGAAATAGAACGACTATGCAAACAAGGAGTTTTAACAAAAGTTGACAACTCAGAGTGTGGAACACCAGTCGTTCCAATTGTAAAACCGAACGGCACTATACGTTTATGTGCGGACTATAAGGTCACCTTAAATAAAGCCATTAGAGATGAACAGTACCATCCCTATCATAGAAGACATCCTGGTTGAGATGAATGGTGGGAGTTATTCTGTACTTTAGACCTTAGCCAAGCCTACTTACATATGATGATGGACGACACATGTGCTATGATGCAGACCCTCAGCACACATAAGGGAACTTTTAAGGTCAACAGACTCATGTTTGGCATCAAGGTGGCACCGAACTTGTGGCAAAAGTTTATGGATTAATTGCTTCAAGGTATTGCCGGCGTCAAATGTTTTTTTGATGATATAATCATCCAAGGAACGTCAGAAAAACAACTTTTGTCGAGATTGCGTCAGGTCCTACAAAAACTACATGAGAACAATTTGAAACTTAATAAAGAAAAATGCTGTTTTATGAAAGAGAACATCGAATATTTGGGACATATTATCGATAAAAACGGTTTACATAAAAACAAAAACAAAGTGAAAGCCATTACGGAGACTTTACCACCCAGCAATGTCAACGAATTACGAACATTTTTAGGAATGGCCAACTACTATAACAAATTTATACCGAACTTGGCTTCCCTTAAAAAAGTTTTTCCGTTACTGCTATGGAAGAAAATTTATACTTGTGACAGATCACAAACTACTAACCACCATTTTTCACCCTCATAAGACCCTTCCAGCTATGAGCACTATGAGACTCTTTCATTACGCCCATTTCCTCTCCGGCTTTAACTACACCATCGAATACCGAACTTCAAACGATAACAGCAACGCAGATTATTTGTCAAGATTCCCTGTAGATACAATAGCTCCAAACATAATTGACGTACATACTGCATTCCAATTAAATCAGATGAATACAATCGCCATCGATCGTTTAACAATTGCAGAAGAAACTAAAAAGGATGTCGAATTCAACAATTTATTACAAGCCTTAATGAGGGGTGGAACGGTGACACGATACGGTTACAACGACAATGAACTTACCATCCAAGATGGATGCCTGCTGAAGGGGACGCGAGTAATGGTCCCGGAAACTGAGAAAACATGTGTTGGACGAATTACATTCAGGACACCTAGGAATGCTGAAAATGAAATTACTAGCACGAGGTTACGTCTATTGGAAAAACATGGATAAAGAAATAGAAGAGTTAGTAAGAGGCTGCCGTGAATGTCGACTTCACCAGAACGAGCCCCCACAGTTCACGCTGCACCACTGGGAGCCGCCAACAGGTCCATGGCAGAGACTGCATATCGACTTCGCGGGACCCCTAAAGGGACATTCACTATTTATAATCGTAGACGCCTATTCCAAATGGGTCGAAATTCTCCCAACCACGTCAACGACCAGTAATTGGTGTATCAGGAAGTTGCAGGAGCTATTTGTAACGTTTGGTTTCCCTTTGACACTGGCTTCGGATAACGGACGTCAGTTCGTCTTCTTAAGAAGAGGGGTATAGTGCATAAAACGTCCGCGCCCTACCATCCGGCTACAAACGGACAAGCAGAAAGATACGTCGAGACCGTACAGAAGGCCCTAAGCAGAATAGATGCTCAGCCAGGAAACTTGCATGAAAAACTCCTAGCAATTAAAGAACGCTTGTTACGAACGCCGAGTGCCACGGCTGGGAAAAGTCCATATGAGCTTATGTTTAACCAAACCATAAGGAACGCTTTAAACGTGCAGTTCAAAGCAAGACCGGGGGAAGCGAGGACAGAGACTACACAAGTCGTCAGAGAGAGTTCGCCACCCGCTGTCCGGACGTTTACCGTAGGCCAGCGAGTTCAGGCACGGAGCTACAACAATGGTCGAGATAAGTGGGAGTTTGCGACTGTCATAAGGATTTTGGGATTTTGAGAGACTGATTCGGGGGAAATTTGGAAGAGACACATTGATCAAATGTTGGGTACCATAATTCCAAGAGACAAGAAAGATTAACCTTTGCAATGATTTACGGCGGAGGTGTTGTGGCGTTGTCTATGCCTATGTATGGTAGAAGAAAATATAAGGTGTCCATTTGATTAATGTCATTCATAAATAAATACGCAAACAATATGTTATATTATTTGTAGTATAAATTCAATATACAATAGATACATATTACAAAAAAGGGACAGGTGTTCCATTGACAGCTACTTTGTCATAAAAAACTCAAAATAACATAACCTCAGCTCGGGATTTTGCGCCCTAGTCTTTTTCTAAGTTTTCGGTATTTTCTCTGGATTTCTTTTAATTTTTCGACAGCTTACCCACACCGGACTTTTTATATTGCATGCCTCGACGATAACTCTTGCTTTGTACCCTGGACCTGAACTTGATAGCTGCTACGACGACTTGGAACTGATACGAAAAAATCTGGAATTCTGTTTTAATCTCGTGGTACTTAATTTGGTTTTATCATGGACACTAACGAAGACCAACGATGGAGAGAACCTAAAATTTGTTTTTTACCAAGATGCACTAATAATGAAATTAAAGACCCTGAGAAGAGGTTCTTTGCTATTAGGAAACAACTAAAGGAAAATTGGCGTGACATGGCTGACAGAAACTATCGTTTTGGGTAGTTGTTGTAAAGACCAAATTACGACAAATTAAGAAAAATGTTGGATGAAATAGTATTTGAAAGATTTAAACTATGATGTATGTTATCGTTTGTTCGAAAAAATACTTGTTAAATAAATGAAATGAAATAAAAATATCTACTCTTTGTGAAAAAACGAACTTTGCCGATTGAGATCGAGAAGTGCTGAGTGAAAAACTCCAAGTACCTTATCGTACTGTAGTGTTAAGTTTTATATTGTTATGTATGTCAGGCGGGGTAAATGCGTCATTTGAGATTTTTAAGGGAATATGGCGTTTAAAAACTATTTTCACGCCCTTTTATAGTAGTTAAAGTACGTAATTTTTTATAAAAGGGAGCAGAAATAGTTTTTAAACGCCATATCCCCTTAAAAAACTCAAATGACGCATTTACCCCTCTGTAAGGATAGGCCCCGCCTGATTTATTTGTAATTTTGGTGATTTTTGGGTGACAATCTTATTCTATTAATAAAAAATCAAATTAACTCATAATATTTTATTGCAGTTCGTTTTTTTTCCTTTCATTTTCAACTTATTTTTTTTTGGGCTCCCAGAATAACACCTGGCACCTTTATCTCCATCTGCCTATTTAGTCTAGAATCTATTATTTCTGGAAGCAAACAGTCGAAATTAAACAAGTTCTATTTATTTTCCTTTTGTCTCCAAAACCCATCATCTTTGTGAATGACCTCGACCATCCTCGACCTTCATGTCTACGTCAGTCCAAACAAAAAAGAAACAAGTTTGTCTTCGTAAGATGTGTAACTGTCCTTCGGCCTGCGGTAATACCAATAGTGGAGATCTTCGACAGAGTAATTCTTTTCATATGCTCAGATTTGGCAAATTCATAATCCACCTGTTCCAGATCTGGTTTCTCGCAACACTCCGTAATTTTTAAAGTCTGGTGTGGGAAAGCAGTCGAAAAATTAAAAGAAATCCACAGAAAATACCGAAAACTTAGAGAAAGACTAGGGCGCAAAATCACAAGATAAGGTTATGTTTTTGTTTATGAGTTTTATGACAAGGCAACAAGCAGCTGTCAATGGCAAATCATTCACTTTTTTTAAAAATATGTAACGGACTAAGGTTAGTGTCCATATTAATCCGTCCCAAATTTAAACTGTTTTTATTTTTTAAAATTAAATGACGCAACCAAATAATCTTATATTTTTTTAATTACTTAGGATGCTTATTACCTACCAACTAAAACATATCCAAGCATTTTGGCGAAGTTCATCGATACCCAATTGGCCATAAATATAATTAATTAAATTAAAATTTAATTAATTAAATTTATGGTCATTTTGCGATGACGGTTATATTTTTATGTACCTACTAAGTTTGTCTATTTAAACTTGTGCCATCCGGTGCCTCGTGTGGTTGCCGAGTTAGAATAGTGCCACTCCATGTCTTCCCGTGGATGTCGTAAGAGACGACTAAGGGAATAAAGGCTTGTAGTACTGTTAGGCGATGGGCTTGCAACCTGTCACTAATACGCTGGTAAACATCTTAGCCTAATTGTGCAAATTGTGGTTATAGAATTATCAACAAGTTTTTAGAGATGTTTGTTATTCTGTAGCTCTGCCTACCCCACTCTGGGAACGAAGGCGTAAGACCCAAAAGTTAATTGAAAAAAAAAAAAATGTCGCCACCTTCGCCAACGTTACTCATACTCGTAAATTGATTTAAATTTGAAACAGGTACGATAATTACACTTGGAGACCCACAATATGACAATAGTCAGGTTAACACCCCAAATATAAAAATAAAATTATGTGTGACAATATTTTTCAAAAAAAAACATAGCTTTTAAGACAGAGACTCCTCCAATTTTTTGACTAATAATATCCCTTTTAATGACTGTACATTTATCAATAATCTGTGAATGTCGATTGTCATCACTTAAAAAGTTAGCAAAGGTCTCCTATGAGCATTTTCGCGTAAGGTGGCAAGGGATCTAGTAGCTGCACTGCCCCATCTCAACTTTCCACCCTGTATACGTGCCCAGCAACCGCCCTTCCCGGCTGAAGCTTGTATAAGGTCAGGTGGGGTAAGAGCGTGAAAGGGGTAAGCGTACGTGCTACAAACCATATATTTTTTAGGAGATATTGTTGGTTAGACGGACTTGCCCCGTAGACGCTCTTAACCCACCTGACGGGGCAACAGCGTCTACGGGGCGAGTCCGTATAACCAACAATATCCCCTAAAAATATATGGTTTGTTGCACTTACCCCATAGACGCACTTGCCCCAAGTTAAACCATAGTGTTTTTCTAAAGCAATGCGAGAAAATATAACACAATTGTTAATAATGTTATTTAGTGCTGTCTTAAGTTATTTTAGTAGGTATAAACACTTTAGTCACCTGTATCTTAGGAACCAATCAAGACTACTATAGTTTTGCTTTAAAATTCGTTATATGTATGTGATATTTTTCAGATTTTTAGTATTTGTAGTTTTGGCTGTAGGGGCGGGGGACAACTCTAACAAAAGTAAGCGCTTCAAGTCTTAATATTTCATAATATATTTTTGAAAGACCTTTCCAACGACACTCCACACTATGGGGTATATGAGATAAAAAATACATCCCCACGTTAGGTGTAGGGGAGGCACAGTAAAAAAAATACATGATTTTATTGACCACTTTTTTGGCGTGACTAATATGTATATTGTTGCCAAATTACAGCTTTCTGGTACTAAGAGTCTCTGAGCTAGGCTGAGGACGGACGGACGGACGGACGGACATGGCGAAACTATAAGGGTTTATAGTTTGACTACGGAACCCTAAAAAGAACATTGTCGCAATCATCGTCAACCTTCCTCACAAATTTATTTACATTCGAAACAGGTACGAAACTGAAATGAAGAATTAAATAAATTAAAAAAAAAAAGTTATAAATTCAGGCCAGGCCCTTAGGTACGCATTTATATTAGGTATTTCGGAAATTTATTTTAATTAAGAATGGAATTTCTTTGAAACACTATTTGATACACTTTTAAATACGATGTAAGGGCGTTTTCACTAAAAAGTGTACCCAATTTAGGACTGAAATTAAGGAACTTTAACTTTGTCAGGTTTTTGACGAAAATTAGCTGGTTCACCCCCACTAGACCGAATATCATAAAAGCTTATTTCATTAGGTATACCAACGTTTGGTATAATTTTCATTAGCCCTAATGTCATGACAGATAAACTTGTATGTCCTAATTGATAACTAGACCCAAAGTTATATACCCCAATGTTTACATGTACCTACTTAACGTTAAATGCTATATTTAAAACTATCAATTAATACCTAATGATTAATAGACCATTAGGACTTATGACTATTAAGTCAGAAGTCCTAATAACTGTTTGAACTAATTATTGTTTGAACGAAATATAGACAAAAAAACAAATACAAAGTTAGGTAAATTTTACCCACATAGGTTAGGTTAGGTTAGATTAGCGACAAGGCGCGCAGCGCCTCAGTTATGCGGAATAGGAGCTCCGCTCAGCGGAGCTCCGTCGACCTTAATTACGGTCGTTTACGGCCCCTATCAGACCCAAAATGGAAACGGTAAGACTCAAAATATTTTCTTGCGTGCATTTCTCATTGTGGATCTAGCTTAAGAGTGAATGTAAGATGAATGAACGAATGGGGTAAATATTATTGTATATTTTAATAAAGAGAGCGGCATTCAGTAGGAACGTATATAATTAGGTTTAATAAACGTAAGGTTTTTAACATAAGTATTAGATAATAGTAATATTCGGTGTTCAGAGAAATCGGATAACTAAAAATAGGGCTATTAAGAATCGGATATAAAAAAAGGTATAACGTAAATTCGGAATGCTAAAATTAGGGCTAATAAGTATTAGGAAAAATAAAAATGCGGGTTTTTGAATTTAGGGCTAATGAAGTTAGTGGTAGTGAAAATAGGGTTAGCATTTTTCGGGCTACATTAGGAGAACCAAATTACCCATACATTGCAGCTGTCAATGTATAGCTAATTTAAACAAAGTTAAAGTTCCTTAATTTTAGTCCTTAATTGGTAACACTTTTTAGTGAAAACGCCCGTACAAACGCCTGCTTGAAAAAGTTTACCTTTTTAGTCTATGACATTAAAAAAATAAAATAAACATGGAAGAATCTTGGAAGAATTTTGATTTTGATTAAAAATAAGGAGAGTACAGTTGATAGGTACATTATTTAGGAGGAGTCAAACCAGAACTTCTTAAATTTTCCTTTGAAGGAGTCTACGAGTCTACTGATTATTATTGCCCGATGCCTGGCTGCAAAGCCTGGAAGCCGATTCCGCAATCTGACAGAGTGCATCGAAAAGGATTATACATGTAATTATAATAAACTTGTTACGAAAATGTTTATTTTACTGATCCACTCATAATACTTAGGGGAAGATGGGGTGGCTTCGTACAAAGGGAGCATTCGTACAGTGGTCATATCTCGACTATCCAACATGCTGAAGCGTTTATATTTGTATGCGTGACTGCCGCTCTAATGCATAGGCTACCCTCAAAAAAAGATGGCAGTGCGGCAGCAGATTTCGCCAGAAATAATTAATATGTGTTTTCGCGACCCGAAAGTAATTTTTGGTTCTCCTTAGAATGCGTCTGTCTCTAATAAGTTTTACTCGAATTAGAAAAAATATTTTTATATAGTTTGTAATAAGATGCTTGAGATTAATATGTAAACAATGGTTTTGGGATTACTGTAACAGTTATTTTTATTTAGATTTTTTTTCGGATCGTTTTGGTTGGGTACCTTCGTACAGTCAAAATGTATGTAATTTTATACTGTACGAATGCACCCCATGAAAGTTAAAAAAATGTATATCAAGAATAATTATAATCACAAAACCAGGTCAGTAAGATATGCCTAAAAGGTGACTGAAACAGGTGAAATAGCTGAAAATCCAATGAATCCTGGGAAAAAAACGAATGGTGTACGAAGCCAACCCACGTATGGGGTGCATTCGTACGTTTCCCACTTTCTGGGAAAACCATTATATTTTGGCACAGTTGCTTTGTATCCAAACTGAAATACACAATTATTATAGCCAAATAAGAGGAAGATGAAATAACATTCATCTCATTTAAAAATAGCGGTTAGTTTTTTTTTTTACAGGTCTTAGAGTAAAAAGTGTACGAAGCCACCCCATCTTCCCCTACTTAAACTCTTCTACAAATACTTCATACAAAGTAAAAGTACTTATCAGTTTTTTAGGGTTCCTTGGTTAAACTAGGAACCCTTATAGTTTCGCCATGTCCATCCGTCCGGCCGCAGCTGAGCTCAGGGACTTTTAGTTCTAATGATTTCTTCACTTTTCCATAAATCAAGCAACGACTTCGTGGTCAACGGTACCGGACGCCTGAAGAAGCGGTTGAGGCATACAAAACGGCCATTTTGGAGACTTGACTTTGGACTGGTATAAGTGTTTCTAAAACTGGTTCGATCGAATGAAAAAGTTTATTTCTCGCATATTACGATGATTACTATAAAAAAACAATAAATACCATTTAACACTTAAATTGTCTTTAGTTTTTCCAAACGACACAACTTAAAAGGCACCCCTCGTATAGCCAAAAATTTACAAAAAATGAGCGACGGACTCGTGGACCTACTACTTTTGTCCCACTGCTATTCGCTTTCGTCAGAAATCGTTTTTATTCCGCAAAAGTAGGTATGTTAGGTTCGTTAGGTGCCTGAAGGGCAAATCGCCCAGAAATAGGAGCCCTGCCGCGAGGCAGAGGCGAGGGGAGGCCATGAGGCAGGGCTCCGTCGAATAGCAGTGGGACAAGGAGTAGTGGGTCCACGAGTCAGGCGTGAAAAAATGATCGTTCCCCCCTTATCTCCGAAGTTTATTAATCAAAAAATCTCAAAATATCTTGAGGGTTAGATAATTACGTATATTTAATGGGAAAAATGAAATGAAGTGTTCATTATTTACTGGTTTTGAGAAAATACTCTATAAACTTTGAAAATCTGTATTAAAATTTAGGCTAGTGAAAATAAAATTCATAACGAAATGAATATTTACTTTTGCGTTTACCAAGCATATTTTAAATACGGAACTCTCGGTGCGCGAGCCTGACTCGCACTTGACCGGTTTTTTCTTGGCTACCCCATGGTGTGGGGAGTCGTTCGATAAGTCTTTCAAAAACATTGCGGGTTTTGCGTAAACAATTAATCGATTAAGGGATCCGTTTGTGAAATATTAAGATTAAAAGTGCTAATTTTTGTTAGACTCAAGGCCCCCTTTAGGACCCCTCCTACTGCGAAAACTACAAATACTACAAATCTGAAAATTATCTTAAGGGCCGAGTTCACCAACAATTAAACGGACGATTAAGTCTTAATCAGCTGTTAATCAATACATTTGGCACCGGTTAAACCGCTAATCGTCCGTTTAATTGTTGGTGAACTGGGCCCTAAATGAAAGCACATTATAAAGAATTTTAAAGAAAAACTATCACGACTAAGTAGGCTTTATTGGTTCCAGGTACCTACAGGCGACTATCTACCTAATAAAATCACCTATACTATACTCGAAAATGTAATTTAAGACCAAAAAACTACGACAGATACGTCACTGTCATAAGTGTCAAAGTCACATAATATATACATATTATGTCAGTGTCAATCGAACATTTCAGAGTTAGCCAACCTTTTCGCATTGATGATCAAATTGTTGTAAATATTTGTAGATCATTCTAACATTTTCAATATCAAAAGTTATATTTAACAATAGGGAATATGCATTCAATGTTTTTTCTACCCGATATTCAAAACATTAAAATATCCCAAAACAAATATTTTCTCATATAGAGTGTTAAGTCATTAAATGGCGAGTGTGTGTGTTCAATGGCGATTTTTTTATCAGCTAAAACAAAATGACAAGCTAAATTCGGATGTTTTACACTTATGCTTGATTTAAACTTGACGGTTACCCATGGACACCATGGTGTCATGGCTGGTAAAATGCCCGATGATTGTCATTATAAAGTGAGCTACACACTTTTGGCCTGTTATTTTGTCAAACAGCTAAACGTATGTAACATTTAAATTGCATCTAACGTTGTTTACAACTATTGTTTATTTATCGTACCAAATGTTATTAATACCTGAAGTATTACAAGTGCAATAACAGTTTTGCTACCAAAAATCTTCTATGGTTAAATATTTAATAGGCCATCTTGTATTTGTGTAAGTAACTTGAATTAACTTGTTTATTTAAATCGAAGGTTTAAAACTACCTACAAATAAATATTCTTAGTGCGGTATTTTAAAAAGTGGAAATATACATTGCCCATTTTTATTTTAGTGGCAACCCACGTTGGTCTTCAATTACTTTTTCGAGTATAAGACAGCACCAAATAACCTTAAATAGAGAATTAGTTCATACTTGTTGTTTTTTGACATAGTTTTTGTGTACTGACGGCTTCGGAACCCCTACCCTGAACATGGTCAGACATGCTCTTCTTGCCCGCTATTTAATCTACAAAAGTAGAATTGATATGATTGATAGGTACTTACATGTACCTACGCGGGGTGAACTTTTTGCAAGATATAAGTACAATAATACAATTTGATACACTCTTCTAGTTGTATATACTACATATTTAATAAAAAAACTGTTCTTAATTACTGCAAGGCTTTTATTTTCTCATAACAATAGGTTTCAGATCTAAAATCTTGACAGAGTTTCGGGACTTGCTATACCTACCTACACGTAAAGCAGGGATGAACTTTTTTGCTTGTCTATTATTATTTATCATTAAGTGAGGTGTCGTTGGACAGGTTTAAAAAATATTGTAGGTGTGTAAAGAATGTACTAATTTAATTTAAACGAAACATTAATCTTTAAAGTGATGATATGGCTAGAAAGGGAGTGACTACCGAGACGACGACTAATAGAGAAGTATGGAAGAAAAATACATGTTGCGCCGACCCCAAATAATTGGGATAAGAGCAGGAGAATGACGATGATGATTAATCTTTAAAGTTTTGAAAAAAGTATGATGGTTTCTGCTTGCCAATGCAATATGGTTCGAGATCGCACACCCCCTTTAACAGTAGCTATCTACAGCTAAGTCATAACATTAACAAAACGATAGGTAGAATAGGTTTAAGGACAATTAAAAATAGAGGCCTATACAATGGGGGCCTTATTCTACTTTGTATTTATTTATGATAGTTCATATTTACTCGACAGTGCAGTGGTTGTATTATACTGGGTAAATACTGATTGCTTATACGATACGATAACATGTCAAAAGCAATTATCTCTTACCGAGTAGAATAGAGCCCCTGTAATGGCGGCCGTCACTACAGTAGCAGCATCGAGTGATGGCACTTTTTAACCGACTTCAAAAAAGGAGGAGGTTATACGTTCCACTGTATGTTTTTTTTTTTTTTTATGTTTGTTCACCGATTACTCCGTCAATTGTCGACCGATTTCAAATTTTTTTTTTTGGTTTGATAGAGTATACTTCCGAGGTGGTCCCATTGTCACCAAATCTGTATCTGATGAGGGGATCAGTGAGGAATTGAGGGAACTCCTCAAATATTGTAGGCAAACATATAGCGATTTTAGTATTTTTAGTAACAAGTCCAGCATTTGCATTCAGAAAGTATCATTTGGTGTAGTGGAACTGATGATGAAGACCACAGATGGCCACCGGAACTCCTCAATGGTACCGATTTCAAGGGTGGCGATAAGATATCTCGATTAAGATAGTTGAGCGACTACCTACAACGAATAATATTTACTTGTTGAAATATGACTATGACTTTCCCGCGGCGTTGCTTGCGGCGCGCTTGATATAAGTTAAAGTTTCATTTCAACTAAGAAGTGGGACTACGTAACAGCGTATTATGATCACTAAAAAGTATAAAATAAAATAAATGTTTTAAAAAACAAAAAACCGCCTTCAAAAACGCGAAAAATAACTTCTTTAAAATTGTAGGCACCTAATAGGTTAGTCCAACTGGAGTCGGCGACCACAACATTTTCAACAAAAAGCCGACATCAGTTGGACTAACCTATTAGGTGCCTACAATTTTAAAGAAGTTACTTTTCGCGTTTTTGAAGGCGGTTTTTTGTTTTTTAATGATAGCTGACAATTAGTAATAATTTCAGTCATTTGCGAGAAGTATATTTTTTTAAAGTTTATTAAAGGAATATACGTATAAGAATAAAAGGCCATAAATTGTAGATCAAACTCTTGAAATAAACTGTGTGGCTAGAAGAAGACGACGTTGTCAGAAAGGGCATTGGGTAAATTTCTTTGAAGAATATTGTCACTTTTTTTTTTCAGCGGCCACGTATGATTTTTACGTAGTTATTTAGAGGACCTCTAAATACACATAGATATATATAATGTATGGCGTTAAATAATATCGGAGCGGAGATTTTAAAGATTTAAGTATTCAGTTTTTAGTACAAAAGTACGCCCAAGTATGAATATTTAAATACCTCCGCTCCGATGCACTTAAGAGTATTACATGACATAACAAAATATGTTTATTTTTAATAATTCTATCATAATTTACCACTTTTACGAATGGCCGCTCACCTTGAAAATGTATGAATTTTACAAATGACAACACTTTTACCCAAACCCCTTTGAAATATTGAGTCAAAAAATACAAAATGTGAAATTATTGAGAATTAGTGAATAAATAATCATAAAACCACGTTAACTCAGACCTAGGACGCGAGTTTGCCAGCGGCGGTGACGTGAAGTTCAGTGACTTCATTGTCATACGTTGTTGTACCAGTCAGCGGTCGTTTGTTATCATCAATCAAATTGTTTTTTGTAGATGTTTTTTTGTTAGTTATGATTAAAGCGATGAAAGCTAGAGTGCGAGCAAATAAAAACCACCTCAAGACGAAGCTAGTTACGAAATGCGTTTCGCGTAAATTACGGCCCCGGCAGTAGGTACATCACTATTCCGGGACCTGCAACAATGAAGTTTGACAGCAGTTCCTTCATACTTGCTGTCAATATTTAGGGAACTTCATGAGCGAGCAAAGGTCAATAGTGCCATCACTCGATGCCGCTACTGTAGGATCCATTGATAGAATCCATTAAAGCGGTCAAGTGGACTTTTTGTACATTCAAATCCATTAATGGAGTAGAGTAGGTAAATAAGGCCCCTGTTCACAACTAAATACATGCAAGAGGGGCACTTCAGTTATCTGCATATCATGGATCACTCGATCGTCTCAGTTTATGTACTTAAAATAAATAAAACAATAGTTTGATATGTTATTCAACATTTATTTTAACATTTAAAATTACATAAAAAGAAGGCTTCTGCCTTAAAAGTCTTTGATTATTTATTAAATATGTGCCTACAGAATGAATTTCATTTATAGAGTGTGGAGAAATTGACAACATCGAGGTGAAAATATGCTATCTAAGTGGATTTAAAATTAACCGAATTAAAACAATACTTAGGTGATTTTAGAAAAATTGCGGGTATAAATAGAGATATCAATAAATTAATAAAACTTTTTTTTCATAAATTGGATTGTGCAACAATGTTTAATTTAATTTAAAAATGAATATTCATTATATGAAATGTACCTATATAATTTTTAGGTGTATGATATATTTATTGGCAACGAATAGATAGCATATTAAAACTAGATGTTAAATTTACAATCTGTGAAACGATATGCTCTTTAATTACGCAAGGTAATTACAATTTAACATTTTAATAATAATAATAAGAAGGAAGCAAAACCAATAAGGACTTCGTAATCATAATTTCGGTCGATATAGACAAGTTTAACATCAGTAAATATTAAAACGTTCAACACCGACTTAAATTAACGACAACTTTATTATAATAAGTACTTAGTACAATCCAGAGAGACCAAGAGTGAATCATCGTCTAACGATACAGTCATTGCCTGCTCCACCAGATGCGGAGGACGGCGACACGGGTGTGGCGGGTAGGTATCTTGTTTCAAAATAGGTCGATAGTCATTCGGTAGGCGATAGGATCCCTATAAGCGGCAGCCTGTTAGGTATCGTGTGATCCTATCTACAGCACTTGTAACTGTCTTTCCCTCACTCAAATCATCTGACAAGTAGAGTAAACTCAGAGAACGTCCAAGTCTCATTTTGAATCTGCTAGTTTTCATAGTAGTACCGATGTAGTTAAGGTTAGTAAGATGATAGTTCTAGAATACCTAAAAGGTTATATGCTTTACTTACAGAAAAACTGTTCTTTACCTCGATTTAGACCGTTATTTTCAGCCATTAAGTTGATATCTACTCAACCGAAATGAGTAAGTATTATGTAGGTTTTATAAAATTTAGAGTATTGTCTTTAATACGAACTTGCTAGAGCCACACTGACTGCCCACGCGGTGGTTACAACGTTCCTGGTAGGTGGTCGATGGTTCGCTAGGAGCAGTCATCGCCAAGCCGTGAGGCTTTCGATATCGCGGGCACAATTTTTTGGTCCCATCACTTATTAAAGGAGTCGTTTTACAGGCGCCCTATTCGTGGATAAAAATCGGATATAATATTTAAAAATCCCTTGATCCTCTTATTGATACATACCTAATGCAATGGCGATTGGTCACTTTTTCGTCACGTATGTAATCTTAAAGTTAGGTTCCATGAGGTGCATAGTTAAGCTACCTTATTCTTAAAGCCTGCTAAAATGACTCCTTTCAATTTACTAACACGCCAACAGTAGGACTAGATAGACTTGGTAATAAGATTTAGTTGGTAAATAGTATTTAACATGAAAAATACTTTAGTTGACAGAATCATCAACAATATGATATGACGTTATGATAAAATGAGTGCTATCCTATCACCTAAGTAAAGATTGTCGCCCGAGTAAAACCACAAGAGATGGAAGTTTTACAACTAAATCACGTTATTTTAATAGGAGATAAAGCAATTTGCGTGAAAGATACCCAGTAGCTAGGTAAAGTAGGAATACGTATAAACTTTCAAAATAATGCAACTCCACCGACGAGGCGGGAGTGGTAGTACCTACTTTCCGGGAATCAAGAAAGTTACACCGAACAAAATAACTATTTTGCAACTTTTGGCAAAATAGTTCAGTGGTGCTATGCGAGCTCAATATCGAAGCTGATAATTAATTAAGTACTTAACAATAAAGTTACGGACATAATTATTTGGTAACATACATTTACACATTATACATAAGTATACCTTAACATTAAACAATAGTTGAGTAACATTGAGAATAATTGTCGAGCGGCTCGACATATTAAACATAGGTACTGTTTTAAAAATCACGCATTATTATACGTAAGTATGTGCATTTAGGAATGTGGGTGAGCAATATCTATGTATTATAAGCATAGCGGTAACGTCACCACGTCACTGATGCTATTATAGATAACATCGAATAACTATTAAACTCGCTATGCTTTCCTTTACGTTTATAAACAAGATCTAAAGGTATGAATCATTTCAGTTTTATGACACCCATAGATTGGTTACCGGTTGGTAAATACTTGAAAGTTGTAACATTTTTGAATTCAGGGCTACCTTTGCGATATATTTAGCTTTAAAGTGATAATTTTTGTGAGAGTCACGTGCCCTCCCTCTAAAAGCCAAACCGTTGTTTCTGAATATTTAAAAAAATACGGTAGTAAATAGTTTATTTATAACATAACGAAATCAAAAGAATTTAATATCAAGACTAAGTTAACTTCATTGGTTCTTGATTTATAGCTGACTAAAATGTTTATACCTATTGAAAATCATCTATGATATCATTATAAGGTAGATACCAAAGATAACTTTCAGTAGGTAGGTATCATCTTTCAATTTAAAATAGAAAACCTGCGGCTTTTGGGTACACTCTTTTGTGTTTGTCTTTGTAGGAACGGGGCCTGTTGGGTTTTAGGGATAGTATCGGAAATATCTGTAGAAAACATAATTTTTAACGCTATGTTCGATCCTCCGAATGTTATTTTTTATTAAAATTCTTAATTCGTGTAGGTGTAGGTGCGCGGCTTCAAGTCAAACTTCAACAACGTTTTGGTTTCACGATTACTAATTTTTAAGTCAACACTTGGTTGGCCACAGCTAAGTCAGTTTAATAAGTCTTTTTTAGATCTTAACCCTTAATAAGGCCCTGTTAAAGTAAAAATACTAGACCAAAATGAAATACAGTCATGGAATCGCAAGTACCTATAATAGATGATGTTATATTTCAGAAAAATACAATTAAAATTGTACCATAAAATGTAGATAGTAAAGTTCAATTTCAACTTATTGTTATGTGGTACCTAAATATATAGTCTCTGCCTTATTAAGGGTTAAACCAAAACGGCAAATAAGACTAGTTTTTAGACGCACTACGGATAAAGCTGCAAAACTGCAAATAAATCTAGTTTATGAACGCCTTATGGTTTAAACTGTCACACTTTGAGGTACCATGACAGGTTTTTATTCGTTGTACATAACCCACGCCTAACTAAACAGTTCCGTATCATATAAACGTTAAATAAATAACTAATTACAATTACTCTTAAATGAAATGTATTCATGCAGGGACTTACTTAACGTACATATTCCTTAGCTAACCTGTTTTCTTTTAATTTACGTGATTACATGTAGGGGTTGTTGGGAGCTAGCGGCGACGAGAGGTGCGCGGCTTGTGCGGCACCGCGGATAGCCGTGGCGGCGGGTCTGCAGGTCTGCACACGCGAGCTTACTAATACACAACGACGTCAACACTTGCATGCAGCATAATAAAATTACGTTACAATAATACTTTTTTATAATTACAACACAATATTTCCATAATCTTATAATTCTAAAAATAATACTAATAAACCCCTTCATTACTGTTGGGAAAATAGAAAATGGGCAGTTATAATTTTCAGGTATACTTGGCGAGTGACCGGAGGTCTGCACGAGTAGGTTTTAACAAATGTAAATAATCTCCGGTCGGCGCTGCGGGTCTTTTTATTATGAATGCACAACCTTGTCGGCAGTCATCTCAGGATTCACCACTACCTTCTTTCTCATATACCTAAAATCTGTTTCTATTCGTTCCGTCACTTTTATAAACAAATAAATTTACTCCATATTCGCGTACTTTTGAAGGTTGAGCTTAGTCATATTATTTATTTCAACACTTTATCATATTCTTCATGACCATTTTAAGGTAGTAATCTCTATTTAATATTGTATTTTTTGATGAAAAGCACACTCGCTGAAAATACCATTACACTGACAGAGTCTTGTCATACCGAGTTGAGTGCTCGTGCAAATTTGATCGACCTTATTTATGGGCAAATAAGGGCTATCACGGGCAGCTCTGGCTGCCAAAAGCATGTGAGTGGATAAAGATATATTATTATTATTTATTTATTTAATGGCAACCGGTCGCAATATCGAGCAACCATTTCTGCCAATGTCAAGTGTATATTCTACATTTACATATCAAAAAAAATCATAAGGCAACGTTGTACGGTGATCCTCTAGCCTCCGTGAAGCGATGTAGATAGAACTTTACGAAGACCAGATGGGATTTTCTTGGAGCAATCCTTCCAAAGGCGATACGTGTTCAAACTTGAATTCTTCATTATACTGCACATTTGAATGTTAATTTACTGCATATTAATACATCATTACTATCCATTAAACAACAAAATATGCAAAAAAATAAAAACAATTAAGAAAGCGACACCATCTTGTCAAATACCCAAAGAGAATCCGATAAAGATATATTTTTTCGAACTATTTCTGACATTGAAAATGTAGTGAAGTTTGATAGATTTGATTGAGAAGTGAGGTTTTCGTCTCTGTCGCACCCAGCATACAACATTCAACATTCAGCTTTCAACCTTTTTAATAAACTAATTAGAGGTAACATTATTCTCATTACTATTTCATCTTCTATGTAAAGACAATTACATTCAGGTATACTTGTTATTGTCATTGGCAGTCTGAATAGGAACAGACTTTATGTATATTACTCTACACAAGCCATCTATATCTTTTTAGGTTTTTCTTTGCTTTATAGTCATCCTCATTCATACTTAAAACTCTTCTCGTAACATTGCTTTTATCGATACCTCACGAGTCTCACGACATAGCCAGACCAGACGGATGTACTGCATTGGCTGGCTATACATGTAAGAATTAGTTCCACATATCTCCCTGGCACAACTTTACCTTTCAAAGTCCACCACAATTTCTCGAGGATCTCGATAATATACCTTTTGAAGTCAAAAAACACTAAGTATATGCAAATTTTTGTTAGCACGGCTATATTTTACGTATAACATCCGAAGTTCCTCGGCCAGGCATAAAATGAAATAGGGTTCGGGAGTTTTTATTCTCTTCTCTCAAAGGATAATCTATTACTCTTTCCCATACTTTGGTACGCTGTGAAATAAGCTTTACTCTTAGACAGTACTTAGTTGTAGTCTTGTACGTTACCCTTTTGTTTTAATATGGTGCCAGAATACTACCGCTACACTAATCCTCAAGTATTAGGTACCCCTTCGTACAATAATTTATAAAATTGGGAATAATTAACCACATACAGCAATCCACTTTCAAAATCTTCCACACTTCCGCTGGTCCTACCGTTTTTCATACTTCGCACTTCCATTCTAACTTGCGATATTTATATCGTATAGGTCTTATTATACCTACGAGCAAATTTGATATATTTGTTTATAATCACGTTCTCGAAAACGGCTTTAACAATTTTGATGAAATGTTTTTCGGGTCAAGAAATCAATCAAAAAAGTTATCATCTTCGGGAAAAAAACAGGTAGGTAGGTAGGTACCTACAAACAACCAAAGGGATCCTAGGTTGGTACTTACTGTTTATAAAATGCTAAATAGCCAATGCGCTATAACTATAGGTACCATTTACTTAACCACTCTAAACAATATTAATACTTACAAACTTTGATTTGCAAAATCATGTGTGACTTAGGTATCTATTAAAATGTAATTTTACTACATCTACTACGCAATACTAACTAAAACACGCACTTTAATATAGACATAAACTAAATAATGATTCTGTGGGTGATCACTAATGAATGATTATAAACATATTTACCTAACATCGATATTAACTAGCTTACCTGTGCACAACTGAGTTGTACAAATAAACACAGTAAACAATACAGTAATAGAAATTTTGACATTGCAGGAATTTAATCAACTGCAACCTTATCTACAATTTGTCCAATTGGGTTTACTTGATATTTTGCAGTCTTCCTGAAGTAAAATTAATGCATTACACTATTGTAGATTAAGAGCGTTAACAAAATAACAGCGACTCTATTCAAGACGGTAAAAACAATATCGTATTTGATCTGTTATGGTATTGTCAACGTTTTGATAGCTCTTATTTTCTTGACAGTAATGGCGGCTGACGTCATAACAATACCATAACAGGAAAACTACGATATCGTTTTTACCGCCTAGAATACCGGCCCAGGTTGCGGTTCTCTTTTGTCAAATTCATATTGTATTACCACACTGAGAGAAACCGGTCAAGTGCGAGTCGGTCTTGCGCTCCGGGGGTTCCGTATTTAAGATAATAGGGTTGGAAAACGCAAAAGAAACTACTCATTTTGTAATGAAGTTTGTTTTCTATACCTAAAATAAGGTTCATTTCGTCTAGCCTAAATTTTAATACAGATTTTTAACGCTTTTTTGATATTTTTTTCCCAAAACAATAATAAATAATTATCTTTAAATCAGGAATTTTTCAGATTTCCAATTTTTTTGTACATAAACTTCAGAGATAAGGGAGGGCGCAAATTTTTAAATATTATTTTAAATAAAAACAAATGCGGGCAAGCAAGTTATACAACTATGGCAAATTTCAAGTTTGATAGCTTCTATAGTTTCAAAGGAAAACTGCCTTGGCATACAGACACACAGACAGACACCTGAAGTCTCACCATAAGGGTTCCTTTTTATCATTTTGGTACGGAACCCTAAAAAGAAGATTTAAAAGTTGGTTCGGTCATTTGGAAAGGATGGATGAAAGAAGATTGACGAAAGAGATATACAGAGTAAAAGTGAGTAGGAGGGTCGCAAGGGGCCGCCCTAGACGTACTTTTTCGAATCAAATCGGAGAAATACTGGAAAAGGGCCGGATTTTAAGAACCCGAAACCGACGTGCATGCATGACTCGATGCATGAATATAGAAGAAGCGAAAGAGATTTGTCAGGATCGTATAGCAGGTGGAAAGAAGTGGATTCTGCCTACCCCTCTGGGAAACAGGCGTGATTTAATGTATGTATGTATGTAAAATAAAATGAATATTTTAATCAATTCTCACTTTGACGTTATCGGGTTGGATTTGTAAGATGTAAGAAGAATACGACTCGTTGTAAGTTCGGGCAGAGCGGTGTCAAGTGCTCGCGCCACGGACCGGGAGTCAGAGGGGTGGCGGGAATAAAGACTGCAAGATATTAAGCGTTATTACTGCATTAATTATTATGTTTAAAATATAATTTAAGTAACATTCATATTCACAACTAATCATGATTTATTGCTTGCTACGAGAATAACACGTATGGTCATTTTCAACCTTTAACCTAATCAATAAATTATCATTTAACATAATTACATGTAAAGTGTTTACTATTTAAATATGCCGAGTAGGTGAATGCCGCTTGACCGGAATCAGTTTCCTATCTGGAACCCGTTCTGCAGCGCCAACAACCAATACTACTCAATACAACAATTTTCACATCGACACTGGAGAAAAGACCAAAGTGGACGAAGTAAGAACCTCCTTTGAGGTGTGTTTTGTTTGAAATCCATTTGAAGTCGGATAAAAGGGTAATTTGTGACAATTTTTGGAGAAGACTTAGGTACTTTGACAGTATCGTTAATAGGGCAAGAATGTTACAAGAATTAGGCAGTTCAAATTGTATGACATTATAAAAGGACTGCCTATCTACATTGACCGCATTGGGTATTTGATGTTGGTACGGGTAGGTATTGAGAAGGTTCTATAGGTGGAAATGCTTCGTTTTAAGTTATGTAGGCCTCCCCACAGCGGGTCATCGGTCTGTGTACCTACGCGTAAAAGTTCTTGCATAGCTGTCGTAGTTTTGTAAATAAAGATAAATCGTAGGAGCCAACACACGAAGCCAAATGCAAGTGTTAGTTGGTGGCGCTTTTAATGGCTGAGGTAGGTAATCGTTGGAATTATAAAATATATTTTTTCCAAGTTTTTGACAACTGACCCCGATTCATTTTTTCGATACACCTCGTCCGTCGGGCCGCTAGCTCGCGTCAACAGGAGGGGACGTTTATACTTAATATTATAACCTTATTTGGTAGAGGAACAGCTTGTAATCCATTTCATCAACACAACATCTATTGATATTGTTACCAGTTTCACTCTAAAAATACGACCTAATGTTAATAAACGTAATATTTGTTTTTTTGAAGAATTTGGGATATGAATTAAGTTTTTGATGGAATGTTACTGGTATTATTAAAGTACTTTTTTAAACTGGCCTTCTCGGTATCATACGAATATAAGGTCGATGAAATATAGGGGCTGTCTAGGGAACGATTGGATCTTAGATTACCGATACACACACAGAACATTGATGACATAGAACATACATAAAGATTTCCGTTGAATCATTCCTTACTATTTATTACAATATTATGCATCTATAGTGCCTATAGTACAACGCGAGTAAGTCGCTCCGTTTAACTCTGGCTGCTCTGATCACACGGCTCTTCCGGAACAAGGATAAGTACAAGCAGAACGTCGCCCTCTAACAATTGGCCCATCACTACGCTCGTTGTCGATCACTTCGAGTCACTATTAAAATATCTCTCTTATTAAATTCGCTCACCTAGTATTATACAGATATTAGCCGGATGCAGTGTGACCGCAACCTTTCATGTGCCTATTGAAGAAAACAAGAAGCACAGGGGGCGAACACCGCCCTGGAGATGTTTTATATCTCCGAAGTATACAACCTTAACATTTAAAACAGGTTAAAAAAATAGGATTAGATTTGGATATACTAGGAAGGGTCTACTTGAACACACGGATATGCTAAATGATTAATTCGACCACTCGGCCTGGCGGCGCGGCGACCCTGCCACCGGCGTTTGCGCAAGTAGACCCAGGAGGGGGTGCCGTAGAGGCGATGGAAGTGGAAGATCATGGGGCGCTAGGCGAAGGGCGCTGAAATAGGGAAGCCAACTTGTAAAGAAGTCGATATTCGAACCGGTTCAGCTTTCCATTATAACCGTGGCAAAGCCTGTACCTACTCCTGATTCGAGGGACTACAAATTATGCTTTTTTTTTAAACCGCATTTTACCTGTGTGGGTAATTATTACCTTACATGACGTAGTTAATAATAAAAGTAGTTATTAACGTTATCGGTAAGGCAACTGAACCGATAGAGAATCGACGCTAATTAGTGGGCTTCTAAATCGATATTAAATTGTAATTCGATACTAAACTAATAATTAACTGTACAAGTGCATGCATTCAATTCTTTACAAGGAGCAGTTCAGAAACCCCCGTCTAGCTTGCAAACCATCGACATGCGATTTAGGACATCGAGATGCCGAGGTTTTAGAGACTAATATAGTTGCGCCCGCAGCGGGCGGCTCGGCGCACTCGCGCCCGCACTGGCCGCCAGTGCACGGAGCGAATGCAAAGCTGCATGCCACCTAGGACATGCTCTAACCTACTTCCTATCCTACCCTAAATTAGCGTGAATTTAATACTGAATTTAATACTTCGATTTCCGATTGTCAGTCAGTTCAACTATCCAAAAATAATGTTATAAGTTGTTTTGTAATGGCTAAAATTTAATCAGGTAAATTGGAGCAGCTTTGGACAAAAACTCCATCTAGACACTGCGGTTTTAATGGCGCACGTACCCAGACTATATTTTTTAATTACTGGTTACGTAACATGTATAATTGAGCAGTCGATCTGTCCATTCAGTAACGCAGCGCCTTTTCTAAAATTTAGGCCGAGTATTACTAAATAGAATTCGGGACTTATGATTTTCTAAACCTATAAATAATTAAATAGACCGTCGTTACTCGTAAGACACTAATAGAAAATAGAGCACGGATATCATGTGAGCACACATTTATAATAAATCATTGTAAATAAAAGAAAGTTCTAGATGGTGTTAAAAAAAATGTTAAGGACCTATCTAAAAGTGAATCGATGAGATTCGATAAACGTTCGTCTAGTTCGGTTTCAGCGGTGGGTATTGTGGAGCTGCTTAGAGCCGTGGGTCATGCGGTCGAGGAAGCGATGCAGGTCGTTGAACCGTGGGCGCTGCGCGGGCTCCCGGCGCCAGCACTCATGCATGAGGTCGTACAGCTCGCGGCGACAGCGTGGTGGCGGCGCGGCCGGTACGCGCGCGCCGCGGCCCCCGCGACGCCACTCGCTCGCGTTCGCCACCACCTGCCGCAAAATTGTATGGTTAGACAACTCACAGGTGTAGACGCGAAGAAATCAAATGAATGGAAAGAAACATGTGGTATAGTCAGGAACTAAAGCTTGAGAGGTTTAAACCATGAGTCAGCGCCACTGACGAATTGTACAAACCTGATCATCGTCCATCTCTTCGAAGGGCTTAGCCGTGCAGAAAGTGAGGACCTCCCACACAGTGACACCAAACGACCACACATCGCTGGCAGGTGAGTACATGCCCTGCACAAATTAATG
This sequence comes from Acleris literana, assembly GCA_946894065.1. Classification (NCBI taxonomy): domain Eukaryota; kingdom Metazoa; phylum Arthropoda; class Insecta; order Lepidoptera; family Tortricidae; genus Acleris; species Acleris literana. The sequence continues at coordinate 74,978,990 of OX335668.1, read as the reverse complement.
ACGAGTTAAAAACGCATCAGATAGCTAGTTAGGTACCTAGTTACGAACGAATTTTATGGTTAATTACCATAAGCAGGCTCTCCCAGGCCATCCAACGCAGAGGGAACCGTGACCCGTCGGGCATGACGTGGTAATCGCCAACAAACTCCTCACAAAACATCGCGTAGTCTGACACCTTCACGTTCAATTCTTCACTTACGGTAACGTTGCTGTAAATTAAATCAACAAGTTTAATTCAATCCCTACAACATTCTATGCAACACAAAAACATATCAAAATATATTTATTTTCGGCCTTACCGAGCAGATAGATCCCGGTGAACTAACTCGAACGATTCCAGGTATTTCATACCGGCTGCGATTTGGCAACATATGTGAATCAAGCTCGAATAGCTGCAAAGAAATAAATGCTGATTAAGTATATGTTCAACTTTGATCCAGCGTCGGGGAGCCGCGGGAGCTTTAGTGTGAACTACGAGGGTTGTTAAATAAATTCTCGGTATGGATAAAAAAATTGAAGATATGACAGTTAAATATTTTTTATTTTTCGATTAAATCATCATTTATCATAATTTTGGTAGATCGCTCAATTAGTTAATATATTAATATCCTCATTAAAAAAAACCTCTTTGCTCAAAATGCTGATTAATTGCTGCTTTCAGAGTTTCATCATAAGGAAATCGGTTTTCCGATCGGTATTTTTTTAGAGAAGGAAACAAATAATAGTCACTTGGTGTCAAGTCTGGACTATAGGGCAGGTGGATATATTTTTTGAAATCCGCTCTAACTTTGGCAACTAGAGCACTACCCTGCTAATCCAATACGCAGTATCTCAGATAAAACTCCTGTAGTAATATCAACCTTATTACTAATAGAAGAGAATTAAAACTGCTTTGGTTATTAAATTTGTTATACTGCTTATTAACTTAGTAGGGCAGGCACTGAACTGGGCCAATGAGTTGACATGGCAAATTGAAATTAATTTTGGCAAATTTCCTCTTATTTTCTCCTTGATCGTTTCTCTTAGCTTGATCGACTCTTTCTTGCTTATATGACATAGTGATGAAGCCAGGTTTCATCCCCTGCGACTTCTGTTGATTACGTCTTCCGAATTTTGGCCAAACAAATCCGAAAAAACCGGTACATCATTCAGGACGCGTTCGCCACTGAAGCGGCGTTAGCATTCCTAGTGCCCATCTCGCACTTATTTTGACATACTAAGGTGGCCGTCAATTATTATGAGTATAGAGTATCCACGGAAAGGTTGGTTTCTATCAGTTTCTCCACTTTTGCAACTTTATCTGTATAAGTAGCGGCGTGGACGGGTCGGCTAGGGTGAGGGTCGTCTTCAATGCTCTCCCTTCTTTGTTTGAATAAACTTCATAAACTTACCACTTTTTGATTGTGGACAAGGCAGGAGCAGATGCGCCGTAAACAAAGATCATTTCTTGTTTTATATACATTTGAAATTTTCCTTGCTTAGTTAATAATAGTACATTGTGTATTAAGGGTGGTAAAGACGGAATTACAAAGGAGAGAGAAATAAAATCAGACAAAAGGTCATATTTTTAACTTACGATTCTCACTAATAATTTTAGCCGCGTTGGCCATGTCCGGCGGAGTCGCATTATCCATTTCTTCTGATGACGACATGTTTTTTATTGATATAAAATTTGTAATATGAAATGGAATCACACAGTTTATAATTATTATGTATAAATTAGCGGCAGACTACATCATTGTCTATGACTTACCACAGATAATGTCAAACGTGTTCAGGAGTCCGATTCTAGTGCCAGTCGAGATCAATACTAGTTTATATGCGAGATTTTTAGAAAATTGTATGCAACTGACATTTCATCTCGAATGAAACTTCATATCGAATGGCACAAGAATTATGTATTATGATAGTTTGAGTCCACGTATTATATTTTAAAAAAAAGCTATTACGCACGATAGGGCGTAATGGTAAAAAACGGCCCGCGGGTATTATTTTGGATTTACGGACGATTTTTCTAGCATATTAGGACACTATTTACGAGCAAGTGTGATGAAAAAGAATTTAATAAACGCTATGTGTTCTAATTTTACCAACCCTGCAAAATCTCTTCGAGTCATTATGTTTATTCGGTAATTGTAGAAATACTAATAGACATACTACCTATATCTGTTTTTTATTATTTACAAATGACACTAAACGACTAAAATTAAAAAGTTTACAAAAAGAGTTTAGAACATTTCGATACCGAGAATATATTGAACATCCCTCGTAAGTAAGTGTAAAGTAAATGTACTTCAACTTGTTGTCCGGTTTCAATATCGAGGGCAAGGGAGCAGCGTTGCCGCGGTCGAGCGCCGCGCACGGGGGCTCGAGCAGGCTCAGCCCGAGCACGCGCGCAAGCTGCGGGTGCTTCAGCCCGGCGCCCCATGTCGCTTCTCTGGCAAACGCCGCCCTGAAACCACAAGTACTTAGGGTGCCTTTTTCATTCAACTGGCTCGCTGGTCATTCCTGCCGCCACTCTCTACCAGTTCAACCACCACTTTACGCAAATAAACCTTAACGAACGATAACTTTGGCATTTATACTTGAGAATGCACACTAGCCCCCTTACTTATAAACGTGGAATAACCTTGGATTAGCTAAACCATGTTTTGTCCTTATCTGTCAAATTCAAATGTCACAATGACATATAAGGACAAAGTATGGTTTAGCTACTCCATGGTTATTCCACATTTATAAGTAAGGGGGTACGTGTCAGAAAAAACGAATGCTGGTCATCATGAGACAGTCAAGTTGAGCCTTCTGCATTAGTAACATGATTAAAGCGTGACTAATGTCCTGCTGACATTAGGGTGTATAAATATTAAAAACTAAATAAAAATTGAATTGAAATAAATATAACAGACGGTATTAAAGGCCATATTAATATACTCATCTTGGCTGAGATGGCCGTCACAAGATACGGCAACATAAACGTCAAACCATAGAACACTGTCATTTTTGACGCATCTCGAGACGAGCATAAGAGTTGCCCTAAGTATTTCAGTATACTTATTTTAGTGATGGTTAATAAAAATTAGTGACGCGTGAGTAGGTATCCGGAGGGGGGTACGCACTTGATATCGTTATGGCAGCCGCGCCACAGCGTCTTGACAACAACAAGTCGGCGGCGGGGCCCGCTCGGGCTCTCCTCGTCGTTCAGTTCCTCGATGCCGTCCGTCTCGCACACCTGGAGCTGCGAATACAACATTCAATTTTATTAACTAGTAAGTTAAACACAATTTATTCATGTTATTGTTCACGAGTCCCTAAACCAAAACAAGGACTCCATAAAAGAGACTAATAGTTATTTACTCGTATTATACCAACCGTATGTATGCTCTACTATGAAACCACAAACAAATAAAGTAATTATAGGAGCAGCTCATTATTTTTCGTCAACAATAGGGGAAGATAGTATAGTATCGGACACATTTTAGTTTTAACGAATAAAGTCTTGAAATGGGAGACTTTAAATCATTTTAAATAATAATTGTGCGCATTGAAGTTCATTTGTTATACCGTTTTGGTAAAAAGTATAATAACTTTATCGATAACCGATTTATATCAATTATTTTTTTATATTTTTTTAGTATACTATCGGACATCATGCTATAGTATCGGACAGTATACTTAAAAGGCCAAAAAAATATTATATACCTAATAAGCGTGAGAATAGGTGAATTTCAATAAATACCTTGCAAACATTTTCGTCAGGGGAGTTATCAGTAAAATTTAAGAAGAAAGTATAATAACACTAATTCGTTTAGTAACGGACATCTTATTATTTTACTATTATTATTTATTATTTATCGGTTAAAATAAGTTATTATTTTAATTTATTCGTATGGCGATTCTGACTGATGGTCCGATGTCTTTAGTCTGAGGGCTCTTAGAAGAGCCTTTTAGAAATTTGGATGCATTCGACATGATTATTTCTGTTTAGGGCTGTGAGGTCATAAAGACAAGTACAGCCGCCAAGATTTGATTGCTTGTTAGCACCACCCAGGGGGCACGCGCAGGGTGGCGGTGGGTAATCTTCCTGCGGACGTGAGCAACCATTCGCCCCGGACATCTTCTTATTTTACTATTATTATTTATTACGTACTTATTGATATTATTTAAGAGACGAATGTAAAGTAGGTTCGAAGGTAGGTAGGTAACAATACTGGTATTGTTAAATTCGTTTAATTTTCATTTTTTATTTATTTATTTTTTATTTGAACTACCTACACAAGTACCTATACAAAATTTCAGATTGATCTGACGACGTTATGTCAAATTTACTTGCAAGATTTGTACCGGACATCATCAATACATACTAGTAACTTGTAATAATTAAAAGTGTGTGTTTAGGTACTATTTCATTTATTTTTGGGCAAGTCTATTATTATTTATTATTAACTTACGTGTAGTAGGTAATGGACGCGCGGACGTGTCCCATACTATACGAAACTTCCCTGTCCGATACAATACAACACGACTAACATTATAAAAAAATAAATTAAAAAAGAACACGCCGTTTTTCATTTGTTTTAGTATCATTAATTAAATCTTTAATAAACTTATGATACACTTGTAACGTGTGCTGTTTGTAATAACTGTAATTGTGCAGATAGTAAACAAAAAAACTATTCCTTATGTTGAAATTGATTTATTCACACAAATCGACGCGGTGAGCGCAGGGGCGTCGGCAGGTTGCCTCTGACTGGTCCATCGCGTGTCTAGGATGGTATATTTTGCTTGTGCGTTCATAGAATGGCGCTTAGACGCGAAATAGAGATGTTATCGACATTGTCCGATACTATACACTGTCCGATACTATACTATCTTCCCCTAATTGTCAAAAATTTAGTTCACAGCCTCTATTCTGAACGCTTAAACCATATTGCCGCTGGTTGGCATATTATTGTATTGTCAACGGTACGATTGCGACAGTATGTATTTAATTGGGGTCCAGTTTAAAACAATACCATACACGTCAAAAGCAATATTTTACTTTAATTTTACCTAAAAGAATAGAGCGCCCAGTTTTCTGGATATCTATTCTAAGTGGTGAAAACCATATTGTCTTTGACCTGGGCCGAGATTCTAGGCGGTAAAACCCATATCGTCTGACCTGACATGTTTTTACTTTCTAGAATAGAGGCTTTTAACTCGGCCGCCATTACTGTCAAGTAAATAAGAGCTATCAAAACGTCGACAATATAGCCTAAGCAACGAAGACCAAAAACTGCCCTCAGGCGAAAAAAGTCGTGTATAAGCGAATTTTGGCATAATTGTGGGGAATGGTGTTTTAAACCACATACTGAAAGTACTGACGGGTGGGGGTGGAGCTAACGGCTGAAGGGTCCCTTTTTTAGTTTTTCGTAAGCAACTCGTAAACGGTGGCCCATAGTAAAAAATGTGCCATCACATAATTAATCTACATAAAGTTTTCTACAAAAAAGATTCTATAAACTTTTTTGCTGGAATCAATATTTAATGAGATATGGAGGGAAAAATGATTCCCGAAAGGCCATAGTCTGGTTTGCATGGTAAGTCGGCCCTTACATCAAATGCGCTTGGGTTTTTTTTTGTAAGTAGGTACCTACCTCTTATAGTGAAGAATATTTATGCTGAGTATCAACATCTTAATTGTGACAGTTCTCGACTTATGATTCTTTTTTGATTTTTTTTCAATATAATGTTTTTCGGGATGTATTCAAGCGATTTGCTTCATATTTTGAAATTATGTTCTTTTCATAGATTTGCATCGCCTCCCAAAAAACCAATACTAGGTATCATATAAAAAAAAAGAAAATAAAGACCAAATAAAAAATATACATTATTTTTTATATGGTTGTGACACCTCTAGATTTTTTTTTCAGAATATTTCGTAAAATGGCCTACTACTAATTGCAATACATCAAATTTTTCCAAACGGTACTTCCTATCAAAAACCAGCAATATGTGTATTCAGTTCTGTATTCAATCGGTTCTGTTTTCTTTTTTTATATGATAACTAGTATTTGTTTTTTGGGAGGCGATGCAAATCTTTGAAAAGAACATTATTTCAAAATTTAAAGCAAATCGCTTGAATACATGTAATCATAAGTCGAGAACTGTACAATTAAGATGTTGATACTCAGCATAAATATTCTTCACTATAAGAGGTACTCACAAAAAAAACCCGAGCCCATTTGATGTAAGGGCCGACTTACTATGCAAACCCTACTATGGCCTTTCGGGAATAATTTTTCCCTCCATTATCTCATTAAAAAGATTTTTTTTAAATAGAGAATTTTATGTAGATTAATTATGTAGTGGATCATTTTTTGCCGTGGACCACCGTTTAAGAGTTAATTACAAAAAACTAAAAAAGGGGACCTTTACACCCCCTCCATCCGTTAGCTCCACCCCCACCCGTCAGTACTTTCAGTATGTGGTTTAAAACAACATTCCCTACAACTATGCCAAAAGTCGCTTGTACACGAGTTTTTTCCACTGATTTGTCTTCGTTGCTTAGGCTAATATGATAACGGTCAAATATGTTTTTTACCGCCTACAATCTCGGCCCTGTTTAGTGGCTAGTATGAGTTTGAAATGACTGAACGCTTAAGAATAGTCTTTTGGTTGTCAACGGTTAATCCTCTTATTATTTATTTATTGGGATCACCAACAGTGGATACAATGTTTAAAAAAATATCTAAGAATTACATCAGAATGGGTTTAAATATAATTTGTCCACCAATTACAGGTGAGCACAGCATGCTTTAACAGTATTTTTATACTTATTACAAAAATTTGCCAAACATTCGCACTGAAACAAAAAAGTTAATCAAAAGGATCAAGGGACACTTATAAAACTTATAGAATACCTAACTAAGATCTAACTAAGATCGTCAACAAAAATTATTTTGCGCTTGAAAGCACATAAACTGTCATGAAATACATCCAACGAGCCAAGTCGGCTAGTGAGCCGGTTGTAATTAAATTAATTTTATAGACAAATATGGTGAAAAGGGCACAATTACACAAACAGAAAGCGAGCAGCCGCTTCACTAAAATAATTGCCTTTGAACAGGAATTAACCGATTGTGCACCCGTTCCGGTATTTAAAAACGAGAATAAGTATACATGTAGGTATTTAGGAAAAAAATCAGTTTTTATTCTACGGTACCTGGAAACTTCCCAATTAAATAGAGCGAAGGAGGGTAGAGGCTTTCCGGTATATTTCGCGGAAGCCTACTTTGGCCCAGTTTCTAAGTTTACCGAGCGCAGAAAATGGCTTCGCGCCTAGCGAGTACAGGTACAGGCCTCGAGAAAAAGCCTTTGATACGAGTACGAAGCTGCTCTTGGTACTTCATGGTTTAATGACTAAGAACGGCTCCGTAACAAACGGTTATTTAGTGCTAGCGGTGTACCCCGAAATTCAGTAAAAAGCTGCAAATGGTATTAAAAGCATGAAAATCGGAACGATTGATCTTTAGGCCATAAGAATCAATTTGATCCGTAGCAAAGCAAAAAAAAGAAAAAAGGAGAGTAGTTATGACGCCATCTTTTTTTTGTATGGGAAAATAGTAGATTGTTCAACAAGGGACTAAAACAAGCCATAATGACAAGAGATATTTAGCCACGCGAGCGAGCGGGCAAGCGAGCGTGGCTATAGTTCTAGTGTCATTATGGTTTTTTAGTCTCACATTAAACACTCTACTTCTCAATTTGAATGCGAGGAAAAAAAAACGACGTTCAGTGCCGGATTAGTCACGTAGCAAGAGTAGCAAATGCTACGGGCCCTGCGCATTGGGTTGCCCCGCACACCCACGTCTAACCTCTAAAATGCTATTCTGGTAGACATTCTCCTGTTTTGGTACTTACATCAGTATGCTTGTACTCATATCAATTAGGGTTGACGATAGGATGAATAATCCAGACGATATTATTCAGCAGAATAACCTAAAACAAACCGCCACACAAAATAGGCGCATATCTAAGTCGCCCAGTTGTGGAAAAGAGCCCGCCACAACCTGTAACCTAAAACGAACCAGGAGTCTCTTTATAGAATTTGCTACGGATCCCGTTCTTGCTCAATCCGGCACTGACGACGTTCTATACAAAATTACAATATTGATTATAAGAAAGTGTCTTACAAATTTAAAACTATTTTAATACCTACTAATTGAACCATGCATAATAAAATGAATTCATCCTTAATATAATTAAATAGATTCATATTCGTAATTATTATTCGTGTTTTACGACATTAAATCGTATTTTTTATATTTTTGCGCAGTTGTCAGTTGTTATTTCCACGTCCTAAAAATTGTCTATAGACAATCACTGAAAATGGCGATAATCTTCCATTCACAAACACCGTAATCGACTGTTAAAAAATACTTTGATCACTAGAGATTAATATGGAGCTTTAGTCCCGATGTGCAGAGACTAGAGTAACATTTTAAGAGCATGAGAAGTGAATAAATATTTTTGTTCTGAAACTTATCGTGTGTGGCTTACTAAGCCGATTCTAAAAATATATCACATCATTATATTTCAGTCACTTGTTTTAAATTAAAATAAAAATCATTTTCAAAACATACCAAGTCGGGCTCCTCCAGATATGATACGGTTGATTAACTTTTCTTGGGGTTGGATATGAGGCTATTACATATCATTTTAGGTATATTTTATAAATAATGATTAAAATATTTAAAAGGGTCAGCCCTGACTTTGGGCGCGGAAGACAGAGGGGCGTAACGGGGTGAAGGGGGAAGTAGGTATTAAAAGCGCGGCATTTGGGGCCTGGGTAAAGGAGATTCGCTTCTACGTGTAGTTATTGTTTATTCTTATGGTAGAGGTAAGACCAAACTGGACTTCATTAATAAACTCATCTTTGCTTCGATTACCGTCACAGTACAAACGTCAAACCATAGAAATCATCATTATTGGCGAATCTCGAGACGAACATAAGTACATTCGAGCTCAGATTAATAATTATAATAAAAAAGTTACTGGGGCTAACATGATTGATGAATGATACGGATTAAACAAATCGATAGTATAAGTACTAATTTTACCAAACGATGTTAACCACTTAACAGACGATTAGAGCGTTAACAGCTGTCAAAATGTATGAACTAACAGTCGATTAACATTGATTAAATTTAACATCGTTTGGTGAAATTGGTACTAAATATCCAGCGGACTGTAAACCCATACAGATGAACTATGTTAACATGGCACGCCCATCCAAATCACACTTTCAATGTAAGTATAGTTGATTCAAAATAAGCTGGCGCGACTCCACTTGAGACCGTCATTAGCAACAACAATACGAGGGGCGGCTAAAAAGTTATCTACCTGACTATGAAATAAAAGACGGAGCTGGCTAGTTTTTTTTATTTTTCTATGTAATCCCCTTCTACCGAAATGCACTTGTTACGCTTGTAAAATAATGAGTATAATGACATTAAACCGTTAAAAAAATATCTTTTGGTTTCTCGTCAAAATAGTCGTCCACCGCGGCTATCATCTCATCATAGGTAGAAAATCTACACCTCCTGAGATATTTCTTCAGAAGACTGAATAGGAAATAGTCACAGGGGGTTTAATCTGGGCTGTAAGGGGGATATCGATGACATCGAAGCCATTTCTGTTCATGGCTAGCTGTGTTGTGCGAGCCATATGCACAGGTGCATTGTCGTGCATAATCAAAATTCCGTTGCTGAGTTTGCCTCTCCGTTTTTCTTTCATAGGGTGCTTCAACTGGAAAAGTAAATTTGCGTAATAATTGGCATTCATTGTGGTTTTTCTTGACCAATAATCAATGAGCAATATCCCTTCTGAGTCCCAAAAAATTTTCGCCATGAGTTTACTAGCCGAAGGACGAACCTTGAACTACAGAAGAGGCTTTTCGTCTTTGACTTTCTATTTTAGGGACTCCTGTTTACCTTCTGGGTTCCATTGTATAATTCAAGTCTCATCACACGTCACAATCCTGGAAATAATTTCTTCCTCTCTCCTGCGACTCATGTCTAAAAACTCCTGACAACATCTGACATGTCTGTCTTTTTCTAACGGAGTCAGCATTTTCGGGCACAAGCGTGCACTAACCTTAGACATATTTAAATGACCGTGAATTATTTAGTTTATCCTTTCCTTACTTATGCCAACATCTCTAGCTATCTCCCACTGTTTTACTCGTCGGTCTTCTAGAATACCTTTTTTCACTTTGGCAACGCTTTCTCCTGTGATAGCAGTAATTTGTCGTCCGCTACAAGCATCATCTTCGAGGCCCTCACGACCCCTTGTTAACACCAGAACTTTATGGTAAAATCCAAAGTGCACGAATCACCTAATACAGGTAACATACGCAGTTTGATCTGCGATGGCGTATTACGTTCCTTACGAGTAGAATAAATTTTATGTCTGCATGCTGCTCAATTTTAATCAAATTAGTCTTTACAAGAGACATGTGCCAAGCAACGACGTGCAAAAAACAAATGAGCGTTCAAAATTTTGAGAAAAGAACAGTCAGTAAAGATGAATTCATAGTGACCAGTATTTTTTTTAACTACATATAGGCTAGCTAGATAACTTTTCAGCCGCCCCTCGTAGGATTATGTGCTCCCGGTATTTTTTTTTGCATACACTTGCAATGGACGGTACTTCAAACGATCTTGAAACGATCTCGATTTTCTCTTCTCTTATCTTAGCCCGATAATATTTGCAAATTTAAATATTAGTCAGTTGTTTTTGAAACTTCGAGGTGTTCGGTTCAGTATAATCGAAACGTTTCGTCCGTGGGAGCAATCATCACACGGAGACTGCTTCTGATTCTGAATAAAATGTTAATCTTTAAGTAATACCTCTATCTCTGTCAGTATATATTTTATGATTTTATTGATAAATAATATAACATAATATTTCATTTTATTCCTGCAACTTGGATAACAAACAATCTCAAATAAATTTGATTGAAAAGTATTAAGATATGGTGGTTGTTGTAGTGTAGTACAAAACAACATAACGCCGAACACCTCACTTCAAAATACAAATTGTTTTATGATTTATTATCCCTATTGTTAACGTTCAAGTGGAGAAACGCCAGATTATTTTGAACCAACTATACTTATTGTTATAGTTTGTTCCAGTTAAAATGACTAAAAGCACTTAAAACCAACCATTACCAAAATCTATGGTTAAATTGTTATCTTCAAGTAGGGTTGTAAAACAATTACGCAGGTGTATCGGTAAGCCCAAATTATACTGTGAACAAATAATATTGATAGTTTTGATGTTGTTTGTCGGTCGGTATTACACTGCAGGACGTGCGTTTCTAAAATAATAATTAAATATCGGGTGTACCAGAATGTATAAGCACAGATTTGCAGTGCTACCTACTAATTTTTTTCGTAATAATGATTAAAAAAAGTTTGAATATAGGTTTTGTATTTCAATGGTTACCAACAAATGTTGTTATTATTTAATGTTTATTTTTGCAAAATACGCAAAATAAGAGGCATTTCTCAAGAAAAAAGTAAAGTGATCGTGCACAAGTGGTGTACAATTCCTAACATTACTCTTAAACAGTTGGCAACAAACGGTAGGTATCAGCATCGGAACCGTACGTATAGCTACTCGGAACTAAGGTGAGGACTTTAGTTTTTATGATGTACCGAAAAGAGGCCGTAAAACGAGACTTCTAACCGAAACTTGGATCAGAAAATCGCTCATGCGTTTAGAAGAAGACCGGACCTGTCTGCCAGGGATCTGGTCAAAAAACTACGAATATCGGCAAATAATGTCCACCGAGCCAAAGCACGAATTATTCTTAAAACATACAAAAAACAGAAAAAACCAAAACAAAGTGATAAGCATACGTCGCTCAATAACACGAAAGTACTGATTGCAAGATAAGTTGGTAATGAAAAATTCTATAAGTACATATAAAAAATGACACGGAGTCAGGTATTTTTTTTGTGTAAAATTGTTTATTAATTATGTTTTTAATTTTAAATAAATAAATAAATATCAGGGGACAGTATCACACCAATTGACCTAGTCCCAAACTAAGCTCTAGGCTTGTACTATGGGTACTAGACAACGATATAAATACTTATATAGAGAAATATATACTTAAATACATTCGAACAAATATTCGCGCTTATCACACAATTATCTGCCCTTACCGGGATTTGAACCCAGGACCGCGCTTGTTGAAAAACATGATGAGAAAATGCTCCGCTATAAATATTTACAGCAGCTGATAAAATACTGAGAAGAAGGAAATACACCACACGTACAAAGTAATTCAAGGGAAACTAAACATGGAACAATTGCAAAAAAAAACGAAAGGGGAACGTATTCATAGTTGTTCATGCTGGTGGTAGAAAAGGTTTTGTCCACAATGCTTGTTACATTTACAAGGACATTTCAAAGACAGGCGACTACCACGACGGCAACATGAATAACGACAGTTACAAGAAGTGGTTCACAACACAGCTACTGCCTAACCTATATACTAGAAAAGTCCGTAATTGTTATGGATAATCAACAAAACAATCCAACAGCAACAAAGCAGCCGTGTGTTCGTGGTTGTCAGGACAAGGTTTGTATGGAAAAAAAATGAAAAATCCACCAGAAAAGTCGGGAATTTTGTATAAATTAAAGTATCTAAATTAGGCTTTAGCGAAACAGAGAAGATTTTTTAGATTTAATCGTTTACTGATTTGAATTCGAATTCGTCGGGCAGTGGTAGGTAAATGAAATGGCAACTGTGTGATGAGTTGATGACGTAGAAAGTGTTCCTTTTCGGAAGAATAGACCTTGTTTTATCAGACCATGTTCCTCCGTACTATCCCGACTTGAACCCGATTGAGATAATTTGGGGAGTGTTAAAAATATATATATCAAATAAAAAATAATGTAGACCAAAACTATACATCTATTATGAAATTACTTCATGAGCATCTAGATACTTATGATCGATTGCACGATGTGGACCAACACTTGCAGACACCTGGGTAAGGACCGAAAAGTTGGGCACGCTAACTCACTCAATTAAATTTTCTATGAAACTTTTCCGATGTGACACGACAATAAGCCATACAATTGTAGGGATACTTTTCGTCGCTCAACGGAACTTTTTTCGACTTCGTTGTTTGTATGGTTAACTGCGCTTAACTATGGTCCAACTGGAGAAGACAGAATCCAAACCAAATACTGGAAATCCTACGACGACGGGCAAGAATTTGTTATTCACGTAGGAAAATCGTCCATAGGAAAAGAAAGTGTTGGAAATTTTTAAATTTACAAGAAAATAAACATAACAGTAAATATGTGTATAGGGAAAAAAGGCGTTCGGAAATTTTTATACAAGAAAATAAAAATATCAGAAAATATATCTAACAAACCACTTTTACGTATATTCAACCGTTTTAGGGCACCGTAGTCTAACTAGGAACCCTTTTAGTTTCGCCATGTCCGTCCGCAGCATCGGTCAGAGACTCTTCTTAAAAGATGTAATTTGGCATAAACATACACTCAGGATCAAAAAAAAACGGGTCAGAGTGCGTTTTTCATACTAAAGAGGATATTTCGAAGCCTTGGTTCCTCGCCAGGGGATGCTTTTCGTTAAATCTGATGATGGATACCCCGAGCATCGATAAAGGGCTTCCAGTGCCTAGTATACCCAACTGATTGAATCTGCGGTCTAAAATGGCAATAAAATGTAAGGAAATCCAAATGCTGACCCAAATTCTCTCGCTGTGGTGTTAACTGATTGTGCGATCAGTTAGGTATCTTAAGAACTTTTGACCTCCTCTATTGAGCCTCGGAGTATCATTAAACCATATACCATTAAACCTCATTCAAAACAACCCCTAGCAAGGAACCAAGGCTTCGAAATAGCCTCGTTTGTATGAAAAACGCACTCTAACCCGTTATTTTTGCTCCTGAGTGTACATATATTAGTCCATTTCAAAAACATTGCGGGTTTGTAAAAACTATTTTTCGATTAAGGGATCCGTTTGTGAAATATTAACATTGATTTGAGCAATTTTTTGTTTCAAGTGTCAAGTGTCCCCCCTCTCCACAGCCAAAACTACAAATAAGTACTAAAAAACTAAAAAAATCTTAAATCAAAGAACTAAAAACGAATTTTAAAAGAAAATTATCACTACTAAGTGTAGACTTGATTGGTTCCTGAGATACAGGCGCCTAAAGTGTTTACGAGTATACCAACCTGCTAAAATTACTTCTAATTCTAATTATAATTTTACTTAATTAATAGGTTTCACTCTTGTTAAGGTGTATTTCGCCAATGTCAAGTTATTTATAGACACTCCCATGGACTTATTAGAGAAATAAGTCCATGAACATCACTCGCGAAGACAATTGTTCGGTAAAAGAGTATTTTCGCTAATGGACTAAACAGAAGCACATGGGGTTAGCTCCACGCGCTTCTGTCAAATCCCACTAAAATTACTTAAGACAGCATTAAATTGGGAATGAGCAATGTTACCGTAGTTTATATCTGCCAAGTATGTAAATGTAGACTCATTTATCTTTGACAGTTACCTATTAAATATTACTAATTAATGTAATTATATTGCTTTTAACTCAGGCACTATTACTGTCAAATTATTAACGTTGACTAACTTACAAAAGAGTTTTTGATCTTTGCAAAAACAATAAGAATAAATAAACCGTTGACAAAGGTACAAAGAAAATAAGTGAATCTTTAACTAATGGAATTAAAGTATTGTTTGTCCAGGTGTCCCGCAGTTGTGTGCTTTCTGTAGAACAAACGCGCCCGGTAAACAACGGAATACAAAAAGAAAGGGCGGGTCTCGGGTACCCGCGGGGAAGCGTTTCCAAAGGACAAGATCGGGCTTACATTAGTTAGGTACTAGAAGGTCGGTAGGAGAGTTTATTATTGGATCAGTATTTTTGGACAGCAGAAGTCACAGAATCTAGGTAACTGTACCTATTATAATATAAAAAATATCCACTTGAACAATATAAAAGGTCATTTTTTCGCCTTTAAAAATATACGAAATTTCAAGAAAACTCTCGATGATCATCTTTATAATATTTTTTACTTAGCTACATTTGATGCCAACAGACAGACTCATACCAACTTGTAGCAAGGCTTCAACAGTGTAAGAACTAGTAACGGTAATCTGTTACCGAGCGAAGTTTGTTCCGCGGCAACAGCAGAGCGTCTAGCGGCGTGTCGCGTCGCACGCCACACGACGAGCCGCCCGCGGCGAGCGGCGCGGCCCTTGCGGGTCGCGGCGCCTCGCGGGGAGCAAACTTAATAAGATTAACTACGAGTAGGAATCGTGGCGGGTCATTTTTGTTTCGATTTTCAACGGCTTTGCTCCTGTCTCCCCTCAGATGGCTCAGTGTAAACTGAGTTATCTCGCTTGCATTTTTGTTACGCCGTTGCTGGTATACAGCGTGCTTGGTGTAAGTCTTACACCAAGCACGCTGTAAGTAGGACAGCGTGGTAAACGTTGAATGTTACCGTAGGTACTTGTTTTAGCAAAGACGCCGGTAAAAATATTGTGTATTAGTGAAATATATAATAAATTGGTCAAAAGCAAACACATTATCAATTTAAAAAAAAATTACAAAACGGGTAAAAATACCCTTCATTATATTACTTTTTTTTTCAGTTAAATAATCATTTATTTCAGTATAACACATAAAAAAATAATACATTAACATATTATCAGCAACAGGCTTCCTCAAAACGTTTTACATAGGAATGATCATCGGCAACCGCTTCGTCAAATCTCCTTAACACTAACAAAACAAATTTTAAAACACAGACTTATCCTAATTATCACCAACCCTGCACCGTGGCTGGCTCAAACTTTCCCATTACACCGGCCGCATTGCCCCGCTGGATTGCAATGGAAACCTGCTCAACCAGCCACGACCCAGAACGAGGATCCCCCCCTCTGTCACGCAGACGACGGCCTAACTCCTTAAAAAGCCCCTTGGCTTCCAAACCCCAAGGTCCCGATATTACAATTGAATTATTTCTTCCTCTTCTCATTTTTATAGCGGAAGCAGTCAATTCAATTTAGCGTTGACTCCTAAGTATGAACTGTACATTTGTAACAGCATCAATTGGAAAATGAAGTGCACGATGTCATATTTTTCTACCTCGTTTATCTTCCATGAAATTACCTAACGAATAAAAATATTAACTATTTAGAGGCACTCCCAATGCTACATTAAGTTATCATGTAACAAACAAAACCAGGTCAGGGCATGTTGGACCATGCTCAGTGTAGAGTTCCGAAGCCACTACAAACACAAAAATCTATCTCAAAACACCACAAGTATAACCTAATATTTTAACTAACTAGACTACCTACTTAGTCTTCTTAGTAATGAGAGTAATGTCAACTTTGTCTTCGATGGTTTTTTAGTAGGTATAAATACTTTAACCGTCTCTATCTTAGGAACCAATGAAGTCTACTTAGTCGTAATAGTTTTCCTTTTGAATTCGTTACGAGTCTGTGTTTTCATTTACGAGACTTATTTTTTAGATTTTTATTACGTGTGTAGTTTTGTTTGTTACGCACGCAACTCTAGCGAAAATGATACTTTACGAGTTCTTTATTTCCTAAACGGAGCGGCAAATCTAAAATTTGATTATACCATGTACCTACACAATTTTTTAACAGCTATCAATGATACCTAACTGGATGTTTTAAAGTTAAAAAAACCCCGGGGACGGACGGACTGACGGACATTTTCCATTTTCCTTGTTGACTACGGAACACTCAAAAGTTTTTAACATGTGCGAATTTTATTTATCAATTCATTTATCATGTGAAACTGTTTATATTCTTTTTGTTTCTATTATGTTGATATATATCAACATAAAAAAGGAAAACATCGCAATCCCGCATGTAACTACGATTTGCTTATATGTTTTTAGGTCCGTTGTGAGTATTTAATATCCAATTTTGCAACCCTGAAAACCCTGTGCTACCCCCATGGTGCTCGAAAAATTGCGAATTTTTGGCACTTGTTCAGTTTTTTGGAAAAACTAAGGATACTTCCTTAGAGAAGTTTCCTTCCAAGTATCTTTGTTTATACTTAAATAAAAATAACTAAATTTGCTACAATTTGAGCGTAATTTAAGCACATTATGTTTATTGTTTGCGGTGAAACAACAAGTCAAAGATGGGAAATTTTCTTCAAAAAGTGAAAATGCGTTGTTAGGGTTATTTCGAAGATACAACGGCTGAAATAATGCTCCTAGGTAAAAGTCATGTCAAAAATATTTGTAGAGAATTGAATTAGCCTCAATTTAATACCAAAATAGTGCCTCTAGGCCTCATAGTTACATCCAAAATAAAAAATAGTAAAATATCGGATTTTGGCTAAATAATAAAAACATTGTACTGAATAATTTTGGGACGATTTTCTTTAAAAAAAATGTGCATAAATGTGAATTTACCATTTTAGATCTATAATTATGGCTTCAAATAAACATACACTAAAGAAATGAACATACTTCCACATTGTTTCGTTAACTGCGAAAATGTAAGGCACTTGTTTCAGTTTTTTCGTAATAATTATATAAAGCAAGCGTTTTTCGAGTATCTTTGTTCATACTTTAATAAAGGCTACAATTTAAGCCTAATTTGAGTACTTACTGTAAGACTATTAGTGGCGGAGATACAGCTAGTCAAAGACTGACACTTTTTTTCAACAAAATAAAAATTTCGTGTTATGGTCATTTTCCAAGTTACGTACTGGCTAAACTAATGGCACTAGAATAAAAGTTGAGATAAGAATTAGTGTACAATTTAACTAGCTTCAATTTAATACCAAAGTAATGCCTCTAGCTTTCATATTTTTCTCAAAACTATAAAAACTATTAAAATATCTGATTTTGGTTAAATGATAAGAACATTGTTCTGAATAATTCTGCCGCGCTAGCGATATTGGCAGTAAGTAAGTATGGAAACCATACATACTTACTGCCGATATCGCTAGGCAGAATTTGTGAATGTATTTCTTAAAGAAAACCAAAAAGTGTAAATTAGACATTTTAGATGTAATATAGGTAACCTATCGCAACCTCGAAATTTTTTTGACCGAATTTCATTTGACCGAAAACGTTTCGTTTTTTAACGTTTCTCCGATGACACGTTCCTAATTTTTTTATTTCACTATTTGACATTAAGTAAACATATCTTTAGTCCGAGCAACTTTTTTCCTTGTAGTCACTTGCCCTATGTATTGTTAAGTATTTTATTTCAAAGCCTATTTTTCATTACACGAGTGCTACAATTAGCCTAGGGATCGTTTCGTATTTTGTTTCTTAACCCATTTTTCACTTGATCAATGCTACATATAGTGTTCGCTACGTTACGTCAAATATTCATTTCAGGTAAGCAAATCTTGCTTGTAATTTGTTACTATCCAGAAAATGCACCGAGCAAGACGAATTAGGGCAGAACCGACACGGATAGGTTAGGTTAGAAGGCCAAGGCGGGAGCTTTGCTCCCGCCTTGGTCTTCGAGGTTATTTTTTTTTTCTGCCCAAAAATCTTGCTTGTAATTGGGAAAATGGAACGATCAAGACGAATCAGGGTAGAACCAAATCGGACAGGTTAGCATAGTCGATTTAAAAATTGGTAAACTATTAATACACCGAGCCGTTACATTGGGCAAATGATACTAAGGTAAAATCAGAAACGGGAAATAGATAAATTGACAAACCATTACATTGGATAACTGTTTGTATGCCGAAACCATTATTACGGAATAGATAATTTGTCGATTCGGTAAAACACCTAAACAAATAACGACTAAATGAAAATATTCGAAGTGATCTTTCGGGCAAACGTAAAAAAACCCAAACCATAGTTGTCGAATAATATTTATCGAACCAAAATTCGGTCAAACATTTTTCGGAGTTCAGATAGGTAACCTGTAATATATGGTTTCAAAACAAATAAACGTAAACATAAAAAAACACAGCAAACATATATTTAAACTATAAAATAATGGTTGTCTAATGATTGGTATAACAACGTATTATCTATTTGCCATTGGCATAATTTCAGTTTGTCTAAATTCACTTGTCATAAACATTCACTTCGCCTTATAATCGTTTAATATAATATTATTTTTCATAAACCCTCAAACTATATAATTTCGGTTTGTATAATTTTTGAAGTGCATAATATCAGTTTGTATAATACTCTTATTGCCTAATAATCATTTGACCAAATAATATTTTTTAAATAATCATTCATTTGATATAATTTTGTTTTGTTTTTTATTCATAATGCATAATATCAGTATAAATAATTCCCAGATACTCATATCGCCTATTATTGACTATTAAGCAATATTTTATATTTGATTATTCAGTGGAATTTAAAAAATAATTATCACCCTCGTTAGGCTCAATGTATGTAGTTACCGTATGTTACACAAAGTAGGTAGCACTCGGCGGTCCGGCCCAGATACAAGAGATACAATTATTAGCTGAGCCCGTGGATACGATGTAACAAATAACACATCGAGTTTAAAGTTTCGCGGCAATTCTTGTCGAAATGTTCATTAAAAAAATATATGTTATGTTTAGGGACAGTTTCGACATAAAAATATTTAGCCAATATATTGCATAATGGGTGTTTGGCTGATCTTGCCTTTTTTTTCTTAGGTGGCACGAGGTTATAATAAATAGTTTTTTTTTACTTGTAGCAAATATTTGTAAGCAGTAATTAACGCACTCTAGTTGTATAGTTTCGCAACAATACCGATTACAGTATAACCCAACTCGTTAAAGTAGTCCACTAGTTGTACGGCATAGTTATAATAAATCTAAACCTCGTTCATTAAGTCGCATTACACTGTAATTATTTCTTTTAATTAGTAGGTAGATTAAAAACCATAATTCATCATTCATTCGGTATAGACACAATTTATTTACATTTTTTTCACATAAGTATATACCTAATTCAATCCAAAAATGAATCAACGGGGCAGATATTAAAATCAGTGGGCTCTCGCCAGAACTCTCGCTCGAGGGACCCACCCTACACTCGCATGCGAGACCTTCGCTTCGCAAGCTTCGCTCGCTACGCTCCAGCCTCCGCGCGCTCGCTCGCGAGCTTCTGGCTCCGCATTTTGCAAAAACACTCTAGGGGTAGGGCAGACAAGACCACGTAGATTTGGGGTGCCCTGAATTCGGTTTTTAAATAGTATTCGACCTAACTTGCATGATAGTTGAAATAAAATATCGGTTTATATATAACCCATGAAATAAAAAATATTAGACTATGGATCGAAGAAACTAACTTAAAAACAAAATATTCGAATCCAAGAATATCGAATGTCTATGAAAAAGGGATCACTCTTATTTATCTGCATTTAATTTGACGACATGATCGTTAGATATACGAATATTAGACTAAATAATAATATTGCAGAACGTCAATTAGGCTAAATGAATTTCGATCAAATGATCAGTATAATCATTTAGATTAAATATAAGTTATACTAAACGACAGATAGGTAACTTAATCGTTAGGTATAAGAATATTAGACTATACAAAAATGGTGCAAAAAGTCTATTAGACTTAACGTGGTTCGATCAACAAATCATTCAACTAAATAAAAAATATGAAAAATGTTGTTAGACAAATGGTTAAATATTCTAAACGATATTAGGCAAACCGAAAATAGCTGAAAAGTTGTTATATCAACCAAGGGAATACCTAAAATAATACTATTTACACGGTCAAGCAAAAACAGTTTAGACTTTGGTCCCTTTGGAAGGACCAGGTCTCATCCAGTCTAGATCAGTGGGGAGGAGTGGGGGAAGAGGGATATTGTTTTCTGGAGTGGAGGCGGGCCGACTCATGATGTTGGGTCGTCCATATCCTCGTCCTCCTCGTCCAGGACGATAGAGATGGCGTTGTTGCAATTTCACCCGTGGCAAAAGGAACATAGGATAGAGCACCTGAGCCCAGCCTGTCTGCAAGTGCACGACCCTAAGCAACCTCTTTTTGCATTTGTAAGTTACCATTTTAAGCAGGGTGTGAGAGGGGCGGGCTCTGCGCACATTGCCCATCTTCGACTCGCTGTATCTCCGCAACCAATGGACATAGTGAGCTCAGGTTACGCTCAAATTGTAATTTAGTTATCTTTATTAAAGTAGAACCAAAGATTTTTGAAAAACGCTTCCTTAGGGTAATTTTTTCGAAAAAACTGAAACAAGTGCCAAAATTTCGCAGCTTTTCGAGCACCATGGGGGTAGCACAGGGTTTTCAAGGTTGCAAACTAGGGTATTAAATACTCTCAAGGGACCTAACAACATAAAAAAATCGTAGTTACATGCGCGTTTGCGATCTATGAGGTCGTTATAGACTGGGCTAATATAAAATCAATATCATTTAGAACAATGAGTGACGCTGTCAGTAGGTATATGTAGGCACTGTTTATTTTTTATCGCTTATTTTAACGGACAAGTGTAGCGCTCGTTGCATTTCCTTTTCGGCAGCAGTCGCAACCCGTGAAACTTGTAAGCGAGTTCAAGAGCAATTAAGTGCTGCGTTGTAGTGTTTTTTGTTTTTCTTTCCGTCATTAGCTATTTTTTGTGTTAGTATTTTTTACAAATGGTGGTAGTTTTGTTATTGTTTTGATTTTAAAAGGAATAATTCTACGAAGGTTGGTTACTTAGGTACTAAAATCGTTAGACGGAAAATATTCAAGGACCAATTGTTTTACAAAATAAATAATTCGAAGCTCTATCGTTTAACCAATTTTGTCGGAACCGGTGGTCAAATGACGGTGGTGATGGATGAACTAAGGAAATCTTTCAAGCAAAATATACTAATATGCATTAATCACCGGTATTTTAATAAATTCAATTATATTTTCAATTTAGCCTTCAATTCCAAAGCGCAGGGACGAAGTTACATAGTGAAAAATTAAATAGGGCTGCAAGCTATTAAAGCGCCGTCGAGGGGTGTGAAACAGGTGAGGGGGAGGGAGGGAAACTTGAACAGCGCGAGGCGGAGCCCCCTTCTGTGCTGGAATGAGCAGATTGCATTTTCTTGCTACATTTAGTCATCAATTTGTATGAGTATTTTTGTGGACTAACGCCGGCCGCGCCGGGCGGCGTTCCTGGCGCAGGTGCTGGCCAATCGCTATTAACTGCTTTTTATTAAAATTTGCAAGACTCCATAAACCTACGAATGTTAATGAATTATGAACGAGTAATAAGACCGTTAAAGTGCGGCGGATGGGTGCCTCCACAGGCTGCAGACAGACTAGAGCTCGCGTGGCTTCTTATCTAAATGTTTACCAACGATACCTCAATGGAAAATAAATCTATAACAACATTTAGTCAATTCGTTGTCCGGCTGTCAACCGAATTCGTAAGTATTTTTTTATTTCTTGGCCAATAAAAATGTTTTGGCATGCGCAAATGTTTTTTATATGATATGACATCCCCCATTTGTAGCAACAACTTAAAATTTATTAATAAGCTTTCCATTAATTATTTCCACCTAGCTATGGTGCCCGGGCGGTTTTTTTACAAACCTAGCGCTGACATTTACGAATAAAACATAAAAAACTATTCAAACCAGTCTACCACCATTCTCCAGTTTCTGCAAGACTAACGGCAATTGATTTTTATATACCTATATAACAAATAAAGAAGTCTGGATAACAATACAGAAACTAAGATATTTTCACAGTTTAGGAAGTCGTACATAACAAATGTTACAAACTAGTTTAAATATTTTTAAAATATACTTGAAAAAGCCATACATTACTACTGGTCTACTAACGTCCTAAGCTTGAACCATTTATATATAATACAGTCCTGCGCACGAATATTGCCCGCGGGCATGAACCGACTAATGTAATGTGTGAGCTTGATTGATTTAGAAGGCAGGCGCCGCCTGACCAGACGGGTGGTCCGGGGACTGCAGGTAAACTGTTAGTCACAACAGTTCGGTGAAAAGTAGGTAAATGTTGTACCTATACTTAATTTTCTAAACGGATCCAGCATTCTACGATTACTACGAATAAATACATCAATATCAGCGTTCAATTTCCCATCTCCATTAGAGATGTCACAAGAATAATTAAGGTTATCCATTAGAAAGCCGGCCGTCGGTTCCTCCTACGACATCCACTAATACTCGTAAACTTAAAAGCTGTGCCTAATAGGTCATTGAATCGGTTTTGTGCAGGTTAATGATGCAATTAAATACCTTGTCACTTCCAGTCTGACTTTTACTTACTTAACAAGAAACGAAGAACATTCTGTTTATGGGTAATTCTAAAAAAAGTGGCACCGTAACCTGTCAATGAGTTTTTGAATACAAAGTATGTTAAATGTTTGTTTTACAGAAAAAGTAAAAACATTCATAGATAAGCACAGACCTTTTACATCGAGGCCAAGCCATTTTATTTATTTATTCTCCTTAATTTTGTTAAAAAAAAATGGTAGGTACTATTTTTTACTATAACCTGTCTTGTCCAAATGAGACATGTTTCCGTTTTTTAGGTCTTTGAACTATTTGTGTATATTTTATTATAAATATTTTACAATATATTGCAAGAAGAATATTATGACATTCAATTAGTTATGATATTAATTTGACGACATGATCGTTAGATATACGAATATTAGACTAAATAATAATATTGCAGAACGTCAATTAGGCTAAATGAATTTCGATCAAATGATCAGTATAATCATTTAGATTAAATATAAGTTATACTAAACGACAGATAGGTAACTTAATCGTTAGGTATAAGAATATTAGACTATACAAAAATGGTGCAAAAAGTCTATTAGACTTAACGTGGTTCGATCAACAAATCATTCAACTAAATAAAAAATATGAAAAATGTTGTTAGACAAATGGTTAAATATTCTAAACGATATTAGGCAAACCGAAAATAGCTGAAAAGTTGTTATATCAACCAAGGGAATACCTAAAATAATACTATTTACACGGTCAAGCAAAAACAGTTTAGACTTTGGTCCCTTTGGAAGGACCAGGTCTCATCCAGTCTAGATCAGTGGGGAGGAGTGGGGGAAGAGGGATAATGTTTTCTGGAGTGGAGGCGGGCCGACTCATGATGTTGGGTCGTCCATATCCTCGTCCTCCTCGTCCAGGACGATAGAGATGGCGTTGTTGCAATTTCACCCGTGGCAAAAGGAACATAGGATAGAGCACCTGAGCCCAGCCTGTCTGCAAGTGCACGACCCTAAGCAACCTCTTTTTGCATTTGTAAGTTACCATTTTAAGCAGGGTGTGAGAGGGGCGGGCTCTGCGCACATTGCCCATCTTCGACTCGCTGTATCTCCGCAACCAATGGACATAGTGAGCTCAGGTTACGCTCAAATTGTAATTTAGTTATCTTTATTAAAGTAGAACCAAAGATTTTTGAAAAACGCTTCCTTAGGGTAATTTTTTCGAAAAAACTGAAACAAGTGCCAAAATTTCGCAGCTTTTCGAGCACCATGGGGGTAGCACAGGGTTTTCAAGGTTGCAAACTAGGGTATTAAATACTCTCAAGGGACCTAACAACATAAAAAAATCGTAGTTACATGCGCGTTTGCGATCTATGAGGTCGTTATAGACTGGGCTAATATAAAATCAATATCATTTAGAACAATGAGTGACGCTGTCAGTAGGTATATGTAGGCACTGTTTATTTTTTATCGCTTATTTTAACGGACAAGTGTAGCGCTCGTTGCATTTCCTTTTCGGCAGCAGTCGCAACCCGTGAAACTTGTAAGCGAGTTCAAGAGCAATTAAGTGCTGCGTTGTAGTGTTTTTTGTTTTTCTTTCCGTCATTAGCTATTTTTTGTGTTAGTATTTTTTACAAATGGTGGTAGTTTTGTTATTGTTTTGATTTTAAAAGGAATAATTCTACGAAGGTTGGTTACTTAGGTACTAAAATCGTTAGACGGAAAATATTCAAGGACCAATTGTTTTACAAAATAAATAATTCGAAGCTCTATCGTTTAACCAATTTTGTCGGAACCGGTGGTCAAATGACGGTGGTGATGGATGAACTAAGGAAATCTTTCAAGCAAAATATACTAATATGCATTAATCACCGGTATTTTAATAAATTCAATTATATTTTCAATTTAGCCTTCAATTCCAAAGCGCAGGGACGAAGTTACATAGTGAAAAATTAAATAGGGCTGCAAGCTATTAAAGCGCCGTCGAGGGGTGTGAAACAGGTGAGGGGGAGGGAGGGAAACTTGAACAGCGCGAGGCGGAGTCCCCTTCTGTGCTGGAATGAGCAGATTGCATTTTCTTGCTACATTTAGTCATCAATTTGTATGAGTATTTTTGTGGACTAACGCCGGCCGCGCCGGGCGGCGTTCCTGGCGCAGGTGCTGGCCAATCGCTATTAACTGCTTTTTATTAAAATTTGCAAGACTCCATAAACCTACGAATGTTAATGAATTATGAACGAGTAATAAGACCGTTAAAGTGCGGCGGATGGGTGCCTCCACAGGCTGCAGACAGACTAGAGCTCGCGTGGCTTCTTATCTAAATGTTTACCAAC
This sequence comes from Acleris literana, assembly GCA_946894065.1. Lineage (NCBI taxonomy): Eukaryota > Metazoa > Arthropoda > Insecta > Lepidoptera > Tortricidae > Acleris > Acleris literana. The sequence continues at coordinate 74,953,365 of OX335668.1, read as the reverse complement.
GATACCTCAATGGAAAATAAATCTATAACAACATTTAGTCAATTCGTTGTCCGGCTGTCAACCGAATTCGTAAGTATTTTTTTATTTCTTGGCCAATAAAAATGTTTTGGCATGCGCAAATGTTTTTTATATGATATGACATCCCCCATTTGTAGCAACAACTTAAAATTTATTAATAAGCTTTCCATTAATTATTTCCACCTAGCTATGGTGCCCGGGCGGTTTTTTTACAAACCTAGCGCTGACATTTACGAATAAAACATAAAAAACTATTCAAACCAGTCTACCACCATTCTCCAGTTTCTGCAAGACTAACGGCAATTGATTTTTATATACCTATATAACAAATAAAGAAGTCTGGATAACAATACAGAAACTAAGATATTTTCACAGTTTAGGAAGTCGTACATAACAAATGTTACAAACTAGTTTAAATATTTTTAAAATATACTTGAAAAAGCCATACATTACTACTGGTCTACTAACGTCCTAAGCTTGAACCATTTATATATAATACAGTCCTGCGCACGAATATTGCCCGCGGGCATGAACCGACTAATGTAATGTGTGAGCTTGATTGATTTAGAAGGCAGGCGCCGCCTGACCAGACGGGTGGTCCGGGGACTGCAGGTAAACTGTTAGTCACAACAGTTCGGTGAAAAGTAGGTAAATGTTGTACCTATACTTAATTTTCTAAACGGATCCAGCATTCTACGATTACTACGAATAAATACATCAATATCAGCGTTCAATTTCCCATCTCCATTAGAGATGTCACAAGAATAATTAAGGTTATCCATTAGAAAGCCGGCCGTCGGTTCCTCCTACGACATCCACTAATACTCGTAAACTTAAAAGCTGTGCCTAATAGGTCATTGAATCGGTTTTGTGCAGGTTAATGATGCAATTAAATACCTTGTCACTTCCAGTCTGACTTTTACTTACTTAACAAGAAACGAAGAACATTCTGTTTATGGGTAATTCTAAAAAAAGTGGCACCGTAACCTGTCAATGAGTTTTTGAATACAAAGTATGTTAAATGTTTGTTTTACAGAAAAAGTAAAAACATTCATAGATAAGCACAGACCTTTTACATCGAGGCCAAGCCATTTTATTTATTTATTCTCCTTAATTTTGTTAAAAAAAAATGGTAGGTACTATTTTTTACTATAACCTGTCTTGTCCAAATGAGACATGTTTCCGTTTTTTAGGTCTTTGAACTATTTGTGTATATTTTATTATAAATATTTTACAATATATTGCAAGAAGAATATTATGACATTCAATTAGTTATGATATTAATTTGACGACATGATCGTTAGATATACGAATATTAGACTAAATAATAATATTGCAGAACGTCAATTAGGCTAAATGAATTTCGATCAAATGATCAGTATAATCATTTAGATTAAATATAAGTTATACTAAACGACAGATAGGTAACTTAATCGTTAGGTATAAGAATATTAGACTATATAAAAATGGTGCAAAAAGTCTATTAGACTTAACGTGGTTCGATCAACAAATCATTCAACTAAATAAAAAATATGAAAAATGTTGTTAGACAAATGGTTAAATATTCTAAACGATATTAGGCAAACCGAAAATAGCTGAAAAGTTGTTATATCAACCAAGGGAATACCTAAAATAATACTATTTACACGGTCAAGCAAAAACAGTTTAGACTTTGGTCCCTTTGGAAGGACCAGGTCTCATCCAGTCTAGATCAGTGGGGAGGAGTGGGGGAAGAGGGATAATGTTTTCTGGAGTGGAGGCGGGCCGACTCATGGTGTTGGGTCGTCCATATCCTCATCCTCCTCGTCCAGGACGATAGAGATGGCGTTGTTGCAATTTCACCCGTGGCAAAAGGAACATAGGATAGAGCACCTGAGCCCAGCCTGTCTGCAAGTGCACGACCCTAAGCAACCTCTTTTTGCATTTGCAAGTCACCATTTTAAGCAGGGTGTGAGGGGCGGGCTCTGCGCACATTGCCCATCTTCGACTCGCTGTATCTCCGCAACCAATGGACATAGTGAGCTCAGGTTACGCTCAAATTGTAATTTAGTTATCTTTATTAAAGTCGAACCAAAGATTCTTGAAAAACGCTTCCTTAGGGTATTTTTTTCGAAAAAACTGAAACAAGTGCCAAAATTTCGCAGCTTTTCGAGCACCATGGGGGTAGCACAGGGTTTTCAAGGTTGCAAACTTGGGTATTAAATACTCTCAAGGGACCTAACAACATAAAAAAATCGTAGTTACATGCGCGTTTGCGATCTATGAGGTCGTTATAGACTAGGCTAATATAAAATCAATATCATTTAGAACAATGAGTGACGCTGTCAGTAGGTATATGTAGGCACTGTTTATTTTTTATCGCTTATTTTCCTCTCCTACGACATCCACTAATACTCGTAAACTTAAAAGCTGTGCCTAATAGGTCATTGAATCGGTTTTGTGCAGGTTAATGATGCAATTAAATACCTTGTCACTTCCAGTCTGACTTTTACTTACTTAACAAGAAACGAAGAACATTCTATAAGTTTAACGCCTTTGTCGGCCTGGGTGCCTGCCTGTAGCTCCCAAACGGATAAACACACTAAGTACAATGCGCTTACTTTTATTGGTCGCTCGTTAAATCGGGACGGTTCTTAGCTAGATAGAAATCTGTTGGGCCGTTCCAGGTTTACCAGCTCTGAAAGTAAGGGTCGTTATAACGTCGGGAGTTTATATTACGAGTAGGTATACTTATTTAAACTTGTTGCTGCTTACAAAAAACGACGCTTTACTTCAGGTACCTATTTATATGAATATACATTGAATTTGTGGCAGAATGTTGCGGAGGACAATTACAAGGGTGGCCGTGGTGGCGGCGGCGGCGCGCGCCGGCCTGGGGCCCGTTTATTAAACGCTTCTAACTTGTATTACAAACGGATTTTTTTCCAACAATAGGTATGTATTAAAAAGAGACTTCCACTTATGTTACAAGTTACAAGCTTTTGATAAACAGGCCCCAGATCGTTCACCTCTTTGCAGGATGCCATTGGCTAGCAGTTGTACCCGACGCAACAACGCGATAAATTTAGTACATAGTCACTATCTACACAACTTCTAGTGTCGTGGTATAATATTAATAACAGTGAATCTTTACGTACCTACGTCTTTGGAACGCGCTCCCGCTTCGTGTAAGGCAAGCTCAAAGCAAATTCTCTTTCAAACGTTTGCTTCGCAAGAACTATAATCATAACAGTCTCCAATAGCAAGGCTTTGCGTAATGTTACGGTTTACAGATCTACAGGTATGACTATAATTATATATGTATATGTATATAAATATTATGTAAGTATTTTTATGTATTCGTAGGTATTTGTATTTGCTCTTATATAAATTATCTTGTTTATTTATGCCAAATATGTAATTTCTTAATTTAACGAGTCATCAAATTTAGTATCAACCTCTACTTGTCTCTGTTTGGCCCTATGGTTGACCGGTAGAGAATGCCTCAAGGCATGAAGTCCGCCTTTTATACTTACTAAATAATAAATAAATAAATCTTAGTTAAGGTATGTATGTATTTAGTTCGGTGTCAATGATATTACTTAAATTAAATTAAAACGCTTTGCCGCATAACTCAGATGTTAACTACTACTAATGTTAATGCTAACGTAAACGTAACATAACGTTTTCGAAAGCTGTCAGAACAGCAGTTTACGTCAATCCCATATACGACGTTCGCCTTGTCTAGGGCCACAGGGTGCCACAGGCCCGTTGAAAGAGCCCAAAAACGTCAACTACGTCGGGGTTGATCGAAAATAGGTCATGGTATCAAAAGCTTGTTAGACGTTTGACCTAGAAAAAAAAAAGATTGGTACCGATTTAATTAATTGTGTTTTATCTTTGTTTATTTTGTTAGTTGCTGTTACATTTTACCTTAATCGCGTATTTTGTGATGGGACTATTTCAGATTGATATTTAATTATTGGTGTACAGTTGTAGACAGGTGTGTTTCACCCCGATTGTGTTTATTATGATCGCAGGTTTGTCTCGATTGTTTAATTTTTAATCGCAAATAGGTACTAGGATTTTGCTCCATTTAACATTATAGTAAAGGATTAAAAAACGGTAGAAGATATTGCGCAACATAATTGAGTGGGTAATTGGTAGGAAGAGACATGATTTTATATATTGTGCACAAGTTGACCGCGACTTGTTTGTATCTTGCATGTCTCTGGCTAACTAATCTGTAACAATAGAGACGCACTAGACGCGAGAAAACGCCAAAGATGTGCTAACCGCTGTGGATCACTTATTTATATGTAAACTGGGAAGGGTTCCCTGAACTTAGAGGCAATAAATTCGCAATTTTAATTCTTCATCTTTATCAGCTCGCGGCGGTCCACGGCTAGGCATATGCCTCATTTATCGCATACAACTAAGCCCGATTATCCACTCTTTTTTCTCGAAGCACTGCCAGCAATCTGTCGTATGTGCAGGATCTTGCGTACATACAGGGTGTCTTGTATTAAGAGGTCCAAAATCAACCTGTTTGCAGACGACACTTTATACAGTGTGTAGATGGAATACGAGCAAACACTTTAACGACGGTTAATATGCATCCTATTGATATAAAAACATGTGTATCGTTAACATAAGTTGAATTTCTGTTTTACATACAAATTAATTCGCCACGAAATGTATCTAGCCCAGTCTATAACAACACAAAAAACGGCAAACATCGCAAACCCGCATGTAACTACGATTTGCTTATATGTTTTTAAGTTCGTTGTGAGTATTTAACATCCAAGTTTGCAATCCTGAAAACCCTGTGCTACCCAAAAACTGTTTCAGTTTTTTCGAAAAAACTTCTCTAAGAAAGTATTTTCCAAGTATCTTTACTTTATCATATATCGAAATAAATAAGATCAGGATACATCTTCTTTAAATGACTAGTTTGCTCAGCGCATTTTATTTTTTTCACGTATTTTTTTTATTACGATAATTTATGCAATAATGAATCCAGTAGTGAATCACACTCATTCATTCATTCATTCGCTACCTTTTTTACCATCAGTGGCTCGTTTCACAAAGCTACTTACCAGTTAAAAATTACAAGTTCATAAGTAATAAATGCAAAAAGTTACAAGTTACAATTACAAGTGTTTCACGAAGCTACTTTTCTACAATTTGTAAAATTCAAGTTACAAGTGTAAAATTTTAACCATAGTCATATTTTTTTTTATTGTTTCAAATTGTAATTGTCACTTAGTAAAAAAACCATACACTTGTAAAATTGTAACTTGTAGCTTCGTGAAACGGGCCACTGTACTCTATGTTATAGCTGTGTGTGTAAACTAATTATTCACCCCAATCTCCGATACCTCCCTAGAGTGACCTGTATTTAGAGGTCCAAACCCAACCCGTATATAAAGAGAAGCCGGTGCACTATCCAATCAATCTAACACAGGACGTCTAACGGTTTCCGAGATAATCGCACTTTTCTGAACTTTCGCAATTTCGCATCTTGTTTAATTTTTTTTGACCTTATCCATTACTTGAGGATTTAACACAACCTATATATGAATTACTATTGTTAATTAGTTGCGCTATAAGATGTGTATCACAATTTTTAGCAAAGCTTAGCAGTTTGTTCGTAATTCAATGTTAAAGTTGCAATCTTGGACTAGACAAAAGCTTTACCAAACATTAAAGCACTGCGGTGTTTTTTTGTGTGGTATTTTTGGGGCCGACTAGTTTAAATACTCCTTAATACTCCTTAAATACTCCTTATTTAATGCAGAGTTAAATACAGAAATAAAATCCACTGAAGATTTGAGCAATAGGGTCATTTATTCGTTTTATTACATTTTCTTGAGTTTTTTTAAATATTTTATCTGTACTGCCATGAACGCGGATACTAGGTTTTATTTTATGCTCCTTCTATATGCCTTCTCTGAAACCTATCTTCATTGTCTTTCGTCCATAAGCGTAACTGGCACAATATATCTGTGATAGGGGTAATAGTTTACATATTGACACTTTGTAATGACAGCGCAGCATTTTTCCTAGCGTCGTCACTATGAGATAATTTTTGAATAGCATTTTTTACAACTCAAGAAAAGCGGAAAAACATGGATGTCTTTATTTCAAACCTAAAAAGCAAATTCAAGAAAAATGATGACGTAGGTGACCTTGGTCTTGTCGCTCCCGGTAAGTCGTAATAGAAGTCTAACTACGGCAAAAAACAAGGGCTTATTCCACCGTTAGACCTCCATGCCGTAAACTTATAATTATATTACTTCGTATGCACATGGGTCTACTACAATCAATCAGTAAAAAGTGTGGGTGTGTAATTATTGATAGGATTCTATCTTGTATAAATAGTACCTGGATCGTTTTTTTTGTATGTTATCTAAAATTGAAACCTAGCTACATCGATTTATCGCCTCCGAAACCCCCATACTACATTTCATGAAAAATAGATAAATACAAGAATTGCTCGTTTAAAGGTAATACAGTACCGTGAGCGACTGACAGACCGCACAGCCTAAACCGCTGAACCTAGGGACTTGAAATTTGAAGGAAGTATTCCTTGGGTACATTAGGGATGCACTAAGAAAGGGTTTCCCGAAAATCGAACCCCATCGGAAAGAAGTAGGAGGAGTAGCGCGAAACTAAATATACACGTAGGGAATCGCGGGCGGCCTCTATGTTTGATATATTTATCACTCAGAGGGTAAATTAGTGGCTGGTTGATTGACCGGCGGCCGTCGGGTTGATAACGCGCGCGCTGTGTAAGAACTCAATCAGCGCGCTTCTAATTTGGATTTAAATTATCCGCATGATTTAAACTCGTGAATTTTCTAACAGCTTCACGGTACTGTTGAAAATTTCTTACACTGAACAAGTATCAAAAATCGTTAAAGCGTCACTATAGTCTATGCCAATTGAAATTGGCACAGATGTAAACACAGCCAAACGAACCAATTTACCATTACTACTCGACAATCACGTGCTTTTAACCCTTAAATGCATGATGTAGGATGCATCCTACATAACAAATACTCGAAAATGTTTACACACTATTACGTGTAATATAAATTTTAATTTGTCTGGTTATTAGAAAGCCAGGATATTCAAACTTCCAAATCTAATTAATCCGAATTATAAAAATGTCTACTATTTACAGAGAAAAACTTTCGTTTAAAATGAAAAATGACAACGTATAAAAATGACCACTTTCAACCTATTTCAGCTTCCTTATCTATATATTCATTCAAATATAATTTTGAACTAAATTAATGTGGACATTTTTATACTTCGACATATGTAGGTACATACCACCCAGTTACTTAAAAAAGGTTGAATATATACCTAGTCATCATCATCAGAGCTCGGAAAAGGTTCTAAATGAATAAAATACAGTTTCGTTGTTACATATTAGGTAAGTTTAAATTATGTCACGTTAGGTACATTAGGTTGGGTTAGGTTAGTATGATATCCAGCCGCGAAGCGCTCAATCAACGCAGAATAGGAGGTCCGCGAAGCGGACCTCCGCTAACCTCGCCTTAGTTCCTAAATATATATAACCACAAAACCAAAACTAAACTTTTCTCGTAGTACGTCTACGAATTTCGCTACAGCAATTGTATTGCTATGTGCCATTTGTACATGACTATTTTTTAGGACAATACCTACTGTTATGCATTTTCTAATGATGCCAATTTATTATTATGACTTTTTGTATTTATGCTATTTGACGTTAGTCTTCATGACGATAATGCTTTTTGTATTTATGCTTTTTAATTTTATGCGTAAAAATATATGCGTAAAGATGATTATGCACATCGCTATTTCGGCTAAAAGCAATTATGCGTAGCAATATTATAACAAATAATTTTATGCCATCCAATAGAGAACCGGTATAAATATGCCTACTTTCAAAAAAATAATTTGTCTGGTTATTAGAAAGCCAGGATATTCAAACTTCGAAATGTAATTAATCCGAAATATAAAAATGTCTACTACCTACAGAGAAAACCTTTCGTTTAAAATGAAAAATGACAACGCATAAAAATGTCTACTTTCCACCTATTTAAGCTCCCTTATCTAAATATTCAATCAAATATAATTTTGAACTAAATTAATGTAGACATTTTTATACTTCGACATATGTAGGTACATACCACCCAGTTACTTAAAAAAGGTTGAATATATACCTAGTCATTATCATCAGAGCTCGGAAAAGGTGAGCTGTTTTGAGAGTTCGCATAACATGGACAGTTATCCTGTCATTTAATGGCGGTCGTCCCATGTGTAATTTAATAATTAATGAAACGATTTTATTTTGGCTTAAGCTTTACGTCACTGTTAAAAAGAACACAAGTGAATTAGAATGTACGGAATGTGATTGGTCGATTGCACACAGCTCCGTTGCAGTCCGCTTAAGTGCGAAGACAGTTTTAACTACTATTAGAGCAAACCTCTTAGTTAATATATCCACATGGACGAGACTTTTGAAGTTTTTTATATTTGATACCTCAAAGTCAGTGTCAATCAAATCTCTTATACATTCTCAATTGAAGCGATGTTTACAAAAAACAACAACTATCATATTTGGTGTTGTATTCGAGTTAGTTTAATCATAATTAATTGTTTTGATTTGTTTTAATGTTCATCTTCCGGACCGATATGGATACATATTGATATCTACCTGCACATGACATTAATGACAAGAATAGCTCACCCTTTCCGACCCCTGATCATCATCATCGTATTGTATGTCCGAATCGTAATTTTGAAGGTGCATTTTCACCGAAGACACAAACAGGAAATTGGACATGAGTAAATTGAATTGCATTTTTTTTTACAAAATTATGATGATTATTATAATAGTGTTGTGTGCCGAGATCACATCCTACTAATATTATAAATGCGAATTTTTGTGTGTGCGTTATTACTCCTTCACGCTGCAATGGCTGGACGGATTTGGATGAAATTAAGAATGGAGTAAGCTTTATACCATGGATTAACACATAGGCTGCACCCAGGAAAATATTAAAATTCCCGAGGGAATTGCTATATCCGAATTCTATGCGGACGAAGTCGCGGGCAGAAGTTAGTAACAAATACATCTGAATTAATAATTTTCCAAAAATGATCCTACCGAAATGTTCTAAACTAAAGGGCTGGCACTCTGAGGGCGCAACATCCACGTCGCACCGCTGCGATGCCAACGCAGCGCAAAATTGCGCGCCCCGCGGATTTTGAGTAGGCTTCGCGTTTCCGTGACTGTAAAGGTCCTGACTATATATATGTTTTCGGGTGTATGTATGTACTCAAATTCCTTTGTGACCTCCAGTAGGTTAACGCCTTGACGTTACGTGTGAAGTATCGTAGAAGGTATTCATGATACTGCAGGGTTATCAAAGCTTGACTTTTTGTGAATTGTTTGTAATATGTGAGACTGTGCTATTTATATGTACGTATGTGGAATTTTAGGCCTCAAATCTACTTAGGTACGTATATACATCAATTACTGTAACAGATAAACTGTTCTGTACTAAGCAGGATCTAAACATAATAGCAATTAGCCCGTCTTCGACATGACTCCTGATCGCGATTAGTTTCTTTTCCTGTTTAGTTGTGTTTCCTGTGTACTGCTAAGAATATAACATGGCTTATGTTTTAATTCTAAGATGAAGACGCAGCAGTGAAAAGGCAGGAGGATGTACGTCAAACGCTATCTAAAGTAGACCCGAACGCGCTGGTGGACGTGGATGACATGGTGCAGCTGTCGGAGGGCGCCGACAGCGCGCAGGGCTCCGCGACCGAGAAAGACTCCAAATTGGATACCTCTCAAGAAGGTAATGCGCTCCAGCGCGCTCTCACCATTCTGAAGAAAACTAGCAAGGATGATTTGGAGGAAAAACCGGATGTGATGGCTAATCCAATAGAAGACGATGTATTCATTTATTACGACTGACATTTTAAATTATATGGAGCAATGTTATTGCTAATTATTTCTCTAAATCCAATTAAAAGAAATACCATAAGATGCCATAAGATTTTTTTTCTTTCGTTTAGATCAAATGTGACGTAAACGTAAAACTTCATCAAAATGAATAGTATTTATCTTAATTACTTGAATAATTAAGCAGGCCCAAATTAATACCAATGACAATAAGAGTTCTTTTGCACAGGTCTTTCACCAGGTGCCACATCTTCGGTTTAACTCGAAGTTTGATAAAGGCATATATTTTATCGTCCAAGGTACAGTCAACAGCGAAACAAACACAGTAAATTGAGTCAGATGTCACTAACTTAAGACTGGTTTTTTGGGACTTCATGACCTCTCAAGACCGTATCGGCATACAAGTCAGACGTTTGGTCAGTGCCGGTTATATTCGTTAGACATACATGCGAAACGACTATAATACGGCTGAAATAAGTTTCTAGATAAATCCTTTTTTACTGACGTGAGTAGGTACTTATTTAGTAAATCGGTGTAGTTTTTATTTCCCTATTTTGAAATTTTATCTTTCTTTGTCTGTGCGTTATTCTGGTCCTTAGGTTGAAAGATTTGCTTCAAATATTTCATCATTCTTTATTGAAGTTTGCAGTAAAAAGATAGTTATGACATCGTGTATATTTCGCATTGACATATGGATTTGTCATTTTGCTCCCGTTTCCCTGTGTTTATGATCAGTTTCTTTTGACCAATTAAATGTTCAGTTGAAACTGACACTATGGTATAAATCTGTTATATCTGGGGCATCGTGCTAGAACAGAGGTCCCCAAACTTTTTTCCAGGAAATCCAGTATCACGGACCCCCATTTTCATCTCATTGACCCCCATTTTCATCTCATGGACTCCCATTTTTTTCCGCCCACATGGACTCCTTGCTGCGCGTTGTCGACCCCTGGGGGTCGATATAGACCACTTTGGGAATCACTGTGCTAGAGCATGATTTGAAATGTTGGTTTTTATCACCTACTTTTGACGTTGACTGTACTAGGAGAAAGTGAAACTGTACATAGATTATCCTTTTGAACGCCTTACGTCGAACACAAAATGTGTCACTCACACGCCAAACATGTTTGCTATGCTATGCAAATTACCACTCAATTGATACGAAACAAAGTCTCTTTTATTCTTGAACTTGTGACGGCTGTAGCCGTCGTGGCGTCAGTGGCACGACTTTCAGTTCTGTTGACGGCCAGAGCCGACTGTGGCTATCAAAAGGTTAAGCAATGCCGGCAGTTTCTGCATAAAATTTTCGCCTGATGTTTAATCCAAAGTCTTACCTATACATTATACTACGACAAAGCGAACGGAAATGACAAGCGCGAAAGCGCTGTTCTTTCTAGCTTGGTGTTGCTGGTTTGGTAGGTAGATATATTATATCATTGTAAGTAGATTAACATACATGAATAAATAAAACAAAACAGACAAGTGCTGCAGTACTACTTAGGACTTCGTTCTTGCAGCTATCGTGTCTGCTCCCCGTATAATTCATAGAGGTGGCACTGCAGTGGCTTTCATTCAAGCTACACAAGCAATTACTATTTGACAATAGTGGACAGGCGAGTTAAACGAGGTATATACATTTGACGTTCGTAAAATTGTATTTATCTCATTAATTGGGCTTATTCTGACATAAATAAATTGTTATTATCAAGGCGACATCACACTGGCAGTTTGCGGTCGTGTCCTGTGCGAGGAGAACAGTCAAGGCGATGCGGACATTCAGCGGCCTTGAATATCCAGTTTGATACGGCCGTGAGATGTGAGGTAAGAGTGTACTCACGCTTCCATAAGGTCCCTCGCCCAGGAACGTTACTGGTCTCATGCGCCCCCGCGGGAAGTCTAGCAGGGGCGCCACTCCGTTTGGGGGCTCGGCTTCCGGGAGCTTGATGGAGGTGAACAGCCCCGGGGCAGGGCGCTCGCGCCGGCAAGTGCGCTCCTCGGGATACGTCTGAGGACAAGTAAATTAATTACTATACTAAACTTAACAAAAACAAAAATACTTGAAATCAGGTTTTTTGATTTTGAAACGCCATAAAAAACGGTGACCTTCGACCAGTGCGATCTGAACTCTGGCACCAAATGTTCCGCACCGGGTTTTATCTGTATGAAATATTAAAAACTTTCCTGCTGCTGCCTGTTGTTATTATGTTTTAGAAGGTACAGCAAGGGATAAGGCTTCCTACTGCTAATTATTGTAAACAGACACCGTAAATACCATTTCTGTACTTTTTGCTTCGTTTCTGACAGATTATTTACGTATTAAGGGTCAATTTTTTCTTCTTTCATAGAAACTATAAGTATTAGAAGAATGCGTTAAATTATCCTGTAGTAACTTAATTTTATTAGTTTTAGTAAGTACCTAGGTACTGCAATATTGAGATTTTTATCATTGTAGTTTCTGGGCCGTGTAAAAACCATTTCGTCTTTGACTTATTATCGCATTGTCAACGTTTGGTAGGTCTTATTTACTTACGTGGTGACGTTGGATAGGTCGTTCACAAATATTGCGGGTTTGTGAAAACAATTTTCCGATTTAGTGATCCGTTTGTGAAATATATGTATTAAGATTTAAAGTGCTAATTTTTGTTGGAGTCAAGTGCCCCCTACCCCTTCCTAAAGCCAAAACAACAAATACTAAAAATCTGAATAATATCATAAATGAAAGCACATTATCACGACTAAGTAGACTTGATTGGTTACTGAGATACAGGCGACTCAAGTGTTTGTATTTAACTACTAAAGTTATCTAAAACTCTACCAAATAACTTTAAATAGAGAATTAGTTCATATTTGTGGTTTTTTGAGATGGATTTTGTGTAGTAGCACTTCGGAACCCTACAGGCTTCGGAACCCTACACTGGGCATGGTCTGACATGCTCTTGCTCGGTTTTTAATAATATTCTGAACTCGTTTGAAGCAAAAAGATGTTTTCTCTCTCTCTCTCCGTCAACCTGTCGCCACCCAATGCTGAGTGTAGATCTCTTCTAATTCACGTCATCTCTTTCGATCTTGAGCTTTCCTCATCCAGTCCATCCCCCCTATCTTAACGAGATTGTCAGTCCATCTCATTGGTTGCTAAAAGATGTTTTGGTCTGATACAAATAAAATACCTAACATCGAATGCTAAAGCGGAATTAGACTTGTAACCTAACCTATCCCGCTTCTGCCCGACGGATCTTGCTCGCTCGCTGTAACATGACCATAACTACTACAGTCGTCACGAACTTCACTTCACTCCAGTCAGCAATTGTTCACTAAATTAATGTTTATAACGTTCAAGTTTATGAATAAAAACAATAGTGGATGAAAAAATATTAAAGTAAATAGTAATAGGTATAACACAAATTTATGTTAAGGGTGATTCCACAGGCGTTTCAACCGCCGTCAGTCCGCTGTCGTAAGTATTTAAGAAATAGGCGATAATATACTTAAAATTCGATCAATTGTGGCAAGAAGTACGATAACAGTATAGCTCTGTGTGAATGTTAGCTGCTTGGTGTAGCTCATTCTTTCAATATTTATGACAGCGAACTGACGGCGGTTGAAACGCCTGTGGAATCACCTTAACTCACATTGTAGATTTGAATATTTCGTACTCAGTTTGGTTATAATCGCGAGTTAGAGACTTGTTATGAATAGTGATTATTATGATTTAAAAATTTATGAGAAACATTTTAATAATCAAAACATTCTATAATTAGGGTTGAATAATTATGTGAAGTTTGGAGCACCTGTTTCTGGATCTGATAACACGATCTGTCAGGTAAATTGTAGCTCTGTCCTTATCTTTCATATGAAAAAGAAAAGGACAGAGCTACAATTTACCTGACAGATCGTGTTATCTGGAGATTGAAAAATCAGCCCTTAACAAATAGTTAATTATGCGTAACGTTGTTAGGCAAAGTAAAATTAGGCAAAAAGTTGTTACGTCAACCAATGGAATACAGATTTCGAGTTTTCAGATATGAAAGTACGGGTCGCCGTTATTTCGAGGGCGCCTTATATATAGAGGGATCGCAGGGCAGGTTACGGTTATAAACGCGGAGTCATACTTGTGTCGCTGTCTAGTGAACAACTAGACGTGACCGAACCTCGAGTATTATTGTTAAATATGGTATGTTGTTCCTTTATTTATTTTAAACACCACGCAGAGGTCTTTAACTATTGTGTCAACCGCAGGTCATTATGTTACTCCATTGGCTGCTTCCTAGTACGTTGCGTCGCTCCAGTAAAATTGTTTCAGACTTATAACGTGAATGTCAACTTGTACAAAGTATTACATTCATGCGGGCAATAGCCCAGTAAAAGTTTGTTATTAAGTCAGTCCAGTAGTTTTACTGGATTATGTTTTTTGTTTAGCACCGCGAGTTCAAACCACGGCGAGTTAGGAGAAGCGTGCTCTCGTAATTAATTCCCGGTGTTTATTTTGTTTTGCACAGCAACACACCGACGACGGTACGTTATATAGGTAGTATTATAAAATACAAAGTGTCCCAAGATCGCTCGTTTTGAACTCGAATGTTACGAGTATGTCCTTCTGGAATATAAAGTTCATTTCAAATCCTAAAATATTATTTTAAATAGGTTCCAGAGATTACGAACTTCATTATAAACAAAGTTAAGAACTTTTTCTCTTTATAATATTACGAGCAGGACTTCCCGACTTCGCCCTGGGGCCTATTGCATATTAAAGTACAAGCCCATAATATTAGTGTAAATCCATACAAAACCACTAATACTATTAGCTTGTACTTTATTATGCGATCGGCCCCAGGGTTATAAACCGGACAAGTGCTAGTCGGACTCGCCCGCCGCCCGCTGTGGTCCGTACAAATTTTTAAACATCATAAAACTAATGAAAAATTTGATTAAGCTTGTGCCAATGAAGCCCTTTCATACGATACCCTAAATGACACGGTTAATTCAGTTCTAAATTTGGATCGCCGTCCTTGCATAAAGACCCTGTTTTCTAACCGACTTCAAAAAAAGGAGGAGTTTCTCAATTCGTCTGTTTTTTTTTAAATGTTTATACCTTCGACTGGGTGAACCGATTTTGATGATTCTTTTTTTATTTGAAAGCCTGGTACTTTCCGTTTGGTCCCATTTTTATCAGAATGAAGATCTGGTGATGGAGTCCATGAGGAATCACGGAACTCTTCAAAATTTAAAGGCACACCAATAGCGATTTCGGTATTTTTCATTGTAACTCGTGTATACATACATACATAAACTCACGCCTTTATTCCCAGTTTGGGGTAGGCAGAGCTACAGAATTGCCAACAACTCTAAAAGCTTGTTGATAATTCTGTAACCACATTTTGCATAATCAGGCTAAGATGTTTACCAGTGTATTAGTGACAGGTTGCAAGACCATCGCCTAACAGTACTACAAGCCTTTATTCCCTTGGTCGACTCTTACGACATCCACGGGAAGGCATGGAATGGTACTATTCTAAGCCGGCAACCACACAGCTAACTCTAGCTAACTCGTGTATTTGCTCTTGAAAAGCACTATTTGATGAAGTGGAACTGATAATGAAGACCACAGATGGCCACCGGAACTCCTAAACTGTACATATTTATTTCAAGAGTGGCAACAAGATATTTCGATTAAGATAGTTGAGCGACTATGACGAAGCATATTTAGGTTTAAATATATGACTATGACTTTCCCACGGCGTTGCTTGCGGCGAGATTGAAATGTTCTATAGTTTCTTATTAAATGAGAAGTGGGAGAATAACAGCATAATTAAGAGCCCTAAAAAGGATAAAATAAAAATAATAATAAAAAACAAAAACCCACCTTAAAAAAGCTAAAAATATCTTCTTTAAAATGGTAGGTCAGACCAACTGAAGTCGGCGTCCTACAATATTTTAACGAAAACTTATTATTTTAACCAAGACTTCAGTTGGTCTTACCCATTACCTACCATTTTAAAGGAGTTATTTTTTGCTTTTTCAAGGCGGGTTTATGTTTTTTGTAACTTTTTTATTTGTGATTTAATTTAAAATGTATAGTTTCAAATTTTTCCCTATATTTGTAGTATGAGACTTGCCAATTTTCATATAGTTCTAGGTCAACGGGAAATACCCTGTAAAATTTGATTCCGGCGTTTTTAGCGGCATAAACGGACATATATTTTTTTAATGTTTAATTAGAAGTTTGATTTTTGAACTGTTTTAAGGGGCTGTAGTCCTGAGTGGGTCTGAGTATAATTGGGTGGATTTTTGACGGCTTGGTTTTTCGTCATTCCGGTGGCATTTTTTTTTTAGATTTTGCTTAAAATTGTCATTCGATAGGTTACATATTCAAATAAGAATGTTAAATATATATGAGGCACCGATTTAATGACAACACTTTAGTAGCAATTAAATATTGAAAAAAAATACACCACCGGAATGACGGCTGCTTGGAAAATCAATGTGAAATTATATATTACGACCTTAATATATTATTATTATTATTAGATATTTCAGACAAAAACCCACAAACTTTCGTTTTTATATAGAATGGATAGTTTGGTGCTAGCAGTACAAGGTGCTAGAAACAGGGCTATGTCAAGCATTAGACGTGTTTTGGATATCATAGTGACCATGACAACTTTTTAAACAGTATTAATATTTTTAACAGCGATAATAATGCATTTTAGTGCATTTGGTACATATTATAACTTCAATCGTCATTTCGGTGAACAGAAATGCCACCGAAATGATGCCACCGAGATGACAACAATTAAGTATTTTTAAGATAACTACTAATCAAATTGCGCAATAAATATACGTCCGATTCGCATGAATTATTCAAAGTATGCTATTAAATATTAAAAGATGAACTGCAATAAGATATTGTACATTCTTATATAATAATCCACGGAAATGAAATTTGAGAGAACCAAATACGTCGTGTGAAAGACACCTCGATAGAGTCGCAATGCTCATCAACAGCTCGTCCACTCCACTGAATGACCGAAGCAGATCTAATGGTCGACTCAATAGGATCGCAACGATGGTGGTAGGTAAGTCCGACTAATTAGATAACAGCAGGTGTTTGAACGTTATGAATTAGTTGCTAATCGTGGGACAAAGACAAAATGGTCTACATAATTTATAATTAAAAAATATTAGCAATGAGTAATGTTTATTTAAACGTGTTGTTTATACTTCGTTCTAATAATGTATATAACTTATTAATAAGCTGACTAGAAGTACCGTTATAATTATTTGTTCGGAGGACACCGCGAGTGGGACAGGCCTCACAGACTTACTGATCCTAGTACCGAATCTGAAATTTCGTTTTTTTTCCAGCATGGTATAAAGCAGCAGTGTTTATAATGTTATGCCTCGTTGTATTTTATCTTGTTTAATGTATAAAAAATATGTTTCTCGTAGATTGTTCACTGGTTTTTTTTTAAAGCCTTGGTACATCTAAAAACTGCTCTAAAAATTCACCCAATTATGGTTTTAATTTCAACTCGATTCCTCCACGAGTTCCTGATATAAAGGGTCGGACGGACTGAAAGACGGACAACGAAGTGATCCTATAAGGGTTCCGTTTTTTCCTTTTGAGGTTCGGATCCCCAAAAACATAATGTATCATATACCTGGAATAATGTTCCTTCAAAATTGTGAAAAAAAAATTCAAATTGTGGTTTTGGAGATATACTCGTACGCGCAATATTAATCGAATTTTCTGTATTAGGTACATAGTATAAAACGGAAGTCGCTTTCCGTACCAATTTCACCATATAATACTTAAAAGACGATTAGAGCGTTAACCGCTGTCAAAATGTATGAACTAACAATCGATTAACATTGATTAAATTTAACATCGTTTGGTGAAATTGGTACTTAGTTAGATAATTGTGAACGGAAGGTTGTTATGTATAGTAAATTCTGGTTTATGTACATAGTCGCGTAGCCAGAGAAAAAACACTTAATGAGAATTCTAAAAGCTTTCATGTTTGCTGTATTACATAACACGCAATATTACTACATACCTAAAGCACCCCCGCAAAACTTTTTTTTTTAAATAGCTTACAATGCACTTTATAATTACTTCACACAGCAAAAATGAAAACTTAGAATTCTCAAAACTTATTCATGAATTTTAATGTCCCACGACCAGACTAACAAGTCATAAATATATACCTACACATTCCTAAGACGCCAAAAATAGCTACACGCCCTTATGCCATTAACAAGTGTAGATACTATGCTATCGACTGAACGTGTGTTACAGAAAACTATAAACCGAAGCGAAGCGAGGGCGGGTCGCTAGTAGTAAATAATAAAATAATCATAAAAATTAGGTAAGTATTGATTATATCTTTACATTTTATATAAACATATAATATAATATAATAATAATATACAATTATACAATATGTAATACAATAAGAAATAGGGATAGATTATAGTATAGATTCGTGTTTTCTTATCAATTACCTCCGGGGCTCCGGCGCAAACTATTACCAAGCGTGGGTTGCAATGATCAGTTTTTGTACGCCGCTCCGCCGTTAATAATCCTCTATAGTACGTTCATTTATATGAGTCAGTAAATAACGCAGGTTCCCGACTTAATTGCTACTCCCCCTCCCAAGATTGTGCTCGCATAATTTGTACTGCACATGAATTATTGGCGATGTCTAGGTGTATATTACATTATATATGGCCCTCTAGTGCTTACCTCTATAATAACAATGAGCCATTATGAACATAACAACTCCGAAGGAATTCTCAAGCATTTCATAAATTTTACTACGTTAAAAAGCGAAATTCTAGACGAACTCATCTAAATACTTAATGCCTATGAAAAAGAACATTCTTCTTTTCGGTCGTATCCTCATGTCTGAGGGACGTCACCTTGGTGAGCGCACTTCACTACCGCTCTCCAGGCTGCTCGATCTTGGGCTCGGTGAATACTAGCCTGAACTGTCGATCCGGTTGTAGCTGTTATTGCCTCAGTCCATTTCATAGGCATACGGAGGTTAGGTTCCGGTAATTTCGTAATTTGTAATGTCGTTTTTAGTCTTCTATATTTTCCTTCCATGAGCTGTACATAAGTTCTTTATCCGTATACCTTTGTTTTGGCGAAAGCAGATTTAGAAACCCTTTGTAAACTTTTATCCCTTTGTATTATTATTTACATAGCTACGACAGACAGCAACGCGTAGTTACCGCGGGATTTAGCGCGTAAAGGCGAGTGTTCATGTTCATTTGCGCGCAAAGAGGGTTGCTCAGCTTAAAGCTTTATCTGTTTTGTGTAACCACCTATTTTTAGTTAACATTTTCTTTAACAGGGCTTTTCTAGTAAAATATCTTCCAAGAATATTTTGCCAAAGCTTCATTTTAACGCTTCAATGACATTTAAAAATCGTTAATGTTTTCAAGGCGACCTAGTACAGTCGGCCTTATAAGTAGCTGCACACTTTGGTACCTAGTCGCTTTAACGCCTTTGACAGATTAGTGCAGCAGTTCAAGCATGACGTTAAAGTGACAAAGCACTAAAGTGTGCAGCTACTAATAAGGCCGACCGTACCTACTAATAAAAAAAATATCATATTTTCGAAAAGAAGAAAAGAAAATGTAGATTGATTATTTTCTATAAAGACAGATGCCCATATTGAAGTAAGTGACTTCAAACCCCGGCTAGTGCAAGTGAAACTCTCACGCGAAGGGTTACTACGTAGGCACCATTAGTGTATGGAGGCCCCTTTACTGATAACAATAATGTTATTTTCAAAATCTATTTGTTGTTATAGCGGCAATAGTATTAGTTACTGACTTTTTGAAAGTTAAATGTGCCTACCTACTTGTAATTGACAGGAATATATATTCTGTGAAAGTTTCAATTGTCTACCTATTACCCTCCCTGGAATATTTTGCGTACGGAACCCTAGAAACAATTTTACTTCCATACAACGTTTTATAAATCCTCCTTTGTGCACCGGAACTATAACTTGAATTTTTATTTACTGTATAAGTTTGAACGAACGCGAACGGCCCGTACTCAGTGTAGATCGGGCGCAGTGCGCACACACCCTTCGCAGCAAGGGTAAAGCTTTTCTTGGCATTGAATTAGTGATACAGTGCTAGGGATCTATCCGTAATAAGAAGGACGTGGCACCTGTTAACTTTACATGTTATTACACGCAGCATGATAGCTTTTTTTTAGAAGCTGCGTGTTGAACACAGTTCTGGGGCCTTATTAACACGTTTCGGATGAGGCAGGGGTTACAATGACGTCGGTATACTCGTTATGTCACTCCATAATAGCCGTAGTCACTGTCAGGATTCTAATCAAAATCACTGGAGGCTCCAGTCTGGCCCGCTTTATCACCAGAAATAATATTTACTGATTCATTAGCTGCCTGGAATCATCGTTAGTTTGATATGTAACAAACAAGGGACTGCCAGTTACTTTAATCTATCTATCTATCTATCTTCTAGGTATATAAAGAGGCTTGTCCTGACTGATTCATCATCGCCCAGCCAAAAAATTGGATAGTACTTTTTTTTTGTAACGTAGAGATTCACTAAGAAGGGTTTTTCGAAATTCAACCCCTAAAGGGATGAAAAGGGGTTGCAAAGTTTATATGGGAATAAATATTTTTATAGTCCAATTTACTTGAAACTTTGTAGAAATGCTCTTCAGTGCAAATAAAGAGACACGTATTTCAGCGATTTCTAATATTAAACCCCTAGAGGGACGAAAGGGGGTTGCAAAATGTGTATATAAAAATATTTTTATGATTAAATTTACTTGAAACTTGGTAGAAATACTCTTCAATAAAAATAATGAGACACGTATTTGAGCGATTACTAAAATTCCACCACTTGGGGGATGGAAAGGGGTTGCAAAGTTTGTGTGGGGTTTTTTTTATGGTTACTTTTACTTGAAATTGGAAGAAATGCTCTGCAATACAAATAATGAGACACGTATTTCAGCAAATACTAAAATTCAACTGCTAGAGGGATGAAAGGCGGTTGCAAAATTTGTATGGGAAAAATATTTTTATGGTCAAATTTACTTGAAACTTAGTAGAAATGCTCTTCAATGAAAATAATGAGACACGTATTTCAGCAATTACTAAAATTCAACCCCTTAGGGGATGGAAAGGGGTTGCAAATCACGTGTGGGTATTTTTTACGGTCAAATTTACTTGAAATTTGGTAGAAATGGTCTTCAATGAAAATAATGAGACACGTATTTTAGCGATAACTAAAATTCAGCCCCTAGAGGGATGAAAGGGGGTTGCAAAGTTTGTATAGGTAAAATATATTCATGATCAAATTTACTTGAAACATGGGAGAAATGCTGTTCAATAAATATAATGAGACACGTATTTCAGCGATTACTAAAATTCTACCCCTGGGGGATGGAAAGGAGTTGCAGAGTTTGGGTGGGGATTTTTTAATGGTATATTTTACTTGAAATTTGGTAGAAATGCTTTTCAATCCAAATATAATCTACCTATGTAACAGAAACAGCAATATACACAAAAAATATTACTTTCGGCGATTCAGAAAAAACTACCCGTTAGTTGGTAGAAAATTGTATGGTAGGTTTATATTTATATTTTATATTTTTGTTTATATTTTTGAAGTGAGGAACGTGGAAAATGTTGTGTGCTAATGTATATAAATTAAAATGTATTATATTGCTTTAAGTGATTTTGGAAAAACTTACCTAGAGGTAAATTGGCGGTAGAAGTTTGAATGGGATTTTGGACATTTTTGAAGAGAGAAATGCGGTGAGACTACTGTTATTATAAAAAAATGTTACTTTCGGCGATTTAGGAAAAACTACCCCATAGGTGGTAAAATGGGAGGGTAGAAGTTTCGGACTTTGGTCATTTTTGAAGTGAGAAATATGAAAATTAGTATTTAGGCTACTATGTATTATTAAATAATACAGTAAATTGCTTTCGGAGATTTTGGAAAAACTATCCCTTTAAATGGCGGTGGTAAATTGGCGGTAGAAGTTGAAGTTGTGTTTTAATTGATCTGTCGAAATATGTATGTTCCGCACGATGATTTATGGCGAATGATTTTTTTCATCTACTGTTATATTACATGTTATAGGGAGTGCCCAACCTAGAAATATTTATTTTTGTTATTTCTCTACCAAACTAAGTAGCGGCTTCTACAAGACACCTATTCCTACTCCAAATTTCATCAATGTACCTCTGTAGTTTTCGAGTAAAATGCGTGTGACATATGGACGGACGGACGGACATCACAAAACTATGAGAGCTTTGGAAATTTTGATTACGGAACCCTAAAAAGGCGTTGGGCGATTTTGAAAAACCTACCCCAATGGTGGTAAAATTAAAGAGAGTTTGGCCATTTTAAAGTGAGAATAGTGAACGTCGTAGTTACGATATAAATAAAAAAACATACAATTACGGAAAAGGGGGTAAAATAGGGGTAGAAGTTTGTGTGGGAATTTGTTCATTGTTGATGTGAGAAATGCGGTCATGATTGGTAATAAGGTTACTGTTTACCTATAAATAAGAATTGACTGGGCAAGTAAGATACATTGAAACTCGGTATCAACACCATTATTAATTAAATAAAAAACAGGTTTTAAAATAAGCCCTTAACAGTGTATAAAGCGGAGTGAAAGTTTGTATTTGAGTTGTTTTTTTTCCAGGTATAGTTGGTTCAAAATAAGCTGGCGCGACTCCACTTGAGACCGTCATTAGCAACAACAATAAATCCAAGATCCCAGTCACCCCAGACTTACGTACTCGTAATTTTAGGAAAGATCATTTTTTAGGATCGGTAGTATAACATAAACTTAAAAAGGAATGGATACTTGCTAAGCTGAAAGCGGGGCCGTTTTACAGGTAACAGGTATCAAAGATGGAAAAAAACCATGCTAACTTAATTCAAAGTAGGAAGGCTGGTTTTTACATACCTATGTCATATATGATATTGTTATAAACGAACATACACAGTTGCCAGACACTTCCTGTGGGCCATAACTTTTGACAGACACTTTAGGTATAAGTCGCAAAAAAATGAGAGAACTTACGTCATTTTAGGAAGGCTGAATTTTATATATATTTTATTAAGTACAATATTTTAAACTATTTTCCAAAGAGCCCGCCAAATCTGACGGGCCGAACATCCTCCCCGACTCGTTAAAAGTTCCGCTGTGCAAAGAAGCGCGAGAGCATTAGAACATTATTTAAGCGCATAAGTACAAGTGAGATGCACTCTGACTCGTGAATATCTCTCTTACAACTCGTGGCTACTCTTGATTCGAGGCTCAGGCACACCAAACGCGTGTCAGGAGCTCAGGACTTCAAGAGCTTTGAACGCGGGCACGCGCGATTTATTTATGTATGTATCTAAATACATTACGAACGGGAAAATGACAAACGTATAGACAGAAACACAAAAGGTTTGTACTAAGGCGAACTTATCCCTTTAAGGGATCTCTTCCAGTTACCTTTGAGCGATTGGAAAATGCAATAGTGTAGTGTGAGTGCAAAATAACCACAAATTGCCAAATGTACAACAGTGAAAGGGACTAAGTAGATGTTTCAAAATTACAATTAGTTTAAATAAATATTTTGTACATATATATCTATGCTATATATAAAAGAAGAAACTGACTGATCTATCAACGCACAGCCCAAACCGAGATAAGAAATTTGTCACGTAGGTTCATTATGACGTCTAGCGGTGCAGGGGTTATAACAATATCATATATGACATATATAAAAACCAGCCTTCCTACTTTGACGTAAGTTAGCATGGTTTAATTCCACCTTTGATACCTGTTACCTGTAAAACGGCCCCGCTTTCAGCTTAGCGAGTGTCCATTCCTTTTTAAGTTTATGTTATACTACCGATCCTAAACATTTCATCTTTCCTAAAATAACGTAAGTCTGGGGTGACTGGGATCTCAGTCTAAATAGGATTATGTGCACCCGGGTAATTTTTTTGGTATTTCCGGACCGATACAACATGGCAACCTTCAAGAAACGAGCCTACACTTTCTTAAAAGGCCGGCAGCGCACCTTTAACCCCCTGGGTGTTTCAGGTGTCCATGGGCGACGGTGATCACTTACCATCAGGTGAGCCGCCTGCTCGTCTGCCTCCCACTCCCACACAAAGAAAAAACAAATTCATTGGGCGGTACTTCAAACGATCTTGACACTTTCTCTTTTCTTATCTTAGCCCGATAATATTTGCAAATTTAAATATCAGTCAGTTGTTTTTTGAAACTTCGAGGTGTTCAGTTCAGTATGATCGAAATGTTTCGTCCGTGGGAGCAATCATCACACGGAGACTGCTTCTGATTCTGAATAAAATGTTAATCTTTAAGTAATACCTCTATCTATATCAGTATATATTTTATGACTTTATTGATAAATAATATAACATAATATTTTATTTTATTCCTGCAACTTGGATAACAAACAATCTGAAATAAATGTATCCATAATAATTGAAAAGTATTAAGATATGGTGGTTGTTGTAGCGAAGTACAAAACAAGACAACGCCGGACACCTCTCTTCAAAATGCAATTGTTTTATGATGCTTTGGTTTATTATCCCTATCGTTATCGTTCAAGTGGAGACACGCCACTTATTTTGAACCAACTATACATGAATGTTAGCATCTAAAAAAGTGCATGCTTCAGTGTTTTTTAAACACTTTCCCTTAAGAAACAAATAGGCAAGAACAAACCCATCGTCAATAAAAAAAAGTAAAGGTAAATACTAGGAATTTTAGACTACTGATACTGACTGTAAAGTAAGTATGCAAAAAATAAAGTTACTTTCAAACCTACAAGATATGAAAACGGGTATTGCGACTAAATACTGTAACATAAAGAGAATATCCAGCTTTGGTGTTTTTCGAAAATCTTCTGCTAAGCGGGTTAATTGTTTGTATAGAAGTTTAGTAAATAGATGAGATGACTAAATTATCAATCTATTTAATCTAGGGTCGATTAAAAAAAACGTAATGTCGAAAGAGGGGCAGTGAATTTATTTTGTATGGCAATTTTGTTGTTTTAGAGTCATAAAATGAAAGGTGATTGTGGACCGCTTACTTAAAATTCACATTCTGGATTTTTTTTCATAAATAAACTCTTTGAATGCTATATAAACTATGTCTGTACTTTTAACATAAGTTCTGACTCTCCGCAGACGAAGTTGCGGGTGGAAAGCTAGTTAATAATATTAGCAGATTGCATGCCGGGAAGTAACGCCCTTATTGATTTTTACCGGCAGTGCGGTGCTACCTTTTTGTGATAATGCGTAAAAATCATTACGGGTACTTACCTGACCAGAGATTTGCTCTTGCTATTAATATTATGGGAAACGTGGAGTGAATACTGTTATTTTGGACACAAAGTTTTTTTTAACTCCGTTTACTAGGAATACAAACCCAAGAAATTATCTTGAATGTTTAAACTGTTAATTACTTACCTATTAATTTTGTACGTCTGTACATTCAAAATCGAGACCAGTTTAAGATGAAATAATTCAGAAACCTAGTCACATCGCAGAACTACCTTTGCTTAAATTAGTTTATTTTCTTATTGTAGACGGTTATTTAAACCGTAAGGGAGATAGCAATTATATAAATCATTAATTACCCTTCCTGCTCAGCTCATAAGCCGAACAAAGCCGCTGTAAAACATTAACAAACACGGGAACAAGTCGCCTTACTCATTTTAACGTCCTATACTCATTTATCATTTTGAAACCGTCCACATAATACCCCTAATGAGTAAAATCCAAGCATACCTTAGGTAGTACCATTAATATCACAAACCCGGCTTCCCCTCCGGATGAATGCCGCGGCCGCCGTGTGCGGGGATAGTTTGAATATTGAATAGCTCGACGAATTCATGCTACTTTTATATAGAGGCAAACAATGAAGATTCCATTGCTAAAAGATCTGAGATGTCAACGCAAAAATCTAAATATTTTTTGCAAAATAAACAATATTTAAGTAGGTACCCATGGTTATATTTAATTGTTCATTGTTTTCAACGAAATATCTTAATATGGGCTTTAACGCATTCGCTGCCAGTACTGTTTTTCGAACTTTCGCCAGGTGCCACATCTTTTGTTTTATACGGAGCTTGCCTACTGTAAGAACGCACATATGCGTTGAGGGCACTGGGTGGAAGTCACGGTGACGCATATATGCGTCGGTGGCAGTGAATGCGTTAAAGGGCTCAATAAACCGCGACCGCCGCAGCTGAGACTTCAAAAAAGAAGGAGGTTCTAAATACGTTTTTTTATTGTTTTTATGGAACTCCATCATTTAAAAACTGATATGAAAAAGTCTTTTTTTTTGTCGTCTTTCCAAATTTAACGCAACTCTAACGAAAATTACACTTCGTGTTCAATATTTCCTAAACGGTCATCCAAATCTAAAAATTGATAATGATTTTTTAAGAAATATAATGATACCTCACTTGATGTTATAGTTTTATATTAAATCTTTGCTTTTTTCAAGATTTTATTTTACAACTTTGTCGGCGTGATGTAAATGTATATTAGTTTTGCAGTACCAATAATCTCTTGAATTAAACCACGGACAGACGGACAGACGGACATGGCGAAATTATACGGGTTCCTTGTTGACTACGGAACCCTACAAAGGATATCACAGACAATGGAATCCGATAGTGGAATTTCAGGTTGATAGATTTGCCCCGTCTACTCGTATAAATTATGTTGAGCGATTTTTATTGCTCGAAAGTTTTCTGTATTTGTTAAATTTTAGTAACACTTAACTACTTACAGTAACCACAAATCGTCGCCAATGCGTCTAAAGTTCTAAACAACTGAGTGCCCTGCCAAGATGCATTACGCTAACTAACGTTTCTGTTCGATTCGTTTTTAAACCAATCGCGTCACTGGTAGATGACGTGATACGAAAAGTCACGTGATCTACCAGTGACGCGATTGGTTTAAAAACGAAACGAATAGAAACGCTAGTTAGCGCAATGCATCTTGGCAGGGCCTTCTGTGCTGTCGCATTTAGCGACGTATTAAGGTCTACAGCTCTGCTAAGCTTTGTAGTTACTGCAATATTATGTGTCGAACACTGCAGCTTTTTAAGATAGTTGTAATAGACTTTTTACAAGGTTTAAGTTTAAATAAAAATATAAATACGTGCGCGTTGACTGACGCGTCGATGGTAGGTCTCGGTGTGCGGGAGTGGGCTCGCGGGCCCTACCGGGTCGAAAAGACAGCCCCGCGCTTCCAGGAGCCTGGTGACTGCGTGGTATCCCCGCGCTTCCTCAGGCAGGGGCCTGTCACTGCCTGGTGGCGGCGTTAAGGAGCGACCACACCGCTGCTCAAAATACGGTGTCGGTACATAATCGCAGCGACGTGACGTAAACGTTACGGTAGCTGGGTGGAGGAAAGCATGCGATAAAAGTCGTGACGTTTACGGCACTTCACTGCGATTTCATACCGGCACCTTATTTTGAGCAGGGGTGTGGAGGGCAAGCGAATTCGTGACGCTTACGGCACGTCACTGCGATTCCGTACCGTCACCGTATTTTGAGCAGCGGTCTAGTCGCTCCTTAAATATTATGTAATTGGGCTTTTATATTCAATGAACGCGATTAAAATATTATCAGGTTTTAGAAAATAAATATTCATGAAAATTCTACGTGAACTAAAAAAAAACTTTCATTTTAACTTCCAGTTTATGGGCGGTTTGAACTTTCGGCATCTGAAGCTACCTAACGAACCTAACCTACCTGTTTTGTGTATGTATCTGTGTTTTGAACTGCACATCGGGCCTCTTGTAATTATTTTAGAATTAATGCTACTTAGAGCAGCTTTGTTTTAGACCACGTGCTACTTAGACCAGCTGCGTTTTAGACCACATGCTAATTAGACCATTTGCAATTTGGACGACTGGCTAGTTAGTGCCGTAGACCAGCTGCGTTTTAGACGAGATGATACTAACCCAATTTTTCGGCTGCCTTTGCAAGGCCAGTGGAAGTTGTATTAATGGGCAACCAGTAAGTTACCTCCCTACATCCAGATGGAAAGTGGGGTGTCGCGGGCCACGTGACATATTCACGCAGCACTGGGGGGTACTTAGGGCAGAGCTGCGGCCACGGCGCGCGTTTTACTTGTAATAGAGTGCTGCGTAGTTGGGGTGGGGGAGGCGGATGAGGGGGGAGGACAGGTACGATAAGTGAGCTAAAGCGTTGCATAAAATATAAACATTGCTTCGATGAAATTATTTTTCTCGTGTCGAGTGTACTCGTATGTGTCTACCCCGATTAATTGCCCACTCATTCCGCAGTATTCCGAGTAACACTTTCTTTGATAAAACTCGCTATCTCATTTGCTTCACGCGTTTAGGTTCACTTCGTCCAAATTCCCATTTCGTTCACATTCCTACTTCGTCCACTTCCTATTTTGTCAACATTCCCATTTCGTCCATATTGAAGCTGTGAAAAGTCATGAATTTTATTGAAATTTACTATCTTTTGCCCGCGACTTCGTCTGCGTAGATTTCGATAATCGTTATTCCAACGGGATTTTTTTAATTTTCCGGGAATAAAAGTAGCCTATGTGATAATACAGAATAATAAGCTATCTTCATTAATTCCGTAGCCAAAAAGGCAAAAAAGGAACCCTAATTGTTTCGTCATGTCTGTCCGTCCGTTCCGTATAGGTATCACAGACTTTTTACTCGAAAACTGTACTCGAAGATGTCTTGTAGAAGCCGTTACTTAGTTTGGTAGATAAATAACAAAAATAAATATTTCTAGGGGGGCACTCCACACCTGTAATGTAACAGAAGTTGAAAAAAAAATTTCACCGTATGTCATCGTCTGGCACAAATTTCTACAGTTCTTTTAAAAATACTAAGTTTCTTCTGATTAGGTGAATATTTCTGGAAATAATCGCTCCGAAAGTTTCATATATTGTATCCCCCCCCCCTTTATCTTTTAAACCGAACCTATGTCTAAAAATAATGATAAAAATCACAAAGGTAACGCTTAATCAATACTTTCAAAGAAAAATATTTTCAATATGATCGACTATACCATTTTTGAGTTAGGTATGTCCTAAAAATTGCGCTTCTAAACAGAAGGACGTAAGTGCCATGAAGTTACGCTCTTTAACTGGTGCACTTTTTTGAGATAGTTTTTGTGTAGCAACGGCTTCGAAACCCTACATTTAGCATGGTCAGACATGCTCTTGCCCGATTTTTAATCATTACTTTTATCAAGTTCAAAATCCAGTTTATTTTTAATTTAATTTCATTAATTTTAACAATATGTTTCGTAGTATAGATTTTTTACTCCTAAGTATTGTTTGAACTGACATTTTAGAATTAAATAACCGGCCAATTTTCTTTTTATTACTGTTCATGTATTGCCACAATTAATTAACGGACCGCCGAAAAATAAAATGACTGCCCGTTTTTTTCCAAACGATCATAATAACCGCCCTAATTGTTAAATACCTAACAGCCGCGCCGTAATTAAACAATACGCCTTGAATAAGTCTTGAAAATGGCGGAAAAAATTTCGGAAAAATAAACTGGATATGTCAACGCTGTCAACGTCAATTTGACACCGCTGCTTTTGACATAGACTTACAAAATAGAATGTACAAAGCCTATCCCATGTTGTCACACTAAGTGGTAGAAGCCAAAGCAGAAATAAAATAATTAATTAAACAATGTGGTCAGATTATAGCGGCCTTTACACGGCACAGTTTGGACCGCGGGAAACGCCACGCGCCATTCCACGCGCCAGTCCGAACCGTAGGTTTTTTACTATTTTACCATTACAGTTGCATTTACACGTACGGTTCGGAGCGAAGATTCGAATGGCGCGAGGCGTTTCCCGCAGTCCGAACTTTACATGTGCAGGCCGCTAATTACTAATATAGAATAATATTTAACGTTACTAACAATTTATGGAACTCTATGATCATGAAATAAATACATTAATACAAACATGTTTGCGTTATTAGGGTTAGTTTATGCAGTAGGTACTGTTTTTTTTACTACTACTAACGAATTATTTTTTTTCAAAATCTGTTTGACAAACAACTAACACCCAAAAAAAAATGGTATTTGTGACATACGCTATGGATGTGAAATTATGAAGTTTCTCTTTTTACTTTAATGCTGCGGATCCCAAAGGAGTGCATTAGTAATTATCTAAATTGGGGTCCCCTTCGTTTGTATAATGTTTTTTGGGAATAATTGCATAAGGCATAATAACTTTAAGCATAAGTACGCATACGGTATAGTATTGTTTCGCAGAAATCATTACGCATCATATTTGTTGATCGAATAATCTTAATGCATAAAATTCATGAGTCGAATGTTCGTAACGAATAAATAATGAAACGCATAAACTTATTAAGCAGAATAATGTTTTGGAATAAACATTTTAAACAGCATAAGCATGAAATTAAGGCAGGAAGAAGTTCCCAGCTTATATAAAAAAAAATCTAACAAGCTAACCTATCCGAGTCGCTTCTGGCCTGACCCACGTTGCTCGCTTGCTGCGCACGCTCCCATTATGCTACACAATATTTTATACGATTTGATCATTATACTAAACGAAATTTTATTCGTTATGAAATTCGGTCTTACCAACAGTTTACAATATAAAAATCTACTGAACAACTATTCGGATATTTACCATATGTTTTCTATGATGTCAACATTCGTCTAAATAATATAAGGTATAATAAATATGCTATGCCAAAGTCGTTTAGGACACTAAAATTGCAAAATCAAAGCTAAGTTAAAATAGGAGATTGGTTGTCCAAATATTGTCTTCGTTATCGATTCGAACTTTAACTCTCGATATTAAGCGATAAAACAATGATTTCTAACAATAAGGTGACACCGTTAGTTTCAATCACAATGTCGCTTCTTTAACGTTAATCTATGATAGCGTGCTTTTTTGTCTTGATCGCTCCAGTTATGGCAGGGATATGGTTGTCCTATTCTTTGATGTCACATTATCATGGCGTCGCATTTATTACAACAACAAATTGGAACAATTTATTTTGTCAAGTTTCTATGTAATAAACAGAGAATAAAACTTTGATATTTGTAATCACCCAAATTAATCAACGGCCCTCAAATAGGGTTTTAAAGAAATACCTAATTTTTTTTTAATCTTGTTTGTGATTTACGGACGATGTTAAAACTAAAGCGTCCCATAGACTAACAGGTCAACAGCCACTTTTAGCTTGACAGTTCACCGTATTAGAACATGTCATGCTCCCTGGACACCCCACTGTCTGTTTTGTAATGTTTTAAAGCATAACCCTAATGTACACAATATGTACCGAATTTTTACATACTTAAACCTCAATAGATCGAGAGTACAAATTATATGAGTTTGGGGTTGCTGTGGAGCATCTCCCCAGCAACCACAAAGATTAATTTAAGAATTTGTTATTTATTAAAACATACCGCTGTTGTAACTAATATGTACTCAATTAGTACGCACTTTGTTTTAAATGTACCTCGATAGATTGAGAGTACAAATGATCTAAATTAGGGTTTGCCGTGGAGCATCTCACCAGCAACCCCAAACATTGAATTTAAGAAATTGTTATTATAACCAACACGGAAAAAGTCGATTTTATTCTGTCGACATGTTGACCAAAAGCTTTATTCTCTTTATAAAGTACAGCATATGCTTGCAAATCAGAATCAAATGCGAAAGTGTTTCAGTTTATTTGTACTCTCGATATAGGGAGGTGCATTTAAAAAAAAGTGTGTACTAATTCAGTAAATATTGCGTACAACAACGTAATGTTTTAATAAATAATAATTTCTTAAATTCAATGTTTGGGGTTGCTGGGGAGATTCTTCACAGCAACCCCAAATTCAGATCATGTGTACTCTCGATCTATGGAGGCACATTTAAAAAAAAGTGCGTACTAATTCAGCACATATTGGGTACAACAGCGTTATGTTTTAATAAATGACAAATTCTTAAATGAATCTTAGGGGTTGCTGGGGAGATGCTCCACAGCAACCCCAAACTCATATAATTTGTACTCTCGATCTATTGAGGTACATTTCTTTTTAAGTATGTACAAATTCGGTACATATTGTGTACATTAGGGTTAGGCTTTAAAACATTACAAAATAGACAGTGGGGTATCCAGGGAGCACGACATATTAGAACACGAACTGTCAGGCGGCCGCCCATCCAACGCGGCCTGACAATCTGATAATCTGTGGGAGCCTTAAATGCGAAAATAGTAAATGTTCAACTAAACAGTAAAAGAGAGAAAGAGAAAGGTGATACCGTTAGTTTGTATTGCAACGTCGCTTGTGACGTTAATCTATGATCGCGTGCTTTTTTGTCTTCATCGCTCCAGTTATGGGAGGGATATGGTTGTCCTTATCTATGATGTCAAATAACATGGCGTCACAATTTGTTACAACAACAAATTGGAATAATTTATTTTGCCTCTTTATTACGTTTTGTACATTGAAATTTTAAAAATCCTTGAATTTAGTTTCTATGTAATAAGCGGAGAATAGAACTTTGATATTTGTAGTCACGTATATTAATCGACGGACCCCGAATAGGGTTTTAAAGAATTACCTATAATTGGACTTATTTGATAATCTCTTAATTGTTTTAACTTTAATCGAGAAATCCTGAAATAGGTATAGGTTAATTTGTTACGAAGAATAAATATACAAAGTTTGAAGTGACCAGCTCAATCCGTTAACTTTTTTCCATACTAACTTTGACCCCTATTTTCCCCCCTTTTGTTATCATATCTTATTTTTTTAATACATATGAACCTGGTCACCGTTTATTGAAACCTTTTAGTGAAAACCACATTAAAATTGGTTCAGTGGTTTTCAATTGATGCGAGGAGAAACAAAATTAAACAGACAAACAGACAAACAGACAAACAGACAAACAGACACCAAGTTTAAAAATTGTTGAAACGTGTTCTGCTGTTCATTCTGAGGGCCCCAATAGTATTTTTATTTATTTATCTCGAATGTACAGATTTTTTCCTTCTACAACTTTATTATATGTATAGATATTTGTATTTTAATTGGAATGTTGACTAAGTGGGAATGTGAACGAAGTAGGAATGTGAACGAAATGGGAATGTGGACGAAGTGGGAAAAGGACGAAATGGGAATATGGATGAAATGGGAATGTTGGCGAAGTGAGATTGTGGACGAAGTAGGAATGTGAACGAAATGGGAATATGGAAGAAGTGAACCTAAACGGCTTCACGCTTATCTCCGTCTATTATGTACCTATATTCGAAAATTCAAAAATTCAAACGTAAGTTTTCCCAATTCTTAGCGCTTTATTGGATATAATTATGTCATGCTCATAAAAGTAAGCAAGTTGAATTCTTAAATCAGAGATTCTTAATACTTCGCTAGGAGTCTAGCCCAAGTTCCCAACGCCAGCGCTCTCTGTGAAAATTCTCATTATCTTAGTATTTGCTTCAAAGGGTCTCATTTAATGCACTCGCATTTCGCTCGACCGTCCCAACAGTGGTCGGTGAAGTATTTCATTTGAGAGGTTCTTGGTTCGAATTTGAGCACATTATTTAGTTGAAAATGCAAACATCACTGTCTGTTTCGTCTCGATCACCGCGTAAGTATGCAATTATGTACTTTCTTTTTCTTTTTTTATATAGTACAGAGTGACGGAACCAGTAATGGAGAGGTACCAATGATGGACACTTGATTGTTATTTTACAGAAGATAAGTTTTATTGATTTGTTTTGTAACAATCAATTTACGACCGTATGAAGTGTGAATTAAGACTTAACTGTCCATTACTGGTGCCTGTCAGCTAAAAGTGTCTAACACTGGTGCCATCACCCTAATACTTTAATATTATAAATGGGGTAGTTTGTGTTTGTTACTTCTTCACGCTGCAGCGTTTTGACGGATTTGGATTTCGGATGAAATTTGAAATGGAGATAAAGATAACTTATTACATATACTCTGGATAAACACATAGGGCTCATTTTCATGCCAGATAATTTCAAAGTTTAGAGGGGATAACAATAATCGAAATGTACGCGAAGTCGCGGGCAGAAACTAGTGTTCAATAACAACGTTATATTAATTATTCGGCTGTATTAGGTATTCTGTGAACTTCAAAGTAGTTGACAGCTTCTGTAATGTGTAAAGTAGTTCCGGTCGGTAGGTAGAAGTTATGCACTGGAGTGCGCCAGAGAGCTGCGCCACATCCTAGCCCTGGGGGAACAACGAGAACTGTAGCCTCGAAACAGTTTATTTACATATAATAATAAGTTCGCGTATATTTGCTTTTGAATATTTTACACGGCGAGTGAAAGAGCTGGTTAAGTTGTTACTGCATTGTCGCGGGGGTGGAGATATTCCGCGCAAAAGCGACCTTAAAAGTTATCGCTTGTAATGCGTAAAATGTAATGATTGAGCGCTGTATCTCCTTCAATTTTATTTTAAGCCATGTATCCTTACCTGACTAATCTATATTATAAAAAAATGAGCCCCTATTTCTCCTGGTCACGCTATAACTTGAGAATGGCTGAACTGATTTCGCTGATCTTGTTTTTGTTGTGTTTGTCATTGTCAGGACAAGGTTTGTATGAAAGTAAATAATTGAAAAATCCACCGGGAGAGTCAGAAATTTGCAGCGGGGCGAAGCTAGTATACCATAAATGAAAAAGTACCTAACTCAGTTTGTTACCCTTTCACGACGAAACGGCTAAAACAATTTTATTGAAATTTGTGTCGGAGATAAATTGTATCCAGGGGAAGATCACAAAATACTTTTATTCCTGGAAAGTTGGTCATTTTTCCGAAGAGGGGACCGGCTAGTTCGCATAAGGACAGATTATCAAAAAGGCTGAGAATCTTCAGAATCTTCTCATAAGGATTGAGAATCTCCAAAAGGATTTAATATATTTAATTACTTAGTACTTTATATATTTTGAGTATCGCAAGTGGAGCGCGGCCGGCCGTCGCAGCTGGCTGAGATTACTCTAACGCCGCCGATTAATGAGAAAAGCCGGGCGCTGCTCAGAACGATTAGTATTAGTTCATGATTGATTATAAATGTCAATTAACTTTGATTAATGGGCCAGAGAACAACACCAAATCAGTTATCACATAACACTCACATAAGCTCCGATATGTATACGATATTCGGAACAGTTCGCGTCGAGCTCGTGTGGCACCGACCACAAACAAGAGCAAATTCCGTGTGTCGTCTAATGTTCAGCCTTCTTTCGTGTTGTCTGCTCCCGCCGCCGCATAAGGTTTGGCGGATGGTTTGAGACAATAGCACGTAGGTACCAACACACAAACTAAGCGCAAATTTGCGATTTACATTACATATTTTAACTGAAAATATCGACTATTAAATATAGCGGCCAGAAAAAAATGCATTTTTACTAGCTTTTTCGCCTGCTATTTGCAAAAATTTTTGGCGCACCCCCTCTATTTTTGTTAGGTACATAGTTTATACTTTTATGTAAAAGTATTCACAAAATATTAGCTCTGTTATTGAATTGTCATAGTAATTTAATTTTTCAAAACCTTATTCTCCAATTACCGTAGCCTGTTCACACGCTGCCTTGGTCTTCAAACTTGCTTCTCATTTTAATTAGGAACGGATTCTATGTGTACTATTAAAACCTTGGTAGGCTAAATACTCCCGATATAATCAGATTAATTTATAATGCAGCGGGGCCATCCCATAAAAATATATTATGTAAAATCCGTCTGTCCGACCCGAACATTATAATTAGCATAGCCATTCCTTTTCGAATACTCGACGCTTAGCCTAAACCGATAGACCTAAGGACTTGAAATTTTGTACATAGATACCTTATACAGTGTAATGATCTACTAAGGTACGATTTTTGAAAATTCCTCCCCTATGGGGGTAAAATAGTGGACGGAAATTTGTATGAAAGTCCGTTAGTTTTCTGGAAGTGTATTTTCTATAATCTAAGGTGATGGTGCCACCTGGTCAGCGTGACTGAGTGACTGAGTGACTGAGTGACTGGGTGACTGGGTGACTGAGTGACTGAGTGACTGAGTGACTGCGTGACTGAGTGACTGAGTGACTGAGTGACTGAGTGACTGAGTGACTGATTGACTGAGTGACTGATTGACTGAGTGACTGAGTGACTGAGTGACTGAGTGACTGAGTGACTGGGTGACTGGGTGACTGGGTGACTGGGTGACTAGGTGACTGGGTGACTGGGTGACTGGGTGACTGGGTGACTGGGTGACTGAGTGACTGAGTGACTGAGTGACTGGGTGACAGGATGACTGGGTGACTGGGTGACTGAGTGACTGGGTGACTGAGTGACTGAGTGACTGAGTGACTGCGTGACTGAGTGACTGAGTGACTGAGTGACAGAGTGACAGAGTGACTGAGTGACTGAGTGACTGAGTGACTGAGTGACTGAGTGACTGAGTGACTGAGTGACTGAGTGACTGAGTGACTGAGAGACTGGGTGACTGGGTGACTGGGTGACTGGGTGACTGGGTGACTGGGTGACTGGGTGACTGGGTGACTGGGTGACTGAGTGACTGAGTGACTGAGTGACTGAGTGTGTGTGAGAGTGTGTGTGTGTATGTGTATGTGTATGTGTATGTGTGTGTATGCGTGTGTGTGTATGTGTGTGTGTTTCTATGTGTATTTGGACACATTGTAACAAAATCTCTGTCTCAACATAAGATATGGTCTTGAGACAATTTGTGATATCTCTTTTGCAGTCATGGTAAGCTTTGTTCAATTTGTTGTAAATGTGAGAAGATTTTGAGGAAAACTGTCTGCGAGCAAATGATGTTCTAGTTTTTAAACATTCTGCTACAACGGCTTTTTTCGTTCTGTTCTTATGGTTTGTATTATAGGGTAATATTTTATGTTTTCTTAATGTAATATGCAGGGTATATAATTTTCCGACTGATAGGAGGTCACTAATCGACTAATCGTAGAGTTGGTCAGTAGGGACTCTAATTTTTTTGAAATACATGATCTTGAGTAACGCACGTTGAGCTCGTTCCAGGTCAATAAAGCGACTCTTAATTGACCCTCCCCAAACGGAGATACAGTACAGCAGGACAGATTGGACCAAGGATATATGTATTTCATTAATGATATTACGCGAGTTTGATCGATTGTTTTTCCCAGGTACAATGTTCCTTAGCGCCCTAAATATCCAAATTAGTTTCCTGACTCTGCCTATAACTAGATCAAGTTGAGGATACCAGTTAAGAAGAAGAAGAAGTATAACTCCTAGGTATTTAGTTTGAGCAACTTTGTCTATTGTTGGACAGTCACATGTGGGAGAGGCTGGAGTCAGACAAGAGTTGATCTTGATGGACATATCATTTTTGGGCTGTGTACTATCCGAAATACTGAAGCATATGTAATTTGTCTTTTTCGTGTTCAAAGTTAGTAGGTTCGTTTTTAGCCAGTTGTCTACTTGTGACATACCCTTTTCAGCGTAGATCTTAACCTCTTTCCACGATTTGCCAGTAAATATTATTGCATTATCATCGGCATATGAGAAAATTTTCGCATTTGAATGGTCATATCAACTAGATTATTTATATAAATTAGAAATAAAGTAGGTCCTAGTACACTTCCCTATAGGACCCCATAAACGACGTCTTCCCCCTCCCTCCCCCTACCCACTAACCACATCTCCAAGCTTCACCCTCTGTTTCCTGCCAGTAAGATATCTCGTAATAAATAAATATATAAGTAAGTAGTGACAGCGGTGTTCCCTTAACCCCCATTCTGCCGAGATTGTGAACTAGGATGGGATCAGAGACGGTGTCGAAGGCATTTTTTAGGTCAAGGTAAACACCTAGGCATTTGTTGCAGCAGTCCAAATTTTTTGTGACCAGAGAAGTAAGTGCAATAATAGCATCTTCAGTTGATTTTTGTTGCCTAAAT
The DNA here is from genome assembly GCA_946894065.1 of Acleris literana. NCBI lineage: Eukaryota > Metazoa > Arthropoda > Insecta > Lepidoptera > Tortricidae > Acleris > Acleris literana. The sequence goes on along the minus strand of OX335668.1, from coordinate 74,915,379 downwards.
CCGAATTGGGCATCCGATATAATGTTAAAGGCCGTAGCAGGATAAGGGAAGAAAAAATGCAAATATTGCAGTTAGGCAGGAATAACTTCGAGAGAGAGGCCTGTCGAAGAATACAGCTGGGCTGGGCAGCATTTGGGAAACTCCGTTAAGTCTTTTCATCGCTCATACCGCGACGTCTAAAGACGAAAGTCTTTAACGAGTGTGTCCTGCCAGTTATGACATACGGAGGCGAGACGAGGACACTGACAGTGCGATTGGTTCACTAATTTAAGGTCGCTCAGCGGGCTATAGAGAGGGCTATGCTTGGAATATCTCTGAAGGATCGTATCAGAAACGAGGTGAATCGACAGAGAACCAAGGTTGTCGATATAGCCCAAAGAATTAGCAAGCTGAAATGGCAGTGGGCCGGTCACATCAGTCGCAGAACCGACAATCGTTGGGGCAGACGTGTTCTGGAGTGGAGACCACGGCTTGGCAAAAGTAGTGTGGGACGCTCTCCAGCTAGGTGGAGCGATGACAAACAAAAAGTGGCTGGCAGCGGTGGGAAACAAAAAACTCAGGACCGAGCTCAGTGGCGTGCCATGAGAGAGGCCTATGTCTAGCAGTGGACGAAAATGGGCTGATGATGATGATGACGTACATAGATCCTGTCGTAGGACGTCCAGCAGTGCTTGTAGCCCTTTGATTTCTTGAGATCTCTTGCCAGAAAGTATAGGCGGGACCCTTTAGCAGTCAGGTGCTCAGAGGTAAATACCTGTTGGTCCTCATTAGAGGTGAGGCCAATGTGCTTGGCACACAGTTTCGAAGAGTTCGTTGTGTTAAATGTCTTCGCTGCTTTGATTAGTTCGACCTTCATAAGGCAGAGTTTGTCTCGAGTATTATTGGCATGCTCTTATTGTCATTCTTCCCTCGCACTCGGTAGATATCTTTTATGTCAGATTTGCTGATACTACACTTTGTGGACAGACTAGCAAACATCGCCAATAGGTCTGCTTTAGTTTCGTTTTTCTGTGCTGCCACATTTTTTAATTCAATATTGGTTTTACGATTTCATATTTGATTTTCTTCTATTTGAAACTATGGAAAAGAACTCGTAAGGCGTTAAGGCTAGCTCTAAAAAAGGGCAATGATCAAGGCTGGAACGAATATAGAGTTATTAGAAACAAATATACTAATACAAGGGAGAGACTAAGAGCACAAGGATGGAGGACCTTTACGGGAGAAATACAACGCTACTCAGAGGCGGCAAGAATAGTAAGGGTACTGGCGAAAGAGAGATCCTGCCAATTAGGTAGCCTAATGGTAGGCTCGACCGAACTAACAGACCCCAAAAAAGTACTACAGCACATGGTAAGCATACATTTCCCCTACTGCAGGGAATACCGCATACATGAGGCTGCAAAGGATAAAAGCAATGAGACAACAGGAGCAGGGAGATACTAAACCTAAGAATCAGCAAACAGGTAGGGGAATGGGCCATAAATTCCTTCGCCCCCTACAAAGCGGCAGGCCCAGATGGAGTGATACCCATACTACTACAAAAGGGACTGAAATACATCTGGAACAGCCTAAGATAAATCTACGAAAAGAGTCTGGAATTAGGTCACATCCCGACCATCTGGAATGAGGTAAAGGTAATATTCCTACCTAAACCAGGAAAGAAAAACTACAACGACGCAAAATCGTTCAGAAGCATCAGTCTTTCATAATTTGCACTGAAGGCACTGGAGAAGATCATAGATGTACAGATAAGGACAAGCATGCAAGTAGGTAGATTGCCCCTGCACGGGGATCAGCATGCTTACACAGAAGGGAAATCAACAGAAACAGCCCTTCACAACCTGACCACCAGAATAGAAAGAGCAATAGAAGATAAAGAGCTGGCATTAGGCTGCTTCTTCGATGTGGAGGGCGCCTTCGATAGAGCTACCTTTGCTGCAATAGAGAAATGCTTAGGGAGGGACGACATAGACCCAGCAGTTAGAAAGTGGATAATGGCCATGTTAACAGGTAGAGCGATCACGGCACAACCAGGAGGAGACTCGATAAGGATAAAGATCAGCAGGGACTTCCCGCAAGGGGGCTGTCTGTCATCACTCCTGTGGTGTCTCCTACAAGATTCGCTCATTAGAGAAACAAACAGAGGGGGTATACATATGCAAGTGTACTCAGATGACGGGGTTCTCTTAGTAAGGGTACCCTCAGCGTAACGAGAGAAGTCATGATTAGAGGGATAAAACAGGTACTAAACTGGTGTAAAAGCAGAGGGCTAGACCTGACCCCGACCAAGACGAAAATAGTACTCTTCACCAATAAAAGGAAGCTGCCGACTCTGACACCCATCAAAATCAAAGGTGAAGAGATAGAAACACTCAAGGAAATAAAACACCTGGGTGTAATACTAGACAGCAAACTGCTATACAAGATACATGTAAAGGAGCAATGTAGAAAAGCAATAATAGCCCTATGGCAATGCAGAAAAGCCATAGGAAGAAGATGGGGACTAAAACCACTGATACGAGTAACACAATGGATCTACAAAACAGTGGTCTTACCCAGACTGCTATATGGAGCCATAGTGTGGTGGCATAGAGCGAAAATAAAAGACAGACAAGGAGCTGAGAAAGGTCCAGAGACTAGCATGCCTAATGATAACCGGGGCAATGAGGACAGCTCCCACACAGGCCCTGGAGATAATACTAGGACTGAACCCTGTACACCTTGAAGTGGATAAGAGCGGCACAGAACAGTGGTATAGAATAAAAATGAGCAGAGAGTGGATCGGATCCGAGATGGACAAGAGATACGCAAGCATACAAAGGGAGTCAATGGTGAGCATAAACATGCTCATGATTAACAACGACCCTAATAAAGAAAAGGAAGATCTTCGACAAGAAATATAGAATCCATATAGGAGAGAGAGATAGTTGGGAGACAGAGATACCGGAACCCAGAATGACATGCTTCACGGACGGTTCATGGAAGTCCTCAACAAGAAGAGCGGGGGCAGGCATTTATTACCTAGAAGCGAATGAGCATACAACGATACCACTAGGAGGCTTTACCAGTGTGTGCCAGGCAGAAGTGTATGCCATCATGAAGTGTGCACAGAGCCTCAAGGAAAGAAGCAATATAACGGGGGGCCACGTTATAATCTACTCAGATAGCCAAGCAGCACTAAAAGCGTTAGATAATGCAGTAATCAAATCCTTCCTGGTGCAGGAGTGCAGAGATGAACTGAATAATCTAGGCATAGCATCCAAAGTAACACTGGCATGGGTACCAGTGTTACTAACGAAAAGAGTCATCGCCAGAAGAATAGAGACAAAGAAAAATGAGGCGTGGATAACAACACAAGGGTGCAGACAATCCAAACTCATGATAGGAAGGGTAAATAGGAACAGAACAAGGTATCTATCTATTATTTCACAAATAGCCACACAACACAACCGAGCTTCGCGAAATAAGCGCTACTATGAAAGACATCAAACATGACGACGACGACGACATCATGACATCATCATGTTTGATGTCTTTCATAGTAGCGCTTATTTCGCGAAGCTCGGTTGTGTTGTGTGGCTATTTGTGAAATAAGTAATGAGTTGTCTCATTTCTTGCCTAAATTCATTTAGCTGCGTGCTTGTGCTATCAGTGGAGAGCTCGACGTCCTAACACTCGGCGCTGGCGGCCCGCTCCCACCTCTAACTTGACGCTGGCGCTGAGTGACGTAGTCGGGGTTTTGCGGGTGGTAGGACCTTGTGCAGGGTCCGTCCGGATCGTTACCACAATCTTATCCATTAACCTACCGCCAAGCAGCAGTGTTCGCATTGTTGTGTTCCGGTTTGGGGATAAGACAGCCGGTGAAATGACTAGCATAGAGGCATTCCATCTTAGTCCTCAGGGTTGGCAACGCATTTGCAGTCTTGTGAATGCGAATGTCTATGGGCCACAGTCTCCACTTAACATCAGGTGGCCTGTGTGCTCGTTGGCCTTCTCAATGCCATAAAAAAAACGAATCAAGCTTGCTCTGCTCGGTCTCACAGATTGACACATGTTTGTGTTCTCCATATGACTCGTAGTACCAGGATCGCAGAAGCTCGTAGCAGATCGAGTCGCTGCATAGCACTTGGCGTAGCCGCGTAGCGGGTGACGTATGAAGCACTCACACAGGCAATCCGTCGTAGCTGGTCCGGCGTAGCGAGCGCGCAGCATGTAATCGCGGCTTTGTAATCTTATGCACTCCTAGTACTTCGGTCGAATAATTTGAAAGGGTATAACCGTGTTTGTATGGGGGATCGGCCCCAGACGCCAAATTGATTATCGTTTTGCTGATTTATTTCCCCAAGCATAAGATGCTATTCCACCAAATATTGATCCTAAAATCTCACAGGTTTTAGAGAAAATAAAAAAAAATGAAAATCGGTTTTTATTTATTTTTGTCTAAACTACTGAACCGATTTTTTTGTAACTTAAGTATATTATGCTTGTAATTTAGATATATGATTAAAAAAAAAATTAAGTTCCAAATGCATTTGTAGATAGTAAAATTTTTACTTTTAGTTTTTTTTTTTTTTTTTTTTTTATTGTTCCGAGATAGGGACACCCACCAATTTTGGATATTTTATGTAAAAACTAATATTCTATAACATATATTTTTTTCAAAACCATTCACTTGGCTCAACAGGGTAAGAATACCATGTGCATGTAAATTGATACGACAACCGAGAATTCCATATCGACCGCCACTGTGTAGGTAAGTACGAATTTGAATTTAGAACGTGACCAATTGTTAAAGAGGATGTTGTGGTTTGTCAGACACGTCTTCACCGTACGGAGGTCCGGGGGAAGAGAAGTTAGACTCTTCAATTTTTGTGTTAAGGTCGACGGTTGAAAATTACTTTATACGTGTCTAAGTGTTTTTGATAATTTCATCCCCGAAGGGATGGAAATGGGTTGAACTGACTGACTGATCGATCAACGCACAGCCTAACCCGCTTGACCTAGGGACTAGAAATTTGAAGGAAATATTACTTGGGTACTTTAGGGGTGCACTACGAAGGGTTTTTTGGAAATTCATCCTCTAAGGGGTTAAAATAGGGGTGGAAGTTTGTATGGCACTATGTACATTTTTGTAGTTGGAAACGTGGTAATTGGTATTTAAGTTACTGTTTATAAATAAAAAAACTTTTAGTGATTTTGGAATAAAGCGATAAATGGGGGTAGAAATTTGTATGGGAGATTATTTATTTTAAAGTAAGCAATTTAAGGCTACTGTGTATAAATAGAAAATACAACTTTCAACGATTTAGGAAAAACTACCTCTAAGGGGGTAAAAGGGGGTTTTAGTTTGTTACTTCTTCACGCTGCAACGGCTGGATTAACACATAGGAAAATCCCATCACGGATTTTTTTTAAAGTTCCCGACGGAATAAAGATAATGTGTGTCATGTTTTTAGAATATGTTGACGCAGATTTCAACAGAAATTTGGAATTCATAAGGGCGGCCATGATGTTTATCGAACAAGTCGTCATGGGTATCATTTTCTTAGACTTTGGGGCCGCAGATTTTGAAAATGATATTATAAGTAGAAATTCAAAATGGCGGCCTTTATGTTTTTGAAAAAGTCGTCATGGGAAACATTTTCTTAGTTTTTGGGGACGCAGATTTTGAAAATGACATCAAATTTTGACAAAAAATTACTAATATAGAATAAGATTAGTAATTATTTGACAAAATTGTGCAATTGATTAATTATTTTTTCTCCTCTATGGCTTCTGCCACCCAGTGTGACAAGATGGGACAGGCTTTGTACATTCAGTTTTGTTAGTCTATGTCAAAAGGAGCGGTGTCAGGTCAGATTGACGTTGACAGCGTTGAAATATCCAGATTTTGACATTTTTTTCCGGCAATTTCAATACTTATTCAAGGCGTATTAATTCTACGGTTGTTATTTAATATTAGGGCCATTATTATGATCACTTGAAAAAAACCTTACGGACAGATATTTTATTATTCGGCGGAAATTGGTCGGTTATTTTTATAAAGTACAGTTAAGCTGAAAAAGAAATGTATTTAATTGCTTTCTTACTTTAAAAGCTATAATATAATACGTAGGTAGGTTTAAGTTATGTTAGGTATTTAGGTTTAAGACGTGTTTATAGGTCTACCAGAATCTCATGAAAAATTTAAAAGTAAAAAGAAATCGATTTTTATATGGCAATGTTGCCTTACGCCTGTCAATTCAAATTTCACCGCTTGTCAGGGTTTGTTATTGTTTGTTATTTTTACACAAATATAACGTTAGTTATCAGGCAAATGTCTTAAAAGCCCTTCGATCTCAAGTGAAAAATATTATTAATCATGTGTACTTTAAAATTTGTGAGGAAGAAGATGTGAATCAAACACAATCTTTGATTTAGTGTCGTGTTTATAAAAGACTAGTAAATGTAGCCAAATAATATTGATACTTTAAGGTCCGTTGTACATTTGCAGGAACTTTACTTATCACCCCATTTGGCTTTTATATCTGACACGCAAAAGTCTATTTAGCTCCCTTAATAATTAGGTGCCATTTAGTTCCAGGATTACCCATTGCCACCATATGGCGAATCGTGGCTGTGCGGCATGGTTTTCATGATATTTTTATGAAGAATAAATAAAAAGAAAAATCTCGCGCCTCCTCAGAATACGACATTGATTTACGTTAAAGTTGCATAACATAGTCGCTTACCTGACAATACCGCGTAAGTCAATGATTGAACGCGAATTAAGAGTTAATTTAATATAATACAAACTTCAATTTTGACCTGTACGATATTGTTAGCTAAGCGACGATACGTCATCGAATTTTTGAAGCAATTTTTAACTAAATCCTAATAAACATAAGTGCATATTATTAGCACACGATTGTTTCAATTTAACCTACTTATTATTTATTAGGAAATATAAGTCCATAGTTGATTTAAAGGGTTACGTAGGTAACTAATCGTTACTAATATTATAAATCTTAGTTGCACAAACGTGATATTTTAATGTTATCCTAGGAAACTTAATAATTCCCAAAGAAGTAAAGACTGAGTTCGCCACACCATGCTTTTAATGAACGCGGAAAATCAAGTATCAAGATCTTTAAATCCTATTAGTTGCAAGCCCTAAATTTAAATTTCCCTTTTTTTCATGAGATTCTGGTAGACCTAAACCAGTATTGGTGTTATGTAGTCGACTCCTGTAAAAGTATAAGGTTCTGTATAATTAACCCTTTCCGGTGGTAATGCCGGTGTAGGCAGTAGCTTAACACGTTGCCTGCCAACTACGAGTATACTCGTAATCGGTAGACTCGTCCCCACTGCCGACTACGAGTATTTTCGTAATGTTTGTTCTAAACCTCATAGATTATTTAAAATGCTGGCAAGGGAAAGAGGGCTCGAATGAAATCTTTGGCATTGGAAATAAAATATAGTTAATTAAGTGAAAAGAGTTCCATACATTTTTTTTTAAGCTAGACGTCATGTTAAATTTTTCTTCGTGATACAATTTACAACAGTTTTCAACGCATAAAGGTGGATTTTCTGTACAAACAGGCCAGTAGTAGCTTGTTTCTTTGCGTTTCTTTTCCTTGATGGATACACGGCAAGGTTTGGTGGGTATTTGCTTTTTCTACGTAGGTACCTATACGCTCCAAATAATGAAAATGATTTGATTGGGAACCGTTCTCAGGTGGGCCACCAGAGTTGTATTTTTCACCCAGTAAATACTTCACAGCTTCGTCTTTGAAAGCTAAAAGCGTTGAGTTTTTGTCACTTATAGTGAGAGAGACTTGACTGTTATAAGTCATATGAGCGTTATGTAGGTATGTCAATCTCAAAATGTGTTTTGCCAATTTTCTTCACTGTCGTTACACGCTCGCACACCTTACGAGTAGTCACGAGCGCCGCGCGAAGGTTTACGAACGGTCAGGGCCTTTGACAAGATTTATTACGCTAACTAGCGTTTCTATTCGTTTCGTTTTTAAACCAATCGCGTCACTCGTAGATCACGTGACTTTTCGTATCACGTCATCTACGAGTGACGCGATTGGTTTAAAAACGAAACGAATAAAAACGCTAGTTAGCGTAATGCATCTTGGCTAGGGCCTCAAGCAATTCTTGCTCGTGCCTCATTCGCAAACATGCAGAGTAGGGGGTATACACGCTCGCTGCACAAAAAATATACACAAATTTGTCCGTAGGTTGGCAATAGATAACTAAAAATGCACTTATGTGCCAAGCTACGAATATTCTCGTAGTGTTTACCAGGATCAACTGCCAACTACGAGTACTCTCGTATGGGCTGTTTTGTATGGGTGGCATTAGGTATGCAATAATTATACTACAAGTATATTCGTAATGGCAGGCAACGTGTTAAATGGTTCACCTAGCTGTTTGATGCATCCGGAAAGTACTTAGATTGAGTCTCTTTTATCTCGGATACCTTCGTATACTCGATACCGACGTCTTCATGCGTTACTTCGTTACATACAATACTAGATCTACATGCTTTATTTTGTTCTCCTCTGTCGTTCAAGTCTTCATCCATTGGAGTGCACGACGGACCCTCCCCGGCCAAGAGAGAACTGTTATTTGGCGGACTGACAGGCCATTTGACAGAGTCTCGTAACAGGAATTCGGGCCCTGCCAACCACTTCTCCACTTCCTCCCTTGGCTGAGTGGGTCTTGTGGCTACGTCCGCCGGGTTTATCCGGGTATCTTCAATTCTTTGTTTTTCTTTATCACTTGAATTCTCCTTGATACGAAAGGTGTCAGAAGTTTGTCAGAGTAGTACCACCCGGCTGTCCGTCCAGAGGATTTGCTCTATTATGTCGCCTTGCAGAGACTTATTGACGTATCGGATCAAGCGATGACCAATAAGTGCAGCAATCAGCTCAGGCCTCGGGATCTTCAGGTCATCCTGGTCTTCACTGGGACTTAGCGTGACTTTCCTATAACAAAGTTCCTTGTGTTATCCTGCACTATGTTGACTACCGTTGCGTATTCTTTAGTTGATGCATCATGAAAGCTGTGGATGGAATAACTCTTATACCGAAGGTTTTCCACAAAACATCGGGGAACACAGGTTTCCTTCAAGTTCTAAAGTTCTTATTTTTATGTATTTCCATCTATCCGCTTGAGCTTCCCGCTTGAGTTTCCCGATTCTTATTAATATCGTTGTTGACACGATAGTCGCTTAGATCCCTTCCGGTCCCAAGTCTCCTGAACTTCTAGTTCACATGTAGGGTCTCAGTTGTAAAGTTTCCCGGGTTCCTTCATTCGGATGAGAGGTAAATCGATCAGCGTCTTCCTTGGCTGCTATTAATGCTTCCATTCCATTCCGGATTTCCGGTACTGAATCAGATTGCAGCAGGCCCGTAGGGCCAAACCACCTACAAAAAGTCCTCCACAAGAGATGAAGGACGTACTGTGACATTGTTTTGCCTTTGTTCCTTTGGAAAAAACTGAAGGTACTACTGCGACTTTTCCTTCGCTTTTGTTCCTTTAGAGCTGAAGAAGAGCTGAAGGGACAACGGGGACCTTTTATTCACACTAGTTCCTTCAAATTACCAGAAGGAACTTTCTTGCAAAGGAACAAAGGCGAAAAAAAGTCGTAGTACTTCCTTATCTCTTGTGAAGGAACTAGTGCGAAAAAAAACGCAATAGTTCCTTCGAAGGAACATCCAAAGGAACTGCCGCGAATAATCCCTTCGATCAACAATACTTGATCGAAAGCATACCTACTAAGAAGATAATTATAGTAAGTACTTTGTATTCTATTCCATTTTATTCTATTCTAAAAACCCTGAATACATAAACTGCTTACGTTTTTATAAAAGTAATAAAACATTTTCTACACTCTTTATATATTCTACGGAGAAAAGTGGCATCCCGTTTCCTTAATCCTTGAGTGGGCAGCAAGCATACGTCGCTCGAGCACAACCTCCCAGCGTCATTATAAAATACGGCCCGCAATGTGGATTCACTTTGAGAAATGGAGGCCAGCCTCGGGAACACCTGAGCCCGGACTCATGCCTTTGTGCACTTTGTTTTCCTTTTTTTGTCCATGTTTCAAAGTAACGTTAACAAGTTATTCAATGTAACCGTTCAGTAAGCTTAGTCATAACAGCATGCTAAGAGACTGTAATCTTATGTGGGGAAGATGGATTTTATCTATTCGGTTATGTATTCAGGGTTTTTGTGGGTCGTTTATAAGTTTTGATTACCTACCTTAATTATATCTTCTAAGTATGCACAAAAAAATAGTTAAGCTTCGATCGAGTCGAGTTCAAGTAGCCTTATAAGTAGCTGCACACTGCACTCTGGTAGCTTGTCGCTGTCACGCCTTTGACAGATTATTGCAGCAATTCAAGCATGGCGTACAGTGACAAGACATCAAAGTGTGCAGCTGCTTAGAAGGCAGACCGGACTCGCTGAATGGGAAATTACTTTTCCCATTTCGAAGGTGGTTACAATATTTGGTTACAAGATTAGCCGAAAGGAAATTTGCCTATAACGGCTACACTCAGAGTCAGTTAGTGACCGCGGGTTCCGTAGTGCCGGATAGTAGGTATATTATTATTTATTACATTCGAAATTAAATTCGAATCAGCGCGAGTCCAATTCACACTTGACCAATTTTTATTATTTGATTTTTTTTGTACAAGTTTTTACTATTATATTATATAAAAATACCTGACGATTGTATATTATACCATTTTTACGATACAACAAAATTAAAAATATGTTGAAAAAAATGTTTCATGTATGGCCTGTATGGGGACTCGGTTAGTAAATCCGCCGTAATAACATAAATTCTGAAAAAAAAAACAACCAGCTATCTCTTACGGGTCAAAAGATACAACTATTTAAAGTTAGGACGGACAGACAGCGGAGGCATATGAATGCCTCCTTCGGGCATGGAACCCTAAAAATAACGGTTAATTGTCTTTATAATATCTCTGAGTACGGCGGCGGCGCGGCGGTAAGAGTTAGGGTTAGTGGTTACTTGCCGCTAAATTCGACCGTCTTCTCATACAATTAACATGGCTTTACGAAAAGCGTTTTGAATGGATTTGGTATGTAAGCATCAGAAAAGGTTAGTAAACGCGAGATAAGCACGCGCACACGATATTGATTTAATTTCTCCAACGCTGTAAACGCCATTAACGGCGGCGTAGTGGCGCTGGCGCCGGCGGCGTGGCGTTAGGCAGCGCTCCCTCTTATTGGTTTACCGCGGCCAGGTGTCGCGGGCTTACTCGGCCTTGAATTAACAGTTTTATCCTCTCCTTTATTCAAGAGATGTGGATACAGTAGAAACAATTTCACCAAACGATGTTAACCACTTAACAGATGATTAGAGCGTTAGCAGGTGTCAAAATGTATGAACTAACAGCTGATTAACATTGATCAAATAAAATGTTAATCAATGTTAGTCTGTTATTTCAAGTACCAATTTCACCAAACGATATTTACAGTCGAAGAGTTTAATTGACAACAATTCATATGTGCTAAAGTAGTAAAATAAAATACCGTTTGTAGATTTTACACTGCTGATTACTGTAAAAATATTTTTGTTTTTTTTTATGCAGTAGTTTTTTATATTTAGGAAAAACAGTAAAAAAAGTTGGATTGTGAATGTTAGGAATACACTTATAGTGCCCGGAGTCCATTTATTACCACAGGAATTGAAAAAATATACAGCTGTCCTGTCAATTTTTCATCTGTCTGACGGATTACTTGATTCTAACGACACGCTTTCGATTCTCGTAATACTATTGTTTTGATATACTTTATTTAAAATAAAAGTGACTAACGGATTTGTAAAAGCGGATAGCCGCAATCTGCCCAAAGTCGACGAATTTATGTTGTTACAGTTGTTATGGTTGACAAGTGACATGACATGACAGTCAGTTCTATTTCTGATTGAAGTTACTTTTTTTATTTTATGCTAAGATCACGACATCAGTATTCCTAACTTTGTATATACGGTATTTTTAATGACTATTTCTTTAATAAATTATAAACGACGAATTTAAGTTAAATAAAGAAAAACCGAGAAACACGGGTAGTCTAATTTTTAACCAGCTATTATAAACGCGAAACAACAATAATGCATTTTTTTTTGAAATGTTGTCAATCACTATGGAACCCTGTCGCATAACGTTAATCATTAATTTTAGCGTAATTTCTTTCATGTGGTTTGACGCCGTCATTATGAGAGGGTTCCATAGTGGCTTAACAAAGTCCTCGACTGTACGTAAGGTTGAAATTGATTGTGTTGTGCATGGTTTTCAGCTGTCATTGGCGTGTCAGGACGACTTTTTTATCAAGTCAAGGGCGGCCAAAAGGTTAAATTATGCTTTGTCCTTATAATTCATTCCGATATTTGAATTTGACAGAAAGAGAGAGAGAGAGAGAGAAAATACACCTACTTTAACAAAAATAGGTTTACTGTGCGTTTCGTGCCCTCTTTTGCTGATGCATTTTTTTGAGATAGTTGTCGGGATCCTACACTGAACATGGCCAGACATGCTCTTGCACGTTTTTACAGAATTAAATAAGAAATACATTGGCAAAATAATTACAAAATATCACAGTTAAATGTCGGTGTTCGTTATATTAAAAGTACTTAGTCCTAAAAAAGCCACAATATTTAATTTTGTATTTTGTCATCGTCGTGCATGCTACGAAATTTAATCAATTATCTCGAGAATGACATGGTTTAAGGAATTTTCGTTATAATATTTTGGTTGGTGCCGTAACAATCCTCTGGTCCGGCCGCTATCCGAATAAGAATGAAAAACACAGCACTCTACTGGGTAATCCCATATAGCCTTTCTAGGCCACTACGGACTTTGTTAAAGTGACGTTGTCAACCAAAACGTAACAGACTTCCTATGATTTGGTTTACAACGTCACGTTGACAAAGTCCACAGCGGCCTAGGAATCAATTGGTTGACTGTACGTACTTATCGGTGGGACTCGTAGAACGTTTGAGAGAGAGCCACGTCTGAAGTCTATCTATCTTTGTTTACGATTTACGAATGTTTAGAATAAAAAGTAATGCGAAAATTAAATTTAAATTTAAATTTCATCAATGTTAAACTCCTCCTGTTAGTTCATACATTTTGGCAGTGAGCCGTTAACGGTCTAATCGTCCGTTAAGTCGTTAATATCGTATGGTGAAATTGGTACTAAACAACTTAACTCACGCACAAACCAGTAAAGGCCAGTGAAAGATTCCTCCAAAATTCCAAATTATTAACTCGCTTTGGTTATCGAATTTCTAATGTAGTCATAGTTGTTATGGCTGATTTTTGGCCTTAAGCTGCATTTTGTGATGGAAGCAAGCCGCTTCGTACATACATAGCAGGGACCAAAATAAGCGATTTTACCCGCAGCAGCAAAACTTCCAACCCTTAGGAACACAGAAGGCGAAGTTTTTTATTTTTCAAAAAATTCTACAACCTAAACGGCTGGATCGATTTCAATAATAAGGGTGTCAATCAAAAGAAAATTAAACAATGTAATACAAAAAAGTATACCAGAAAAAAAAACATAATTGCTACCCACTTTTTTGTTATTTTTTTTAGTGATTTCTCAGATTTTTATTTATTTACATTAAAAAGTGCAGGAAAAGGGTATTATTTTATTAACTCACACGATTACGCTATTAATAACACATTTCATAAAAAAAAACTACATGTCAATAGCTTTAATATTTAGAGAGATATTTATGATTATATGCGACGGGGCGACGGGGTCATTGACCTCGAATCCGCGCGCCAACCCAATTTTGGACACTAATTGAAAAAAAAAAATGTTACCTTGACAATATCAAAAGCTTAAAAGATGACGTCTAGGATACTTCCAATCATGGTGCATGCTAGTTAATGATCATATTTATTGACGAAATAGGTAAATTTGTTGTTGTTTTTTTGTTAGATCCCGTCAAAGAATATGTATCGGTTAAGTAGTTTTTAAAATATTATTACCTAGTTTTTAAAAATCTCATCTAATACCGTGAAACCATGTTTGTCCGATTTTTTACTATTATCTTGATTTTATTGAAAAATAATAATGTTTCGTTATGCTTTTTCATTTCAAGGGTGGCATTTTGACTCTAGAACAGCGTTACCGTCGTTAATTCAGTCATATTTATATATTATAAGTTTTTGTTTGTTTGCTGAATTAAACCAGTGTGGAAGTCGGCTCTGATGTGTAACTGTAATAAGTGCCACCTATTTATGACTTATGACTGAGATATTTATATAAAAAAGAGCTGTGGAGACAATGTAGGTTTATTAAAGTGCTAATTTTTATTAAGCTGTTAACCGCAGTTGACAACCCTAACAAATACAAACTGCTTGTATGAAAACAAGTGGATATTGGCAGGTAAATTTGCCCACTACTGTCTAGACGAATCCACTATTAGTACGCATTAGATGTTATGATAGAACGACAATTTTGGCGTTTAATTTTTACTCCTTCTTAAATGAGATCGACATAAGAGCTATAGTTTAGCAGATAATAGGTATGGGCAAACATGGACGCAAGTGGAGGTAAGTTTGCCCGTCATGAAAATCATAAATTGCTTGTGATCATATTTAAATAAGACTGAATTAACAACGATACCGCAATTCTAGGATCAAAATGCTACCCTTGAAATGAAAAAGCATAACGAAACATTATTATTATTAAAGAAAATCAAGATAGTAGTAAAAAATCGGGCAAACTTGGACGATTTCACGGTATTAGAAGAGATTTTTAAAAACTAGGTAATAATATTTTAAAAACTACTTAACCATACACATTCTTTGACGGGATCTAACAAAAAAACAACAACAAACTTACCAATTTCGTCAATAAATATGATCATTAACTAGCATGCACCATGATTGGAAGTATACTAGACGTAAATTTTTAAGCTTTTGATATTGTCAAGGTAACAATTTTTTTCAATTACTGGACAAAATTGGGGTGGCGCGCAGATTCGAGGTCAATGACCCCGTCGCCCCGTCGCATATAATCATAAATATCTCTCTGAATATTAAAGCCATTGACATGTTGTTTTTTTATTAAATGTCTTATTAACAGCGTAATCATGTGAGTTACTAAAATAATATCCTTTTCCTGCACTATTTAATGTAAATAAATAAAAAACTGGTGAATCGCTAAAAAAAAAAACAAAAAAGCGGGGTTTTTGGTAGCAATTAAGTTTTGTTTTTTTAGTATGTATTTTTTATAATACATTGTCTAATTTTCTTTCGATTGACACCCTAATTATTGAAATCGATGCAGCCGTTTAGACAGTAGAATTTTTTGAAAAATGAAAATTTATGCGGCGCCGTCTGTTTTCCTAAGGGGTGAAATTTTGCTGCTGCAGGTAAAATCACTTATTTTGATCCCTACTTACACTGTGCACAGTGGCTTGCTTCCATCACAAAATGCAGCTTTCAAACCGTAACAACAAGCACTAATGCTAAAAACAAGTGTAATGCAAATTAGCTATCCATCTGATGTATATGATAAACATCTGGTTTAAGCTGAGGGCGTAGACAATGTCAATGCCCTGGAGCTGCGGCGCGATGTCAGGCAAGCGTTCGCGCGTGACTAGCTTGTTTCAGCTCACAGAGCCACAAGTGTGAGCGTTTAATCTAACTGACATGCAGGTCGTAGTTAGTGTAGCAATTACACCACAAGCACAACGCGGGTCGTGCCATGCCAGTGTGCGCACGCGGTATCTAGACACGCGGTAGCGTGTAAAGCCAAGTTCAAGCTAACAGAACTGGCGAGGAGCACCGTATGTAATATTACACGAACTATTTGGAACCACTTTTGACCCCTCATAACTCAAAACTATTTAACATAAACATGTCTAATTTGGCCCATAAAGGGTGTTTTTTTTGGTCAGCAACTTCCACAATAAGGGTTACTATATTCATGACTATGAACTCAAAAAAAACATAATTGAAATTGTTTTTCTTTTCATGCTATGTCGAAAGAATATCCTCGCTATTTTATAAATCATGGTCTCTCGTTTTCTGTAGCTACGAAGGGGGTAGGTCGCTTGTCGTCACGATCAGTTTATGTTATTGTTTGATGCTACCCTCACAAAACTATGCGCAAGCGATGTCAGTTCCGTGTTTGTTACGAAGCGAGCGCTTGTTAAGTGAAGTGTTACATCATTTAATTGATAAAAAAATTGGCTCGGCAAGAAAATTCACTTTTGGACAATCGGGAAATGTTTCATGTTGTAAACATTTACTTTGTGAGTGGTCAAATCATTGCTGACACCGTTAGAATTTGCACTGAACGATTTCTTAATCGGCAAACTGTAAGGTCTATCGCTAGCTTAACCTTTACGAGAGGGGCACTTTTGAAACGCCACGCCATGCTCAAGGTTTGTAAATTTTTAACAATCGTAAGTGTAAAGCTGATTCACCTTTTTAAATACGCCAAAGACAAATCTTGAGGTTTTGTAATCCATACCGTTATTCTGTAGTTAAATGCCATTTCAGAACGATTTTTAACAACAATAATCTACAATTGTTTAACCTAAACCGTGTTTGTAATCTTTGACGGTCCTAAGCCCGTAACAAGTATGAAGGGAAAGATGAATCATAACATTGTGCATGGTGATTACGTCATTAAAGTCTTCGGTAAACACGGCGCATGGTAATCACAATAGGCTATTTGACTAATTTTAGAAAACCTTTTTAAATGATTATTTTATGACATAACAAGCACACTACATTGATATTTCCTTGAGATCTATGTTAAAGTTTAAATTTTTAAAACCGCGCTAAAAACGCAGTTTTTATCATGGCGCTGGCCATATGACAAGTGTGACGTCACACGCAAGTAAACAATAATCAATCATTTGAAGAGATATGCCCTTATGATCTGTGGTTACTTGCATGTGACGTCACCAGCAAGTAACCACAGCTGCAAATCAATTCATAGCGTTTCTGCCACAGATAATGTTTTAAAAAATATTACAATTTCTTTCGTGTAATTTCCAAAAAAGTATACATAATTTAGTTTAAAATAAAGTGAAATATATTGTTTCACGCTATTATCTGATAGGATGACCATAATGTTTAGTATATTTTCAATGCTGTCAAATAGCCTATTAAGTGAAATAACGGAAAAAAAATAAAATGCAATTTCTCTGACCTCCTAAGGTTTTTAATTTTTGAATGTGATATTCCGATTCAGCATTAATTAAAGTATCTCTCCTATTTTGGAAGTCGTCGACCAAAAAAACACCCTGTATATTAGGACTTGCGAGATGCATAAGTGCTCCAAATTTCATAAACACACCTCAAACGGTTATTTAGATATAAACGTCCAAAAATCGTCATTTTTATCACTGACTGACCTATAGATCAAAACTCTAACCCAGTTCCAGATGACCTAGAAAGTTCAAATTTGGCATCCGGATAGGAAATTGGGTTAACACAAAGGAATAAATCAGAAACTAGTAAATTTTTATCATATTATTATAATTTTTCAATTAATTAAATCTATTAGGAACACGTACTTATAGTGCCTGTCAATAAAAAATAGCAATCGAAATTTGACGACAGCGAGTCTTTATGTGGATTTTAAGTTCTTCACGTGAATATATAATAAGTGGAATACCACCCTTAATTCTTTTTTAATCCAAACATATCAGTTTTAGTACTTACAACTACTTATAGCTAAGAGTACCTACCTATAGTCGACTTTCGTATTTATTACGTTATTATTATTAACTATAATATTTATAGTATAATAAATTTAAGTTTATCTACGGGTATTACAGAAAACTTACATAAACCGAAGCTAAGTGAGGGCGGGTCGCTAGTTACTTATAAATAATTAAATAATAGGTACCTATTTCGGACCATGGCGCACGGAGCGGCGGCGGCCTTGGAGCAGCGAGGTGGGGAGCGGTATGTCCCATTAGTTCCATGGAACTACGAATTTTGTATTGGGCGTTACGTCATAGCTTGATACAAAATGCTAAGTTCCATGGAAGTAATGGGACTTACCCGGGAGAGCGGTGCGATAAAACCTAGACGCGAACGTGCCCGTATTCTCGTTCGACTTACAGTACCGACGATAAGTTAAATATAAATTATTTTTGTGATAACTAAATATAAATTATTCGTTATATATTGGATTTTAATAACATAATATTTATAACAGACATAATACTTAGGGTGATGGAACCAGTAAGGGACAAGGCACCAATAATGAACACTTGATTCTTATTTTACAGAAGATAAGGGTTATTCATTTGTTTTGCAACAAATTAATAACAATCAATTTTGGTCCGTATACAATTTGAATTAAGAGTGAAGTGTCCATTACTGGCGCCTGTCAGCTAAAAGTGTCCATCATTGGTGCCGTCACCCTAAATGGATTTGTTTTTTTTCATATATGTATTATATGGTATAGGACTAAATACTCGTAGTACCACAAATAGATTATAATATCGACTAAAAATACACTCATATTATTATGATATATGCCTGATCTATAGGAAAATACAGTAGATTAACAAAAACTATTTGCTATGAATTTTATTATGAATAATTAGGTACCTGCTAATAATTTCTTTACAAAAAGTAATGATATGCCATCAAAAACATAAATGTGAAATGAGAGCCAAGTTCAATATTATGATATATATGCCTTGGTTGTTGACTTCAATGACAAAAGAAATGAGATATAAATGGGTGCCAAGTTCAATGGTCATTCCTGATTTTTTTTATAACGACAAAATATTTTATAACAACTTAAAATATAATTTCTTCCTATAATTTAGGATAATATATTGAAGCCTAAGGTCTGACTTGGCTAGTTTTCATATACGAATTATATTATATCCCTCGCAAGGTCTAAAGCTGTAAGTTCTTATTTCATTCTTTCGAAAATTTGGTTTGCTCGTAAGATACTAGCCATCGAACATAGGGTTCTTCCATGACTGTTTTAGTAGGTACTTAATAATAATTCG
This sequence comes from Acleris literana, assembly GCA_946894065.1. NCBI lineage: Eukaryota > Metazoa > Arthropoda > Insecta > Lepidoptera > Tortricidae > Acleris > Acleris literana. The sequence continues at coordinate 74,896,343 of OX335668.1, read as the reverse complement.
TATATGAGGATTAGCCACGTCAGACCTTAGGCTTCAATATACTATCCTAAGTTATAAGAAGAAATTATATTTCGAGATGTTATAAAATATTTTGTTGTTATAAAAAAAAACAGGAATTACCGTTGAACTTGGCACCTATTTTATATCTCACTTCTTTTGTTGTTGAAGTCAACAACCAAAGCATATATATAATAATAATATTGAACTTGGCTCTCATTTCACATTTATGTTTTTGATGGGATAGTTTCATTACACGAAGGAGATTATTTATCCATCTTTACGCGAACGCCATGTTTGGGCTCCCTGCGACTGTATCCAATTAGGTGTGCTTAGTCAAATAGTCCGGGTAAGTCAAGTATCACAGAACACTTTCGCTCCACTGGCTCTGCTCAAAGCAATTGTTGATATTCGCTGCTCGTGGCCGTCCGTCATACCCAGAAAATGTTAGATCGAGGTGGTTCACTTGTTGGTACATTGTGTTTGTGTTAGGTATTACTTAGACAAGGTAAGTTGACTTAATAATACATATCTAGAAAGGAATAAAATATAAATTTTGGGTCCAAAAACGTACACGATACATTTTAACAAAAAAGAACGTTAGTCATATTGAGTATTAAAGAGTGTCACACACAGTGTGGCTGTGCTGCTTTGTACAGTCGTAATCTGCTTAATGAGACCGAAAACCTAATCCCAATTTGGTGAGTCTACATTAAATTACAGCGAAGATCCGGTTGCCACCTCCCGACTCCATCTTTAGTGCAGGTCCTAGATTACTATTATTATTGAATTGCCCTCGGGTGTATGGTATGGTCAAGCGGGAATATTAAGTCAGTGGGGCCATTACGTTAAGTGGCTTTAACTCCCGTTCCAAAGTTCGTATCGAAGAGTGAAGTGAAGTGAGTGAAGCAGAGAAAAAAATTTCTACTTGTCAATAGATGTAACTTTTCGATACGAACTTTAAAACGGGAGATAAAGCCACTCGACGTAATTACCCCACTGACGTTATAGCCCCGCTTGACCTTATTCCGAATTACAAACTATTATGATAACTAAAATGACTTGTAACAACTGTAATGCGTAACAACGAATTGCATAATTTAAATCTGTACCTATAACAAAACAACTATATGTATAAATTTAATGTAATCGTAACAATTATGATGCTAACAACGAATTGCATAATTTCCTGAAATATCATGGTATGTAGATTAAAAAGGAGACAAAGACTCCCGTAAGGCGGACTTAATCGCAGTTTGTAGGTAGTTACTGTTGTATATTGTGCAATAAAGTTTTAATAAATAATAAAGGCTCTGACCTAAAACTAAAACTCCCTAGTCCAAAATCGAGGCCATAAATCCTAAGGGCAAATTAGAGATTACTCGAAACTTATTACTTTCCGAAAACCCCATACTAACCCATTTAGAATAAGTATAGAAAAATAGGTTTGTTTGTTACTTTTCGTCGTTTTTAACGAGGTACAAAAGAATTGTTAATTACCATACCATACCAGATACCAATTTGGTATTGGCCTATAATATAGGCCAATACCAAAAAATATTATTTTATATCATGTCTTTTGTTATGCGTTGGCAATGACCAGCGTTACTGTGGTAGTAGGGAATAGCAATGACAGGTGTAACGTAATTTGAGTTGATAAATGTCAAACTCCAATATGTCCTTGACATTTTGTAAACGAATTTAAAACTTACTTCGAACAAATGAAGTTTTAAATTCGTATAGCAAACTTCAAGGACATATTGGAGTTTGATATTTATCAACTCATTTTATAAAAAATTACGTTATCAAATATTATAAAGTAATGAGTTTCAAATTTTGAACATCTTCCAAAATCAACCCAATTTAAATAGGCACAATTTTAGTATTAATTGAATGAAACGTCAACTCGGTATATTTTTTAGTATCGAACGACATTTGACTTCAAACGACATGACAAAAGGAACTTTATTAGTTTGTCTATGATTTAAAAAAAAACATTAATATTCGTTACAAACCACGGTTTGTTTTTTCGCCATTTTTGTCGTAGAATCGTTGTTTCATTTTATTTGTTTGTTGTGCTATTTTCGAAATTTCTTTTTCGAAGTCAATCATGAGCAGTGATACTGAAAAAAGTATTATTTCTCTGATTTGATTTATTACTTATTTCAGTTTATATTTACATAAGGTTGGCACCTATACTTATGTTATAGGTAGCACTAGTATGGTATCAATGCTTCATTTATCTTTCGGCTTTTAAACCCATTGTAGAGTACTTATTAGTACTCGTATGTGTGTAGATAAAGTAATATATGCAACTGTACATAATTAGGCCTTAAACACTTATTTTTAAAAGAGGAGGCAGACGAGCAAGCGAGCCACCTGATGGTAATTGATCAGATCATCGCTCGTTTGATGGCTCGTTTCATAAAACCAAACTCGTGTTTTAAGGACTTTTAAGGACTCTCATTATGAATCAGTTACATAAACTACACTCTTTTTCTGAGTTCTGTGACAGCCGTACTTCGTAATTTCAATCTCTTACTATATAAGTTCATGAACGGCGTCGCTAGGTGTGTATCAGTGTATTTTTTATGTGAAGTTAAAGAAACAAGTGTAAGGTTGCGGCTCCACTGAGGCGGAGATGAGCGGAGCAGAGCGGAGTTGTGCCAATATTAACCAATAGAAGGCGCATGCGGTCACGTCGAGCTGGTTTATATTGGCACAGCTCCGCTCCACTCCGCTCATCTCCGCCTCAGTGGAGTCGCAGCCTAACTCGTGTTTATATGAGCTGTCACAGGACTCATCTTAGGTGAAAAAGAGTGTACTATTATATCGCGGCCTGTATAAGTCTATGAGTATGAATGACGAACGACACATTTATTAAAACTGGTTTAGCCTGCGAGAGGAGAGACTAGACTCGATAGACTTGACTTGCTCTAAAGCCATTGATTGATTGTAATGGTTTATAATTTCTCTGCACAAAGCGATGGGATGGGTAGGTAAAGACTAGTGTAAAAATATGGGAGAACGCAACATCTCAAAAATCTTTACACGTCTAGATCCTCGCAGGCCGCAGCGCGTCGGCGTCGCACTGTGGGACGAAAATCGGCTCTAGAGGACATAGAAATCAAAGTTCTCATTTTTTTAATTTTTGGATTGGGATTGGTTTCGTTTGCAGTTATAATGCTAAATTATTGTTCTGGTTGGATTGTGTTTGGAAACTGATGAGTTATAATTTTTTTCCTTAAAATTTGTATGGGACGGCATGAAAAAGTCCAAATATCTCTGAAACCGCAAGAGAAACCGTTATATCCTCGCAGATGGTAATAAAAATAATTATTTGTGATTTTTTGGCGTAGTGCATATTTCAGTCATAGCTGGGGTTTTTTTTTTAAAAATCGATGTTATTTTGTCTTTTTTTTTAAGTGCGTGGCGTATTTTTTTTTCAACTTATGTAAGAGGGGGGAGGTAGCGAAATGCAAATACTCTTCTTACATATATAAATAATTATAATAAATGGTAAAAAAAAAAAGTGATATAAGTAATAGTATTTTTTCTGTGTAACTATATAGAAATAAAAGTAAAAAATGTAAAAAAAATAACTAACCATAATGTGACTAAAATAAACACGATACATAATAATTTTTTTTAGGTTAATATATCGAACGAATGATCTATATCGGACTCATTTTGATATAGATCACACGGATCTGAAACCTCTCGTTCCAGTTCGACTTCCTGAACCGAAAATAATGACCTAGTTTCGGCAAAAAATGCCTGCCTTTTCTTCTTATCCAAACTAGGTCTTATTGCCGTAATATGAGGATCGGAGGATAATAGAAGCATATTCAGTATATTCTCGTTACAAGCTTGCCTACTCCTTTTTCTAGAATTATGCTCCCTGAACCTCCTAAAATCTTTATTTCGAGCTTCGGAAGCCTCTTCCGAGAGACTTCCGATGGGAACAATGGCGTTGCTGGCAATAATGTCTGCTCCATGAATTAATAGCTTATGCACAGTTGACGGCATATAATACCAATCATACATTGCTATGAACTTTTGAGCAGTCTTAAAGGTATATTCCTTAAATTTCATAACATCTATTCCTTCTCCAGATGTTATTGCTTGCAGTATTACAGCAAATCTGCGAACAAGTTCTTCATCCAATCCAGTTATTGCTGCAGTTTTTTCAGGAAACTCGAAGAACCTTCTTGCTGTATTGCCATCGTTTGTGGTACCCGATCCCTGCTTTACATTATCGATCAAAAGGTTGAGCTCTTCCTTGAATCGGTCTTGAACAACTTTTTTCGTCTCGTTCATTATTTTTTTGAGTTCCTCGCCTTTTGCAGCCCATTTTTTAAACCTCAGTCTGTAAGAAATGTGTAAAAGGCACTCCATTGAATTTATACGAGCATGTAGTGAAGATAACCCGAATTCATATAATTCTGTCGAAATCTGCTTCACTACAACTGAATCTAGCTTATTCATTTCGGTAGGCTTAGCCAAACACAAGTAACACGTAGCATTTGACTTAGCTTCCGATAGATAAGTACAAATTTTACCATCTATCATGGTCATCTTCAAAAGGTGTTTTATTTTAGCTGTATTGTATTCCGTAGGAAGTAGACCCTTAATTTCTTCTTCGAACTTTGATTTTAACTCCAAAACTACGGCTTTACTTTCCTTAACAAAACGGAACATCAATGGGCGACAATAAGACGGTGAGCAGGGTTTTGGATTCGTCCATAAAATGTCCTCACCACAAACCAATTTGAGTGGTGCTAATGATGCCATGAATATGCTCGAGTCATCGTTTTCGCCATCCATTTTTTGTTTATATTTGCTCTGGCTGGATGCACCATCAAAACCCCATTTCGATATCAGCGTCAACTCTTTGTCTTCAATATTAGATGGTAATTCTTTTAGAATCCTCTGCGTAGTCAAATCCAGTAAAGCTTGAAGTTTAATTTCAGCTGATGAATCCGTTATGGTTATAGCGGATTTCGGAGGGTAGCTTTGTAATTTCGCTGACTGAATCTTGTAGTATGATGGATAAAGATCTTCGGCTCCTTCTTGAATAGCTGACTCCCTTAAGGTCATGTATTGCCATTTAGTCAGCTTTATACCACGTAAAGACCGAGTGCCTTATCTGGTGAATATGTAACTGTAGTATTTGATTTCTTGATCATTTTTTGTATATTTGCAGCTGCTTCAGAATTTTTGAGCATGTACTCAATTACGGATGCTATATCTTCACGCCCACCTTCTTTCAAGAGTTTTGCCGCTGCATATGTTAATTCAGTTGAGTCTTCTCCTGTATAACTGTCGAATCTTCTCTTTTTTTGCTTGATTGATAGTTCTTCAAATGGTTTCCTGGATCGCATGGTCATTGTTCCAGTTGAAGTAGATGGTATCGAACATTCTGGTAAAGTAAAATCAGTCGTAGTTGACGATTCCAAAGGCTCAGAACACGAAGAATCTTGAAGTAGTCCAGGGCTGAGTAGATTAGTTTGTAGACAGCTGGGCCAATCAACATTAGCTTGAAGCCAACTTTCGTAGTATTTTCTGAAGTCTTTCGTATTCCGGTTACTTTTTTGCCATCTCGTAACAGCAGATCGAGTAAACTTTGTACAGAATTCTATAAGTATTTCTATTTCGTCTTCAGATAAACTGGAACCCAAACGTTGCACCACTGCTTCGAACAATACTTCTTGATTAAATGCCGGCTTCTTGCTTTGTAAAACGACAAATAGGTCCAAGTTGGTAGAAAAATTTGTCATTTTTAAATTTTAGCAGGAGTACAGATGTTCAGAGTTATACAGAATAATTGCGATTATCGCTCTTGGATAAATGTCTGGTCTATTTATTGATGTGAGCTAATGATGATTCCTTTACCACTTACTTCGTTAAGTAATCACCTACCTTATTACTAATGAATTAATTACTGTATCTCATTAAAACTTATTACTAATTACTCAAGAAATCATTACAAACTATTTACAACCAAAATAAATTAAGTATAATCCCATTACTGAATATAGTTCATTAAACATGCACAATAATCTCCTCATTACCGGAAAAAATATTTAATTGTATATATTTTAAGCGATCATAATAAATCAAATAATTGTTTGATTTATAATTTGAGTATAAAATATACAAAATATAAATATTCAAGTCTTTTATTGATAAAATAATCCGCCAGGACTAACAAAAAGTAACATCGATTTTTTAAAAAAAAACCGCAGCAATGACTGAAATATGCACTACGCCAAAAAATCACAAATAATTATTTTTATAACCATACATACATACACATACATAAACTCACGCCTTTATTCCCAGTTTGGGGTAGGCAGAGCTACAGAATTGCCAACAACTCTAAAAGCTTGTTGATAATTCTGTAACCACATTTTGCATAATCAGGCTAAGATGATTTTTATAACCATCTGCGAGGATATAACGGTTTCTCTTGCGGTTTCAGAGATATTTGGACTTTTTCATGCTGTCCCATACAAATTTTAAGGAAAAAAATTATAACTCATCGGTTTCCAAACACAATCCAACCAAAATAATAATTTAGCATTATAACTGCAAATGAAACCAATCCCAATCAAAACATTGTAAAAATGAGAACTTCGATTTCTATGTCCTCTAGAGCCGATTTTCGTCCCACAGTGCGTCGGCATCTTCGGCGGTTATGTTACTATAACTACTACGCACTGAAACAAGCTCGTCTTTGAACAAATCTAATATCCTACCTGTCTGTTACACCTTTCTTCATTATTGCGGCTCGCCTAATGCCAATCAAATCGCCGCGTTCAATAGGCGCCAATAGTGTTTGATGCCAACCGATCAGTTTCTAATTAGGTACGATCACCAACTGCTAGAATACGTCCGTGTTAAGCCAACCAAGCGACAGCTCAACGCTTTGATGCCGGCGATGAATCGCCGTGAGATGAAGCTGATTAAGCAATGTGGTGTTTCAAATGCGCTCTCAATATTACAATTTGGAACCACCCCGGCAAACACCGTGTTAAATAACAGTGATCATTACAAATGAACGACGCGCTGGCCTGCTCGCCGCGCCGCGTCCTCGGGGAAATCACACGCCAGGAGGGTCCACCGGTGAATTAGTATACTGCTATGTTGGAACTTGTACATTGTCTGCCTTCATCACCTTTAGCGTCGTTTTCGAATATGTACATCCCAGTAGAATTCGGAAGAAACACTAACTTAATGAATGGAATGGACTTTTGATAATGACGGGTTCTATTAAATAACGTCAGATTCATAAAATATCTGTCTATTTTATTGTTTAAACGAAATTTAACTTCTTGGATAAGCAAGTCTGTAGGTTTTTCTTTACAAAAGGTGGAGCATAGTTTTTATTGGTTTCGAACTTTCGAACCGTCCCATCCGTTTTCCAAATTACCCGTTCCCGTTACTACCGTTTTGTTAACAATCCGTTTCCCGACATACGTGTTTCCCAAAATGTGCTTCTCCCATAAGATACATTTGGCTTAATATCCGTTTCCCAAAACGACCTAATCCCAAAATTGCCGAATCGCGACACTTTAAGCTTTCGTAAATAGGTAGCCGAATAGCTTTTAGTATGCAGTTTTAGACACTAACAACATCTCCGTACCCCTAGCGTGGTCCCTTTTGCTGTGAACAGTCTTTGATTGCTTTAGTCTTTGAACGGCAATAAAGGTATATGAGGATTTCCTTACGGATGTCGTAAGACACGGGTATTTTGAGCATATGGGTATGAGATATGGATCTTTTGGCTTATGGATGCTACGAGATCCGGTCATTTTGACATACTGAGGCGATAAAAACGGATATTTTGGCCAAACGGGTGTCATGACAGATGGATCTTTTGGCATACGGATTCTATGAGAACCGGGTGTTTTGACATAATAATGTGATGAGGGACGGGTATTTTGGACTACGGTCATTTAAGGAAACTATTGTTTTGGAACGGGTGTTTTGGTAAACGTACAGAACGGTCCCGAAACCATAAGAATAAACACTATACTATAGTATTTATTCTTATGCCGAAACCTTTTTTTTTGTCTCTTGTTAAGTGATGGTGGGGGCGTTATTATTAAATAACGCCTAATGTCGAATTTCACCAACCACTTAATAGACGATTAGAGTGTTGACAGCTGTCAAAATGTATGAACTAGCAGTCGATTAACAATGATCTTGGATTTTTATAAGTACCCGATTCCGCGCTCGCCCGATTCACTTTTGTAAAGCAAAAGAAGGAAATATTTAGGTAGAAAAGGATGAGTCGTTAAGGTAATCGTAGTAATAAACGTGTTGCTTAAAACGACAGCTTGCTAAATTAAATTAAAGGTATAAAGTTAATAAAAACGGAAGAAACGTAACGTTCAGTTACCTGTTGCATTGGTTTTTTGATTCAATAAAAGAATTCATCCAATATAAAATATGAAAATCTGCAAGTTTTAATATAATGCAAATTGCAGTTCCAGTAAGACAGCTTAGGGCTCTCTTTGGTTATTGCATCCAAGCCGTCAGCGGGCGGAGGTCTGGCGGGGCTGGTCGCTGCACTTTGCATATCGCTCTTCGAAATCGTGTTTCAGGTTTTCAACATAACGACGTTGGTATAAAGAGTGTCCATTGTGATTGGTTAAGGTAGGAACCACAAATTCGGAAAGAATGGAGTGATTTAAGCTTCGCAGCACTTCGTGTGTACCTTCGGGTGACCTCTTTAATATCACGTATCGCGCGCTCCATTTAGTTGGGTTACGCAAATACGCCGATCGATGGCTAGATTAAATCCGTAGCTAGTCATCAAAGACTCCGAGCCCCATTTATTTCTGACCTCTTTGCATTGCACGCCAGCTTGCATTACTTTTTAATTAATCCCGTTCGTCCGTTCCGTGAGCTTCATGTTCGGTTGTTATGCGAGTCGAGCGACACCTGACTCCTCGCCTCAGTTAATTTTAAACGTTGAACTGGCCAACATGGTTTGGCCACCGGTATTTACCAACATTATTAGTGCACGAGGGTTGTACGTAAAAGCCTCGGTATTGACAGTTAGATACCAGCAATGTCTTTTATTTTTTATCTGCTTTTTTCCTTTGACCAATGAACGATTGCATTTTTTTAAAAGCATTATGAGAAATACTTACATGGTGTATGATGTCAGTGGCAGCGTAGAAACTCTCGTGCGGGTCGGGGCGCTTCATCATGTATGGCCGAGGGAATTCCGGGTCTTCGCAGATTTCTTTAAACAAAAAAGGTTTAGAAGAAAAAGCTCTTAAAAAATCGGGTATGTTATTAAGAAACAAAAGTTGGTTTCACCACACCCATTTTTGATAACATTTCATGGGTGGAGTTCAACTCGGTCGCCACTATCGTGTAATAAATGAGCCATCATTATGGTGACAAAACTATAACATGACAACACAAATATGGTTTTATAAAGTAGAATAGAGCTTTCATTCATTTAAAGTACCTTTAAACTTAAATTTATAAACATCGAACTTTAGTTAATGTAAATAATTAAATTTCATTTTCATGTCCCATACTCTGAAAGTAGGCCTTTGTTTATCTTAGAAGCGCTAAGCGGGTTGAAAGTGATACATGTCCACCCTAGGGAAGAAAAGTAATTTGAAAAAAGAACCTATAGACCTGTGCAGTAGCAGAAACCTATGCAGCCTCTCCGTAGTAAGATTATTTAAAAAAAACTAAGTTTGTACCGAGCCATGGTAAAATCTTATACAGCCACTCTTTGGTAAAACTACCGAATCTTACTTTTTTTAAGTTTTATTATCAAGTTTCAGAATAAAGCACCATATATATATTTAAATACATTTTTATTTTCAAATTAACTTTATTTTTATAAGTCACTTTTTATTTAATTCCTATTTGATTATTTGCAGATTTTAATAAAATAACCGCGTCAAAACTGCACCTAATAAATAACCCTTCATCGCAGTCGAGTAAAAAGGCCGGCACTCTGGTGCTCTAAAAAAAGTTTGTGTCAAAAACAAGAGCGGGAAAACAATCAAACGATCTTCATTAGGTACCTATCTAGTTGTACCACGTAATATACTGTGTTCACTATATTTTTCATAAGTTATTAGGTAGGTACTGTTATTTCAATGAGTTCCTCGTCTGTTTCAGAAAAAGATTTAACGCCAGATTTGATTAGGGAATAGGTTTAAGCAGTGATGGAAAATCTTCTAATCGTAACTAAATTTTTTTTAGTTTCCTCATAATCGAAATGAAAAGTAGAGTGTTTAACTCGGGTGAAAGTCACCATTTATTTCAGACTCGAAATCATAGCGCTCTCGCTTTGCTCCAGCGCCAAAATATCTCGTGTGATATAGTATAGGTGCCTTTAGTACCGCGCCGGCCGCCCTTCCGCCAGGTGCACCGAGTCAGGGTGCAGCGGAGCTTCGGCATGTATTGGTTTTCCGACAAACGTATCGGTGCTTGGCGAGGCGGACGCGCTTCCGATTCAAGGATAATTCATAAATAAACGCCTGAACTGTTTTAATATTTGATACTGGTTATTTAAAGTTAGTGACTGTATTTTTTTGCTTTATTTGATTAAGTTATGGAACCTGCATCATCTACCGTTAACACGTTCACTGTCGCCATACAAACTTATCTGATAATGTCACACGTCCAAGTGTGCTTTGAGTTTAGGGACACGGACTTATCAATGTAAATCCTAATGTGGAGACACGGACTTGTGTTACCTGACATCGTGACCCAATTGTGGAGTCATTTGAGGCTGTGAATCCATTTTGGAAGCACGGACTCTTGAAAAACAGGTGCATATGACCCATCTCGGACAGGGAACGTGTTATAACAGTTTTATAAAAAGTGCCCTCTTTGAAGGAACCTGTTGGTCTCAAGCTATATATATCTACTCATGATTATTTGACGGCGCTCTTAAAACGAAGGGTAGAATACAGATCAATCCAGACTGTAGCATGTTCGCTATTTCCTTCAATGGTGTATCCGTGTCCGTCGAAGATAGCAGGCGAGCCCGCCAGCCATTATCCTGCTCTGAGGGCGCATCATCTTTTCAATATGGCGCCTGAACAATGGCTGCCCTTCCGACCGGATGTCCGCCCGTCGTAACGAGCTCGGCCCTCTATCTCGGTTTTCTTTACCACTAATGTCTGTGCTCCTAGGTTCACTTACAGCGAACAGACAATAGCGAGAGACTACTGGAGATCCTTTAGGAATCCACTCACAATACATTGTACGTTTTATTTAGATCCTTGTCCAAATTTAAAAAAGACAGTACTTAAGTAAAATTAAAGTCTAACTATATTAAACAAGCCGAGTTATATAAAATACCGTTAGGTTTGTACAATGCATTGATATCGAAGAAAAAAAGACCCGAGACATGATAAAAAAAACAAATTTACATGAGACCCTGTATTTCTGAAGTAAATGTATTATTTTTCGGGAGCAATACTGGGTACCACAACACTGAAGTTAGATACAAACTACTGACATTCCGCATACGAGATGTCATGTGTGCGCGTTCTTACCGACCGCGCAGTCTAACACCCGTATTTACAGTCAAGAAAAGTAATTACTTGAGTATTAGTAATGTCAAAAGTCATATAAAAATCGTTACTTTAGTCATTACTTTTACTCAAGTAATTACTTTTCTTGACTATAAATACGGGTGTTACTCTACCGTACTCTATACCTATCTATACAGCTTTTGTTCACGTCTTATAATAATTAAAAGAAAACCCATAATTGTTTTTGCAAGATTATCAACCACATGATTATATTTGTGTAACTTAAGTAGATGGCAACACGGACGTGATCGCCGATTTTTTTGTTGTTCAATAAGTTTTAAGAAATGTTATTTGTATTTGTTTTTTTTTATGTAGTTTAATTTGTTTAATTAAAATCTTTGAAGTCATGTCCACATTATTGCGAGTAATGACGCCCATTTGTCCAACCTCTGATCATTATTGTGTAGGTACCAAAGCTGATTATATAGGTACAGTCACCAACAATGATATATTATCCAACATTGGGCCGAAACATATCTGACACGCTCTTATACCTCTAGTAATAAAAAACCTATATTAATAAAGTCAATCGATTCTAGTCTAACAAGCATAGAGTAAATTTAATATTATTATTTAAATTTACAGATATTTAAAATCAGAGAACAATCCAATTTGTCAAAGTCATAAACATATATACGTTCCCAAGGCGACAAAAATATCAAGTTCTCGTATAAATAATAAGGTCTATGTTTACATATATATTTGGCGCGTGGGCCGTATAGATATTAGTGCTTTTGACTGGTACGTAAACTTGTTTGAAAGCATGAGACCGTTTTATTTTAATTAAAATTTTCGCGGGAGGTAAGAGCGCCCCGCCAAGTACCTGAGGAAAGTAACGATCTAGGGGCGAGTGCACTCGGAAACCCGCGAGTGCAGTGGAGAGTCGTCGAGGGTCGTGGGCAAGCCAACTAGCACTCGGGGAAAACACAGTGTCGCGGCAACGATGCTTAGTGTTTCAAGTCATAAACGGCTACACTTTTTCTAATCGTAACTACGAGCATGCTCAGCTTGGAAATTGTAAGGAACCATAATTAGTCTGATCACAGCTGTAATTTTTTTATGAGAAAATTAAACATGTTATTAAGTATATTGTAGCTTTATTGACAACAGTATTTTTTAGAAGGCTGACTATAATGCTAGGATTTATAGCCTGTACAGAAAAATAAAACACTTCGCCATATTGCGGAAATTATATGAACTGTCATTTCTATTGCAATTCACCAAACACTGATAAAAAAAGTTTTAGTGGCGACCCCATTACAGGTTATTTATTTATATTTTTTTCTGGTCTGGCTATAGGATTGTAACCATAAGAACCGTGCATTACGCCGACTAATAATAAGCTAGGTAACATATCATGGAACGGGCGGGAAAATTATTAACAAGAAGAGACTCTAAAAGTTAATAAGCAGTGTATTAACTAATTGGCTTCGTTTTAAATTAATGGAACTTGCAATCATGTTGTGTTGGTGATTAAAATTACCCTCTGGTATGATTCTAATTTGGGAATAAGTCAGTTTAACTTTACAATTTATTTTATTTTTTATTATTTTAAACAGAATAAAGGGGTAACTAAGTTTTTTATTTTCTGCATCATGTCAGTCAATCAAAACACTGGCATTAGCAACTCATCATCGCCTTTACCTCAGTTTTGGCTATAAGTGTTTAGTCGGTTATGATCGCTTCAGTGTAACAGTTGGACCGGTCAAAACGACACTCGACCCTTGGTTTTAATATTAAAAATGATTTGTTCACTACTGTTTACAATTAGGGTTAGACCCTTCTATGTGAATTAAACATTAACCAACATTATTACTGCTTGACTTTTTGTTATTTTATGGGGTATTTTTTTACATGTAACAAGGACGCTGAGTTAGGGGAGAGTCACTACGTACCTACTTGGCTGGTGCACTACCGTGCGATTGGTGAACACATGCTAAAGGGAAATCAAAGTCATTGCAAAAAATAACATTGACGATTTAAGGTTAAAAAGCAATAAAACTGAACTCAAGTTTGCCTCCAAGGTCTGTAAAATGGTCATTTTTACTCTGTCGCGGTAATTTTGCCGTAAGCAACATTCCTACAAACAGATCCTAGATAACACGATGATAATTAGCGACACAATACCTACTTTTCCAAAATAATGATAGAATGTCATCGTAAAGATTGAAAGAGTACTAACCGTTGTATTCATTTTGATCGTGTGCGGCGTGCTTGTCGCGGCGGCCAAGGGTTTCCCTCCAGATGTTATACGGCTCCCTATAATCCTCATCGACGACTGAAGGCCTATACATAAATGGAAAATGTTAATTACTTTTTTCGTCACAGCACATAGGGATATATTTTATTTATTAAAGGCATTTTAGACAAGGAACGGTGAAAATTAAACAAGGAAGGTGGATGAAGTTTTGTACCTGAGCATGTGGATGGGCGGACAATTAGCAAGTGCTAGTGCTAGCCTTGGAGCCCTGCGGTTGTTCCTCGCGTTAGAGTTGCCGGTGCGCAGCGAGGGACAGAAGGGTTTCTTGAGCATGTTGGGGATCCTGCGGCGCGTACGCTTGGCCAGCAGCAGCGCGGCGGCGGCAACGCACGCCCCGCCGCCCACCAGCGCGCCGCACGCCAGCCCCACCGACACGCGCAGCGACGACGGCCGCTTCTTGCGCGACGACGGCGGCATATCCGTGCGGTAGTACTCCTCCAGGAACTCCGCGGACGCGTTCACCACAGTAGGAACTGCCGGAAAACAATTCTGTTCAGACTCACTATACAGGAACACCTTTTTTTAATAGCGGTAGTGAAAACTGTTATATGTAAATAGTGTTTTCAATCCACGACGTCCCACCCCACTACTAAAATTTCATACACTGACGCAACCTTTCTTATTTAAGTTCATAAATTGGTTTAGCACTTAAAGATGTTGCGGGTAACACTGATGTTAGCAATGCAGGTCATTTGCCTTCGGGTTCTGCACCCGTCTCAGAGTACCTATAGTTTATAATATGTGTGTAGAAACTGTATGTACTTATGCAACTGTACATAATAAAGTCTTAAAAAACTCATGAGGTCTTATTGTGTGTGTGTTTTAAGACGTCCTATTATGGTATCCGTTAGGTACATAAATTACTTCTTACATTGGTATATCAAGAAGCAGAATACGACGACATTTTTTTTTTTTTAAGAACAAGGACCTTTTTTCCATTTTGCAAATAATATTAAACTCTATAGAACAGTTATTATTTTGATTCTCTTTGACGTAGGAACAAGCTTCACAAATGTTTACTTAATGAACATTAAGTAAACATTTGTGAAGCTTCTTAACGAACTATTGATCTCCGTGACTTACCCAACGCATCTATTTTTAGTCGGGAGAGCTTGCTGACAACTAAACGTATTGCGAGAACGAAAACACCGCCTTCGTCTTAGACTAAGACAATGCGAGGAAATGAATAGGTGTCGCGCGCAGAACTAATTGTTGGGCTACAATGGGCGCACCGGGCCGTCCGGGCCGGCTCTGTGCGGCGACAAACACCGTTACCTACTTGTACTTGCCGTATATTTACTGTTGGCCTGATCATTATTACTATCTTTTGCGATCAAGCCGTACATTACAACTTTGGACAACATTTAACTGGTTGCTTGGTATCTGGTGTAATTAATTAATAGCTATACTAGTATTTGCAAGTAGTAACATGCCCGTCCCTGTCCACTACAGAGGGTCAGATATAGAATTATGCTCTTGGAGTGCACAATGGTATAAGGATTCCGATCTGTCCATTTTATAGAAGTCCATAAGGTGCTCATCTCAGCGCTGTGGTAATCATTCCGTATCCGTATCCGTATTCCGTGGTCCGTAGTCAAATAAGGAACCCTTATAGTTTCACCATGTCCATCCGTCCGCCCGTCCGTCTGCAGCTTAGCTTAGAGACTCATAGTTCTAAACATGTTATTTAGCATGAATATACATAATAGTCACGCCGACCAAGTGGTAAAACATAATCTAGAAAAATATTTTATTTAGGGTTTTTTAAGAGCTATCACTCAATGTTATAATGTAACAAAGGAAATACCTTGGCTTTACGTGTACGGGTACACTAAAAATTTTGTTTAAATATTTTATTTATTATTTATTTTACAACTATTTCAAATTACAGGTTTGTAGTACCAGGAATCTCTCATCTAAACGGTAAGGATTTCTAGTTTGACTTCGGAACCCTAAAAACAGATCCCTTCCATTTTTGTGCTGTCGTAATCGGATATTCTATAAAAAATGGCACAGCGTTTTTACAGACTTGTTATGTTGTGTAGGTACAGACAGACACCGGGAATTTAATATTCAGACGCGATAGAAACAGTTTAAAATCGTTTTAATAAATTTAATACTAATTGCGAAAACCAACAAATGTTTGATCAAAATTGTTCGAAGGTTAACTAGCCGAAATCCTTTAAGTAAAAGTTTTAATATTTTTGTGATATATTATTTTTCTGTAGGTACTGTCGGCCTTATAAAGTACCTGCATAATTTAGTGTTGTCACTTTAACGTCACTTTTGGACTGTTTTATAATAATGTACTTTTATTGTATGCATATGGATACATTTTTAAATTTTATTATAATATTCTCGTACAGTTAAGACCATTAAGAAAATAAACGTTTTTAGGGTACCGTAGTCATACAAGGAACCCTTACGGTAGGCGTCCACGTAATCAGTTGTCGGCCGAAGTATGTTCGGGCGTCGTCGTCCAAACTCGGCCGATCGAATCAAACGTATGTAAAGGACGACGACGACGCCCGAACATACTTCGGCCGACAACGGATTAAGTGGACGCCTACCGTTATAGTTTCGCCATGTACGTCTGTCCGTCCGTCCGCAGTTAAGCTCAGAGATTCTTAGTTCTAGAAAGCTGTTATTTCTTATATACATATTAGACACGCCGACAAAGTGGTAAAATAAAATCATGACAAAAAAACCACTAGCAATAATATATTATTTAACATTGGGCGCATAAATATCTGACACGCTCTTATACCTCTAGTAATAAAGACGTTAAGGGTTCCGTTTGTGAAATATTAAGTGCAAATTTTTAGGGTTCCGTACCCAAAGGGTAAAAACGGGAACCTATTACTAAGACTCCGCTGTCCGTCTGTCTGTCCGTCTGTCCGTCTGTCTGTCACCAGGCTATCTCATGAACCGTGATAGCTAGACAGTTGAAATTTTCTCAAAAGATGTATATCTATTGCCGCTATAACAACAAATACTAAAAACCGAATAAAAATTATATTTAAGAGAGGCTCCCATACAACAAACGTGATTTTTTTGCCGTTTTTTGCTAATGTTGTATAGTTAATGGTACGGAACCCTTCGTGCGCGAGTTCGACTCGCACTTGGCCGGTTTTTGTTAGAGTCGCGTCTCCCTCTACGGCCAAAACTGCAAATACAAAACATCTGAAAAATATCTTAAATGAAAGCACATTTATAACGAATTTTAAAGGAAAACTATCAAGACTACGTAGACTTGATCGGTTCCGGAGATGCAGGTGACTAAAGTATTTATAACTACTAAAATCATCAAAGACAGCTCCAAAGAACTTTAAATAAAGAATTAGCTCATACTAGTTGATTATTGACTAGGTACACTGAGCATGGTCAGACATGCTCTTGCCCGGTTTTTATTTCTTCTGTTCACAACTTAGTTTTACAACACAGTTCAAAACAACCGACATAGATTATAATACTTAGTAGCCTCAATATAAATGGCCTAGACAGCTTCTAGTCGACGCGCGACTCCGCTGCTCCGCTATTGAGGGGAACAATATAATCCAGATCAAAGATTGCTTTAATTACAAGTTCTTCGTTTAGCGGGCGACCATTTATCACTTAAGATGCGATTTTCTCAAAAGAGCTGTGGATTAATTACAGAAAGATAAAATTTGTGAAATAGCTGGAGGCTCGCGAGTGCTCTGAACAGATAAGGAAAGCCCGATGAGGAGTAATGGATCTATTAGCGTGCCGGGCGTCCGTGCCCTCCGGGGTGGCCCTCTTTTTGTTCGCGCGAAAAATCACCCAATCGTGCTTATGAATCTTCCTGTTCACTTTTTTCGCGCCCAAATTATTTGCCCGATTTATTTGTTTGTATTAAACATTTGATTCTGTAAACTGTTATGGATTCAGAGGATGTTTATTCCGGGAATGGAGTGTTGATTGGGACGTCGTAAAATGAGTTGTGAACGAAATACAAATAAATTATGTGCCATTGGTACTGACTTCTTTACTTGAAAGTGTAGTCGAGTCCGTAATATTAGATACCTAGTTAGTACCTAATTGACTAAATTGCTGACACAATTAAAAGTATATAAATGTGTTTAATTTCAGTTGGTGAGATGATTTCCTGACCTGACTTGAATGTGACCTCGCTGACGAGGATCCACTCGTGCTGGAACTTGAGCCGTATCATGACGTGCTGTGCGGTGCGGTTGAGCAACGGCACGCGCACCACGCGCGCGTGCTCCGACACGCGGTCCTGCTTCGGCTCGTGCGATATGTAGTCTTCCTGCCAGCGCTCGCCCTCCAGCGAGAAGTACACCTCCGCCTCCTTGAACAGCTAATGACCCAACAACACAAAACATACAAATTACTATCAGCATTTGCGTTTATTTCCTAACTTACTACTTTGTAACTTACCTGGACATCCTTCGTGAACATGTTGTTGGTGTGGATATCGACATGATAAAAAAGCCTTGTGCTGCTAAAATTAAATGTTAGCTCTACTTCATCATCTACTTGCATTGATTTGTTCCAGCCAACCCACCGCGTCCCTAGAAGAACATGGTTAATATAAAGTTTTGAATACAAAACGTCGCCTCCTCCGGGGCACGGGAATAGATTTGGTGAATTCAATCCGATAAAAAGGTTTTTACCCTGAGTATCTAACGGGTCCGGTTGCTCAAAATCATTAGGGCCGAGCAATGAGTCTGCCATTTGGCCGAGTCCGTCCAACATTTTCCCGTCGCGCAACACTCCATCATAAGCCAGGTCCTCAAACCGAGCCCCCCCGGTCATCGCCTGCATATCTCCTCCTTTTGGCGCGGAATAGGCAACAAGATTTTCTGCAGAAACACAGATGTAGTTAATTCGCCGCCAACAGGCGGTAGTCCTTCGCATTGCGACAGAAACAACCGGATCAGATATCGATCAGAATAAAACTAAAATGACGCTCAGCAACAACGCATTAAATACGAAACATTTATAAAAATACTATTCATATGATAATTTTTGTTTCAAACTCGCATGGACTTATTCGCGTCGCATGGGGCCCCGGGGTATCGCCAGCTTATTTAAACCTGTTATCTGTTGTACCTACGTTTCCACAGACATCCGTAGAGTTCAACCCTCATGCACGCGGTCCTGGGGTGGGCTGCGTATGGAAAAAAACGGACTTTGGACGCGACGAACGGCGCCTCCAGGATCGTCTTTCGGGGCGTGTAGGTGTTGACGTTCCCGGGGATCAGCTGCAACCAGACGTAACCGTCACTATTACTTTACCACTACAACTATTGGTAGTTTTGGGGGGTTTTGTTTGCTACTTCAGAGGGTTGGCTTTTATATTGTAGCATGTACATACTCAGGGGCTCTATTCTACTCGGGCTAAACCTAATTGCTTTCGACATTTTATCATATTGTCGATAGCACTTATTTACTTGAGAATTGCGATTACGCACATAAAAACAAAACAAAGACAATACAAGTAGGGACAAAGTAGACCAAGGCCCCGGTACGTGTAATTCAGATACATTTAAATGAATTCTTGGTAATTCATAATCCCGCTTCTACTCGTAAGCATTTGGAGATGAAGAGCACGCGTGTATCACCAGGCGACAGCTAGTGTAAAGTTTCTCCGCAGAGGGACTAATTTCATGTAAGTCGAGCCCGGTGTCTGCGCAAGCCGAGCTTTAAAACTTTTACATTTAATGTCAAAGTTCTAAATATGCTTAACGCCGTTTGTTTACTAAACTAAACTAAAGATGTCTTTTTGATATTTGATGATATAATTAATAAAACAAAATGTAAAATATTTTTTTGCGTATGAATCAATTCTTAAAATATACGAATCAAAGTAGTAACTAGGCTGAATGTATGTAATACTCGCGCCAACTTTGAACAACTAGAAATGCAGCTATATTAAGTTATTAAATGTTTAAGTAGTTGCATCTTCTCCAAAACCTTGACAAGATAGATATTTGGCCGGGTAACGTTTGAGCATAAGATTTTAAATGAGCAGTTTTTAAACTAATTATCATAAGCTTATTAAATCTGAACATATTAGCTCTAAATCCTGAAATAAAGATAACATCAAAGAGAAGGACTTAGTTACTAAGGAAGCGTTTTTCAAGAATCTTTGGTTTTACTTTCATAAAGATAACTAAATTTGCTACAATTTGAGCGCATTATGTCCATTGGTTGCGGAGATACATCAAGTCGAAGATGGGCAATGTGCGCAGAGCCCGCTCCTCAGACTGCTTAAAATGGTGACTTGCAAATGCAAAAAGAGGTTGCTTCGGGTCGTGCACTTGCAGACAGGCTGGGCTCAGGTGCTCTATCCTATGTTCCTTTTGCCACGGGAGAAATTGCAACAACGCCATCCCTATCGTCCTGGACTAGTAGGACGAGGATGTGGACGACCCAACACCATGAGCCAACCCGCCTCCACTCCAGAAAACATTATCCCTCTTCCCCCACTCCTCCCCACTGATCTAGACTGGATGAGACCTGGTCCTTCCAAAAGGACGAAAGTCTTAACTGTTTTTGCTTGACCGTGTAAATAGTACTATTTTGGTTCCCCTATGGAATCCCTAATCGTCATTTGTCCTAATGCATCGTTTGTCCGAATTTTCATTTATCCTAAAGCCATTTCCGCTTAAATTTTTTTTTTTTTAGTGTTGTTATAATACAACCCTAACCTAATCGAACCGGAGATATAATTGGAAAACTTAAAAAGTTGCCTGATTCATATGAAAACCAGTTTAGGGCATATGAAATTGCATATGAGTTAGGGATTCCGAGGGACACCCTACTATTTTATAGTTTAAATATATGTTTGCTGTGTTTTTTTATGTTTACGTTTATTTGTTTTGAAACCATATAATATTATCTACAATAACAAATTTACACTTTTTGGTTTCCTTTAAGAAATACATTCATACATTATTCAGAACAATGTTTTTATAATTTAACCAAAATGAGATATTTTAATAGTTTTCATATTTTCGGGAAAACTATGAAAGCTAAAGGTACTACTTTAGTATTAAATTGTACACTAATTCTTGGCTCAACTTTTATTCTAGGACTTTTTACCAGTACGTAACTTGGAAAATTAACATAACACGAAAGTTTCATTTTGTTGAAAAAAATGTCAGTCTTTGACTAGCTGTCTCTCCGCAACTAATAGACTTACAGTACTCAAATTAGACTTAAATTGTAGCCAATTTAGTACGCTTTATTAAAATAAGAACAAAAATACTCGAAAACGTTTCCTTTATATAATTATTTCGAGCAAAACTGAAACAAGTGCCTTAAATTTTCGCAGTTAACAGATCAACGTGGAAGTATATTCATTTCTTTAGTATATGTTTATTTGAAGCCATAATTATACATCTAAAATGGTAAATTGACATTTTTGCACATTTTTTTTAAAGAAAATCGTCCCAAAATATTCAGTACAATGTTTTTATTATTTAGCCAAAATCCGAT
The DNA here is from genome assembly GCA_946894065.1 of Acleris literana. Classification (NCBI taxonomy): domain Eukaryota; kingdom Metazoa; phylum Arthropoda; class Insecta; order Lepidoptera; family Tortricidae; genus Acleris; species Acleris literana. The sequence goes on along the minus strand of OX335668.1, from coordinate 74,875,013 downwards.
ATTTACTATTTTTTTGTTTTGGATGGAACTATGAGGCCTAGAGGCACCATTTTGATAATAAATTGAGGCTAATTCAATTTTCTACAAATTCTTATGACATGACTTTTACCTAGGAGCATTATTTCAATCGGTATGTATCTTCGAAATAACCCTGCCAACACATTTTCACTTTTTGAAGAAAATTGCCCATCTTTGACTTGCTGTTTCTCCGCAACCAATAAACATAATGTGCTCAAATTACGCTCAAACTGTAGCAAATTTAGTTATCTTTAGTAAAGTATAACAACGATACTTGGAAAAACTTCCTTAAGAAAAACCTCCTTCGAAAAAACTGAAACAAGTGCCAAAAATTCGCAGTGTTTCGAGCACCATGGGGGTAGCACAGGGTTTTCAGGGTTGCAAACTTGGATGTTAAATACTCACTAAAAACATATAAGCAAATCGTAGTTACATGCGGGTTTGCGATGTTTGCCTTTTTTGTGTAGTTATAGACTGGGCTGGGCAGGTTACTGCACGATGAAAATAATGTGCAACTAGTCCTAACTACCCATAGTTTGAAGTGTCGTAACTCAGTAATTATTTAATATATCAAAATAATTCAAACTAAACTAATTCTCTCTTAAACCCAAATTTTAGGAATTATTTAATGAGAACTGAAAACCTTTTTCATGGATATGGCACAGCCCGCGGTAGCAGCCCAAGGTCGAAAACTTGGATCTTTAATAAAAGACTACCTGTTTAAAATACATTTTTACATATAAGTAGTATTAAGTAAATAGAGAAATTAATCTTATCTACTTTTGAATATTTAAAATAAACCATACTTTGTAAACTTACACTTTAATCTCAATAGTGGTGTTTCCAAACAAACAAACAAACTGAAACTAACAACATTTGAAGCTGATTGTGGATTTTTATCTTTAGTTGACTATCATAATGAGATTCATTACACCACACACGCTTAATTTAATAACAATAGCCTAACTGTATTGCTCATCACCTCGACATAAAGGCACGGATGGACCTTAATTGTTGGGGATCCTATCCAGGCACTTCATCCTCAGTTCCACTCCACATACATTTGGATGAGATACTTGCCGTTGAGGAGTTCTGTAGGTCATTTTGGTCTGTATTATCAGTGCCACTTTACCAAATGATGCAATCGGAACGTAAATGCTTAAATTATAGGTACTAGTGTATAGCAAAATTTACTCCTGATCTGAAAGTACTTTTATACTTTTAAATAAAACTAAAAACTGATCAGTTAATAAATGACGGAGTTCCGAGACAGCAAACATTGAAAACTTCTTTTGTTTTCGATGTCTGTTTAAAGTTATAGAAGGAAGATCACGAACCCTGCTTCCATTGAAGTCCTTGTATTTGACCCAGCGGTTGAGCGCTGTCCGCCAGTACTCGACCGAGTAACTCTCTACGAACTCCACCCCGACGGAGTTGGCGAACCGGCCCTGGGACTCCGTGCCGGTGACCAGGTACTCGCCCCGCAGGTCTATCTCCAGGAACTCGCGGCTGCTCGGGGAGATCAGCCCGTTGGGGCACCACGCGCCTCCGCGCAGCTCTGTTCTTATCCTGAGAAAACACACATCAAGTCACATGACTTACTACATACCTACAGGTTTAATTTTACAATTATCTTGTATCCAGTGCTACGATTCTATCTGTTCGTTCACTTTAACGTCAAATATGAAAACGAGTAGGTAAACCCCAGGTTAGTGGCATAAACAATTAGTACTGAAATTTAGAACATGATCGACTAAATAATAGGTTATCTACACCACTCTGATTACGGCATATAACATGATTAACGGAAAAGTGAAATACCATTCGAGCTTGTAATAACGAAATAAGTCATTATAAGTCATAAGCAAATAACTGTTACAGTAATCCTACTTTTTAGTTCCTACTTTCCTACTACTTACTACCTACAACATAGTATACCTTTGTAGGTTATAAGTAAACCTTTGTAGGTAAAAGCATACTTGGAATGGCGCGCAAAATATACAACAAACTACCACAGGATATTGTTGAAAGTAAAGAAAATTAAGTGCGAGTTAGTTTTAAGACAAAGTTTAAATCGCTTCTTGTTGAAAAGGCCTATTATTCTGTGCCAGAATTTTACATGATACTATTCTAATATATTGACAAATCATTTATATTTAAATACATAGTTAATACGTAGGATAGGCATGTTGCATGCAAATTTATTATAAATAGTTTGATCATAATTAGTTAGATATAGTCAATCTCATTATATGAAATTAATAAATGTAAGTGTAGTTAAAATACTAGGCATGCTGCATGTAAAACGATGTAAATTTGTACGCCCCAAGGCACCTCATAGTGATAGAAATAATAAATGTAACATCTTAACTTAACTATGTTGGACAAATAAATATTTGAATTTGAATTTAATTTGAATTTGTTATACCTACCTAAAAATAATAATTGTACTTAATTATAATACAATTAAAAATGTAAAAGTTTGTGAGGATGATTGGATCTTGTCAACTACGCTTACATTGATTGGTGAAATGATTGAACGTTGAGAACGCTGGGTTAAATAGTATAACTTTTATCTTGAAAAAATAAATAGTCCCCTTGGAGATGACGTTAAACGAGTTTGCGGAGAAGGGCGTGAGCAAATAATGTGAAAATAATTACCAATTTTAGTAACAAAAATAAATTACCTACAATAAGTTTATTAGTTAACTAGAGGACGCCCGCGACTTCGTACGCGTAGGATTACCGCTACTCCCCCTATTTCTCCCGATGGTGGTTGAATTTCTAAAAATCCTTTCTTAGTGCTCACTTATATCATTAAAGGAACCCCTGTACCAAATTTTAAGTTTCTAGGTACGATAGTTTCGGCTGTGCGTTGATATCTAAGTCAGTCAGTTTGTTTTGCCTTTTATATATATATATAGATATTTAACATAACGTAATAAATGCTATTCGTTGGCCACGAGCCATCCTGTTTATGCACCCGTCTACTTATTAATCTAAATAAACGGGTCGTACGTCAAAAAGCTTCAAAACCTTAATAGCGGTTTTTAAAATGAGTAGCAAGAGATATCCAATTATGTTGGTCGGATTTTCGGATATTATTATTAATTGAAACTCACCAGACTCATTTAATTGCGGATATTAATAACATGTTGATGCACCCTGGTCGACGGAGGCGCGCGGAATTACCAAGGCAGGTACTCGTCGCATTCTGATACTATTGAACAACAGACTGTCGTTTCAGATTCATTTTTTATATTCATGAAGCATCGCTAGAAATTCAAGATTTCTTTTGATGATTAACGACGGGCTTAGAACGTCTGACAGTAAGTATACTCCAGTAAAACGGTATGAAAAAAAGTGGTAGGTATTTCGCAAAAGGTCGGGTATCCGTCATTTATTGGAATGTCATACAGGCAGAAACCATTATTAAAAATCCAAGTTTTGTGGCTACTGATGATTAACTATGTTTCAAAGAATTACGTGTGAATTTTATTTTCTTATCATTTGATTATGCTGCAAAATAGAAATTAATTTTTTTATCTTTTATCTTTTTATCTGTCTTAACTGCTCATAATTGTATTGTGAGTGTCGGCGTTTCTCGGCGACTATTCAGTAGGTACCTATTTATAAATAAATATCAATTATCAAATTGTAACGCATTTCATCTTATTAATATCTATTAAATACTATTTAGCTCTAAAACCCCAAAGTTTAGTATTTATTAAATTAAAACTGGAAGGAAAGTCTTTGAAATGTTGGATGTCGCGAGTGAACCCGCAGCAGCACCCCGAGCAAACTTGCTATTAAGGCCTATACATATTCAAAAATTGCCGTTACCCGAAATGTTTCAAAAGTAAATGTATATTTTATTGGGCTAGTACCTACGTCATTTCGAGAGTGTGTCCAATATTGAACAAATTACCTAAATAAAATTAAGCTTTCTAGGTGATCAGGGTGAGTTGAAACGCCATAGTTTTCTAACAACTTTGACGGTTTTTTGCATTCACAAAATAGTTACAAGTACCTTTCGATTTCTTATTCATAACGACTTCCATACAATTAATTAAAGTACGAGTATTAAAGTAGTCGAAGATCACTTGAATCCTCCAAGAGATCTTCAACAAAATGTAAAATTGAGTTATTATTGGGCGTGCCTTATTAGTTACACCCCATATTTAAATAAGAAAACGTTCGCAGACCGACGATGTCTTTTTCCATTTACAACACTTATGATTTTTGCATAAATATAGGTTTGTTTTAATATTGCATTCGGGATATAGGAGTTCGCAGCTTTCATTAATGATTCAAAGCACGTTCCCCATCAGTCACCACACACCTTTTATCAACACATTGAGGTTGAAACACTTCCGCCTCCTTTTTGATAGTGTTGTAAAAGTAAAATATTGTATAAAACTTACTTATAACTAATTATTATTGTTATATCGCAGATTGGTTCAAGAAATCGACATTCATGAGGAAGTACATAAACTACTTGTAGAACAAGTTTTTTTGGTTTATAGTCCAAAAAATATAGTCCAAGTCAAATACGATTTTATTCTATGAAGATAGTACTCGTAACCGCTTACGTCAATTAATATCAATACATTTGTCCTTTAAAATAAGATTGGTTGATATCCCTCAACAGCCCACCGACATCATGGGCGCGACGGTAAAATAATATTTCAATCGCATAAAAAATGATCCAAAATGCTATAAGTAAGTATAGTTAACTTTGCAACTACAAATCCTAACAATTTAATAACATTATAAGTAATTAATTATTATTCACTTTAGTAATCCTATTTTTTAATGCAACGCATTTATTTTAGCATTTTTAGGGATGCCCCAATAAGGCATACGTAAGCTGTATTTTTTATCTATACATTAATATAATAAGTTTGTATATAACCGGTTATAACAGCACGTTATTACAATATAACATTAATACGAATATAATAATAATATGCAATTTATCCTTATTCATTTGTAATTATTTCTCTTCATAAGTTGTTTAATTTACAAAATACTCACTCGGCAGAGTGTTACCTATAGGTAAGTATGCTTGAACTTACCTTAAATCAAAATAAGCTACGTAAGGCTAACAAGCTTCTAACGTTAGAGCAATTTATATTGCTTTATGCAGGCTCACAAGATATTTAGATAAGAGCGATATTAGCCTAAGGAGGCTTAAATTAGTTTTGGCAATATTACTGTAAGTGCAAACAGCATTAAATGAGACTAATATTAGAGATAGTGAACTAAAGCCCCTTTATAATTGATACACAAATTCAGGCTTATAATAATAGCCTTGAGATTGTTCTAAGCCCAATTTTAGCTGGCTGGGATTATCATAAATTTGTTGAATTTTCGATCGCAATAGTTTCATATGTCGAGAAATCATTTTTTTTCTGAATTACTTAACTTTAGATGTACCTCTGAAACCTACAAGTTACTTTAGCTTTGTTTTATGACATCTCTGAAAAAAAATCCATTTATAGAACAACTTATGAAAATTCGATCCAAAAAACCAATAAAATTCTTTTATACGATTAATATTTTGTTCCTGTGATAAGCTGGTTTATTTGTACGAATATGTACAGTTCTATAGAGATATCAGCTCGTTCTGTTTTTGGAAATAATCGGTGTTGGTAGAGGAACCGCAATGTTTATGAAATCACTAATAAACAGTGTGGCGACTGCCAAGTAGCAAGCAAACCACTGCCTAAAAAAAAAGTCCGATACAAAGCGTTTTGTACACAAAGATAACTATTCCGGCTCCCTCGTTTGAATAATCGCTAAGAAGACACCTTCGAGCATAAGCAAATCAAATTAGTGCTATGTTTTGAGCAAATGTTGAAATATTCCAGTGTTAAGTAGGTTTGGGGAGAGGCTCGAGCCCCGCTTCAGTCCACCAGCCGTTTAATTTGAATACCTATCTTGAGTGCAATCTCATCACTAGTGAGAACAAAGCAAGCTAAACGCTGAATTAACGTAGCATTTGCTAAATCGCCTCTGACCCTATGTAAAGTGTTTCAGATGATAACGTTTCAGGATCCGGCTGTACTTACATCTTGTTATCTTTGGGGAGGAAAGGGCCCCGAAAGGCTTTTGGGATCACGCTCTACTCCGAATTCATATGAAATTTAAATTTTCTGTTAGTGAATTTCTCAAACGAGCGCCGAGCTCCGTTCTATTGGCTGGCGCCGAGCTCATGCGGGCGGCGGCTCGAGTGCGAGACCCTGCTAATTGCGGGAGCCGCGCGCGAGCGTGTCGCGATTCGCAATAATTGTTATAACTCGGCCGTATCGTTCCGCTCTATTGTTGTCTAACAATACCCACTTAAATGCGTAATATCCGTTCGCAAAGCGCTTTCTAACTTTGACAAGATCATTGAAAATACAAGAGTACATATATATAACAGATTTAATCCTTGATGCCATTATCTATCTATATGTAAAATAATACAGGTAACAATAAATATATAAAATATAGGGATCAACCGCGGATTTTTATGCGTAGAATAAGTTTCCCACTACTCCCGTTATTTTTTCCCGTTAAGGCTCAATTTTCCTTATATCCTTTCTTAGTTTACCCCTAGGCTACCCAACGAAGCTCCTTCCAAATTTCATTAGAGGACCGTTGCTTAGGCGGTGCGCTCTCTGTCGGTCAGTTACGGAAGAGTTGAATTTGTCAAGACAAAATAATACAACAACTAAGACTGAAACACGCAATGAATAAAATAGGGGCTTATGTATTATTTTGTGATTTATGAGCCGGTTGGCTGGAGGAGCGACTGGACAGTTGGCACTCACCGGGCGCTGAGCGGGGAGACGCTCTGGTCGTAGTTGGAGCTGGAGGAGAGCGACTCGTTGGCGATCATGCCGCCCTCCATGCCCAGCGGCGCCTCGCAGGCGCCCAGCTCGGCTGCAACAAATGAAACACCTATTTACACAACTGTCATTTGCAATAATGCACATTTTTCCATTTCTATTTATAGCGAGTCAATTCAATAATAACATATCGCCCAATTTACTCCCTTTGTACTACGCACTTAATTAAAATGTAATTTCCTTTGCCGTATTTATTTATAAAGAAGTACTTTCTGTACCACTTGTACGCATCAAGAGAGCTCCGTTTTTCTTTAATTAACGAATGTGTCTTCTCCCCGCCCTCGGGCAGCCGCAAAAACTACACAGATCGCCGGCATTCCGTTTGTAATGAGCCGTTGTTTCCTACCTCCTTTCGGCAAGTAACTTGTTTAAACCACGTTATATATGTAGGGCTCAGTGATGGTAAGGCTCTGGCAATTTACCAAAAATAAACACGATAAACCTAACCCTGCAACATTCGTTTAGTTTGTTAAATAGCGTCTCATTTAACTTAGGTACTTCTTAAACAGTTGTAGTTAAGTTTTATGGTCGTCGGCTTTTTAAAAACATAAACAAGTTTTTTTTTTTACGCATTGGTATACATTACATAGGGGAGAAGTGCGATGAAGGAGCCAGGTTTTGAAAGAGCCACTTGCATTTTTTCGGAAGTTTCCAAACCAAATTGCACAAGAAAGTTTATTAAGATTTAGTAACTTCTATTTCATATTTAATTTAGCTATTTGATTCAGGAATTGCATTATGGAGAAGCCGAGTCCAAATAATTGAAGAAGACCAGAATAAAGGACGATTAACGCAAACGGTTAAGGTTTTTAATTTTCGATTGAAGACTAATTATTAAGCAATATTTTTTGATCTCAGTATAGATTTTTCCATGCTATTTTTGATAACAGATATTATTTATTACTTTGACAATTTTTCAAATTCTTATTAATTAAAATACAATACGCTACTTTAAATTTAACGCAGTTGTTAGGAATATCATAAAATTGTTGTTAGAAGTAATGAATTGTTAAAAATGTTGCTTTTTTTAAATAAGAAATTATTAGAACAGTCTACTGTCCCTAAAACGAACGTCAAAACTGAGAGGGCTGATAGAGCAGCTAAATAGCTGTCGATTTAACCCCTATGTATGTATGTTCAGCGATTGTTACTAGTTTCGGAGATATTGGTAATTTTAATCTGAATTTTTGTAATTTTCCTTTATGTCCATGCCACGAAAAATCATTAATTTCACGTTTTATTTCATAAGTTTTTCCGTATAGCTTATGAAATAAAACGTGACAATATATAGCTTTTTAGTTGCTCTATCAGCCCTCTCAGGTTTAGCGTTAGTTTTAGGGACAGCCTGTATATGTTTTATAATACAGTACAATCATTTTTATTTTGCCTAATTTACAGATAAACTTTAAGTATCTAATACGTGGCTCTTTCAAAACTATTAGTGGCTCATTAAATCCCATTTTGTTATGAAAGAGCCAAAAGACACTTTTTTTTGAAACGGATATTTTACTGATATATTTATTGATTTTTGCTATTATTTGTATGAAAATACAAACTATAATAAATAAACCATAATTTAAACAAAAATTATCCGTATTTTTTTATTGAAACTGTATCTTTTGGCCCCGTTTAGTAAACTGGCACTTTCATCCCACTTCTCGCCTATATGTATGTAACCGAGACATAAAAGAGCTGGCCAATATTCGTGCTCTTGACTCGACTACTCTTGTCAATAAAGACTAAGTTTCGTGTGTTCTCATCTTCGTGCATTGAGTGAACATGCGACCGATTTGCAAAATAGGGAAAATTCATATTGTATTGTAATCTATGTATTTAAGTATTTATTTCTCTATATAAGTATCTATATCGTTGTCTAGTACCCATAGTACAAGCCTAGAGCTTAGTTTGGGGCTAGGTCAATAACGGCCTTTACACGTAAAGTTCGGACCGCGAGAAACGCTACGCGCCTTTCCAATCTTCGTTCCGAACCGTACATTTTTTACTATTTTACTATTACAGTAGAATTACGTACGGTTCGGAACGAAGATTGGAATGGCGCGTGGTCCTTCCCGCCATCCGAACTTTACGTGTGCAGGCCGCTAATTTGTCTGAGATCGTCTCTTGATATTATTTATTATTTAATTCAGGTTAAGTTTGGTTGGTGGTTTGCCGCAGTTGATTTTTTTCCGTTACTTTATTAATAGATGTCGCATCTCTTTGAACTTTTGAGTAATTGCTTATAACTAACTAAGTATACGGTGGGCGATGGGGCATGCATGGGTGGGGCCTTTCAGCCTTGGCTTTACAAAAAACCAACGTAGGTACGAGGCAAAATTGTACTAAAAGGTTAGAGTTAATATTTAATAGTTTACGAGTATGTAAAAACTCTGTATATCACATAAATGCGATAATAAGCCCGTTTTGAGGGTTGGTTGTTTCTAGGATCTTCGATTTACACCGCCTAAATTATAATACACGAAGAGCGAGCATATTTTATTTACAAAAATGCTAAAGAAGTTTTATTTAATTAAACTTTTTCCTTTTACTCTCAATTAGGTAGACCTGGGCGTGTTCGCCACAGGCGAAGTTAGCGAGCGCATCCCCGCGGCGGGTGCGCGGCGGCGGCTCGCGGCCGAGGCCCTACGCCCGATATTTTTGTTTGTTTTCGTGCTTTTAATAAAACGAAAATACAAATACGCGCATAAAGAGAAAATTCGCATTTGGTTAAGTGGATGGCATTCTTACATATACGAGGGCACAGGCATATTTATTTATTCATGTTTTTCGTACTCTCCGCTCTGTATCATGTTTGAAAACGTTGGTATAAAGTTGCATTTCTGTTCGATTTAATCAATTGCGTGGTTTTAAGTCACTTTTTACAGTAGGGTAACGGTTAGCAAATCCGGTTTTAATTAAGTCGAGACGCATATTTATTAATACTGAATGTATTAAGTAAACATGCATCGATATGTCATTTAAATCCGTGCTTATGAGGGTGCTTCTTATTTAGTCTTAAAAAGACACATTTATTCTGTTCTAAGACACAAAAAACTATATTATTACTTTTTCGCATTTTTTAAAGTAAAATGTAGGGGTCGCTACCAGCCAATTAAAAATTAACATCTACATGTTATCTTAAACATAACTATTATTTTCAATAAAAATAAACTAGGTTAATAATGTAGTTTTTTTGGATTAGGGTAGTCAAAAGAATAGTAGAGTAGACTATTGTTTGGGTTCTCCGTTTGTGATAGGTAATTACCTCTAATTTATTGTATTCTTCAGTCAAAAGTGGGGAGAAAGAGTGTTCCGCCTTGAAATAATGCGACGAATAGTTGCAATACCGTGTTTTATATTAATTTCAAGCTTTGACTCGTGGTAGCGACCCTTTTTTTATGGCAAGGAGAAGGCACGCGAGCACTCAGGCCACATAAAACCCAATAAAAAAACACGAACGAAATAGAAGCGAATGGCGGGTTACAACGGATATTTTTCAAAAGACGTTTTTTTAAATATAATAATTTCAAACTTTGACACGAGCTAGCGCCCCCTGAACCCCAATCGAAATCAAAGAGTAAAAATCATAGGTTTGTTTTAAAGGTAATATAGGTGGAAGCGAATGGCGGGCTGGCGCGAAAATTTTTTAAAAGTCGAAAAATAAGAAGCACCCTATAGGCCTTATACTGCAATTGTTTCAGAGTAAAAGTTTACAAGGTTACGAGTACACACTCGTCCTAAAATGGTCAAACTTTGAATTATTCGATGTTTGTTGAATTGGCAGTAAAAATTATTAATTATTAATAACTTTACTTACGTTTTGTGACTTTTATCTATTTAAACCTAATATAGGTTCTTATTCAGGGCACTCAGGAAATTTGGGTTTGTGCCATTTTTTGCAACGTTAATCAACTCAAATTTCATCAAATACGTACGTACGGCCTATTAAGTAATATCGATTAATTCAAACTTTGAGCATTTTGGGACGAGTGTGTTTTAACGAAATTAGCTCACTTGGAGAAACACTGCTGTTACTTAATAATGCAAAAATGCAAAAATGCCTATCTTAGGTAGGCAGTATTTGTTACACGATTTCGAAATCTTGTTTATCGGCGCCAACTTTTGAGACAAGATGCCACCTTAGTGTATGGTTTTTTAACACGTTCACTGCGGGACAAATCTTGAAAAACTTTTAACTGGGGCGGTTGAGATCGAATCAGCCCAAACCTAAGCTGTTTTACAGTGCGGGTGAGGTCTTATCGACCTCAAATTTTATTACTTACTTAGATCCTTCATAACTTTGCCAATATTAGGCTTAGGTGTTTTTTGTTATGTGGTCTTCATTTGTCAGTAATTGTTCAATATATGCTTAGCTTCGCCCTTGGTTCTGACCTCTGGTTAAAGAAAAAATACGTAAAGAATTTTTGAGATCTTTTAGGCCTCAAAACGCACAAATTTTTTCTGAGACTAGTGCAGGGAATGGCACTTATCGCTAAATTATCGATAAAAAAAATCATCATCTCGTCGAGCATCTTTGGTACAATAATATCTCAGAAATCGTTTTAGCCAATTTAATGCATATGTATCAGATTTATTATTTAGAGTTTGAGTCCCGTAAGGGCATTTAATTTTGTTATTACGAATATTTGTTCCTGGGTTATGGTTTTTTATCTATGTAAGTATTTATTTATCTAGTAGTTGTGTATTTGTATATTGTCTAGAGGACACGGTTTCTGAAGGAGAATGTACCGAAAGAAATTATGTGGTTTTCTCGCACCGTTGTAACGGAACCAGCTTCATCTTAAACTAATTCCATTACTTCACAAAATAAAATTATGGACGGTAAGAGTTATTAATTAATGGTTACAGCATCGGAAACCAATTAAACAATTGTTATGTAAAAACAGGAGAAATGGTAAGTTAAAATATTCAAGTTAAATTCAAAAATATAGTAAAATAAACTAAGATAATAAGGTTTCTAAGTCCTATTTTAAATGATAAAAATCCAATATTGAAGAAATAGACGAATTAACTAAATTATAAATATCTAAAGAAAGTCAAAAACAAGTCAAAATCAATAAAATCAAAAAAATATTAAATTAACAGGGAAAGTCAGGGTAAACAAGCATAAGTTTAAGAGTAAATATTGTGAGTATTGAGATAGGTAAACGAAAGTGAATCTTATTTGTCGATTGTTAAGTTAGATTTAACAAAGACAGCTGGGGAAAGGCGCAATTTTATCATAGACGCTGAGAGGGAAAACCTTACGATCTGGAAATGAACTTTAAATCTGAAGTCATAATGTTGAGTTTTGAAAAGTAATCCCATTGTCGAAATGGTCATAAAATTTAAGACTGAGAGGGGAGATGAAAGGGTAATATTATAGAATGATAAATGAATCATAATTTATTAAGGTCAATGACGAAATTAGCAAAAGAGTCCAAATGGAGTAGTAAAAGTTTATAAATATAGGTGGAAGGTAACTCGTTCATCTTTTTCTGAAAAACAGTGGAGGACTTCAGACGGGTGAGTTGTTGCCGCAACTTGGAGCTGGGGGTTATTTTTATTACGATTTTATTTGTTTTCTTTGTTTATAGGTGGTTATTTTATTGTGTTAATTAATTTTATGTAGGGAGTTCCTTAGGTAATAGCTTCTTTTTCTGGTCATCATTCACGGTCGTCGGACGGGTGAGTTGTTGCTGTTGGCGGGAGCTCGAGGCTATCTTCGTTGTAGTATATTTGGTTATCATTAATGAGTGTGTTTATTATCTAATTGTGTTGTTTCATCTTGTGTAAGGGATTCCGGAGGACAAGGGAGCTGCATTTCATAATTGCGATAAACTATTTAATGTATCTATTTTTTCCCTATAAGGTTCTACTTGTTATTTTTATGTGTATGTTTTCTTATGTGTTGGTTCATGGTTTTAACATTTTTATTTTTTTATTTTCCAGATCTTCGCTAAGACGCCGTACAGGAAATCTAGAAAGCTGAGATCCAGGCAGACGTTGATAAATTAGAAAACTACACTTACATTTTGGTTATGGGATGGGACCTGAAAGTTTCTACAATCAAGAAACAGATGGTTTTATCTCACTAACTGAGTAAGTTTGGAGTTTTCCGCGTAAAAAGGTCTGGCGCCTTAACTCGGTACGTCAGACAACGCTAGTAATACACCGCTTATTTGCATCATTTAAGGCCCGTTGAAATGGATCTGTCACCCGGTGGGTGGTGATGACGATACGTGGTGTATTCTTGGCGTTGGTCCCCCTTATTTATATATTTATATATCGACCGCCGTAGGTATTTTTCCCGCTCGGACGCCAACTAAAAGCTTTTATAAGCAGGCTGAAAGGCATTAGGACACTGGGATCTATTTTCCGACTTCGTATTTATGTTAGGTTTAGCTGGTCTAGAATGCTATCTCTTACACCGAAGATATCATTACATTACTCATACGTTTAACGTAATTGTAAAAGTCGTTTTGGGCTTTTAATTGACTTAAAACAGTAGATTAGTAGGAACTTAGGGAGTAGGAAGCTAGGAGCCTTCTATTACACCGTCGAAGAGCTTATAAACAAAGCACCATTCAAGTGTTATATATAGCTAGGTTATAAACTTATTGCTGCCATGTAAAACCAAACATAACTAAGGTAGCAATTGAGTTTAATAAATAATTTCATAGTAATTTATTTAAATTTATTTCCCTATAAAAATAAATTTAAATAAATTTCTCTCATAGTTAAACATTTCAATAAGTAATGTTCATATTGGATTTCAATAAATTTAGTTCATGAAATTTAATAATCTGCGGTAGCTTGGTTACTAAGAATGTCAAAACTTAGCTATCCTAATCACTAACTTATCTAGGATTTTATTAGTATGAAAAGGAGGCTTAAAACTGTAGAAAAAGCCATATTTGTATGATTTAAGTATGATAAGTTATCGCAATTTAAGTGAATTGGGCTAGATCTTGCTTTAAGTAACATAAGAATGTAATATATTTCTTGTCGTAGACTATTTAAATTTGAACGCGCGAGAATCAGTGTTTGTAGGGTACTTTAGATCCAAAAGTAAAACTCCAGCTAGATTGATTTATAAGATTCAATCAAGACAATTCGATTCGAAGAATGAATCTCATAAAACCAGTTTTGACCTATTAGGAGCAGATGTCTCCGAGTATGGAATTGTACCGCAGATAGGTATTTATTTTCATTCTCAATTAATAATAGTGTTGGATTTGGTTAGATCAGAAAAGGTCTTGAGATAGATATTGTACTAACTATAATGTTGGAACTAAAAGAATCAAGCTAGCTAGAGACTAGATCTGTACCAAATTGTACAAAGTTAGAGTGCAGATGGCCTACTTACTAATATTCTTATGATTCTTGAGGTTAAGACTGACCTATACTTAGCTAGTTTATTACTAACACGTAGAATTCAATCTAGTTAAAAAAACTAAATGACTTCTTTATCGCACTGTTTTACTAATATAGATAAACATGGATACTTACTTACACACTTAGTCAAATAAAGACTTAAAGGAAAATTAAGAGATATCGATGTAAGAGTTACATATTGAGATTATAACTTTATTGAAGGATAAAATATTATCCAATGACTATTTGAGTAAAGAACGCTCATATTATAGTTTGACCCAAATCTTCCCTTACTATTTACTACTGACTGACCATTGGAACATATCGGCAAGAAGCCTGTTCGTTCTATGGTGGAAGGCTATTGGAAAAGACTAAGGTTTGAGGTTAGCAAACCTATGGCGTAGGAGGGGCCATTCCCCACTGTAAAGTGGCCAAACCAACTCTAAACTTCTTAGATTTCCTTTATTCTAGACTTTGGTTTCCTATGTTAGACTATAGGTGCGGATTAACAAAAAGAATTTCTCTAAAACTTAATATTTTTTAGGATAATACTAAATTATAAGCAAATAGATTTAATTATCGTTATTTAGGTATAGTTGAAGGGTGTACTAGATATAGCTAGGACTTATATAACACTGACTTAATGAATTCTAGAGTTACTATAAATTCATAACTAATGGAATCTTTTAAATTACTTGACAAACACAAACCAAAACTAATTTACATAATTACGAGTATAGGTTGATAGGGATAGGAATAAAGTTAAGTAAACTATTCTGAACTTTTAAAGTTAGAGTTATTAAGCGAAATTAGGTAATTGATAAGGCTTACTTACGGTGAGGAGTAAGATAGACGGTTATTAACTGCGTTATAAACTAGGAACGTTTAATATGGGTGTCTAAGTTAATGATTTATATAGTTATATGTAGTAGGTATTAGGTGCTATTAGGTTCTTACAGGAGATATTAGATACGAGGTATTAGATACTTTCAGGCAATTAAGACAAATAAACATTCCAATATTAGGGAACCGTATGATTTCCCCTTTCTCATATAGAGGGGCCATCATAATTCCATTTCAATATATATATATATATATATTCAGATTTAACTCTTCCACGAACTAGTCGGATAAATAAATTAATTCAAAATTAAATTATTTTATGAAGCACTAATTAGATGCTATTTAACATTTTAAACATATAATCTACATAAGATTTTATTTCTATTTAAATTACCCATTCTTATGTTAAGTAATAAAAATTAAACGTTTTTATTCTAAACGCTAGTAAGGAGACTATTAAAGTTCTTCATAGCTTTTTATTAAAATACTTAAATAAAATATTAAATTTATTCAGATATTATTAACTGATGTAGTAATACTAAAATTCATTAGAACATTCAATATTCTAAAGAAATAAAACCTAAATTTGAAACTTTTAATATGAGTAGGATGATAGTTTCCTAGAAATTGTGTCAAAAATACAATTAGGAAATAATCCCATAGCATCTTCTAATTGTATTCATTACTAAAGTAAAATAGTTTATCTGGGATAGTTAGTATTTGAAATCAGGTTTCAAAGCCTTTTAGTATCTTATTTAAGACAATTTATATTTAAATTTAAATATTTACTCCTTGAACGATGAGTTTTATTTAAAACTAGCTTCTGCTCGCGACTTCGTCCGCGTAGAATTAGTAATTTTGCCATTCTACGGGAACAGTAATTTATTATTCAAGATAGCCCTGAGTCTGTTTAAGCAAACTCTATTCCTAATTGCACGTAACCAAATTCGTCCATCCTTTTTAGCAAAGAAGGAACAGACTCGTGCAACGCATAACCTTTCGCATTTATAATATATAATTTTGTTCATCCTATACTACATATTATGTAGTATATGATGTAAATAGGTAGGTACATCCAGCGCCCAGAATAGCTCTGGCCGAAAATAAAATGGCAAAATAAAACAACCTATTTAGGCCACGAATTATCCTCACATGAAATTCAACCGGGTAACTCAAAATTAGAAGTGGTAGCACATTTTCCAACTTCAAGTAACGTTCATGAATTCCGTCAGTTTATGGGATTGTGTAGTTACTTCCGGAAGTTCATATTTAATTTTGCGGTGGTAGCTCGACCCCTAACCGAACTGGCCAAGAAAAACGCAGCTTGGATATGGGATGACCGACAAAGATGATTTAAAGAATAAAGGGGTTTGGGTAAAAGTGTTGTCATTTGTAAAAGTCATACATTTTGAAGGTGATCGGCCATTCGTAAAAGTGGTAAATTATGATAGAATTATTCAAAATAAACATATTTTATTATGTAATGTAATACTCTTAAGTGCATTGGAGCCGAGATATTTCAATATTCAAAACTGGGCATACTTTTAGTACCAAAACCTAAATACTTAAATCCTTAATATATCCGTTCCGATATCATTTAAGGCCATAAATTATATATATCTATGTTTATTTAGAGGTCCTCTAAATAACTATGTAAAAATCATTCGAGGCCGCTGAAAAAAAATGTCAATTTTCTTCATACAAACTTACCCAATGCCCTTTAATTATGTTCGAAACCAGTGTTAGCTTTGTACGACCGAACGCAGCCAACTGAAATTCATACGGATGCGAGTAAAAACGGAATTGCGGGTATACTTCTACACCACAACCAGTCTGATGGAACACTGCGGCCTGTTATGTATTATAGTCGAGTGACAAGTCGTGAAGAAAGCGTGTACCATAGCTACGAACTCGAGACCATTGCAGTTTTTGAGTCCTTGCGCAGATTTCGTGTGTATATAGTTGGATTACATGTTAAGATAGTGACTGATTGCTCCGTGGTACGCGCGACGTTAACTAAACGTGATTTAGTGCCACGTATAGCTAGGTGGTGGCTCCTCATACAAGACTATGACATGTCGATTGAGTACAGGCCAGGTGAGCGCATGAAGCATGTTGACGCCTTAAGTCGCAATCCCATTGACTCTGTAAACATTAATAGGTTGGACGTCACGGACTGGTTCTATACCGTACAGTACCAAGACGAAAAGTTAAAGCAAATAATTAGAAGATTACAAACAGTGCAAGCAATGATATTGTAAATAGTTTTGTGGTGATTAATGAGCGCCTCTATAGAAAAACCGAGTGCGGAAACCATTTAGTGGTGCCGAAGTTGGCTAGGTGGAAAGTATTGCAGATGCACCACGACGAGATAGGTCACGTAGGCGTCAAACCTCGTACAGAACTTATTCGATCTGATTATTGGTTTCCAAAGATGTCGCGTTTTATAAAAAAATATGTCACCGCTTGTATGCATTGCGCGTACGGAAAGGGGAACTATAGGAAGAAAGAGGGCCAGTTATAACTCATACCTAGACCCCGTTATCTTGTCGCAGTGAGATCGCTATTTTGTACGGATTGACTGTTTATTTTATCGACCGCCTCTATATCGACGTTGTGTAGTATATATTATGCAACAAAGCGATTGATATTTTGCCATTTAAATCGCTGCTCAATTTCAATATATATATATATACTAGCTTTTGCCCGCGACTTCGTCCGCGTAGAACTCGTTTATCGCAGTTAAGTAAATTAATAGTTTTAAGTAAAACTATAGTTTGACGTCCTCCCTGGCAAGAATGATCTTTCAAACACATGTTATATCGAGCTCGAAATTTACCGGGACACCAACTTTAACCATTAACTCTTACGGGAGGGCACTCCCGATACTTCGAAAGAGTTCAGGAACTCTAAGGGTAGGACGTGACTTGCGCTGTGTCTATGACATTGTCTACCAACATCGCCTTCGACATGAGACATATTTTTATATTTATCCGCCCGACAATTTCGTTTGTCGGTGCTAACGCCCTCTCGCACAAACATTCTCTATTCTTTATATTGTTTTTTAGATCGGGGTACACGTTATTTTTTAGATCATCTGTGTTTTGTACAATATTACAGAATTCGCGGTTTAATGTATTCAAATCTATCTCTCGCCATACGATCTTCGACAATTGTTAGTAGAGCTGCCGGATATTTTGCCCCGACTGTGTATCATGGTGTACTCGTAGTTCCTGGCATATTTGTAGTGAGGTTAATTTTTTATATTATATATTCATATCGTAGATGCCGAAATGCATTTATTTTATCCGCTGGTGTGCCCCTAGTTATCACCGGTAGATGAGAATCTATCTAAATTCGCCGTCTCAAAGCACCATCCCTCCCATGATAGTTTGGTTGCTCTTAAAATATCCATCATAGTTCAATATTACATATATTATATTATGAGTCTTAATACTAATTATAATGTAGGTATCTATCATTATAAATGGCGAAACTCCCAAACATCATCAGTGGCCGCTGAAAAAAAAAGACAATTATATTCTTCAAACAAATTTACCCAATGCCCATTAATCTAATTCGGTTCTGCGGTTAATCCGTGAAAGCGTAACAAACAGACAGACGTCAGACATAATTGAATTACCATTTTGAATTTCTACCTATACTTTCACATCATTTTCGAAATCTGCGTCCTCAAAATCTAATAAATGACAATTATGTCCACTTTTTAAAAAAGATCATGGCCTCCATCTTGAATTCTAAATTTGACATAATTTTCATAATCTGCGTCCACAAAATGTAAGAAAATGATACCAATGACGACTTTTTCAATAAACATCATGACGGCCATTTTGAATTCCAAATTTGATATCATTTTCAAAATCTGCGTCAACGCAACCTAAGAAAATGACACCCATGATGACTTTTTCAAAAAACACCAAACATTGTCGTTATTCCCTCGGGAACTTTTAAATTTTCCGGGATGGGATTTTTCTATGTGTTAATCCAGGGTGCTACACCCATTTTAAATTTCATCCTAATCCATCTAGCCGTTGCAGCGTTAAGGAGTAATTAACTAAAACCCCCTTTTACCCCCCTTTTTAGGGGTGGTTTTTTCTAAATCGCTGAAAGCAGTATATTTTATTTATAAACGGTAGCTTAAATATCAATTTCCTAATGTAGCCATTTCGATATCTCCCATACAAATTTCTACTCCCCATTTATCGCCTGAGGGAGAGTTTACCGAAATCACTGAAAGTTTTTTTTTATGTTAAACAGTATTAAACAGTAGCTTAAACACCAATTACCACGTTTCCAACTAAAAAAAATAACATAAATGACCAAATTGTCATACAAACTACCATCCCAAATCTCACCCCCTTAGGGGTGATTTTTGAGATACAAATTTAATCTAATTCAGTTCCGCGGTTTATCCTTGAATGCATAACAAACAGACAGACGACAGACATAATTAATTTCACGTTTATAATGTTAGTATGGATTTTCTTTCTACAGCAATATTATGTATACCTATCGATGTATAGTTTTTTTACCCCTTGAGTATTGTTTGAAATGACATTTTAGAATTAAATAACCGACCAATTCGCCGAAAAATTAAATGCCTGTCCGTAATTATTTTCAAGTGATCATAATGACCGCCCTAATATTAAATAACAGCCGTAGAATTAATACGCCGTGAATAGTATTGAAAATAGCGGAAAAAAATGATAAAATCTGGATATGACAACGCTGACAACTTCCATCTGACACCGCTCCTTTTGATATAGACTAACAAAACTGAATGTGGGTACAAAGCCTGTCTCATGTTGTCACACTGGATGGCAAAAGCCATAGGAGACATAAATTATTCAATTGCGCAATTTTGTCAAATAATTACTAATCTTATTCTATATTAGTAATTATTTGCGTCCCCAAAAACTAAAAAAATGTTACCCGTGACAACTTTTTCAAAAAACATCATTGCCGCCAGCTTGAATTCTAAATTTGACATCATTTTCATAATCTGCGTCCCCAAAATGTAAAACAATGATACCAATGACGAATTTTTCAATAAACATCATGGCGGCCATTTTGAATCCCAAATTTCATATCATTTTCGAAATCTGCGTCAACGCAACCTAAGATAACGACACCCATGATGACTTTTCCAAAAAACACAACGATATTGTCGTTCTTCCCTCGGGAAACTTTAAATTTTCCGGGATAGGATTTTCCTATGTGTTAATCCAGGGTATAAGCTATCTCCATTCAAAATTTCATCCAAATCCATCCAGCGCCATTGCAGCGTGAAGGAGGAACAAACTAAAACTCCCTTTTACCCCCCTTAGGGGTAGTTTTTTCTAAATCGCTGAAAGAAGTATTTTTTATTTATTATCAGTAGCCTAAATACTAATTTCCAAATTGCTTATTTTAAAAATAACTTATCACCTATACAAGTTTCTACCCCCTATTTGAACCCTTTAGGGGATGAATTTCCAAAAATCCTTTCTTAGTGTACCCTTAGAATATTCCCTTAAAATTTCAAGTGCCTAGGTCCAGCGGTTTAGGCTGTGCGTTGATCGATCAGTCAGTCAGTTTTACCCCTTTCCATCCCTTCCGGGATGAAATAATCAAAAACGCTGAAATACGTATAAATTAATTTTCAATTTTCAACCTAAACACAAAATTTGAATAGTCTAACTTAAACTAAAACTGACGGACTTTCATACAAATTTTCATCCCCTTAGGGGTGGAATTTCCAAAAATCCTTCCTTAGTGGATCTTTACACTATATAAGATATCTATGTGCAACATGTCAAGTCTCTAGGTCCTAAGGTTTGGGCTGTGCGTTGATATATTAACAATCCGTTTTACCCCTTTTTATCCCTTCGGGGTTGAAATTATCATTAACGCTGAGACACGTATAAGTTAAAATTCAATCGCCAACCTAAACGTAAAATTTGAAGCGTCTAACTTCAAAACTGACGGACTTTCATACTAATGTTTTTCCCCTATTTTACCCCCTTAGGGGTGGAATTTCCAAAAATCCTTCCTTAGTGGATCTCTACACTATATAAGGTATCTATGTGCAAAATTTCAAGTCTCTAGGTCCAGCGGTCTGGGCTGTGCGTTGATATATCAACAATCAGCTTAGCATTTTATATAATAGATATATATATATATATATATATATATATATAACTTCTTGATTAAAAATAAGTAATAACCTCATTAGTATCGTATCTCGTAGATGCAATAACCTTATGTAATTATTGTGGAAAAACTAAGATCAACAGTATTAACTAACAAACACCCGCGACTTTTATTAACATTCTTTTTTACGCCCTTTTTAGTAGGTATTGTCTTTGGCTCATTGTCAGTGACATGATATAATAATATAACTTTAAGTACAATACCATCGACATTTAGATGGTCGATAAAATAAAAATTCAATCCCTACCAAAAAACGATGGCACTGCGACAAGATAACGGGGTCTACTCATACCCAAACCTACAGAGTCAATGAAAATAATTCATGTTGATCATTTAGGACCGTTCTGTAGGACACGCACAGAATATCAATACTTGCTTGTGGTTACAGATTCATTTTCGAAAATCATTTTTGTCGAACCAACTAAGAAAACAACGCTATTGCTCTGAGACAATTAAAGGCCTTAGGAGGATATTTTGCTTATTTGGTTATCCAGAGCGCGTAATTTCGGATTATGGAAAAGCGTTCACGAGTCAAATATTTAAAAAGTTCTCGGTCGATACACAGTTCAAATATACCTCTTAACCACTGTCGCTTGTCCGCGTGTTAATGGGCAAGTCGAACGTACCAACCGGACGTTGCTAGATGCACTGCGGGCCACCGGCCCTAGCGATAAATCGAACAACTGGGATAATGCTTTGCCAGACGTAATATGGGGGTGTCAATAATAGTGTCAATGATACTACGAAATACAAACCATAATGATCTTATGTTTTCTCATACCGAAAGATCGCGTTGTGATGTTAACATTCCAGAGCTAGAGAACCAATTAAGTCACGGCGAGTTAGCGCGAGCACTAGGATTGCAAAGGCTAGTCAGAAAATGAAGCTTGACGTTGAAAAAAAAAGGAACCGTAGCAAACTTGACAAAAAAGGGGATTTGGTATTGTGGAAGCAGGCTCTAGTAGTGTGAGCAAAGTAAATACGAAACTTGACGATATTTACTCCGGATCGTACGTAGTAGCAGCACAGATAGGTATAAGATTAGAAGTGTTAAGGGAATGCGTGGTTATAAAAGTTTCACTGGTTTAGTATCATCGGAGTTTATTCGACTGCATAAGAGTGTAGTCTCAGGTTCTGAAAGTGCAAGTAGTTCGGATTCCCAATTAGATACGGACGATGCCGATTCGTTAAATAAATAAAGTGTTAACTAACACCGTCTCTTGGTGTTCCCATTGCGGGAGCAATATTACGGGATGGGCGAGTGTTAAGCAACCAGCCAGCCAGCCAGCTATATAGCCAGCCATATCCAGCCAAGCCAGCCATGCCAGTCATGCCAGTCCGAGATTCACCCTCTCCACACCTGCCAAGCTACCTGGGCCCTAGCTGAACGGAGTGGAGAGACATTTTTAAATCCAGCGGGTCCAGTCGCTTGAGTCAGACTATTTAGAGCACTGATTGAGTTGTTACGCTGCTCAAAAATAAAACTGATTAAAATACTGTGGTTTCTTATTCTTAAATGCCTACATCGTAACATTTGACATAATTTTGTTTTGCCTTTTATTCATACCTAGTGCATAGAATCAGTATACATAATAATCACATTGCCTAGTAGTCAATTCACAAAACATTAAATCGAAATTAAATTATTACATAAATAATTGAATTTAAAAATGAATCAACGGGGCAGATATTGGAAATAAGTGGGCTCTCGCCAGAACTCTCGCTCGAGGGACCCACCCTACACTCGCATGGGAGACCGTCGCTTCGCTCGCTACGCTCCAGCCTCCGCATGCTCGCTCCCCGGGCCCTCCTCGTGAGCTTCTGACTCCGCGTTTTGGAAAAACACTCTAGGGGTAGGGCAGACAAGACCACGTGAATACAGGGTGCCCTGAAGTCGGTTCTGAAATAGTATTCGATCTAACTTGCCTAATAGTAGAATACGTCTTATTCGTCAAATAAAATTTCGGTTGAAATAAAAAATATTAAACTGTGTCGAAAAAATTACCTTAAAAAGACAAAAGGTAAAAAAAGGAAACCCTCTTATTTAATTAGACGACATGATCGTTAGACATCTATACGGATATAGATTAAACAAAAATAATTTAAAACGTAAATTAGGCATAACGATTTTTTTTAAATTAAATGTACCCAGTGACACTCGCGAAGTTCAGACGAATCTAACGACACCCATTTAGGCTCGTCGAGGCAGAAAAGCTCCGTATTCGTTAAATCCTTCCTGTGTAAACTAATACTTAGTGACATCCTTGTTCCACATTTTTACTGACATGTAAATTGCCTTAACGAATAAATAATTGTGACTATTACGATTAATATGCGGACGAAGTCGCGGGCAAAAGTTAGTTAACATAATAGACGACAATTTATCAAAACATTCCGTACTTACCTAAATGTTCCGAACGTTACTACATTACTTCGCGATCAAATGAAGCAAACTATGATTCTGTATTAAGTATAATTATTATTACATTCAATTTAGTTGCTATTTTGACCTTTTCAGAGTTAGTACTTGTTAAGATATTGTCTCGAGCGTACGAGTGTACGCCCTTAAGCACCGTCGCAAAATGAAGGTTCTTTTGATACTGGTAGGTAGGTAAGTACCGAAATTAGAACACAGTTTGAACACGACTACCCCCAATAGTATGCAGTAGTATCAACCAGTTTAGTTCTGATCGTTGCATACCTACATGACTTATAACAATAGTTTTACATCGTCATCATCTCGCTTTTATCCCAATCATTTCGGGTCGGCGCAGCTCGCCTTTATCCCAATCATTTGGTGTCGGCGCAGACGCCTTTTTCTTCCAAACATCCCTATCAGCCGTCATCTCAGTATTCAATCCCTTAATAATAATAAATAATTGTTCCACAGAACTTGAGATCTGTCAAACGATACTTGTCAAATGGAATTACATTTGTTGTTTTTTTTTTGCTAATACTTCTTTTTGACATACCGACTTACTATCATAAAATAACAGTTACGCGAAAATGAATGTATGTCGGAATGTCAAAAAGAAGAATTAGCAAAAAAAAAAATGCCCATATAGAATTAACCTCTTAAGTTCTGTGGATTTTTCATTTATTTGTAATTAAAAACACTTGAAGCATATAGGGTATAATTGACAACAATTCATATGTAAAATAAAATACCGTTTGTAGATTTTACACTGCTGATTCCAGTAAAATTATTTTTGTTTTTTTACGCATTAGTTTTTTTATATTTAGGAAAAACAGTAAAGAAAGTTTGATTGTGAATGTTAGGAATACACTTATAGTGCCCGGAGTCCATTTATTACCACAGGAATTGAAAAAAATATACAACTGTCATGTCCATTTTTCATCTGTCTGACGGATTACTTGATTCTAACGACACGCTTTCGATTCTCGTAATACTATTGTTTTGATATACGCTATTTAAAATGAAAGTGACTTACGGATTTGTAAAAGCAGATAGCCGCAATCTGCCCAAAGTCGACGAATGTATGTTGTTACAGTTGTTATGGTTGACAAGTGACATGACATGACAGTCAGTTCTGTTTCTGTTTAAAGTTACTTTATTTTTATTTTATATCATGCTAAGTTTACGACATCAGTATTTCTAATTTTGTATATACGGTCTTTTTAATGACTATTTCTTTAATAAATTATTAACGACGAATTTAAATTAAATAAAGAAAAACCGAGAAACACGGGTAGGTATTCTATTTTTTAACCAGCTATTATAAACACGAGAAAACAAAAATGCTTTTTTATTTGAAATGTTGTCAATTTCTAATTACGTGAAACGTTAAGGAAAACACCCTGTCCTCCTTTATTGTAGAATCGACTAAAGCTATGTCTTAAAAAAATCATGAATTGAAACTAACGAGGTTTTAAAAAATATATCAGATGTCGTAAGGAGAACTATTTTACGTAAGTACCTACGCGTAAAAATATGTTAAGTGAAAGCACACATAACGAGTTTAAAAGAACAACTGTCACGACTAACAAGAAAAGATACTCGTACCTACCCAACTGCCCGGCTCTGATTTGCGTTATTTTGATTTATGTTAGAGAGTAGTCTAAAATAACGGACACGTATTTTTTTAGCTGCCAAATCTCAACCTGTAAGCAGAAATTATCCTTCAAAGTACTGAAAAGTGACTAAGCCCTCTCACTTTGGTCGAGAATTTAATAAAATAAAATTGCTCTTTACATGGTTTGATTATATGTTTAAGAACATGAAAAAATTATGAGCTCGTCTTTTGTTATATCGGCTCAAACTCATATTTCAAACAAAAACCAAGGAAAGTGTATCTTCGATGAGAAATATATAACTTTGAAGGGTATTTTTGAGACACAAGCGGCTAATGTATTTATACTTACTAACAATTATTAAAGACAGCAGCAAATAACTTTAAACAGAAAATTTGTTCAAATATGGGATGTTTTTATTTGTGTTTGTTGTAAAAGCTTCGGAAGCCTACAAGGTCCAAGATGCTCTTGCCCGGATTTTACATTTTCCTCGACTCTGAGACCAAATTAATATCCTTGGAACTGTGTTTTCGACAAGCTTAGTGTAGGATATTTGGTTACTTACATGTAATGGGTAAGTTGACACCTCTGCGTGTTAGGTATATAAATTATGTTTGTTCCTACAAATGTCTTTGTGATTCGATTGTGATGTTCGTTAATACTTATTAACTCGCTAAACTGTACCTACCTATATGGTTAGTTGTAAAATAGGATAAATAGATATTTTCTTAACTCATGGTAAATCTTACTCACTTATCAGTAAAATCGGTGGTGTAGTTGTGTATACTCGTAGTAAAAAATATAGACTAGGCCCAAGACAGAACAGGCGTCTCTAAACCATTGCAAGCAGCAAATCATGTAACAGTTGGGGCGACAAATTTATCAGAGGGTTTTGACCCTGCAGAATAAGGATCTAGGAGAGGTAAATAGAGCTGGAGGAATGAAAATTAGGGCTATGTTGTCCTTTACAACATATTAAAAAACCATAACAATCGGACCTTTTTTAGGGTACCGGAACAACGATTTACAAAATATACGAGGTTTTTTTTTGAACGGGCTGCACCTTTTCCGCTATAGCATACTTCCGGTTCAAATTTCGGAATAGCGACATGCAGATTCGTATTCTGCAGGTTCAAAACCCTCTGATAACGTTGTCACCCCACCTGTTACATGATTTGCCGCTCGCACAGTAATTCTTCAAAAATGGTCCTAGACTAATACCGGCGAAGTGTGCTTTGGACATACGGACGTATAGTTATAGTATCCGCAGCGCGCCAAGGACGAGTCGTAATGTAAGATTCAGTACGACTTGTCTTGTCCTTAGCGCGCTGCGGATACTATACCTACTTATGACTGCTAAAAAAAAAATTACTCGATTCTGACGATTTTCTCGCTGACTGCACATTTTATCAAAAATCTGCGAATGTCGATTGTCATCACCAGTGATCGGAAATAGGTGAGCTAATTTGCCTAAACTTGATGCATGTTCATTCAATAATGTATTCCCATCTCTCTCATGCATGAATGAATATGCGTCAAGTTTAGGCAAATTAGCTCTACCTATTCCGATCACTGGTCATCACTCAAAAAGTTGGAAAAGGTGTCCTAAGATCATTTTCGCGTGGCAGCAAGGGATCTGGTAGCTGCCCTTAATGCCCCATCTCAACTTTCCACCCTGTATATGTATATTAATCGTTGTTTAGTACTTACCCCTAGCATGAGTCTTAAACTTGTTTAGGAGACTAAGTTAATTTGTGTGTTGTGTGAGATACTCCCTTGATATTCATATATTCTATTTTATGTTGACAAAAGGTTACTTTTTATCAATTTGGTACGGCACCCTAAAAAGCGGTATGATTTTATGTAAAAGGCCAGTCTTACAAATATGTATGTGATGTGAGCACTGCTCGCCTAATCCACAACGTCGCAGAGACGCGTGATAAATTACACCCGAACAAATGATGTGAAACGGCCGCGAGGAAACAAACAATTCATTACGAAGACAAACGAGCTCCGACCTCTGTTCGGAGGTAATTTTAATTACAACGTGATAATCCTTGCTATTGCAAGCTTCACCGGTTCCCAAAACAAAACACTTCCTTTCAGTGCACCCGGACCGATTTGTTGGATTACGCATAACTTTAACCAAACGTTTGATACTAGTCACATGAGTCGTAATGCTTTCCTACGTGTAAAAGTACAAACGGTAAGTGCGTAGATATCTACATAATTTGATTAGAAATTCGCACATGATTACGTACGGGGTTGTATGTAATTTAAACTTTCTCTCCTTAATGAAGACGATACATGAATTTCCGTCGCAAATTGAAGAGGATCGATTAAATAATTTTGTTGGAAATATTTTACAGAAACGGTTACACCATTTAAGCAAAGCAATCTCCAGGAAATTTAGTACAGAATTAACTCAAATTTGCCTTGGACCTTCGGGATAGGCTAAACTTGTCTTGGTACCTCATTATATTAATTGTCTGCCGCAAAGGAAATAACTATTAAAAATTCATTGTTTTCAGCCTTCTACAGAGTCCGCTTGGAAAACATTATTAATATTAAATTTTGCCGAGACGCCGCGCCTAATGCTCTAATTTAAAATTCTTACGAAACTTAATATTTGAGCGGGGCAGACCCCCAAGGAGTCTATGCCTACCAAAAACACCCTAGGAAAGTCGAGGATTCGCAGCAATTGTCGTTACAATTCTGGTTGGCGTCGAGTGTGGAGCGCGGGCATTCCACGCGGAGCGCAGTGGAAAGGGTGCGATGCGATGCCGAGATCAGTTTCAGTTTTCAGAGCGGGTAGCTTAGTACGAGACTAGACTTGCACGCTCAGCGGTATATAAATTTTGTGCCGGTACCGCATCGGAACCGCAGTAGCTAGAACGACCTCCGTACCTCGTACGTGTTATGTTGCCAAATAAAATGTTGAACGAACATCATGTTCAACATACATTCACTGCTGTAAGATATTCGTTAAATTGCAGACAACTCGTACGTAGGCGCATCCTTTATTAGTAGGTAGGTACACGTGTTTAGTCTAATCGGGAGTGAATCAAGAGCCGAGCTAAAACCGTCCGACGATGTGAGAACATTACATACCTACTAGGACTGAGGCCGCCGGCTTGTCTCCACATTATATGTTTCAATAAACAGTTGGACGCTTTCAGCTATTTCGTTTCTAAATAAAGAGACAAACAGATACAGAGGTGTTTTTTTTTGGGGTTTCGTTTTCTACAATAATATGATACGGAATACTTAGAAAACCAGAGCGGGTCCAAAAGTTCATTTTACACACAAAGATTTCGCAGTTATTACTTCTAAGCCTCCTTAGCATCTAGTTAACCTTTCTACAACTACCATGAATGGCATATATCTTTTTTTTAAATGAAAGTATAGTTAGGAGTTAAGATATTTTTTTATTTAAGATTTATTACTAGGTACCTAGTATTGGTAGGTACAGTCAAGGGCACAAATATGTACTTATACACCCCGAAGTCTCAAAAATATGTACACAGATCTTATTTCCATGGCAATAAGCTCTATGTGTACATATTTTTGCACCGTAGTGCGGATATTTTTTTTCACCCTTGACAGTACGTGTGATAAAGTGAATTACACCTAGTACCGCGGCTGAATTAAGTCGACTCTCAAAAGCAACGCTACGCCGCTCGCGCAGCCGGGGGTCGAATCCACACGGAGGCGCGGAGGCGCTGCCGCCTAAAGCCATAAACGGACCGAGAGCGTGGGCGGCACGGTGCGTCGCGATCTCAAACTAAAAAGCGTTTCCAAAGCGTAGCGGAGGCGTTGCAGTAAGGGAACTTGCTACATACTTACTCGGGTAATACCCACTGCGTAATTATGAAGGGGTCTTTTAACGGTTCTTAGTATTCTTTCTTTCTATCTATCTATCTTCCTTTCTTAGTTACCTTTATTGAGCTGAATCTACGCGATATTTCACTTATTTAAATACCTAGCCGCTGACATTATAAGGAAACTAAGCATAAAAATAGGTTCTAGTCATGGTACCTATGTGTACAATGAAATCGAGGTAATGTTGTAAAAAATTAAAACATATATTTGACGTCGGTGCTATAGGTGTGAAACTTAAGTAAATGACCTCTCGCATGTAGTTGTAACACATCTGTATAGACCGTTCGACATTCTATATTTGAAATTTGACGTAAGTTCCATATTAGTTTTGTACACAACTATATGCAAGAGGTAATTTACTTAAGTTTTTCACCTAGTCCTTTTAAAAACATTAAATAATTAGTTAAGTCATTAATAATACGTAAAACCAGAGTAGATATTAATTGTAGGTACTCGTCTGTCAATAGCTTTAACACTCACTTTAGCATAACGGCATAACATAACAATTAACAAATATATGTACTGACAGATAGCAGAGAAAGTGTGACAGCGATAGACAACCGAGCACCGCCAATAGGGGAGATGTGTACATAATGATCCCCCTAAGGGGAAATCTTTACCTGTGGTCAGAGTTTAAGACATAATCACAAGATTTAAATTGTTTAGGATAGTGAATTTATATATCTAGGGAACAGCATACTTATTTTTTATGATTTGTATATGTTTTTTTAATTACGTCATGTTTTCTAAAAGTTCACTAAGTGATCAATGTGGTCATGCATGTATAAAATGATCCCCTGGATACCGTGATATTTAACATTAATAAAAAAAACATCCAGGTGTTTACTTTAATCATATGATTGCTCAAGACTACGACAATATGTAAGCGTTTGTTTCACATAAAATTGTAAGTCGTGAGCGCAAGGAAATATTTTTTTAAATTAAATAATACATAATAAACAAAATTAAACTTTAAATAGTTGTAAAAAAACGTTTTAAAGTGATTTTTCGCTTCTAAACTCGCGGCAGGATCTGCAAAAACTAAAAATATTTATTTTATGTTAAGGAGAAGGCAAACGAGCACTCATGCCACCTGATGGTAAGTGGGACTTCTGACCAATAGATATTTCCTAATGGGGTAATTTGATCCCAGGGATCATTTTATACTCACGAAAAGGGATCATTTTACCTCAGTCATTTTCATTTTTTTTTAAATCCCTGCTCTGTGCTTCCACCTCCATGACACTTGGAGAGACAACTGGCTGGGTCGCGGGGAATACGGTTAATGAGTATTTGGATAGATATCGCTATCAGTAACTCGGATATGATAGGGAATAATTTTACCTTGAGGGATCATCTTGTACACATTTCCCCTACTCTGGTTGTGATGTACGATATTACCCGATATCATAAATCACCCAGTAAGGTAAAATAACGCCATGTTTATACAAAGCGTTGTAATAATACACTCTTTCGCATTTTTCCAAAGATTTGTATAAACATGAAATTTGATGATTAACAATTAAAATGCAGAACAAAAATATATACTCATATAATTATATACATAATAAAAGGGTACTGAGATGGCATATTCATCAGACATCGTAATGGGCGAGATTGGGAGATCGAGTAACGAGACGACGAAGTTAATCGAATCACCACTTGTATTCAGCTAACACTTATCAGTTATCAGTAGGTACAGGGTGGCGTGGACAGTTCCGATGTCGGTCCAATTTGTTGACTCTCTAGAGCAGCCCGCACACGATTTCGGGTTTACCGGTCCGGTGAGGTATTTGTTTACCAGTTGAACAGATATGGCTAGATAATAAAAAGATAAGATATACACACCTGTATACTCGTATCTTATCTTCTGAGCTGTTCCAGAACCTGACGTACATATTACAGTATTAAAAAGCGCCTAGTGTTGATTAGTTTAGGACTTAAGATTTTGATGATAATGCGCCACTTTTTGATAAAGCATATATACCACCTTGCTTGATCTAGAGCAATTTTTTTCAGTACGAAGAGTGAAAGTTGTGAAGTAAAAAACGAGAAATATACTTTATGGGCTTAGAAAGTGTGAATTTATTTTGAACGCGTGGATATCAAGTTTCAGAATTATGTATTATAGCTATTTTTAGCCAAGGGAGGCGAAGGTGTATCTCAAGGAAGCGTTCTTTGCCAGTATCATAAAAACCTTAATATAAACAAACAAACAAACAAACAGAAACAAACACTTTGCAGGATTGTTATAAAACAAACCTAACCTACCATAATGAGTTCTATACAATGGCCTTTTAAAAAATCCTGAAAAGTTTACGGTTTCAGAAAAATAATAATTAGGTTTTATGAATTTTAGGGAGTATGATACGAAACCGTTTAAAAGATAAAATATATTTATTCAGTAAGTAGGCCGCACGGGCACTTTTACACGTCAAGAATCTACCAGCGCTTCCCAAGAGGAGACCACTGCTGAGAAGAAACGCCGCAAGAAATTCAGCAGTCAGACATTTTTTAGGCATATTTCAATCTTTACTACTTAGTTTAGCATTATACAGGGTGTCCAGTATATAATGGACAACCTTACAGGGCTGGATAGCTCAGCTCAGGAGTATTTAAAATATGATAAATTATGGTCAGTAAAAGTCGCACGGAAAACGAGATGTCTCAACTTTTCAAAATTTTGGAAATGCGGTACCCTGTCAACCAGGGTACCGCATTTCCAAAATTTTCAATGCCACGAGCACAGTTATTACAATTTTTCGGTTTCGTTTGCTGTGAAAGAAAGCTGATTAAATTTTCTTTAAGACCCTAATAACGAAAGTAATAAATAATTAGTAGTTTTTTTTTATTTTCTAGTTAAATTTAAAGTTTAGATACCTGAGTTTTTCTTTCGGCTAGTTTGACATCGCACGGTGTAAAAAAAAATGTACCAAAACCAGTAGTGCAAAAGAAGAAGTTCTATTTGCCAAATAGTCCGCGGAATTTTCGAATTATTAGAAAAAAAAATTTTTATTTCTAGTATTTAAATTATGTATATCAAAATTTTTGGTGAAAGAATCTAAATTCTTAATAACATAAATAATATTCTCATAAATAAATTGAGACGCTACAGTTAAGATATTAATTTCTTTAAAAAGTTATCTTAATGAGTCACGGGAATTTAAGTTGTAAATAGAACGAATGGCCCTTTTTTGTAACACAAATATAGTTTGTATGTCAGCTGCCTTACCCCAAACCAGAATACCGTAGGACATAACACTATGGAAATAACTATAATAAAGCTGTCTCAACATTGGTTAATTGTCTGATTTTCCTAACGGCGTCAGCAGCCGAACTTAGTTTACCTGCCAGTACAGCTACTTATATGGGGACTCCATTGCATATTTTTATCTATTGTTATGCCGAAGCAAACTCAGTTTTTTAAAGATCTATAATTCTTCATACGGTTTAGCCAGCGTAAGCTATGTAAGCGTCCGAAAAACGATTTTTTGACGACTTGGTAAGAAAACATTGAGTTTTCTCAACTTTATTAAAACTTAATTAGAATGAAATGTACATATTAACCATCCGGAATAAATTCTCTAAACGACAGTGAAAACCGTATCAAAATCCGTTGCGTGGTTTAGAAGGAGTTAGCGGAAATACAGACAACGCGGAGGGCGACTTCATTTTATACTATGTAATAATAATAATTATAATAATAGAAGAGAAGAAGGCTTATGACTCGGTGCCTCACTCATGGCTCGAAAGGATCTTAGAGTTGTATAAAGTTCATACAACTTTGAGATCCTTTTTAGGTGTGTGTACAGTCAGCTGCAGATAGATCTAACCGAACAGCGAGCCCAAAAAAATATGTTGCATTGGTTTTGCAAAAAAGACTAACACGCGAAAAGGTCAGAAAAATGTCCTGTAACAGTATGTTTTAATTATCTGCTTGGATAAAAAATCAAGAAGATGTAACTGCATAGTTAACCGAAAAGATTTGAATGGACAAAAATTCAGCCGTATCGAACGAAGGTAACAAAATTTCAACAAAATTGGATGGGATGGAATGCCTAAAAGGTCTAACCATTCGAGAAAATGAACTTAGTCCCAAGACATTAAGGTTCCGAATTGTTTGCCACTTGAAACGCAATTAATAGCACAATGTTTGCCTAGTATGAGTCTTAAACCTTGGTAATAAGGGTTAATGTAAAATTAATAACTTTCTAACGTCATGCCAAATCAATGTCACATGAATGACACTAAGCCTATTTTGCAATAACTAAGTAAACGTATGGACCAGACATATCCAATCCATTATGTAAATACTATGCATTCCGATATCGAATACTCAAAAATATTTATAGCTCAGCTGTATATTCCTAAATGAAAAGGACAACAGTACGGTAGCCAGTGCACTAATGGAAATAAGGGTTAATGTGAAATTAATAACTTTCTAACGTCATGTCAAATCAATGACACTAAGCCTATTTTGTAATAACTAAGTAAACGTATGGACCAGACATATTCAATCCATTATGTAAATACTATGCATTCCGATATCGAACACTCAAAAATATTTATAGCTCAATTGTATATTCCTAAATGAATAGGACGACAGTACGGCAGCCAGTGCACTAATGGAAATATTCATAATTTGATGGTCATGCAAGTACCTATTGCGGCAGATTCAGCCGTTTTGAGAGGGCGTATAACTTTTCACCAGTAACTGATGGGGTTGTTATTAACATACCGAAAATAACTTATGGTGGATACCTTGGATTTAGGTGGAACATTGTAATATTAAGCGGTTGGTATTTATTGTTGCTTTACGCTTTGACTTTTTAAATACCAAGTTCTTTTAGCTTAACTAAATTACAATAAATTTGAGGATATGTCA
The DNA here is from genome assembly GCA_946894065.1 of Acleris literana. Lineage (NCBI taxonomy): Eukaryota > Metazoa > Arthropoda > Insecta > Lepidoptera > Tortricidae > Acleris > Acleris literana. The sequence goes on along the minus strand of OX335668.1, from coordinate 74,840,870 downwards.
AAAAAATATTGCTTATTCATTTAAAACTCAAGGTTTCTATTCAAAATAGGTATATACTAATATTTACTATTGAATCAAAAACCTTCGTTAAAGAACTAAGGGTATAGAAGACTGCATACATGCATGTTTGAAAAATAAAATTATCGAGGATTTTGTTTCTAATCGTGTTATCTCTTTCACATGCTTCTGAAGGTTCTCAGTATCGCTCTCTATTCAAGCTATCTCTTTCACTTAGATTAAATTTGCCATGAACTGAAATGTACGGTCTAGTAGCAGTAGCCCGGTTGTTAGTCCGGGTGACCGAACTAGTGCAACTTTTCAGTAGCAGTAGTTCGGTTGAAATATAGCACCGAACTACCGATACTCTTTAGTAGCAACAGTTCGGTTTGTACCTTACCCCTCGGCCGTACCACTGGAGGAAATGTACTATCAGCTCAATGGAATGGAATATAGGTGAAACAATTAAGTAAATGACCTCTTGCATGTAGTTGTATCGCATCTGTATACACCTTTCGACATTTTATATTCGAAATCTGACGTAAATTCCATATTACCTTTGTACACAACTGCATGCAAGAGCTCATTTACTTAATTTTTCCCCTATACAATCGAATTGATTCCTACTAAATTTAAGCCTTTGAATGCCAAGAACACCTAAAGGTGTCGTGTACTGACGTGCCTACCACGCCATCGACGCTTATAGTTGTCACAGATTCAGTGTAAAATAGAGTCGAGTATTTGTGACGTAAGGTTGAATACCTGTGGTTTTCAGCTGTCATTGGCGTGTGAGGACGACTTTTGTATCAAGTCCACTTACCCCTACCGAGCTATCCCTAAGGGTAGAGATAAGTGCACGTTTTTGTAGATTTATTTCTACCGGTACGGATAGGTGCAATGTCCGTTTCCACTATTCGCTACTCTACCAATAATTTCTATTTGAATATCAAATTTGACGGAGTCGACGGAGCACCACTCACGCGGAGCCCCTATTTCTGACTGTTTTGGCCCTTCGGGCCTGCTGAAGAGCTAGAGAAATAAATCTACAAAAACGAAAACGTCTTTTTGAGTCGGTTAAAAAGAAAACACCAGCGCGGTTGGCACAAGTTCAAACCACGCCGGACTTGTGTTTTGTATGGCCGGCTGCTTACTCCAAAAATCGGCAGCCGGGATGACGGCGTTTGGGCGACGGGCGTGCGGTGGACAGGCGGCCATAGTATATTTGTCGCTACTTCGGCGCCGTAATCTCGTTCTCGTTGCCGTATCGTTGACGGCGGCAGTGGAAAAACGGTCATAGAAACAATTTTCGGTTGTCCGCATTTGGCCAGCGATTTTTACATGCACAGACATGACCTCGTAGCCAGGACTAACCATCAGCCACTTGCTATTTAATTCGGTCAAATTAAACCAGCAGCCTGCACGGGGACCACGTGAGTACATCATCGCCATCATCATTATCATCATCATCATCATCATCATCATCATCATCATCATCATCACCATCATCATCATCATCATCTTCTTCATCATCATCATCATCATCATCACAATTAGGAGCCTGGAAGCGTGGGGTGCGCGCGACGCCGCCGACTGCCTGCTGGTCCGCGCCAGCAGCCTGCACGGGGACCGCGTGAGTACATCATCACCATCATCATCATCATCATCATCATCATCATCATCATCATCATCATCATCATCATCATCATCATCATCATCATCATCATCATCATCATCATCATCATCATCATCATCATCATCATCATCATCATCATCACAATTAGAAGCCTGGAGGCGTGGGATGTATGGAGTGCGCGCGGCGCCGCCCCCTGCAAGATGGACGCCGCCGCGCTGCACCGCGCCAGCAGCCTGCATGGGGACCGTGTGAGTACATCATCGTCATCATCATCATCATTAGAAGCCTGGGGGCGAGGGGTGCGCGCGGCGCCGCCGCCTGCCTGCTGGACGCGGCCGCGCTGCACCGCGCCAGCAGCCTGCACGGGGACCACGTGAGTACATCATAGCCATCATCATCATCATCACAAATAGAAGCCTGGAGGCGTGGTTTTCCTGAAAAAAAATGCTAGTTACCTACTGGTTCGATTATGACGTTTAAGAACATGAAAAAATAACGAGCAAGTGTTTTATAGTATCGGCTAAAACTCATATTTAAAAAAAACCCTTTAAAGTTATATATTTCTTATCGAAGATACACTTTCTTTGGATTTTTTTGTTAAATATATGTTTGCGCCGAAATTACAAAACACGTACTCTATATTTTCGTTCTTAAACAATATTATCAAACCAGTAGCCCAGTAGGTAACTAGCTTTTTTTTTTTAAATCTCTATAGAAGTGAGAGGGTCTAGTCACTTTTCAGTACTTTGGAAGACAATTTCTCCCAACAGGTTGAGATAGGGCAGCTAAAAAAAAATACGTGTATGTTATTTTAGACTAGGTACTCTCTATCATATATCAAAATAAACCAAATCGGTGCCGGCCAGTTGGGTACCTTTCCTTATGTGTATATATGTATGTAATTGCGAGTCGAAAGCAATTAAATAATGCAATTATTAAGAACTAGCTGTTGCCCGCGACTCCGTCCGCGCAGAAAAATAAAACATAGCCTATGTTCATCAGGGATAATGTTCTAATGGCGAAAGAATTTTTCAAATCGGTCCAGTAGTTTCGGAGCCTATTCAATTCAAACAAACAAACAAACAATCAAATCTTTCCTCTTTATAATATTATTATTAATATTAACATAGTATAGACTAATAATTAACATAAATTTCTACTTAAATAGGGTATAAAATTCGAGTAATTAGCAAAGTAAATTTACTAACCTCTATTTTTAGTATTCATTTAGAAAGTCTTCTTGCACTTGGATGGCGTGGCCGTGGCGACTTAATCTGCTTGACTTTAAGGCCCGCTTCTCACTGGGACATCATGGCGGCCCAACCAGTCCCCGTCACCAACAAAATGTATACAGCTCTATGGAGAGTGTCCCACCTGGTGTCTGCTTGGTTGCGCATCGTTTCATACATTTTGTTGGAGGCGGCGACTGGTTGCGCCGCCATGGTGTCCCGGTGAGAAGTGGGCCTAAGCTGAGCAAGTGAAAATATAGGTGACGAACTATTCTGACGAGCTGGTTAAAAAAATTAATCAGGTATCCGAGCCCTGAGCAGGAGACTTCAGCAATACGCCGTCGACACGAGGCGATCAGCTCTGGCGCGCGACCTACTTACACATTTCCACAAAAAATAACTTACTAATAACGGAATATTTTGACTCTTTTATATCACTGAGGAATATCATGCATGGAATATGCCTATTGTTGACATTGTGAGTTAAATTTCAATAATGGCATTTGTCATTGTTCCTGTCTTTTTAAACCAACCAAAAAGTATTTAACGTAAAGAGGTGGTTCGTATGATCTTTTTGAACTTTTGTCACCTTCGATAGGGCTGAATTTTTGACCATTCAAATCTTTTCGGTTAACTATACAGTTACATCTTCTTGAATTTTTATCAAAGCAGATAATTAAAACATACTGTTACAGGACATTTTTCTGACATTTTCGCGTGTTAGTCTTTTTTGGAAATCCAATGCAACATATTTTTTTGGGCTCGCTGTTCGGTTAGATCTATCTGCAGCTGACTGTATGAGGCAGTGGGTCACAGTCCTTCGTCAACCAGGTGGTCGAAATGTCCCCTCTGATTCGCCTAACTTGATAAGGATTGAAAGAGGCATCTTTCAGGGTGACAGTCTGAGTCCTTTGTGGTTTTGACTAGCCTTGAATCCTCTCAGCTCTTTGCTGACGGATTCCGGGCTTGGCTATCGACTTCGTAGAGAGGCTGAAGTCATTTCTCACTTATCGTTCATGGATGACCTCAAACTGTTTGCAAAGAAGCACCGAGATCTTATCGCATTATTGAAAATTACACAAGAGTTCAGTAATGCGATCAAGATAGAATTCGGTGTAGACAAGTGTGCAGTCATGCATGTTCGACGAAGGAAAGTTGTAAATTCATCGAATTTGCAGCTTTCTGAGACAATGACTCTCAGTTCTCTCTCCGAAGTTGAAAACTACAAATATATTGGTATATAACAGTCTTTGGGTATTGTGGACGGCGATGTCAAGCAGTCAGTGAAGGAGCGCTCCTTCTGCCGCTTGACAAAAGTTCATAACAGTCATTTGTCGGGTGGCAATAAGGCACCTTCAATGGCTGGGTGATGCCGCTGCTCACATACTCCTTTGGCATACTAAGGTGGACTCAGACTGAGCTGGACGCCCTGGATAGGAGAGTCCGCTTAAATCACATCGCATGTTGCACCCACGCTCATCTGTTATGAGATTGTACATCCCGAGGAAATGAGGAGGTCGAGGCATGTTAAATGCTAAGAATCTCCACAACCGCGAGGTGTGCAATCTCAGGGATTATTTCCTTAGCAATGAGTGTGGGATGCATCGTCATGTGGTTGCAGTAGACAAGAGCCTCACGCCTCTGTCCTTGCCAAACGAGAACTGGCGCAAACCAACGGTGTTGAGCACTGAAGACCGCAAGAACGTATGGAAGAGCAAGGAGCTACATGGACGCTTCTACCGGGCCCTAACAAGGCCCGACGTAGACTTTTTAGCATCCGTGAACTGGCTACGATTTGGTGACCTCTTTGGGGAAACCGAAGGTTTTGTCTGTGCAATTGCTGACGAGGTCATAATGACGAACAATTACCGGAAATATATTCTGAGGGATGGCACGGTCGACATTTGTCGTGCATGCCGTTGCCCCGGCGAGTCCCTCAGATATATAATTTCCGGTTGTTCGCATTTGGCCAACGGCGAGTACTTGCACAGACATAACCTCGTAGCCAGGATCATCCATCAGCAACTTGCTCTTCAATATGGTCCTGTTGAATCGAAGTGCCGTACTATAAGTACGCACCGGCGCCAGTTCTCAAAAATGGTCGTGTTACGCTCTATAGGGATCGATCTGTCATCACGGACAGGACTATTGTTGCCAAGAAGGCTGATATCGTGTTGACAGATCGATCTCAACACCGGGCAGTGCTCGTCGACGTCACCATCCCGCATGACGAAAACCTCGTGAAGGCCGAGAAGGACAAGCTCAGCAAGTACCTTGACTTGGCTTACGAGGTGACCGCCATGTGGGATGTTGACTCGACGATCATTGTCCCGATAGTTGTTTCGGCAAACGGTCTTATAGCGAAGAATCTCGACCAACACCTCAAGAGACTCTCGCTAGATGGCTGGATCAAGGGCCAGATACAGAAGGCAGTACTCCTCGACACGGCACGTATTGTGAGGAGGTTCCTCTCTCTGTAGCCCTAACCACCGGTAGCTTGAGCCCTGCCCCGCTGCTGGCGGCACTCGTAGGGTAAGATTTTTATAATGTTTTTTGTATTAGTAATGTTATTTTACTTTTATATTTAAATATTTATTGTAAAAAACCTAATTTACAGAAATTTTAATAAATATCGAGAATAATAATAATAATATAATATAAATATAATATATGTATTGATGATATTGATATTGATTTACTGACATTAGAGTAAAGTAATGATTGAGCTTATTTAAGGACATTATGATATTGTTGAATTAAATTATTGGAACAAAGTGCTAATGCAACTATCTGACGAGTATTAGTCTCGTGGCACTGATTAAATACAATTCCCGTGCACGATATTAACTAAACATCGGATAGGTGTGTTAACTGGGAGCAAACTCCGTGTGAAGTGCCGATTGAAGTGAAGTGATGATGCCGCTAGATACGAGTACATTTGTCATTACGTATTACAGGAGTCAGGTGCGGGGATCTTTGCAAATTCGTGCACGCGTTTCAGACGTCGCACTGGGTTTGTGAATTATTATATATCGATCATTAATGAGCACGGTTCTTAGACCTGACTTTTTAGGGTTCTGTAGTCAACAAGGAACCCTAAAAAGTCTTAATTTCACCATTTTCGTCTTAGACTGGGAGATAATACTAACACAAAATTTCCGGTCATTTGTACCAGTATGGCGACCCTTCAAAGGTCTAATTACGTAATGACAAATAGGAAAATGATGGTCATAGCGCTACTGTTTTTTTTAAATTAATGTGTAAGCCACACCGGAGAGGTTTGGCATTACGCTACCGCCTAGTTCTTTTTTCATCGACTATAGGAAAATACAAGAATTTTAGTGGTACAAATCGTTCGACTTTCGTAATTTATCCGACACGTTCGCTTAACGCCCACGTGTTTGGGCCGCCGGTACCAGCGCTATGGCCATCATTTTCCCTTTCGTCATTTTGATAATTAGACCCTTGAAGGGTCGCCATACTTGGTACAAATGACCGGAAATTTTGTGTCAGTATCTCCCGGTCTAACTGTTCGTTTGTCCGTCTTTCCGTCTATCCTGTACAAAGCTGTATTTTGGCACAAATTTTTCGTCTTCTTCTCTTCATTTCACTTTTAAATTAGGTACGCCAAAAATGTTGCAAAATAAATGTTGAAATTTCATTATTTTTTTGTGTTTTCCACCGTACATGTAAAGTAACGTGTTTTTTTTTCACCTTATTCTTCTTTCATTCTTATTCACAATGAGTGAGGTATAATCGGATCGGTTTAAAAAAATCATAAGGTACCGTAAAACGGGGTAAATAGGAATGGCGGAGTAAATAGGAATAAAAATCTTCTTTTCTAAACTGTTTTTTTGCTACTGGTGAACAGCATTTAAATCAGCCAATGACGTTTCAGTAAGAAAAACACGTTGAAAGTGAGGTCCTAAAAATGTACCTTTTAATTTCAAGATTTAAATGAGTCATATTGTGAAAAACTGTTAAAATTGTTGTAATATCGATCATTATAGCGGATTGTGGTAAAAGAAATAAAAATGTAAGGGAATAATTGCAATATTTCATTAGAAATCTTAGTTTTAGATAACCACTTGTTTTAGGTTATTTTGGAGATAATAGGAACGGCAAAGGGGGAAGTTGACTTGTCAACAGGTAGGTATAATTGGAACAACGCAGGGGTTATTCGGTTTGATTATGGGTTAATTGGCATTGCCAAATAGGCTTGTCAAAAATTAAAATCTAATTAAATTAAAGGAAATTTCATTTAGGTATTCTATGGCTAATGTAATTTTCACTGTTATGTTAACTGTTCGGTACGTATCATAATATATACAATCAAAATGCATAAGCTTACAATGTATACGTTCAAAATAATTATATAGGACATGAAAATATATTTGTTCTGGTAAAATCTATAAGGGTTGTTGTCCTCAATGGTCAATTACCTAAGTACATAATTGCAAAATTCATATTAATCTTCTTTAATAAGTAGACGCTTAAATAAATATTACTTTATGTATTTTTTTTGTTTTTGATTATGTCATCGTTCAAACGGCGATGATAGGTAATATTTTTGATTAAAAAGGTTAAAGTTTTAATGTTTTTCAGTATGCCTCGCAACTACGTAGCCAAACCAGGAGCTAATTATATTGTATAACTTAAAGTTACTAAATAAATATTCAATTCAATAAAAATATGATCTCACGAAGGATTTTTAATTTAGTACCTATTTTAATATTTTTTTGAGACTAGTTTAGTAGGTTCCTAGTTAGGTACTTAGCTTTGGCTAGATTAAGTGACAGCACTTGTCAAAATTCCGATTAACCTCCCTTGCGAACCTATTAACCCCGTCAGGGGTAAACCCAATAGGGTTTTTGTTGAATTTCTCAAAATATGGCAATAATTTGGGAATCTAAGCATCTAGAAGAGCTTACCACACATTTTATGTAGTAACTTAAAATACCCTATGAATTACGGAAGAAGGTTAAAATTCCAGTTGAAAGTGAAGATTGGACCAATTTATTCCGTTTTACGGTTTATTTTTTTATTTTATTTTATTTATTTTCTGAAAACTGACAGCCTTCTTGTCACTAGATAAATTTTTACAGTGTAAAAATAACCTAGGCATTTCACAAGTTTTCACTTAATATAATATAATCATGTTATTATCAATTTTTGGATTTGGTGGACCTTTTAGGAAATATTGAACTCGAAAAGTGTTATTTCCGCTAGACTTGCGTGTCCCCCCCCCCCTTTCCCCTCAACAACCAAAACTACAAGGTAATAATAGTTTGAAAAATATTTATAATGAAAGCACATAAGAAACTTGAAAGTAAAACTATAATAAATCACCATCGACCTAAAATCATCGACGACTACACCAAATAATTGTATATCGAACATTAGTTCATACTTCTGCTTTTGAGATAGTTTTTTGTGTTTGTAGTAACGGCTTCGGAACCCTACACTGAGCATGGTCCGACATGCAACAAGCAAGCAAAAATCAAGCAAATTATTGTTGAATAAAGGGAAATATTTTTCTCGGAATAACCTAATTGCTTTTGACATGTTATCGTATTGGTTTTAACTCAGCAGGCATTACTATCAAGTAAATAAAAGCTGTTATAATATAACATAACGTTGACAATACGATAACATTTTCGACTACACATGAAATTTAATAAGAAGTGATCTTCATTCGGGCTTTTTATTCACGCCTGCGTGCCTTTAATACCACTGTATAAAGTTTATGAATTTGAATGTATGTACGTACAAGTATATAACATGCCAGCCTAAAATAAAGAAATGAATAAATGCTTTATTCAGAGAAACAAGGGAATCCACCGAGGCACGCGTCAGCCTTACCGTTTAATGAAAGACTCCGCAGTCATTGCTACTTTGATACTTCGTCTTTAATATTGCAGTAGTCACCTTGTATATTGGAAAACAACAATATCTACACAGCCATCGCGTCAAATATATTTTTACATGGACTTTATTTTTAAAGATATTTCTGGCATCTTGGAAATGTATATATGTATATTTTGGACCTTGACGTACTTGTAATGTCGATTTTCGTGTCAATAAATTTTGTACAAAAGTGTTAATAGGTAACTATGGCTGACAGAACTCGAGCTGGTTATGCAAAACGCAAACGCATTCTTGATTAATAAAAAGTAAGTTCATTTATTTTGATTTATTTCGATTATCTGTAAACACAAAATGTGGGCGGGAACGACGCGCGCCCGCTTCAGACATCGGGCAAGAGTATTAGATGTGACGCTTGCGCCGCAAGTCTGACCGATCTCCAGCGGTTCATTGACCTCGCCGAGCACGAGGTGCTGGAGGAGCGGTCGGCGGGTCTGGACAAGATGCATTCGGCGAACGTTATCGGTATCGACAATGATTAGCATTGACGTGAGCTTTTGTCAATTCCATACAATTCGAAATTTTCGAAAATCGCAAAGGTCGGCGTTATGCATTTTGCCTGAGCCGCCTAATTCGGATACACCCATTTTTACCATTTCAAGGAATAGGCTTCGCAAATCGATCCCTGTAGTTAGATAAAAAAAATGTTACAATGAATTAATTATAATAAAATTAAGAAATGACCTTCATTTGACCCCTTAATGCCGGTCCGAAATGCGCTATATCAACCACTTTTGTGGTTTTACATAAAACATAATAAAACCCCTGCAATATTTTTATTAAACTTAAGTACACTTTAGATATCTAGCCATTATCTAGCTGACACTTACGTTTGAAGACAGCTGTTGTCATGTCCAATTTATTTGTTTACAAATTGAGTGTAATTCTTATGATGAAATTAATATATCAATGAGACCATTTTTCTTTTGAGTTATGTGTGATGAATATTGATAATTTGTGTGGTGAGGTTTTCCAAAGGTTCAAAACGACGGCATCAACATTTACTGTAGAAACTCATGATCGGAAATATGGAATCCGTATTTTCAACAAATTTAATGTGATGGTGTTCAGTACACCTAGTCTAGGAAACAAGGGTCAGGTAGGAAGTGTTGTATTACTTGAGGGCATTTTGTCATAGTAAGTACAATAGGCGAGGTTACTTTTATTTAAAAAAATATTTTAAATAGCAATAACACTTTTAATCATCAAACGCTTTAAATTAGATGCTTAGAAAAGGCTATTATTTCGAATAAAAATGTAAAAGCAAGCTGTTATTTTTTTGGGTGTATCCCAATTGCAGCGGGTCGCTTATTAAACACGTCACAATGCCTACTTTCCACATACTTATTTAAATTTTTATATTTATATTGAGTTTATATTACTTCTCCTTTTTAAGGATTCCGTAGTCCACAGGAACCCTTATAGTTTCGCCATGTTCGTCTGTCCGCGGTTCCACTCAGATACTTTTGGTACTACAAAGCTGTCATTTGGCATAGTTATAGGTACAGTTAAATCACGGTACGCCGATAAAGTTATACAATAAAATTTTGAAAAAGAGCTAATAACGTCGGCTAATCGATAACAATAGGTGTACATAAAAAAAAAAAACATGAGGACCCTCATTTATTCATTGAGTGTTTACATTGTAATTTCGTGTCACAAACAAACGTCGTAGAACAGCTACGCCGGGCGTAGCCGCACGGCTACACTCGAAGGCATTGCTACGGATGCTGCTGTAGTCGTGACAGGAATCTCTTCGGGCCAAGTTAGGATCGAATTACCTTCCGGATCCTTAAGGGTCGGGTAAGAGATAAGCGTAGGAAACAATACTGTTATGAGCAACATCATAATAATATGATAATTTTTTTATGATTATTAAATGTAATGCAAAATAGACGCGATACCTAAAATAATTTTCGTAGCCTAAAGCTCTGTGTTCACAGGGGCTATCGTAAGCGCTAGCCTGACCTTTGCCGCACAAAGTTCTACGTAATTTATAGTCATAGAGCTACATTACTTGAGGATTGAAGCAAGAAACTTGTGGAGGGGGATCGTAACTACCCTTCTTTGGATGGTAATTGTTTTGTTTACGGTCTCCACCCGCATTATTTGAGCCGACGACGTGAATTAAACCTTACTGTAATTGTTAGTGAGGACTACTGATACCCGGCGCAGTATGTCGCTTTATTGCTTAGCGCCCTTTATTCGACAGTAATGACGCGGAATAAAATCCGTTTCGGCGCACCGACGACTTTACAGTTGTTCGTAAAGCTCGCCTAAGCCTAATGCGTTTTTAGACATGAAGTTTTAACATATCTTATTTTATTAAAAATAAGAGTTCCAGTAACTCCATCTTATCGATTAACGTGTTAAATTGTTTTGTCGACTATTTCCTCGTTAGCTCTCCCCAGGCCAGACGAGTCATTATTCTGTCTCTCTTACCTGTGAGGTTATCGGGTAGTAATTAATGTATATATTAAGTCACCGATAGCTACTCGTAGCTCGCCAGTAAGTTATATTCTACTCCATTATCTTAGTTTCGCTTGCCTGAACTTGGTTCTAAGTTTAAACGCCTACATTTTAAGCCACACTCATGCTTAGTCTGCGGACTAGCCCGGGTTGGCTATCCGCTGATACTGCACCTTTATGAAAGTGGTAGTTACAACTAGTTTCACTCATTTTAAAGGTATAGTAAAAAGATCTCAAATTTGTCATAGACGCTGTATTCCATTTATTTCAACCTCTTTAAATTTTTACGGCTGTCTGTCACCTTTGTGCACTAATTAAATTGTTCTATCTATTATATAAAATAGGCCAAACCGCTGGACATAGAGACTTGAAATTTTGCACATAGATACCTTATATAGTGTAGAGATCAACTAAGGATTTTTTTGGAAAATCCACGCCTAAGGGGGTAAAATAAAGGTTTGTATGAGTCCGTCAGTTTTGAAGATAGACGCTTCAAATTTTGCGTTTAGGTTGGCGATTGAATTTTAACTTATACGTGTCTCAGCGTTTATGATAATTTCAACCCCGAAGGGATGAAAAGGGGTAAAACTGATTGTTGATATATCAACGCACAGCCCAAACCGCTGGACCTAGAAACTTGAAATTTTGCACATAGATACCTTATATAGTGTAAAGATCCACTAAGGAAGGATTTTTGGATATTCCATCCCTAAGGGGATGAAAATTTGTATGAAAGTCCGTCAGTTTTAGTTGAAGTTAGACTTTTCAAATTGACAACAATTTATATGTGCTAAGGTAGTAAAATAAAATACCGTTTGTAGATTTTACACTGCTGATTACAGTAAAAAAAAATGGATTTTTTATGCAGTCTTTTTTTATATTTAGGAAAAACAGTAAAAAAGATGGATTGTGAATGTTAGGAATACACTTAGTCCATTTATTACCATAGGAATTGAAAAAATACACAACTGTCATGTTCATTTTTCATCTGTCTGACGGATCACTTGATTCTAACGACACGCTTTCGATTCTCGTAATACTATTGTTTTGATATAGGTACGCTATATAAAATGAAAGTGACCAACATACCTATTTGTAAAAGCGGATAGCCGCAATCTGCCTAAAGTCGACGAATTCATGTTGTTACAGTTGGTATGGTTGACAAGTAACATGACATGACAGTCAGTTATGTTTCTGTTACTTTTTTTATTTTATATCATGCTAAGATCATATCAGTATTCCTAACTTTATATATACGGTCTTTTTAATGACTATTTCTTTAATAAATTATTTACGACGAATATAAGTTAAATAAAAAAAAACCGAGAAACACAGGTAGTCTAATTTTTAACCAGCTATTATAAACGCGAAAAAACAAAACTGCTTTTTTTTTTGAAATGTTGTCTATTTTGTGTTAAGGTTGAAAATTGAAAATTTATTTATACGTCTATCAGCGATTTTGATTATTTCATCCCCGGATGGAAAGGGGTAAAACTGACTGACTGATCGATCAACGCACAGACTAAACCGCTGGACCTAGGGACTTAAAATTTGAAGGGAATATTCCTTTGGTACCCTAGGGGTGCACTAAGAAAGGATTATTGGAAATTCATCCCCTAAAGTGTTAAAATATAAAGGGGTAGAAATTTGTATAGGAGATTAGTTATTTTTAAAATAAGCAATTTAGAAATTGGTATTTAGGCAATTGTTTATAATTAAAAAATACTACTTTCAGCGATTTAGAAAAAACTTAGGGGGGTAAAAGGGAGTTTTACTTTGTTCCTCCTTCACGCTGCAATGCCGCTGGATAGATTTGGATGAAATTTACAATAGAGGTAGTTTAAACCCTGGATTAACACATAGGAAAATCCCATCCCGGAAAATTTATTGTTCCCGAGGGAATAACTACAATGTTTGGTGTTTATTGAAAAAGTCATCATGGGTGTCATTTTCTTAGGTTGCGTTGACGCAGATTTCGAAAATGATATCAAATTTGGAATTCAAAATGGCCACCATGATGTTTATTGAAAAAACCGTCGGACGCAGATTATGAAAATTATGTCAAATTTAGAATTCAAGATGGCGGTCACGATCTTTTTTAAAAAGTGGTCATAATTGTCATTTTCTTAGATTTTGAGGACGCGGATTTCGAAAATGATAGCCGAAGAATAAGTATTATAAACGGAGGAAAAAAAAGTTAAAATTTGGATATGTCAACGCTGTCAACGTCAATCTGACACCCTCCTTTTGATATAGACTAACAAAACTGAATGTACAAAGCCTGGGACAGGCTGTCACACTGGATGGCAGAAGCCATAGAAGAAATAAATTAATTACTTTCACAATTTCGTCAAATAATTACTAATCTTATTATTCTATATTAGTAATTATTTATCTAAATATGATGTCATTGTGAAATTGATTAATTTATTTCTTCTATGGCTTCTGCCACCCAGTTGACAACATGGGACAGGCTTTGTACATTCAGTTTTGTTAGTCTATATCAATGATGCCATTTATAATGATAGATACATTAAAATTAGTATTAAGACTCATAATATAATATATGTAATATTGAACTATGATGGATATTTTAAGAGCAACCAAAGTATCATGGGAGGGATGGTGCTTTGAGACGGCGAGTTTAGACAGATTCTCATCAACCGGTGATAACTAGGGGCACACCAGCGGATAAAATAAATGCATTTCGGCATCTACGATGTGGGTATAAATATTAAAAATATACCTCACTACAAATATGCCAGGAACTAAGAGTACATCATGATACACAGTCGGGCCAGCAGCTCTACTAAAAATTGGCGAAGATCGTATGGCGAGAGATAGTAACGATTTGAATACATTAAACGGCGAATTCTGTAATAGGTATTGTACAAAACACAGATGATCTAAAAAATAACGTGTACCCCGATCTAAAAAACAACATAAACAATAGAGAATGTTGTGCGAAATGCGAGAGGGCAATATTAGCACCGACAAACGAAATTCTCGGGCGGATAAATAAAAAAATATGTATCATGTAGAAGGCGATCTTGTGGAGTATCTCTTGGTAGACAATGTCATAGACGCAGAGCAAGTCACGTCCTACCCTTAGAGTTCCTGAACTCTTTGGAGGTATCGGAAGTGCCCTCCCGTAAGTTAATGGTAAAGTTGGTGTCCCGGTAAATTTCGAGCTCAATATTACAAGATTTTGAAACATCATTCAGGCCAGGGAGGACGTCAAACTATATAATTACTTAAAACTATTAATTTACTTAACTGCGATAAACGAGTTCAAAGCGGACGAAGTCGCGGGCAAAAGCTAGTAATAAGTAGGTTCTTTGAAAGACATATTCTAAGAATGCGCATGTCACGAGGATGCCCGGTCCTCGCCCGGCGACGCAAGACCAGGTGAGCGGCAAGTAGAACACGACACGGGCGCCATTAGCAGGAGTTGTGAGGGGAAACGCCTAGAACAAACAGACGCGGAAACTGCTCAGTGTTCTGTGCTGTGCCTACCGCACTATCACTGGATTAAACGAATACATACAGCACATATCCACTTTTTAATCCACTCCAGGCTTTACTTTATGTATACAGAAGGCAAATATAGCTGGCGTTTTCAACAGGATTTTGTATCCCTTATACAAAGCATCAGTTGTTTGAATAAAAAATGAAATAAACGTAAAGGATTTTTTTGATACAACGATCCACACAACGAACGTATCACTTAGTATAAAATCATAAAAATAAAAATAAAGAACTGTTTGCGTTCGGTTGGTTTGAACTGACCGAATATGGAAATAACCATACAGGAAAAACAGCATATTTATTATAATGTTCGGTGACAGTAATTATTCGAGTACATTGTGTTTTACGGTCCCGTATGCACGCACGGCTAGAGGGGAACAAAGAATAGGTCCACGCGTTGGAGTGAGCGAAAAATATTCTCCTCTTGCGGGACCAATTTGTCACTGTCTCCGCCAATTTCCTCTTGTAACTAGTTTTTTCTCTGCGCCACGTAAATTTAATTTCAGCTCTTTGTTGAATCGTTTTGTAGCGAGTGCCGCCGCGGCCCGGCTGCGGCGGCGCGCCCGTCCTTATCCAGTGCATGTGCAGTATGCTTGATTATTGACAATCATCGATACATCTGCCAGTGGTTATTACACGATACCTTACTAACACACACATTAAAAACATCCAGGGATCAAAAATTTACTTTAATTATTTTGATATTTTACAATGTATCGCAATGCAGTATGTTAAATGATTCAAGTATAAAGCGCGTTCAGCAACAGGGAGCGCGGGGCGGCGGCGGTAGTATGGCGCGTTGTTAGCGTGGAGTGCAACGAGTTTCATGCGGTTCACACCGCGCCGCGCCAGCAGAACACTGATCTTCTCGTTGTATCAAAATGGATGTAGAAACATTGACTGATTGTGTTTGACAACGTCCCTTTCTACATGATTGGGACATTCTCAACAGTATTGTGGTAGTATCGCACTAACGTCGCGCTCTACTCTTATTTGAATAAGGCCCAAAACTGGATACATCTCTTTGTAGTCGATTGTAAATATTTGTTAATTTCTTAATTCACGTATGTGCAATAAAGAGTTTACATACATACATTACAATATAAAATATATTTTTTACTTAGATCCATAACTTCTAGGAACCAAATAAATATTTCCCCATGCGTTATTTTTTGAGTGTGCAAATGTAATGTTCGTATAAATTTAAATAAAGCACCGCTTATTCCGGCTTAAACTGCTTTCCATTACCCAATTGATATTTTTGTTGGCAAGTTTAAATAGATTTCGTGCAATTAGTTCAATTTTTATTCGAGTGCGAGACGAACAGGATTGCCCTCGGCTCGCACTAAATCTTTCATCCCAAAATCATAAATCAGAATTTTAGAGCACGTTATTTATCGGCATAAACGGACCTCGTCACGTTTCTTATTATTTATTAAATTTTGAAGTTTCATTTCATGCAAGCATGGTGAATTCTTTTGTTTTTGCATCCCTTAGTGGGACTCGGTAGGCGAGGTACTGTTATTTTCCATAATATTTACAATGAATCACGTTGTAGCATATCATTGTATTTTAAACTTGATCCGCTGTCGTCAGTTTTGGATTGAAATATAATTACACCGCAGATCAAAGATAAATTCTTGACAAAAGTTCATCATGGGGGTGTTAATTAACCTTAAGCAGTTTAGAATCACAACAAATACAGGGGCACTATTCTGATCGGTACAACCACATTGGTTTCGACACGTTATCGTCTAATACCGACGTCACGATAGTTCTCATTTACTTGACAGTAATGGCAACTGAGTCGAAAACAAGACGATGTCATGTTAATAGCAACATGGTTTTACCGAGTAGAATAAAGCCCCAGGTATACAAAGAATGGAAGAAAGTTGTAATTGTTTGCCATTAGGATCCTAATATCTATATGAAAATATTTTTTTAAATATAAATAAATCAAATCAAATCAGATAAAGAAGGGGGTAGATAGGTTTTAGTAATGCACAGGAGTGGTTCAAGCCAACCATTCCTTTTTTGGTACTGTTGCTCCTAGAGGCGCCCGCGCCGATAGCATCGTCCGGCAACGACATATCCAGATCCATACGCAACGACACAAAGAGCTTTGTACCCGCTTATACACGACCACAAATACATAAAAGAAGTGTCATCAAAAATGTTCAAAAGTCACTTTTTCAATCATAATATACGTAAAAATGGACCATCACAAGTTAATAAAGTAAAAAATAAAAACTACACAAACTAAAATATAACATAACAGATAAAAGGTCTGTTGAAGCTTCAACAGACGTATCAATACATTTGTATAACATAAAAAGTAACCCCATACATTTTAGTAATGACTAGATGAACCACACGATGGGTCTCTACCTCAAGAACAATAATTAAAGTAACAGATTGGACAGCAAGTCCTCGCAAGCGTGAAAGGGCGATCCTGAACGCGAATATTTACTCGTACCTAAAGTTAAGTACATTATTTTGTGTTTACTTCTGTTACGTCAATTGTGTTATTAAACGCTACTTTAAAATAAATCAGATGTGAGAATGAAACTGTATTTTTGTGATATTAATGGGGTCAACTCCGCAAAACAAAGGAAATAATAATATTGAGGAACGACTTTTTCTCCACACATATCCTATGCCTTTAATATTTTTACTCCGCTATGTTTCACTAAATATTACCTTATTATTTGACATAAAAACTTCTACCAATTTTGGTCCAATATATTTCCATCCTATTAATTAAGGGAAAGTCGGTTTTAGAAACAAAACCGACCTACCTTTAAGGTTTCTGCCCACTACACCGTACCATACCATGACCGTACTATGAACATATCAGGCTCGGAAGGTAATTAGTATTAAAAAGTTCGTCGGTGACGGAACGGTCTAGTAGGCATAGTTTCATACTTTTTAATACAAAGAATATATTTTTTTGTCTGACACGTTCCTGTTATCGACATCTATCAAAGTTTTAAAATGAATAATTCCGACGGATTGGCCCAGAGTGCGATATCCAAATGATTTTGGAAACGACGTTTGTCGTTCTTACCACGCTCGAGTGGCAGGACGCCAAGATCATCTTCAAAATAATGTTAAAGTTTTCGAACGGCGCTGGTGATATATCCTTTGATTTGTATTATATCCGTGTCCACAAAAGGTATACTTATTTGAATATTGCTATATACCTACCCAGTAATCTAACAATCAATTGAAATCAATTACCTACGAGTATATAATTATATACACTTTAGGTCAAATACTTTTGACATTGTTTCTAAATTATAATTTGATTTGTGTATTGACCCAGATTTTATTTGCAAGCAAAATTTAATAGAGATCGCACTGAGGGTGTGTACGTGAAACTCAATCAAACAAACAAATTACACGAACATACCAACTTTTTCTAACATTTGTCATCTAAGAACAATAGTAGAAATAAAAAAACAGGCATTTTGTAATAGGTAAATAAATAAATCAGTCAGTAGTTCAGGTGTCCGTCAGGATAGCTACCACCATCTTATCCATTAACCCACCGTCAAGCAGTAGTGATCGCATTGCTGAGTTCCAGTGTGGGGATAAGACAACCGGTGAAATTACTAGCATAGAGGCATTCTTTCTTAGTCCTCAGGGTTGGCAACGCATTTGAAGTCTTAGGATTGCAGTTTTGAGATTGTAGTCTTGAGGTTTCAAATGTCTATGGGACTCAGATCCCACTTACCATCAGGTGGCCTGAGTGCTAGCGTGACTTATCCTTGCCACAAAAAAAAAAACAGGTACAATCTCGCACTAATTGACATAATCCCAAACTAAGCTCTATGCTTGTACTATGGGTACTAACAAACGATATGAATACTTATTTTTTTTTTAATAATTATTGTACAAAAAAAGAAAAAATTTTTGGTTGTAGTACGCGGATAAAAATATTTTTATCATATTTTTAGAGCTAACCTGCAATAAGTAAAACGGTAAGATCTTGTTGAACCACTAGTAGCAGATAGATGGCGTCAGTTTTCCTAAGAGCATTATCTTTCCGAGTTGTCCGTGCACTTATGAAGCCCACTGTACATAGAAAACATCCAAGATGCAGAATCAAATCCACGCGCTCATCGCACAAATATTTGCCCTTACCGGGAATTGAAACCGGATCCGCTAGCTTCGTAGGCAGGGTAACTAACTACTAACTAACTAGGCTAACGCGTCGACGTCGTCGTCTAACCAGTACCGATGGCAATCATAAATTCAAATTATTTAATCAATTTATATTCATATGAAGGTAGTAATGGATATTGAATAATAAACAGTTTTTTTATTGTTTTTGTTAATTATATGGAATATGTTGTACGGCAATGCGATTATGACAACAAGAATTCACCAGTACGAAGACTCGTTGGTACGACGGCTAAACGAACTGAGTTATCCCAATTAGATGATATCGCGTCGTCTTCAACACACTGAAGCCGAGCGCCAAGACTAACTTTGCTATTTCGATCATTGTTTGGCGAAGAAGATTAAACAGTTGAAACATCTCTAGGCAGTATCTAAATATATTTATAGGACGGGAGTGCGGTGTTAGCAGCTAAATAGTTGCGAGCGCGGAGAAGTTACACAAGTAAATATTCGCGTTAGTTCTGACGCGAAGTCTGCTCGGGCATTAGAAGAGGTGACGGCCTAAACTCAAGTGTTTTGCTTGAGATATAAGTATGTCTAACATAAAAAATACAGTTCTAAATCGTTTTTGTGCTACATGTTACAGGAAAAAAAATCATTCGGAGTGGTAATTAAATATTTAAGTGGGATGAAAGAGCCAGTTTACTAAAAATGGGGCCAAAAGATACAGTTTGAATAAAAAATGCAGATATTTTCTGTCTAAATGATGGTTTATTTATTATAGTTTGTATTTTCATACAAATAATGGAAAAAAAAACAGTAAATTACCCGTTTTAAAACAATGTGCCTTTTGGCTCTTTCATAACAAATTGGTATTGAAAGAAAGAGCCACTTAGGTATAGTTTTAAAAGAGCCACTTATGAAATACTTAAAGTTTATCTGTAAATTACACAAAATAAGAGTTGATGCACGGTATTAAAAACATATAGACGATTCAAACAAATTATTACTTAAAATTAGCAACATTTTTAAAAATGTATTAACTCTAATAACAATTTTAAGTCGTCCCTAGCAAATTAATAAGAATTTAAATAATAATCAAAATACAAATAATATCTCTTATCAAAATGACATGGATAAATTCTATACCAATATTAAAAAATATTGCTTAATAAATAGCCTTCAATCGAAAATTAAAACCTTAATCGTCTTTTCTATGGTCTTTTTTATTTTTGGGCTCGGCTTCTCCATAATGCAATTCCTGAATCAAATAACTAAATTAAAGAGCCAGTTATTATGAAAAAGCTAGCTCTTTCATAACTTTGTCTTACAAAAATTATAATCTTAAAAACGAAAACAATATTAATAACGCTTTATAAATTCAACTTTTACGTAATTGCAAGCCCAAATACATGCACATACCCAATGCACAATCCGTATTTATTTACAATAATATACCAAAAAATAAAGTAATTGAAGCACAATAGCTACTTGTTAGTGCAGGAAACTTTGACTCAACGCATCAGCGTCCGTTGCTTTCGGAGAGATGTCAAATGTTTGTGGGTGACTGTAAATCAGTGTTGACCCTTAAAAATAAAGACTTGGTTTGGAAACTTCCGAAAAAATGCAAGTGGCTCATTCACAACCTGGCTCCTTTATGCCTATTCTCCAATTAACTGAACTCGCGCGATTTTATAAAGTTACGATTGTGTAAACCTTTCTTTGGTAATTAAATATTTATGTAAATGAAGAAAAATATGTAATTCTCGCACACAGAAGTTTGAAATTCGCATTGCGGCCAAATTTTTACTATCTATGTAAGTTCCACACTTGTTTATTATGAAAAGAGTCATTACGATACGAGTACCTATTTAAACAAAAAATAAAATATATTTTTTACCTAAGTAAAAGTACCGAAATAATAATAAATAATCCTCTCTCTGCAGCCGTAACCACCGGTAGCTTGAGCCCTGCCACGCTGCCGGCGGCAAGCTTAAAATGATAATGACCAAAATAAACAATCGCTAACTTTTCTTGTATACTTTTCGCGATTTTTCTGCTAACAAATTATTTATCGGCAAAGTAATTTTCATTATTCCGATTAGCGTTAATAGTGTGTGAATGTTATTGTTAAATTTTTACAAATTTCGTGCAAATATTAATAGTTACTAAAAACTCTAAAAGCCAGCTAGCTGGGCTGGGCAGCGTTTGGGAAATTACGTCGAGTCTTCTCGTCATCCATACCGCAATGCTTGAAAACGGAAGTTTTCAATCAGTGCGTCCTACCCGTTATGACCTACGGAGCTGAGACGTGGACACTCACGGTAGGGCTGGTCCACCAGTTTAAAGTCGCTCAGCGAGCTATAGAAAGAGCTATGCTCGGAGTTTCTCTGAAGGATAGGATTCGTAACGAATACATCCGACAGAGAACCAAAGTTATCGACATAGCTCAAAGGATCAGCAAGCTGAAGTGGCAGTGGGCCGGCCATAGGTAGGTAGGTAGGCATTTATTTCATACTGAAAATTACATTATTCTATGTCACATAATCATAATGAATTCACAATAAGATCGTCAAAATGTAAAAAAATAAAGTAAAAATAATAATGAAATAAAATAAACAAACGTATATCACATATATCGCGAAGTCCTTGACTTATACAGTACGGCTCGGCTTTAGACTTTAACGACATTTTCAAGTTTATTTTTAAGTAATTTAAAACTTACGTCAGGTAATTTTGTATGACAATATTATTTTTATTTCTTTTATTTTTAAATGATGTAAGTATATCAGAATTTTTGGTGAACGAATCTAAATTCTTAATAACATAAATGATATTATCATAAATAAATTGATACGCTACAGTTAAGTTTTTTTTTAGTTCTCTTAAGGAGTCGCGGGACTTTAAGTTATAAATAGAACGACTGGCCCTTTATTATTTAAGTTAATAGTAATTGACAACAATTCATATCTGCTAAAGTAGTAAAATAAAATACCGTTTGTAGATTTTATACTGCTGATTACAGTTAAAATATTTTTGGATTTTTTTATGCAGTAGTTTTTTTTATATTTGGGAAAAACAGTAAAAAAGTTGGATTGTGAATGTTAGGAATACACTTATAGTGCCCTTAGTCCATTTATTACCATAGGAAATGAAAAAAATATACAACTGTCATGTCCATTTTTCATCTATCTGACGGATTACTTGATTCTAACGACACGCTTTCGATTCTCGTAATACTATTGTTTTGATATACGCTATTTAAAATGAAAGTGACTAACGGATTTGTAAAAGCAGATAGCCGTAATCTGCCCAAAGTCGACGAATGTATGTTGTTACAGTTGTTATGGTTGACAAGTGACATGACATGACAGTCAGTTCTGTTTCTGTTGAAAGTTACCTTTTTAATTCTATATCATGCTAAGATCACGACATCAGTATTCCTAACTTTGTATATACGGTCTTTTTAATGACTATTTCTTTAATAAATTATTAACGACGAATTTAAGTTAAATAAAGAAAAACCGAGAAACACGGGTAGTCTAATTTTTAACCAGCTATAATAAACGCGAAAAAACCAAAATGCTTTTTTTTTAAATGTTGTCAATTAAATGCATAAATACATACGAGTATTGTTCTTAAAATGAAAATAATCGAACAACAGGCGTTTATTATAATTGCGCATATGGTCCTTTAAACGAATGATGAATTAACAAAACACAATATATAACTAACCTATCATTAACCTTTTGAATATATTAACCGTTAATATATCGTTAGCGTTAGTACTCGCAGCAAGAGCAGAGGACGACAACATGACGCTGACATGAAAACATCTTTGTTTACGCTTCAATGTTGTTTTAATAACCTTCTTATTTAAAACCGAGGTTCGGAGTAAAAGTTCGAAGTCGGAAAAAATATGAAAAATTGCTTTTCACGCCCGGCCCATCTATCTAATAAACCTAATATTGGTTCGATACGCGCTCAAGAGGCGTGAAATGACGCCCCTCTCCCTTAAGCCGAGAAGGGTGGCTGAGAGCCAGCTCATGAAGACCCCGGCTGTTTTCTTCTCCGTGATAAAAGTATGCTCCGCCACTGTTTTTCCAACACTTTGCAGGTCTAGGAATACTGGTAATGGAACATTAAACCACGTATGCAATTAAGAACTGATAAGGTTCAAAAGATTTTTCTATGAATATTTTTTTAGTAACATAATTGAAAGGATATGTATTTCATTGTATTATGTTCTTCAGCCAAACGAGAAATTTGTCTTTCCTACTCATTACTATGGTTCTATTTCTTTATTTCGTAAGTACGGAATAAGATGATGTTATAGTGACTTATCACAAAAACAAACGACAGCCGCTGATTTTTTAAATGTTTGATAAGATATATTATCTTAATGTTAGTAGGTACGATATAATTCGGAATGAGATGTTCAGAAAGAGAACCAAAGTAATAGCTAAAGTTTCACACGATTATTTAAAGTTTCAGTGGTGTCAATGTGTTTTAAAGTGGAGACTGCGAAGCAGCAAACGCGACGAATTACTTCGGTCTCGGCTTTGATCGATTGATCGATGCAATAACAGAGGCAAATTAACTAATCGGAATACGACTAATAACGACTTCCAGATTGGTACAGTCAACAGCATAAATAAGTGATCATTTATGTACCTTGTCGCTTTCAATCGTGGCACAATTTTGTATGACATTTCAAACACGACTTTAAAGTGACAAGGTACATAAATTATCACTTATTTATGCTGTTGACTGTACCAGGACTTAAAAATTAATAGGTAGTTAGTCGTTCCTGTTTCGTCTGTCTACGCATCTGAAAATCTTTGAGTTAGAGAGCGGGTTTGTTCAAAAACTATTGTTTTAGTCTAGCTTGCACAAAAATGCAGCAGTGTAATTAGAAGTTCTTTAACTTTGAACTAATCGATACTGTCAACAAAACACTGTTCCTGATTTTACCAATCGCATTACTTTGAGTATCCGGACTGTCCGGACCGGATTAAGAGAGGTGCCACACGGGCGTTACTGGTGTACTTCGTCGTCAGCGCTGTGCTGCGCTACATATAAGTTAGAACGACATGCGTTGAAATACGTCCGTACGTAATACACACATGAACATACGTCGTTATCGGGAGCGCGTTATCGGGAGCAAAACCAAATCTATTAAAGAACACATATAACAGGGTGTCTGTTTAGTATAAACGGAATATTCTGCCTACACATTATAAGCCTCTTAGAAGTTCTTCATATCTAGCATGAAGTTTTCGCTGGAAAAGGTCAATTAAACTTTATCTTACACTAAGTAAACGCTTATATAAGTCAACGTGTCAACTTGTTTTTTTTTAAATATATATCAAATCCAATATTTTTCGCCGAAACTAGTTTTAACTTTTTAAATGCATGTTTTCCATTTGCACTCAAATTCAATTAAGGTATATTTTTGTACGTTTTTTGTACATATCAAATCAATTAAGAATGACAAATGTCTAAAGTAGCAGGAAAAGTGATTGAAGAGGAGTTAGGATTGCGTAGCTATTTTCTTTAAATATGTACAGTGCAACCATTTTCTTTATAGTGATCAGCAATCATCGTTTTTCTATGACACACGAGTGACAAATATACTGTCAGTTGCGAGTGCAAGCGTGATAGCGATAGCAGAGCTAGCCGAAAGCTATTAAGAAGCTGGGAATACTTTACTACTTATCAAATCAAGTATGGAGATAAGATATTAGAAACGAAATTAATACATTTTGAACTCGTAGGTATAAACGTTTCTCGATACGAGTGTCACTTATGTTATTGCCTATTTGTCATAATCTTTCAGTACTGTCAAATCGTTTTTGCTCCCGCGATAACGACGTTGGCACATGAAGCGTTGAAATACGTGCGTCACACGTTTAATGACAGCGTTGCGACGGCGCATCGCGCCGGCAACGCTCGTGTGGCATCGCTGTTAGACACTATAAAACAGCGCATTATTGGGTCAAAATATACAGCCGTGGTAAATAATAGTACATTATTGCCTAGGCATGGAAGTAGGCAATTGCGGGCCGAGTATTGGATTAAACGGACGAGCTTGCGAGTCCGTTTAAAAATACGAAGCCCGCAATTGCTGTTCCTGCCGAGGCAAATATAGTGCTTTTCTCAAAAATCGCAAGAAAAAAATTGTGTTGGAGTCAAATCTTTATCGCTTGAACTCATTTTTTGAATTGCATACAAACAGAAACTTCATGTAAAAAAACCATCACTCCTTACCGCCTTTCTTCTTTATGACAAGGAGAAACGCAATTCTTGTTTTAAAAAAAACATAAGCTATTCCAGGCACAAATAAAAAAGTTATGTTTCGAGTAAAATTTGGATGTGTAAGACTTGTGCCCTCATTTTATTATGGCCCTTTTCACTTTTTAAAAAGTTACAAGGTAGATAGTAATGGAATTTGTATGCAACATTGCGGGCTTGTGTAGCGAGCACGCAATGTTTTTTTTTTTTAAATTTGAGAACTGTCAGTAAACTGTGTACTTCGCGTCTCAATATGTAGATAGGAATGTCAACATTTCCGGACATTTTTGAGAAAAATATTTTTAACCTATACGAATTAATTAATTATCATTGTTGAATGACTTTTCCTTTCGATCAATTATGGGTACACTGCGAATTTGAGAACAAACTCACAGGTTGATTATGTACAAGTCGTAACGTGCATTTTGAAAAGGGTTGGTCTACTTTAGGTCCTTTTTTATTTTTGGTTTACATAAATGACTTGCCACCAACAGTAGATAAACTTTGTGATATTGTACTTTTTGCTGATGATACTTCACTAATTTTCAAGGTAGATAGAAAATCCGTAGACTACAGTAGGATTAACACCACACTAGTTAAAGTACTTAATTGGTTTACTAGCAACAATTTGCTACTAAATGCTAAGAAAACGAAATGTGTTAGGTTCGCTTTGCCTAATGTTAAACCGGTACATTCTAGTATTTTTCTAAATGACGAGTGTTTGCAAATGGTAGATAAGGCAATTTTCTTAGGCATAACATTAGATAAATATTTGCAATGGAGTCCCCATATAGCTGTACTGGCAGGTAAACTAAGTTCGGCAGCTTACGCCGTTAGGAAAATTAGACAACTAACCAATGTTGAGACAGCTCGCTTAGTCTATTATAGTTATTTCCATAGTGTCATGTCGTACGGTATTCTGGTTTGGGGTAAGGCAGCTGACATACAAACTATATTTGTGTTACAAAAAAGGGCCATTCGTTCTATTTACAACTTAAACTCCCGTGACTCTTTAAGAGAACTTTTTAAAGAAATTAATATCTTGACTGTAGCGTCTCAATTTATTTATGAGAATATTATTTACGTTATTAGAAATTTAGATTCTTTCACCAAAAATTCTGATATACATAATTTAAATACCAGAAATAAAAATAAAATCGCTATCCGAAAATTCCGCGTCCGTAAAGTATATAAATCATTTGTTGGTCAATGCATTCATTTCTATAATAAATTACCTGACGAAGTTTTAAAGTTACCCTTATCAGCACTTAAAAGTTACTTGAAAAGGTCGTTAATGTCTAAAGCGTATTATAGGATCGAGGACTATCTAACAGACAAAAATGCATGGCCTAAATCCGAAACTTAGTCAATAATAATTTATTCAAATGCAAAATCTTTATCTTGTCTAGGGGACACCGTTGATGTAGGAAAACATATCGAAACTTTTATGTGGTCGTCTCGCACCATCTTATATACACATAAGTATGTGTTTTTTTTTTCTCTATCTCTCCCGTAAGATTCTTAATTGGCATGTTTTCCTGCTGAACTACGCATGTTATTTAATACTATATTTAATTTAATATTTATAGCTTTATATAATGCTAGACTAAGTAGTACCATTGTAATAAGAAATATGTTTAAAAAATGACTGACTGCTGAGTTTCTTGCGGCGTTTCTTCTCGGCAGTGGTCTTCTCTTGGGAAGCGCTGGTAGATTCTTGACGTGTAAAAGTGCCCGTGCGGCCTACTTACTGAATAAATTTCTTTTATCTTTTTTATCTTTATGGTGACGTCGCGGATTCCGTCGCCGACTGGTCGACGCATTTAAATTGGCTGCGCGTTTCGGATGCCAGCGTGTACAGCGTGGCACACCATCACGCCTTTCACTTACGGTTGTGACGGTTCTTTGTACATTTAAATGTAGGTATACGATGCGTCTTAAATAATTGAAAATAAATCTGCGATTTAGTAGGTACGTTTTCTCCCAAAAAAACATTGCTATCAATAAGTGCAGCATACAAATATATACATATTGCTTAGATTGCAAAAGTTAAAGCGAATCGTAAAAGTAGAAGAGTTACTTCAAAATAAGAATATCTCCTTTTACATTATTTAAAGTTTAATCAAATATCGACGAATAGTAAAATCAAAGATACTGTACAGGTTAATATGGTAAAACGTTTAAATGTGTGAAGATTTCTGTCAGTATACCTACTACTTAATTGCGATTTAACTTGGTACTGAAATAATTAAATTAAAATTCGGTTTTTGGTCTAAAAAAACAACCGGTCGCGTGCGAGTCGGACTCGAGAACCGAGGGTTCTGCATTTAATTTGTTTGCATTTGTAGGCTTGCAAGCCCCGCCGCCATTATGGGACTCATCTCTGTAACTTCAATTTTTGTTTTTTTTTTTTGTCTTTTTGTCGACAGACTCTGACTATCTACCAACCTTAATTAAAAGTTTGATAGTTTTTATTATTAAAATGTTACAGCAATTATTTCATTATTCCTGTGTTATATAAATTATTAAGTAACTTACGTAGTTTTGATTTTTTACTTTTGTTAGTTTTTGAAATGATAAATGTTTGGACAACTAAGTAGGTACAATAAATTTTCCATTTTTCAGCCCGAGGGTTTGAGCCGTTTCAGAGAAAAAGCGTATAAGATGGTGTGTCAGACCATGGTCAGTGTAAGGGTTCAATGCCGTTAGTACAAACACCAAAAACTACCTCGAAAAACAACAAGTATGAAAGAATATCCTATTTAAATTTATGTGGTGCTGTCTCACTTAGATATTTTTTAGTACGTACGAGTAAAAACAAGTTAACCGACAGTATCTCAAAAAAACTAAGTCTATTTAATCGTAACAGTTTTCATTTTAAAGTCGGTATGGGTACTCTTATACATATACAGTACCTAGAAGACCGAGCGTCGCTCGGGTTGAAAACGAAATTTCCCGAAGATGAATTGCTCGTTTAAGGGTATTATACATATATACTCGTAGATGACATAAGAAACTAAACAAACTAAGCCCTAAGCAATGTAATCTTAAAATTTCAAAAATATTCCATAAAAAGTACCCGTGGTAGGCACGAGGTTATGTGCTTTCATTTAAGATATTTTCCAGATTTTGAGTATTTGTAGTTCAGGCTGCAGCTGGCGGGCCGGGACACGTAACTCTCGCGAAAATAGCACTTTTAGAGTTCAGTGTATCCTAAACAGTCCATCAAATCTAAAAATATTTAATGACTTACATAGTTTGTTCCTTCAAATAGTTTGCCACAAGAAATAGTCTGCAAAAAGAAGCCACTCCGGCGCGCACAAAGCGGTATATCGGCGACTTCAAAGTGTACTGCACACTATTTGAACGAACGAACTGTACACGTAATGATTTTTTAATAGCTATCCAACTATACATCAATCGATGTTCTTAAGTAAAAAAAATACCCTTGATGTTTATGTTCGGGAGGTACACTTAATATATTTTTTACTACTTTCGTCTATTTTGAAATATATACAGAGAGATAGACATACAGACAGACGGACTTGCCGAAACTATAAGGGTTCCTAAAAAGGGTCGAACAGACGGATATCAGATGGTTCAGTAATCGTTATCGGAGACAATAATCAAAGTAAATTATACTATTTTAGTAAAAATCCCACCATATTAGCGCACAAATTCCGAGTTGAAAAAATAATCTGCACTTGAAAATGCAAACCTAAATTTTAATTCAAACAGCAACTCTCTTTAGTAAGTAAATAGTAAGTTAAGCTCGGCAAAAGCTGCATTAAGTATTAATTCCTTGATTTAACTTACACGCAAACACATACTAGGTACGTGTCTGAATATATTAGCAGAAAACAATCTTATAAAGGTGGGTGTTCTAGTTAATTACCTCGATACGTTGGGGAATAATTAGATTTTTTGCTCAGCAGCGGTTTGAGGATTAATCAGTTAATGAGGCAGACACGTACGAGCTAACGAGCGCCTGATTATAGCGCGATTTATGGCGCCGCGGCGAGCTGCGCGCAAGCAGCCGGAACACCGCCACTGCAGCCTGCCGCCAGCGAGCCAACTCGGACACGCTGCTTCTTCAATTTACCAAATTACGAAGCTGTACTCGTAAGGCATCGATTTGCCTTGTTTACTCAGTAATTAGATATGTGTGCCTGCCAGATATTTTAATATGTGCCCTCTGCGTAAATGTATTTATTTTAAACGAAGTTAGTTAAGGCTACGTCAAATATCCTAGCGAACATTTATACTCGTACTAGCGACCCGCCCTCACTTCGCTTCGGTTAATATAAGTAAAAATAGCCCAAGTTCATCTGGAATAATATACTTTTAAAACGGTGAACGAATTTTTAGATCGGTGCATTTTCATAGAGCTTTGCACAGGGATGCAGAATTCACTATATTTGGCCACATACTCGTAGAAGTTCTTGTGGACTTACGTTCGGCCTACTTTCATATTCAGAAGAAGATTATAGATTATCTGGCTCTCTGAGATCTGTTTATTCCTGTCGCCTATAAGCCGACCGTCACGCTCAGTAGAAGATTCTCTATTTCTTCGCAAAGAATTACTTTCTCTTCAATTTCACAGCCTGATTTCCCTTTCTTCTTCGATTTCTTCATTAAGACGTAAATTGTTTCTATTATTATCCCTAGTCCAACGACCTATATTAGAACGACTTCTTAGAGGCATAATTCATTTTGATTTTCTCCTTAAAAAAAATGTGTGCGTCTCGGGACGCCCGATAGAAATGATAACTTAAACTAATCTAAACTAAACTAATCTAACTATACCGCCTCGCCCCACCTCGCCCCGCTGCCGTATGGGTGATAGAAAGGGAAGCCAGATAGAGAGGTGCGCGCCGACCCAGCAAGGCCACGCCAGCGAGACCATATTTTGACAGTTTTTTAAGCAAAAGTTGCATACATACCTACATTAAATTCCGCCTGTTTCCCAGAGCGCTATACAGAGACCACTTTTTTCCACCTGCTGCGATCCTGAAAAATCTCTTTCGCTTCTTCCACGTTCATACATCGAGTCATGCATGCACGTCAGTTTCGGCTTCTTAAGATTCGGCCCTTTTCTAGTATTTCTCCGATTTGATTCGATAAAGTACGCTTAGGGTGGCCCCTTCCGACCCTTCCACTCACTTTGTATATCTCTTTTGTCAATTTTCTTTCATCCATCCTTTCCAAAAATTCCAAATGATTGAACCATCGAAGCATGCCCTTTTCAATCTTACTCACTACATCTTCTTTTAGTCCACATTTCTCTCTGATCTTTTTATTCCTTACTCTATCAATCAGTTTCACACCATACATACTACGCAAAGAGCGTATTTCAACTGCATTTATACGATTTTCATGCTTGTCCTGCCACACCCAAAATTCACTACCATACATCTGAGTATGGGCCAAAATTCCATTGTGAACTGCACTCGGGCTTTTTGTGAAATGCCCCTTCTAAACACAAAGGTGTACAGGGCCACATTAATGTGATGCATCGCGAAGCGGAGCTCCGTCGACGTTGTCTGACGTTTCTTACAGTTTTTGAGCATTATGCGTGCATGCAAACATTATATTATCAGGCGTTAGCCAGCATAAGCTATGTAAGCGCCCGAAAATCGAGTTTTTGACGACTTGGTAAGAAGACATTGAGTTTTCTCAACTTTATTAAAACTTAATTACAATGAAATGTACATATAAACCATCCGGAATAAATTCTCTAAATGACAGTGAAAACCGTATCAAAATCCGTTACGTGGTTTAGAAGGAGTTAGCGGAAATACAGACAGACGCGGACGGCGACTTGATTTTATACTATGTATTGATGATTGATGATGATTGATGATGAAGTACTTCCTGTCTAATATAAGAATAATTATCAGGATGAAACATTAAAGTTTATTAATTAACCTAGTTTAAGTAAATATTAGGTTGTCTGAAAGTTGCGTCTCAAATAACTTATGGATTCTTGCGAAGGTTGTTCCAACGACTGTTACTTATTTGGTATGTACCTACTAAAAAGGTTATTCATATTCGGATAAAGTGTAAAACAGCCGCTTTCAAATTCGTCTAGAATTCACTCAATAGGTACCTATAGATTTAGCGCGTCGAGGCTGATCGGGATCGAGGCCCTAGCTGAAGTGCAACATTTTTGCCTGGTTCAGTTGTGACTTTAAGGTACAACATGCATTTTTTAATCTTGTACAATGTCTAAATCGGGCTATGCATGGAGTGTTGTTCTGACCTCTGGGACGGGTGCGCCGAGTACTACGAGTAACTTGCAATGCACCACTCAGTTGAATGCAGAGCTTAATGTTCGTAATAAAACACTGGTTAGGGCCATAGGCGTAACCTTAGGGTCGAAGCCGTGACCTTACGCTTGGTCACTGATTCCGCCCCCCCCTCTTTTACCATCAGAACTCTAGATGTCTGTCTATGGGGTACTAAATATTACTATATATGTTGCTAACCCGAACAAGAACGAAAGCATTTCGGGCTAACTTTTTAATCGGCACAGCCAAGATGAGGAACGCCCTGCCGCCGGCATATACATATATATGGTGTACGGTGTTTATGACACGGTGTCCTTTAAAGTTAGGATTTCATCACCTTTTTTTCTAAAACATGACATGGGCATTATGAGCTTTATATTCGTATCAATCACATATTATTTACTAACCTTTATATTATACCAATTAAAAACTATTCGAATTGAATAATTAACTTCCTTTTTATTAGAAGTCAGTTAAAAGTGTGACTCGTGAGCATGATCAGCCGACAAGTTCATATTGAACGGTTTACTTACTGTGGTCGAACATCCTCGGATCGATTGTGGTAGTGGTGGGCGTGGTGATGGGTTCATCCTCCTCCTCATCGGGCTCTACGGTGGTAGTGGTGGTGGTGGTGCGCGGCCGCTTGCGCTGGCGGCCCTGCTTGCGTGGCAGCGGCGCCGTCGGGCGGGCGGCGGTGCGCGCTGGTGCCGGCGCCGTTGCCAGCGACGTGCTGCCCGCGCTCTCCGCTACCAGCAGCGCCACCAGTGACACGACCAGCAGCCGAATCACTAGTGGCGCTAACCGCCACATTGCACCTGTTAACAAAAGAAAATTCCAGCTTTAAACGAAAATCTGGCACCATCTGTCCACCCATTAAAGTTCAAGATAAATAGAAACAGTGGGTACTCTTCAAACGAGCACACAATTTATGTTTTAAAGATTCTCGGTACTGAAGAGGATGTTACAAAAAAAGGGGTGCTTTTTATAATTACTTAACAAGACTTGTCACACCTACATAACAAAGTTAATTATGTATATCTATATCTGTAAAGCAAAATATTATATTGCAAAAATAACCAAGAGACGTTGTTGTTACCAAGCCAAGAAACAAACCACGCTGACATGTTCTGAAGTACTCCGAAATCAAATTAAAAGTGTTGGAGGTAAAGCATTATGTTAAGTACAACAAATAGATATGAAAAATCTATCATACATAACCCTCTTTAACTTTGAAGGACACCATTACTGTATGTGCAAAATTAAAAAAAAAAACGCATTCTATGGAAGAAAACAGCGAGTTTCTGAAATGCGGAGCGCCGAGCGGAGCAACACAGCAATCGGAGGAAAACTTATCATTTTTTAATAGCAGAGGGACTTAAATGTACCTGCACTTTGTTTTATTATAACCCACGGCAGGTTACATAAACAGACGATGGGGCGAGGGGCGCACCCCACGGGAGCCGCGGGAGAGTATAGAGAACCTTATGTTGCTAATTGTTACCCTTATCAAAGCAGGGTCTTCAAGAGATCACACTGACATTCATTTTAAGAAAATTTGCTTGCCACTTTGCACTGTAGAGCGAGTTGACTTAGCGTACAGGCGACACCTACTTGTGAAACAAAGTACCTATATTTATGAAATGAAGTAGATATATTTTATATGAACAATTCACATTTTTCCACACTAAGGTATACTTTTTAACTATAACCAACCATATCAAGACGTCTGAAAAATTAATGACCTGCGTGCCAAAGGTTAGCGTATATTGCCTACAGGCGCGCGAGTGCGTTTCCACTGCCAAATGGACTTTTCCTGTTAGAAGGACCTTCTAACCCAAAATGGGCACCACTGTGTCTATCATAATCTTTCCCCCCGGTAGGTATATACATGTATGTGTAAAAGCTTTTTTCTGTTATATTGGCTTTGAAACTTGTTGGTAAAATGTCCCGATTAATTCTTGGGTACGCTACCTCGGTCACTAGTTGACAGGGCAGACAGGCGACAGGCCCGGCGAGAACCGTCACTTACTGGATAGATATACCTCAAATTTCAAGAAGATGTATACCTACCTATCACTTATTAATCTTATTACGATGACTGTAAAGTCTATGTTAAAAATTGTACCATTGTGTAGTTATTATTACAGGAGTGTAACAGCAATTGCTATAAGATTTTCCCGGACCAGAGTCGTAAATATAACTACAGTAGCAGCATCGAGTGATGGCACTTCTGATAGCTGACAAATAGTGTTTTATTATCGTAAAAAATTCAGTCAAGTGCGAGAAGTATATTTTGAAAAAGTTTATTAAAGAAATAACGCATAAAAATATAAGGCCATAAATTGTAGATCAAACTCTCGAAATAAACTGTGTGGCTAGAAAAAGACGACATTGTCAGAAATTTGAAATATTGTGTCAAAATATACAAAATGTGAAATTATTGATAAATGAGTGAATAAATAATTATAAAACCACGTTAACCCAGAGCTAAGACGCGACTTTGCCAGCGGCGGTGACGTGAAAGTGCAGTGAGTTCATTGTCATACGTTGTGGTGACAGTCAGCGGTCCTTTGTTATCATCACGCGAAATGTTTTTTGAGATGTTTTTTTGTTAGTTATGATTAAAACGATGAACGCTAGAGTGCGAGGAAATAAAAACATCCTCAAGATGAAGCTAGTTACGAAATGCGTTTCGGTAAATTACAGCGCCAGCAGTACATCACTATTCCGGTACCTGCAACAATGAAGTTTGACATCTGTTCCTTTATACTTGCTGTCAATATTTAAGGAACTTCATGAGCGAGCAGACTTCAAAAGTGCCATCACTCGATGCCGCTACTGTATGTTGTTTTTTTCATTTGTTTACCTCTATATGTATAAATGGACTAGCTATTCCGCCCGCGACTTCATCAGCGTGGATTTCGATTATCGTTATTCCCTCGGCGTTTTTTAAATATTCCGGGATAAAAAGTAGCCAATGTGTTAATCCAGGTATACCTGTGAGCTATTTTGATTCCAAGTTTTATCTAAATCCGTCCAGTTGTTATTTATAACTAGCTTTTGCCCGCGGCTTCGCTCGCGCCTAATTCGGGGTAATTTTGAATTTAAAAAAAACAGGACGTTCTCTGCGCAAAACAATGAAGACAATTCAAGATACAGGTGAATTTTAAAGATATACTTATCCAGACGTTGTTTAAAATTAGTATGTTTCAGAGCAGTACAAAGAAACTTTGCAGGTCCGTATGTGTATCATTGTCACTGTTATTTTTTCATTATTTATTTATAACTCGTCTTATGGCAATTCATGCAGCCCTTTTAGCCAATAGTCCAGACGATTCAGATCGCGCCCGTCTTCTCGCTGTTACTGCTAGTGAGTCGGGCCATTGGCTCCGCGGCCTTCCCTCTCGCAACATAGGTACAGTCCTGGACTCAAGCTGCTTGCGAATATCAATTTGCTTGCGGCTTGGAGCCAAGATATGTTTGCCTCATTCTTGCACCTTCGGCAAGGAGGTGGATCAGCTTGGTAGACATGGTCTTTCTTGTTCAAGGAGAGCCGGCCGCTTGTTCCGCCACGGCGCCATCAATGATTTGATCCGTAGTTCGCTTGCCACCGCCTCTGTACCTCCGAACAGAGAACGAAATATAGCGCTGTATAGCTTAACCACCCAGTGATTTTGACCATACCAAGGCAATCAAGGTAATCTATAGAAATACAGTGTCAAATGAGAGCTAGCGCCATCTAGTTCGTATATGGAGAACTAAAAGTGTGTTTCTGTAGTAGCTTTTGTGTACAACGTAAACTAAAATAAAAACACACTACCCACAAATGGCTAGATGAGATTTCATCTCTTTAATTTTGTTACTCGTCCATACAAAGTGGCGCCACCTTGTGAGCAAATTCACAGCTTTTGACGATTAATTTGATTTCCCGTAGGATTGAGATGTTTATCCTTAATAAAAACTAACCTGTCCTATTCCAGGACCTTGACTATATTGCCATCTTGAATTCCGAATCTGACATCATTTTCGGAATTTCCATCCCTGAAAACATGAAACACGATCGATACCCATGACGACTTTTTCGAAAAACATCATGGCTGCCATCTTGAATTCAGAATATGACGTCATTTTCGAAATTTCCATCGCCGAAAACGTGAAACACGATACCCGCCATCTTAAGTGCCATATTTCATATCATTTTCGCGATACCCATGACTTTTTCGAAAAACATCATGGCCGCCATCTTGAATACAAATCGTTTCAGTTCATCCAAATCGGACTTTACGTTACTTTACATTGAACATTTGGGAACTCTAGTTGCCGAAAGCATGTGGGTTGTTAAGAGGAGTTAGGTGATTGGTGACATACCGACAACAGCGCCACCTACCCGGGCCAATTATGTTTTGAAACAATCCAGGAACCCATCGAAATATACACAAAAAATTCCATCCAAATCGGTCCAGCCGTTTAGGAGGAGTCGGTGACGTACCGACACAGCAGCGCCACCTACCGAGTCTAATTGTGTTTTCAAACTATCCAGGAACCCACACATAAAATTTCATTCAATTTTCGAAATTACCATCCTCGAAAAAATGAAACACGACACCGAAACATGTTATTCCCTCGGGAACTTTTAGATTTTCCGGGATAAAAAGTAGCCTATGTTACTCAGGGATAATGCAGCATTCCAATGGTGAAAGAATTTTTAAAATCGGTTCAGTAGTTTCCATACAAACTTTACCCCCATTTTACCGCTTTAGGGGGGAATTTGTCCATTTCACCTACACAGATCATTTTTAATTGTAATCGAGAACTTATATACCTATTTTCATTCTTCTAAGTCCAGAAATGAGAAAATTTCCATACAAACTTTAGCCCCCATTTTACCCCTTTAGGTGGGAATTTTGTCAATTTCCCTAACACAGATCATTTTTAATCGTAATCGAAAACTTATATACCTATTTTCATACTTCCAAGTCCAGAAATGAGAAAATTCCATATAAACTTCACCTCCCGTCGTAAATATATAGTATATAGATAGGTATTGGTGGGATTACATACTATCCGCTTACGTTTGTATTTTATTTTTTGTCTGCAGTAAACAGAGAGTCGAATTAAAGTTTATCCAAATCAAATTAATCGGCCCCTTGCAGTTTGAGCGATTTTTGCTTTACCCTAAAGGTTCATTAAGGTTTTATTTTATGTCATACTACTTACCTTCTCAGCGAAGTCGCGGTTTTTCTTTTCTGAGGGAATACGACGAGGGAAAATGTTCTAAGATGCAATTACTTTAGGACGTTTTCATGGGAGGTCCGTATTAGCACGTGAAATGTGTGTATATCAGGCCCAAACAACGAAAACACTTTATTGAGCTAAGCAGTAAGCAAAGGGCGTCGTGGCTTATTCAATCCTCGATTTGAGTGGTATTGATGGGGTTCGATCATCTCTCGATTCATCACCCGAAATCAAGTAAATATATCAAATATTCGCAGTAAACATTTCCTCGATTTCCTATGACCAAATCCGTAAACTAAATAACAAACTAGCAAGTCACAAATATAAAGAGTGTGGTGTGTGCGCGGCATTTTCCGCACGCCAGTTTCCACGTGCCCTACCTAGGAATATATTTACTGAGGTCCCGGAGGACCACCTATGAAAGCCTCCGAAGTTCCGGTTTACATCGATAATGTTGCGCGGCCACTTTTTGTTTTATTTTAAAGCAGGTGGATGACGCACTGGAAGTTTCCCCGCGCAGTGACTATATTTTACATAACGTGCACTGGTGTTATCGTAATTTTGAGGTTGAAACCAGTAAACGCAGTGCAGTTTCACACAAATTCTCTTCTTAATATAATTGTACACTTGCTTACTCAATGCACGACCTTTCACTTTTCTCAATCTCAGTTAGTTGGAAGAGATCAGTTCACCTTTGTACATATTTTTTTTATTTCGTACACTAAAGTGTTTTAGAAACATACAAACATAAACGAATTTGTAAAGAAGGCGGAGCCCCTCATCCACCTTTGGTAAAAACTACTACTATCATAAAAGTAATTGTGGTGTTGGTACGTACTGATAACAAGAGTAAGAAATACATGATTACATGTTTTATTATATACCTATTTCGTTGTTACTAAAAAGAAGCAAATCAAAATATAAATGATTACAAAGTATTCCTACTGGGATGGTGACGTAAACCTTAACCTTAACAACTTGGATGGTGTTACAGTATTATTATTATAATGTATTACTTTAAAGTCCGGGATAAAATGTAGCACATGTATGCTAATCGGGTATAATGTAGCTTTCTATCGCTGCTGGCCATTGATAGGACACAAAGGAACTGTTCGCGGCAAGCGCCTCACAATGTTAAGAGATAGAATATTATTTAATTTTCATTTTATTTTATTACACAATGAATCCACGGCACACATTTTGACATTCAAAACTTATTTTACGACGATACCTAGGTTGTAGCTTCTTGAATCGTTTTTTAATTGTTTACACATTTCATCAAAATCGGTTTTCCAGTCAAGAAGTGAAACCGTAACATTCAAACAAACGCAGTACATTTCACATTTATAATAATAGTACGGATGTTTGCGCATCACAACCGATTTTCTGATCCTATATATGGTTTTAGCATACTTGAAATGTTTTGGTAAACTGTACGTACAAAACGTCCTTACTTCAAATTAGTTAAATCATCGACGTAGAAAGTTTGACAATAATTTTCCCTCTGGTGAGAAGGAGTCGCAAGTCAGCTTTTGTGTCGGTGCCGATCAGAGTCCGGTTAAAAGATCAATGTTCAACAAAGTTTAATTAAATTCATTACGCTATTGAATAAACTAAGTTTGAGCTCGTTGAACGTTTTGTAAAGGAAGTACCGGCGAGCAATAACAACTTAGACAGGTATAACCTGTACGTTTCTTAGTTTGATAGCTGGAGTTGGTGGCAAACCAAAGTTTGCGTCTCGCGTCAGTTATATTTAGCTCGGAGCTCTGCGATCATTAATCAGACGTTTTATTTTTAATCCCGACAAAAAAGGGGGTGTTATGAGTTAATCGTTGTATCTGTGTATGTGTGTGTCTGTCTGTGTGACATCGCAGCTCCCAGGATGACGGACTGCATTGAACGCGGGGTTATTAAAAAGGAAGCTTGGTAGTCGGGATGCTTTTAGGTTTCATGTAAATCGGTTGGGTCATAAGAGATATCAGCACTGAAATATTAGGCTGCCTTATATCGGGGGTGTTCATATATTTTCATAGTTATAATCCATTGTTTATTGTTTACCTCCGTCCTTATTCGGCTCGTACGTTATAAAGCTTAGGTACTACAAATGTATTCCAATGAATACTGGCCAGTAGCAAAGAAAACTAATAAATCAACCAGGAAAAATATCAACAAATTAAAGAACAAAAGGAAAAATACGTCGCTGCTATTAATTAATAAGTAAGAAAGTACATAGTTATAGGTAGGAAATATATGGAGTAGTTTCATAATGCATATTATGATGGTGAACCGCAAAGAATCAGCCTTCAAGGTTAAAAGTGTTCTTAAAGATTAGGCCGGCTCAATTGCGGACCGCTTGATCGAGCTGTGCGCAGGTGGTCAAATTCATTTTCATTCACTTTAAGAAAAAACCGACGGCAATTTTCAGAGACACGGCCCAACTCGACCAAGGCTTTGACGGATGACGACATTACTTTATGTGACTAATAATGATTTCACAAGTAATTACTGTTTATTACCTAAACACGCAATTTTGAACTGGGCCGAATAAACGAAAGTACTGTAGGTACTCGAAAAGTTTTTTGCTTTCATGCCAGCATACCCCTTTTACCCGATTTATGACGTCGCCGTGCATTTGAATAAGTTTACCATAAAAATAGGCGTTCTGCGGCCAGAAACTTTGGCAATAAAATGCAAATGGTGACGCGCTCAGATGCGGCTTGCGAGCGAGACCTAGCCTAGGAGCGGAGCGCTCCAGACGTCAGGGGGCGAGTGTTAGATGTTATTTATCGGGCCTGAGGGTTACACGTTGTGTTTTAAAGACGCACTTCCTGCGACCCCGCTGCCATTGTGTAGAAAATACGTCGGAAAAAGATAAAGATGTATCTTCGTTTAAATTAAATTCGTACCTTCACACCTTTTACATTCACTCGATACTATATCTCAAGCATTAACTAATAATTTTGAAGTTATTTAGTTGTCGCTCGTCGTCTATCTCGTTACTCTTCGTTACGTTAAAACTCATCGCTATTTCCACAAACATCTCATTACCGGATTCACTGGACTCGGCGATTAATCTATTGTGACAACTGGACTGAGCTTTGACTCCAGCACACTGTCGCCTGTCATGTGGCTACCTCGCTGTTGATTCAATTATACCTACTGAACGCGGGAATGGGTCGCCAAATTAACTGATGCATCGCAATGATTAAATGGCTTCACGAGTACTGCTTTGTGCCTTACCTTATCTTGCTGCCTTGGAATTTAATAGTTAATTTATGTAATCCGTATAATACAATCGATCGATCTGATGCTTACTAGTGGTCTCCTTGAATTAACTTAGTGATACATCGCTAAGTTTAATTGATGGCACGCTTATAAGTTACTTCGCTTACTCTACTTGATACCTAACACGCTTACAAATATTCAATTAATAGCGCGTAAGTCTTTCGCCTCAACACATGTACCAGCACTTTGTTGTTACGCTATACCCTAATGACCTAGGTTTGCTACACGAAGTGGCAGCAGCAATCTGTTACTAGTATCAATAAACATGGCACAGGTATTTTTGCTATGGATGCATGAGCATGATTGATAACGGCAGAGTATTAGCTGATGGATTTCGCCGTCTAAACGGAGCGACAGGAAGTACGGGTGTGAAGCGTTTCCCTAAATTAAATTCTAAAAGTACAAAGGAGTGCATCCACGAACACACAGACCATTATATTTGTCACACATTAAGCGCTTTTTGGATAATTTTTAATGCATCTCCACCATCAAAAAATTAAATAATTGTAAACCAAAATTAAAACCGATAGATTAATAAATAAATAACCACTTTTTTATACATTGCATATGCCAAAGTTGATACGGGGTCGCCAATTTAAAGGTTTTTACAATTATGTTATTGTACCTACTTACCATGGCTTTTACGGCTAGGTATCTAAATTTTGCCTTTATATCGTTTTGGCATTGAAAGTGAATGTTCTTTAAATGCCGAAAAAGACAATTTTTACACGCTTCAGGGACGTTTTGTTTAGATAATAAACATAAAAAAGTGCTTTTTAAAAAACACTATAACAATTATGTTTTAGTGCCTTTTTGTGCACTATTAATGAATTAGTAATAGCAATATTCAGATTGCAGCCAATCGAAAATAATTGTCTACGTACGAACGTAACTCAGCTGACAAAGGAGTAATCAACAATCAGCCGGCTTCATTACGCTTTGTATCGTTGAAGGATAACGGTGCACCAGCGTCAAAGCGTTTACACACTGGCCGGGGGCTAGTAGTCGCTCTCAGGAGATCACCATCGACCAATACACAGGCACACTGCTGTACCTATACATGCACTACCGTGCACGGAAGCTAGCTATCTGTAACGTAACTTCGATGCTCATACATAAACTATAACTTACATTATGATGTATGTATGAGTAGCATCTACACGAAAACCAACCCTGCTACGGGAATGTATATTTTAGTCCTGTAAATAATACCCACTTCAATTGTTAGTAAGGAAAAACATATTTCGGAAGTAGCAGGTGGCTTTGTTCAGCCTGATCAATGCGTCCCCCGGGCGCTGGAATGTTTAAAGGTAGGTACGTACCTACCTCCTGCAGCCCCGCTAGGGGGGGCGTAATTAAATGAAAGGAAACATCAAAAGTGCGTTTACCATTATCGAAAATTTCATTGGAATATTAAAATAAATGCAAACACACAAGGTATTCGCTCCTTTAAATTTAAAACTCAATCTTGTACATAATAAATATGAAAAGGTTTCGATTTAAATTTCAAGTCAACTGAAGCTCTAGGATGAGTCATTGTTATTTTTTTCTTGTATAAAGTAAAATTTACGGCATGTTTAATGAACTTAAAAAACACACACGCACTCTCTTTATAAGGACTTCTAAACGTAAAGATAATAATGATATAAGTCAAAACAATAACACGAATGAAAATTGTTTTGCCTGTTATTTTTTATAGGTAGGGTATCTAGTTCTCGTCCTTTGGGAATTAAGCTACGTTTTACGATGTAATAATTTATTCTCATGTTGGCGGTTACAAACTTTCTGATGGTCCTTACTGCGTCCGAAAAAGGACCGACCCTCTGTGTAATTAAGGCCCGACTGCGTGAAGTTTGCTCTGATGTGGGTTTCAACCGTGAACAGCCCTGGTACCTGTCTAAACCTTCTTGCTTTTGCTTTCACTACTCAGCCAGTGAAGCTCTTTGACCTATACGTAAACTAAGAAAATAATAGAGATTTTATTTAAAATTCAAACTTTGCTAGTCATTACACCTACTTGTAAAAAGGAATTCGTTCTTTTGCTAGTCATCACACCTGCTTGTAAAAAGGATCTTCTAACGAGGAAATGATTTAAATGCTCGATGTTTACGACTAAAACATATAGGTGGTATTATTAATATTTTTTGTCGGCTGTTCTTGTTTTATACTGTCATTATGCTAATCGACACCAAACAAGCGAGTGTAAGTACAGCGGAGATCCTATACCATGTCCCGATTCAACCATTGCATCAGCTCTTAGACAGCGTAGTTTTTCGTTGGTATCAGGGTTAAATAATAAATTTGTATTTTTATAAAACTTGTTTAAAAACAATGACGGCCGCCAAAACTGACAAAGTTAAAGTTCCTTAATTTCAGTCCTTAATTGGGTTTAAAAATGATTACAAAGAACATAAAACAAGCAAAATTTATTTATGCAGTAGGTACTGCATAAATAAATAAAAGGTCGTAAATGATTTTACACTGACTAAAATCCATATATATATTATTAAATCGTTATAATTTTAAACAGCTGAAATGTGGTACATTTAATTTACATAGGTTACCGACTGGAACGAACACTGAAGCCTATAGATAGGAGGTATACCTCAATTCTCACTATCCAAGCAGACGCAACCAAATTAGATGCTTGTTCAACAAAATCGGATTCGTTTTAGAAGTAGGTATTCCTGTGCCTAAGCCTACCTAATAAGCAACTTCCAAGTAACATCGCTTTCTCACATTTTATTTCCCCAATTGTATCGAAAAGTTAGGGCGTGCTGTGACGATTCTGTGCCAGACGTCTATCACATTTCGCAAAATGAACGTCGAATTCCCAAGAATTATCCTCGAAATCGAAGCGGAATTTTAGAGCAAGCTCAACCAGAGCGAGAGAAATGGTAACCTAATTTTGTTGTACGCTGTCGGAATGGCATCAACGCCTTAGACGTGTGACAGAGCCATTAGATCGATCGGAAATAGAAAATTTATTGTTATTGCAACCAACAATCTGCGCGGAGATCATTTCGTAATTCAATACGCGATACAGGCGGGCGCCCCCCGGCGCGCCGCTGCGGTGCGGACGGCCGGAGGTGGAGGCTCGTGTGTTCCA
This sequence comes from Acleris literana, assembly GCA_946894065.1. Lineage (NCBI taxonomy): Eukaryota > Metazoa > Arthropoda > Insecta > Lepidoptera > Tortricidae > Acleris > Acleris literana. The sequence continues at coordinate 74,797,751 of OX335668.1, read as the reverse complement.
ATGTGCTCTGCTCGTGTTTTATAATCAAATTAAGTAAACAAAGCTATATGATTGTGACTTTTGACTTTCGTTGACCGACACAAGTTTTTTTTTCGAACTAACGAAATTTGACGTGAGCCTTACGAGGTTTCAAAAAAAGTGAATAATACTTTATGATATTGACTTTTGCACTTGCTAGTAATTACTAGGTCACTTTACATATTTGAATAATATACCTACTGTTCTGTAAATAAATATTTATACACGGCGCGGACAGGCAAAATTGTTATCCTCTTTGAATCACTCGTATAAAAATCTGCATGTTTTTCGAATAAAATGAAGGTAAGAATATCAGCGTATTTTATGTTTCAAACGCCGTAACAGTAGCATTAGTTTCATTTCAGTGAACACAGAAGATTGACACAGTGTTTAAAAAATCCCGCTCGATGTTTAACGCTTTGAAAAGCGATGTAGCGCAAGCCTGGAGGCAATTCCGCTTCCCGTTAGAAAAGGAATTTTATGGTTCCCTCGTCCACCAGTATTTTATTCAGTACCGGCAGTACAGCGGCAGTACGAGTAGGTACTGACCACGTTCACGTGAGTTCCAGCGACAAGTTAACAAAAATATTTCTATCCATTTTCACTTCTCTCTCCGACGAATGATTTTAATCAATTTAAAATCAGTTTTTTAAATATTACGTTGTTATAAAGGTATATTTTTCTGATTCAATAGACATCAAAATAAGGGCATATATTGCGCATAGTTCAAAATGTCGAGTGAGAACTGAGAAGCTACCTCAGCATGATCAAGGCTCCGCTCCCCGGCGAGTTGGCGTGCATTCGTTTACTTGTGAGCGGAGGGTTTGGGTATTTTCGTTTGGGAGTTTCACGATTTTTCCCAAACGACGGTCCACAGGACGGAGTGGTACACGGCTTTTTACTTACGTGATATTACTCAGTGCAGGTATCTCGGTATGCTAATGCAATACCCACTCGGAGGCGAGGATTGTTCTCAAATAATGATATCCGTTTAGCCTTGACGGAGATTGTACCTATATGTATAATTCTTGTAGTACCTTATGTTTTTATTGATAATTTTTGTTTTCAGTTTTACTTCCGTGTAGCGTGACCTCTCGCATCAGAGTTATTACCTAATTTGAAGTTAGGGTTAAAACCATTGACATTCTAGATTGATTTTTATGTAATATACAACTGTTGGTAAGTAGTTGTTTTAGAAAAATAAAACTTCACCGAGTAAACATTCAGCCGCAGCTTCGTAAAGCAAGCCTTTTATTCAGTGTTGCCGTAAAGCCGTAGTGTACTCGTACGTGCCGGGGCGTTTAGCAACAGCGACGCGACGCAACAAGCGAGTCGTGATGCGAGCGACACCGCGACACTACTCTCATAAATGTAGGATCACGCTGCTACTCGTACACAGCGCCACGACATGGAGCCGGCACGACTCAGTGGACACCATTTTTAAGGGTATAATGTTATAAAAGTAATCTGTCTGTCTATTTTAGTATTGTCTGTATTTTTGACATGACTTGCAGATTTTTACCCGACTGTGGCGAAGCAAAAAGGAGGGTTATATATTGTTACATTAGATACCTACATTGATAAATTGATAATTAAAGGAATACTTAAAATATAATTGTATCAATGAAGTATAAATAGGTACTTATATCAACGCTGGATATTTCGAGGATAACATTTTGAGACGTTGAGGTTCCGAGTATCAACAACTAGCTATTGTAAGCAGACGAATTCACGCGATGTAATTAATGTAAGAATCGTGTATTGGCGCGCCCTCGCCGCCCGCTCGCAGCTTCGTAAATGGACTGCGCCATGTCCGCAGAGAGTGATATTACATTTATTGCCCCGGCGGGGTTTAAACTGTGCATTTTGTCACTTCACATTTTGGAACGGAATAGTTTCGCTTTATATGTTACTAGCTCTACTTTATTTAGTGTTTTATTTATTTTCTTCGCTAGTCGTGAAGATTAATGTACACTGTTATATATTTCTAACGCTTTACATTGCTAGAAAGCATATTTTACCTAAATTACCCTTTGAATAACGAATTGATCCAATCAAGAAAACTTCTGTACCTACCTAAGTAGTGTTTTTAGGTACGGAGTGTGCGTCGAATTCCTTGTGTTAGTTGTAGGTACCTATTGCCAACACCACTTCTAACGAAAACTTTATTAAACAGTTGTTATTTTTCGCATGTTGTCATTGTCACCGAAGTTGTTTTCTTACGTTTGTTACGTTGCAACTTGGGTTTCTTGGGGCGCCGGTTCATAGGTTAATCACGCAATATGACACCACTGAACTGCGGCGCTGCAGTTGAACTTCGAGCTTGGCGCTAACTAGCAATCTGCATATTAATCAGCAACAGCGCAAGACAACCGACCTTTACCCCGCTACTACGTCATTTCTTAGAATCGCAATTAAAACCTAATTTGCGTCCAAGCAATATTTTTTATTTAGAGTCAAAATTTGGTTGTTGGAAATAGGTTTTGTAGAGCCGCCCGTTAACCACAAAACTCATCACGCTTACATGATATCCGTAAAACCTTGCCAATTAGTGAATGAGGCAAGAGCGGCATCACAATGTTTCCGCCATAAAGTGCGAGTAAATACTCTTTAGCCATATTTATTAATTTATTTAAAGTTCTGGAGCATAATGAAGCATTACTTCGGTACACGCCCACGGCCACCATTTTATTGTGATAGGAGACATTGGACACCTCACTTAGCTGGGCAGTTGCTCTTAACTTGTTAATGTAAATTAGATTGCGTTCACATTACATTATTTATAGACGACTAGCTCTCGACGGGCCGCTTCGCATGTGGCTTTCATCTTACGTGGATTTATAACCTTACATTATACCTGAGACCGTTCGTCAAAATTCAAAATTGGTCACATATGCCGTGTGGGTAGAATTGTGCCATTCCATATCTTCCCGTGAAAGTCGTAAAAGGTGACTAAGGGAATAAAGACTTGTAGTATTCTTAGGCGATGGGCTTGCAACCTGTCACTAATGTACACTGGTAAACATCTTGCCTGTTTGTGCAAAATGTGGTTACAGAATTAACAACAAGTTATTAGAGTTGTTGGTAATCCTGTAGCTCTGCCTAGCCCACTCTGGGAATGAAGGCGTGATTGTATGTATGTATGTAGGTTGGTCACATGAGGGCTCTTTTACACGTTGGTAGTTAATATGGAGTGTATTTACTAGCGCTTCGAACAAGACCATCGTTGCATAGAAGAAGCGTAATACAATAAGCCTATTTATCCGTTAATACGTTACGATATAAACTTATAAGAATACGACATCAAAATCTAATTTGTGATACATACCCACAGCTGTGATCAAACATTCACTTGGATAAAGTGTCTAAAGCAATCACAAAATAAAACGCTTGGTACTAAAGGAATCAACAGCTTTTAGCTAGCACGCGAAACTTATTCGAAGAATGTGCTCATTTTTACCCAACTGCGGCAAAGCCCAAAACGCCCTCCTTCTGTGGTTGACCTATGGCAAACCCGATTTTGATAAATGATACGTCATTAGATTCGCCTTGATAGGGCAATCAATTCCTAAAAAAATATTTTTCAATCGGGGTTCATGAGTTTTAATACAACTTACATACATACCTTCACGCCTGTCTCCCGATGGGGTAGGCAGAGACTATGGAACGCCAGGTGCGCCGGTCTAAACAAATAACTTTCGCTTCGTAAAAAATAGCGAGATCCGAGAACGATGTGGATTGAAAGAAGATGTAAAAACTAAGATCGGAAAGGGTATACTAAGATGGTTTAGTCGTTTAGAAAGGATGGATGAAAGAAGAGTTACGAAAGAGATATGGTGAGCGAGAGTGAGCGGAGTTGTCGGTGCGGGACGTCCTAGACGGACGTACGGTGATCAGATTCGTGATGTACTTAATAAGGGCCAAATCAAAATTACCCTACTTACGTGCATGAAGAGATTGACAAATGTATGACAATATCAAAAACATGCAGTGGGTTTTTAAAGCTTGCTATGCATATATTAAGTTATAACTTGACTCCCGAAGAAGGGAGGTTATCTTTTTGACCTGTTTCCTTGTTTCCTCGTAAAAATGAATGGATGGCCCGATTTCTATTCGTCTTACCGTTGCGGGTGTTACAAAAAAGCGGCCAAGTGCGAGTCGGACTCGCCCATGAAGGGTTCCGTGAAAGATAAACTGCGGTTTACGATTTATGACGTCTTAAAAAAACTACTTACTAGATCTCGTTCAAACCAATTTTTGGTGGAAGTTTGCATGGTAATGTACATCATATAATTTTTATTATCATTCTCTTAATTTAGATAGTTACAGGGGGGGGACACACACATTTTACCACTTTGGAAGTGTCTCCCGCGCAAACTATTCAGTTTAGAAAAAAATTATATTAGAAACCTCAATATCATTTTTGAAGACTTAACACGTATAGATTTGATGAAAAAAAAAATATTTGAGATTCATTTCTAAGTATGGGGAACTCCCAAAATTTATTGTTTTTTTTCTATTTTTGTATAAAAATCTTAATGCTGTTCAAAGAATACATCTACTTACCAAATTTCAACAGTATAGTTCTTATAGTTTCGGAAAAAAGTGGCTGTGACATACGTTGATGTGATTCCCTTTTTTTATCTTTTGGCTACGGAACCCTAAAAAGTACCAGAATGGCGTAATTTAAATGACATGCAGTCCGGTTTTTAAAGCTTGTCTTTTGTAACACTTACTAGCAGACTTCCCAAGAAATGTTGTAGGTATATATGTGGTTATGTGGATATGTATGTATGTAAGTATATCCGTTTCGTTCAGGCCTCCTGCAGACTTACCTGCTTACCTAAGTAAAAGTAGTATGGTCACTATGGTATTAAAAAAATTGAAGATATTGTTATACATACACCCATAACGACATTTCTATTAAAAAAAGGTAGATAACGCCACTAATTATTCAAAATAATTATTGTAGTACCGACGAGTTAGTGACTACGGGTTAACTAGCTAAATCACAAAAGATGCTGCAACCTATATTTTGTCGCTTATCCCTCAACACGTTTCTTTAGTTAAAGACTAGCAAGGAAGGAACAAACTAAGCGACAAATATGCCGCGGAAACGTTTTGGTACCCCAATAGCCCTAAGTATAGCGAAAGAGAAGTGAACGATTTCACTTGGTGTTAGGATCTTGTTTTATTGAATTATACTCTGTGAGACGCGTGCTGCGGCGCGGCGGCGCGCCCCATCAACTTCTCGATGTTTGCTCGATCCCCGTACGTGTGCGGTGCTCTTTAATCGGTTCAAGAGTCAATTCTTATCAAGTCTCCCTATTCCAAGTGAACGTACGTCGCATAAATGGCTTGTTTTATTCACTCGATGGATTCCACTAAACTGTTTACCATTTTGCAAAAAAGATAAAAGGATTCCAAACATAAAATAAACATTAATTAAGGGGACAAAAATGTGTAATTTCCTAAATAAATTTAATGTTACGATGGCCCTCCACCTATTCACAGATGAGATACAATAAGCGAACGGGTTTCTTTTCGGGCACCTCGACTCTAAAAAATTGAAGTAATGGGACGTGAATAACAATTCAGCGCTCGGGGGCAGGCGGAGGTGGGCAGCGGGGGATAGATGGATAGCACCCGTTTGTAGCATCCGTCGTTTAAGAGAGCATCGATTATAGTACACTCCTCGCTGTTTTTTTATTTGTCTCGAGTCATAAAGCTTCCACGAATACTATTAATTTTACGAACAAACTAAAAATACGCTAATATTTTCGCTTCAGGTGACGAGTCGGGTGAAAAATAACCCGTTCCGGTAATTTGAAGACTGGATTTATGCTCCTGTCATATATAAAGAGTCTATCTGAATATTTTATAGATGGAATGGTCTTGCCCACGTCTTGCCAACCGTCACTTTGGTTGGACGTCAAAACACTGGAAGAAGGCTATTTGCCTTGAAGTTTATTAACATTTTGTGAACAAATATACCTAGTAAATAATCAAAAATCATCGTATTTCCTCGGAAAACCTCGTTCATCATCATCATGACCCAGTCATTTGGGATCAGCGCAGCACGTTTTTTCTTCCAAACATCTTTACCAGCCGTCATCTCAGTATTCACTCCCTTGTTTTATACAATACGACAAGTCTTACCAAGCTCTTATTTATTTTTTTGTCAAAAATCTCCTTATTATCTTGTTTTCTCAGTTACCTTAAGTTCTCATCGATAAATTATTTGTATGTTGCTTTCTGCAAGATTTATACGAACATATCCGACTAAATAGTCCAAATACTACAACGTTAGATTATTCACTCCATCTTTAAGAAGGCTGATTGACGAATGCAGGTTAGGTAAATACTAATAACACCTAAGCAATGTTAAGCGCGTCAGTAGCACAGCACCTCTTGCATGTAGCAACATTTGTATAGACCGTTCGACATTCTGTATTTGAAATTTGACGTGAATTCCATATAAATTTTGTACACAACTACATGCAAGAGGTCGTTTATTAAAGTTTAATATACGGTCTTAAATTATATATTTTCTGTACCTACACTAAGGGCCTTTCTCACAATAGACGAGTAAATTTATTTGCGATTTAAAGTCGGCTCTCTCGTTGTCTATTTTAAAGTGTAAGAAAGAGAAAGGGCGAAATTTATCCGTCAAAAATACTCTTTGGCGGGTAAGTCTTTTAAGAAATATAATAATCGTAACTATAGAAACTATCAAATAAAAATAAAAAGAATGATTCTTATTTCTAACAACGGTTACACTTTAATGTACATCAAAAACCATCGTACGTCAATAATCTCAACAAGAGCCTGATAATGCAAAAAAGAATTCCCAATCCTGGAAGAGAACCGGCTCATTTTATGAGTAAGTGGGAACTGAGACCTATAACCATCCTAAGACCTGCGTTGCCGGGCCAGAGGACCAAGATGGAAGGCCTCTATGTTAGCAATGTCACCGGTTATCTTATCCCTATATCGGAACACAGCAATGCGAACAGTACTGCTTGGCGGTGGGTTAGAGGGTAAGATGGTGGTAGCGATCCGAACGGACCTTGCACAACGTCCTACCCCCACTAAATATACCTGCATATAATACAGTGCAGTACTTATGGCTTAAAGGGTTCTTACACAACTTGTCGGGCTGTACAGGCCGTGAGCACTTAGAATACCATGCGGTTTGTACTTCTCTCTCACACAGCGTATGAGGACGAGTGAGAGACAAGTACAAACCGCATGAGATTTCTTAGAGCTCACGGACTGTATACACATATAATACTTAATGTAAAGAAAGAAAAGGAAGGAAGTATTTATATTCAACTTAAAATTTAGTTGCTAACAAAACCATATGCAATAAAAACTAACTAAAGTCCGTACGTTTTTCTAAAAACCGTTAAAAAGCTGTTAGGCCCTTTTGGGGTGGTCGGCAATTATAAAAAACTAGCGACCCGCCCTCGCTTCGGTTAATAGTACATTATTGCCTAGGCATGGAAGTAGGCAATTGCGGGCTGAGTATTGGATTAAACGGACGAGCTCGCGAGTCCGTTTAAAAATACGAAGCCCGCAATTGCTGTTCCTGCCGAGGCAAATATAGTGCTTTTCTCAAAAATCGCAAGAAAACATTTGTGTTGGAGTCAAATCTTCATCGCTTGAACTCATTTGTTGAATTGCATACAAACAGAAACTTCATGTAAAAAAACCATCACTCCTTACCGGCTTTTTGTTTATGACTAGGAGAAACGCAATTCTTGTTTTAAAAAAAAAACGTAATCTATTCCAGGCACAAATAAAAAAGTTATGTTTCGAGTAAAATTTGGATGTATAAGACTTGTGCCCTCATTTTATTATGGCCCTTTTCACTTTTTAAAAAGTTACAAGGTAGATAGTAATGGAATTTGTATGCAACATTACGGGCTTGTGTAGCGAGCACGCAATGTTTTTTTTTTAATTTGAGAACTGTCAGTAAACTATGTACTTCGCGTCTCAATATGTAGATAGGAATGTCAACATTTCCGGACATTTTTGAGAAAAATAAGTTAAAATAATCCAAGTTCATCTGGAATAATATACTTTTCAAATTATAGATAGGTGCATTATGCATAGAGGTTTTATTTCATGACGATTTTAGAAAGACGTCCAATTTTGCGAAATTGAGTTTTTGATCCCGTTAGATTTTAAATTCAATTCAAATCATGACTGCCAACTTTCACAAAATCTCTCTATATACAATGTTTACAGTGGACTTCTCATTGCACAGTACAAACAAATTTTGCCTGGCAGTGACGCGCGAAAGGGCTACATACCTCTATGGGAAAAACACTCAACGCTCAGGCCTAGTAGCATGGCTGTGTCAATATCGCGCGTCAAATGAGAATAAAGCATCCGTCGTCACTCTCGTACTTATTTACGTGTCAGAAGGTGACGGATGCCTTATCCACACTTCGTCATGCTATAAACGCCATCGAGGACTTTTCTCTAGTTTTTTTAGAGAACTACGAATCTTCAGTACATTATTTTGACACATATCTTAAGGTTTAGCCAGCGTAAGGTATGTAAGGGCCCGAAAAACGATTTTTGACGACGTGGTAGGAAAACATTGAGTTTTCTCAACTATATTAAAACTTAATTAGAATGAAATGTACATATAAACCATCAAGAATAAATTCCCTAAATGTCAGTGAAAACCGTATCATAATCAGTTGCGTGGTTTAGAAGGAGTTAGCGGAGGAACAGGCAGACAACGCGAAGCGACTTTAATTTACACTATTTAGAGAAGATATTAGAGAAGAGATGCATGGTTTCGGTTAAATGATTGGATACTTAGTAATAGATTTCTCATCATCACATACACTTTTGAAAGTGAAAAGAAAGAAGTGGTCTCTACCTACCCATCTGTGAAACAGGCGTGATTTAATGTACCTATGTAGGAAAGTCAGACACTCTTTGATGCTCTGCTGCCTCATTTACACAATATACAGGAACCATTAGCCAAATTTTACGTGTCTATCTATTCTCTGTTGTAGATAAAACCAATTAAAGTCACTTAGAGGGCTGTTTCAGCCGGTTTCTTAAATTTCAATTTTGATAATTATTACACTCATGATAACTTTTGAATGGTATGTCCGATTTGAATAATTAATTCAAACAGAAATTTACAGGTACTGATATAGCCTTAAAAACGAAGTGATTTATTTGGATACGGATCAATACCAAGGTACGAATAATGGGGCCTAGTTAGTACCGGCGTTACTATTGCATATTTTAACGTGAAAAAGTAGTTATTGTGACATAACTGTAATAGTTAGACATATGGTATTGTAAACTTTTTTATAGAAATTGATGTCTTCTAAAAAACTGTAGTACATCACATTGCTCTATTGTCAATAGTTTCCGCAGCGTACGCGATATAAGGATTTTTTTTTGGTATATTTTTCACACCTTCGGTTACATTATCGAAGCTTTCATACGGATCCCTAACTTTTTTGAAAATATTATATAACCTATGTTCATCAGGGATAGTGTAGGATTCTAATGGTGAAAGAATTTTCCAAATCGGTCTAGTAGTTTCGGAGCCTATTCAATTAAAACAAACAAACAAACAAACAAAAAATCTAATCTTTCCTCTTTATAATATTATATATAAGTGTAGAAGTGTAGACAACATAAAAATATCTTTTTATCAAAATCTAAACTCAATCGAACTTCCTACCCAGTTCCCTAATTTAACAATTTGAAAAGCATAATATAAATATAAGTACCTACGTAAGTAACAGGAGAGCTCCGGTGCACGTTTGATAATTCCAAAATGTTTGATACTATTATGTGATGCTGTAGGCTGTGGTACTAAAGGGCGGAACGCGGGGCCGGCGGCCGAGCGTTTCGATAATACAGATTTAGGTTGCGCGTAATTTTGAATCTGCCATATCTTCTAAAGTATTTATTTAAATAATATAGTGTAAAGGACAATTTGAATCTACATTAAATGCCCAAGGTAACTAACGTTTTTATCTGGATAATAATAAATACTGAATTGGAGAAAATAGCTTCGCAAATAACCTAATATTTTTTAATAAAATTTTAAATATAAAAATGGTTACTGTGATTCAACCTTAGGAGATAGACATAAGCCAAAAAATCCGTTGCGTACTTTTGAAGATCGAAGCATACATAAGTACAGACAGACAGCGGCAAGCGACTTTGTTTTATAATATGTAGTGATAGTGATAACTTCATCCGCTGCGCTGCCGAATAGTAATAAAATATTGCCGATTGGTTAACAGCTCCGATATCAATGACCAAAGCGCAAATAACAAGGATATTGCATTATACGCATATCTGTTTTAAAGTTCCTCTTAAAAAAAAAAGATTTGATTATATGCAAGCGCTAATGAGCCGGAGTGACGGAGTTTTTTTTAATGTTTATATGTATTATACTTGTTTAACTGGAACTTAAGGCGAATTCAGTGTTTAAGATCGAAAAACAGTAGGATCGCTCAGGGGCCAAGGAGTTCTTGGAAAACGTGAGGTCTTTGTTGTAGCGAACTACTGTTAATATTGAATACTGAGTTTCTGTTAAAAATCAAATTTGCGATACTAACCTTTTTTGCCTATTGTATTTTTTTATACTACGTTTATCCACAGCCATCGAGTGATCGTCATCCAGACCAAAATATCGAGTCCAAGCACGGTGGGTCTACGTGAACACATTAACCGCCAGCCAATTCTACTAATGCTACTCTGTAACTTGTAGCTGCATTATTCATTATTCATCAGAACATCTGCTACGAACAGTGGACCCGGTATCGGGTCATTGGCGCTGGATGTGCAAAGCACAACAGACTGCAGAGATCCTTTTGCCACCTTCCTACTCTATCATTAGATAAGTTAGGCATCACGCATTGCTTTTGAGTTTATAAATGTATTTCCAATTTTAAACTATTGTATCCATGAATAAGGATGGTAATGACCCCAATGTTATATATACTTTCAGCTTACAGGCACCAATAAAAATCACATAAATTTTATTTCATAGACCATACGGTATATAATAATTGATTGTTCCAAAACCAATTAATTACCTTCATATTGTTTAAAAAGATGTCAAGTTAGTGTCCAACATTAGTCCTCGCCCATTAATAGTGCGATTGCCCTAGCAAGATTTTAACTATGATACTAACAAACCATTAAGGGCAGAGTTCACCAACAATTAAACGGACGGTTAAATCTTAATCAGCTGTTAATCACAATATACATTTGACATCCGTTAAACCGCTAATCGTCCGTTTAATTGTTGGTGAACTCGGCCCTAAAGAAACGAAGTTTAATAAAAGCTTGTATAAACAAGTATCTTTCCATTAAGAAAGGTATTTACTTCAAATAACTTCTGTGTATTGGTAGAAAAATAACGATGCACGTTTCGCTACTAGTTGTAAATGTTCGCACGGCTTAGGCCGCGGCCGCGAGCCTTTGCTAGTAAATAAGGATCATCGGATTATTGGGAACGGCGTATTCACTCCGCAAAGAAGGAGGATTTACAGCGCGCGGGAAATTGTTAAATATTATATGGCTGTCTTGTTTATTTTCTACCGAGTGTGCGTGCACGACTCTGAGCTTAATAACGACTTCTGTATGCCGACTTTTCTCCAGATTTATTCATGTGTTAACCAACTTATATTTACAGTCAATGCAAACCACATAAGTTATAGGTTAAATAGATTAAAAAACCATAAATTAAAATTAAAATTCTTCGGTCAGAATCCTACACTGCGTATGGTCCGACATGCTCTTGCCCGGTTTTTTTTTACATTTTATCATCTATTGTTTCTTTCAGTAGTTATAAGAAGTATTGTATAAATTACTTTGCTTTGCGGCCGTTCAAAAATCTGACACAGAGGCTTGTAAATTATCAGACGCAGGACACTTCACAAGCATTTATACGACCATAACCTTCTTCCTACTACGGCCACATCGGTCTGCCGAAATACAACAAACCAGAGGGCATCTTGCATTGCGCTACTAACGTTTCTATTCGTTTCGTTTTTAAACCAATCGCGTCACTGGTAGATCACGTGACTTTTCGTATCACGTCATCTACCAGTGACGCGATTGGTTTAAAAATGAAACGTATAGAAACGTTAGTTAGCGCAATGCATCTTGGCAGGGCCCTCAGAGGCTTGCTTGTCTCGAGTATCAACACTCGGGTGTAGTTCCACCACGACACTCACCTGACCGGTTGTATTTAGGTACATCGAATCGAAATGAAACCGAATACGAATAATTTTATTTGTATTGCTCTATCGCAATACAACATTTCACTGTTATAATGAGGTACAGTTTTCATTACACTGTTTAAACGGATTTTCATTCTTTAAACATATTGCACTGCTACAGCCAGGCACGCTATGCAATAAAGTCAAAGTGCAACCACGTGAATGTCAAATGTTCCTATTTATGTGGATGCTCTAAGTTGGTACGAGATACTATAAACGAATATCAATGTTGGCGTGCAATTTCAATTTTGAGCATCCTCTTCCTAGCTGACAGACCCGCGACACGCAAAGCACGGTGGCGGTCGCTAGCGGCGACGGGGCGGGGGGCGGAAAAACGCTTTTGTCTCCACTCCCCCCCCATTTGTTCAACTGCTGAGCTAAGACGCTTAATTATGCCCGGCGAAGTAATAAACTTTTGACTAAACACGCCAAAGTATAAAAACGCTATGGTTTACTTGTTTCTTAAATGTTCCGACGGTTTACCTCCAAGTGATAAGATTATCATAATAATCTAATACCTACTTTTAAACGATTCAGATTATATATCTATATATATAATCTGAATCTCACAAACGGTTCCAACGATTTTCAAGAAATTTAGTTTACTGGGGGTTTCGGGGCTGATAAATCGATCTAATTAGGTTTCATTTATACAAAACTTATCATCCAGGTACTATTTATATATCTAAGCAATAATCTGGCCTTTCAGATTGGTAAAAATAAACTTGAACTACTTATATATTTTTTTATGATTAAATATACATATAAGTAGGTAAATTTTTGAATACCGATTAGATTTGTTTTGTATTTAATACAGTAATTTTAATAAAATAGATGGATTTAATATGATTCGCTTGCATTTTATTTTCGGCCTAACTATTTTAGACTTTATGTGATGTAGTTAATTAACACAAACAAATAATGTCATCTGCAATATGATAAGGAGTGATACAAGACAATGGCCTTATACGGCGGCTTTAATGAAACCCCATTTCTACAAACGGTGTAACCTAGTCTTAGGATATACTGAAAACCGTTATGGAGGTCAATACTTTTACTAGGTACCGTCCAAATTTAAACAAATTTGTCACATTTTTGGTTCAATTTTCGATTAGTTGAGTTAACCCCGGATCAAAAACCTCACCCTTGCAAAGATTAAATTTTTTTTGTCGAAGTAGGTACTAGTTACCTATCTGTAATAGTTGAGTAGGTATTTAACAGCGTTATTAGACAAAACGGGGTCATCACAGTATTTCGCGAAATAGGTTTTGAAAAAACGGTAAAAAGCAAAGATACAGTCAGAAGCAATTGAAGTGTTAATTTGTAACTCCAGTTTAAATATAAGTTTTGAACTTTAGCCGGTCGAACCGGTTTCTTAAAACGTATGAAATCCCGACTTAAAGTTGCAGTAATTAATAGCTTATCGCGCCAGCCCGGGTAGTTATCCGGAATGAACAGTAAAGCTGGCATGCTGTTTAAAAGCAGCAGTTGATTTGACTTTTAATTGAAGCGCTCCTTCATAGTGAGTGTTGGACTCAATTAGCGAGCCCGATCCGGGCTCTCTCCGACGCGCGGCGGCACGGGCTGCTGCGAAATGATTCGGAAAATAAGTTAATTTTTTGTTTCAACAACTTACGGAATAATAACTCATGGCATGTCACATAGAAATATTTTTTTTGTTTTTGTTTGATAAATTTATGAAAAACAAATAGTTTAACAATACGCTTACATGCTCTCAAGCGAACAAGGCTCTGGTAAAAAACCCTTCAGTAGCGCAAAAATAACTTCTTTTCAAATGGTAATAGGTCAATTAAACTGAATTCGGCTTTTGGTTAATAATATTGTGGGATGCCAGTTTACCTGACCTTTTAAAAAGAAGTTGACAAATTAAATTATTTTATAATATTTATTAATCATTGTATGGTATTATTTAGTCCCACTTCTCAATTAATAAGTAACCAACAATGAGGTATTTCAAGCTCGCCGCTAGCTACGCCGTGTGCAAAGTGTCTAATTTAAACGATTTATATGTCTTTCGTCAAAGTCGCTCAACTTCCCAAATTGAGGAGTTCCGGTCGAACCAGTTCATCATCATCATCATCATCAGTTCTACTTCACCAAATGATACTTTCTGAATTCAAATGCTGGACTTAGGTATTACTGAAAATATCGAAATCACTATGTTTATGCCTATATTATTATTTGAGGAGGTCCCTCAATTCCCCACTGACCCCCTTATCAGATACTGAATTAGTGACAATTTGATCACCTCGGCAGTATAACAAATCAAAAAAACAAAATATTTAAAAAATCGATCTACAATTGATGGGCTCGAAAAAAAACAGTCGAATTGAACCTCCTCTTTTTTTTGTCGGTTAAAATATATAAAGGTTGTACATTTATTTGTCGCTTGGGCTTAGGTACATTCTTGCAGACAACGTAAAGTAAATGTTGTGTTAAATAAACAAAATGGACCCCACCGATAATAAAAAATAATTCGTAGGTATTCATACCTTAGGTATTACTCGTTCGTTCAAATGGTAGGCATATGGTAGGTAAGTATTGAATATAATATTTATGCACATTATTTATTTATTTATTTAGGTTTTACACTTTTTCCAAAGTTGTATTTTTTTTTACAAGCGATTAATGTTATTTATCAAAATAGCTCAGTGCCCGATTACAATGTTTATTGAGATTAGCACAACCGTAATAGATTTAAGATTATTTGCGAAGTTTGGCAAAGTTACGGCTATTATGTGTCGACAATGTATCTAAGTAGCCATTATGCTGTAAATGTTGTTTGAGGCTTTTGGCTTCCCGAGACTTTAACTACTTAAATTTAATCAAAGTGGAACTCCTGTCACACAAAATTACGAACACCTTCAATTTCCTGTTGAACAATAGGTTCGACTTGAAAGTGCTCAACTCAATCCCGAAGCTTCTTAGGTAACGACCAACTCAGGCTTTAGGTCCGGAACTCTACACCGTGCAACTTTAATTAATTCCAGACTTTAAACTTGCACTTACAGCCGGAGCCTGTATGCCCACCTCATCTCAGACCATATTGTTATCATATTGTTTACGTAATGTTAACCCTTATCAACCTGACGGGCAAAGGCAGCCGCATCGTCAAAAATATCTTAATAACTATATGGTTTAAGAGGAATTGGAAGATCGACCCCTTTTTTTTAAGGATCATATTATCATCATAGATAATAATATCATGTTTACTAGCTCAGATGTCTTTTTATAATCAGCAAGAAGTACAACCGAGAAGATAACCTTGAGTGAGATAGTTATGGGAAAACAATACGTTGTAGGATCTAGAACAAAGCGAGCACAAAGGTGTCACGTGTCACCGGCGCCACGCTTGCGCGCACGGCTAGGTCGCTTTATTGGCTTGCGCCGATCGCGAACTTTATTGTTCCGAGTATGCAGCGGTACAGAATGCTTCGTCCAACTTCCATATTACAGACGAACAATCTGTTTAAATATTCTTCATACGCAATATCAGTTAGAATCATTGTTTTAAGTTTTACGTGTGTATCCGTGTATCTACGTGTAGCTCACAAACTGATAGACCGATTCGAATGCGGTTTTTTTCATTCGTTGATGTCAAGCTTACTGGGTTGGAGACTATCTAACAGACAAAATGCTTGGCCTAAACCAGAACCTTAACTTATTTATATATCACTAATAATACCTTAGCCATAAAAACATGTAAACATTGTATCTTGTTTAGAGGATACGGTTTTATGTAGGAAAACATATCGAAACTTTTTTTATGTGGTAGTACCTTTATTTTTATATAGGTATAACTTTTTATTTATTTATTTATTTGCTCTTGTGATTATTCTGAGTTTTGACAAGTTTTCCTGCTCAACTACGCATGATATTTTATTTTATATAATGCTACCTAGATTAATTAACATGGTAATATCCTAAGTGATAATGGAGAATGACCGACTGTTGAGTTTCTAGCGGCGCTTCTTCCCAGCAGTGGTCTCCTCTTGGGATTGGGAAGCGCTGGTCGATTTTTGACGTGTATAAAATTACCCGTGGGGCCTCACTTACCTACTGAATCTTCGACCTATTTTTATCATAGTAAAAATACGTAAGTTATTTTAACACTTTTGGTTTTATTTTATAGTAAAAAGGTAAAATTAGTCGCAAGTAAAACATTGTACTGCAGTTGGTAAAAAAGTCCATCGGCAAAAATAGCAAACAGTACAGCGCATCTATTCTAGGCGGTAAAAACGATATCGAAGTTTGCCAGTTATGGTATTGTTATGACGTTAGCCGCCATTACTGTCAAGAAAATAAGAGCTATCAAAACGTTGACAATACGATAACAGATCAAATGCGATATTGTTTTTACCGTCTTGAATAGAGCCGCTGGCTGGTATTCTAGGTGGTATAAACCATATCGTCTTTGATCTGTTATCCTATTGTCAAGGTTTTGATAGCTCCTATTTACTTGACGGTATGGCGGCCGAGTAAAAAACAATTCCATAGCAGGTTAAATACGATATCGTTTTTAACAGGACCAGGTCTTAGCGTGGATAAGTGCAGTGTTGACAATAATTTGTAAACACTATTGAAGAGAGCGGCATAGGTAAAATTATACTGTGTGCGCTACAATACTCACAAAGTATGCCATTTAGTTATAATAATAGATTATCACAGTTTAACTCCATAATGTATAATGCTATAAGTTGTAATGATAAATATCAATTCATTAATTTAAACAATTTTTTAAAGCCCATCACCCTAACATCAGGAAAAAATCATGTGCCAAGGAAGTATATTTAGACCTTGGTTGACCTATTAGCTTTTAATATAGAACCAAATAAATACAGTAGTACCCACCCTCAGCAAGCCAATATTGGCAATAACGCCTTGCCCAATGATTTAAACTAAATTATAGGACAGCGGAAACACCCTTGAGTATAAATTTAATTCACCAAAATATTCAAGGTTTTTCCAGCAAAGAACTAGAAATAGGGTTGTTCTTAGATAATGAAAATATACAAATTATGTGCGTTACTGAACATTGTATTAGAGAAGACCAATTAATTTTTGATTTTGTAAATTTTAAATTAGTTAGTTATTTTTCCAGAAAATGTACCATTCATGGTGTCTCTTTTATAATAGTTAAAAGTACTCTTAAATGGAAAGAAAGAAGGGATATTGTAAAGCTATCGATTGAAAGAATTGTAGAAATTTGTTGCGCAGAACTAGAAAGTTATATAATAATATGTGTTTACAGACCACCGTTGGCTGATTTTTGCACACACATATATATATATAATAGCCAGAAGCATGTTATAGTTTGTGGAGATTTTAATTTTAATTTACTGGAAACGTCAAATAATACCACTAGGTTACTAAGTTTATTTAAATCTTTTAATTAAGGTAATCTGTTCTTTGAACCCACACGGATAGGTGTCAGTAGTGAAACCTGCTTAGATAATATTTTTTGTAATTGCGAATGTTTGGATAAATAAATATTTAATTGTTTTAATTCTGACCATAGTGGTCAGAAGGCACCTTTCGTCAATGATTTTTATCAAAAACTTCAGACAATAACATACCGACCTATAACTAGTAATCGTTTGGAATTATTCAAAAATAAATTTCAGAGTAATCTTTCAGTGTTACCTTTCTTACAGAATGAGTGTAATAGTACATATAACGACTTGTTTGGCGTAATTCTACATCAATTTAATAACAATTTTAAAATAAAAACTATTGCTGGGTCGATAACCCAATTTAGTGAATGGGCTACTGCAGGCTTTCATAAAAGTACAAATAAGGTTTATGACCTATATAGAGAGAGGGAGGACAATAAAAACGCTGACTTCCTAAATTATGTTAAGAATTATTCGAGGACCTTTAAGCAAGATTGTTTAACAGTTAAGGCAAATTATCTTAGTCTTAAACTCAAATCATCTGACAATAAGGTATAAACTTTATGGAGTATTATAAATAGAGAATAGAATATAGAATAGAGATTTATAAATCATTTGTTGGTCAATGCATTCATTTCTATAATAAACTACCTGACGTCGTTTTAATGTTACCCTTTCCAGCACTTAAAAATTACTTGAAAAAGTCGTTAATGTCTAAAGCGTATTATAGGGTCGAGGATTATCTAACGGACAAAAATGCATGGCCGAAACTTAGTCAATAATAATTTATTCAAATGCAAATACTTTATCTTGTCTAGTGGACACCGTTGATGTAGGAAAACATATCGAAACTTTTATGTGGTCGTCTTGCACCGTCTTATATATACATATAAATAGGTGTTTTTTTTTCCTTTTCTCCCTCTATCTCTCTCGTAAGATTTTTGGGATGTTTTCCTGCTGAAATTGCGCATGTTATTTTTATGAGTATAATATTTAATTTAATATTTATTGCTTTATAATGCTAGAAATAAGTAGTAACCATTGTAATATGTTTAAAAAATCACTGACTGCCGAGTTTCCTGCGGCGTCTCTTCTCAGCAGTGGTCTCCTCTTGGGAAGAGCTGGTAGATTCTTGACGTGTAAAAGTGCCCGTGCGGCCTACTTAGGTACTGAATAAATATCTTTTTTCTTTTTTTCTTTTTACCACCTAGAATTAGAGGCCCAGATATGGCATTTACGGTTTCGGTTTTAAAATGTTAGATTATTTTACTGTAAAACATTTCGATACAGTTATATCTTTTCTGGCTCAAATTTTCTATTCCAATTTTTTCTCAATCAAATTTTTTACTTCGCATTTTTCCTATCCGGACTTCTCCAAGTCGCAAACTGTTCCACGTATAATTAGGTCAAAATCGGTAGGTAGGTTATGCTAGATCCGGAGCAGTCCCGAAGGGCCAAAGAACCCCGGAAAAGGAGTTCCATCGACACTTTTCAATTGATATCTGGAATGGCAAAAAGGTGACAAGATTTTTTTTTGAAAAAACCGCTTCAGCGAAAAACCACAAGTCTGAAAACTTAATTCGAAAAAAGATGCAAATGGAAATTTTGCTACTTTCTAAAAATCTATTTTTAGGAAATTGATCTCACATATCCAGATGGTAACTTTATTGGTATTTATAAAAGACCAAATCCGAAGTGGCTGAACATACGTTATTTTGCGGGTGTGTTACTGTGTTGCCCCCTAGGCTTTCGGTATTACAGTGCAGTAAAGGTAAGCGCTAGGTGGAGATATGAAGAGGCACTCGCTACTAAACGGCTTGAATAGCTGCAACCTACGACGCGACGCACTTGTGACCTAATCTAGTACCTACCTATAGTGTAAGTGCAGCTCCCGCGTTCAGCTTTCTATCTCCTTATGTCATAGTTGAATACAATATGTTTAAGTTTAAACATCTTTTGCATTTATTTTGAAAGAAGTAGTGGCCAAATTTATCAAGGTTTCTTAATACCCGCTTTATATTAAACAAATCTGTTATCGACTTAATACTAGGTAGGTACCTATATAAAATTTTGACAATTTGTCTATCCAGAATGTCTTTATTATCTCATTTAATATCTACATCCAATTGATTTGGTAGTTATTAATTGGATAAAACTCGCGACTACGTAGTACCTACCTGAGAAAGGATAATTAATTCATAGTTTTACCGTAATGGAATATTACTTATCTATTCTTGCAACTCCGTAATTAAAACTATTGTCACAAAATTCTCAAAACCGTCTTTGACAATACTGCATGCTAAAAGGCTTATTGGTATAAAGTTAAATAAATTAAATCCATTTCCCCTTTTCATGCTTTTAATAATTGGGCCATTCTACTTTTCGTTGTACATAAGTTTTAGCCACGTTCTCACTAAACTAGTTTTATTTCAAAAATCAGGAAAGTGCTGCGTTTTCTAACTTGAAACTCGAAAAGGGACATAAATAAGCTTATATTTAGAATTATCCTGATTCATAAAACGTTATTTGTAATAACTATAAAGTGAGTAACGCAGTGGACGTTGATGTCCCCGCCTTTACTATGGAAAAAGTGCAATTTACCACTGAGTTACCAAGATTCTTCAACGATAATTAAGTAATTTAAAAGTTGTTTTTTGAAAACCGTTCAACTAAAACATTCTAAGTTCATGTTCATTATATATACACGGATTCATATATTGGTATACTTTCTATCGGACGATAACAAAAATGTACATTGTACAAACAAAATAACTTTTGGGTTATGAAGGGAACTTATGCTGTGATATTTGTTTTATGCGCGCGCGCGTGTGTGTGTGTGTGTGTGTATGTGTGTTTCTAATCATGCGATTTCCCTCCTGTCTCATCACGTCTCCCCTGATCTCGACGCTACAGTTTTTTCCGATTCGGTTCATCGATATTTAAATACAAGTTATAGGCTTTCTTTTTCTTTAGCGAATTTATTTACCTCCAATAGAAGCGTTAAAATATTACCATATTTTAAAGCGTGTTATTGTAGTCTTGCTTAAAAAAAAGAGCTTGTATTTTTAAAATCGCGTTTTACCTATTTAAGATTCATTACGTGTGTCGTATAATATAATGTATAGGTAGGTGCAGCAGCAGGGGGGCGCGACGAGGACAAATGTGGCCCAGGCTCGGGAATGAATTACGAACTACTTCTTGCCTTGCGTACTTCGTTTCGTCACGCGGAATTTTAATTCGACTTCCTTTTATAAATTACCTAGAGAGCTTTCTATACAAGGCCATTCTATGTAGAGGATGCTACATAGAATTGTCACACATAAAATTGAGACCTGTTGTCATTTGACAAGTCTTTGTAGTATAAAATGTAACTTGTATAGAGCAACACTACATTTTCGACGAATGGTTTGAACAGAACGTTGCATAAAATAATAGTTTTATTGAACCCAAAAAGTATGCTAGTTAAACGAAGTGTTAATGACGTTAGAAATAGAAAACCGGAAGTTATTTTTTTATAAGTGAACATTGATTGCCTTCATTGACTGTAAGTCATTTTATCCGGCACTTGTGGTGACTATCTCTAGATATCATGCGCATGTTGTGTACTGTTCCGCGCACAAGCAATCTGTCGCAGTAGGTATCTATAATTCAAGTAACTTGTAAAGCTTGCATTCCTAGATAATCCTACAACTAAAGTTTGTGTTATAAACTCAAATAACGTGTTCCACAGAGCCAATTGATTGTCCAAGCAAGTAACTTTGTTCAACGATTTTTCTAAAGAATAAGGGCACCCGCAACGTCTCTCCCAACGCGTGAAAAAGCTGATATTTTTACGGGAACGTCTTAAAACGTTCATTACATTCAATTTAAAGGGAGGTGAGGTGGGAAGTTCCACGTTTTTTCATTAGCCTTTCAGTGGGGTAAGAATGAGTTGAGACAGATATATTAGAAGCTTAAATAAGGCCCCCGGGGCATAAGAATTGTCATATAGCGTCTTGTGTAATGGTATCGCGGCGAAATCCGTAATAAAGTGGATGCCTATTGTACCTATTGTTGTTCGAGATAAACTTTTATGAAGTATAAGAGGAAAGTAGTAACCTAATACAACAAATAGAGACTAACTAGGTCCCACATTGTGCGCCTGTCTATCGGCCGGAGGCGTACACCGCTCCGTACGCCACGCCGCGCCGGCGCCGTATTGTGTTTCACTAACAAGGTGCATTCATTAGCGAACGTTGAGGGGAACAAATAATATGCCTACCTACCTGTTCGAAGTCACGAAGAAAATAACTTACCTATGTTATAAGTATTCTTGTAAAAATATCAGTGAAAGTAGCATACCGTACTAAAAAGTCACAAAGTAAAAACCCGTTAGTAGTTAATGTAACATTTCAAAAAGACACCGATAAGATACTATTCATTACATTGAGCGTTTCACCAAATTATCACTGACTCGTTAGCAGCAGTAGAGTAGAAATAAAAGGCACTTCGCGACGACTCGGAGCACTCGTACCCACTCTCAATCGCTAGTACTGTATTGACCCAAAGCGGGATTGTATTTTTCCTTGAGAGTCAACAAATTGAGTAGGCGGTACTTAATAAGTACTTGGATCGATTTTGTTCGCTTACTTGTTCAGATTTATCGTGTACATTATTCACGTCATAAAACAACTGGTCAAGACCAGAGAGCATACCAGCCCATGTTCAGTGTCCTTGGCTCAGTTGGCCTTTTCCAAAGGAGATTGACAAGGTTTTGACCAAATTCTGCCCAGAAGCGAAAATACCTCTAACGAGTCCCTTACGT
Source organism: Acleris literana (assembly GCA_946894065.1). Classification (NCBI taxonomy): domain Eukaryota; kingdom Metazoa; phylum Arthropoda; class Insecta; order Lepidoptera; family Tortricidae; genus Acleris; species Acleris literana. Next base: position 74,775,231 of record OX335668.1, on the reverse strand, counting down.
TACTACACGCACTTATGTCTATTAGAAAAACACATACTTTCTAAATTAGTTCAAGTGGAAAAAATAATTAAGCTTTTGTTATGTAGTTTTTACTTTTTGCTTTTAGTATATTTTAGGTTTTTCTGTAAGCGATTATCAAATGGACCCTTTGAACGCCAACTACGCCTAATGTGGTCACAAGTTTTCGTGCCCACCACGCCACGCACGAATATAGATGTTATCCAACCCCCATACAAAGATGGTCGATCTCCTTTGCTGCAAAATGCAATGCTTATTTAAAACTTACCTACAGTTAAAACTCAGTTGCAAAGGACGTTTCGCTATTTTTTAATAATGACTGTACAACTCGCTTCTACAGTTGACCGTTTGTATTAAAAGCCAGTTTCCAGATAATTTTGTGCCCGGTCTCGTGTCAGTGAAAGCTACGTCGGGCATTTACAAGCAAAGTAATAGCTTTATGAGTTTCCCTCTATTTTTTCCGAATAATTCCTTCGTATAACGAGCGAAATTAAATTACTGTGTCCGTCGGTGCGGCGTCGCGAGCAGGTAAAGCAGGAATTCAAATTGGTATATTATTACATACATAGGTACATTAAATCATGCCTGTTTTCTAGAGGGGTAGGCAAATTATTATTATTATTATTGGTATATTATTGTTTTGTAAATACAAATACCTAGGTATTTGCAGGTAGGCCCGATTGACGGATGTTCTTTGACAGTACACGAATTTCCCAATGCGTCTATAAGTTTACAAACCATGGCCGTAGTATTCGTATAAAAGAGTTAACGGTGCGATGCTGGAAGCGAAAACTACGAAATATTAAAAAAAAAAAATTTAATCCACAAACAGAACATCTTAAATGTATCAAAAACCAAGGATAGTTCAACCGGACATTTCAGGACGAGAGAATATTTTCTGATCCACAGAATCCACCTCCTTGGTCGTGCTGGGGCGAAATCATATAAAAAAAGCCACAAAGGTACGCAATAACGTAATGTAACCTCACGGCAAACCGAAAACAATTCATTTCTGCGTAGCCCCGTGCCCCCGGCTCCTTCCCCCTCGCGGGCCTGCGGGATGTGGTGGATGTTAGCCGATCCGTAAAAAGCAATTCTTCCCGCGCCGTTTCCCTTTTTCACCGTACATTTAATGTGAACCAATGTTATAGTTTACTTCTAAATAAAATTTTAATGCAGTTTGTGAGTGCTGTGAATTGAATCCAATAATTTGATAAAATCAAAATTAAAATATTTATTCCGTAAACGTGGCCACATCCGGGCTCTTTTACACGTCGGTAATATAGCGTGAATCTACTAACGCTTCGGAAAAGACCATCATTGCGGGGAAGAAGCACCGCAAGAAACTCCAGCAGAAGTTCATTTTTTCAAACATAAAATACAATTATCCTAAAAAGTAAGCTACATTACAAGGTAATAAAGCAAAAAATTGTAATTATTAGTACTGCCCCCAATAGTAAAAAGGGCGCATCTAACATGAAGTCGAAATCGAGAAATTAAATGTTTTAGTTGAAAATTAAAAAAATCTATGCTGTCTCTAAACAAATAGACATAAACACTTTCCGTAAACGAAGTGATATATATATGTACCTACCATACTGTCCATATGGTAATAAAATATTTTTTTATTTGTACTTATTTATTTATTTATTTAAGTTTTTCCTTTTCATCTTAGCAAAAAAATGTCCGGAAAATACACGATACTCCGTTTAAAAGACGCAAGTAACCAATTCCGCCTTTTCAACTGAGTACAATCACAAACTTCTTTTTAATATAAGTGCTTGACAGATATTTCCTGCTTTTCTCCTAAGATGAAAGGGCACATTTGGAAACAAGCGTCTTTTCAATATAGGAATTGATATTTTAAACAACTACTTTTACTCAAATAAAAAAGGAATATCTTCTCTTTTTCTACTACTTTGATATGTAAGTAGTTCAACTACCTGTGAAATAAACGTTTTGAAATAATAGTTTGCACATTAACAATGTTCTAAGGTACAATCAGGAAAAACAATAATAAAAAGCCGTATGAAAAAGTAAAGTTTAACCCTTAATTTGTCGTTGTGCAGTATACTGGACGTTGTAAAGACAAAAATCTACACGTAAAACTAAAATTATTAGATTATGGAATCTCATATTAATATAATACAAAAAAGCCAGTGCGGACGGTAATTTTTCGTCAATTGCCGTCAGAATATAAATGAGGAAAGACGCTTCTCACTTATCCTCGGTAAATGATTTTTTGTATGTTTTTATATTAAATATGACATAATGACTTATTTACATATATTATAATTTAGAATTTTAAAAATATTATTATAAAAATACATTTAAAAAAATTAATATCCAGCATACTTCCCATTGCCAATTAGGTAATACGTACAAAAAATAACTTCCCATACTTCCCATTGCTAATGGCACGGTGTTCTAATTTGTGTTTGCTACGACCAGCATACTTTCCATTGCCAATTAAATAATTCGTACAAAAAAAACTTATACTTCCTGTTAAGTTAAGCGTATTTAGACAAGGAAGGAAGTGAGAGCTTTTACCGTGTTAGAGGGTTTCTCAGGGCACCCTGCTCCAAGCTATACTATCTTTATCGCTTCCGCATTGTTTTGTTTTGTATTTTTATATCCTATCTTGACTGTCAAAATAAGACTTAATCAAACTATTCGATGCAAATCGATATGGTCCCAGAAAGATTGGAATGAGAACCTAGAAATATTTATAAACCACAAATATTAGTGCAGTACTTTATTCAAACAATGCGTCTCGGGTGTCAATGTGGTTATTTCCTTGTTAAAACCACAGTTTCATATCTTCAAGATTACTAATTTATGTTCAGCTCTTTGAAAAAAGTACCGAAGTAAAAAAAAAAAATAGATTCTACAACTCAATGTCCCATCAGAATTCAGATAAAGGAGAAATAGTATAGCGTTCCTCTGGGAATCTGTTCCTCTTAACGCCATTTATTTATTTGTATTTATTATTAGCCTGTTCTGCCCCATTATTGGCTAAAGACTTCCCCTTTTCTTCCCATGCTGCTCCTCACAAAGCGGTGACTGATCAATCTTTTCCAAACAATTGCTGTTCATCCTGCCAACTCTGTCGTCATCGTAAACGTCTGCAGCTAAACTTGTGTATAAGAGCTTGGGGGAAGACTTCAATGCTCTGTTTGATGCAGTCGGAAATGAACTTGGTCTTTGACATGTTTATTAGTAGTCCTAACTCAAAGCTTACTTTGCTTAGCCCGCTTAGCCGTTCCTAAGTTCTTTAACCGACGCCGGGAAAATAACGCTGCCATCAGCAAACTTGATTGTTTATTTGTTTCTTCTTCACGGCTCAACAGCCGAACCGAAATGAATTTAAATTAAAACAGTTTGAGTTCCGGGGATGGATATGATAATATGATTTTTTATCTTGGAAATATAATAATTTCTATAGGAAAACTCAATAAACCAGTTTCATGCGGACAAATTTACCAGCAAACACTAAAGTGGAAAATACTATCATGTTTAAATTTTTATTAAATTAAACCTGCAAGCGGATTTTTATTAATGTTTTATATCTTAAAAGTTTAATAGAGTTTCGTCTGATATTTGGACAAAAAAATATTTACAATTCAGAAAACATATCTTGTATATCTTTGGCAATGTCCATAATGCTTGACATTAAAGCCGACTTTCTATTCTCCGCAAAGTTGGCAATGTCCACTTGTCCGGTATACTTGACATACGTGGACAAACTAACAATTTTAAACTAACAAAGACTTTTTTTATAATTTTTCCGGTAACAAACACCTAAAAAAATAATGACACTAACTTAGTAGTATTATCGCAAAAATAAAACATGCCTACATCAAAATCAGACGCAAATACCACGAGCATCTTAGTGAATTAGGAAAAATTCACTATTGAAAAGGCGCAAGTGGTCGTTTGCGTCTTTTCTACTTAGTTTTACGTGTAGATGCGTCCGCGTCAATATAACGTGATCGAGCTTTGGCTAAGTTGAAAAGACGCAAGTGGTCACTAGCGCCCTTTTCATTAAGTATTTATGTAAGATGCGTCTAACACAAAACTTAGTTGAAAAGGCACAAGTACTTAGATGCGTCCTTTTATTGAAGTATACGGTGATGGATTATACCTTACGACTTTTCTTTTATTAAAGTGTTGAAAGTTTGACAAAACAAAAGGGCGCATTATACGTAGTTACGTCTTTTTTACGAAGACCACCTACATGTTCCTGAAATGCGTCTTTTTAATTAAGTTTTTGTAACAAAGTGACTGAAGTTACGCCCTTTTTGCTTATGGTAACTTCTAATCTCGCCTACCTAGGAAAAAACTAAAAATATCAGTAGGTGGGTCTTTTTCTGCTGATCACGGCAGTATAATTAACTCATTTTTGGCAAAAGTGTTAGATGCGCCCTTTTTACTATCGGGGGCAGAGTAGCCTAAGCAACGTAAACATATCAGTGGGAAAAACTCGTGAACCTATAAACGAAATTTGGCATAGTTATAGGGAAGGGTGTTTTAAACCACATACTAATAGTACTGACGTGTATCTGAGTGGTCGGGAAGGAATGTCTTAGTTCTCAACCCTTTAAAATCAAAGGTTCTTTATCTCGGCACTAAATTTCAATAAAAAAACATTCCTGCTTCTGACCTTCAAGTGAGGTTGGGTGATGAACTCTTGGAGCGGGTCACGGTTGCTCCCAATCTCGGCCTGAACATGGACGACGAGCTCCGTTTTGAACATCATGTTCTAAATGTTGTGCGCCAATGTTTCTTTAGGCTGAAAGTCCTATACGGAGTCCGCAATTATTTGAGTGTAGATTTAAGAATAAATTTATGTGACACCTTGATTCTTTCGAAGCTCAATTATGTTGATACAGTTATTGGCGGTTGCCTTCTAGCTCGTACAAAGGCACTCATCCAACGTGTACAGAACGCTTGCGCACGGTTTTGTTTTCCGATTCCCCCTAGGACTCGCGTCTCGCCGTACCTAAACAGCAGCAATCTCATGAAGATGAACGCAAGGCGTTCTTTACATTTTGCCACCCTACTCTTTGGCGTGATCACCACTCGCCAACCAATCTACCTCTATGAGAAGTTTCTCTTTTCCAAGCGCGAGGTACGAACTGCGACTCGTCTTGTTTGCCCCAGACACTGCTCGGCTGCGTTTCGTTGTACCTTTCGGTATGCTGCCATGAAATGTTGGAACAATTTACCACCGCCAATTAGAAATTCCTGTTCAATTGGATCATTTAAGTACAAATTAAAAAAATACCTACTCAATATTCAGAAATCCCAACCATAGACAGTTCGTGCAGTGACAAACTTTGTTGGCAGTAATACTTAGTTCAATCTGGTTTTGGAAAGATACGCAGTAGAAAGTAAACTTATTATTATATTAATAAGTGATTTATTTAAACACATTATTTTGTTTGCCTGTTTATTTCCACACACTAACTCACACAATCAGCTTTTAGGACAATGCGAGTGCACTCAACAGGACAGCAAGTTATAATATTTTCTTAAGATGTTGTTTACCGTCGCACGCAAACTTGGGATCCACTGAAAATCAGCGTTGCAGCACCCGTGCTGCAACACATGCTGAGTGGACCCCTTTTGGCGTCAGGATGCAGCACCACCAATGCTTATGTTATGGTAGGTTTCTTATGTTTAAGTTAATTAAGTTGGTGGAGGTGCTCTTTTGATTCCAATAAAATATTTTTATTATTATTATTATTTATTATTGATGGGTCGGGGTGGAGCTAACGAGTAGAGGGGGGGAGTGTTCCATTACATAATTAATCTAAATAAAATTCTCTACTAAAAAGATTCAATACATTTTTTTGCTGGGATCAATATTTAATGAGATATGGAGGGAAAAATGATTCTCGAAAGGCCATATAGTCGGGTTTGCATAGTAAGTCGGTCCTTACATCAAATGGGCTCGGGTTATTTTGTGAGTACCTCTTATAGTGAAGAATATTTATGCTGAGTATCAACATCTTAATTGTGACAGTTCTCGACTTATGATTACTTTGTTTTTTTTGATGTACTGTTTTTCGGGATGTATTCAAGCGATTTGCTTTAAATTTTGAAATAATGTTCTTTAAATAGATTTGCATCGCCTCCCAAAAAACAAATCCTAGTTATCATATAAAAAAAAAAGAAAACAGAACCGATTGAATACAGAATTGAATACACATATTGCTGATTTTTGATAAGAAGTATAATTTTGATATTTTGGCAAGTAGTAGGCTATTTTATGGAAAATTGTGGAAAAAAAATTTTAGAGCTGTCACAACCATATAAAAAATAATGTATATTTTTTATTTGGTCTTTATTATCTTTTTTTTTAATATTATAACTAGTATTTGTTTTTTGGGAGGCGATGCAAATCACTATCACTACATATTATAAAACCAAGTCGCTTCCCGGTGTCTGTCTGTACTTATGTATGCTTAGATCTTTAAAACTACGCAACAGATTTTGATGCCGGTTTTTTAAATAGATAGAGTGATTCAAGGGGAAGGTTTAAATGTATAATACATGCATAATATAATAGAGAAACACTGATAATTTTAGAGGTTTCTAATGTGATGTCGTAAATAAACACTTTTTTTTGCGCTTACATTGCAAACGCTGGCTAAACCTTAAGAGATATATCAAAATAATGTACTGAAGAATTGTAGTTCTTAAAAAAACTAAAGAAAAGTCAGGGATGGCACATGTGTATCTCCTAAAATTGACACACAGTAACAATTTTTATCTTAGAATTTTTATTAAAAAATAATAGGTCATTTGCGAAGCTATTTTCTCCAATTCAGTATTTATTCTTATCCAGATAAATACGTTAGTTACCTTGGGCATTTGATGTAGATTAAAACTGTCCGTTACACTATATTATTTAAATAAAAACTTTAGAAGATATGGCAGATTCAAAATTACCCCCAATAGATACCGCTTACAAGGCAGCTGATGTTCACCTCTCATATGCGAAATTTAGTATATGTACGGTATAGCGCCGATGACCGCTGTCAGTGTCAACCATGGTTAAGACCTATGCGTACGGCTCCCATTTGAGTTAGAAACATGTCATAAAAAATAAACAGAATTCGAGAAATTACTCAAAATGCCTTCATGTTCCGTGAAATGGTGTGGAAAGTCATCAAAAACTTAAAAAAATATGGTATTACATTCACCGATAAGCACATTTTATATTTTACCAACAATCAAGTTATAATGGCCTTTTTGGTAACTACTGTTTTACTCATTATGGCAATCCCAATATATTGTCCTTTTCTGATTTCGTGGTAATGTCCGGCGTTGTTTCTAAATACAATATTTAAGATATTTGTGAAGTATATTATTGATAGTAATATTTTATTGGTTACTATAGTAACGTTTAAACAACAGTCGCTATAGTGATATTTATTTTAGGTAAGAAGGTTTGCCGTGATCGAACTTTTTAGTTCTGTGCGCGATTTCTGAATGAGGAAAAATAGCCGCCACCACTGGGTTGAATTCTTTCAACATAGACTGGTTGTGTTTAGTGGTTTCCGACAACGAATAGAGAAACAGAAACTGGAAATCACCCATATCTCCAGATATCGATATTTAAAGCAATAATGCGAAGTAAAGAAAACCACGGTAGGCTTATATGCAAAGCTCTTCATAGAAAGAGTTGGCAGGAGCTGGACCAAAAAACTTTGGAAACTCAGCAGAAGGCAACTCCGATACATTATCGGAGTTGTTACTGGGCACTTTGGGGTAAAACATTTCCTAGCAAAGATGCGCCTTTATGACAACACAGATTGTAGAATGTGCCGCAAAGATGTGGAAACAATGAAACAAACACTTATTGTGTGAATGTGATGCCCTCGCCGGAGTAAGAATGAAAATCCTCGGTTGTGGCTACCCAGACGCAAACGATTTCAAGCCACTGCCATTGCGATTGCGCTCGCTCGCCTCTTTTGTATAATTTAGCATCGCGCCTGCGCCGCGACGCTTCTGTGTATTTCACGCCTTAGGTACGTTTCATTAAGAGTTTTTAATGATTCTGGGTTAGTTACATAAGACTTATACTAAGTATACAGTCCGATCCAGATGTTTCACAATGCCAAAATATACCATGACTGATATATAGGTACTTAATAATAATAAGAGGGTGAATCTTTATCGCTAAGAAATATCATCACAATAAGTATGTTCCATCCCTACTCGGTCGGTGAAAGATCGGACGATCTTTAAATAACCAATCACGTCATCGCTTCCTCTTTCCCCACATCCCGTGCCTACCTCCATGTTTGGTGATTTAGACGTTTAACAAAAGTAGTATTATGCGGTACTATTGGGGGTGATCTGTGACTTATAGCCACGCTAAGCCCTTTAGTAGGTACCTACATAACAGCCGATAGCCTACCTACAGCAAAAAATAGTAACAAAAAAAATTTCATTATCAGACGTGCACCGGAGCTTTCCTGTTACTTACTTATATTTATACTAATAAAGCAATACAAGCTTCTAAAATTATTAAATTAGGGAAATTGGTAGGTCCTGTAGTTACGTTGAGTTTTATTTTTATGTTGTTTTTCATATTTTTGAATACAAAGTATATTTAGGTAAATAGTATATAAATAGTATTTTTTTTATTTTAAGATTGTGTTGTTAATATTCAGAATATGTAAGTAGGTACCTACCTACATTTCCTTCCTATTTGGTTATCAAAGAGAAAGTCTGTTGATTATGTAGTTAATAAAAAAAAAACTTATTTTAAGGTTGTTTGTGTTGTAAATAATTCGAATATAGATAGTTACGTATTTCCTGTTCTAAGTTTAAAAATAAATGTTAACTTTTATGTTTTTAGCATATTACCTTAGCCTGGCTGGGGTTAGTTTAGTATTTGTCCCATCAACGAAGCAGGTAGTTAATTTTGTGGATTTGGGTTAATAGGTATTGCTTTTTTTTAAAGGAGAAAACTCAAAATATGACGCGAAGAAGTCCTTCTAATATAGATCGTAGAATTAGGGATAATAGTTAATAGAAACAATTTACGTCTTAATGATGAAATCAAAGAAGAAAGGGAAATCAGGCTGTGTAATAGAAGAGAAAGTAATTCTTTGCGAAGAAATAGGGAATCGTCCATTGAACGTGACGTTCGTCTTATATTTGATAGGGATAGACATAGATCCTAGCGAGCCAGGGAATCTTCTACTGAACGTGACGTTCGGCTTATAGGCGACAGGGATAGATATAGATCTCAGAGAGCCAGTGAATCTTCTACTGAACATGACCGTAAGTCCACAAGTACTTCTAATTTATGGCCAAACAAAGTGAATTCTGCATTCCTCTGCAAACCTCTATCCAAAAATTACATATCCAAAAACCACCTATCTAAAAATTATTTCACCGTTTCAAAAGTATATTATTCCAGATGGACTTGGGTTAGTTCTCTACTTATAATAACCGAAGCGAAGCGAGGGCGGGTCGCCAGTCTATGAAAAGAAAATCATTTCAAAATTTGAAACAAATCGCTTGAATACATCCCGAAAAATAGGACATTAAAAAAAACATAAAAAAATCATAAGTCGAGAACTGTCACAATTAAGATGCTCATACTCACCATAAATATTCTTCACTATAAGACGTACTCACAAAAAAAAACCCGAGCTTATTGGATGTAAGGGCCGACTTACTAGGCAAACCTGACTAAGGCCTTTCGGGAATCATTTTTCCCTCCATATCTCATTAAATATTGATCCCAGAAAAAAATGTGTTTAATCTTATTTGTAGAAAATTTTATGTAGATTAATTATGTAATGAAAATTTTTTTGCTGCGGGAATTTACACCCATTAGCTCCACCCCCACCCATCAGTACTTTTAGCATGTGGCTTAAAACACCATTCCCTACAACTATGCCAAAATTCGCTTATACACGAGCTTTTTCCCCTGAGGGCAGTTTTTGGTCTTCGTTGCTTAGGCTATAGAACTAGCACAAATAAAAACATTACAAATGTAAAAATAAAAACATTACATGTCAAATACATTTAACTAAAAATAATGACTAGGAGAACAACACGACGAGGTCTCTACGTCAAAAGCCATAACTGGAATAATTAACTGAGTAACAAGTCCTTGCAGAAGTGAACAGACCGGACCCCACAAACAGCACCCGTTCACGAGTATAACGCATATCTCAGCCATCGCCTCCCTCAACCATGTGTTCGGGAAGGTGGCGACCTGATCAACGACGCCGCCGTAAGAAAAGACCTTTGAGCGAGCATGACGTGCTCATGCTGCCGGACAACATAAAAGTAATATAGTATGATATAGCTGTCCGGCGAGAAACATCAGTGTGCTCTCATTTAAAAGCGTCTTGTACAGTCAACAGCATAAATAAGTGATCATTTATGTACCTTGTCACTTCAACGTCGTGTTTGAAATGTCATACAAAATTATGAAACGATTGAAAGCGACAAGGTACATAAATTATCACTTATTTATGCTGTTGACTGTACACACAAGAACTAATAAAGATAAAGTATAATTAGTAAACATACAATTTCGTGTTGGAATACACAGTTTGCTTAAAGGCATTTTTATCAAGATAGAAATATCAGAAATAACCTAGACTTAAGAAATTACCTTAAATAAGTAATAGCCTAGATACTACTTAAATACATCTTGGTCACCAATGAAGTCATTTACAGTATACGAGTAGTATACCCTAGCCAACAAGCAGTGCTCACATCAAGCGCTGCTTGTTGGGTAGGGCATACTTATTTACATTTTAATACAATGTACATTCAGGATTTCAGGCGCATTATATACATGACAATATTTTAAAGTCATATAGTTAACTACGAATAACAATAGGAGTGTATACTACATTATAATATAATATAAAAACAGAAGGCAAGGTCCTGTGTTTGTTACACGATATCTCCCCTGGTGTGGACCGATTAAAAAAACATTGAATAGGTATACTTTGGCGCAATACCTATTTAACAAAATCTACTTCTGATGATAAAATCGAGGAGTTGAGGGAACTTATCAAACAGTTATAGGCATACACATAGCGATTTTGGTATTTTCAGTAACAAGTGTAGCATTTGCTTTCAGAAAGTATCATTTTCGGGAACCGATTAAAAAGACCACAGATGGCCACCGGAACTCCTCAACGGGTACTATTTCAAGGGTGGCGATAAAATATCTCGATTATGATAGCTAAGCGACTATGGCGAGCTGAAACATTTTAGTTTCTTATTCATTGTGAAGTTGGACGTGCGTGTCTTCATTACATAACAGCATATTATTATGATCACTAAAAAGCCATGGGCAATATCCAGTCCTCTTAAGTAGGTTATTCATTACAAGACTGAGAATTTTTTAAACATTTAGTTTTTAGTATTTTCGATGTTATTAAAGTAAACATGTGCGAATTTGACCATTATTATCCTAATGTGAAAAGGAGTGCGTTAACGTAAAAAAATATCTAAATCGGTTCCATATTTAGTACGTTAGGTGAGCTTTCGTGGGGCCAGTTCTATTGGGAGCATGCACAACTAGCTACAGATTTTTCACCGTCCTTTTCTTATAATTTGATTATGGATTTAGTATTACGTATATTTTACCATGCGCTACGAAATTATGATTCCTTAACACACGGAAAACTTCCAAGTTTTATCACAATAATCATCCAACTGTATCGCAGATATAATAAAATTAGTTGATAGGTAATGTACTACCTATTGGTAGTACATTACTGCAGAGACCGGGAAAATGCCTGTTGCGGGACGAGTATGAGTCAGTAAGCTTTATACGAGTTCAGCAACCGCCCTTCCCGACTGAGGCTTGTAGGTATAGTGCTTTTCTCCAACATTGCGAGAATATATAACACAATAGTTAATAATATAAATCACAGTTACAAAAAATCCTTGAAAATAAAGAACATTGTTGCCATTATCATCAACATTACTCATAATTTAATTAATATTCTAAACAGGTTCAATTGAGTACGAAACTGAAATAAAGCATCAAATAAAATTATAAATTTAAACATTTAATTCAATTTGAATAAATAAGTGCTTAAATTATAACATTAATTACGCGTTTAAGTTTATTCGCCATTTTTTTTTTATGAATGTAATTTCTAAAACAATGTCAATCTATTTGATAAAATTTACCTTTTTATACTATGACATAAAAAAAATGGAATAATTTGGATTGTATTTTTATGTTGCCTGGGTCTCAGAAGTTCAGAACTTCGCGGGCTGATTTTACAACAGTTCATTTCCGAGCATGTGGGAGAAAATAATAATATTAAAATAATAACGGTATAAAATAACCTCAGGAATGGCATCACGTGAAGCTTAGTGGGCCAAATTGCCCAATATAGGGCACATAATTCGTGAAACAGCTGCGTTCGTCCATTTCGTTTGTAATGGAGCGAATTCTTAGCGGTGTTATAGAAGACATGTATGCTGAAAAAGTTTATTTTATTTTTAAACCTACATAATGGGCGTTTTATGTCTTACTACTTGTAGGTCGAAGAGAACAATTAGGTATAGTGGGTACAACACTCGAGCTGCAGCGGCTTCATTGTAAATGCGTATCATTTACATGCAAGCGCACGGGGCTCGCAGCCTCTTGGACATAATGACATCCAACGAAAATGGCGTCGCTGAAAAATGAGCCCGGTTTTTATTTGTTAATTAAAAATATTTTTTTATTAAAAACTATCTATTTACTCGTAAATCTATCTAATTATATACAGGGTGTATTGCAAGTCGTGTGCCAAATGAATAGCGGGGTAGCTAGGGTCACTTGCAGTGCGTTTTGGGCCAATTAACACTCATCCTACCCACGGAGTTTTTTTTTTTTTTTTTTTTTTAATCTCGGTATCTTCCAAAAGTTAACCATTTTGTTTAAGCTATCTTTTTTTTTAAATATGGTAGCATAAAAGTTTTTTTTTTAATCTCTAATGTAAGCGTATTCTTATGAAATGTTACATTTATTCATGTAGTAACAAATAGAAAAAATACTAGCCGACAAAGTGTGAAGGACAGAAAATAAAAGTCGTCACGGTCAATTTTATGGCACAATTAAATACAAAATAGAAGCTCCTCAGATCTTTCAACATCATAGAAACTTCTTCAGCTCCTGACTATTCTTACGGTATACCACATGTCTAGAATCACGTTCAGTTTTTCGGCAAAATATGGTTTCAATCTAAAATGGTGGTTTACATTACCCAGTACTTCTTTGAAACTACCTACTTACTTGAAAGTAAGATTCGATCAGATAAATGAATTGAGACGTTTTTTTTACTAATGATAAAAAAGCATAAAGTCATCTAAAAAGATTAAAAAACTAATAATAGTATTAATTTATTTTAATTACTAAGTATCCGTAATAATAACATCTAACACCTAATTAAAAGTACACATAATAAAAAAGAAAATCAAAAAGTTAATTGCGTGAGAAAACTTTTAAATAAACAGAGATAGGGATTATTTTAATTTTATTGTTGTTATCGACATTTATTGGCTACATACAGCAACGAAGAATACATTGCTGTAGACGTTGCTATAGGTATATAAGTTCTCGATTACAATTAAAAATAATCTGTGTAGGTGAAATGGACAAAATTCCCCCCTAAACGGGTAAAACGGGTAAAGTTTACAAGGAAATTTTCTCATTTCTTGATTTAGATTGGTACATAGGGTCCTGATTACGTCACGATTAAATTCGAAAATGATAACAAATTTGAAATTCAAAATGGCGGCCTTGATATTTTTAAAAAAGTCGTCATAGATTTCATTTTCTTAGATTTTGTAGACGCAGATTTCGAAAATAACGTCAAATTTGGAATTCAAGACAACGGCCATGATGTTTTTTTTGCAAAAAGTGGACATGGATGAAATTTTCTTAGATTTTGGGGACACAGATTTCGAAAATGATGTCAATTATAGGTAGAAATTCAAGATGGCGGCCATGATGTTTTTTAATTTTTCATGGGTATCATTTTCTTAGTTTTTGGGGATGGAGATTTTGAAAACTAATATTATACAAAACACAGATGATATAAATAATAACGTGTACCCCGATCTACCTCTACAAAACAACATAAAGAATAGATCATGGTTGTGTGACAGGGCAATATTAGCACCGACAATTGAAATTTTCGGATGGATAAATGAAAAAAATATGTCTCACGTAGAAGGGGATATTGTGGAGCATCTCTCGGTAGACAATGTCATAGCCACCGAGCAAGTCACGTCCTACCCTTAGAGTTCCTGAGCTGTTTGGAGGTATCGGGAGTGCCCTGTCATAAGTTCATGCTTAAATTTGGTGTCCCGGTACTCCATGAATATCGTAAGGGCAATAATTATGTCTGGAATTTCCAAAGGAGAAAATGTTTCAATACCCCGCATTCCTATAAGTAAATCCGAAAGATTTACCATTTAACTTTAAAAGAGTGCAATTCCCTTTAAAAACAGCTTTTGCCATGAACATAAACAAAGCGCAAGGACAAACACTAGAAGTAGCCGGTGTACATTTAGAAGCAAACTGTTTTTCCCATAGGCAACTGTATGTAGCATGCTCAAGAGTATCCAGCCCACGGAATCTTCATGTTTTAGCGAAAGATGGCAAAACAAAAAATATTGTATACCTACTAAAATTTTAAAATTCAAAATTCAAAATATTTATTCAGCAAATAGGCCACATGAGGTCTCTTTTACACGTCGGTAATATAGAGTGAATCTACCAGCGCTTCGGACAAGACCATCATTGCGGAGAAGAAGCCACAAGAAACTCCAGCAGAAGGTCATTTTTTTCAATCATAAAACATACAACAACAATAGGTACTTAAAAGTAAATTACAATAAGTAATAATAAGGCAATAAAGTAATAAATAATAAATTCTTAAAACTACCAAAAATATTTATTAACCTAGATGACGTTATCCAATTGAACTTCTTTTTAAATTTCGAGCTGAATATAACAAGTGCTTTAAAGGTCGACCTGGCCAGGGAGAAGTCGAACTATACAATTTATTAAAACTATTAATTTACTTAACTGCGGTAAACGAGTTCTACGCGGACGAAGTCGCGGGCAAAAGCTCCATTCCAAAACAGGTACTACCATTGCACTATCACAATACTCCGTCTTAAGAAGTATTTCTGTTGTGCTAACATCGGAGAAAAAAAGAGTAATCCGCTCGTTCAAGCATAAGTAACTCTTTAATTGTAAACCATTCTATGTATAATATACATATTATGTCGTTGTAAAGTAATTTGGATAAGTAAGACAAGTGGCGTTCTGCGACGTGACGTGACGTGACGTGTACAACTGCTATGCCAAGTGCTATGCCTATTTCAAACACTGACAGATGTACCTACCAATCAATAATTTACAAAGAGTACCTCTTGTTCAGCCCCGTAGATTTGAAACCTTGAATGTTAACTCCGACACTTGTATAAGAGCCTCAAAATATAATAGGTGAAATAATATTAAGTAAGCTTTATATAAACGACTAGGATCGGAAAATATAATTTTTTTTTTTCAAAATCCTATATGTCTCGAAATCCAATTTACTCAAATGCCTGCAATACCGTGTCATGATATCTTTTATAAAACTTAAATTTCTAGCTTTCTATAATATCTGACAAAGTAACCTGGACTTGGCTCGGCCACACGGCTCCAAGGCATCACGAGCATTCCTCGCAGGGGACGGGTCTGCATAAACTGGCGGCATTCTCCTGCAAATCTCGACACGAACTAACGAAACGGTTCCGTTCCACGCTATCGCGATTTTTTCTGACAAATAAAACTTAAAAGAGAAGCTGTCTCGTGTTTTGCATCGGTAAATCATGAAGAAGCCAAACGGTATTGCGACATATTATCCAAATAACAAGGCACATGGTGGCACGGTTTATGAAAAACTGTTTTGTTGTTACTGTACCGGTAAATCCTAAAAAATCGAAACGTCAGACATTTTCACTACTGCGTGTGATGAACGTAACAATCGTGTTTAACGATTCGTTACATTGTGCTTTACACATATGTACTTGTACACATATATTCATCTTTTTGACGAGCAATAATACGGTCGAGCACGGGTTGATAAACAGAACAAGAGGTTTGAATTGAATTGCCTGTAAGGCGGAAAAGCCGTTTCATTTATTTTGGCAGTGGCGATAAAGACGGTGTGTGGGTATTGTGGGCGCCGTCACCTGTCAGCCGCCCGGCAGCCGCGGTGAGCTCCTCGGCCCACGGGCTCGCTCCGAGTGCTATAAATTGATTTTTTACAAGAATAGGGGAGAAAATGGTAACGGAAAGCTGATAAGGTCATATAGCCGGTGGTCGAGTAAAGAAGAAAACTGTGATTATTATTTATCTATCTATTAAGACTAAAAGTAGTTTTTTTTGCTTTTCATACCCAAACCATCGAATTTTGAACGAATGTTAGGTATTAAGTAAGAATTAGTATAGACATTTTTTGATAACGGACTATTGAAGAAATTAGCCTATGTCCGCTATCTACCTGTATTATGCTACAACATTTAAATAGATTGTTTTGTTGAGGTGCGTGCGCTCAGAGTGCCGGAGAGAGAGAGGTAGTTAATATGTTTTTATTACCGCGTCTAGTGGTTAATAGTGCCCATTAAGCGGCTGATTGTTTTGTTTATCTTCGCAGCCCTACTGTAAATGAGGCACGTGTTCGTGAAAACGAGATGCCCTTCGGAAATGTATCGCGGACATATGCCCCCGAGGGCGCGCGCCGGCTCATAGTTTGTATATATAAGTATGTGGACTCAATCAAACTGATGTGTAATCAATGAGGCTACTCCGACTTTTGCCAGCATGCCATTTCTGAATTGATATTCGTACCTAATTGTACTAAAGTTGGGTTAACCTAGAATGATCCCGGTGACAGCTCGTATAAACAAGTATTAAGGGCACTTGTTTTTTGGATTTTACATTCAATACTACACTGATACAAAGCTTGCGATGGCGATCAGTAAGTATTGTAAATGATTGATCACCATACTGAAATTATGACTATAATACAGTTGTCACAAAACTGTGTCTAAAGCTGAGTTGGCTGTGAATGGCTATATATGATTTTTAGGTTCATGTCACAAAAAGACAAATAAAAAATTGAATTCTGTCGCAGTAACTTGTTTATATTTTTTTAATATACTTTAACATGTTAGCAGAGTGAAATGTTTCGATATCGGTAGCAGCTCGGAGTCGTCGAGGCTCTCCGCTTCGCACTATTTTAATCAAGCCTCTCTCGTAAACTCGTATTGAATTTATCAGACACGGAACTTCAATTTATCGCTTTTCATACAAATTTATGTCATAAAACATAGTTTTTTTATTCGAGCTGGAATGGTACTGTGAATGGTATTTTTCAATTTATATTTCTTGCTCCGCGTAAGGAACTTCTTAGAGTTGCCCCTCTTCATGTTTAGTTTTAAGAAGGCACATTGAAGCAACTGTCTAACTCTAAGTTTTATCAAACCGCTCCAACGCTATTTTTACTTTGGCAATAGGTAGGTATTTAGAGTAAAAACTATATGTATAATAGTACCTAATGTAGTAAGTAAGTAAACGGTTATACTTATTACATTTTCTTAAAATAAAATATGATGTCTTTGTAAAATACTTACGACTGATGTACTTGTTGCTGATCCCCTTAAAGTAAAAAACAGATTATTTCCCTTTGTGGTTCAAGCGCACCTATCTGACTTATCCAAGTTTATCCGGGTAACCGGAAAGAAGGTCAGCTACTAAAGTGTTATCTCTATTCTTTATTTATAGTAAGTGTTTTATTTAGTTGCTTTTAGATTTATTTTCTTATGAACTATAATAATAAACTGTAGTAATTTAGAAATACCTATGTTATCTTCTCTCTATCATACGTACTATAAAGTAACACTTAATAGGCATCATGGTAAACTCAGTAGAGTAGAGCCCTGGCTGGTGCACGTTTTATAAAGCTACAAGTTAAAATTTTACAGGTCTAAACTGGCAAGACTGCTCAAATGGCGGGTCGTCATTGGTCGAGGTTGTGTCAAATGGAAACTTGTAACCTGTAAATTGTAATTTGTAGCTTTATAAAACAGGCCCCAGGTTGCTCAACCGATTTTTGATTGTTATTTGATGATAGCGGCATACAGTTAGCAAAGTATTTAACGGCACGTGTGGTTTTAATGTGATTCTGAGAGCGAGCTATACATACTGTTTGGTTATGGTTCTGGTTCTCCTTGCCCGACTATCCTCGCCAGCACCTTAGTTCGACCATCATGAGTATCATGACATTCATGACGCTCCCTTTACCTAATGGTGGGGCAGAGCTCACATATTAATGACGGCGGTGGTAGTCTTGTTTTTTTTTATGGCATGGAGAAGGCACATGACCGGTCCGGCTACCAAATGGTAAGACGAATTTGAGACCCATAGACATTTGAATTCTCAAGACTACAATCCTAAGGATTCAAATGGGTTGCCAACCCTGAGGACTATTTAACAAATGACGACACGGTGTTTACATGTGAGAGTTCATAACAATATATTTAAGCCACACTATGCAATTATATTTCGTACTGAACTTAATGTGTTGGTGACATGTTGGTGATTGTAATAAATAACGTGCACATAAATAAAGCTATAGCTCGAAGAGAAACATTACAATCGAACGTTTCAAACACTTTTACTAATGGAAAACGTTTACGTGCAATACTTTTTCGGAAAGACTATCTATGCGTAAAAAGAACAGTCTGACGTAAAGTGATACACGGAAACGCGAGTCTGTTTTAGAGGTTCATGCTATAGGTAGTTTTCATGAAAGTTAAAGTACATTTTCTCGAATGGTAGGTAAATATGGCGATTCGAAAACGTTACGTTTGATTAAAATGTTCGAGCTTGAGCTACACTTTTTATATAGGGTTTCGCGTTATGAAACTCATTCCTATTTTTGTACGCAATCGCAATCGACGAAGTTTGCCCGACGCCTGCACGTGTTCGGGAGCGTGCCGCGGCGTGCGTCACGGCGCGGAGTCACGAATCCGTTCAAGGGAGTAGCCGGGACACCGTGCCAGTGTAACCCGCTCGTCGTTCAACCTTCTGTGTCAAATAGGTCAAGTCTATCGTTTTTTGTTTTTATTTTTATGGTACGTACGTAGTGATTATTATTAAAAATAAGTGTTTATAAAGCTTCAACAACAGGGACCACTGTCGTAAAATTAACACCCACGACAGCCACTGCTTAAATAAACGTACATATGGAGTGTAATTTATACTTACAAAGTTGATGTTGAAGTACCACGCAATTTTACCCTCCTTACCCATGGTCCACCTCGTCAGTTTGCCTGGGGAACTGCCCGCCTTGGCTCAAGCCATGATTGGCGGCGAGGACGCGTGGGAGGCGTTGGCGACCTTTAGCAACATAGTATTGACGCTGAGGGAAGCGGCGGAGCGGCACCGTGAGGCTGACTCCGAAGTACTGCCAATGCGCCGCAGGCGACTGGGTCGGCGGCGGTTAGCTTACGTCAACTGCATGAAACCGTAACGGGCGCCTGCGGGTGATAGATCGGGGGTCTATCAGCTGTAGTAAGAAGTTCTGGCTGGCAGTTATGGCTTTTGACGTAGAGACCTCGTCGTGTTGTTCTCCTAGTCATTATTTTTAGTTTCATGTATTTGACATGTAATCTTGATAATTTTTACATTTATTTGTAATGTTTTTAATTTTGAATTTGTATTTTTTTTATATGTGATAGTTCTAATAATTTATATTTGTTGCTTTATTACCTTGTAATGTAACTTACTTTTAAGTATTATTGTATTTTATGTTTGAAAAAATTACCTTCTGCTGGAGTTTCTTGCGGCGCTTCTTCTCCGCAATGATGGTCTTGTCCGAAGCGCTAGTAGATTCACTGTATATTAGCGACGTGTAAAAGAGCCTCCAATTTACTGAATAAATATTTTGATTTTGATTTTGATTTTGTTCTGATCTGGAAGCCCCTGCTGTGTTCCAGGGTGCCTACATTGAGAAGGCTAGGGGCTAGTTAAGTATATATGTTTGGCGCTATAGCGGTCCCGTAGCCTCTTCTTCAAGCGATTGGCGCAACGCTCCGGGGGTTTTAGTCCATGCAAGTCGGACATAACCCGTCCTGGCACCCATCAGGGCGGGTATGCATAGGCATTTGCCCCGGGTCAAAAAATAAAGTCGATTAAGTACCTCATTATTACTATTATTAGGTACAAAAATTTATTGGTCATAGTTCACCTGGGTGGAACATGGCCAGATTTATTTTTTCGACACCTCATTTACCTTGCCAGCTCGTCTGAATGAACTCTTTATTTTCTGAAACTTACTTACTACTTTTTCTTTTGTATAACAGTCTATTATCTATATGTAGAAATATTGCTCCACTATGGCATGGGTACCGAGTATACGAGCCGTCGTCGCCGCGGCAGGTGCTGTGTCGCGAAGATCAAACTACTTAACTTTGCTAAGACGGGGATTATCATAGACATGTCCAACATCGAAACCAAATCCGCCACCTCGAATTGTCCCTTTATAAGTAAACTAGCTTTCCGCCCGCTACTTCGTCTGCGGAGAATCACAACCTATGTTAAAAGTACAGACACAGTTTATATCACCTTCAAAGAGTTTTTTATGAAAAAAGTCCAGCACCTACATTTTAAGTAAGCGGCCCACAAACACCTTTCATTTTATGACTCTTAAACAACAAAATTGCCATACAAAATAAAGTCACTGCCCCTCTTTCACCATTACATTTTTTTAATCGATCCTTGATTAAATAGATTGATAATTTAGTCATTTTCATCTATTTACTAAATTTCTATACAAACAATTAACCCACTAAGCAAAAGATTTTCGAAAAATACCAAATCTGGATATTT
Organism: Acleris literana; assembly: GCA_946894065.1. Lineage (NCBI taxonomy): Eukaryota > Metazoa > Arthropoda > Insecta > Lepidoptera > Tortricidae > Acleris > Acleris literana. The sequence continues at coordinate 74,754,263 of OX335668.1, read as the reverse complement.
TCTTTATGTTACAGTATTTAGTGGCAATACCGGTTTTCATATCTTGTAGGTATATACGTTTGAAAGTAACTTTATTTCCATACAAACTTTACAGTCAGTATCAGAGTCTAAGATCTCAAGTTTTCCCCTGTAGTTTTTTTATTGATGATGGGTTTTTTCTTGACTATTTGTTTCATTAAGGGGCAAGTGTTTAAAAAACACTGAAGCTTGCACTTTTTTATATGCTAACATTCATGTACCTGGAAAAAAAAACAACTCAAATACAAACTTTGACCCCGCTTTTCACACTGTTAAGGGCTTAAGTATTTTAAAACCTGTTTTTTTATTTAATTAATAATGGTGTTGATATCGAGTTTCATGTATCTAACTTGCTCAGTCATAATTCTTATTTATAGGTAAACAGTAACCTTAATACCAATAATGTCCACATTTCTCACATCAAAAATGACCAAATTCCCACACAAACTTCTACCCCCATTTTACCTCCATTTCCGAAATTGCCGTATTTTTATTTTCATTTATATCTTAAATTACGACGTTCACTATTCTCATTTTAAAAAACCACAGAGAGCCAGACTCTCGGTAATTTTACCACCCTTGGGTTAGTTTTTCAAAACCGCCCAACGCCTTTTTAGGGTTCCGTAGCAAAAATGGCAAAAACTCTCTTATAGTTTCATCATGTCCGTCCGTCCGTCCGTATGTCACACGCATTTTACTCGAAAACTACAGAGGTACATTGATGAAATTTGGAGTAGGAATAGGTGTCTTGTAGAAGCCGCTACTTAGTTTAGTAGTGAAATAACAAAAATAAATATTTCTAGGTTTGGCACTCCTTACAACATGTGAAAGTAGATGAAAAAAAAATCGCCATTAATCATAGTGCGCAACATATTTCAACAGTTCTTTAAAAGAAATCTCTTCTACCGCCAAATTACCACCGCCATTTACAGGGATAGTTTTTCCATAATCACCGAAAGCCCTTACACCTATTTACACGTTTCTTACTTAAAAAATAACCCGATTCGCTTATTTACTAAATTCGCTAGACGCTAAAATCGCAAACAGTTTTATTTTCTATTAATAAACAGTAGCCTAATACTAATTATCAAATTTCTCACTTCAAAAATGACCAAAGTCCGAAACTTCTATTCCCCATTTTACCGATTTTGGGGTAGTTTTTTCTGAATCGCCGAAAGTAGTATTTTTCATATGTACCTACCTCGTGTGAACATACATTTTGAGACGAACTTTTACTTTAAAAAATTAAACATAATAATAGCTGTTTAATTCTTTTTTCAGTTTTGAATTTGGAATGTTTGTGTTCTATTTGTATGTTTTTATTATTTATTTCAATCAATTTTCTTGTGATCGCGGAAGCAGAAGAATTACGTGCGACTGTCATTTCGTTACATAATATATGGCGGGTAAAAAACCAATGGATATTTTCCGTGTCCTAAAATATTTTGGTATTAGCCGCAACTTTATATATTACACCATAAAACGTTACAAGGAGACCGATTCTCTAAAAGGTCGCCAAAGGAGTGGTCGCCCGCGGTCTGTAAAGACGATTGCGAACATCAAAATAATCAGAGAGCGACTTCGCCGCCCAGAAAAAAGAGCTCTGCAGACTAAGATTTCGCGTGTTGCGGAAAACGAAATACTGAAACACAATCTCAAGGTAAAGGCCTACAATCCTAGGAAAGTTCACTTCCTTAATGAATGCCTTCGTAAATTACGACGCGAACGTTGTCCGATGCTACTTCAGAGACACGCTACGAAAAATATACTCTTCATCTTCACATTCGAAGAAAAGTTCAACCGTCAAAACAATAAAGTTTATGCCAAAAGCAGCAAAGATGTTCCAGCTCCAGCGCGAAATGAATTGCGTTCCCATTTTCCAGTGAGTGTGATGGTATGGTGGGGTTCGTGTGAAGGTGTCATTCCGCTCCATTTTTGCCAACAAGGCGTCAAAGAGCTCGTATAAAGAATAGAGGCTATCATTTTGAGTAATAATTGCTTGTAGTTATTGGTTAATGTATTCTTATTATTATCTGTTTTTTTTTAAATTATGATTAAACCAAAAAAAAAAATTCGTGTCAAAACTTATGAACTCACGAGGTATATGCTTCTTTCTATCCCCCCAGGGGTTTAATTTTAGTAATCGCTGACATACGTGTCTCATTATTTTTATTTTACAGCATTTCTACAAAAAGTTTCAAGTAAACTTGATCATAAAAATATTTTTTCTATAGAAACTTTACAACCCTTTTCCGTTCCTCTAGGGTTTGAATTTTAGCTATCGCTGAAATACTTGTCTCATTGTTTTCATTGAAAAGCATGTCCACCAAGTTTCAAGTAAATTGGACCATAAAAATATTTTTTCCTATACAAACTTTGCAACCCCTTTTCATCCCTCTAAGGGTTGAATTTTAATATTAGCTAAAACACGTGTTTCATTATTTGTATTGCAGAGCATTTCTTTCAAGTTTCAAGTAAAATTGACCATAAAAACAATCCCCACACAAACTTTACAACCCTTTTCTATCTCCCAAGTGGTTGAATTTTAGTAATCGCTGAAACAATTGTCTCATTATTTTTATTGAAGAGCATTTCTACTAAGTTTCTAGTGAATTTGATCATAAAAATATTTTTTCTGTACAAATTTTGAAACCCCCTTTCATATGGCCTACGGCTTGAATTCTAGTTATCGCCAAAATACGTGTCTTATTATTTTCATTGTAGAGTATTTTTTTTAAGTTTAAAGTAAAATTGTCCATAATAAAATACCAACACAATCTTTGCAACCCCTTTCCATCCCCCAAAGGGTTGAATTTTAGTAATCGCTGAAATACGTGTGTCTCATTATTTTCATTGAAAAGCATTTTTCCCATACAAGTTTTGCAACCCCCTTTCATCCCTCTAAGAGTTGAATTTTAATATTTGCTAAAATATGTGTCTCATTATTTGTATTGCAGAGCATTTCTTTCAAGTTTCAAGTAAAATTGAACATAAAAAATACCCACACAAACCCCTATCTAGCAGTTGAATTTTAGTATTTGCTAAAATATGTGTCTCATTATTTGTATTGCAGAGAATTTCTTTCAAGTTTCAAGTAAAATTGAACATAAAAAATACCCACACAAACCCCCTATCTAGCAGTTGAATTTTAGTATTTGCTAAAATATGTGTCTCATTATTTGTATTGCAGAGCATTTCTTTCAAGATTCAAGTAAAATTGACCATTAAAATAATCCCCACACAAATCGCACATGACAATCAATACCGTCTTAACTCGAAATGTGACGGTGTTGAAAAATTTATTCTAATTTCAAACTAGTACAAATAGTTATGCGCTACAATTTATTTTTGAGTTAATACGGTATTGAATGTCGTGTGCAAAATGTTGAAACCCTTTTCCAACCCCCAAGTGGTTGAATTTTAATAATCGCTGAAATACGTGTCTCATTATTTTTAATCAAGAGCATTTCTACCAAGTTTTAATTAAATTCGATCATAAAAATATTTTTTCTATACAAACTTTGCAACCGCCTTTCATCCCTCTACGGCTTGAATTTTAGTTATCGCTTAAATAAGTGTCCCATTATTTTCATTGAAGAGCATTTCTATCAAGTTTCAAGTATATTTGACCATGAAATTTTTTTTTCCCATACAAACTTTGCAACCCCCTTTTATCCCTCTAGGGGTTAAATTTTAGTAATCGCTGGAATACGTGGCTCATTATTTGCATTGAAGAGCATTTCTACCAAGTTTCAAGTAAATTGGACCATAAAAATATTTTTTCATATACAGTCTTTGCAATCCCTTTATCCCTTTAGGGGTTAAACTTCAAAAAATCCCAAACAAAAAAAAAGTACTGTCCAAGTTTCATATTTCTAGCATTAGTCGTATTTGGATGGGCGATGATGAATCAGTCAGGACAAGCCTCTTTATATATATAGATATAGATGGATAGATAAGTAATAATATAATTATGCATATTAATTTCTGTATTGCATTTTCTTGAAAATGAGTCTTTAAAGCCGAAGATTTAGTTCAATTCAATTATTTACTTACCTTAAACAAACGATATTATGTTTTTTCAAAGTAAGTCTCCCCTTGTCGTAAGCACTCCCACTCTACCTTATCCCATTTAAATTCATAAAAGTTCATAACACAACGTGTTATATATAAATACCCTACGCTACGGGCGTTTTGCGTCACATGGCGACTCGTAGATCAGTTAGGTCAGGTGATTTTCTTAAAGCCCTCGCTTTTTAATTCAAAAATGTATCAACCGCCGAGCGTAAGTTGTCCCCGAAGAGCATCGTTTCGATGAACATAATAAATAATAGTGCGTGTATTTTAATTTTGGTCTAAGATTTCGTTAGTGAAGCAGCTCGGACAACGCGGTAGGTATTGCCTTTTGTATTTCTGTCTGTTTGTTGTTTGTTATTTTCCCGTTTATACGATAAAGTATTTACATCCATACTTGCCTTCGAGCGCGCGGGGCCAATTCGAAAACGACACAGAAATTAAGTAAATCAACCACATTAAGTACCTAATCATCATAAATGCGTTGATTTATTCTTAGAATGTTTTTCTTCAGAGATCCCTTTTATGATTTATTTTTAGCTTAAGCAAGCTTAACTTGTGGGATAGTCAATAACCTTTTTTTTAGATATTCCACTTCAGTTATTTTAGGTAGTTTTTCTCTAATTTTTAAGTTTTTTTTTTATAAAGATACGTATTTAAATGTAATGATATGAGGAACTCTGAAAAGCGCTATTAATTAATACCTTTGATGTGGAAACTATTTACTGGGTATGATTTTATAGCGTTGACATTTTTGACCCTGGTGCTCTATTCTACTCGCTTTTCACTTGTTATCGTATTGTCAACGTTATGATAGATTTTATTTATTTGACAGCAAAATGACATCCGAGTTAAGAATAAAACGATAACATGTAAACATTTTTAGATACATTTTTTACTAACGAGTAAAGATGATGACGTTTTGATTGTTGCTTTCCTAGCGAAACATTTTGTGTCATTCCAATACTTATTTGGCTTCATGTTATCATACGAAAGTACAATTAAAAACGTGCGCTAAAGGGTGGTCAAAAAATATACCTATGAGTATAGGGATATACTAACGGGCGCGGTTCATATCGCGGACCCACATTACGCAACTGAGAATGATTAATGCCGGTCCACCCGACGCCTGGAACGGCGTGTCATCGCGTCACGTCGAGTTAAAATATAAATAAAAACCGCCTCGTTGTTTACAACCACTGAATACCTGCCCGCAAATATCAGACCCAATTCTAATTAATATCGGTCGCGATACGCGACTGGACACGGAAAGGGCCCCTTGTAAATATTTATAGGTACCGTTACATTAGGTATACAGGTGGAAACCACGAACATGATGGAATTTGCTTTAAAAATACTAAAACTAGCTGATTGAAAAAGAGAGTTTCAGTAATTATTAAAAAAAAAACTTCTACTAATAGGTATAAATATTATGCAGAGTACCTAGGCACGAAAGTTGCTGCAATAATTTTGTAGGTACTTATCGGTTATGTATCTTTAAATTAAATGCTACATATGCGCATGAAATTCTACATATCAAGTTTATCGATTAATAAAACAAAATAGTATAATTTTAGGTTTTTTATTTTTAGCTGGCCGTGATGCTGAGGTAAAGTTAAAAGAAAAGTGAAAGTATTTATATATTGAAAAAAAAAAACTGGCCAAGCGCGAGTCGGACTCGCGCACGAAGGGTTCCGTACCATTATCTATAAAAAAACACTTTTGTTGTATGGGAGCTCCCTTAAATATTTATCTTATTTTAATTTCATTTCTTTTTTAGCAGTGTAAGATTTATTTACAGAATTCACCAATAATACAATTAAAAATTAGAACTAAACGTATTTAAATTAAAATAAAACTAAGCTACTCAAATATTAAAGATATCAATAAAATCACTGGTGGACTTGGTATTCGATGCTGTTCTAGCGTGGCACTACACTACCGGCTTGCCTGTCCTCCGCTTATGGTCCGTTGCCTCTCGTCAGTATTATCTTAAATCTCCAACAGATACTTGACATTGAGATTGCGAACCTGGTGGAGGCCAGGGATGCTTGGTGTGAGTCGTGTCCCGGAGTGGATATGCCAGTCAAAAGGCATATCCAAAGGGTATGGCATACACCGCGCCTCATATCAGTTAATGTGTCTATCATACAAAATATTCCGGTTGATTCAGATTGCACCCGTCTCCTCGCTGTCTCAGCAGGCGAATCAGGTCACTGACTCCACGCACATCCTTCCCGCAATATAGGCACAGTCTTGGACCCAAGCTGCTTGCGCATTGCAATAAGCTTGCGGCTTGAGGCTAGAATCTGTGAACCTCATACTTGCGCGTGCAGGAAGGAAGTGAGTGAGCTGGGACGACATGGCTTTTCATGCTTTAGAAGTGCCGGCCGATTTTACCGTCACAGCGCAATTAATGATCTGATCTGTCGTTCACTGTCTCTGTACCAGAACCAGCAGGTTTGCATAGAGACGACGGCAAGCGCCCAGACGGAGCTACATTGGTGCCGTGGAAACTGGATAGGGCACTGGTGTGGGACGCGACGTGAGTTGAAACATTCGCCCTTTCCCACGTCCAGTCAACCCGTAATCGGGCCGGTGCAGCAGCTGATCAGGCCCAAACCCTCAAGCGCCGCAAATACTCACCATTATTAAATAATTACGTATTTGTGATACTTGCAGTGGAGATCATGGGACCTTGGTCAGCTGATATGAAAAGCTTTATTAAGGCCCCGTCCTCCCGGCTCATAGAATCCTCCGGAGATCCTAGAGCTGGTGCTTACCTCTCCCAAAGGATTGGGCTAGCTATCCAGAGAGGTAATGCAGCCAGTGTCATAGGGACCATGCCGCGAGCGGACCTGCTAGAAGGGGTGTTCTTTTTATAGTGGTGATTATTATTTATATCTTTAGTATTTGAGTAGCTTAGTTTGAGTATTTATTGTTATAGCGGCAACAGATCACACATCATCTGTGAAAATTTCAACTGTCTAGCTATCTCGGTTTATGAGATACAGCCTGGTGACGGACAGACGGACAGACGGACAGCGGAATCTTAGTAATAGGGTCCCGTTTTTATCATTTGGGTACGGAACCCTAAAAAAGACTATTCTGTAGTAATGTTTCGGTCTCTTTTCGAGAGTTATTATTTTAATGTATTGTTACTAAACTTGAGCCAGTACAGTATATAGTACGGGCACAATAAAAATATACTTATCAACAATGCCGGTTTAGATATAAAAACATGTAGATTGTTATATTATGGCAACTTATTAAAATCTATTCTTTGAAAAAAAACTCTATGTTGCTGGTTAAAATTGAGGTGTTTTATTAGGGTGTTTACCGTCAGCTCAAGAGATCTATTTAGCGCTTAGCAGTAACTAAGTGAAAAATAAGACGTAGATCAAAAAAAAAATAGGTCAACAAGAAGGGTACAATAAGAATAACCTTTTGCAACTACAGTCGGTGAGCGAGTTCGAGATCAAAATCGTAACCTCAACGGGCGCATATTCGCTGTGATAACTGCATGTTGGTTTAAGTGTAGGTATTTTTATCAATAAACCTTACCCCAATATTACTGGTTACACGAGTTCTCATTCATGTTTTTATGAAATAATGTTAAAATAACTAAATACTGAACATGGGAAATGTCAGATTTTGATCTCGAATTCGATCACCGACTAAAGTTATATTTGCTTTCTAACAACCGTGAGCGATTTAAGATGACTTTAAAAAAATATACGATGTCGTTAAATATACTTACCTAACTTAATAATATTACTCTGCCTCTTTTGTATTGGACAACTTGAGCATCGAAACAATTACGTAGACTTACTTAATATTGTTTTTGTATAAAGACGCGTCTAATAGAGAAAACGGGTAGTTAATTACCAAGTTGGGTTTGATGGACATACGCCCTGCAAATCGAATCTACAATCAAGTGCTGGCGCGTGAGAACAAAAGGTTTTGATTGGTTTATTCAACAAGTTAGCTGCACGCCGCCGGAACCGGTCGTCCGACGGTTACTTCACATTCGAGGACTAATGCGACAGTAAGCAACGTGATAAAATGTATATCCCATGTTTTTGGTAAAATAAGTTTAAAGGTTATAAGGTTTTTTAAGAATACATCAGTTTCATTATTTTGTCCTTTATAGTAAAACTATTATGGTGGAAATTTTATGACGACATTAACGTTATAAAAGGTATAATGGCGTTATGTATTGCACCAGCCGATCATGAACCGATCGATCTCTCCAGATCTATCTTGGCAAGTCAATTGTAGTCGCACATCATCATCGATAAAAACGTTCACGTTAAAGTTAAGGACGCCATATTTACCTATTCTTAAGCTTACAATTATAATCTCACTTGCGACCCGCCCTCGCTTCGCTTCGGTTTATGTGAGTTTTCTGTAACACCCGTACATACTGGATTATGAATTTATTATACATAAAAACCTTCCTCTTAAATCACTCTATCTTATGCTGAAAACTGCATTAAAATCCGTTGAGTAGTTTAAAAGATCTAAGCGAACAGACAGCGGAAGCGACATCATTTTATACTATGTAAAATGAAAAAAAAGGTAAAGATTTATTTGTTTTCGGCTTCGGTACTCAGTGGGTGTCAGACGGAACCCTATTTCTAAGTCTACGCTGTCCGTCTGCCCTCACTTTAAGGGAATTAAATAAGGTGGTCCATATATTATAAGATTTATTTTTATTTTTATTTGTTGTATCGTAAAAGCGATAAAACATATCCACTAGCGTCAAAAATGGTAAAAACACAAAAATACTAAAAACCCATCAGTTTTGAGCTGGCCTCAAGCTAATTGTAAGGGGTTCTGTAGTCAAAAAGAAACCCTTATTAGGGTTCCGAAGGCAAACCAGGAACGCTTTATGGTTTCATTATTGCCGTCTGTCCGTCTTTCGGATTGAGTTTGTAGCAACGACTTCGGAAGCCTACGCTGAGCATGGTCCGTCATGCTCTTACCCGGTTTTTTTTTAAGGTTTCGTAACCAAAATGGCAAAACAAAACCCTGAAACTTTCGTCATGCCCGTCCGTCGGTATGTCACAGGCATTTTACTCGAAAACTACAAGAGGTATATTGATGAAATTTGGAGTATAGATGTCTTGTAGAAGCCGCCACTTACTTCGGTACTTAAATAACAAAAATAAATATTTCTAGGAGGGATACTGCATACATGTAGAAGATGTAAAAAAAACAGCGTAAATCATCGTGTGGCACATATTATTATTTTCCGTCCGTTTTTTTAAACACCCTAAAAGGTTCCTAAGCAGAGGGCTTTTACCTAACGCACTCGCAATCGCAATCGTTTTCATTTTGAAAATCGAAGGCTTGTCTGCATACAGAATGAAAACAATTGTTCCATTTTCAAGCCGATTGTGATCGCGAGTGCGTTAGGCAATAGCGACACAGTATTTTTGATTAGGTTAATGTTTTCGGAAATAATCGCTCTGAAAGTTGCATAAATTGTATTCCCCTACTAGGGTAGGGTAGGGTTTCAAAAAATATGAAAAAAAATCACAAAGCCAAAGGTAACGATTAATAAATACTTTTGAATGATCGAATATACGATTTTTTACTTATTGCCGAAAAACTGCGCTTCTCAACAATAGGATGTAAGTACCATGAAGGTACACTCTTTTGCTGGTCCACTTTTTCATTTGAGATGGTTTCTGTGTAGTAACGGCTTCGGAACCCTACACTGGGCATGGACCGACATGCTCTTGCCCGGTAAAGACGCAACATTCAAATTGAAATATAATAATATTTATAAAACCTACCCAGGACCGATTTTTTAATTTCATTGCATTTTGTTAACTTTGGGATAATAAATGTAATGGAGTAATATTAAACGATAAACACTACATGTACAATTGCTGCGTTAACAAGCCGTCCAATGCTTTATTTCATTACAGCTCGTTAACGTGTGAGGTGTAGCCTGAGCAGATCTTACTAGGCATATATATGGAGTAGGCTCAGGGGTGTAACGCGAGAGGCATAGTAAACGCCTAATCAGTGTGTTGACGCTTTACACTGTTTGTTCGAGGGGCACACGCGTGTAGCCAAACGTTTAGTACAACGCGTATTTGCTAAGGAAACGTAGAAAGCCGTAGCGCAGCGTTAACACGACATTATTGTTCACTTTACAAACCGGAATTACGCACCTTTGGTTTCCTACTAAGTAAGTACGCATTGTTTATGATTTAAACTTGTATTTTCTCTGTAAGTGAATTGTATTCTTTTGAGAAAATAAATATCTTAAACTGTAAACCGTACTTCGGTGGGGAACTTATTTTTTAGCTACTGGTTAAAATAATCTATCGTATAATAAATAACTTTAAATTCAACTTCAGTGGTACATGTGGCCGAATTTTTACTTTAGGTACCTATTGTTTATTTCTGAGACGGTTAAATTGAAATGAATTAAGGTTTACTTAAAAACTTATCATACTTAGTACCAATTTCCCCATACGATGTTAACCACTTAACAGACGATTAGTGTTGACAGCTGTCAAAATGTATGAACTAACATGCTATTAACGTTGATTAAATTTAACATCGTATGTTGAAATTGGTACTAAATATTTCAAAATCTGTAACTTTAATAATGATTTAGGAACAAAAAAATATTTTTAAGTGTATAACATGAAAGTATATTCCAATAATAAATTAAATAACAACCAGTTAAGCCAAGTCTGTCAAACAAAAAAAATGTATGACCAATTAATTCGATAGTCAATGCATGTATACTTTACTTTAGCTATAGTGACTTTTGCGTAAAATCCGTTCGATCATGAGTTTCATGAGTGCGTAGCGATCTTACTAGCTAAGCGAGACAATAACAAAAAGGCTTAAATGCTCTGAAATAAACATGCGCATCCGCGTTATAATATCTGTTGAACTGAGTCATGTCCTTTACAAGGGTATATTTTTATCCATGTAATTTGCGTAGACGAAGTTATGCAAACCGGTTTGGATGAAACCGCAAGTGGGACAGGCTTCAATACCTTACTGCGCGTGCTACTCTTAAGTTTTGAACATTTGCTTAAGCTTTTATTTAAAACAAAAATGTTTATAATGTATATATGTTGCCTAACTGTATTTTTATGAAAAATATATAAAATACTAGCTGTCGCCCATGACTCCGTCCGTGTAGAAGTCGATTTTCGCTCTTCCATCGGGAACTGTCCCGGGGTGTCTGTTCTGGGATGCAAAATTACCCTTTGTCCTTCCTCGGGGTTCAAGCTAAGCTATCTTCATACCAATTTCATCGAAATCGATTTAGCAAACCGAGGACAAAGTTACGTTCACTATTTTTTACTTTGCCATTCTACGCGGCGAAGAAGTTTTTCTAACTGTAGGTAAAAACAAAAGTTGCCACTTTTTAGTGGTACCTAGCACAACATACTCGTTAGTTTCATGCAATCGTATTTAGTATTCTGTGCTGAAGTTAATGTAATGATCTTGTTTAAATACATTTAGTAATATGTCGGATAATAAAGATTTGTTTAAAACCATGGACATGCTTGTAGAGTGAGATCATTGTGACCCAGGATTAACAACCGATTATTTTTGTGGTAACGTTGAACGATTTCTTATAATCAATATTAGAAATGAGCAGAGTAGAGAGCATGAGACTGTCAGCTGTATGAAGATTCAAGTATGTAGGTAAGTATTTTCTGAAATAATCGAACTCCACTGTGCTGCGGTGATCATTATAATAGCGGCGAATAAAGCAGCTGACAGTGACATTCAGAAGATAAAGATAAGTTAATTCTATTGGCGCAGCTTTGTAAAGGCTTCGTTAATCACTTACAAATTGCCCCTACCGATGCGGCGTGCGCTAATGCTATTCCTTTAATTACGTTTAACTCGAGCCCCGGCTCTTATTTACCTCAAACTAAATAAATAACTTGATCTGTTTTATTCCTATTTTTTCACCAATTTTAATTTTTGGACGGTATTTAATACTAAAAATCATACTCAGTAAACCCCACACATAAATACACCCCTAGATCAAAAACGTAGTAAAAAAACAAACTTTCACTGGAATATTCCGAGCCAAATAGAAGTATCAAAGCAAAAGTGAAGGAAACTTAACTGACGATTTCCTTTCAATTAAATGAACGTAAGATCTCCTCCATTAAAGGCCCTTCGCATCCAAAGGGCCGCCTCGAGGCTAGTCTAATAATTAAAATATACAGAGAACAATGATACGTCTCGCTTTACTCAGTGTTTATCGACGGGCATCGTTGCGAACCCTTTGCGATTTCAGTTTGCGAAGGGCCCGAGACGTCTCGCGGCGGGGCCGGGCCCGCGCGAGACGGGGAGATGCAGCTGGCACACACTTGAGGAGGACGGCCGAAACAAACTTAGCTTATGATACAGCGGCCGCTGCGACATGTAACAAGGAATAGTTCACTCAGCTTGGGGCGCCGCCGTTTTACTAGCGACGGACGGCCGCAGCGGACCATTGCCGGAGTGAATAGGCACGCGCCTTGAACAGCATACAGGTACATTTAAATTCTCACAATATTTTTATTATGCAATACGTTAACTTAAATTGAAAGTTTGACCTGAGTTTTCAAACGAACCTAAGATTATTTATGTAAATCATAGTAGTGATTTTATAAGAAAACCTGTGGGCTTAAATGTATAATCTAACTAATATTATAAATGCAAAAGTTTGGATTTTTGTTACTGAATCACGCCAGAACGGCTGAACGGATCTGGATGAAAATTGGCGTAAAGATACATAGATAATAATCTGGAGTATTTAGCACATAGGCTACTTTTTATTCCGGAAAATTGGACATTCCCTCGAGAACTGTAGCGATAGCGATGAACGAGTTCTACGCGAACGGAGTGGCGCGCTAAAGCTAGTAAAACATGTTTGTAAAAATTATCTACTTGCAACAGTTATACGATAAAGCAGTTCTGTTATTTCTAAGCAGTGTAATACAATTTCATCGTAAATGGCTGCTTTGCGCACGTGCGCCCGTCGTAAAGGTGTTTCCCCCGCGCCCCGCCTGCCGCGGCTGGCCCGCGCGCGCGACCCTGCGGGAGTGCTACGACCTTACAGCTAGACGTCAATTATTTATTTAGTTTATGCTTTACTTCTCTTATATTCGGTGCTTTTCTCTCTACTGTTATTGGATTCTCTGTGGGTTGAAAAACCGCATTAGGTATAATATGTTTTATTATAATTAAACTTAAGAACTACAAGGCCATGTTACAATGCCGTTACGAAAAACTCATTTCTGTAAGTGTCCAGTAGAGTGACGAGTAATGTATCTCATAATCAACATTTGTATTAGTTAAGTAAATTTCTCAAATTTTATCACTAACCATCGGAACACATGTGGTATTATCCAAAAAATATGTTTTTTTGGTTCAATTTGCTCATAAAATCTCGATGCACTGAAATCGATTAAAAGAAAATGCACGGAACAAATCGACTTCACTGTCGCTCCACCGAAGCTTTGTGTCGCGAGCTGACGCAATCAACGTTCGAGTACGGCTAGCTGGCAAGTATGATTCATTGGATTTTCCAAATGGAAACGGAAAAAACGTGAGCGATGAATCGGTAATTAACACTGGCAGGGCGAGTCAATTAAACCAGGCGGGCAATCGTCGGGCCAAATAAAAGTAACGGTGGACACGGCATTGTCTGAAGCGCCCGCCACGGCCGCATCCGCGGACAATATTGCAATACAAACGAGACCGCGGGCACGCCGGGATCGCTATAAATCACCTAACTTACCATTGCCATTCTTGCTTCGGAAATAAATAAATATAAAGAAAGCGGTCGAAGGGTCCCGACTCTCTCGGGGCTTCATTTGAATTTCATAAAGGTGCTGTATTAAAATAATCGCAATACAAAGGGATTCGAAAAGAAGAGCGGGAAACAACGTTCACTTGTCCCAGATCAGCGAGAGAGGTTATATATTATGCACCAGGCCCCTACACTTTTCATGTTTAACACACGCACGCGGGGTCCTGAAAAATAAAGTGATAAGTGTACGTTCTGCGAACATTCATTGTTGCGTATTTGATTATAGTATTCAATATTTGATGGTAGTATCTGTATAATTAATTTTTCGTGAGCTGACTTGCTGAGGGGTTTGTCTGCGTTACGATTCCTGCCAGGGGCTCTATTCTACTCGGTAAACCATATTTCGACATGTTATCGTTTTGTTTTTAAATCTGCCGCTATTACTGTCAAGAAACTATCATAATGTTGACAACACGACAACATGTCGAAAACAATGTAGTTGTACCGAGTAGAATAGAGCCCCTGGCTGCTTGTCATTAGTTCTAAGAAAATTCAGTTCTATTTCTATGACAGTCGACCTGCGTCACTGCCGTCACTATTGCCTAACGCACTCGCAATCGCCATGGGCTTCAAATTGGAACAATTGTTTTCATTTTGTATGCAGACTCGCCTTCGAACTGTCAACATGAAAAGGATTGCGATTGCGAGTGCATTAGGCAATAAGCCCCCAGAGGGCTTGTTGAATATTTAAAATATAACAGGGTAGAACAGACTTTGTCGGTGTCCATGTTTAGGGATGAGTGAAATGACGAGGCGAGGCTATCCACTCCGGCTTGCGGCGGGTGGGCGCGCTGTGACTGGCGGCGGCGCTCCGATGCTGCGGCCTGGTTATTAATATTTCGCTTTTAGAACCAGATGTGCCAGCTAAAATATTTACATTCGTTTTTTTTTAATACAGGCTCACATAAAGTGTACGCGTACAGTACGGAGGATTTATCTCGACACACGAACCCATTTAGGCCCTAATTCCCAACCCCATAATTATTAATAGGTATGTATAGTTCGCCTGACCGCTCGAGTTCAGCGACCGAAACAAAAACCACTTTGATGGTAAAAGTAATACTATCTTCGCTTTCATGAATAGCTTTAAGTTATTATTTACTTCATTATGAAAGCATTTATGTTATTACTATTATTAACTTAGCAAAATTCTATAAAATTTATGTACGTTTGGAAATGCACATCATTATTTAATTCTGTTTGTGCGGAGTAGGTAATGAATAAGAAATATTGGATGAATTAATCATTTGCTACATACATTAACTACATCACATACTTATCTAGAGCTAATACTGGCTTTCATTTATTCTTAAAAATATTATTAAGTCTAAAAATACATTTAATTATTTACGATTAAGTTTATTTATATTAGTTACTTTGCTTAGATTGATGT
This sequence comes from Acleris literana, assembly GCA_946894065.1. NCBI lineage: Eukaryota > Metazoa > Arthropoda > Insecta > Lepidoptera > Tortricidae > Acleris > Acleris literana. The sequence goes on along the minus strand of OX335668.1, from coordinate 74,738,919 downwards.
TAATGAGGAAGAACTTTAGTACAAAGTAGAAACGACAATTTCCATGTTTCGCGATGTGACAATATATATACATCATTATTATTTAAACCGATTACGACCAGTAGATAGCGATACAACGGAGCTGTGAATATCTGTAATCGCAAATTTTGGCTCATCAAAGGCAAATGATGGGTGATTCTGTAAGCCACCAGTTTAGCCGGCAATGTGAAAGCACTTCGCGTCAAATCCGCGTCAAGTGGCTTAAATTGCCCCCCTCCTGCCCAAACCCCCCCTCCACCCCGCCCTCCCCTTTCTTATGATAAATGTAGGGAAAATTGAAATCACGTTTCGTTTCCCGTAGTCATTCCGAGGGACCAGCATTCAGCGCGGATGTGTGAATGGCTGTTGTGGTTTGCAAAAGAGTATAATCAATTCAATAGATGTATTGGGAAGAGTGAGTGACGTGCACAAGTGGTTTTGAGTTGTTAGTGTGAAAAAGTATCTGTAAGAATGAGTATTTTTTAATGATTTGCCAAACATGTATTTTTGACGTGGGATTTGATTTGATCGTATCCTTTGAGCGACAATTATGACTTTTTAGGTTTAGCTTATCTTTGATATTTAACAATTAAACTACCAAATAGTTAGTATTATTCCAGTAGGCCTTTCCAGAACAAATAGCTGAAACAGCTTTGATAACATCAGCGAGGCAGCGTCGCGTCGCCGAGCCCGCCGTTCTGCCCACTGCGAGCTGCGCTCGTCCGGCTGCGGCGGGTTAGATCGGGCTCAGCGACGTCGCTACACAGTAACCCATGCATCCCCTAACTCGACAAATTCATACGTTTAATCATGTAATAGATCGTTAATTTGCTAGAAGATTCTTGCAAAATGAAGCTGGCTGATATTATTTAGTAACGTGTAAAGTTTTTCGAGACCCCCGTGGCGCGCCAAGGATTCCACACGGTAGAACCCGCAAACACTTAAATACTTAAACTTGATGTGCATAATTATACGTAAGAGGTGGGTTATTATATAGGTAAAAAGAGAAAAGTTTATTTTTGAGGTGGCCGATTTGTTTATCAGGGCTCTTAGTAGATCGGGACACTTTCGAAAAGTCGTACTGAAACTACATTTACGGAATAATTCCGTACTGTGTAAAGAGGCATTTTACTTCTGAATAAAGTACCTACCTATTAGTTATAGAGGCATAAGTTGCTACGATGATAGGTCGAAATCATTTATGAAATAATAGTTTCAGTTGCAAATGTGTGTAACGTGCTCGGAGTAGCGAGTCACACCGCTGCCGCCGGCGCTCGGCGGGCGCGCCACAAGACATAAAGCAAGTTTACGCCGGGAAACCTCCGGCGAAGGAGCGAGACGGATATGTTAATAAAGTTGTAAGTGCGTTTGATACCCAAAAGCCAACACAGAATAATATTAGACCCGACAAGATTAAAGTCCGAAGTTGCTTGAGCACCGTCGTTTTCGGCTCCGTGTCCCTGTCGAACCTTTGTCATTATAATCATATTTCCGATCTTTCAAAATAATATTATTGAAATATGTTCAATTTCCTGCTTTCTGTAGGACTTGTAATTTGGTGTGCGCGCAGCTAGCGTGCTAAAAAGTATAAATAATAGTAAATGGTCGGTAACCGTTGTCGTTCGTTGTAAGTACACTCAAACAAATTCGACTCATAGGCAACAATGAAACATGGAACTCAATTCTTAAGAAGTCTCTTACGATATCAATCATTAGCTCATTACGTCATTTCGACATAGTTTCATAGAGGCCCTATGCTACAAATTGGTTGACTGTACGAGTCGGTATATATGCAGACACAGAGACAACCGCAGACGGGCGGGACACGACAAATAATACAACACGTAAAACAGAAGAATTTAAATAAAAAAGATGGCATCTTTATCTTTACTTTCTATTTTACACCGCGTGGGCCGGTTTGGTTTGGCGGAGTAAATTGTGGCTTTTAAACATTCAATTATGTGTTGTTCGTGTTTTTGTAGGTTTCGTAGACATTTGTGATCTGAATTGTTGTATTTTAGGCTGCAAAAACCACAGAACTCGAAAAAGTGAAAACATAACCATTCACCGGTTATAATTTCACATTATAAACATCCTTAATAAAGTAGGAAACCATGTGCATGGGCATGTGATTTGGTCGGGTTTTACTGCATTGCTAGCTGTAAGGGTATACGAGTGCAGCTCGTGTAGGTAATACTCTGTCTACGATGAAAACTCTTTCTCACAGAACTATAACAGTTACAAAATTGAATGATATTAATGTATAAAGGCAAGGGAAGAGCTTTTCAGCATTCTTGAGTAGGTGTTTGAGGCACCATGCATATTTGTACAGACTTCTCTAATGGTATTTATATACAAAGAAACAGACCAGCGTCGCTATTGCCTAACGCACTCGCCATCGCAATTGGCTTGAAAGTGGAACAATTGTTTTCATTTTGTATGCAGACTCGCCTTCGGACTGTCAACATGAAAAGGATTGCGATTGCGAGTGCGTTAGGCTATAAGCCCTCTGGCCTAGAAATCACTACTGTAAAAAAATCATAACTTGATTTAACCCCAATACCCAATTTGTATTTAAATATCCTTAGAGTAGTACTGCACAAGTTTCCACGGTGCCTCAAACACAAGCTCAAAAATGCTTAACAGCTCTTGGATTATAACGTGTTTTGTTACCTATTTGCTTTTTAATATTGAAAATGTTTGCGAGTGTAAATAATTAAGCAGCTATTACTCATATCGGCGGTAATTATAATTAAATTAACGTTACCAACGAAATACATCAATTCAGGATGCACGGCAAAAACAAGACAATAGTTGTCCGTCGGTTAATTGAATGATCGCGGTGCGAACACCGCTCTGACACTGACGCCCATTACTTTACCTACGGCATGATATTTTCCAGCTTTATTCAGTGCCTGCGAGTATCTTTTTTTATTTTTTAATGCCGTTGTTTTTAAAACAGACCGCTACCTGCAGGCCTCAGTTTGAAAAGTAGGACACATAAGTAAAACCAGCCAGTCTGTTATTGAACACAATTTCCGAGGAAATAGAAAAAACACAAATCTGATCAGACAGTAACCACCAGGGGCATGTTTTATAAAGCTACAAGTTACAATTTTACAGGTCCAAACTGGCAACACTGCTCAAATAGCTGGTCGTCATTGGTCGAGGTTGTGTCAAATGGAAACTTGTAACCTGTAAATTGTTATTTTTAGCTTTATAAAACAGGCCCCAGATGAGTAAAAGAAGTTAATGAAAATGTGATAAATGGGCCACGTAGAGATTTATAATATTTTCTCACATGTTTTCTAAAGCGTAGCAGGGCCTCAATTCTAAGCGGTAAAAACGATAACGTATTTGACCTGTTATGGAATTGTTTTTGACTTGGCCGCCATTACTGACTAGTACACAAGAGCTATCAAAACGTTGACAATACAATAACAGGGGGGTTATTCTGACATAGCTATGCAGTTCTTTTTACGGTGAGCGTAAAGGACAGAGCTATAGCAGTTATATAGCTCTATCCTTTTCTCTCAGCGTAAACTGAACTGCATAGCTATGTCATAATAACCTCCCAAGTGAAAAACGATTTGGTTTTTACCGTGTTGAATAGAGTGGAGGGCTTGTAGTAGTGTAGCAGTAGTTGCGTAGCAGTAGTAGCGTAGCAGCGCATCTTCATAGTGAACAGTCGTCGTAGACCTTTGCGCACGTAGCACACCTTTTGTTGTGTAAATTTTATGAAAGTACAAACTTATACATATATATAATACAACGATATTTTCTTCTTTGAAATGTAAAACTATTGTGCTAACTGGACATTAAAGATTATGGGATTTCGCTGATTTTAATCGCTTAGGTTACACAGCTAGTACCTTAGAATGTTTTGTGCACTTGTGCGCGTGTCGTACGAGATGATTACGCCTATATACAAGCTTCCATTTGGGACTTTAAGTTTTTTTATATGTAAAGTTAGTACAAAACCGTAACAAAAAACGGTAACAATGCAACCAGGATATGGTAATTATACGAAATTGATCAAAATACTCGTAAGGCAGCAGCAGGGATCGTTACAGTTAACTGGCCTCGTGAGAGATGTTTCCAAAAACCTTTATGTTACCAGGCAACCGCGAGCAAACAGTCTCGTCGCGGGTCGATGTCACGCGTAGTAGGTTAAGGCTGGCCTTCATAAAGACCCGTCACTAAAACGGCTATTTCCAAAACTTGTTCGTTCTTGACAAAAAATATACTAATCTATAGTCCATTCGCTTAGATAGTGTCGCTACAATCACACATATAAAACACGAATATAATTCGAAGTATACTGCCAAATACACTTGCGGCGTAACACCCGCAAGAGAATTTGGTAGTTTACATGGAATTATATTCGTATTTTATGACAATAACCGCAAGTACGCTGTGAGTAAAAGTGATAACTGAAATAATTAAATGCCAGGTAAAATTATGAAATTTTCACCTTCGATCTAAAAAAATCTTATAAATCATAGCAATTATAACGAATTATAAAGAAAAACTATCACGACTAAGTAGACTTGATTGGTTCCTGAGATACACGCGACTAAAGGTTTATACCTATTAAAATCAGCTAAGACAGCACCAAATAACTTTAACTAGAGAATTACTTCATACTTGTTGTTTTGTGAGATAGTTTTATGCAGTGACGGCTTCGGAACCCTATACTGAGCATGGTCAGACATGCTCTTGACCGGTTTTCTAAAGTTTAATTTTAATGTTGCATGGCCGAAGCGGGTAATTGTTCAAAATGATATTGAATACACAATTATGCAATAAATCTATTTAGTTCTATTCTGTTCCATTTCCGTCAAATTTAAATTTCATTTATAATGACAGGTAAGGACAGAGCATATGTATTTTGAGCACACTTTAGCTATTGCGCGTTTATGAGTAAGGGCGTTACCCTACCCTACCTAATGCATAAACGCACTATAAAATAAACCGAATTAAGTTAAAGTATGCATTGTCCCTTTCTGCCAAATGGAAATGTCACAAAGACAAATAAGGACAAAGAATATTTTAAATTGGTACACTAGCTATTATGTGTTTATGAATGCGTGCGGGTGGGTTAGTCTCGAATTTATTTTTATCCCGTATCCACATAGGCCGCATTAAGACTTTTTTCAATACTTTTTATACCTACATTGTATGTAAGGAACCATAAACAAATGCGTGCTCAACACTTAAATGGCCGGTTTGATAAATTCAATTATGTGAGGAAACATTACCCCAAGATTAAACATTATCTATATTCGAATAATCGTTTTAACGAGATATTTTAATAACTGGACAAAGACAAGCACCCTAAAAGTTTGTAGCGAGTACCTGCCAAGCTTCAAATATTGCTCGCACAGTGGTAATAAAAATACCTCGCGTCAAATCGGCGAGGCAATTATTCATTCGAAATGCCATCCAGCCGTCTGACTACCCTCCTTGCTATACTCAATCGAGGGCCCGCGAATTAGCCTGCGGAGGGATTGTACGGCACCGGGGCTGTATATGCGGGATTCGAGTCGGAGGAAAACATTGCATCCGCGATTTAATAATAAGCGTTTGAAGTCGACGTTCGCAATATATCGCTTTTCGGTATTTTAAACTAGTACAACGTTTTCAGTTTACATTGATATTTTTGAAGACTTGTACTAGAGAATTATTTCTCGATCGGTTAGGTGCGAGTGTCGCGGTGCGTCGCCACGCGTCGCCGGCCGCGCCGCGTGTCTTCGAGACGCTGCGACATGACACGACACGGGTGCTGCGGAAACCACACCACCCGACCAACTTCGCCGGCTTTATAAACCTAGGATAAGGTAAGTCGCATCAATTCACGAGTTAAACGGTCCAACGAACTCTTAATAGAGATCGTATATTCAAGCTCCGGTAACCACCACTGCGTTGTTTGCGGATTGTTACTTATATTTGAAATCCGACGGTTTTAGAAAAGATCGGGAGTATAATAAGCTATAATTCGGAGTGCGGTTCTTAAACTAGGTCGTTTCGCACGATTAATCCTATTAAAACATTACGACTACTTATAGCAAGGGAAACTTAACCATTACGGTGAATTTCCAGTAGCACGGGTCATGTCAGTAGAATAAATCACAATTTGCAAATTGAAATACACCGGAACCGAACGGGATTGCAAATTACGTGGAATGCAGCTGTATGTCCTTGCATTCAATCGCGCAAGGCGAGCTCTATTTCAAATACTGCGTATTTTCATGAATTCGATAAATCTGGAGCAAAACTACAAATTTTGACTTGAACTTGTTATTGGGATTCCTATGTAGGTAAGTATACATATAGTACACGCCACGAATGTTACATTCGTGTTATCTAAGTACTAAAAGGAACTATGATCTGGATGGGAAATTTGCCGGTTGTTGATTGTTGCGTTACCGTAGCGTTTTTATGCGGCACAATTTATCTTAAAAGTGTCGAGAAAATTGTGCTTTGTAGTGATGACTGATGAAAGAAATGTTGTTCATTGTGCTTTGTAGCGATGACAGAAGTCTTGTTCTCTGATCAGGGTTAAATATTACTGTCGGTGTATGCCTTCTATGTTGTCCTAATAATGTTGTTCTCTAATAGTCATGTAAAATCTGATGTAGAATAGCAAGTCCTAAGAACAAGAACACCAATCAGATCTTGTGTCGCGCCGTCGACTCGTTGCACGTCTAATCCGGGCGGGCTGCTCGAGTAACATCCAATTAATGTTAGATATCAATACATATAACCGGCGGCTTATCAACTACGTCATTTGAGCTTGCCTGGCGTATTAACATCAATTTTAGCTAGGTGTTTTCATTATTTCGTTAGTTTAAATCCTAACTTACGTTTAATTTTAAATAGTGGAGTTAAGCAGTAAGTTTGTATATATAGTTGCAGCTATAGTTATGATTATTATTGCAAGAATTTATATCATAAAAAGGTACTTAAACGGTCGCCTTTTTCAACTAAATGTGTCGACCGGATTTTGAAACGGTGCTTTGTGAGGTGCATCGTGGTGCAGTAACTATGCGAAAAGTGCCATTAAAAGAAGTAATAAAAAACACAAAACTGCGGACTTGACCGCAAAAGGTTTCAAGTATCGTGTTCTACTTTTGCAGTTCCCCGTATTAGTAGCGCAAAAATAAATTAAACTACTGACTTGGTCACTTTATTTTTTAAAATTTTTGTTTTCCTATCTCGGATTGAGGTCCTTGATCCGTATTTTCGGAAATTACCTTGTGAGCTAAACTTGTCTTACTGCCATTTTGGTACATCATTTTCGTTTTAAATAAGAAAAAAATCCAATAATTATTTGAACTGCATAAAATTATATAGAACCATCATCAAGACAGGTAATGGTAATCTTTTCGTGAATTTATTAAAGTAGTGGGTCGAAAAGTATGTCTCAAGATTTTCTTGGCAAGATCTAGTCTCGAGAAAACTGAATGAAGATTATAATTGCATTATTCAGCGAAGGAGAAGTTGACTCGGCAAAGTTTATTTCGTCATTTTAAAACACACGTCTGTAACTAATTAAAACACAGCAAAATATATCTCTTTGACAGCATAGCAACCTAAATCGCCATAAAGAAATGTTTTTAATATTATTTGTATGGCCACCACTCTGACACAGGTCACATACATAATATTTTTTTTGGTGGAACTTGTCAATGCGCTTTTATCCGATTAATAAACATGAATTTATCAATGCGTTAAAATATTAAACGCTGTTTAGTATTTGTTAGGGAAATTGTCAGCGGGTTCCGGTACATGCCCGATGATAAACATGGCCGGAGCGCGGCGTATTTTGCCAGTAATTAATGTACGAATCCCAAATATTCCCGACATAATTAATCAGCGGACTAATAATAATTTGCATCGCGAGTGAGGTACGATGTTCTCGATATTTCACAATATTATCAAAACTTCACATCTTTTAAAATTCAGACATGTCCCAATATTAATTGTGATCATCAAATACTGTGTTCTTTTAAGTTATTGTGGGTTGACTTAGGATGGGTTTAGACCAAGCGAACGAACAAGAATTCTATGGCATTATCTCTTACGTTTTCTTTGTAAAAACTAATATTATTATATTAGCTCGTTTGGTCTAAACCCAGCCTTAGACTTTGTAAGTCTCGTGCGTTTTTTCAAGTTGATTTGTGAAGAAGAAAAAATAGCAAAAGATGTAAACAAATCTGTACTGTTTGATACATAACCTCAATATTTCTGCAAACGAGTTTTTATTTAAAGAAGCCTTAGTTATTCTTTTATTTTAATCATAAGTACAGTCAACAGCATAAATAAGTGATCATTTATGTACCTTGTCACTTTAACGTCGTGTTTGAAATGTCATACAAAATTGTGAAACGATTGAAAGCGACAAGGTACATAAATGATCACTTATTTATGCTGTTGACTGTACGGAATGTAGTAAGTAATGGACCCCGAATGTACATTCTTGATGATACAATCGAGTAACAAAAGACTGCTAATTCCTGTAATACCAGAATTTTAATATACCAGGTGATGAATAAATACTGTTATCCCAAAACTTAAATTTCCTATTAAGTTATCGTTACTTATTTTCACCTGATATTTAGAAACTGTAGTTTTGGGGATCTGGTGGTGGAGGTCTTCTGGTATTTTGAAATTCTACTATTTTGAAAACGAGCTAATGAGACCACCACCAAGTTTTAAAGGTTTGATTATTATTGATCGATGATCGATTTCCAGTTACAGAGGTGCTTCTTTATTTCCGCTTGTTAATCATGATCAGAGGTCGGAATAGGTAGTGCTTATTAACCTAAACTTGACGCATGTTCATTCATGCGTGAGTGAGGTGGGAATACATTACTGAATGAAGATGCATCAAGTTTAGGTTAATAAGCACTACCTATTCCGACCTCTGATCATGATACATTATTAATTAAGTATTTTGAGTTAGGAATATTTTGAGAATAGGAACGGAACTTAAGTAACATCCGTAGCTACGCTCGTAATATCTCTTTTATTAACAGTTCTGGCGCAAACGGATGTCGACCGGGAGCAAAATAGGTGTCTCCTTTGTAATTATCTCATCTCTCGACAGGGACTTCGTGTAACCCGAAAATCGTCCAAAAACTATAGTTGCTGTGGGGAAGATGTCGTGTTAAAAACTTGAATTCTAATGGTAAAAATAATAGTATTGAACTTTAACAATTAGATATGTAATCTTAATGATTTTCTTAGATATTTTAACATCTCCTCTACTACTCACAGTATACTTTTAGTATTGACTTCCGTCGACCTCAAAGTTAACTACCTACGTACACCTATGTATTCTCAAAACTAAGAAGTTCGGATGGTATTTTACCTATTTTCTTGATAAATTTCGTTTAAAGTTTAAATGGTGATTTCGTGATATTATGGCTCTGCCACGGCGCAGCGGTGCCGGCCGGTTTTCGGCCACACTATCAATTACCCCACTGCACAACGCCTAAAATGCCAGTAATTATTACCCGATCGCATGCCTGCGCGTTCTGTGAGATTTAGATCGGATTCGATTGTGAATTGTTGAACACAGTTTGATTTACGTATTGCTTTGTCTTTATGTAGATTTCAAAGCCTATTGTTTTCCCAGATATTGTATTGGGGCGGGTCGTGTCGTGTGGGACGAGTCACTAAGTAAATACATGCCATTTAAAATATAACGCGGCAGTAAACGAAAATTAAATAAAATCATCAACGACAACGCGTTATTTAGGTGTGAGAATATCACTTTGATATTATCGGGAAATCTATTGTATAAAATGTTAAACTGATTGTTGATATATCAACGCACAGCCCAAACCGCTGGACCTAGAGACTTGAAATTTTGCACATACCTACTCGTAGATACCTTATATAGTGTAGAGATTCACTAAGGAAGGATTTTTGGAAATTCCACCCCTATGGGGGTAAAATAGGGGATAAACCTTTGTATGAAAGAAAGTCCGTCAGTTTTGAAGTTAGAAAGCTTCAAATTTTGTGTTAAGGTTGGCGATTAAATTTTAATTTATATGTGTCTCAACGTTTTGGATAATTTTATCCCCGTACGGATGAAAAGGGGTAAAAGTGACTGACTGATCGATCGACGCATAGCCTAAACCGCTGCACCTAAGGGCTTGAAATGTTGTACATAGATACCTTATGCAGTGTAGTAATCCACTAAGGAAGGATTTTTGGAAATTCCACCCATAAGGGGTTAAAATAGGGGATGAAAATTTGTATGAAAGTCCGTCAGTTTTGAAGTTAGACGATTCAAATTTTGTGTTTAGGTCAACGATCGAAAATTAATTTATACATGTCTCAGCATTTTTTATAATTTCATCACCATGGAAAGGGGTAAAACTGACTGACTGATCGATCAACGCACAGCCTAAACCGCTGGACCTAGGGACTTTAAATTTGAACGGCATATTCCTTGGGTACCCTAGGAGTACACTAAGAAGGGATTTTTGGGAATTCATCCCCTAAGGGGTTAAAATAGGGGGTGGAAGTTTGTATGGAACTATGTTAATTTTACTGTTTAATAAACAGTAGCTTAAATAGTTTATGAATAAAAAAATAACTTTCAGTGATTTTGGAGAAACTGCCCCTAAGGCGATAAATGGGTGGTAGAATTTTTTATAGAAGACTAGTTATTTTTAAAGTAAGCAATTTGGAAATTGGTATTTAGGCATCTGTTTATAAATAAAAAATACAACTTTCAGTGATTTAGGAAAACTACCCCTAAGGGGGTAAAAGGGGTTTTAGTTTATTACTACTTCACGCTGCAAGGGCTAGATGGATTTGGATGAAATTTAAAATGGAGATAGCTTTTACCCTGGATCAACACATAGAGAAATCCCACCCCGGAAAATTTAAACTTCCTGAGGGAATAACGATAATATATTTGGTGTTTTTTGAAAAAGTCATCATGGGTGTCATATTTTTAGATAACGTTGACGCAGATTTCGAAAATGATATGAAATTTGGAATTAATAATGGCGGCCACGAGTGAACAAGTGTGTCATTTTCGTAGAATTTGAGGACGCAGATTTTGAAAATGATGTGAAATTATAGGTAGAAATTCAAAATGGCACATTTTCTTAGTTTTTGGGGATTTGGGATTTTGAAAATGACATCAAATCTTGACAAATAATTACCAATATAGAATAAGATTCTTAATTATTTGACAAAATAAATTGTGCAATGGATTCATTTCTCCTATGGCTTCTGCTACGCAGTGGGACAACATGGGACAGGCTTTGTACATTCAGTTTTGTTAGTCTATGTCAAAAGGGGCGGGGTCAGATTGACTTTGACAGCGTTGACTATACTTACATAGTATTTACTTACATTTTAGGGCCTTAAATTAGGCTGAATTTTTGAAGCGCCGTTTTCTTGGCTAAATCCTAGCCGGAATTTTTGGCGTGCCGTTTTAGACGGTGCGGTGAACTTTTTACTCACTACTTATATAATTTTTAACACGGTTAATTCTTCTGCTTGATGATTATTTCAGTTTTTGTATATTTTGACACGATCTTTGACAGTCTGACATTGTCATTTTTTCTAACTAAGAGTCGAGCCATAAAGTTTTCTTTCGAGAGTTTGATCAAAATATTTTTTTTTGCACACAATTAATCGTCTCGTAAATGTTTCTATAATTGAATAATTAAGAAAATTAACATCGTCGTCCTGGAAACTATAATATAAAAGCGCCGCATTTATATTAATTCTTACTCCAGCTTCAAGAAGTGAACAAACTAAACTAATTTACTTTCACCAAAAGTAAACAATGAATATGTCAGTCAGTCTCCAACTCTAAGAAGTTAACAGTCTAAGTCAGGCTTTCCGCCGAGGCTCCATTTGGGCTGATGTCTGACGTGGACTCCCATGCCTCGTTGGTGTTGGAAGTAGGCCTGACTTCTCCATCTCCACGTCCCTGTCGGTACTGAGACAATCTACACTCCTCTACGAGGGTACCGCGTGCTACTGCTGTACCTCCACTACTCTTCGAGGGTTCCTCGTGTCGCTGCTGTACTACGTCTCCTCTTCAAGGGTACCTTAAGCCGTACCTCATCTTCACCGCTACTGCTGTACCACCGCTTCTCTACAAGAGTTCCTCGTGCTGCGGCTGTACCCCATCTTTTCCACCTTCAGCTCCACTACTTTTTTACCTACTATCGTCCCACACCCTTCATCTCATGCTCACCAGCACCTTTTATATATCCTACTTTTTATAAAAAGTTTGTAAATACTTTGTTTATCTTTTGTAAATATACTCTTTATTAAATTGTCGCTACACGACATGACATATCCATATCTAAACATTTTTTTCCGCCATTTTCAATACTTATTCAAGACGTATTCATTTTATTTAATATTAGGGCGGTTATTACGATCACTTGAAAAAAATTAAGGACAGTCATATTTTTTTCGCCGGAAATTGTTCGGTTACTTAATTCTAAAATGTCAGTTTAAACAATACTCAAGAAGTAAAAACTCTATACATCGAATAGCGGACCCAGCAGACGTCGTTCGGCCCGGAAAAGCAGTGGCACATTAAAAAATAATATGATATTTTAAATTTAACAAATATATTTTTTATTTTTGGAATCTACGTTGAGGCACCACTTTTTTATATCTCACTGTATACTATTTTAATTTGGTGACATACCGACAACAGCGCCAACTACCGGGTCCAATTGTATTTTCAAACCATCCAGGAACCCATTGAAATAAGCACACAACATTTCATTCAAATCGGTCCAGCCGTTTAAGAGGAGTTGGTGACATACCGACAGCAGTGCCACCTACCGGGTCCAATTGTGTTTTCAAACCATCCAGGAACCCATTGAAATATACACACAAAATTTCATCCAAGGTCCAGCCGTTTAGGTGGAGTTAGGTAACAAACACACGTACAGAAGAATTATATACCTATATATTAAGAAAGGTACATAATAATATTGCTGTAGAACTACGCTTTTACAGATAACCCGCGGAATTAGATTAAATTTATACTTTATATCTCGAAAATCGACCCTAAGGGCAAGATTTGGGATGATAGTTTGTATGAGAATTTGTTCATTTATATTTGGGAGTGCAGTCATTTATAATATAGATACATTAAAATTGGTATTAAAAGTCATAATATAATATAATATTGAACTATGATAGACATTAAGACCAAACAAACTATCATGGGATGGTACGCCAGATTTTCATCTACCGGTGATAACTAGGGGCACACCGACGGATAAAATTAATCCATGAATTCTGTCATATTGTACAAAGCACAGATGATCTAAAAAATAACGTGTACTTACCCCGATCTACAAAACAATATAAAGAATAGAGAATGTTTGTGCGAGAGGGCAATATAAGCACCGACAAACGAAATGGTCGGGCGGATAAATATGGCGGGTGGAGTATCTCTCGGTAGACAATGTCATAGACACAGAGCAAGCCACGTTTTACCCTTAGAGTCCCTGAACTCTCTGGAGGTATCGGGAGTGCCCTCCCGTAAGTTCATGCTTAAAGTAGGCGTCCTGGTAAATCGAGCTCAATATTACACGTGTTTAAAAGATCATTCTGGCCAGGGAGGACATCAAATTATAAACGAGTAGGAGCGATAAACGAGTTCTACGCGGACGAAGTCGCGGGCAAAAGCTAGTTACTCTATAATATTTAAATGAAAAGTGCGCTGTATTTGGTTGGAATCTGTGTGATGAGTTCTATGTCGTTTCAAGCTACTTATTGAGAATGCTCTCCCTTAAGTGTTTTTTGTACGCTGTGACGGGACAACTTGAACTCGCCGGTGAATCACTTAAGAGAATACGAGAACACGGTTGAAGTTTAAGTTAGGTTCTATCTCCATCCAGATAACACTTTCTGTAGGATAAAATTTATCATTTTCTTTCTTATTACGCCAAAGGTCAAGAAGAGATCACTTAAGTTGTCAGATAATTTTATCTGAGGAGTTGAAAAGCCGGCCCATTGACATATCTACGATTTATGAATAGTTGTCAATTGCCAGAGAACTTTAAAAGAACTTAACTCCTTACTAACTTTTTAACTTGTAGTGTCTTTAGATCAATTCATAATAAAGATTCTTGTTTGATATTAGCGTTATGCGTTGGTTTGTAAAAGTCCTATTAGCAAAGTGAAAATGGCCAATGTTCTATTAAACTTAAAACTTGTCATACGTAATTAATACCTACTGTGGAATTATTGTGTATTAAAATAAAATAAAGCAATTGGTGTAAAGGGCGGCCGCGCGAGCAGCGCTGAGACCGTATTGAAATGTTGCATTCATTAGAGTGTAACTGATAGGTGGATGGAGTGCGAATGTGCGCCGTTTGTCAGTCGGCGTGCTAATTAACATCGCGCGAACGTTTCTGATCAGCGTCGCGTGGACGACGACGTCATTAACGACCACGCATCGATGGAACGCAGGATATTTGGCATAACAACAAAAGGCATTATTTACGTTTCATGTAATAGGTAATATTCCAGGTGCAATATTTAATTCAACAACAATTCCATAGATTTCATTGTTCATTACTACTTATATTCTGGCAGTACTTTACCGCAAAACAGTTTAATCATAAGATCAGGGTATGTATACGACAAGGGCATATTGTTTCGTTTTCGCAAGATGCACTGATAAACCACCTGACGCGACTCGTAACGGTCTCCTAATAAGACGTGCCATAAATTAATCGTCAGAAGGAAAACGTGTCCACTGCGAATTTTGCTTGCTCATAATTACCAGAGTTTTTAAATACGAAAAAGAAAACATCGGCGTATAAAGCAGGACGGACGACGTAAGACCTCTGAATAACGAGCCGACATTATTTATTCGTGGGCCTCTTCTGTTTTAATTCGGATTTATGTATGAACATAAGCCCCTTTCTTTAATATGGCCGTGGCCCGCGTATACGTTTACTGTTATTTTCGCATTACAGGCTTAATCTTGAACTCAGAAATAAAAGTATTCAAACATCGTCATATCATCTTATCATCATATCATACGGTAGTTACGTACTATCGTAACTAAATATTATACACATTTGATTTAAAACCGTTAAACTATACTATTGTTAGATTAACATCAACTTTGATGTTTCTTAACGTATTTTGACGTCCAATATGTATTTATTTAACTTTTTTTACACCATTGCAAACGCATTGTTCATGGCTCGGTTGCCTTAACTGACAAGAATTATCATAACTTTATTACTATAACGATAGGGGTAAAGGCAATCTAGAACAGAGGGGCTATTGCCTAACGTACTCGCAATCGCAATCGTTTTCATTTTGAAACAATTGTTCCACTTTGAAGCCGATTGCGTTGTGAGTGCGTTAGGCAATAGCGATACTGGAGTCCTGTTTGGATTTGTACATATTTAGTACGCAATTACTTTAAGGTTCTTTTAATATAGTTTTTATGTAGGTTAAGTAAGTATTATAATTTTCTTTTAACCATTAGTAAAGAGCTTCGTCTGTAACCATATACACTAACTAAAATCCATAGATAAATCGCTTCTGTCGTTATTTTCTTTCCCATTCCTCTCAAGTACTCTCAAATATGCGCGTTTAAAATATTGTACAATTCTAAACAACATATTCTGTTATCCCTTATAAGCTTCTTTCGCGAAATGTTTGTGTAAAAGTTATTTTCTCGTAGGAAGTAATAAATGTGGAATGCCGGGCGTCGGCGTCGGCTGTGCTCTGGTACACAAATGCGCTTTCACCTATTCAACACTCCCCGATACCAAGCAGGGTGCATTCAAAGTTGGATCCAGCGGATCCAGTGAAAGGAGGCCTCAAGTATTTATAGCTAATAGGTATCTAGCTATGTATAAGGGCATGTGCCAATCCGGTATTCAGCGGACGTGGCTGCCCAGCCGTTTCAAGATCTGAGTATACACTTGTGATATGCTTTATGTTTTTTAATAGATAAGCACCTAAGGTATAATATCAAGTTATTAAGTAGTACCTGAATAACCGAGCTCTGCTCGTTTTTTTTTTTGCTAAGTTTTCTAAAAATGAAATCTAGCTAAATCGATTTAATCGATCGATCGATCGATCGAAACCGATACTAATAAATTTTATGAAAATCGTTGGAGCCGTTTCTGAGATTCAGATTATATATATACAGGGTGCCCAGTAAATAATGGACAAGGTTCTATCCATCGACAGGCCACCTTAGGCTGGTCCCTAAAAAGGACTTATAGGTTTAGTAAAACTTGCCTGGTTTCGAGATTATTGAACTTTTCTATTTTCTTAATAATTGGCGCCTTACTTCACTTTAATGACCGCATAGGCCACAAATAAAGAGATTTTCTTGTTCTGTTTGTTGCTAAATATTCTCTAATAGTGAGGCTAACGGATGTGTATTAGACCGTTATGGCGGCCAGACTGATTTCTTGTTAATTGGGTCTTAATTATTAACAACACATTTTTCTTTAAAATTTGCAACGACTTTGATTGCGTGTGGTGAATAAAAATAAATGTATGAAGACCAAAGTGACCAACATTCCGAAAAATTGTGTATCTAATACTATTAGTCCGGGCGGCCGCTGCAAATTTACCTACCCCATCGAGTAACAGAAAAATACCGCCTTCCACGAAAAGAACACCTAAAATTGGTAAGAAAAAATGTGGTCTACCGGGGCTCAGCTTGGGGGGTAATACACAATGAAAAGATATATGGTCCGCTTCTGACCATAATTTTACCTCATTTAGTTACCAAACGAAAACTTTTCGTTGGTTTTAGACACGATTAATAGAGTCTAAAAAAACATGTCTGCCGAGCCTAGTCTTGGAGGGTTCCGCGGTCCAACCATTTTTAGCGGCCAAATGGGGAGATCAATTTTACCCCATCGAGTTACAGAATGAAACCCAGTGCTCGTAGTACCTAAAATTATGCTCTTTAAATATTAATTGGTCTGCCAGCTCGCAACCTGGTAGTTTTCATAGAAAAGTTCAATACGTACTCGACCAAAATGTATGAAGCAGCTGCATTCTTTATCCTGATTTCAGAACTGGTCCCATAGTGAACATTGCTCATATTCGTGGGTAGAACACAGAGGTGATCAACTGTACCACGACACAGATTTCACCTAGTATAAGAATTGTTCGTTTAAAGGTATATTTGGTATCATTAGAAAGTGACACACGTTGCGACCATTTACAAGATGAGATAAGAGAGAGTATTAAGTACCTATTATGATCTTTCTCAACCCAAATGTATTAAACGGGACTAAGTCATGAAGATAGTTAAATCGAAAAAATTAGGTAACTAGCAATATTTTGGCTTTAATTACAGAATAATTGTCACTTGCCTGTAGGTAAAAATAGAAATGTTATCGTTTTTGTTTTAAACAAGTAAAATATCAAGAAATTTTTAGTTTCTGAACCCTGGTGATTGTTAGTTTGTTATTTAACCTTTAGCGTAGATGCAGGGCCGGTCGGGAAGTGTGGTACGAGGCGCCTGTAGCTGGCCTATTATGGTCGCGTTTATCGATGTGGATAAACGTGGACGAAACACCTGTCACTATCTGACCAGTTGTAAGTGCGAGAGTGACAGATGCTTTATCCACCGCGATAGTGGCCACCATAATACCAGGCATATTTTTCTTCTATACAAAACTACAAAGTACGTCCGATCAATACCTACAACGTATTGTAGGCATATAAAACATATGTATAATGCTGGCCGAACGCGCCTAAATAAACCTTATTTACTCGTGTTGAAAATTCATTTTGCGAAGTTTCCTGCGAACGTATAGTGATACCTCCGTTTGCACGCTCGAACGGTAGGGTTGTCAACACAGTGAAAATATTAATATGAATACATTATTATAAGAAAAACAGTTATTTGTTTATTTATAACACAAAAAACTACTTACTACTACTTACTTACATACTTGATTGTTTACTTTAATAAGGGTCGCACAATAGTTATTTATTATTACTAAGAGCCAAGAGAAGTACAAGAATTATATTTCTGAAAGAATTTTGCAAATCGGCGCAGTACCTAGTTGTTAGTGGTTACATATTACATAAATATGGGTCAAACAATTAACCTCCTCTTTACGTTAGCTACCTACCTTACCTACCTACTTACATCTGAGAACTTAGGTACGTATTAATGAATTTTTTGTTATAAAATAAGTAACAATTTTATACTAATGTCCGTTATTTTTTTTTGGTATAATATTTTTTTACTCAAGAGCCTTACGAATATGTACAGTCAACAGCATAAATAAGTGATCATTTATGTACCTTGTCGCTTTCAATCGTTTCACAATTTTGTATGACATTTCAAACACGATGTTAAAGTGACAAGGTACATAAATGATCACTTATTTATGCTGTTGACTGTACCTAATCACCCTAACTTGTTTATAATAAGTAAACTAGGTAGGTAATCAAATCGTTCTAACTTGATGGATACTGTTTCGTGTTGATCACTTTAATATACTTATAAATATACCTAAATATAAATAAATTACAACTACTAACCTTTCCTCGTTCACAGGCAAAGATAAAACGTTTCTTTTTTTATTATCTTTAGTTCTCTTGTCATCCACTCACACAGCAATAATGAGTCATTTTTTATAATATAAATTCACCAACACTACACAAGAAACAACAACAAATCTAACCCAACTTGACGTAATGAATAGAATGCACTACCTACTTGCCTAGTTGCATCTCGCTTGACGTATCTCGAATTCTCGACACTCAAAAACCGGTCGAGCGAGCTGGCCTCGCCGCGCGTGGGTATCCTTCATGTATTAGCATCGGCAGCTATGTTCCGTGAGGCGGTGATTATGGCACGTACCTTGCGCAGACAAATATCTGTTACGTAGTAACTCTTATTTAATCTGTGATAATACGCCCAGGAGGCTAGCGTGGCTGGCGGCTCGCAGCCTTACCGCGACAGGCCGACAGATGCCACGTTACAGATCAAAGCAACCGCAAGTGCACGGAGTCCGTCAATTCCGCGCGATAAAAATGTACGAGGCCTTCTTATCACTAGTTGGGGTTAGTTGGAGCAGATCTATCGCTAGTCTTTCTTACTTCCAGCTAACCTACCCATTAAATATAATAGGCCTTTAGCACGAGTAAAATAAAACAATTACCGTTTTATGTGTAACCCTAGAATAATAATACATAAAAACCTAATCCAAGGCACAAAATGTGAAGCCACTAAAACGTCAATCGCGAAGACGAGACTTCAACAATTCCCGGATTTTTATTTATATGACGGTTTGTGCCTAAAACTGGTGCCATAATGCTGTTCATAAATTAAGAAAAAGAAATTAACGTTAGAACGATCGGGTGTGGGAAACATTCTATATATGTGTAACCTCTATGTTGTCAAGTCTACATGTCATGAGCCACAATTAGACTATTTTAAGCAATGACAATGTGTGCTGCCCGCTGAAACCGATGCTAATTATTTCATCACGTTACACATAGCCGCAACCCGGAATGTAACAGAGGCCGATTCATTATAGCTGTATCCAAGCTAATTAAATTGATCACTCGATGAATAAAATCTCATAGTTATTGGTCGAAAACCTTCGTTTTTATCTTGCTTTTTCACTTAGCTTAAGTACCCATCGATAAACTAATTTAAAAAGCCGAAGGTACGATCTTATAGGATAGGTAAATAGGACAAAATACAATTTTTGTTTTGATTATGCATTACATAATGCACAATATGCACATTGATGTAGGTATCAATCATTATTTTATTAAATATATTCAGATTAACTGGTGATCCGAAAATTTAAAAATCATAAATCCGTATATTGAACTAGGAATTTTATTAACATTTCGAAAGGATTCTAAAAAACTTACAAATTATAAAAAGACACAAGCGACCGTGGGCAATAGCTATCAAGAGAAAATCTTTTGAAACCGTTCATGCAGAGTTGAGCACGAATCCCTGGCTATGAGACACAGTCTGTTGAATATTCTCAAACAAAATCAAAATTCATTCTGCTAGCGACAACGGGGATTCGCAAAATGGTTATTGCTAAAAAGTTCCTGATGCTCAGGATACTATCTTTAAAACGGGGAACAACTAAATTTACGACTACCCACCCTAGCCCGCGCCAAGCCTCGGCCTGGCCGGCGGCGACCGAACCTGAGATGGTAACGGTTCTTAAGAGTGTTGTAGCCAACACTTCAATGACCGAGTACAAGTCATTTCTACTCGCAGTGATGTTAGCGGCGTTAGCGCTTATATTATACCTAAGCAGCGAAGACAAATCAGTTGAAAAAACTAGTGTATAAGCGATTTTTTTTAGTTTTTCGTAAATAACTCGTAAACGGTGGCCCATAGCAAAAAATGTTCCATTACATAATTAATCTAAATAAAATTCTCTACAATAAAAATTCAATACAGTTTTTTCCTGGGATCAATATTTAATGAGATATGGAGGGAAAAATGATTGCCGAAGGGCCATAGTCGGGCTTGCATAGTTTTTTTTTCGTTTATTGTTCAAAAAAGGTACATACGTTTTTATCTAATTACGTGCTCGCCAAACTGTTATCCAATTTGTTGGCAAATAAAGCGCTCAAAGTTATAGCTAATTATGCACCAGGTCATAGTAACTAGGTAAAACTACTCTTATCAGCTACCTAATTAAATAAATACTGTAAAATATTTATATTTTTAAAAGGCACTTTTTCAGCCTTTTTTTGAGGGCCGGTTTACTTAATTCTATATTTTCTCTAAGCCGTTCTGTTTCATTAAATACTTTGGGCACTAAATATTGATTTAATATTTATCCATAATAATTCACTGCTAGCGGTTGGATGAACTTTCCCTCTCTAACCCTCCTAGTGTTATATTTATTAAGAACTGGTCGTTTATAATCTTGTTTGTAGTACTGTTTTAAAGCAATTAAATATTTAATTTTGATTTGTACTGGTAAAATTTTGCAAATTGGGAATAGTTCACTATAATCATTACATCTTTGTTTTGTTTTGTTGTCTGCTAAGGTCTGTTCATCCTTAGGGTAAATCCAGGATAGATGCCGCAAAGGGATAGGCGCCTATTTTTCAAAAACCTAACTTCCCAAAATCACAGCAAATATATAATAGTCTAAATAGGGAGCGCAAGGGCCACACACCTCAGCCCCCGCAGGCCGTCGCGAGGAAAAGACGCGTCTCGCTTGTGTATGTGAAAATCTCCGCGATGAGCGCAAAAAGTGCCTCAAATTTTCAAACGGAAATATTTGCAGTTTCATAACTTTATAATGAGTATTAACTTCTGTTCTGTGTTTATTATATCAATAAACTGGTTCATTAAGTGTACAACTATGTATTAATTATCGCTCTTTTGTATTTGGTTTAGATAAAAAATAAAAAGGCACCGTTCCATATCAAAAAGGATAGTCGCCGGGGTATATGTGCCCTTGGGGCATCTATCCCTCCCATACTCCTATATAAATAATCGTAGCATATAATTATGTTTTTAGCGTATATTGTTTTTTTCCAAAGGGCAACTATCCTCCTAAGAATTTTCATGGTGGGGCATCTATCCATATAGCCTACCTATATGGATAGATGCCCCACCATGAAAATTCAATCCTAAAAAAAAAGGGTCCTGCAAAAACTCAATTTGTACACAATCAGTAATTATTAGGTCAACAAAAACAAGCCGTAATGTAAGATTAAAGACTAAACTAGCTATATCGAAAGGAAATGATCATGGGAAAATGATAGTTTTTAAATTAGGAGGCCTTTTCAAAAAGTGTGGCGTCCATCCCGGATTTACCCTACTTGTCCTATCGTGTAAACAAACTTGACTTCATGGGTAATGCTAGACAATGACGATTGATTGGAAATATCGATAAAATATATTGATTGATTTTGTTATTTAAAGCACTTAAGTATGCTTAAGTTTACCAACAATTTTAACACAGTTGAATGTTTTCTTCACATTTCTAACTCAAATGCTGTGGTTAATGCTATTTCATTATTTAATTATCGAGTAATACCTATGTAATATTTTTATAGAGAGATATAAGAAAAAAATACAAATAAGTATATAAATCTGTATGCACGAATACACCGATACTCAAAAGTAGACTTTAGTAACGCACTCACTAAAACCGTTACAAAGAATTTTCGCACTATAAACTTCGAATATTCAGATGATTGCTGTCGCTCTTGTAATCATGAAATCATAATAAACTGTGATGTAGTTCCACTTCTTAGTTGATATGAAACTTGGAGACATTTCCAACTCGCCGCAAGCAACGCCGCGGAAAAGTCATAATCATACATTCAAACCATTAAATGAATAGGTACTGTTGAGGAGTTCCGGTAGCCATCTGTGGTCTTCATCATCAGCTCTACTTCACCAAATGATACTTTCTGTATGTAAATGCTGGACTTAAAACTAAAACTACTAAAATCGCAGTATGAATGCCAATAATATTTGAGAAGTTCCCTCAATTCCTCACGGATCCCCTCATCAGATTCAGATTTCTCGGAAGTATACTCTATGAAACCAACAACCCTGTAAAATGTTGTGCGTGGTCATACATAAAATTACTGGTGGTAAGTCACACCAATTTTTTTTTGAATCGTTATGATATTATGTCACCGCTTTTTGATGACACACTTCGGCATCTTACGCCTTTGTAGATCAACAGACGACTAAGGTAAGAAGTATGCTTAACCGTCATTCAGTCTGATGCGTACCTTCTAGCTTTAAAGCGATTTATATCTCGAAGAGGAAAACCCGCGGAAGTATTTAGCGATAGTGGCAAAAATTTCGTTGGTTTGAAAAACAAATTTGCCAAATTTATTTCAAGTATCTCAGGGGAAATAAAAGAATACACGTTAACTCAAGACATTAAATTTCGAATGGGTCCACCATACGCTAGTCATTTTGGTGGTTTGTGGGAAGCCGGGGTTAAAAGCTGTAAACACCATTTGCGAGGTGTGGTAGGCAACGCACACCTGACGTTCGAAGAGTTCAGCACGGTGTTGACTCAGATCGAGGCCGTGCTCAACTCCAGACCGTTGACACCGATGTCAACGGACCCTAACGATTTATTGCCTTTAAGCCCGGCGCATTTCTTGGTTGGCCGTCCATTAACTTCACCTGTGTGCGCTGACCTGAACTACGTTCCTGAGCATCGGTTGACGCGTTACCAACGACTAGAACAGATCCGCCAGCACTTCTGGAGTCGCTGGTCAAAGGATTCGTATCCGAGCTGCAGACGAGATACAAATGGAAATTCCAAACAGATGACCTTAAATAAGACGCGCTTGTCGTCATTAAAGAAGACCATTTGCCTCCACTTCGATGGTGCTTAGGAAGAATTATGAAGACTTATCCAGGCAGGGATGGCGTTTCTAGAGTAGCTGACATCAGGACAGCAACAGGAACAGTGCGCCGCGCATTTTCTAAAATTTGCCCACTGTTTCAAGCAGACCAGTAGCTGCATCACTTCATCATCTTATTGAAAACATAGAGTTTCCAAGGCCGGGAGTATGTTGACGCACCTTAACGTTAAGGCTGGACCCTAACTCCATCTATGAATGCATCCTATACGCATATATAGTACACCAGTCGGCCGTACAAATATATCACGACACCGGAAACCAATCAGAGAAGATATCACGTCATCTACAGCCGCTGGGATTGGTCGAAGACTCTCGATACAAAAATGTAGGTCACCCCTAGGACAGTCGCTAACCTCTACTACACCGACGCACGTTGTTTTTTTACTTTTTGTAATTTTTACGAGTATATTAATAAATCAGTAGGTATTTAAACTGTCTACGACTTTATGTCCTGCTGATCCTGCCTCCTATACACCGCCGAGCCAGTCCAGATCTACGCAAGAACAGAGCATAGTTGTACCGTCTCCCGCGTTTTGCGCGCTGATGCGAAGTCCTTGTGTATAAGGTCAAGGTTTCGCCAAAACTTAACTATTTCTGTTTTATTATAAAACATAAAAATATGTATCGGGAAACGTATCTAGGAACAACACAAACGAACAAACGTCCGATCGTATGCAAATCGAAGTCCTTGAAGAGTAGCCAATAGTTGTCAGTTCAGAGAATATCACCGTCTAAATCACAAAAGGTATCACAAATCCGTAAGCAAGCCAAGTCGTCAGAAATATCATAAAAAGAGCACCCGTTACGTACGACATCAAGCGAAGTAGTGAAACGAATGACATTTCTAGATTCAACTTGGTTTTTATTTATTTATTATTCTTTCCTCTAGGGGAAAAGAAAAAGGTTGAACACCATACAGGCCACATTTATCCATATCGATAAGTGGTCGTTTCCCATCAATACGATGCGTGGACAATCTAGACATTGCAATGTCAGATAATTTTCAGGTTATTCATTCGTTCCTACGATTATTGAAGATAATCTTATTAGAAATGATATTTTTCAGTGGTTACTTGGTTGATTTCAATACTTCGTGAGTTTCTTTAAGGATACAACAACATTTTAAGTGATGGTTATTGTGTAATCCGAGAGAAAAGTGTGACAGTGTCTTCGAGAAGTGTTTGTTTACATGATAAGACAACTAAGGATGAACAGACCTTAAGTACTTTAAAATTCTGGTTTGTAAGTTTTTTACATCCTTTATGTAGGAACAAAAGGTGCGACCGTACACACTTAAACCATTGTTGATAAACGAATCTGCTAATGCATAATATACTACTAATAACACCTTTCTCCTTACAGCTGGTCTAAGTTGGTAAAACTGGCCTAGTACTATTCTAAGTTTCTTACAGAGTTCCTCGATGTGGAATTTAAGTCGTAAGTCAGCCCTTACATCAAATGGGCTCGGGTTTTTTTGTGAGTGCCTCTTATAGTGAAGAATATTAATGTTGAGTATCAACATCTTAATTGTGACAGTTCTCGACTTATGATTGCTTTATGATTTTTTTGATGTACTGTTTTTCGTCATGTTCTTTTTATAGATTTGCATCGCCTCCCAAAAAACAAATACTCGTCATCATATAAAAAAAGAATACAGAACCGATTGAATACAGAACTGAATACACATATTGCTGATTTTTGATAGGAAGTACCGAGAATTTTGTTATTTTGGCGAATAGTAGGCCATTTTATGCACTGTTCCGAAAAAAATATCTAGAGGTGTCACAACCATATAAAAAATAATGTATACTTTTTATTTGGTCTTTATTTCCTTTTTTTTATGATAACTAGTATTTGTTTTATGGCAGACGATGCAAATCTATGAAAAGAACATCGTATCAAAATTTGAAGCAAATCGCTTGAATACATCCCGAAAAACAGTACGTCAAAAAAAAACAAAAAAATTATAAGTCGAGAACTGTCACAATTAAGATGTTGATACTCAGCATAAATATTCTTCACTATAAGAGGTACTCACACAAAAAACCCGAGCCCTTTTGATGTAAGGGCCGACTTACTATGCAAACCCGACTATGGCCTTTCGGGATTCATTTTTCCCTCCATATCTCATTAAATAGGTATTGATCCCAGCAAAAAAGTGTATTAAATCTTTTTTTTTGACAATTTTATTTAGACTAATTATGTACTGGAACATTTTTTGCTATGGGCCACCGTTTACGAGTTATTTACGAAAAACTAAAAAAGGGACCTTTACACCCCCCTCCACCCGTTAGCTCCACATCCAGCCATCAGTACTTTCAGTATGTGGTTTAAACACCATTCTCTAGAACTATGCCAAAATTCGCTTATACACGAGTTTTTTCCCCAGAGGGCAGTTTTTGGTCTTCGTTGCTTAGGCTATTATGGCTACGTATGACTATGAATATGGTCCAAGTAGTTTTATACTGAAGATCCTGTAGGCGCCTATCCAAGATGTAGATAAACGCTGCTAATGTTTCTGTTCTGAATCGACTCGAAATGTGTGCAGTTGACAAAAGCGGTTGATGTGATCCGTCATGCTTACGTCATTCCTATAAAATTCGTCGATTTTTGAAAATCACTAACTTAGCGTTATACATCTTTACTAGGGCCTCTGTTTGATCCGCCGATGCGTGTGGCTGCATAAATAAGTTTCTGCCACGTTTCAATTTAAGCTGTAGGTATACTTACTTATTTTCAAATTTACCAAGTCTTTACCTACTAAACGATCACTCAAAACATAATTTTTCGTGTAAATTACTGGGCTTCAATTCCGCATTGCTTCGAACTACCGAAACCCGAATTATGAACTGATGGCAAAATGGCTTAAGAATGAATCGAATAAGAAACCTTCAGGCTTAATGCATGCACACGATACACACTTAATGCACACGATGCATTCCTCAAATTTAAGCGCCTGCAGAAATCAGAAACTATCATATACATTTTGATAGATTTTTATAGTAGTAGGAACTCGTTAAGTAATGCACCTTGCCTAACCCTACAGGAGTTATCTTAAATCAATCGAGCGAACTCATACTAACGAGCTTACTCGTCATTTGAGCTACCTACCTAATTCAGAATGCACGCTCTAAAATATGGTTTGTTCGCTGTGACAGGACAATTATAACTCGCTGGTTAATAACTCGTTCCTCGAGTTGAAAAGTGAGCTCCCTAATTAAGAGCATAGCATTGCTTGTCATGGTCATTCAGCAAGAAGCAGTAAAATATGCTTCTTGTTTTTTCTAATAGCATCAGTATCAAATGCCATCACATAGAAACCGAAATGGCACGAGTAACTTTCGTTGTGTTTGGCATATTCATGACGTTGGATAACGAATACAGGATCTTTGTATCTATAAAAGGGATCGATTACATATTTCCTGCAAAAGACAAAGACCGACGTAATACATGCAAAGTTCAATAGCCTATCATGCATGCAAAATTGAATGCTTAGTTACTAGTTAACATGGTCTATAGTTCTATACCTACAAATAATACTCTCGTGCCCACGACGGCGCGAGGCACTTTACTTTGCCGGTTAATACTTTGTTAATATTTGTTGGCGATTTGAAAAGGGAGTTGGCAAGGAAATAACGTTAGATAGGTACCTATGCGTACAAATTCGTGGTGTCTGAGGTCCTAGCGAAGATGCAAACGCTACTAACGATTTTCTTCTATCACTCAAAATGTATGGGACGACATTCTCGTGCGCAGCAATAAACCACTTGGTCAACTGTCATCCCATACATTTTGAGTGGTAGAAATGAAAAACGTTTGTAGCTTCTGTATCTTGGCTACGGCCCCTGTGGCGAAAATCAAACGCACAAAACGTAGTTGAAAGGGGAATTGTTTAATCCTCCAAATCCTTTAATGGACGTAGGATATGTCTAAAAGGTGTAATCTCACTGCCGCTTACGCCGCCCATGTAATGCACTGTAGCTGTTGCTAGCCAGCTCGGTATATAATTTAGTACCTACGAGTATATGTCCCTACACGTTATATTTACAAGTAAAAAAAAAGATATAATGTTGCTACCCAGCTCAAACGCAATTGTAACCTTGATGTCCAAAGACTAGAAAAGTCCTTCAGTTTGATTAGATGCAAACCCCGCGCCTGTATTCGAATCATTTATATTTGATAGCTCTTATTTACTTGAAAGTTATGGAGGCCGAAGTAAAAACAATAACATAACAGGTCAAATACGATTTGGGTTTTACCGCCTAGAACAGACGCACTGAACATAGGTTCAAGACAAGTAAATAGAATACCAAACTTTGTCCATTTCAATCTCATTTCCATTGGTAGCGATTTAGTAGATGAGGGTAGTTCCCAGCAAATACAAAATAAGTTTATAATAATGTAACTTTAGCTTACAATTTTATCTGTTTGTGAAGTATAGTGACATTTAGCTGGGCATTTTTGTTAATTCATAACCTTAGATGGCTGCCGCAAAGGTCAGGTGGCTCGTTCAGGCGAACCCTCGTCCCCCAAACTTCACGCGCACACGTCTGCTGTAAAGACGGCCTGAAAGTTACATCGCTGCTGTTTAGCATTCGCCGAACTCGCTCGCTAATTTTCGCCTCTTACAATTTTTGCTTTCGCCTACACACGATACTTAATTTAATTTTATATAATCCTCGGAATCAGAAATTCAATTAGAGGTATGACGTTATAATTTCATGTTTATACGTTTTATGTATGAATACTAAAAGATTAAAAAAACAAACTGTATGAATATGAAATATTGAAGGCGGTATGGTGTTCAGTTACAAGCTTGTTACTCGGATACCAGCTTATGCAACTGACACATGATGATGGCTGTCGTTTCACAAAAAATCTATTACGTAAGTTTATATATAATCTTCCAATTATTGTATGGCAATTGAATTTCAAATGTTACCGGTAGGTATTCATTGTTTTGTATAAATATAATAAATAAATCTTGAATTCTGCACAGAAAGTTGTATCCTTAATCGTTAACCTCATTACCACAGCTGCAGTAATTAGCAGATTGCAAGTATTCAGCCCGAGGTGAAGGCAGACCACAATCCTTACAGAGTTAAACCTGAGGCCTTATTGCCTAACGCCTTCCCTAACGCACTCGCAATCGCAAGCGTTTTCATTTTGACAATCCGAAGTTTGCTAACAAAATGAAAAGTAAAAAGTGAAACAGTACAGCCGAAGTACAGTCAAGGTCAAAAATAAATATCCGCACAAAGTTACAAAAATATGTACACATAGACCCTATTGCCATAGTAATAAGGTCTGTGTACATATTTTCGAGACTTTGTGGTGTATACATATTGGTGACCTTGACTGTACATATCAATACTACTCATTTGTTTATCGTTGTCACGCTCTCTCTGCCAGAAACATATTATACCTATCGGCAGATGCCAATGAAAGCGTGACAACGATAGACGGTCGATTACTATTTAAATTCTGGTTTTTCTTTACTAAGTTACCTTTTGGGGAATTGAATTGCAATTAACTTTCTTTATAATTGTAAAGCGCCTTGTAAATGTAATCTAATATCTAATAATTCGTGGTGCACGACTCGCAACCTTAACTCGAAATGCAGCGTCATTACTTGAATCGCCCCGACGGAGGGAAATAAGAGTCTTTCGCTTATTTTTTCCAGGCGAATGGAAAATTTAATTAAAGGAGTAGGAAGGTATGCTCCTGCGAGAAGAATCATTTATGATTCCGTTTTACCCGCACTTTTAAAATGTTAAAGGTTTACTAGTTCTTTTTTTATTAAGTAATTAACTGTTTTTTACATCTTCAATTGATACGACGTCTGCGTAAAAACTAATAAGTACATATACGAGTATATACCTACCTATGCGTTTATTAAAATGAACCCCCTGTTTCCCTTGGTCACGCCATAACTCGAGAATGGCTCAACCGATTTGATTAATTTCTTTATTGTTGTGTTAATAATTATCAGGACATGGTTTGCATGAAAAAAATAAACCCGGAAGGCGCCAGGAACGGACAGCTAGTATACCTAAGATAAAATTCGCGATAGCACGTAACCGAGAAAATAAACATTAATTGAAAAGCTGCTTGGTTAAGTACGTCATCGCTCAACACCAATATGAGTTATTAATTGATCAAACGCAATAGATACCTATTTAATGATTTTAAGCCACCGCATACTAACTTTTTTTATTGATAGACAACCCTAGAAAAAATCAAACGTTTTGATGATAATTGAAGTATTAAAATAAAATACTTATAAAACTAGTATGGAAGTAATTGAGGACATTTCAATGCAAGATTTGTTGATGCTTCTAGGCCGCTGAAGAAATGGTTATTTTAGAAAGTAATAATAATTTGATATTTATTTAAAGGAGGACCGATGTAAGTAAGTACATATATAATTAAAGTTTTGATTTGATGTTGCGTTTATTTAGCATACAATATGTTATGAAAAGGCTTTAGGGTTCAATATATAAGTAATTATAGAATGGGAAATCGAACAAAATATTGAATAGTTCCTTGCGTTTTCTTTTAACCACGGCGGGTGTTCTTCCGCCTCCTATCCCACAACGTCGTTCTCAAGTGGTTTACAAGTGGTCGACAAAACTTCCAACTTATTATGTAGAAAATTGTAGAATGTTGTCAAGGTGTAGATTTATTATAAGTGAGAAAGTGTGGGGCGCGCCGCGTGCGCTGGCGTGTGGCGCGACTGGCGCGGCGAGGAGAAGGGATGTCTTTATCGGCGCGGCGCCGCGTCAGCTAAAAGTCGGCGCGGCTAACATATTCGTCCGCACGCCCCGCGTTATCTGCCCCGGCCACTCCTGGCCCGCTGTGATTATTGTTTATTTCTACAAAATTATCTTCAAAATTGTGTTAACAGTACCACAAACAAAAGAACTAAGTGAGCAAAATTATTAAAAAACAATGCCACTTATTGCAGCTTAGATGAACTCTCGGACACAGAAGTGTTATATTATAAAGATCCGATTATTAAGTTCAATCATTGTTAGAGTAGCAAACCAACATGCAAAACAGATAAAGTATGAGTCCGGTGCAGTCATGCTACATTAAGGTTCCAAGCCCAGTGCATATGCGGAGTATTCGGATGTCTGTTGATCGCTGAAATTCTAGAACGTAATTGCTTTAATGCACAAAGTAAAATGCATTTTTAATTAATATAATAATTAAAGAATGTTCATTGTATTTGTTTAAACGTTTATAATTATGGGCTTCTTTACAGTTGACGTTGTTCTGCACGCGGGAATGTGTAGAGAGCTCGTTCCCGTTTAGGCTTTATACCAGTTCATTATGCAAAGTCGAGCCTAAAACAACTCTTTGTGAACATAAAATGTTATCAGCCGGGTCCAAAACCACCAAATTTTAAAATTTCTTTTGTGCTTATATGAGTTAAATAAAAATGTGTTTTTGGTATATATTATGCCAAGACTCTTTTACTTAAATCGTGTTAATCATAGTTAGAATTTAATTTATCATAATTAAAGTAAGAATAAATCTTTAACTACTGGGATGATTTGTAGAAAGTTAACGTGGGTAATTATAAACATGACGTAATCTGTGTGTGTGTACTTGAAGCATTTTTTCATTTTACAATTTAGTGACAGGTGACTATGTTAACACCTCTTTTATCTGGATGACAGTGTGGAAGCCTGCAGTACCGGCCTCCTCTTCTTAGCTTCCCTAACGAGAATCCAACTTAACTATCCCTAATTCAAAATATACGGCACTGATACGACTTCACTTAAATTATACTTCACATTTACAATCTTCCTAATGGGCTTTAACTAACCCGTAACACATAAGCAACTGAAGTCGCCCTCAAAACTAGACAATTCTACACCTTTTCGAATAATTATCCCTTCGAATATTACTGATGTGATAACCAGCCAGTACAACTTAGATGTAGCCAACAACACGCTACAAGTAGCGAACCTTCACAATAGATAATATTTATACGTAGATTTTTTTTTTGTGAACATTGATTTACCTACCTGCAGACCATTTCAGAACTTGAAATTTCAAACATATTTAAGTTATGCTAAAATCACCAGCTTGGGTGAACGAACACAAATAGGTATATCTATATTGGTAGAAACCGAGGGGATGATAATGATAAGTATGATGAAACGAAATAAATAAAATATTTGAGGATTGAATGGAACAACAGCCTTTGCGTATATTTACCCTTTTGTTCGCGCTGCGCCCTGTAATT
Organism: Acleris literana; assembly: GCA_946894065.1. NCBI lineage: Eukaryota > Metazoa > Arthropoda > Insecta > Lepidoptera > Tortricidae > Acleris > Acleris literana. Next base: position 74,707,226 of record OX335668.1, on the reverse strand, counting down.
ACTCGCCACTGACTTTGCAATTAAAAGGGGTTTTGTTGTTTAGATTGTTAAAAAGGGCTAATTATTGAATGCGTTAACAAGAAACCCCATTTATGAAGTTGGGTAAAAACATTCTTGTAGTATTTTGGTCAAAGTAAACCTTCCCTCGCCTTTTTTTGTCAGATGTTAAATAACTGCCTTTAGCCAAAAATGTCACGTTCTGACAATAACAAACGCCGGCGATGCGTTCATAAATTAGTAGCGAAAAAAATGTGATCTCAGTATAACGTGAGATATGGGCAATATAACGGGCACGATGCAGGCTGATGTGAGTCGCGCGGTCAATATTGATATGCCTTTATGACCCATTTACCTTTTAGGCGGCGCGCGGCGCGAGCCCACGCCGGCGGCGGCGGAATTCCGTCAGTGTGTCGTTTAAAATTCATGCTGCTTTTGAACGGCTAACTCGTTTACACTGCCTGCACGGGCTCAACAATGTTTTTTTCATCCTACTGTTGTAAGTACATGCACATAAATTCACGCGTCATCGTTTTACCAATCGAAATCAAAATGCCCATTGTAACACTATATCTACATGTTTGAATGTGTGTCAATTTAGAAAAGCTTCGGTAAGTTTTCAGCTTAAAACATGTGGGTACAGAAACTTCGTATAAGTAGGTATAAAGCCTGCACGTGGACTTGAATGCATCGGCAGACACAACACAAAGTTAGTATTAAGTAGAGCTTTCACCATCAGTCTTCTTCGCCTTGACGGCTCTCGAACTATTTTAAAAGCATTCAGCACTTTAAATCTCTAAAAGTAACCCTAGCTCTGTAGAAGAATATAGCGCTCATAAATTTTATTGAAAATTGAATCATCTTTAAACTGTGTATTATGTTCAAATGCTGAACCGATAAACGCTACCAGAAATTGATATTGTTAAGGATACAATAGATCTTAAATGATTTCTAGGCGATACGGCGCCATTTTGTATTGTACATACTATTCAGATTATAAACATACTAAGTAGGTACTTAATACTTATACTTATGATTCATTTTATAAGATTAATGAAGTTCAGACCCAAGAATAAGGTTATAAAGTGAAATGCGGTGTTGATCTAGATCGCAGGCGGCGACGGTCGCTCGCAGCGTCGGCGATAAATCAACTCCGCGTTATAAAGCGAAAAAACTCTAGGAAAGTCGTTTATTGGTTTCAAACTAGGTAGGTACATACATTCAACCAGTTCCCAAGTCTCCTAACCTATAGTTTATTAAAAAACTTACCATGGAATTAAGCTTTTCGTCGCAGCGAGCTAGTACGGTAGAGAAACGAGGGAGAGGGGCTTAACTGCCCGGGAAAAATTGTTCAGCGGGAACATGCAAAGTTTGGTTGCTTTAATTGAATAGGAAATTCGTTCTAACCCGGGGTTAAAATAACAAAGGTAGTTTTCAAATGTACCATTTTATGAAAGATTTGAAACGATATAGGTACTACGAGTGTCTACAGGTGCTAATATTATAAACGCGAAAGTAACTCTGTTTGTTAGTTACGCTTTCACAGCTTTACCGATTTTAAAGAAATTTGCAATGAAGACATATCTTGGGCCCCCGAAGTAACAAGATTTGTTGGGTGTTTCGATCCGTTTTGATGAGCCGTGGTTAGTTGTTACGGTTGGACAGCAGTATTCCCGCTCTTGTTTGGGAGCCCTCATTGGGACCACGGCACCTGCCCAGGACTCTTTACGTAACACTTGTCACTATATATTTAAATAAATGGCACCCATAATTCAATAATTTGAAATAATTATACCTATACAAAAATTATCTGTGGATATTTGCAAATAATTTTCGTAGGTGTATAATACATGTATAAAACTATTCCGTGCCAATAAAAGCAATATAGCAATAAAATTCCATGATCGCTGGCAAAGTTTCTCTAGAAACCAATGTCTTTGAATTCGAATTAATATAGGCATTAATTAATTTAGTTACTAAAAAGACCTGACAACCACCATTTCAATATATAATTAAAAGATTAAATTAATAATGAAGAAAATGAATAAAATGGGTGACATTCTATCTTCGAATGAGCTGATCGTCCGATAAAAAGCAAATTGAGAAAACAAGATATTGATTTTTACAAAAAATATAATATTAACGATTCTGTGCACATTGTAGCGCAGCGGCCAAATTAAGGAAATGTGGTAAATATAAAAGTTGTAATTCGGCAGTCGATATGCCGTTCACGTTCGTTAACGCGTAGCCTGAAGCAAGTGGTGCGAAATGTCGCAGTTCGCACTTGCAACTTTATTCTGGTCGGTTCGAGGAGAGCTTGCGCCGCAGCGCCGACGCCGGCGGGCGGCGATGCTGTGCATTCCCGCGCACGGGGCTAACTTCACAAGAGCAACCTCTTGACATTGCGTTTTATTTACTACCTCACGCGTTTAACGTGTCGAATATTCTTAAGTAATGCCGCTGTCTGGATGCTGCGGGGCTTCAGGATTCTTATGAGGCAACGTTCTAATCGCAATGTGTTCGAGGTTATTAATTAACATTTTATTTTTTAGGTGGTATTTAGGTAATAGGTGGAAATAGCCCAGTCTATAACAACACAAAAAAGGCAAACATCGCAAACCAGCATGTAACTAAGATTTTTTAAATATGTTGTTGGGTCCGTTGCGTTTATTTAACATCCAAGTTTGCAACCCCGAAAACCCTGTGCTACCCCCATGGTGCTCGAAAAACTGCGAATTTTTGGCACTTGTCTCAGTTTTTTCGAAAAAACTTCTCTAAGGAAGTATTTTTCAAGTATCTTTGTTTCACTTTAATAAAGTTGGTAGGGTTAACTCGAAGATACATACCGGCTGAGCTAATGCTCCTACGTAAAGGCCATGTCAAAAGAATTTGTAGAGAATTCAATTAGCCTCAATTAAATATCAAAATGGTGTCTCTAGGCTTCATAGTTTCATTCATAATAAAAAATAGTAAAATATCGGATATTGGCTAAATAATAAAAACATTGTACTGAATAATTTTGGGACGATTTTCTTTAAAATCAATATGCAAAAATGTGAATTTACCATTCTAGATGTATAATTATGGCTTCAAATAAACATACTCTAAAGAAATGAACATACATCCACATTGATACGAAAACTGAGAAAATGTAAGGCACTTGTTTCAGTTTATTCGAAATAATTATATAAAGGAAGCGTTTTTTGAGTATCTTTGATCAATACTTTAATAAAGTTTACTAAATTAACTACAGTTTAAGCTTAATTTGAGTACCTACTGAAAGACTATAAGTTGCGGAGATACAGCTAATCAAAGACTGACTTTTTTTTTCAACAAAATGAAAATTTCGTGTTATGGTAATTTTCCAAGTTACGTACTGGCTAAACTAATGTTCCTAGAATAAAAAATGAGATAATAATTAGTGTACAATTTAACTAGCTTCAATTTAATACCAAAGTAGTGCCTATAGCTTTCATAGTTTTCTAAAAAATATAAAATCTATTAAAATGTCTGATTTTGGTTAAATGATAAAAACATTATCTGAATAATGTATGAATGTATTTTTTAAAGAAAACCAAAAACTGTAAATTTGACGTTTTAGATGTAACATGGTAGTAACAAGTATGGTTTCAAAACAAATAAACGTAAACGTACAAACAAACATATATTTAAACTATAAAATAATACTATTTACACGGTCAAGCAAAAACAGTTTAGACTTTCGTCCTTTTGGAAGGACCAGGTCTCATCCAGTCTTGATCAGTAGGGAGGAGTGGGGGAAGAGGGATAATGTTTTCTAGAGTGGAGGCGGGCCGGCTCATGGTGTTGGGTCGTCCACATCCTCGTCCTCCTCGTCCAGGACGATAGGGATGGCGTTGTTGCAATTTCACCCGTGGCAAAAGGAACATAGGATAGAGCACCTGAGCCCAGCCTGTCTGCAAGTGCACGACCCTAAGCAACCTCTTTTTGCATTTACAAGTCACCATTTTAAGCAGGGTCTGAGGAGCGGGCTCTGCGCACATTGCCCATCTTCGACTTGCTGTATCTCCGCATCCAATGGACATAGTGAGATTAGGTTACGCTCAAATTGTAGCAAATGTAGTTATCTTTATTAAAGTAAGCCCAAAGATTCTTGTAAAACGCTTCCTTAGTGTATTTTTTTCGAAAAAACTGAAACAAATGTCAAAATTTCGCGGTTTTTCGAGCACCATGGGGGTAGCACAGGGTTTTCCGGGTTGCAAACTTGGGTGTTAACTACTCTAAAGGGTCCTAACTACCCTTATAGCTAAAATAGGCAAAATTATATAACCCTCGAGGACTTTTGAATTTAGATGACCCAAGCGGGTTTAACGTAACAACATACACGCGAGCACGACGCGAGTTTCATTTGTCACTCGATTTCATGTTTTAAATTCTAATAAAATCCCTATATCATTATTATGGTCTATCCGTTCGGCCATTAAAAAGTTGTGTTTTGAAACCTAACGTTTATTATTTATCCAAAAAGACAACTGAGCTCGCTTATTGTTTCATTTTATTACTTGCGTCAAACGTTTTGTTTCCGGCAGTCATGAGATGTTATCGCCGATTTCAGTTGCAACGAAGTTTAAAAATTCGTTGCAATTCACACGTTGGTCGTGACACTCAAAATTTTAACACAAATTCAATGAAACACTTTTTTTATTCTTATACTGATAATACTTTTGAATAGACTTCTAATTTATACATACATAATCGCTTTGATAATTTGCGTTGCAAATCGGAAGTTCGAAATTGCTCTTAATTAAGTAAATGTGTAAATGATCGTGAGTATAACTTAAAAAACCAGGCATGATGCTAGATTATTATTGCATTAAAATATCTTTTAATATTTTTGGTTGGATTTTTGTCGTTAAAAACTTATCTAACGATTATTTTGAGCTTAAAAGTGACCAATCTGGTTTATTTAATGTAAGAATTCGCGTTAATGGTAATGTCGTACCAGCATCCCTATAGCATTTTCTATTCCTGATTTAAATATTGTAGGTAGTTATAGATTAACAAAGAAAAAGGAGTTTAAGTTTAAGTATATAAGTATTTTGTATAAGTAAGAGTATATTGGCATTTCTTTGGCTATTTATAAAATCAACTTTTGATCAATTGTTGTTGATTTATTTATTACTTATTCCTTGATAAAACACAGTTTTACATGTCAAAACACGATAATTCTATAATTATTTCTATAAATATTAATAAGCATAAGTATTAAGTATTATTGGGTACATATTCAGTACAAAAGAGAGCAAACGGAAAAGTAGCACCGCGCAGCAGTTCTGTAAGGCTGCCGCCAGCACCAGCTGAGTTAGCTTCTTTTGCTTCAGATTTATATTGAAAAAAAAAAACTGTAAGAATTGTTTTCCGTACAGTATTTTTTTGTGTACTTCATTACATTGTTGATTTTTATTGACAATGTCACACGAATCCTGAGCGACGTGGAGATATCTACTACGAGTATTATTATAACGTAGTTTAATTGTTACAGCATAATGTAGCATAATATTTAGACGCGCACATTCCCGGGCGGATGCGTGGCCGAAGGGCTGATGGCTATGACATCCCTTTTCCTCTGTGCTCGTGGCATAAGTTAGACCACAATTTAATTTAAACGTTTTGAAACGGATTTACACGGTTTTTAAAACTTTGATTTATAGTTATACCTACCTACAGAGTTACGATTATTTGCTAGGGTTAACAGGTCTGCTAGGTCGTCGTTATATTCGTTGTATTATTGATTTATTTGTTTTCTTCTAGATAAGATTTGCTGTTAACTACTTTTGAACTGTGAATGAACAGTGCAATAGCTCATAAAAAGTTTGGGCATCAAGCATCAAGGCGTATGAGAGCGAGTGAAAAAGAGGATAAACCCGAAGGTCGTCGGTCGAAGAGCTGGTGCACGGTTAGTGTGTCGATGGATGTCAACCAAAAAATGGCTATCAGTTGAAAATGGTGGCTTTGCCCTCGGTGAACGCCATACCTAAACGATAGAATTATATCAAAAAAGATTTTATGTCCTCACGAAATACATTTTTAATTGAAATCCACTGACCACGTTAACACTTCTAGTGAAATCTCTATATCGACTTCAACCCGCAAATTAATACTTATTATAGAATAACATTTTCAAAAGTACCAAAAGTTGTTTATGAGGTTTTTCAGTCAAGCTATCCTTTTAGTTTTACGACGTCCGTCTCTCTGTCTGTCTGTTTGTATGTCGCACTCACCTTTTCATAGAAAGTGTCACAAAGCTTAATCTTCGTACACATTGATGTACCTATATTAATACTGCGTACAAAGACCAACGATGATTGTTCATGGTCCTACCACCCATAAGGTGTAAGCAACGGTGTTTTTTTATCTTACTTCATCGAATAAGGATCAGTTGGAATGCTTTTAATAACCATTATGTGGAACGCTACGATAAGCTTGTGACTGGTTTTCAATTTTTTAACCGACTTCAAAAAAGGAGGAGGTTATACGTTCCACTGTATGTTTTTTTATGTATGTTCACCGATTACTCCGTCAATTGTCGACCGATTCCAAATATTTTTTTTTGGTTTGATAGAGTATACTTTCGATGTGGTCCCATTGTCACCAAAACTGAATCTGATGAGATGATCCGTGAGGAATTGAGGGAACTCCTCAAATATTGTCTATATATAGCGATTTTAGTATTTTTAGTAACAAGTCCAGCATTTGCATTCAGAAAGTATCATTTGGTGAAGTGGAACTGATGATGAAGACCACAGATGGCCACCGGAACTCCTTAACGGTACCGATTTCAAGGGTGGCGATAAGATATCTCGATTAAGATAGTTGAGCGACTACAACGAAGAATATTTACTTGTTAACTGACTTCAAAAAAGGAAGTTATTGAAATATGACTATGACTTTCCCGCGGCGTTGCTTGCGGCGCGCTTGAAATAACTTAAAGTTTCATTTCAACTAAGAAGTGGGACTACTTAACAGCGTATTATGATCACTAAAAAGTATAAAATAAAATAAATGTTTTAAAAAACAAAAATCCGCCTTCAAAAACGCAAAAAATAACTTTTTTTAAATTGTAGGCACCTAATAGGTTAGTCCAACTGATGTCGGCTTTTTGTAGTAAATGTTGTGGTCGCCGACTTCAGTTGGACTAACCTATTAGGTGCCTACAATTTTAAAGAAGTTATTTTTTGCGTTTTTGAATACGGTTTTTTGTTTTTTTTGTTATCCTAAATGAAATCGATTCTTCGATTCTCACCAGGCCAAACTGCGGCGAAACGACGCAACATGACAGGGCCTCTATTCAACACGGTAAAAACCATTCGCGCAAAATATACTTTTTTGGTTTTTAATGCCATGTTACGACGCTTGGGCTAAGCTACACTGCCATTTAAACGATACACTCCAATACTTTTTGGTGCCGCTAGATGGCGTAGGTACCCGAAGGACATTTCGCAAATTTGTCCACCACTTGTAGTTCAAGGCTGACCTTATACTAGTAACGACACGCCACTCAGCGGAGTTCATCATAATAATAAGTGGAACAGTGTCATTTTGTTTTTAGGGATGGTTTCAGGACGGTGACATATTGTGCTTAAAGACGGTGTGCCATTAAAGGGAAAGGTGAGTTTTATACGTTTTGTAATTGAATACTGACATTTTGGCTTTAATGTCATTTTGTAACTAATTTATCTATATAATTTCATCGTGTAAAGAATTGCAATATGCACATGTAACGGATAAAAACACTTGCGGTTATTTAACTTAAAAAAAATACGAAAATTAATTATATGACACTGTTACATTTTAATTTTAATAAAATTAAAAAATATTTAAAAAGCTAGGTAGAAGCTAATCTTATACCGAGTTATTATGTAAATTCATTTTATAAGGATATCTGTTCCTAAAGAATGTTTTACGTTTAAACTTTGTATTGTGATTTTGAGCATTTTTAAAGGCTTATGGCTGATTTTTTACGATAGTTGTGATGACTGATTAAAAATTTCATCATCTTCATCATCATGTCAGCCGAAAGACGTCCACTGCTGGACATAGGCCTCCCCCAAATTTAACGTAATATTTTAATATTCTGATTAGTAAGTAATAGTGCTAAACTGATTCACGTAAAATAATTTAATTATTCGGACATGAGCCTTGTCAAATAAAATGTTTTTTATTCATGTTTCTTGTATGGGGACCCCTCTTGGGATTTGATTTATAGTTCATTTTATAATTTTAAACGATAGATTTTATAATAACACGTATTCTGTGAAAATTTTAACTGGCTACTTATTACGGTTAAAAAGTTATAGCCCTGTAAACTTACTCGTTCATATAAGGGCGCGTACCGCTGTTAAGCGATGACGTCATCATACGTGAGCGCTAGCCGCCGGGTTTCGAGCGCCGCATACGAAGTTTAAAATTCAATATCTCGAAAACTATTTGGCGTATCGAAATTATTTTTTTACAGATATTTTTAGTTTTTAATGAAGAATACGGTAAGCCAAAAATCTAAACTGGCTGACATTCTCTATTAGTAAGTACATCTGGAATGCTTACTTCCAAATTCGCGACAAGTAAAATTGAACTCAATATGTGAAGACGGAAGGCTGATTTTGTGGTAATCAAGTGTACGAGCCTAAAGAGACTTACTTTGTCTTTGTTTGTCCCTCTTATACAATTGCCATTTAAAAAAGTTACGATTTTCTTAGTACGAAATGTTAACTAGGTAGCAAATGTTAATTTTTTAAATTATGATAATATCACGGTGTATATATTTCAGCTAGGCACTAGGAATGCATTAAAGTATTACATATTTAATTAAAATTAAAGTTAACTCGCTTCAACCATTGCTCATCATGGTAATGGTAGGAGTTTATAAAATAAAACTAGCAACACTAATAAAACAAAATGGCGATTGGCGGTCACTTTAATAATCTCTCATTGTTGCAATGAGACCTATTTCGGCTTTTATTTGTTAATAAGGTTTTTTCTTAAAAACAATGGTAAATACTAGTTGTGCTGTAAGTGGCTGCAATAAAGAATCATATCCAGGTTGTGGGATATCCTTTCACAGGCAAGTTTGTGAGATTTCTGTTAGTAGGGTGACCACGAGCAATCATTAATATAATTATTGCTGGCAGCTATATTAGTCTTCATCATAATAAATATATAAATAAAGAAATCATAATTAATTTAAAACGTTCCATGCCCTTTTTTCCCTATTATCTAACAATAAAATATAATTCGACGTCCAATAAAATTGACTCTTGTAACAAACATACAAAAAGAACAACATACAGACGATTTGAGAACCTCCTACTTTTTTGAAGTCGGTTAAAAATTGTTTCGTGTACTGTCCCACCGGCATGTAAAATTAATTTGTCCGTAAATTGCAATTAAAATGGGTTCCCTCTATTTCGCCGAAACTTTTTACGCCGAATGTCTAAAGTCGCCGAATTTTGTTTTCGCATAATTTTTCTCCAGCTTAAACGGTAAATATTTTTTAAAATGTTTTGTGTAATCCTGCTAGAATAGAGAAGGTTAGCTTAGGTTTATTTTATAACTTTTCAAAATAATCAAAGGTATCAGTAGAATAACAATTATGCGAAATTAGTATTCTGCGAAATCATACATTCGAACAGTTTATGATTATGCGTAAACAAGGGGAACCAATTAAATATATGGTCACCTTTACTAGAAAGGGACGCTCTAAGTTTTAGTACATTTCTTTCGGCTCGCGTTATCGGTGTAGTGCACTTTCCCCATGTACAGTCAACAGCATAAATAAGTGATCATTTATGTACCTTGTCGCTTTCAATCATTTCACAATTTTGTATGACATTTCAAACACGACGTTAAAGTGACAAGGTACATAAATGATCACTTATGTATGATGTTGACTGTACGTAAGTACTTACTAATTCCATGCTGGTAGGTATCGAGATTTATGCTATCAAAGTTTGACACAAAGAGTATAGTAATATAGAGGGTTTGACATTTTACTCTAAAAAAGTAGTTTTTTGGCCTTTATTTCCATATTTCCACTTTAGAAAAAAAACCTTCGATGATTTATTAGATATATTAATGAAGAATATTTAGACGTAACTACCTCGTGTGTTCATAAGTTTTGAGACGAAATAAAAAGCTCATAGAAAATATTTTTTCTGGATTGTTCATAATTTTAAAATTTTCAGATAAATATAAGTATACATTAACGAATAACTACAAACACTTATTACTCAAAATGACAGCCTCTATTCTTTAAACGAGCTCTTTGACGCCTTGTTGGCAAAAATGGAGCAGAATGACACCTTCATACGAAACACCCCACCATACCATCACACTCGCTGGAAAATGGGAACGCGAAACATTTCGTGCTGCAGCTGGAACATCTTTGCTGCTTTTGGCATAAACTTTATTGTTTTGGCGGTTGAACTTTTCTTCGAATGTGAAGATGTTCTCATCGGTGAAGAGTATATTTTTAGTAGCGTGTCTCTGAAGTAGCATCGGACAACGTTCGCGTCGTAATTTACGAAGGCATTCATTAAGGAAGTGAACTTTCCTGGGATTGTAGACCTTTACCTTGAGATAGTATTTTAGTATTTCGTTTACCGCAACACGGAAAATGTTAGTCTGCAGAGCACTTTTTTCTGGGTGCGACATGAATTTCGGTGAAGCCGCTCTCTGATCATTTTGATGTCCTCAATCGTCTTTACAGACCGCGGGCTACCACTCCTTTGGCGATCTTTTAGAGAATCAGTCTCCTTGTAACGTTTTATGATGTAATATATAAAGTTGCGGTTAATTCCAAAATTTTTTAGGACACGGAAAATATCCATTGGTTTTTTTCCCGCCATATGTAGCGAAATGACAGTCGCACGTAATTCTTTTTCTCCCGCGATCACAAGAAAATTTATTTAAATAAATAATAAAAACATACAAATAGAACACGAACATTCCTAATTCAAAATTGAATTACGAATTAGACAGCTGCCACTATTATTATGTTTAAAGTAAAAGTTTGTCTCAAAACTTATGTACACATGAGGTAGTTTTCATATCAATTGACGCCAAGATGAAAAAGTTATACCTATCCAATTTTGTGTTGTAATAGTCATGTTTGTAAAAAATTATAAAAAAGTAACCATGGGTTATTTTGAAATTCTGTTCGACATTAAAGATGAATTTATGGATAATTATTATGATATATTTTTTCATAAATTTACATTCAGTTAAACTGAGTTATAAGAACTTAAACTTCATCAACGTCTTTTATGGGCATGGTAACTAATCTTATTCATTAAAGAGATTCTAAGTACATGATTTATTTAGTTTTTACTTGTTTTTTACTGGACAAAGTATTATTTTCTTTGTATTTAATGATAAGAATGTCAATTATTACCTTTACTCTAAAATGTTTTTGAGGATTTTTCATATCTTTCGTAGATTAAATAACGTCAATTCCGGCGTTTAATGAAAAAAATTGAGTGGAAGAAAGTCACTATAATTTTGTTTATTAAATATATATATATACATATGTATATATAAAATAAGTAAAACGTTTCATTTCATTTCATAAAATAGACAATGAACCATTAAAGTTTACAATAAAAAAAAACAACTGCATAATATTGTACATAATGACACTGAGCTGTAACTAATCTTATTCATCTTAAATCTATTAATGGCTCTCCTGAACAAATACGCATTTTAAGTTAGTGACGGTATTGGATTTAACGTGTGTATCGGTTTTAACCTGTTATCGTATTGTCAACGTTTTGATAGCTCTTATTTACCTGACAGTAATAGCGTCCGACTTAAAAACAGTACCCTAACAAGTCAAATACGATTTGGATTTTACCCCCAAGAATAGAGGCGCTGCATTGCCTACTCAACAGCAGTCAAAGTAGCTTTATGAGGCACACCACACTGGACTAGGCAGCGGAATAGCGCGGCGTGCTAAAGAATTGCGTCCCGCCGCGTCATCTTCCTGCAGCGTAGTTCCGCCTAATGATTTTTAACTTAATATAGCCTCTTTTCTATTTTATTTAATGATGATTTTTGATTAAAGTTAAGTATTTATACGTGTTTCACCACGGTAAACCATTTTCTTGATAAATGGTGTGAGTTTGACGTAAACAGCGCAAACTATACACATCAAAAGTGCCTTGGGATATTTTTTATCCCTAGACAGTTCTGAACATTTCAATATAGGCATATTACTATTCACATTAAGCCATCCCTTCTCATTCATGTATGGGCGTGGCAGCATATGTGGCCGCTTAAGTTTTTTGTGAGTAGGTAATGATAATGATTCACACCAGGCCAAATTGCAGCGAAACGACGCAACATGACAGCATTGGCTACTCGAAAGTAGCCAAAGTAGCCGTATGACGCACACCACACTAGACACGGCAGCGGAAAAGAGCGGAGTGCAAAAAAATTGCGTCGCGTCGCGACACCTCTGCAGCGCAGTTCCGCCTAGTGCGTTCGTAACTTAAGAGCCGATTTTCTTTTCTATAAAGATTTTTTTTTATTAAACAGTTTAATATTATTAACTTCTTAATCGTGGTATATAAATAAATGTTGTGATTTTAAAGAAATTCCATATCACATTCTATAATACCTAAAAAAACAGCCCTTTTTATTTTATTTTAGCCCGTGACTTCGTTCCCACAGGAACAGTTTTTTGCATAAAAGACAACCTTTGTCTAATTCAAGGTACAATATATATTCACTCCTAATTTCATTCAAATCCGTCCAGCCGTTTTAGCGCTAAGAAATAACAAAGACACTAAGACTTTAGCTTTTTATTTAAGTACTTAATGATAATAGTATTAGGTATATTTAGGTACAAGGCGGAATTAAAATCTGATTGCATAAATTATTAACTCATGATTTTTTAAAGTTCAAACTAACAATAAAAATGCAAATTGTGAAATCTAACTAAAAATTTACTTATACCGTTCCAATAAACAAACGCTATTTAAATAAAAACCTAAATGTGTGCCTTATGTGGTTGCCAAAATATTCAGTAGGTACCTGTTGAATAAAAAAAAACAACTACTAATCATAAACTAATTTGAAAGATAAAAATACACCAATCTAAAACAAATTGTTAAAATAAAAACAAAAAATACACGAAACAATATTTTAATTACGCAAAAATAAAATTGAGGGCCACCCAGGACGTTGTACTCTATTTTCTGTCACTGTCGTGTAATCCTGAAAATGTTAAAATAAAATAAAACAATAAAAGCAATTAAAAATAATTAATAAATAAAAACCAAAAATTAAATATTTTACATACCTTTTAAAACTGGCACAGCATACGATTACAGCACAGAACGTTCATTGTCACATATAAGTCATGTCCACATAGATTACAAGCTCTCTTTTGTTTTTGGTCGGCGGTTGGAGCGGCGCGGCGGCGGCGGCGGCGGCGGCGGCAGTTTACACAGGTGATGTGAGCATGGCGAGGGAGGCTGGAGGCGCGGGCCGGCTCGGGCGCGGCGGACGTGGCTCTGCGCCGCGCGCTCGCCCGCGGGGGCCTTTATGCGAGCCGGGGTGGCGGCGCGCACGCGTCCGAGACCCTGTTGCTTCTCAGGGGCGCGCCGCGCGCCGCGCTCGCCGCGGCCATGTCGACATCGACAATTACGCTCTTACTGGGAATGACTAAAAATACCTACGTACAAGATTGTCATGAAACTATTTCAATCTTGTACGTATTTTTATACCTGAATAATTTTCCGACCAAATAGAACGTCATAGCTCTATAGAAAGCTATCAGCTAAAGTAAGTGGGAAAAAGGCAATAAGTAGAAAGAGTAAGAGGTTTTTATAATACTTGCTCTCTACACAGCAGTCTCGCATAAAATTTTAAATACGGATGTTAAAAAGTTAGGTGCCTCATTCTTTATTATTATTATTATAGTGAAACATAGTTAGTTCATAAAATTGTTTATATATTGATACCAATAAAGACTTTGATTGATTGATCGAAATCTTATCATACTAATACGAGTAGGTATTATTAATTAGATAGTTTAGTTGTTTGTTACTCAATCATGCCAGAAAGGCTGAACGGATGTAATTTGGCAGAGAGATAACTAGATTACTGTTTGAAATAGCGCGTAGATTATTTTTTACCCCTAAAAATTAAACAGTTCTTAGGGGAATAACGATACATAATTTCTACACGGACGGAGTCGCGCGCAAAAGAAATAATTAAATTCATCATTATTATGATGGCATAGCTTTCAACGACGAAGAATAAAGCGTAAAATCAAATACAATGATCGATTAATATTAATGCCGCATGAACAAATTGGTTACTTGCTATTTTATTAGAATTAAAATACGGCATCAACTTTCCATCGATGTTTGGTGATGTCGCATCACTACGCGACCTCCTCCACACCCTTACCACCTGTATCTCCCCGCCTCCCTATCGTTTAAACACTGACTTATCAAAAAACTTACGTTTAAGTTAGAGATGCCGTTACAAGTTTACCACAAGCGGCTCTCGTGCCTATCCCAGTAACAAACAAGACGATACGTCCTATTATTGATCTGTCTAACCAGGAGCTAATCTCTGTTGCAGTGATTCAAGTATCAAGTGGTTGCATCGGCTGTTTAATTAGTTAAAGGCCAACGAAGCTTTGTTCCAATTATTTAACTTTTAAGCGTCTTTTATTAAGTAATCGTTTGGATTATGTTCTTGATAAAAGTAAATTATTCATCCCTTAGCTTTTTTACATTAACCTACTTATTTGAATATCTCTTAAGTTATTAACTCTCTGTGAAAAAGCCACTACATTACGACATTTTTCAGATTATAATAAATTAGTAAATTACCGTTAATAAACACACGTTTCGGCCGTTTCGAAAGTCAAAATAGGAAATAAGGACAAGTGTATCTTCTATTTAAGTTAATAATTACCAAATAGATATTTCTCAGTAGGTACCATTTTCGTTGTTCAAGAAAATGTGTGCAAACTGCAAACTTAATCTTGTTTATTTTAAATTTGGAAAAAAAGCAAAAATACCTACCAATAGTTTTTGATAATTAAGACAATAGTTAAGTGACACTAATTAAATCGTAAGCTAGTCATGTTATTTTCTTCCTCCGCCCACGCGAGAACGAGACCTGGAGACTCCGATGCCCAACTAACAAATGCACATATAATTCTGTAATAGGTAGCAACTTTCTGATGTAAACAAATAAACTGCGCTTGTTAAAACTGCTATCCCTGTTGATTCAAATAAAATAAAAAATATACAGGCGCTTGCTTGCAAATACCTAAGTAAAAAATTGGTTTTGACTATGATAAATAAATTTATAAATAAATGGGAAACGTAATGCAAAATAACATCTATAGAAGGATTGACAAGTTGATGCAGTGTAAATTAGATTTCACTGTTTGTGGTCCATCACTACATATTATAAAACAAAGTCGCTTGCCGCTGTCTGTCTGTACTTATGTATGCTTAGATCTTCAAAAGTACGCAACGGATTTTGATGCGGGTTTTTTTAATAGATAGAGTGATTCAAGAGGAAGGTTTATATGTATAATACATGCATACTATAGTAGAGAAACACTGATAATTTTAGAGGTTTCTAAAGTGATGTCGAAAATAAACACATTTTTTTGCGCTTACTTTGCAAACGCTGGCTGAACCTTAAGAGATATATCAAAATAATGTAGTGAAGAATTGTAGTTCTTCAAAAAACCTAAAGAAAAGTCCGCGATGGCATATATCTATCTATCTCTTAAGGTTGACTCACAGTTCACATTCTCTAAATAGTATAAATTAACCTGTCTGCCTGTTTCTCCGCTAACTCCTTCTAAAACACGCAACGGATTATGATACGGTTTTCACTGTCATTTAGAGAATTTATTCTAGATGGTTTATATGTACATTTCATTCAAATCAAGATTTAATATAATTGAGAAAACTCAATGTTTTCCTACCGAGTCATCAAAAATCGTTTTTCGGGCCCTTACATAGCTAATGCTGGCCTTAACCTAAAACCTTAGAGAAGGGTCAAAATAATGTACTGAAGAATTGTAGTTCTTTAAAAAACCTAGAGAAAAGTCCGCGATGGCATAATGTCTATCTCCTAAGATTGACTCACAGTAACCATTTTTATGTTTATGATTTTATTTTAAAATTAGGGTATTAGCGAATCTATTCTGTACGATTCAGTATTTAATAACCTTATCCAGATAAATACTTGGTTTCCTTGGGCATTTAATGTAGATTAATATTGTCCCGTACAATATATTATTTAAATTAATACTTTAGAAGATATGGTAGATTCAAAATTACGCGTAACATAGATTAGAAATCAAAACAAATATGACAGTTTCGTTGTCTATACGTATGAAAACCGGCTCTTTGCAGAGTTGTTGCTCAAAATAGGAAATGGACAAATGACCTAACATAATAGGAGCATTAATCTTCAAAATGAAAACCTTTGCGTTTTAGTAAAAGAATCTGTCGACAAAAATGTCTTAATTATATCGAAGATCAATGCACCGACACACACATATTACTACTCTGTAGACACTGTGCTCGACCTGGAAGAGGCTGTCCATTTCCCAACGGAATTTCTCAATTCCTTGCAACCTTCTGGATCGCCCCACATAAATTGGTTTTGAAAGAAGGGTGTCCTATTATTTTACTACGGAACCTTAATTCACCCAAATAACATCTTTAAAAACGTTCATAATAGAGTGCACAATACTGACGTCCAGATGTGTAGCTGGAAAAGTCTATTTAATTCCCCGGATTCCATAAATATTCCTTTCCAGTTAAACGACTGCAATGTCCCGTACAATTATCGTTTTTAATGACAAATTACAAGTCACAACAATACATTCAAAGTTGCGGGCTTAGACTTGATCGTTGAGAGTTTTCCCATTGACTTATGTAGCCCTTTCGCGCGTCACTTCCAGGCAAAGTTCGTTTAAATTGTGCAATGAAAAGTCCGCTGTAAACATTGATATAGAGAGATTCTATAATAACTGGCAGTCACGATTTCTAAAAAAGTCATTAAATAAAACCTCTATACATATGCACCTATCTATAATTTGAAAAGTATGTTATTCCAGATGAACTGGGATTATTTTCACTTATATTAACCGAAGCGAAGCGAGGGCGGGTCGCTAGTAATATAATAAAGCCTTTATTTCCGTAATATTTACACTTTTTTGTCTTAAAATGCTAAAAAACTTTTTTTGAGATAAAAATAACATTGTATAACAGTGAATTAAAGAGAAAAGAGATTTAGACACTTTAGACTACACTTTTGTTATAAAATATCTCTTAATTCGGTGTGCCTTTCGGCAAAGGCCTCCTCCAACTCTTTCCATTGTTTTCTGTCTGCCGCTACTCTCGTCCAAAGCGGTCCTAAGGTCATTCTTAGGTCATCCTCCCATCTTATTGCTTTGCGACCTCGGCTCCTTGTATTTCCCCTTGGGTACCATACTGTCACCAGTTTGCTCCACTTTTCCTTCTTGCCGCGGAGCATATGACCAGTCCACCGCCATTTAAGTTGGTCCATGCATGACAATATGTCTGTTAATTTAGTTTTGCGCCTGATATCTTTACTTGTAACTTTATCTAATAGTTTCAGACCTAGCATGCTTCTTTCCATGCTTCTCTGGCACCTTGCTAGTTTGTCCCTATGGCGTTTCGTCAATGCCCAGGTTTCACAGCCGTATGTAATGCAGGGTAGAATACAGGTATCAAACGTCTTTTTCTTTATCTTCATGCTGAGTTCCTTGCTTTTCATGATTTCTTTCAGTGCCCAATACTTTTTCCACCCAGTCGCAATTCTTTTGTCTACTTCTTTGGACATTTGGTCAGTTGGCGTTATTATCTGCCCTAGGTACACATATTCCTCTACATATTCAAGTTTCTGACCGTTTATGGTTATGTCTATAGGTATTGAGTTGGTCATCATTTTGGTTTTGCTTGTGTTGATTTCTAGCCCTACTTCTCTACTTCTGTCTACTAGGGTTTGTATCATGGGTTCCAGTATCAATGGATCCTCTTCCAATATGACTAGGTCGTCTGCAAATCTTAGGTGATTTAGTCTTTCTCCATTTATATTTAGCCCCAGATGTTGCCATTCCAATTTTCTGAAAATTTGTTCGAGTACTGCTGTAAACAGTTTTGGTGAGAGTGGGTCATCTTGCCTGACGCCCCTATCAATTGGAAAAGCATCTCCTGTAGATTCCAGCCTGATTCTAGCTTTGCTTCCACTGTAAGTATTTTTGATGATATTAATGTAAGTATTTTGGATCCCCTGTTCTTTTAGACTTTGCCATACGGATTCATGATTTAAGCAATCGAAAGCCTTGGAATAGTCTATAAAGGCTAGGTAAATGGTTTTATTGTATTCATTGTATTTTTGTATGAGCTGTTTGACTGCTGTTTGATGTATATGATCAATTGTACTAAAGTCTTTTCTGAACCCTGCCTGTTCCACGGGTTGATTTTCGTCTAATGTTAGTGTTATTCTATCCAGAATCACTTTAGCAAAAACCTTATATACATTTGAAATGAGAGAGATGGGTCTATAATTTCCTATATCGTCTTTTGGGCCTTTCTTGTGTAGGAGTATTATGTGTGATTCTGCCCACTGGCTTGGGATGCTGCCGGTATATAGAGTCTCATTAAAGACCTTTGTTAGTATAGGGCTTAGATCTTCAATAGTCCCTCTCATGAGTTCATTTGTGATTTTGTCTGGACCAGGGGCTTTTTCCATCTTTTGACTTTTTATAGATTTTTCTACTTCTGATGATATAATTTCTGGTATAAATTCTGTGTCTTCTGTCTTTTGGTTTGGTATATTATGATTTTCTCTAATGGGCAATTGTATTTTAGACTGATTTGAACTGTGTTTTTTGTATAGCAAGCGATAGTAGTTTGTTGCTATATTTTGGATTTTGCTGCGGGAAGTGGTTGACCGATTTCTGTCTGTTAACTTTGGTATCCATTCTTTTCCCTGTTCTCGAAGTTCCTTGAGCGCTTTTCTCGTGCCTCCCGTTCTGCTAATGTGAATCTCTAGGGTTTTCATTCTTCTGTTTTTCCTATCCTTCCTCATACTTTCGCGAATCTGTTTGTTGAGGTTATTGATTTCTTTTTGGTTTTCTTTCTTTTCCCTTTTCATTATAAGGTTTCTTCTGTCTTCAATTAGTTTTAGAGTTTTTTCACTATGATGAGATTTTTTGCTCTTGTTTATTTGTATTTTTGCCTGTCCCTTGAGTTTGTTTTCTATTATTTTGTATTTTTCGCTTAGGTCCATGTCTGAGTTAATTACTTCCATTATGTCTTCTGTGGTGTTGTTTGGGTTCTTCTTGAATGCTTCTTGGAAGCTTGTTGTGGTTGTTTTTGCTGTTGTATATGTTTTTGTTGCTGTATTTTGTGTTGTAGCTGTATTTGCTGTTGTTGTTGTTGTTGTTGTTGTTGTTGTATTTGATGTTGTTGTTGTTGGTCCGGTTTTTGGTGTAGATGTTTTTCAGTTTTCTTGTCGCTTGTGTCTTGTTTTTGTTTTTCATTTTTGTGGTGGTGCATTCGTTGCTATGAGCTAGTACTTGGTCTAGAATTCGTGCGGAAAAGTGCATTTGTTTTCGTCATTTTGTTTGGCTGGATGACAGGTGTTTCCGCATTGCTAGGTGAGGATTTGGGCGAGTTAGTGGGTAGTCGTTTTCTTTTTTCATTTCCTGGGTCCTTCACTATGAGTTTATCATACCTTATGTAGGCTATTTTCCCTTTGCTGATTTCCTCACTCATTTCTGTTTTTAATTCTCGCCTCTTCAGTAAGACTTCTTTTGGGAAATCGTCTGTTGCATATATTTTTACAGGGAATTTTTTGTTGTTTCTTAACACCTCCACTTTGCGCCAGGTAAGAGTTACAGATTCAGACTTTTTCTCTCCTAGTCTTTGAACATGGCTTACTTCCCATTTGTCCCATTTATCACTATTTGTAGAGCTGCTTAGTGTGTTTAGAGTATCGAGGACTAGGTCCAGGAACTCGCCGGCGTGTTTTTCACTTTCTGGTAACCCATGTAGGAGAAAATTTTTTCTTCTTGTTGCCTTTTCCAAGTTCGTTATTTTGATTTTTAGAACACTAACTTCCTTTTTAAGCTCTTGGTTTTCTTTAATTATAGGTTCAAGTTTTTTATCCATAGTATTCGATAGGGATATGTTTTGCCTTTGCATCTCTTCTTTGATTTCTTTAAGTAGGATTTGCATTTGTTCATTCATCTCGCTTTCTATTTGTGTTGAAAGTGTCCACAGATTATAAGGTTATGTCTAAAAATGTGACACTCTGAATTCACTCTTTTTTATTTATTTGTAGTTTTTTTTTCTGCCGGCAACACTCACAGTTTATGTCACTATGTATTGAAGAAACGGATAGTTACTCCTAGACGTTGATTTCTGAACGTGCCCGGAAGTAGTGTTAGGTTGGTAGTGATGACAGTTGCAATTATCCCTATAATGGCTGTCAAAGTCAAGTTAAGTCGAACCACTAAAATCCGCTAGGGTTTTTTCGTTGTTGTTGCGTTGTTTATAGCTAAATACACGAGATAATACGACACTTCGCACTTTTACAGTTTATGTTCTTGATTTGTGATGTTTTATCCCGGTGTTAGCACTTTTATCGACTTTTTTTGTTAATTATTCGCGGAGCACTTGAAAACACGTACTTTTTCGTTAGACACCGGAACCGGAAACCACCAAATTAGATATTACTATGGACCACAACAGTTTGTGGTCCATAGTAATATCTAATTCACGTGGTCAAATTGACAAACGTACGAACTGTTATGTTTAACTGCGGTACACAGTTATCAATGGTACTACAATACTATAAATTATCGTGAAAAAATAATGCTCGGGTGTTGCGTATCGCTCCACGCGGCGCCTGTTGATTGGGACACTCTCTTCGAATATGCCTGCCATCGAAATTTGATTAAAGGTTTATTTATTAACAAACTTCAAAAAATGTTCGTCGACATATTTCATATATTAGTTCCCCGATTACTCAAATTTTCGATTTCTCAGAGTTTTGTTTGTAATGGTATACTTTCATGTTGGTCCGTTTCATCACGTCAGGATCTGATGATGGGGTCTTGGAGAAATCGAGGCAACTACTCAAATATTATAGATACATATGTATTTTTCATAGTTACTCGTGCATTTGCTCTTGTAAAGCACTATTAAGATGAAGTGGAACTGGTAATGATGACTACAGACGGCCACCGGAAATCCTGAACAACACCTCTATTTCAAGGGTGACCTAGGGTGACGATAAGATATCTCGGTTAGGATACTTGAGCGACTATTTATGACGAAGCACATTTAAATGGGTTAAATATGTATATGACTACTACTTTCCCGCGGCGTTGCTTGAAGCGAACTTGAAATGTTCTATACCTATTTTCTTATTAACAAGTGGGACTACATAACAGCATAATTCTGATTACTTACTAAAAAAGTATTTATTGGAATAAATGTTTTAAAAACAAAAAAAACAACGTCTCAAACGTTTTTCATAGTGGTTTTTTGTTTTTTAAGACAACTAATTTTTATTTGTGTTTAGTATTATGTGGATGTTCTATAATTAATTCTGTGAAACTGTTAAACAACACAATTCCTCGACTGTACCTACTAAAGTTATTTTTATCAACTCGAGCCTAAGTAAATAGATACAAATCGAATGTTATGTGCTGAATCTTTTATTATGATTGGTATTATGGCTTATGCTATTGCACGTATTATGGCTTATGCTATTGCACGAATTACTGACGAAAAACATCGCAAAAAGATTAGCGAAAATATTTTTACATAAATTATTTTCAGAATTTTACCGTTTCTCAATGAGGATCAACGGTTCGGTGGGCGGTTTCTTGTTTGCATTTCAATACACTTCAAACCCTTTGTTTTCGTTGTACGCCGTTAGGAGGACTAAATGGAATTATTTTATGAGGCAAATTTAAAAAAAACGGTCTAGTGCGAGTCCTACTCGCGCACCGAAGTTTCCTTCCTGGCCGACTTTTTGTTATTTTTTATTATTTGTTAAGAAATAATAAAAAGATATTCGTGGTTATAACACCTACTCGTATTACGTAACAAAAACAACAGGCTATCTAATGCGATGCATTACGGACAGTAGCGTAGGTTTAGTAATTAGGGTACCCATAATTTGCCAAATGTGATTGGCACTTTTTGCGTATGGACCCCTAAGAACCAGCTAAGTGATTATCGATCACGGAGTAATGAAGGCCCTGCCCCCCTTACGACATGTAGAACGTAAAATAGTGTATTTGTACTTACCAAAGATACTTTGACTCCAGGTTCTTAATTGACGAACCTGACAGTGGCAGGTGACTAGAGACAATTCGGTGTACAACATCTCTTAGCCTTGCCCAGTGTTAAGGTAACAAGTCGAATTTGCAAAGTATGTCGAATAGATAAAACATGATATCATGATATCACTGTCTGCAGTTAGTTAAACAGGGCTAAACTTAGAGAAATTTAAAGTTATAAGTCAACGATCCCCGGTACTCAAAACCTCGGAAACTTGTTAAGTAATTATACTTAACTCGTACAAAATAGGATTCCTTAAAAGCAAAGCAATTAGCAAAACAAGCAAGCAAATAATCAAAATAATTTGCAAAGTGCTATTTTTTCTTACTCTTATCTAATTCTCTAAACTTTCGGTTCGAAACTTAGATGTCTTAGACTTAGACTTCAATTTACCGTGCCATTAGTCGTATCACGTCGGGAAATGTAGGTATATACGGCTAATTTACGTATTACGTTTAACAGCAAAACAACCTATTTCCTTGACTATACTATGAAAAATGTTTTACCGTAAGCTTGCAGCACGATTTTAGAAAATGGGATGTGTGGTAGGTATAAACATCGAACTTCAGAAGGAAGAAGTTCTTCTGTATTATTGATTTCCAATCTCATTGGTGGCCGTCGTCATCGTTGTTTTGTGCTCCGGGGAGCCCGCAGTAAACTAGCGATCTAAGTTCATGAATTTTTGAAAAGCTGCCGCTGATGGAATTTGCTGCAACCTTTTCACGGGGATGGACATCTCCAACATTTGTTACGTTGTTCTATTATTTTAGGTTTTTACTTTTATAAATTCCTTCTGTTTTGTAGCTTGCATCATTTATCAAATGGGTTTTACAAATAACAACATGGAGAAAAATTGCAGCACGAGTAGGTAGATGTACGGGAATTAAAGCAGTTATATGAATGATTCCCAATTTAGTGTAAACTAGTGTAGAGGATACGGAAAAAACAAAAATCCTTGGTTTAAACGCTTTGTTCAAAAACTTGTTCCTAATAGCGATAGGCAATGTTTCGTTTTTCTATTAAACACGAGTGACAGATATACTGTCAGTTGCGAATGCAAGTGTGATAGCGATAGCCAGCCGAACGCTATTAAGAAGCTGGGAGGGCTGTACTTATACTAACGTGTGTGGTTATTTGCGTTCTCCACATTCACGTCAATACCTATGCTACAGAGTGGAGTGACATTTTTAGGACAAAGTTATAGGGTTGAAATTCTACACGGAAAAAATCTTATTGTTTTGGTCGTGTTTCCGTATTGTCTTATTTACTTGACAGTTGTGACGGCCGAGCAAAAAACAATACCAAAACACGTCAAAGGCAATATGGTCTTACCCAGTTGGAAAGAGGCACTGTTGTTGTGTTGCCAGGTCAAGAAAGGTAAGGTAATATTTAGAGAAAAAATATTGCTATTGGATATAAAGGGCAAGCAATCTAAATAGGTCACTACGGGACATTCGGAGACTATAGAGTTAGGGTTTTTAGTTCTTAAGAACCAAGGCCTCGATTTTGGAAGAGGGAAAACTGCCAGTATAGAGTAAAGAAATATAATTTAGTTATGTACTTATCGGGAATGAAACCCAGCGACTTCACTCTTTTTTGCGAAATGTTGGCTGTTGGTTTATTTTGGGCACAGAGGTCCAATGCAAATGCGTTCTTTATCAATTATCACTAATGTACACTATCAAACACATTAATAAAACGATGTGTGGTTCTTTTGGGAAAAACTAGGTACTCGTTTCGATTCCCGGTTAGTAGGTCGTACCCACCTAAGTATTATTTTAAACCTTTAATTATATTTATCCCTTTTATAAAATCAAACCCTTGGCATACGGAATTAAATGATACGGACGAATGACTATAATTAGGAAAAATTTGTATTTTAAACAACAGTCACTATTATGATATCACGCCCAATTATAAATTAAAACTAAAATCAGTTGATATTGACTTAGTAATGTATGAACAGTGTACTGCAAACTTTCTCAGTTTGTCGATATTACCAACATACAACAAAGTTGAAACTGTACCAACATCTCACTTTACTGATCGGGCAGCATGATCGAATTAAGACGATCAACATTCCCGTGGTATGGCTCTACAATAAGTTTTGGAGAAACTGGCCAAGAGTCGGACACGCAAGCGCACGTGAAATGTTGCGCACCATTCTTATTCTATTCTTATTCTTATGGTACAATTAGTATGGGAGCCTCATTAAGCAGTTTAAGTACTTAGGTCATGTACTTACGGAAGACTCTCGGGATGACAGTGACATGGCACGCGAGAAGAGGGCCCTAGCGGTAAGGGGCAACATGATAGCCCGAAGGTTTGGTAGGTGTAGCAAACAAGTGAAACTAACTTTATTTAGTGCATACTGCCTATCATTCTACACCTGCCAACTCCGGGTCAGGCACACCAGGAAATCGTACGCCGCCATCAGAGTACAATATAATGATATATTCCGAACGCTAATGGGGCTGCCGAGATACTGCAGTGCCTCGACCATGTTTGCTGAAGCCGGGGTCCCAGACTTCTTCGCCGTAATGCGCGCACGCATCGCCTGTTTTTGGGACAGATTGAGCCGCTCTCGCAATTCAATCCTGCACAGTGTGTACCGCGACTTGGGTAGCCCTATGTTTAAATATTGGCTGGCTGCTCACCAGAATGGCAATATAAAATAAGATTAAGATTTTTACAATCCGCATTAGTTAGTAAGACTAGGAGTTTATTGCTTCTGAATGTATTTTAATTGACGTTGTACATTTTGTGCCTCATCTTTGTATTTTTTATATTATGGGTTTTTTGCCTGCAAATAAAGCTTATTATATTATTATTATATTAATTTATAATTTAATTACTTATTTTAATAGCGGCAACAGAAATACACATTGTGAAAATTTCAACAGTCTACTGGTCTACCGTTCTCTCATGGTTTATAAGATAAAGCCCGCTGTTAGACTGACGGACGGACGTACAACGCAGGCTTAGTAATGTTACTCTTAAACCCCTTTGGTTAAGGAACCCGAAAAAGTTTCTCATCTGACTATTAACATTGAGCTATTACCTCTATATTTAGCTATTAAAAAGCTATTATCCTTAATGAATAGTTTTAGGAAACAAATTTAATATCGTTATCGTCGAAGAATAGTTTATGAAATAGCTACGATCTAAATCTTGTTTCTTTTGAGAATGGATCCAAAAGTCTGCGTTCTTCGCGCCGTCCTCCTTTATATGTTGAGTGGGTAAAAGCGTCATTACGCGTGAGAGAGTCCCCGCCGAGCCTCGCGCGTGCAGGTACGAGTTGCCCGCTAATTTACTACGAACATTATCTTAACGATTGTTCTTACCGAACTTTTTAAACCACGACTGTTTATTTCCTGCATTAAAGACCATCCTTATCCTATTAAAATAAAAATAAAAATAAAACAGTACGAGTATACGGCAACAAATTTTAAAGTCGGTGCCGCGAGCTCGGCACTGCCTCTTCCCGACGCGCAACTTTCCTAATATATTAAAAATTTCCCGTACAAACATGCTGCATTAAAGTCGAAAGCATCTAGAAAGTTGTTGAAATACTTACCTATAACTATAGGGAGTACATTGACCTATTTGCGATTGGTACCGTGCTTAAGATTCTGGTCCTCAATTCCATATTGTTTTAGCCGCTCATTCCCAAAAATACCCGAATTGTAAAATTCCAAATTACTTTCTTTAGGTACAGTCGACGTCATAAATATTTTTACACTTTAATACCTTGTCTATTTAACGTCATGTTTAAACTGCCACATGAAATTGTCATCGCGGATAAAGTGACAGGGTACTAAAGTGTAACCCTATCTTTGACGTCGACTGTACCATAACCTCTAAAATCCAGATTCGAAATACCTATTGGGTAGGTTAAGATCATAAACAATACCTTTATTAGAATTTAAAGTTGAGGGATTCCAGTATATGGAAAATCTGGTATTGATAAATGGGTATCATTTAATCGATCAGCAAAATATATTTATTTTGATGAACAGAAATATGCATTTGGACAGCCAAAATAGCTAGTTGGTAAGCAACTTATGATTAGCAAACATTTATAAATCTGTCTGCAATTATAATGATATACTGAACTGCTCCAAATTATGTTGGCCAGCAAATTAAATATTTGAGCTGCATCGAGCGACCCGCAGTTAATCAAAATTTGGTAAGCAATCAGTAGGTAAGCAAAATATTTCATTTTGCCCATCAAAAAAAGGAGGCAAATTTACTGACGTGCCGGCAGCGCACATATGCCAAGCCCGCCATCAAATTTTCAAATTTAACAGAGTCAACGGGTTCCTATTTCTGAGTCGTTCTGGCCTTCCGGGCCTGATATCAAAACGGACCTAATTTAACCTAACTCATATTTATTATAAAAAAATCGGTTAATATAGGGTGTGATTGTGATTTCTAAATTTGTGTGACAAAACTTAACTTGTAATTACTACTAGCCTCAAAAATACCAACGCTTGGGTGCTCGCGTCACGTGGTCTGATATCGCTCCACCCACAATAACGAACACTGCTGATTTTTCAAACCAAACGCAATCCACTTATTTATATAGATAACCATTATTTTAATATGCACACCTGTCAATTAAACTGCTTACAGACATGTTTTCTCTGCTGACCAATTGTAAAATCTTGCTGCCCAAGTAGGTAATTATTTTGCAGCTCGACTATTTATTAGGCAGACAAATGATAAATAAAGCAGATTGATATTAGTTAAAATGTTAACCGTTTGTAAATTGTTTGCTGAACAAGAGTTGTAGCCCGATTTTTATTTATTGCCAGCCGAATCTTTGTATGCTGCCCAAATGAGTTGTTTTTTTTTGCGAATCAATTTTAATAACGGCTGACCATTTAATTACTTCCCTTAATAAATTCTGTCTTTCGGGAATTAGAGTTCGTCCGTTTATAGTGTGATTGCGATTTTGAAGCATGAAGGGCTAAATTATAATGTGGAATATTGATAGACTGGAGCGTGTCCAGCGAAATTTCACTCGATTTTTGGCATTTAATGACACTCAATGTCCGTACAGAGCTAGCTATGAAATGAGATTTTATCATTGTAGACTTCCATCTTTGCAGAAGCGTAGAAAAATAACAGACTTGATGGCAATTATACAAGTTGATTCATGGTTTGCTTAATTCCCCTGATACCCTTACTAAAATACACATCAGAGTGCCACGTAATATGCCCAGATACCCTATATCTAATATATTTTCAATAGCTTATAGAACCAATCTTGGCAAGTTCTCTCCACTGAATCGGTTCATGAGGACCTACAACGAGTTACCAACAAGTGCGAATGATGTAGACATCTTCGGCGACTCGCTGCAGGTCTTTAGGAATAAGTTGAGAGCTATCGAATAATTTTTGTTACTTATCTATCTTAATTGTAACTTTATTGTATATTCTAGAGTTGTGCGTGCTACAGGTTATCTTCAAAATTATTTTAAAAGCGATAGCTAAATTGTAAGAGTGCTGTACTTATACACTTGCCCCGGTATTGCACACAGGCTTGTAATATTATATTAATGTTTTTTTATATCTTAATTGTGTAAATACTATTAGTCTATCTTTTTAATAAATAAATAAAATAAATAAATAAAATTCACAGGGCTTCGTACATCGTAATGTTTTTAACGCGGTGGCCATTACTGTCAAGTAAATAAGGGCTATCGCAACGTTGGCAATACGATAACATCTCAAGGGCAATCTAGTTTTATCCAGTACAACAGAGGCCCTGCGCTGGGCAACACATTGACTAGTTCAGCCATATTCAGCCTTATTGTTAGATGGGCCACAAATACGTTATAGCTATGGATCCTCGGGCCAAAAAACAAAATACAATATGCGCAAATTTGAAAAGTTGACAATTTATGTAGCAGTACCAGGATCTCCAGGCCGGCCACTCGTAAAAGCTCAGTGGGCCGCAGGTTGAGTATAGCTGGTCTAGACTAGTAGAGTCATCACTTAATTATTTGTTTATCAAGTAGATAACTAAGGCATGGGTTCAATAGTACTTTGATAGCAACAAATAACAAATTAAGAGTGAGCCGATGGCAAAGTGGTAGCACAACCTACACATTATGTCTACTGTGTCTAAGGACGTGGCGTGGGTTCCAATCGTGTCATGAAAACGTTGTGTGATTAACGCTTGAGTTTCAGTATTTATATGCCCAGGCGTGAAAACTTGGTAAATTATGTATACCTAGTATTCATGTATGAATTTTGATCATTAATAAGTCTAAGGGCCTGTATCACATTCGACGAGTAAATTTATCTGCCATTTAAATTTGGCTCTCTCCTTGTCTGTTTTCAAGTGTAAGAAAGAGAAAGGGCTGAATTTATCCGTCAAATATGCTTTACTTGTCGATTGTGAAACAGGCGGTAATAATAATAGCATATTTTGACTCATTAGAGTTGTACTTGTTTACTTGGGCATCAACTTTATACGATTTTTGCGACCCTCCAACTGCACTGTGGAGTCCCCTGCTAAGCTCGCTTTAATCGTCTGTAAATAGGACGGAAGAAGCAGCCTCGCCGATATTTATAGTTGGTTAAAGTGATACCAATATCTGAGATTGAAACATTTTTATCTTCCTATCTAAGATCCGATTCAATTTCCTGAGGAGACGAGACAAATATTTATCAATAAAATGTAGAAAAATACACACAGCGTGTAAACATACGGACATATAATGTACAACAATAAATACACATCCTAATTAACATAAAAACATTGTGTATCGTTAACATAAGTTGTACTCCTTTTTTCATACTAAGTAATTTGCCACGCAATGTATCAAAAATTGCTCAATTTACTTGCAATTAAATAAGGCTTAATTTTTGTTTCAACTAACATATGTTCAAAGGGCGTCGGGTTTGGGACAAATCGGTTGGACTCGTAGAGCGATTAAGAGAGAGCCACACCTGAAGTTCTTTACTATCTTTATTTAAGAGTGTCGTGTAGTTAGAATTAAAATCAATGCAAAAATCGTTAATTTATTCAATACTAGGTAAAGAAAAAAAACTTAACTCATGCACAAACGAGCATAGGCTAAGAATCCTTGCCCAGGATAGATTCCTTCTTACTCCAAAAGGTTTAAGAGCACTGTGTTCGATCCTTAAATTGTCCACGATATTCCAACCCTAGCGGTGCATGGTGTAAAGTATGGGCAACCTTTATTGTCAAATCACAAGTTTAGTGTACTCATTCTTTATCTTATGTAGAAATCATAACACCGGTTTTCTTATTATGCAGATCTAAAATATAACAAGGAACAACAATGTAATGATTCTCAAGAGGCAACAAAACGGTAGGAATTATTAAATTATAATTTTTAAGGTATCTGTGAAACCTAGTCACCGAGATAAAAGAAAAGTGATTGCGGAACAAAGAGCAGGTCTACTAACATTGTGGAGTTTTCAAATTTTTGTGGAACTTCCCATTTAATACTATTTAATAGTTTTTGTTTTGTTATTTCTGTAAGATGCAAAACTTGAAACAAAGGATCTTAAGCCAGATTCCATTCCAGCAGCACTATGTCAAATTTTGTTACAGTATCTTGCTTTACTAGTCTCTATTTCTCGTATCGAGTTGCTTCTCCTGTTATGCAAACAGTTTTTCTAATAAAGTAGTACATGTACATGTATACAACTCCTTGCTTTACAGGCTCTACGGCTATGATCATCAGGGGCCCGTTTCTCAAAAAGTATTACAGTAGCGGCAACGAGTGATGGCACTTTTGAAGTTTACTCGCTCATGAAGTATCCCTTAATATTGACAGCAAGTATAAAGGAACAGATGTCAAACTTCATTGTTGCAGGTATCGGAATAATGATGTACTGCTGGCGCTGTAATTTACCGAAACGTATTTCGTAACTAGCTTCATCTTGAGGTTGTTTTTATTTGCTCGCACTCTAGCATTCATCGTTTTAATCATAACTAACAAAAAACATCTCAAAAAAACACTTCGCGTGATGATAACATAGGACCGCTGACTGGTACAACAACGTATGACAATGAAGCCACTGCAATGCACTTTCACGTCACCGCCGCTGGCAAACTCGCGTCCTAGCTCTGAGTCAACGTGATTTAATGATTATTTATTCACTCATTTATCAATAATTTCACATTTTGTATATTTTGACACAATATTTCAAATTTCTGACAATGTCGTCTTCTTCTAGCCACACAGAAGCGTGGCTAGAAGAAGACGACATTTTTATGCGTTATTTCTTTAATAAACTTTTTAAAAATATACTTGTCGCACTTGACTGATTTTTTTACGATGATAAAATGGAGTGTTGTCACAACACTATTTGACAGCTATCAAAAGTGCCATCACTCGTTGCCGCTACTGTAGTCTAGTAATATTAGTGTTTTGTCTCGTAAATAAAAGTAAAAAATGAGACAAACACTACTATTATAAGACTAAAACTTTTTGAGAAGCGGGTCCCTGATATCACTACTGGCATGACTGTCATGTCAATTTCAGTTCATTGTTGATAAATAACGTAATAACACATTAAACCACTAAATTAATACGAAATGCGTACGTTTGTGCTTTTTAACCGACTTCAAAAAAGGAGGAGGTTATACGTTCCACTGTATGTATTTTTTTTTATGTATGTTCACCGATTACTCCGTCAATTGTCGACCGATTTCAGAATTTTTTTTTGGTTTGATAGAGTATACTTTTGAGGTGGTCCCATTGTCAACAAATCTGAATCTGATGAGAGGATCCGTGAGGAATTGAGGGAACGGGAAAGGGGGATTTTAGTATTTATAGTAACAAGTCCAGCATTTGCATTCAGAAAGTATCATTTGGTGAAGTGGAACTGATGATGAAGACCACAGATGGCCACCGGAACTCCTTAACGGTACCGATTTCAAGGGTGGCGATAAGATATCTCGATTAAGATAGTTGAGCGACTACTTGTTAACCGACTTCAAAAAAGGAGGTTATTGAAATATGACTATGACTTTCCCGCGGCGTTGCTTGCGGCGCGCTTGAAATAACTTAAAAGTTTCATATCAACTAAGAAGTGGGACTACGTAACAGCGTATTATGATCACTAAAAAGAATAAAATAAAATAAATGTTTTAAAAAACAAAAAACGCCTTCAAAAATGCAAAAAAATAACTTCTTTAAAATTGTAGGCACCTAATAGTTAAGTCCAACTGATGTCGGCTTTTTGTTGAAAATATTGTGGTCGCCGACTTCAGTTGGACTTAACTATTAGGTGCCTACAATTTTAAAGAAGTTATTTTTTTGCATTTTTGATGGCAGTTTTTTTGTTTTTTATCAGTAAATCTTTGTTAAACCAGTGCCATAAAAATGTGTCAATATTATGTGATGTACCGAGTAGACGAGGAACTGGACGGACAGGAAGATAAGTAAGTAAATGCATGCGTGCATGAATATGATAAGTGATCACTGAGGCTCATTATGCGTCGTTACATGTTTAAATCAACTCGAACCGACTAACACTAAATAAAACATGTTCATCTGCGTCCTTTTCTATCGCACTGGATGCTTCGCTGGGATCTCTCTGTCGCACGTATTCATTCGCAGCAATATTTCGTTTTTTTAAACTCGACAACCGGAATTGAGACTGGTTTTTCGCGGACAACCCTTTATCACCGTGTTCATACGTTTGCGCAAAGGGTGACCTTCAATCGCTGCAGCAACCACTTTTTCCAGTGTTTGGAAAATGCAGCAGTTTTTTCTTAGACAGAAATTGATTCTCTTTCTGATGAGCTTTGGTTTTTTGAGGAGGTCGATCATATTAGATACCTAAGTACGAGGCGTCTATATCATGCTGCTGCCACTGATAAGGCCAATGATAAATAATATATTATATTACGGCCAGTTTTTTGCATTGCAGCATCGCCATTTCGTGTTCCCCGATTAATGACGTGACTAATTATATATAACTCATCCGGTAGCCTTATTGAACTAGGTTTAGTGTCATGGTCTCCCTACTAATTAATACTGGTCTGAAATTTGTCATCCTAGCTATTCACCATATTATATTATTTAACATATTAAATTTGATACAAAATACTTTTTATCGAACAAACAGCCCGGTGGCGGTCGTCTCCTATTCGGATCTTCACTATTACTCACAGATTATAGTTCGAAACATATGTATCTTCTTCACACACAACACATCACTTCTTTATTTTACTGAAGTGAGCTCGTACTATAGGAGTATATCCACATCACGTATCATACATGAAGTATTAAGGCACGTCTTCGTTGATCAAAAACACCATTTTTACTTAAATAACCTGGTAGCTGTACATTAATGAGAAGTGCGATTCGGTGGAAGCTGGTCCGGATTCCTCGGCAGATAGCTCCGCGCGCTTTCGCACGATTTGTCGCTGATTGCGTTCCGAAGAAAAAAACAAGTCGTTCGAAGGCCCTTTTTTCCCTACTTGAATTCCAACGCTTTGTGTATTTTCTTATATCGTATTAAAAAAACTGCCCCTACGTGATTTCTACCTCTAATGTGCGGTAACCTGAAATACTTTTACTTTAAAAATATATAACACTCTGATCCGAATTGGCCGCAATGTACGATTAAAGCTTTTTTAATTTGTTTGGCGAACTCCGCACTTGGATTATATCAGTAAAATTATTTTTAAATTTTTTCATTTTGAAAATAAGTAGCATCTAAAATCATGCATTTTAAAAGGCTGTTTTATAAACATTTATTATGTTCGTAAAAGTGTTCAATCATCATCATAATCGTATCAGCGTCGGTCGAGCCGCGACCACTGCTCTGCTAGACGCAGGCTGAGGGATCGCCGCAGTGATCGATCTTGCCGCTGGCATCCATGCCTGTAAGCGTTTATAGCACTATAGGAAACCATTGGAAAACTAATTTAAAGAGTCTTAAGTCCCATCACGGTGGGTTTTGTAGTAAAACTAGGTACCTACCCTTAATTAAAAAAGGCAACGCCTGGGTTAATTAATTTCTATTAAGTATCTCTATTCCTTCGCTAGTTTTTAACCGACTACAAAAAAATGAGGTTTTTTATGTATGTTCACCGCTTTCTCCGTCAATTGCGGACCAATTTTAAGAATTATTTTTGGTTTAATAGAGTACTTCCGAGGTAGTCCCATTGTCACCAAATCTGAATCTGGAGAGGGGATCCATGAGTAATACAGGGGACTCCTGTAATATTATAGGGAAACATATAGCGACTTTAGTATTTTTAGTAACAAATCTAGCATTAGGTTTCAGAGAGTATCATTTGGCTAACTGGAACTGATGGTGAAGACAACAGATGGCCACCGGAAGTCATCAATGGTACCTACTTCAAGGGTATGGTTATAAGATATAGTTATGGTGGACTTTTAAAAGATAAACCAACACAATTTTTGCAACTTTCGGAGCGATTATTTCCGAAAATATTCACCTAATCAAAAACTGCTTAGGAACCTTAGCACCAATGTCACCATACGATCTTAACCAGTTAACAGACGATTAGAGCGTTAACAGCTGTCAAAATGTATGAACTAACAGTCGTTTAACATTGATTAAATTTAATATCGTATGGTGAAATTGGTACTTAAAGTATTTTTAATAGAACTGTCAAAATATGCGCCACAGGAGATTTACAAGTAGGTATGGAGTGCCCTCTAGAAATATTATACTACCAAATTTATTATTATTTAACTACCAAACTAAAGGTTTTTACAAGACAAATATACCCTATACTCCAAATTTCATCAATGTACCTCTTGTAAATAGTTTTCGAGTAAAATGCCTGTGATATAAGATACCATATCAAAAGCAGTATGGTATTACAGAGTAGAATAGAGGCAATAGAGCCCCAATAAAGGCGGCCGAGTACTATTAATACTGTGGTTTTACTGTACAAACCTATACGCAAATTTTATAAAATCTGGAATGGCGCCCCTCATAAAAGCAAGTCATGCTTTGAAGTAAATTTTCTTAAGGAGCGGCCTCACTGAGAGCATTCGCGTGTAATGAGCATTCGGCGCGAACATCGAGCGGTGTGTAAGCAGTGTAACGCTCGGCTCAACGTCCACACCACTCGAATATTCTCGCGAATGCTCTCAGTGGGGACGTTCCTTAAAAGATATTGAAATGTTCAATTAGACTGATGTAATATTTTACAGGAATTTATCATTAAAGCATAAAGTAAAAAAGCTACGACTCTACTACTTAATTTTAAGAACAAGCCAACGAAATTGAAAGGAAAAACCATCACGACTATGTAGACTTAATTGGTTCATGACTAGGTACTAGAATGTTTATATCCCTATAATCACCTATGCACAACACTAATTAAATGAAACCCGAGTTACTGGCTTTTGGAATTATAAGTTTAGTTTTTTAAAGCTAGCGCGGGCTTATTGAGCTAACAATAGAAATTAATATAAAGCATGTCTGATAATGAAGCTGGAAAGCCGGAAGCCATAAGAGGACGGCCTTTATTATAGTCGGCGAAGAAGCCGTCATAAAAATAGACCCGCCGTGCTCAAGTCATTTGATTGTTTTCAAAAGCAAAAGATGGGTTTGCCAAAAAGGTTGTCAGTTGTTTCGTTTAAAAAACTTATAACCGCAATATTTACGTTTGCAAATTAAAAAAAAAGTCATTTTCCAACGAGCCACGTCGAAAATCGTTAGGGCATCGGCACCAATAAAAATGCCCTCCCCACAATTTGCGGCAGCAAGGGTAGCCCGGTGCACATAGCTGAGCCACATCGCCTTGTAGACCACTTATAATAAATATGCAGTGTAGTTGGAACACAATTTAATTTGAAAAGCAACATCGAAATCAACAATAAATCTATTTTTGATATTAAATGAAACAAGTTCGCTTATATCTATCGAAGAACCAATCAGTACATATTTTTTTCATCTAAAACAATAGTTGTTTTACGCAAATACAAATGGTACGTTTTAAATGTTATCCCACGTACGTCAACTGCTCTAAATATATCAAAGCTGGACCGCTTTAGCCGTTTTAGATAAAACGAATTACGCCAAGTAAATTGGTAGACAAAGTTACTTACTATCATAAATGATTCATTTTTTATTTGGGTTCGGTAGTCAAGCTAGGAACCCTTATAGTTTCGCCTTGTCCGTCTGTCCGCAGCCTAGCTCAGAGACTCTTAGTACTAGAAAGCTGTAATTTGGCATGAATATACATATAAGTCACGCCAACAAAGTGGCAAAATTAAATCTTGAAAAAATTTTTTTTTTGTGTACCTCATTATCTTATCGTGGGGATGTATTTTGTTTTCTCGTCTACCCCATAGTGTGGGGTGTCGTTGGATAGGTCATTCAAAGATATTGCGGGTTTGTGCAAACAATTTTTCGATTAAGGTATCCGTCTATGAAATATTAAGCTTTAAAGCGCTATTTTTTGTTAGATTCAAGTGTCCCCCCCCACCCCTACAGCCAAAACTACAAATACCAAAAAACTGAAAAACATCTTAAATGAAAGCACATATAATGAATTTAGAAAACTATCATAACTAAGTAGACTTCATTGGTTCTTGATTTGCGGTGTTGGTAAACTGAACGCAACCTATGTCGATTTATGGGGATCACAGTTTTCCAACGGCAAAGTTAAGTTTGTCGCTAAGTCTAATTTGACTTAGGCCAGTCTAAAACAACACAAAAAAAGGCAATCATCGCAAACCCCCAGTAACTACAATTTTTTTTATATGTTGTTAGGTCCGTTGAGAGTATTTAACATCCAAGTTTGCATCCCTGAAAACCCTGTTCTACCCCCATGGTGCTCGAAAAACTGCGAATTTTTGGCACTTGTTTCAGTTTTTTCGAAAAAACTTCTCTTAGGAAGCATTTACCAACACATTTTCACTTTTTGAAGAAAATTGCCCATCTTTGACTTGCTGTTTGTCCGCAACCAATAATTATAATGTGCTCATATTACGCTCAAATTGTAGAAAATTTAGTTATCTTTAGTAAAGTATTCGCAAAGATACTTGGAAAATGCTTCCTAAGAGAAGTATTTTCGAAAACACTGAAACAAGTGCCAAAAATTCGCAGTTTAGTTTCGAGCACCCTGTTTTCAGGTTTGCAAACTTGAGTGTTAACTACTCTCAAGGGACCTAACAACATATAAAAAAAACGTAGTTACATGCGGGTTTGCGATTTAAGATATCGTTATAGACTGGTCTACCTATAAAACGTATTATGACATAATGGTAGACTTAACTTTCATCGGAAATTCGTGTACCGAGGAGCACCAGGCAAGCAATTTGGGGTAAATGCGATGAAAGTTGTCACATTACCACCCCAAATTACCCGGGATGGTCAAAAATGCCTTCCAGTAATATTTTAAGGGAAAATCTTTTTTGTAATTTACGTTTAACATATAAGTAACCCCATTTTAATATATGAGTAGTATTACTTTGCATTACAAGTTTATTGCTAATAGCTGTTCCCGTGCCCACTTCGTTGGGCAATAATCATTTTTTTTGGGTTAATATATAGCCTATGATACTCACAAATAACGTGGCTTTCTATTGGTAAAAGAATTTGCAAAATCGGTACCGTAGATCCCGAGATTACCCCTACAACGACACAAACTTTACCTCTTTATTATATTATTAGTATAGATATAGATAATGTAAATTATTAAAAAATACAAATTACCCGACTATAATCGGAATATCAACTGAAAAGCGAAAAACAACCTTTATAATCTATAGAAAATTGTAGGGGCAATGTACTTAGGTATACAAATTGAATATTGCAACAGGTGCATATTGCAGGCGGCGGCAAGCAATGAATTACAAAACATATTTCTTGAAAAAATTGCATTTACACTGTTAGCCTGCATTACCTTTTCTAATATTCAATGTATGTAAGTACATTGCTCTTAAAATTTCTATGGATTATAGAGCTCGTTTTTCGCTTTTCAGTCAATATTCATATAGCAGGCAACCCGCCTGCTTACTTAAAATGTATTTTTAGTTTATTCCCACGGACCGTCCTTGCACAGTTTGCATAGGTACATCAGTTTCCCGCAACCTTAGCCACGTCGTTGCCAACTCCACTCTCGAACTCTTCTACGACATCAGACATGTATTCTACGAGCGAAGTGGACTAAAGAAAATCAAATGATTCGATCGACACTTGGCGTGTGCTGCTGTGCTACCTCCAGCGGTGCAGAGATGACTACAGGTACAATTACTAATTCTGTAATACATTTGTTAGTGCCTTATTCCGACATTTACTGTAACATTTTATTACGTAACTACGTTAAGAGGACTGCGATGCAAAAAAAATCCATACAAAATGCGAAAACGATTTTCTCCCCTTAAACCTAGTCCGATTTTTAAGAGTTTGGAATATGTTGTAGATATCATGAAAAAGTATGTCTTGTCCTTTACACGAAAATATTTCTTAGAATGATACAAATTGAAAAAAACAAAAAACAGAAACGTACAGACCTAGTTCTTTATAATAACTACTACATATTCAAAAATCATGCAAATCGGACTTGATTTAGGGGGTGAGAAACGTTTTCGCCCGGACCTAAATTTGTATGGATTTTTATTGACAGCCACGCGATTTTAGCGGCGCTTCACAATCCTCTTAAGAAATACCGATTATTAATAAAACTTAGTTACGTGTTTTTTCTTGTGGTGTCTGTATCACGTACTTAAAGTTTAAAAGAGAAATTAATCACATTGATCATTAGTGCGTAAACTACTGTAAACGAAATTACAGGACCTTTTATCTCAACTCAAGATTAACTTAAAGGACGCGTTGAAAGATTACTCGTACATTAAAATATTGCATTTGTGGTGGTAAGTAATACGAGTTATAAAAACTGATAATATAATACCCAATATATACGCTCACTTTGTATAAACATGTTTAGTATAAAGTTCACTGGATATAATGGACGAAAGATATAATTTCAAAATATCTATTTCCATAAAGTATAATGTTATTAATATATAATAACAATTACTATAAATATTAAAACGTATAACGTTCATGACACCTAAGATTTAAAACATATATAAATCAATGAATCTAACATCAAAAAACATAATGCACGTATAATATAAACGCCTATAAAACGATTTTACTACTTACTTTACTGGCAGCAGTTTTCTGGATTTTCTAGGCAGAAAAAAAAACCTCGAAGCAGAGCTCCCGCCTTGGCCTTCTAACCTAACCTAACCGAGTCGATTCTTCCCTGATTCGACTTGCTCATAGCATTTTCTGGGTAGTTAAAACAAATTACAAACAAGACCTGTCTGATACAGTCGAGTTCATAGATATATGTACACTTTATTACCTTGTCTATTGATTTAATGTAATGTTTAAACTGCCATAAGTATATGAATTGTCACAGGGATTAAAGTGACAAGGTACTAAAGTTTACACATATATGAACTCGACTCTACCCACTCCTTTCAGTACCTACCTATTGAGTATAGCATACGATATTACATCTTACAATCCTTATACTAAAAGATAGTATATATTATGATCGCTATATGTCATATATGTTATACGAACTGAAATTAGATAATGTGAGTGTTATAGAAAAAAACATTATATAAAATGAATATTATGTTAATTCACCGTTATTCCTTTTAAAAATATTGATTTTGTTAATTATAGCTAACGTTTATTATATCTTTTAAATGTTATTAACATGAAATTATAGATTTTGTAGTTATATCTCGTGAGACGCACCCCATTTGTGGAGCCGGGTGTCGACGCTGCTATAATCGTACGAATAGTTAACTGAGGGCTCAGACAAGATTCACTACGCTAACTAACGTTTTTATTCGATTCGTTTTTAAACCAATCGCGTCACTGGAAGATGACGTGATACGAAAAGTCACGTGGTCTACCAGTGACGCGATTGGTTTAGAAACGAATCGAATAGAAACGTTAGTTAGCGTAGTGCATCTTGTCTGAGCCCTCTGGGCCCTGCTTTATCTCGCGCCGATTGCACTATTTACAATGCGAGGGGGACTTTCTTAATTTCCGTCGCAGATCGCACAGAACATATTAATTACAGTGTAAATAAATAAGTAAACGAATTAAACGCTTGCTGAATATTTAAGCATTGTTGCATTAAACGGGTTTCGTGCTCCCTTTTTTTCGTGTACATTATTTAACTTACCCCAATTAAGTACCAGGTTTTTTATGTAGTATTTGAAACGTTTTCTGTTTAATCTTTGCTAAGATTATGTTATGACCGATGGAGCAGTTTCGAGGACGAGACTCGGGGCAACCGAGATAAGGAGACCTGTTGCGTCAACATTGTCATTTTTGTTGTCATCTTTATTCCTCACCCCCGGGCATAGGGGACTTGTCTCCGGCGATTCGCCTTGTTAAATATAATCGCTTTGATATGATTTACTGTATTGTTCTTGTCTATGTTTCGCTCAAAGATTTTTACATGATTTTTTCTCCGATAAGCTCAGAAATGTTGCAAAAACCGCACAGGTAGATTTTTGTTTCATTCAGGCTAATGCAAAAGAAAACTGCAATTGCAGCGGCCGCAATTATTTTAGTAAATTACATTATTTCATAGTTAGTTTGCCTTATCAATCCTAGTTTGGAGTTTTGAACTATAAAAACTAACTCCGAATAGCCAAACACTCATACAATCAAAGTGATCCCAAGTTTATTTTACTTTTAAATGCCTTACTGCCGCAATCAGAGACGTCAATTAAAAATGCTTGATTTAAGTTGCTGCTGTCACTTTCTTTGCTATAGCAATAGAATAAGAAACACGTCACTAAACAAGCATTAAATTTAATTGACGTCTCTAAGTGCGGCAGTTAGACTAATTGTTGGTGAACTCGGCCCTAAAAAGATTAAGTTAAAAAGATTAAGTTACTTAAGACGTTTACACTGTATTTTAGTCTATCAAATCGTTTATACATTATTTTTATCATTCGCTCGTAAATAAAAGTATAATAACACGTCTTACTCAAACAGAAAGTACCAATTTTACCATACGGTATTAACCACTTAACAGACGATTAGAGCGTTAACAGCTGTCAAAATGTATGAACTAACAGGCGATTACCGTTGATTAAACGTAATATCGTATGGTGAAATTGGTACTAATGCATTGTGTGCGTAATGCATTGATTGTCATACTCAAGCACTGCGGATTCCGCACCAAAGTCTTATTTGTATTTAGCATTAGAAACAAATTAAAGTCCTGCTCTTGCTGGTGTCAGCACACTTCACCTGCGTCAGCTCTTGTGAGTAAACAGAAACGTAAATGCCATTGTTGTACTTTTTAGGGTCCGTACCCAGAGGTTGCTAATGGGACCCTATTACTAAGCCTCCGTTGTCTGTCTGTCCGTCCGTCCGTCCGTCCGTCCGTCTCTCTGTCTGTCACCGATGGCATGCATAATAGTAGTTTTTACGTGACGATTGAATGATGACAATTACGCAGAGTCACGTACAATACTTTATCTACACTCATATTGTAAATCCTCTATGTGTTCAGGAACGGTGGGTAATGATCTGCATGCATGTCAACCAGAAATACCACTAACGAGTATAATACAATAAAACACACATTTAAATAAAGACAAAAATACAATTTTTAATCATTAACTAATTTAATGTTTTATTTAATAAGGAGACAAGAATAGACGGTTTTGTTTTGTTTAAACTATTTTTTAAATTCATAAGCAGCCTTGAACCTCGAGTTTGGAATCACTCGAGTAAAACGCGAGATATGTCTAAAATTATATTATTATTATTTATTTATTTAATGGCAATATCGAGCAACCATTTCTGCCAATGTCAAGTTTGTATTTTACATTTACATATAAAAATAAATCATAAGGCAACGTTGTACGGTGATCCTCTACCTTCCGTGAAGCGTGGTAGGTAGAACTTTACGAAGACCAGATGGGATTTTCTTGGAGCAATCCTTCCAAAGGCGATACGTGTTCAAACTTGAATTCGTCATTTTACTGCACATTTGAATGTTAATTTACCGCATATTAATACATCATTACTATCCATTAAACAACAAAAAATGCAAAAAAATAAAAACAATTAAGAAATCGTCACCATCTTGTCAAAAACCCAAAGAGAATCCCCCTAAAATTATATGTTTTTGACATTTCATCTTGATTGATGTTTCATCTCGAGTGACATGAGAAATTGTAGCCGAATCAAATTGTGTCGCGAGTCGAATAAATTCGAAATTTGAAAGCCATAACATTATCGGCAGCGATAACGTTCAATTCAATAATTTTTTTTCGTTTGTAGCGCCTCGAAACTCTCGATGATTCCGCCAATGTCAGGGTTAAAAGAGACGCGGCTACCAATACGTATTTGACCGGTAGTTTCGATAGCAAGGTTGGCACTGATGAGAATCTAAAACAAAGGACAAAACATACATTTAATGTTAGACACCTACTTAGAGAAATAATTTATTAATTTTAATAAATTTATATTAATTCACATAAAAATATAAATGAGGAGGCCTTGGCGCCACTTCAGAGTAAAAGGGTCTTGACAGACAGACGGACAGCAAATTATAATTCTAGCGAATCCGTTTGTTTTAGTACAGATGTAGTGAATAATGTTTTGCCATCGTTTTTTGTCGGGTAAGTTCGTATTGATCTTGCTTTCTCAATTAGCTTACCGGTGGGTACTAAAATTGACTGAGACAGCAAGATAAAAACGAAATTATCTGACAAAAAACGATGTCAAAACATTATTTACTACATCTGTATTTGCTATGAAATTCTAATAACGTACGTAACGTACACGTACCTAGTGGCCAAGTTTCTAAACCAATTTGAAGTTGTAAAAATAGACAAAAAGGGATAAGACGAGTTTCGATCAATCTATGTGCTCTTACACTCATCAAATTAACTGTATAAAATAGTAAAAAAAACAGCACGTGCTAACCCCTCGCACGGTACATAGGTACGGTGTTTTAATAGTACAAATGTACTCGTATTAAAGCTTCACGCATGATAAATGTTGTTGACTCACACACCGCTGACCGATACTTTAATCCGCCGTATAATTCCATCTCGGGCGCAAATATATTGCTTCTGGGGTGGCAAAATCCGACAAGGGAATGTTCACCCTTGCTTGTTAAAAAAAAGTCGAAGTGAATAATTATTTCTTCTTGTTTTACATCATCGCCGTAATTTGACTTTGAACAAATCATCTTTGTCACTTTTGTGAGCACCAATACTTTTAGAAGGTTCTGCGGACT
Source organism: Acleris literana (assembly GCA_946894065.1). Classification (NCBI taxonomy): domain Eukaryota; kingdom Metazoa; phylum Arthropoda; class Insecta; order Lepidoptera; family Tortricidae; genus Acleris; species Acleris literana. The sequence continues at coordinate 74,664,527 of OX335668.1, read as the reverse complement.
CGTTGAGGGTTAAGAGTAGTTCTTTGTCCGCATCCCTTAGTCATCTGGAGCACTTTTCAACACAAGTAGCCTTGGTATTGTTGCGTAGTTGTTTTTCAATGCCTCGCATGATTTACTTATTGAGAACAGCACCTATTCGGGAATTTCCTGAGCAAATATAACATTTTGATAAAATTCTTAGGCGGGGTCTGGAGACAATTTTGAACGTTACTTTCAACGAGATCCAATGGGTCCAGGCCGCTCTTCCTATACGTTATGAAGGGTTGGGAGTGCTTCGTGTGCATGATATTGGTCTTATAGCTTTCTATCTTCCACTTAGGCTTGTTCGGAATATCATATAACAATGATCATATTTTTCGTGAAAGCTTCCTTCCTTCCTTTAGTAGAGTGGACGAATAGGTGTCCTTGTAATCTGCACCCTGATAACTTCGCACTTCAAAAGTCATGGGATGAGATGATTGATGATATGATATGATAGTTTGTTAGGTGCAGCGTCGGGATCTGAGATGGCCGTTGTGCAGCCTGAGTCGGGAGCTTGGTTGCACGTTTATCGTCGTCACACCTGGATACTTTGCTGGATAACGACTCGCTCAGAATAGAAACAGTGTTGAAGCTGGGTTGCCTGGTTTGTGAGCCTCACCAGTGTCTGTGGTACCATGGTAAAATCTAATAGTCATCACGGACGGAAGTTGCGTCCGTTGCGCGCGACGATTTTCTAGACACCATTCTATTAACGACAGAATTCGTCGGGCTTTGGTTGAGTGCCTTCTGTGTTGGAGCCACGGGGTCTTAATCGCTTGGATGGTAAGAGGCCAGACGGTTTAACACTGATTCCGTCCGTGGGCTAGGAGCCGTAGCCTTCTGTGGGATGCAACGTGCGTGCACGTCAGCTACATGAGACGGGGCGCGGGTACCGCCGCAGAAGGTGCTGTAAAGCTCAAACACTCCAAATACTCTAATCTCGAACCGTCGTATAAGTTTGCTCCAGTGGCGGTGGAGACCAATGGTCGCTGGTGTGTAGAGGCAAAGACTTTTGTTAAGGCTTTGGGACAGCGATTGAGGGATAGGGGCTGTGATCCTCGATCCGGTTCGTATTTGGTTCAACAAATTTCGTTGGGAATTCAGCATGGCAATGCTGCCATTCCAAATATATTATATAAATACATTATAACACTGTGATGGTACCATTTTGACAGGAAAAACAAAAAAGTACGTGAGTGTTATGTTATTATCATTTAAAACTGAAAAGTACGTAACAAACTAAATTATTAAAAAATTAAAAAAACCTTACTGCAATAAAAATATCAACTGAAAAGCCGAAAATCATGTTCTATAATTTCTATCCATCTAAAATTGTAAGAGCAATGTAAGTACATTAAGTGAGTAAGAGTAAGTATTTATACAAAAGGAAAAAAGGAAAAGTTATTTCAAGCGAGGACAAGCAATGAATTACAAAACATATTGCACTGTTAGCTTGCCCCGCCATGAACATGTTTTAGGGCTCCGTACAAAACATGAAAAAAAAAACGGATCACTCGTGCGTACGTCTGGCCGTCCGTCTGTCACAGCCAATTTGCTCCGAATCTACTGGACCAAATCAGGTGAAATTTGGTAGGATGGTGTAATCCTTTGACCCAAACACAGATGTGCAAAGTTTATTTTTTAAATAAGGTTTATTTTCGCAAAACATTACTGTGTCATATAATAATATCAAATTAAAGGGCTCGTTATGAGCATCACAAATATATATTTGTTATTATTGTAAAATAAATAGTTTTGATTTTATTCATGAAAGAAGACGAACCATTCCCCCCCCTCTGATCTCCGAAACTACTGAGCCTAAAATATATAAAAAATACAAAATATAGTTCATTGCTTGTAGATTATAGGAAAACCTATAAGAATTCTGTCAGAAAAAATACCTATGTACCAAACCCTCTCCACGCGAGTTCAACTCGCCCTTAGCTGGTTTTTTTTTAAATAATTTAGTTTTAACATAATATTTTAATCAAGGTGGGATTTACATTTATTTGTTTTTTTTTTTCACAAAGTAGATTTGTTATAATTTACCAGCGTGTATGTGTGTTTAGAGTTGCTCAATCATTATGCGGCGCACCCCCGGTGGCGAGAAGCAATATTTAATGTTTTTATTTAGTAATAAACGGGGGCGGCTGCAGCTGCGTCGCGTTTCGCGTTAGGTGCACTTTTATGACACTTTCACTATTTTGCGTTCAATACTTAAATTAACTTACAAAAAGTAGTGCACTTTACACATCCGATACGGTCTCTAACTACTTTTGCTGTGTCCAACAGGCTTCATAATAAAACATTTATTTATATAGGTACATATTTCCAACTTTCTAGATAGGTACATTATGATCGCAATAAAATATTGAGTAGGAGGTATTGATTTTTTTATCAAGTTGCTCGATAGAAACCCCTTATTAAGTATATTTCCTAGCTTAAAATTTAAAAAAAAACACTGAAATTCTTTGTGGATTCCGGTTTGAAATAAATAAATCTATACTTAATTTCAACTGTTCACACTTTCTAAGTACTCAATGGTTTCCTGGTATACTTAATTGGTACCAATACCAATCCAATAGGTAATATTCTAATTTCCGAGAAAAAACTGAGGCTAAAAATATTTCACACAGTCGAATTCCAGAGCAAAGGCTGACTACTCTGTAGTAAAATAATATGTTATAACATCTACGCTTGAGGTTTTCAAATAGTCATGTAATACGTATAACGTTAGGTACATACCTAGGGTGACGACACCAATGATGGACACTTTTAGCTGAAAGGCACCAGTAATGGACACTTAACTCTTAATTCAAATTGTATACGGACCAAAATCGATTGTTATATATTTGTTGCAAAACAAATGAATAACCCTTATCTTCTGTAAAATAAGAGTCAAGTGTTCATTATTGGTGCCTTGTCCATTACTGGTTCCATCACCCTATTATGTGATCATTATGCTTTAGCGAATGGCACTTAACGAGTTAGTAGAGCTCTGTAATGAATACTACAGAGCTCTACTAACTCGCGAAGAGTGCAATTAGCTATTATTGTTGAAGGCACACTGATCAGGTGACGCGCTTGTCAATAATATAAGTTCGCGGATGGATAATGCAAGCGGGACGCGCGGCGCGCGGGATACGCGGGCCGGTGCCTCTTTTCACTTAGTATTATTTGATGCGGTTATGTAGAGCTTGGTCGGACCCTCCGCGGAATGCCAAAGAGGGGAGCATAGCGTGCAGGGGATGAGGCTTAGTCTGCAACGCACCGTAGTTTTAGTTCAATTTTTTTATTCAAAAGTTTTAATTCAAATAATACGACTTACCATGTCAAAGAAATTTATTTTCAAGTATAGTTAGGTAGGTACCTACTTTGATTTTAATAGTTAAGAACTTATCAGATGTAAAATTACATTAAATATATTGATTGGGTTGTGTGAATTACGCGACTATCGGTTGCACAAGTTTAGGCAGTCAGTTTATAGATTACTTAAAGTGATTTTTGCTGTCCTAACCATGGTGTATCTACTGGTATATTGACCGTCGATTTGAGTGAACAAAAATAAAACAGAGGTTAACAGGCGAGCGACATAAACATAACGCATAGGGGGAAGCGGGGCAGTTTGATGCACGGGGCACAATAATACACCACGAGGGTTGCGTGGTCAAACCCGATAAGTCGGTATAACTTGTTGTGTCAAAAAGAACATTAATGAATACATCAAAACAATTCAAATTTGAATAAACGATTATTTCGATTTATCGGGTTTGTTGTTAGCACTATTTCGTTAAAAACAAATGGTAGTAATATCGAAATATCACTAAAACATGACTATACGTAAGCAGGCTTGACAGCTGTAAACGCATCGCTAGGTTGTTGTTCTTTAGCATTTCAAAAGTAAAAAAGTGTTTTTAGTGTAGCTTACTAAAAATATTCTCCTTATGTAATAGTTAATTGTTGCAGTGTTTATCTATTTATTGGCTATTTGAAATTCCCAATATTAAGTTATTTTATTTCGTTGTCAGGATTGCATGTTTAACTTTTCTAAAGTACACTGGTTTTATTAATATTCAAATATTTTTCGAATATGACCGTTGGGGCACTTCGATACACAAAGGTACGGAACACATTGGTGCTATCAATGTTTGAAGAAGTAATTTTTGACCGTGTTGTTTAAGTGTCTCAATGTGTTTTAGGGTTTGTTTTTTTAGCCTATTTTCTAATACATGTTAAAGGTCATTTAAATAAATACAAAAAAAGAATTGAAATCGGTCATATATGATATATTGAAAAAATAAGATATTTAAAATCTTTACGAGACACAATAGGTTGCCTATGCCCTCCTTAAACAACATTTAACAAACATTTTGTTGAATGTTGTCATTTTTAAAACTTTTTTACATAATTAAACATGTGTATCAAGGTGCCCCATGGGTGGGGCACAATTAATCAAATTCCATTTTTCGCTTTTTTTCTTTATTTTATTACAATTAATTTCTTAAGATTAATGTAAATGCCATATCAATCCCAATTAGTTTAACTATGATATAAGCAAAAATGGTATAATTTAAATCATTTTTACTGCCCAAAATATAAGGTTAAATTTTTCCGTACCAATCTGCCCCGCTTCCCCCTACTTATTGCAAGTATTGCAACTTCAAAGCGCCATATTTTGCTTATAAGTTTATGTTTTAGCACAAATAGCATAGTATATTATCGTGTTTCTCAGAATTTGATGCTCTTTATTACTGTTATTTTTTTTATTTTCTATACGGTTTATTTTAAATTTATATTCGATTTCCGAACGCGTATGTTGCGTTATAGACTATAGAGTATTATTATATATTACATTACCATTTTACAACCCAAAGTTTGTTATTTGTTAGGCCAATGATTTCATCGTATCTAACCAAACCATATTTCAGATTCTCGGCTAATGCGGCTATTTTATTGTATTTTACGATTTAAAATAAAGTAACTCAGGTTAGAAAACATGAAAAAAATATAAATATAAAATTAATTGTATTAATTTCAAGTAGGTAATAGGCTATTATCATAATCGTTCATTTCAAAAATATGTTTACTGAATATTGGAGGTTTTTTTACAAAGTAATTAAGACGTGTTTTATTTTTTATCCAATCAAAAATAATTAAGAAATAATAAAAATACTCAACACCATAATTTGACAATCACCACCCTCAATAAGTACTTAAATATTTCAGGACTAAGTTCATTGCCAACTAAATAGTAATTAAAAAATAGACATTAACATTTTTTTGGCTTAGTCAAGTTACTTGTATTTAGTAACAAATGGGTAACAAAACATAATATTTATCTTGGCAGTTAATGCTTACTGCTTCATATTTTAGTTACCTTTCTTCTTCAAAGAGATGACAATGATAAAATAATAGGTAAGCATATAAAAGACAAAGAAATATTCTTTATCGTATAACTGTGTACATACAAGTTTGACTACGGAACCCTAAAATGGCTTTTGGGTGGAGTGGAAATTTCACTATCATGTGAATTGTTTGGTTGCTGTAACACTTTGCAACACTACGTCACTTAATCCCTCTCCGTCTCTCATTGTTTACAATAAGCTTTTTTAAACAAATATTTTAAATGAGAGTTGAAGCAAACCTAGGTATTTAAATGTTTTTGATTAAATAATTTATTCATAACACAAGTAAACTGCATACAGGCATAATAATATTATTTCTATAATTAATTTACCTAAACTTATTTGTGACGTACGCAACGCAAGTTTATTTGAGCGCCACCTATACGCGTTATTTTACATTAAATCGTCCGTTTGTCGTTAAGACGTTGACTGCGGCAATGAAATTGGTGGACTTTACACGGGTGCGTTACGGGAAATATTTGGTCGTATAGAAGTTTACCGTGGTGCGTTACGGCCAGTATTTTTCCGCTTATAGTGTGTACTTTGAATGGCTACAGCCATCACCATCGCAAATCACTTATCAAAAATCAAAAATTACATTACAAAGCAAATTTTTACAAGCAAAATCAAAAGAAGGACCACTATTTTGTGAGGATTGTCGTAAGGGCCCTCTTTTACGAATAATGCCCTTTTTTTCGAAAATGCCCAATCACTTTATTAAGAATTTCTTTGAATAGGGCATTTTGGACAGACGATTTAAGAATTTTTGCTTATAGCTTTATAATAATGTAGATATTACTCCAGTACTCCAGTATCTTTAGGGTTTGACCTTAGCATAACAGAAAATAAGCTGTAAACTTGTATTTAAACCTATATTTTGGCATTCTAAAGTTGTCTCAAAAGTCACGTATAATTCAAAATTCAAATTCAAATTCAAAATATTTATTCAGTAAATAGGCCACATGAGGGCTCTTTTACACGTCGATAATATACAGTGAATCTACCAGCGCTTCGGACAAGACCATCATTGCGGAGAAGAAGCGCCGCAAGAAGAATGTCGTGGACACCTCTTAATATATTCAAGGTCAAAGGTCATAAAATTCGGTTTTAAGCAAAGTCTCGCTTCCAAAGCTTTTGATGACATTGGCATATATACCAAAATTGTAGGACATATATTTTTTAAGTTTTTTCGTAAAAAGATGATAACATGCTTAACCATTTTTGAGATAGAGCGCGGAAAACGTGCAGTGCAGTGCGGAAAAAGTCTATTTTTAAGGATTCGTACCTCAAAAGGAAAATACAGAACCTTTATAGGATCACTCGTATGTCTCTCTGTCTGCCTGTCAGTCTGTCTGTCCGTCCGTCAGTCACAGCCAATCTGCCAATCTGATACACATGTATTTTTGAGAACCAAATGCGGAAATGTTTTGAACTTAAATAAAATAAATTTGAATATAGAGGTCACATTTGGGGACAAATAAGAAAATAAAAATAAAATGCAAAATATACCGTGTGACGTATCATATAAAAGGACTTGTTGTGAGGGGTCATACATAAAATTTCTACAATTTTACAACAAATATGTTTATTTTCATATTGGTTGTAAAGTTGTAATTAATATATTTACATATATACGTACATATAGGTATACCAACTCTAAAAACGTGTTGTTCATTCTGTAACCACATTCATTTTTTGTTTGTGCAAAATGTAGTTACGGAATAAACAACAAGTTTTTAGAGTTGTTATATATGTACTTATATATGTAAATATATTTATAACAATTTTACAAGAAAAATATGTATATTTATATGTACTCGTATACCACGTGTCCCAAAACTCAACGATAAGCCGGCACTAGAGGATGGAGCTGCTTATGATTAGTCGAGAAAAAATAAGGAAAAAAATATATCTTTTCCTTATTGGTATTGGTATTGGTAGTATCTTGACGTGTAAAAGTGCCCGAGCGGCCTACTTACTAAATAAATTTCTTTTATCTTTTTTATCTTTTTTATTTTTTCTCGACTAATCATAAGCAGCTCCATCCTCTGGTGCCGGCTTATCGTTGAGTTTTGGGACACGTTGTATACACCTTCATACCCCATTCGGTAATAGCGGACTGTGTGTATGATAGGATAGACAGACAGCCCGTCCATACGTATATTTAAGAGCAGCAAAATAGGGTTGAGTCACTTGTTGTTGTGGCTAGTTGTTGTTTTTATTAGTGATGTAACCGTCATTACTATGACCATTCAAAAAGTTGATTAGGTACGAGTACCGGGTAATAAGTAGTACATACATTTGTAATTTGTAGTGTAGACAAATATGGGCTAGGTTGGAGTCACGAAACAGTACTTACATTGTATAATTTATTTGTTTATTTATTTATTTATGGAACCATGGAAAACCAACAGCTTTATATATTTTTTGAATTAAGACTAACAACACATACCTAATTACAGGTTCTCACATTTAGCAATTAAGTATATTGAAACAGAATGAGCCTTACTTACATAGGTACAACGATTATTTAGTGCAAATATGTAACAACTACTACAGGTCACAAAATATTGATGGCATGAAAAACTACAATTGTTATATTGTTATATTTAGTAAAGAATAACTATTAAATAAGTGTTGTTAACACAAAAATGTATGAATACCATAAGTACACTGACACTCAGTTTGTCAGGGAAGAGCGCTGCGGTCTGAGTACAGGTCTCAGAGCCTAGTTCAGACGCAGACGGACTTCTTATCAATGTGATCCTAGCGGTATTTGTGTATTGCATTTGTCATATTAAGTGTTGAAATAAATTATTATTATTATCATTTTTATAGATATTTATTTAATTTTCTGTACATTAGGTTTTTTATAACAAATATTCAAATATAAAAGTAAAATAACAATACTAATACAACAAAATAGACTTTATAAAAAACCTAACCTACGAGTGCCGCCGGCAGCGGGGCAGGGCTCAAGCTACCGGTGGTTAGGGCTGCAGAGAGAGGAACCTCCTCACAATACGTGCCGTGTCGAGGAGTACTGCCTTCTGTATCTGGCCCTTGATCCAGCCATCTAGCGAGAGTCTCTTGAGGTGTTGGTCGAGACTTTTCGCTATAAGACCGTTTGCCGAAACAACTATCGGGACAATGATAGTCGAGTCAACATCCCACATTATTTTTATTATTATTATCTATGAAAAGGGACCTTATTATCGATGGCGCTGATGCCGCACTGCGTCAAGCGACGTTGTATTTATATCGGAGCATCGTTAACAATGGCGGAAGACCCATCGAAAATAAGGTCCCTTTTCATGGATAACATCTCATTTTCTGTTAACTATAACTTTGCTAACCAGCACCTCAACCCCGCACCCGAAAGATCTACCTTGCATTAAGATTGTTGTTTTAAAAGAACGAAATAGATATCGCCATTGAGTATTGGACAGAACGGATTTAAGTTACATTACACTATTTTATATGATTTTTCTAAACCAAACCTTCTTCAAATAATCAAATTAAATGAAATATGAATAAAACCAATTTTCATTGGATTATTTTGTTTGATTTAAACAAATTCCGCCTTTTTTATTTGTTAAAACCAAAATTATAGATAGGCAGAATTGATCCAGCTATAGGTACCCACCCACTCAAAATTAGGGAGTTAAGAGGATTGTGAACCTACTCTTTTATCGCGTAGCTGTCAAAGTTTTCTCATACAAATTAGCTCCAGGCTAGGCGCACGTGTTTCACCTAAATCAAGTCCGAATTTTAAGATTTTTGAATATGTTATGGTTGTTATGAAAAACTAGGTTTATACGTTTCTGATTTTTATTTTCTTTATTTGTTTCTGACCAAGAAATGTTTTCTTGGAAATGAAAACGTTTCATAATATACAACATATTCAAACATCGAAATGGAAATTCTTAGCTTCACGATCCTCTTAACGTAAACTCGAACTTTCGTTTTGTAACACCTTCAAAGCCTATAATTGCCCAATGCCCATGTGCAAGACAGACACAAATAAATACTCTTGTGCCTGATATATGATATACCATGCATATATGCAAAAAACGATACGATATTCATGTGGCTGGCTCATTCGTTTATTTTAATAACTCAAAAAGCTAACGAAATGAAGTTACATTTTCGTTGTTTTGAAAGCAGTGGTATCTAAGCATTTTTAGAGTAGAAGAACTAAGAAGTTATAACTACACCTAACTACGCTTTGACTTTCACTAGATAGTATTATTTTCTTTAAAATCTTATAAAGGTGGTATATTTTTGGTTGTAACTGTAATTGGCTTCTCGTGGCGAGTTAAGCTAAGTCGGGGTCCATTATTTTCCTTTCGCCATAAAGTCGAGAAATTTTCTAGAATCTAATTTGCATTAGAATCCTTTTTTCGCGTAGGAAATTAAAATAAAGGAGAACAGCTCCAGTAAAACGGTGTGGCCCGACTAATGTGCTCCGACTGGAATAAACTCAAATCTGTTTTGCAAATTATTCCTGAGCTTTATTTTTAGAAGACAAACGGGGAACCTATTTTACCCGACTGCGGCGAAGCAAAAACGAGGATTATGATTTTGTTCACCTGTTCTCTCATAACTTCTAAATGACTTATAATTTTTTGACAAATGAGGTAAGCAAGCGGTTACTAATTTCGTGGTTTTGATTACTAAGTAGGGTCTTTGTGGCATAATTGCGCCTGCATCTATCCGGAGAGCCAGAGGAGATGTAGGTTCGAATCCTTTCTAAATTTTCTCGCTTTAATATAGTTTAGAATTTCGTAACAGACGTTTCTGTTAAAATTAAAAATCTTTAAATGAGGTATCGTTTATCTATTTAAAACGTATTCATAGTGATGTCAGAGAGGAAAGCCGTGGTCATACGCCCCCTACCCTAACAAAATAAAAGATTCTAACAATAGTACGGGATCATAAGGTTTAGGACAAAGTGGCACGTCTTCGAGAATCTCTCTAATCGGAGTTTTATGTACCGTCGCCCAATGAAAATGTCGAGCATCCGTCATTTGGTAAAATATCCGATGTATTGATTTAATGTAGTGAACTGTACTATAACGAAACTTATTTTGGATATTAAAACCAGTTTTCCACATTTCTGATTCGATTGTGCATACACAATAAATATAACAACCTTGTAAGAAGTTACTCGCCTCTTGCCTAGTTCGGCAGAACTTTCTTTCTTAACGACGTAAACAATTTAAATGTAATACAATATGCAGACCGAGCCGGCGACTCCAGGAGCGCGCCCCTCGCCATCCTTATAAAACATTCAGCCTTCATTCTGAGCCGGGAGCGATCAAAAAACTTTACGTTGTTCGCTACTCGGGGTAGTCGCCACAAACTACTTCTTTCTGTTAAACCTATGTACATGTTCTCTAATTCGATTGTTCCTTTATGATATGCAGTGCAAATAACTATAGTGTATACCTGTAGTTAAAAAAATATGAATTACTAACTTCTGCCCGCGACTTTGTTCGCGTAGATTTCGATTATCGTTATTCCCACTTGAACTTTAAGATTTTCCAGTATGAAAAGTAGCTTGTGCCTATTTGTGAAGCTATAGGTCTAACGCATAACTGAGTCTGTTCAGACTAATCTTTGGTAGCAAATCCCGTGTGTGTTTACGGAACGTCAAACGACGCATAACTTCAGTCGGGCGTCAGCCTTGCTGTCGTCAATACGTGTTAATTGAACAGGTCGCTTCAAGTAAAACGCACACGGGATTTGCAACCAAAGATGAGTCTGAACAGACTCAGTTAAGCGTTAGACCTATAGTCCTGTAGCCCGTGGATATTAGAATTACTGAAAAGGTTACCGTTTGTCTTTGTGAAATTGTTATAGATTTCGCCATTTTATATACTAAAAGCGAGGTCTTAAAGATCGTTACCCGCCGTAACCATAATAGTGGTAAGTCTCAACATATATGTTAGTTATTTACATATCTAGGTCACTGTTTTATTTCGCTATTGTGATGTTCTACAGCTTTGTTCAATTACCATACGTAATACGTCTTTACACTTTCGGAACCATTTAATGCTAACTACTATGCCAACTCAATATAAATGTTTAAAAAAACAAAAACCGGCTTTTGGTTTAAAATATTGTGGGACGCCGACTTCAGTTAGACTGACCTACCATTTTAAATTTATACTTTTTAGTGATCCTATTTATGCTGTTACGTAGCTCCACTTCTAAATATTAATGAGAAACTATAGAACATTTCAAGCTCGCCGCAGACAACGCCGCGGGAATGTCATAGTCATATTTAAACCTAAATGTGCTTCGTCATAGTCGCTCAACTACCTTAATCGAAATATCTTATAGCCACCCTTGAAATAGGTACCGTTAAGGAGTTCCGGTGGCCATCTGTGGTTTTCATCATCAGTTCCACTTCACCATATAGTACTTTTCAAAAGCAAATGCACGAGTTACAGTGAAAAATACTAAAATCGCTATAGGTGTGCCTATAATATTTGAGGAGTTCTCTTGATTTCTCCAAGATCCGATCATTAGATCCTGACGTGTTAACAATGGGACCAACTAGAAAGTATATCCATTCAAACAACGAAAAAAAATTTCAAATCGGTCCAGTGGTCTTCGAGTAATCGGGGAACATACATTAAAAAAAAACCCGATGAATTGAAACCTCCTCCTTTTTTTGAAGTCGGTTAAAAAATATCATTCTATGTGCTTTCAAAGGTAAGTACCTAACTTAAGTTATACCACTTTTGCATTTCTTCCTCATGAACCTAATTTTATGAGTCTTAAAATCTAAACCGGCCACAGAAACAGTCTTAAAATAGGTATATGGTTTATTCAGAGGGCCTATTAACAGATGTATAAATTTGAAACGGTAACTCAAAAATATAAAGTATTATCAAAATGGCTGGACTACATCTGGTCTTAAATTTGTTTTTGGCGACTTTCCATAGTGTGACTATTACGTAGGTATGGTAATTGAACAAAGCTGTACAACATGACAATAACGAAACAATGCGGTAACCTAGAATGAAAATAACTAACATAATAGTGATAAGTCTAAAAAATCCATATAATTATGTATATATGGATTTTTTAGACTTATCACTATTATGGTTCCGGCGGGTTACGATCTTTAAGACTTCGCTTTTAGTATATCAAATGGCGAAATCTATAACATTTTCACAAAGCCAAACGGTAGCCTTTTTCGTAATTTGAATGTCCACGGGCTACAGGACACACTTTTATTTAATCAAAATATACAATGAATGACAAAGACTGCTAATCTATATCAGAGGTCTCGAGGTTCTAGTTCTAGCACGGAGGTTCTCGTATAGTCTAAGTTACGGTATTAGAAACTTGAGTTGCCGGTGTTTATGGGCGGTGGTGATTACTTCCCATCAGGTAAGCCGCATGCTCGTTTGCCTCCCTCTTTATAAAAAAAAAATATATATATACCCTCATCTGTTATTTATTAATGATAAACTAAAATATGCTAGATAACATATAGACTGATATATCGCAAATAGGTTACCGAACTAAACTAGGTCCTGATTATGATAAATATTAAATTATAATAGTACCCCTACCAAGAAGCCGAGCGACACAAGCTAAAGATCGATTGTTATAATTATTGCCATTGCGCGTTTAATATAAGTAGGCAGGCCCTACCAACTTTGCAATTATAGTAGGCAATGTATCATGAACATGAAGTTTACCCACAATGTCTTATTTTTCATAGTAAAACCATAGTAAAGCTAGCGGTCCTGGGTTCAAATCCCGGTAAGGGCAGATATTTGTGTGATGAGCGCGAATATGTGTTCCTGAGTCATGGACGTTTTCTATGTAAACAATTAAATAACTATTTCTCTATATGTATAAGTATTTATATCGTTGTCTAGTACCCATAGTACAAACCTGGAGCTTAGTTTGGGACTAGGTCAATTGGTGTGACATTGTCCTGATATTTATTTATTTTTCTTATTTTATTTTTACTATGAAAAATAAGACTGTGTGGGTAGAATTGATGTTCGTGATACGTTGCCTACTTTAGTTGCAAAGTTTGAGGGGCCTGCCTACGTATTTTAAACGCCCAATGGAAGTACTTTAGCTTGTGTCGCTTTAGCTTTCTTTCACAGTAAACGAAACCAATTTTTTTTAATAACTGTGGTCATGGCATTGAAATTGGTGAACCAGGGTACAGCATTTCCAAAATTTAGAAAAGTTGAGATATCTGTCCGTTATATACCGGACACCCTGTATACAGGGTAAATGGTGAACTAACCTGACTTTGTGTTATTTATTACAGGGTGTACTTGGAAGTGTGGATCAAGTCGAACAGGGACATAGATGGTCTAAGATCCGAATAGGAGACGACGAAATATGTGGCGAATAGGTTGACTGAAAAAATTCAGTGCAAATTATTAGTACCATCTTACCTACCTACCCAATAGTTATTACGGGAAAAAATAGTCAAACTAACGTTTGCATATTCTATAGGCTTCATGCTTCCGATTAGTATGTAATTGGTCTACTTAACAAGCAATAGCAATTTAAAAAAATAACAGTTTCTTTTTAAATCCTATAATGACTGGACTGGACTGACATTTGTCAGTCAACCTATTCGCCATACATTACTTAGCATATTAAATTTGATATATGTATAATATTTTTTATCGAATAAACAGCACGGTGAAGGTCGTCTCCTATTCTGATCCCCTACTAAGAGGTGGTCATTTCCAATCATCCTACTAATTCGTTTCTTGATGGTAAAAAGTTATAATTTATTATACTTACAAAAATCATAAAATTTCTATCCCTCCGAAGAAAAATATTGTAAAAAAAAAGAAATGTAAACCAATCGGTTTATTTTTTAAATAGGTTTTGGGATTATGTAACTCAGCTAGTGGTACTTTAAGCTAAAAGAATGTTCATTATTTCCGAAAAATAACCGTACGAAAACTTCTGTCGCTCAAAATCTTTACTCGATTTGTAAAAATTCTCGTGAAAACTTTTCCGTTTAATGCTGATTCTAACAACATCTAATTTATGGTATTATTGTTATTAATCTAGGAGTTATAAATTTTTTATCTAGCTATATGAGAAACAAAATTATTCGGCTATCCCATTACTAGTGTTAAAATAAAACAACGAAAAAAATCGTATTAATAAAAATAAGTTCGTGTAATGAAATAAAATAGTAACTAAATAAAATTACAGAAGTGTTCGAAATTTCCACCTCCTACTCTCGAACAGAGCCGGCATCTACGAATAAAATTTAAACTCATCCGTCTAAACGCGCTGGCATTATTTACATCATAACTTACATGTTCTAAAGGAAGTAAGGATAACGAGATGGTTACATACTGAGGAACACAATATTTCCACAGCTACTATTCATGGGTTTAGCGATGTTTCCACGAAAGCTTAGGAGCAGTAGCATATATAAGAGTAAAGGTAGGGGACGGAGTGATAAAAACAGAGATGATATCAGCTAAGAGACGCGTTGCCCCAGTAAAACCTGTGTCTCTTCCACGGCTGGAACTATGTGCAGCTGTTCTTCTATCAAGGCTGCTTAAACAAGTTTGCGAAGCTTTGAGAATATCTGACTCTCAAATATACGCTTGGACGGATTCTGTCATGGCTTTTTGGAGATCCAGAAAATGGAATGTATTTGTTAGTAATCGAGTAGTAGAGATCTTAGATAATATCGGTAATCAAAGGTGGTATCATATCGCCTCCGAAGACAACCCAGCTGACTTAGTAAGCCGAGGTACGTCCCTGCAATCACTGGTCCAACATGATGTCTGGTGGAAGAGCCCAAAGTGGCTGCAAACTGATGATATTCCTTATAAAAGACCTGAAAGAAAGCAAACACAACTAGAATAAACGAAAACGTTACAAGTGAACTTACAGCTGGAAAAAGAGACAAGTGGGATTAAACTTGAAAATTTCGTCACATTACCCGAGTTGTTGACTACAATCGCGTACACCATGCGGTTTATAAATAGTAAGAAATTTCCCGAAACCCTTGATATGGAGATAACGACAACAGAATTAGAAGATGCTTTAATGAGATGCGTGAAAATCGTTCAAGCTAGAGAATATGGAGCCGAGTGAATCAAGTCATTGAATCCTTACCTTGACGAGCAAAATATCCTTAGGGTGGGCGGAAGATTAAATAATTCGGGTGCGTCTCACGAGATATAACTACAAAAATGTATATTTCATTTCATGTTAATAACGTTTAAAAGATATAATAAACGTTAGCTATAATAACAAAATCAATATTTTTATAAGGAATAACGGTGAATTAACATAATATTCCTTTTATATATATTTTTTTTCTATAACTCTCTCATTATCTAGTTTCAGTTCGTATAACATACATGACATATAGCAATCAAAATATATGTATATTATTTTTTAGTATAAGGATTTAAAAATTACAAGATCTAATATCGTATGCTATTCCTACTCAATAGGTAGGTACTAAAAGGAGCGGGTAGAGTCGAGTTCATAAATATGTGTAAACTTTAGTACCTTGTCACTTTAATCGCTGTGACAATTCATATACTTATGGCAGTTTAATCATGACATTAAATAAATAGACAATGTAATAAAGTGTACACATATCTATGAACTCGACTGTACCAGAAAGGTCTTGCTTGTCATTTTTTTAACTACCCAGAAAATGCCACGAGCAAGACGAATCAGGGAAGAGTTCTCGACTCGGTTAGGTTAGGTTAGAAGGCCAAGGCGGGAGTTCTGCTCCCGCCATGGCCTTCGAGGGTTTTTTTTTCTGCCCAGAAAATCCAGAAAACTGCTGCCAGTAAAAGTAAGTATGAAAATCGTTCTATAGGCGTTTATATTATAAGTGCATTATGTTTTTTAATGTTAGATTCATTGACTTATATATGTTTTAAATCTTAGGTGTCATGAACGTTATATGTTTTAATAGTTATAGTAATTAGTATTATATATTAATAATGTTATACTTTATGGAAATAGATATTTTGAAATTATATCTTACGTTCATTATATCCAGTGACCGTTATACCACAGTGTTATACTAAACATGTTTATAAAAAGTGAGCGTATATATTGTGAGTGTTATATTATCAGTTGTTATCTCTCGTATTACTTACCCAAATAATTCGGATTTACCGGAAGAAAATAAACATCGTATCATTCTGGGCACTCGGAATAGGCTGACGTTATTAATCACGGCTCACGCCCATAAGAAAACCCTGCACGGAAATATGCCGCTGATGCTGAGTTACTTGAGATCAAAGTACTGGATTATCAAGGCAAAGACGCAAAGGCCATAAACGTCTTACATCCACAAATGCCTCATACTTTAACTTTAGCAACTTCATAGCAGCAAATAAAGAGTTGGCAGCAGCCTGGACCGCGGCGAATCTACAACTACCCGGTCGTCTCGCTGATACGCTCGTAGGAGAAGGAACTCAATAGCACTTTATTCTGCTTTATAGCCCTAACTTCGGAGGTCTTTGGGAAGCGGGTGTCAAATCCATCTAGTATCACCTGAAAAGAGTACTTACTGCGGCCTTGACGTTTGGCCTTGAATTCTCGGCCTCTGATTCCTATTGATGTTTCGGCGACCGAGGTTGAACCATTGACACCCGGGCATTTTCTGATTGGGGAAGCACCGGTCACTATCCCGAGTCCCTATTTGCGCGAAATTACCACAAACAGATTGTCACGCTGGCAACACACTCAAAAACTTGTAAGATATTTCTGGCATAGGTGGCAAGACGAATATCTGTCTAGACTCCAAGAGAGACAGAAGTGGCTAAAACGCGAAAAGAATACGACATAGGGGATATCGTGTTGCTCAAAGACGAGCAGCTGCCGCCTGGAAAGTGGTCGCTCGGTCGCGTCGTGGCTAAGTTCCCCGGCCAGGACGGCGTCACCCGTGTGTACGGTGTGCGGTGTCGTGGTGCTGTCACTAAACGGTTGGTTTCAAAGCTGTGTGACATGCCGGTCAATACGAACACAGACTGATTATTTTATTGCATGATTGCATGATAGAATAAGAATACCTGGTGTATCGATTGTTTACAATTCTTTACTGATTTTTTTATTAATTTCTTGTTTATGACTTGAACGGCAATGTAGACGTAAATATGTTTGTGTGCGAGAGTTGTGAGAATAATCTTATATAATAATTCGTAAATATATTTTATTCCTGATTATGCTTGATCCTATATTTAAATCGATAATATATTGTGAGAATTTTATTTGTGAGAGTAGATATAGTTTTTGTTGTTACTTTTTATATTTGTAAAATAGTAATGAACCTTAATATTTAAGCAGATCAGTAGCTGAGCTATAGTAAGCTTAGCTGAGCTTAGCAGACTTAGCTGACATCTGTAATAAAAAAATGTATTTTTTGGTGGGGTGCATGTTTAGAATAATAGTTGTATATTTCTTTCAACCTTTCTAACATTCATATGTGAAAGCAGTAGGTCCGTCCGAGGAGTGCCTGGATTAGGTTTTTTGTAGGTCATAGATCGTACGGCTCACGCACAAATGATTTTATTAGCAGCACAGTTATGTTTTAATGTTAGTTAGTTGCAAATAAACAGTCGGTGTGACCACTTGTCAAAAATAGTATTATTATATGTCAAGCGAATTGAAACCCTATGGGTATCGGAACAGTTTCACTTTGGAAATTTATTTTTAAAATATTGGCGCATTTGTGAATCGAAAGGTCTGTCGGAAGATAAGGTGTTGTTTTTTCCTTTCGGAACTTGTGTCCTAACTCCTCTGATTAACAGTTCCCAAAATTAACACTTACCAAAATATCTATTCATCTGTTACTCATTTTCTAAAACCACTACTGCCTATAAATGTCATTTCCTGAAATTCCCACTTTTCCAGAATTCTTACTCTTATGAAAATATAAACATGTAAATATGAAAATGAGGTAGGTTTTGCAGCAGGCCCGGAGGGCCAAACCACCCAGAAATAGGAGCCTCGCGTCACTGTCTAATTGATTTGAAATAAGAGTGTCGACGGAGATCTGCTTACGCGGAGCTCCTATTTCTGGGTGTTTTGACCCTTAATTTTTTTTTTTGAATTGTAATTTACAAATTCTAAATTCATAAAATTTCAAAGTTATACATGCCAGATATTAATTCCATGGTAAAACCGTCGTTTTAACTCCATGGTTCAGTATAAACCTAAGATCAGTATATCCCAGTATACAATACAAAGATGAAGGAAAACACTAGATCCCGTGTAGCCGAACGACGAATGGATATCTTTATCCGACTAGCCGCTTATTCTATCCCATTCGTCTTAATTTAGTATAAAAAAAAAGAAAAAAAAAATGAAAAAGTGACACTTAATTTAGTCGGATTACTGTTGTTGTTCGCAATCTGTGCGCCCATCCGTCGGAATTGTAAAATAATTCTCCGAAAATATATTTCTTCGACAAGTTATCAGTGAAGTATTTAAGTAATAGGTTCAGTGGAATGGCGTGTGTATTTCGTGGGTGTAAATCCCGAATGGGAAATAAAGAAAATGATCCACAAAATTTAAGCTTTCACAGGTGAGTGATGTTTTACAATAAAACTGTTGATTTTCGGCCATAATCCGGCCGTTTTGCAAGTATAACTAGAAACATTATCATGGTATTACGTCTTGTAATAAATACAAAGGCACTATGTGCAGTAAATGTGCAATTTTAACTCATTTTTAGTTTTTCTTTCGGAAGTAAACAATAGTGCTTCCTAAATTAATATCGATAAGTAAACTTTCGATATTTTCAGAGAGTAAATGAGTAAATATATCCATGAGTATATGTTTAAATATCAAAAAGTGAATGCATTTTGGGTTAAAATAGCGATGCCGAACAGTTAAAAGGCCGGTGTTTTAAATGTCGAAACTTACAACGTTTAATGGCACAGGCGTGTGCCTTTTATAGACATAGGCTTAAAATACTTATTGTAGATATTTGGATCATTCGTTATTTTAACATCGGTATTTTAATTTAATATGTATTTTTTACGTACAGTAAAGGAAATTGATTCCTAGACCATTTTGGACTATGTCGTAGTGACAAAATCAATCGAAACGTAAGAGACTTCTTATGATTTTATTTACAGTGTCACTTTGACATAGTCCAAAATGGTCAAGGAATCAATTTCCTTGACTGTACGTACATATCTATCGATCGGTAAAAAAGCCTAGTATATGTGATATTAATTAATTGTATTGTTTCAGATTTGCAGTATCGCTCGGATTTTAATATGAAACATAAGTATATGTATTCAGTAATCACATCCATTCATACGCAACCCAAACAAATTAACCTTGATGCTCAAACAGGAATGGTTGGAGATGCTCTGACAGAAATGGTTCATCGTTGTTTCAGAAGTTGCAATGCAATCCGGCATCAAAAAAGGGTCACAAACTGTCTTCCAATTACTGTCTTACAATTACTAGGCTTATTCATAATTATTAAAGATAAACGTTTTATTTTTAAATAAAAACTGTAAAAACTGTCTTTAGTTAAACGATAAAAAAAAAACTCAGTTTACTTTTTCGAAATAAGGCCACTTTTCAATTGGAAATCAATCACAATTATTATTGAAAATAGGCTTATCCTTTGCCTTTTAATTATGGTTAAACCTAATATATCGATAAACCGCACATCACTGACTGCAAACTTACGCACACTAATGCAGAGTGACACACACGAACACGTAAAAAGTGGTACGCTTTTGAAATCCAATCGAAAGCGGTCATATATAGACGACTCTCTTTAACGAAGGGCATTTGTAACAGGTGCGAAGAGTACTATTCTATTAGCCGTTTTTACACTCTCTCTATGTTTTACTACCTCTATGATACAATAGTAGTCTTTGCCTAAGATATCGTCTCTGCCCGTTGTCTAGACAACAAAGATAACAATATTGTCAAATGAACGAAAGCAAACAAATCATTGAAATTTTAGCTGTAAATATTAAATAATACTGTTACAAACACATGAAACAGAAAGGAAAAATACAGGTGAGTGTTATCAAAGTTCATTCCGCCGTAGATTTTAATATATATAAGAACTATGCGTCCCAAAAATCTATCGGTCGAACTGTGAACTAAATTTAAATGCGTTATAACTATTTTCAGAAATAGAAATATCCAAAAAATGGACCGTGTCTGCAAGTAAATGAGATATACGCAACAAATTAGAAATAATCAGGACTCAGAACCGAGTAATGCAGGTATGATGTTACACCGTAGACGCGGGGCTTCAGGATCCCACAAGAGGTGTGCGCGTCACTGTTCGGTTACTCCCTCATGCACGGCCACGTCGCAGCACTCACGGGCACGCCGAATTCAAAACGGTAACCTCCGCCTCGAGGTTTCCAGGGTAACCTTGAGGCTTCCAAGGTAGCCTTGAAGCCCTGAAACGTACAATATAACACTCCAGAAAAGAAACAAACACAGACACAACACCTGGCAATTCATCACTTTTAATGAATAAAGTTAACTTATCGGGCACTAAATTAGAGGCAATTGGCTTTTATACTCAGAGACCGCAGAGTTGGGGTAGCAACAACGCCGTATTGAACATTTGAAGCAGACCGGACGTACTTTAGAAACAAAACGTAGCGATTACGTAACACTATTGCGACGTACACTTTCAACATGAAAATTTACCTTCGAGACGCGCGACAGCGACAGCGGATGGCTGGAAGTATAACCGCGAGAAGCCAGTACTCGTGGCCACACAACAGATAGAATTCCTTGGATTCCTGTGGGTTTGCAGCGCTAGTGGTACAGTCGACTATAAAGTGATGTATTTACTTTTAGACCTTATTACAATGCAATAAGGTGTAAAAGTGGATACATCTCTTTGTAGTCGACTGTAACACTTTGCCGTCTTTTTACTCGGAATTTGCAACGAGCCACTCGAAGCCTTTCCGAAGTCCGCCCGAAAATGAGGTAAGTGATGTCGGATTCCGCCCTGATGGACTGTCAGTGGTAGCTAGAAAACCTGGGATCACCTATAAGGATATTTCAAAAAAAAAGAACCTTCGGTTTTTCTATTAACCGACGCGTTCCATCAGGATTGGAGCATTCAGCTGAACGGAACAACACTCAAAGGATAAATTTTTGCATGCATGTTTTTTCGACATTTGTATGGCAATTTTTTTTTTTTGACAAAAATAGGTTTTTAGCGACGTCATCCAGTTGGGTTCTTAACAAGAAAAAATATGGTATATGAGGCTTTGAATAGTTTGCTAGAAATTGAAGCTAAAAAATATAGTGCCATATAAATGTCGACAGCGCCATACAAAATGTCGATATAGTGTCATAAAAATGCCTTACTTAATTACTTATGGGCCAATTTTGATGCGGTTTTGACTAACCTTTAGCTAGTTTCTTAGGGGTGGGTTTAGTATTATAATTTGTATGTATAGTCTCTCTCCGTGTGCCGTAATTCATGCGAAGCACGTAGTGGGTCACTAGTTATTTAAAAATATGAAACCTTCGCTTTTAAGTTACTTATTTTTGTTCAAAAAAAATAAAAAAGTTGATATTAATGGATATGGAAATAATATTTATAATTCATTCAGATTTTGATTTTAAACGACATTTGTATGCCACATTCGACATTTGTATAGACAAAATAACCGTACAAATGTCGCCATACAAATGTCGACAAAACGGTTTTTCGCCGATCTTTCTTACACACTTACTCATTGATTAACACGAAACTTTTACTCACCCCATATTGCGATATGGGGTGAGTAAAAGTTTCGTGTTAATCAATGAATCAATAAAGAAACGCCCATACAAATGTCGTGGTAACCGTACCCAAATACATCAAAAAGAGACTACCCTGTTTCCTGCATCAAAAATACCGGCTCTGCGCCCATATCTTTTGTCGGTCGAAACCCAAACTAACATACTTTTGTACCCTAACGTAAATATGACAGTAGGCCAATAGACAAAACAGATTCAAGGGGGTTTCCTTGAGTCATTACAAAAACGGTCGCACGCGGGACATCTACGAAAAGACTTTCGCGGTTTTAATTACTAATGTATTGTTTTTTTTTAATATATTAATTAATGCGGTAGTAAAAGCGCTTTACAACGGTATATGTTGTGTATTATTACCAGAGCTCGGAATAGGTAGTGCCTATTTACCTAAACTTCGCGGGAGGACGTAACTAAGAGTGGTTAAAACTACCAAAAATAATTATTTCTTATTATTGAATGCGGGATTTCCCGGGATTGACTGTATTACTCTAAAGGCTTAATACATTTAGCTTTAATTATAAATCTTGCTATATTGCATATTATTTATTTATTTATCTTGAAATAACAATCAGTCATAAAACAATATAATATAGATCAAATTGAATCAAAGGGAGCCTTAAATTTGATATTTTGTTGATTTAAATAGAATTATAATACCATATAGAATGTATTCAACAAAAACAGATGTAGCCGACACTTCAGCTGTGTACTTACTACCTGCAGTTTGCGACCCTGATTTAGAAGTGAAGTTAAATATATTAAGCCTTTAGAGTAATACAGTCAATCCCGGGAAATCCCGCATTCAATAATAATAAATAATTATTTTTAGTGGTTTTAACCACTCTTAGTTATGTCCTCCCGCAAAGTTTAGGTAAATAGGCACTACCTATTCCGAGCTCTGGCACAAAGAAGGTCCCGTTTTTTTGTTTTTTGTTTACATCTTGAAAAAGATGCGTGATAGGAAATGGTGTTGTATGGCATTATTAAAGCTGATAAAATGCTCTACAACTTTGATTCTATACATTTCTCACCTATTTTCAATCATTGTCTAGATATGAGCTCCAAAAAGTTGTCGAATTTCAAAAATGTATTTTTGACCTCACCTAGTTTTTCTTACATTTCTCTCCAACTTGCATATATATCGTCTGTAGAAAACAGCCCCCTACATAGCTTGCACGAGGAAGGCAGCTGTCAGAGAGTAGTGACGCCGAGTTGTGAAGCTTTCCACCAGCGCCTGATATGATGACCACGCCCACTCTGTCAAGAGTGAAAACGACGAAGAAGAAGACTTAGCTTGTAGAGGATTTAATTCTCTTTAAGAATATATATACATATATTAATATATCATCTACCGTTGAAAAGTTATACCACAATTAAAATATTTCGGCAAATTTAAATATTTCCCACCAATATATTGTAAAGCTCATTACTTTCGCTATTATCAGATGCAACCGTAGATTTCAGGTTATGTATGTTATGGGACATTTTTTTATTGATATCTAAAATTGAAATTAAAATTGAAGTTGATGTTTAATGTTATTTTGTTTAGTGTTATTGATGTATATGTTTAATGTACTTGGAATTACAGCTCTGGGACCGCAAAGAACGATCGTTTGAAAATTGACCCCAAAGGGGTAAAGACCCCTTCTCAGGGGCAATGGCGCGTCAACCACAAATAACTCCACACGGTTCTCATTGCCTTGGAAAGGTTTCAAGAAACGATTACTAAGAAAACGGTTATGTTATAAGCAGACAACTGGACCGTGGTGGCCTATCTGAGGAATCAAGGAGGAACGAAATATCTGACGTTGTTAAATCTAACAAAAAAAACGTTGCGTTGGTTCCGTTCTACATCCCGAGTCGTTAAAATGAGATAGCGGATCGTTTGTCGAGAAGCAAGCAGTTATCAGATTGGCGTCTCAGTCAAACTGTAACAAAACAGTGGTTTTTGAAATGGGGCATTCCACAGATAGACCTTTTTGCGAGTTGTCAGTCGAAGGTGGTGCTAATTTATGTATCGATGGATGCGAGAGACGATCAGGCGTTATTTACGAACGCCTTCAGTAGAATATGGAAGTACAGACTGGCTTGGATGTTCCTGCCCCCTCCCCTAATTTCCAGAGTACAAGATTTGAACAATGCATCTGGAATTTATTTTCTCGTCGTCCCTCGGTGGGAGCACGTGTTTTGAAGAGCAGATTTGAGGAGCCGGGCATTAGCACCCTCTTTTCGAATTTGGAATCTAGACCAACATCTAATAGATCTTTCAATGAGCAGGCCTCCTCCGAACGCAGAAGACCTTCATATGGAGGTTTGGAAGATACGGGGTTGAGTAGGTTGATTAAAGTTTTACAGTCCAAAGACATTGACCTTCTTTTATCAGCTTGGCGTCTATTTACTTGGAAGACTTATAAGTCGGCATGGTCGCAATGGGGGCGATTGTGTAAACAAAATGGGGTAGAACCTGATAGGCCTCGCCCGCAACATCTAGCAACCTACTTGGGTTTTTCGAATCGTTGCAAGAAGCTGGCTTACTCGTCAATTCTTGTACAAAAATCGGCAATCGTATCGCTATCGGATCCTGACTCCTGCTATGCTATGCCATGACCGAGCATATAATAAATAGAATAGTAGTTCGACTCCGGCTCTTTAGGATATTGTGATACCTATTGCCGCTCGGGCGCCTAAGGTTTTCCAAACTTGTTCTTCTATTTTAGTCATCTACTTGGGCATACTCTGATCTATGAATTATAATCATAGTATTTTTTATAAATTACGCAAAATTAATATATATATGTATAGTAAGTATATAAATATTGTTAGGTAAGTACAAGTCGACACACGTAAAAAGAGTCCGGAGCGACCTACCTGCGCACTTGCGCAGGGAGCAAATTACGGACCAAATTAATGGGCGCGGCGGGGGGAGCGTAAACCGCTTCGCTTTGCTGCCACGCTATTGGTTACAGTAATACAATCTTATCTATGATTGGTTTATTAGTAGACACCATGCGCAAACATATCCCCTCTACTAGCCGCTCGGAGCTCTTTTTACGTGTGTCGACCTGTGCCTACCTAATTTAAATTATTTTACTTAATACTTGTTAACTGTTGACACTAAATAATATGTTTATAGGTGAAAATTTTGATATGTAAGTAAATTTCTTTTCGACATCTTTTGATAATGCCGCTTTCGCGCAAGGCAGCTTCCTTTGACTATTATTGGCGGCTTCCTTCGAGCATTGGCAGCACGCGCCGCGCGGCATTACAAAAAGTATTCCGGTAGACCCGGATTTAAGTGCAGTTTTGTAATTTTTATTCATAATTATGTACGTAGGTATATACATACGTATTATAGATACAATTGCATCTCGAGATTTTGGAAGTAGGAAGGTTAGGTATATCGTGTTGAAACGTATAAAAATGTCACGGTGACAATAAAATAGATTTTAACTACACACATATCATAAGTCCTCTATTATGCGTTAAAAAACCGTAGGCAATGACCAGCATTACCTGTGGTAGTAGGTGACAGCGATGACAGCTGTTAATTTTGGAAGATGTTCCAAATTTGGATCTCATTACCAGGAGGCCAGGAGAAAGAGTTGCTAGGGTGTAGATCGTTTGTTCATTTCTACGAGAGTAGTAGTAAATGCGGCGACGCGAACGATTGTCGCAGATTGGTTGAAGGCCCCCTTTTCGGACCTAGGCATAACACGTGGGCCTGGGTCTATTAGGTCAGCTATAGCATCGTATGTTTATGAAAATTAAATTTCACTGGATCGTATTTTAGAAAGAGGCAACTGGCGTTGCACAGACAATTTTTTCAAGCATTACCTACCTACATAAATGTGCAACAGACACAATGGGCTCTCTGACCGAGTCATTGACCGATTGATTAGTGATTACATAACACATAAATATAAATGTTGTTGCTTAACTTTTTTTAAATTGATTTACTATAAACATCAATTATTATGGCTCATACTCGTAGTGCCATTATTATGTTCTGGATCCCATATTTAAGTACTATAAATTGTATTGTAGTTGTACTGTAGTCTTTATGTTTTCATTTGGACGATATTTTCATAAAACTGTAACCTGTTATAGGTTTACTAATAATAATATTTTTTATAAGAATTAAAAAAGTAGTTACTTTTTATAAATGTGTTTGTGTCAGAGGATTGAGTGATTGAACGAGAAGGATCTCCTTAGTTAAAAGAAGCTGTTTGTTTTTGTTTTCTTATTTTACATACAAACTTATTCTTATAAAATGTTGTAGTTTCTGTTATTTCTAAAAGTACTTGTTTGCACCAGTCCACATCATAGGGTCACAGTACGCTGGGGACACGGCAGGAGATATACACTTCTCCGAAAGGTCAAGCCGAAGGCACAGTCCTTAAATACCACTGTTTTCCACCCCGAAGGAAAGAAAACGGATATTTGAGGTCTTGCCGAGGCTTGACCTGTGCAAGGCCCTTGCGGGTAGTTAGGGTCGGTCGGTACTGAGGAAGCGCGCGTCACTCGCTAGCCGGCCGAATCCCCTGCCCCGCGCGGGCCGCGCGGTGTTCACAGACTCGATACGCTGTAAGTTTCTCAGCACAATTGCATAAATTGGTAACACAGGTAATCTCCGAAAGGTCAAGCCTCGGCAGGACCTCAAATATCCGTTTTGTTCCCTTCGGGGTTGAAAACGGTCGTACCTATTATTAACCTAAGTTAAAAGGCAAATGATTTTGGGAACGGTTGTCTAATGATTGGTATAACAACTTTTCATCTATTTGCCATTTGCATAATGTCAGTTTGTCTAAAATTACGTGTCACAAACATTCACTTCGCCTTATAATCGTTTAATATAATATTACCTCGATATCGTCCATGTTATTAAAATACGAGAAACACAAACGCATTCGAGACGTTTTTTACATAAGAAACTTACAGTCTTAAGGGTGCGTGAGTGCATACTTGGTGCGTGTATTTTATCTTTACGTGCGGAAACCTTTCGTCATCGTAAGTCGTATTTGTCTAAAGTCTCACTTTATTAACGGGTAGGTAAATAAATTTTCCTTCACGCCATTTTGTGCTATTAGTGAAAATATTCATAAATAATTACAGCAGTTTTTGCAGGTTTTATTATTAATAAAAATAGGAATACAATTACAAAGTCCATGTAGCTATAATTTTATTTCACTACGTACTTACAAATTAATTATTTTAGTATTATATGTAGCGAAATGGTGAGCTAAGCTCTAGGCTTGTGCTGTGGGTACCTACTAGACAACGATATAAATACTTATATAGAGAAATACATAGAAAACATCCATGACTCAGAAACAAATATTCGCGCTCATCACACAAATATCTGCCCTTACACCGGGATTTGAACCCAGGACCGCTAGCTTTGAAGGCAGGGTCACTGCCAACTAGGCCAACGTCGATCGCTAGGTCGTCGATGACACATTGCTATTATTAAATAGTAACGTATATTTTTTAAATGATTGGGTTAGTATGTTTTAAACATATAACATAAAGCATATAAAGATTATTTTATTTTATTAATCCAAGTTTGAATCGGCAGTTATAATTTTAAAAGTCTGAAACTAATTGTATGGATATCTTAAAGCCCACTGCGGATAAAATAAAACCTGCGAAACAGCTTGAAGTACATTCAAATGTGGTTTAAGAACTCTAAACAGCTTTCTTCTTTCTTTTATGCTTCAAAAAAAAAGGTGCTGGCGTTATTACCTAATTACATGCTCGCCGAACTGTTATCCAAACTTATAGCTAATCATGCACCTGGCCATAGTAACTTGGCAAAACAACTCTTATCAATTAACTAGTTAAATAAATACTATAAAAGATCTATATTTTTAAACGGCACTTCACTCCTAACTAGGGCTTAAGTTTATATAAAAAGACGTATGAAGCCTTAATGAATGTACGAAACCTGCGCTGATCCTGACGTAGTATCAAAGTTACCATTTTCAGTACCTAAAAATTACCTGAAAACGTCGTTGATATAAATATAAAGATATAAAGCTTATACTATAGGGTCGAGGACTAAGTATCTAACAAATATAAAACGCTTGGCCGAAACCAAACGCTTAAATAACTTAATAAGTAATAACTTATTGTTAGTCATAAAAATATATTAACATTGTGTCTTGTTTAGGGGACACGGTTTCTGTAGGAGAACGTAGCAGAACTTTTATAAATATGATTATTATTATTTCTGGTGGTAATTCTGAGTTTTGTCACGTTTTCCTGCTCAACAACGCGTGTTATTTTTAAATATATGTATATAATGCTAGGTTATGTTTTATAATTGTATAATATCATAAGCAATATTTAAAAAGCTGTCAGTGGTCTATTGAGAAGTTCTGATAGATTTATGACGTGTGAAAGTGCCCGTGCGTTGACAAACACCGACCATAACGGGCCCGCAAGTCTATTTGATGTACCTAAACTTCATAATGAATCCACAAAAATAACTTTGTATATTTTATCCTACCGTTACGAGGAGGATTAGTAGTAAGTAGTGTAATATTGAATCCACACTGTCGAATTAGGTTAGCCTGTAAGGGTAGTTGTGTGTACGTAAATAAATAAATAAATAAATAATTTACTTAACGGGCTTAAAAGAGTTTTTATTCTGTTTTAAGCTTCACAATGTGAGGTGATCGGGTCATTTATTTGACAATAATAATCAATGTCGTATACAATTCGTTTACTTTTTATCGAGTTAACTCATGAACTTCATGAATTACAAAATTACGAGCTAAGCTTAGGAAAATCTACGATGCTAATGGTGTAATTAGAAAGATGTCCATGTTAAAACTTCACCCCAAAGTAAAAATTGTGTATATGAAGTTATTACAGTTTATAAAATTACATTTGTAGAAGTAGAGTGATCGTTTTCATATTCATAATGGATCTACAGTAATAGACAACAAAATTGAACGCCCACTAATCTAGAAAACTCTTAATAATTTATTCATAAAACTAATGAAAGTATACAAATCTGTTTACTTTTTATAAATATAAACGTTTTTAAAACAATTTGTCACATTAACAATGAAATAAATATTGTGCGACCACCCTATGACTTAGGGTCAAGGGATCTGCAACACTGACCGGGGTTTTTTGATTATGTATTGTTGGTAAACTGATGTTCGCGTGTCGCAATTTGTCTAAAGTTCACGTTTCACGAATGTAGAAGGTGGCCTCTTACAACAAGTTATTTGATACAACCAGATATGTGACTTATTTAAGATACAAGTATCTGAAATACAGATACAAGATACAAAATACGTATTTTCATCTTGTATCTAAAATACTTTTTTTATTTTATAAATTTTGTATCTTGTATTTAAATTCTTTTTTCTTTTTTTTATTCTTTTTTTTTGGTATTTTGTAAATAATATGTTTGTTAAAATACTTTTAGTAGTATTTATCTATGTATATATTCACAAAATGTGACAAAATTTTATGGTGATATAAATTTTAAATGTCACCATAGATAAAACGGAACGCAAATTTAGTCTGGGACCAAATTGATAGATGGCGATTCTTTCTTTGTACAAATGTCAAATGTCATCATCCTACAATAAAAAGTAAGTCGCAATTAAAACCTGAAAAATATAATATTTTGTCTTGTCACATTTGCACGTTTTATTCGTAAATAATTCATGTAAAAAAATAAACTTACATTCAATATAATGTTATTTTCTTACAAAAGTATTTTATCTTTAAAAAATATTTGAAAGATACTTATTTTGTACCTATCTAGTATTTTAGATACCATCCCAGAAATTTATTTGTATCTGATATCGGAAATACTTAATTTAAAAGTATCTTGCATTTTATATTGCAGATAGGTACTTTGTATATTGTCCATCACTGGATACACCTTGTTATAATTACTTACGATGATGTAAAACTGGCAGAACCCATTTACCAATTTTATCCCCTCCGTACAAAAGGACTTAGTAGATTTTAGAATTGTTATAAAAGTGAACGTGAATTCTCGTCAACATTTTGTTTCACATATACTAACCTAAGGCAAATAAATATGTATAATTATACAGCTAATCCGTCGATTAATTTAGTAATTACAATAAGTGCTCTTCCATAACACGCAGCATCAGCGGCAGTTACTGACGTACATACATACATAACCTCGCACAATTAACCAGTGTATTTGCCAAGTTGCAAGCCCATCGTTTAACAGTACTTCAAGCCTTTATTCCCTTAGTCGCCTCTTACGACATCCACGGGAAGACATGGAGTGGCACTATTCTAACCCGGCCACCACACGGGACATAAGAGGTAAATAATTTACCGATTGTACGATAATTAGCCATAATACAGCGCTTCAAACTACGAATACAACCGTGATCGCCATACACTCTAACCATTACACTATTATCGTAAATACGAGAACATGCTTATTGTTCAACCTCGCCTTACTTGATCCTCAACATCTGCTTGAAATCCATTACTACACTCCGCCACACACTTCCATTCTGTCTGAAACAGGAAAAAAATACGCTATACAAGTATGTCTATGCTTCCGCGGGTCAGCCTCAGGGACAGACAGGCAAACGATCCTATTATTAAAATTAGTACGTAGGGAATAATTATACTTACATCATAGTTCGGTCCTTCTTATAATATGATATACTTAGTCCAAGAGCTGTTAAGCACCTGTGAGATGGTTGTTTAAGGTACCGTGGAAACTTGTACAGTAATTCCTTTTTTATTTAATGATATGAGTACGAGGCATTTTGAAACATTTCAATTCGTTAAACTGAATATCTAAGAAGTTAAAAAATCAAAGAGCCAGTAGGTCATATAGCCGGTCCTAAATTGAGACAGGAGATTGCAAAACTATTATTAAAAAAAAACACCATATTTAATTATCTCCATCCTTGAAATAGTACCCGTTGAGGAGTTCCGATGGTCATTTGTGGTTTTGATAATCGATTCCACTTTACCCAATGAAACTTTCTGAATGCATATGCTGGACTAGTTAAATTGCTTGGACTACTAAATCGCTATAAGACCCCATCAGATACCGATTCGGTGATAATACCGCTTTGAAAATATGCCCTATCAAACGAAAAAATAATTCAAAATCAGTCCACAGTTGACGGAGAAATCATTAAAAAAATTACAAACAGTGAAACACAGAAATTCCAAGTTAATTTTGAGTCGTGTAAAAATATTAACTCGGTTTAGTCCCAAGTCCCTTCAGCCAGGTCTGCTTCTTTGTATTTAAATACCATTAAAGAATTAGGTACTGTACACGTGCCTCAAACACCTATGATCATCAATACTTACTTGACAGCTCTCATACTAAACGGTAAGGAGAGAGGCATCATTATTAAACAGTTCACAAAAGGTTCACAAGAATGGAAACTTACAATTTTGCCATCGAGTTTCCTAGCGTCGTTGGAAAAACTAGCTTGATATACAATTGATTTTCCCTAATAGATAGGCTTTTAATTTATTCGATCTCTCTTCCCAAATATTAAGTCGTTTTATAGAAAAATCCTTTAATTTTTTAAATGGTTCCATGAAACAAGTGAAATTGTAAGGTTTACTCTCCGCACTAAACAATAAAATCAATAATGCAATCAAATAATACTTTTCAACGAACATTTAAGACCACGAACTACGAGTACTTAGTGACAATCCAAATTGTCCCGCAGATAACGAGTGCGTTGTCGGCGTCGGGCCAGTGCGAGTACTGCGGACAGCTGGACGAGACTACCGTTTTGAATAACGATTGATTGTTTTAGTGACAGTGGCTTCCAAAAGACTAGCTCTGCCCCGCGGGCTCGTAAATTATTAAGGGATTCTATAATGACGTGTACTTACGTTCTTCAAGGTCATTGTAATTTCATGGCCTCGTGGCCTGAATATAATATAATTACCATTTAATACACTTGTTTTTTTACATTATTACTATTTGTAAAATTCCCTCATAAGTGGGTATCCGCATCAGAATTTACAAACACAAAAAACTGGTTTTACATACTATTTAAGTTTTGCCGCATAGCAATACCTAAATCCTCGGGTTCAAAGGAGGTCCTTAATGATAGATTTATTTAAATTTCGACGAAACATAATTTTTAACAACTATGGTAAGTGGGATCGAAGGTTAGCATTCTCAAGACTATATAATCTCAAACTGCAATCCTAAAACTGCAAATGGGTTTGCCAACCCAGACGACTATAATGGAATGCTTCTATGCTAGTAATTTCACCAGTTGCCTTATCCCACCATCAGACCACAAATATGAGTGAGGCTGTTGGCCGGTCGTCCCTGCACATGGTTTTACCACCACTAAAATAAAAAGGTATTATGTATTTATAAGCTTCATTTCAAAATGTTTAAATGTTCAGTGTGTGTGTAGTTTTAGATAAGGAGGATAGAAACACGAGGCTCTACCAAAAATTACACTTCTAGAGCTTGTCATATTTACTTAACAGTTCTACATATGTTAAATAGATTGTTAGTAAAGTTATGTTTTTGAATAGCCATACATTCTCGACTGAGTTTGTAAGACTGGATATAAACACCCTTGGTTTACAAGTGTGGGTAGGACCCTAAATGTGTATATTCTAATGCATTATTTCTTCGTGTGTGTCAAATAAACGTTTATTGCGTATATTAATATAATGGGCGGACACAGCAAACCTGTGTGTGGTTCTAGTTCGGTTCTGGAACTCAAAACTACTCGTAATAGAAAACTTTTTGTT
This sequence comes from Acleris literana, assembly GCA_946894065.1. Taxonomy (NCBI): domain Eukaryota; kingdom Metazoa; phylum Arthropoda; class Insecta; order Lepidoptera; family Tortricidae; genus Acleris; species Acleris literana. The sequence goes on along the minus strand of OX335668.1, from coordinate 74,631,534 downwards.
TGTTTACATGTATTTCCTAGCGAGTACCGTCAGCAGCCCAACCTTATAGAGAACGTTAAAATCGTATAGGCCTTGTGCGTTTCCGACTCACTCTCCTTTTATTCGTCTGGTAGAAGCGGACTGTCTGTATGGTAGGATAGACAGACAGCCCGTACGTTTGTATATTTAACAGTAGCTAAATAAGGTTAAGTCATTTGTTGTAGAGGCTAGTGGTTGTTTTTATTAGTGATGTAACCGTCCGTTCGTTAGCGAACAATGATGTTTAATTAAATGATTCAAAAAGTTGATTAGGTACAGTCGAGGACAAAGAGACGTATACCCCCTAAAGTTGCAGAAACATAGAGTGATGGAACCAGTAATGGACAAGGCACCAATAATGAACACTTGATTCTTATTTTACAGAAGATAAGGGTTATTCATTTGTTTTGCAACAAATGAATAACAATCAATTTTGGTCCGTATACAATTTGAATTAAGAGTGAAGTGTCCATTACTGGTGCCTGTCAGCTAAAGTGTCCATCATTGGTGCCGTCACCCTAGCCATTTAAAGAAGTATCCACGCTTTGTTAAAAGAAACATGTATGTACGATTTATGAGGATTTTATATCTCCACTCAATATGACAAATTTAAATATACAGCACTATGGATGTAATAATATTAACACTCTGATACATAATTATACATTATTTATGTCTTAAATTTTTCTTACAAAGATATGTATTTAAGCCTTATTCCTTAACATAAACCCTGTTAGGGCACAGCAATAACAGTTAAACTAATTAATTTAAACTAACTCTTAAAAGTATCGATAAACACACATCATTAATTATTCCTTATAACCAAAAAAACTCTCAAATAACCTCCTTAGTGTATTTTTTTTATGCATGGCAAAATATGTTTGAATTTTCGATTGTTTAAAATTTGTTTAAAAATTCAAGTTTCAGTTAAGTACTACTTGCACGTAAGTTCGCTATCATTTATGGGTTTTATTATTGATGGGGATTTAACATGGTGAATAATGTCGTATCGTATGGATGTTTCCACTAAACGACTAATTGTATCACTGCGAGAAAGTGGCGTATCTATTGCAGATATACCATTGTGAGGATTTACTACTGCCATCACCTGCTAATATACTCCCCACCTGATCCTTCCCACTAATAAATATGCGAGTTTGTTTGGATGTTTGCATTTCAATAAATCATGCCTAAACGGCTGAATGGATGTGGGTGAAATTTGCCATACAGATAGTCCTTATCCTTATTTTGTTTGATTCAAATCTTTGAGAACTACCGAATTCGATGATACTTGGCATTAGTCCCCATGAGCCCATGACAATGCAATATTATGGGGTCGTTGACCTGATCTGATGATGCAGCCAGAATTTAATCAAAGGATCTTTGTAGTTGTAAACATAAACAGTTTGACCACGATATATTATTATTTATTAGTCTCGAATCGCAGTCAATGGCTTTGTAAGACAAGTTGCAGTCGAGAAAACAAAACTTGCTTAACTGTATAGTACATATCTTTGTACTCTTTGTATAATGAACTAAAGGCTTGAACGGCTCTGTAGTCTTTTTTTTTTATGACTTTACACCCGAAATAAAAGCGAGCATAAATATTCCATTATCATCTACAAAAAAAAATAGAATATCAGCCCGTATACATATCTTCGTAACAAGACATGAAGACATAAATATGTTTGAGAGTGTTGACATAATTGTATTCCTAGTGCTGTATACCTCTATTTAAATTTGTCACATCGAATGGAGGTATAAAATCCTCATATATCGTACTTACACGGTTTTTTAACAAAGCGTGGATACCTTATCAATGAATACATAATTTTGTAACTTTAAAATGTTAACAAACAATTGATGGACAATATAGAGAGTAGAACAGGGAAAATGATAGGTCACCTCATACGACATGACAGCTTTCTAAGAAATATAATTGAAGGAAAGATAGAAGGAAGGCGGGGAAGAGGAAGACCAAGAATAAATTACATCGAACAAATTAAAAAGAATGTAAAGGTCATGTCATATCAAAACATCAAGGGGGCGGCCTGGGATCAGCAACATGGAGAGCTTGCTTTGAGCTACACCGACAAGAACATAGCTCTTAAATAATAATAAGAAGAAAATGTTTACATTATATTTGTGCTCGACTGTACGAGTACCGGGTAATAATTAGAACACACATTAGTTGTTTATCTTTGTAATTTGTAGTGTAGACAACTATGGGCTGGGTTGGAGTCACGAAGCAGCACTCACATGAACAGACCAAGATTTTTACGAATAAAAAACAACCAATCGTTTTTTGAACTAAAGTCAGGTTGGGTAAGTGAAACACCGGGGCAAGTGGATGTACTGGAACACGAATGTAAAGTGACTTTAAAATCCAGTATAAAACTCATGTTAATCTTAGCATCAAAGAACTAGGAATTACTATTAATATTTCTAAATAATCTGAGAAAAGCGACCTCTCTGGAGCAAATTTACAACTATCTAAACAATTGGATACCTAAAATTTGACAGATTAGATTCCGGACATCTCGCGGGAGAAACTTGTTCACTCCGAGATGCCTAGATGGCGCTGTGGTTCTTAGTACACCAAAAGAGTTAAAATTTATTAGTATTCGTGAAATAAACAAATTTGATTCGTATTTGGTCATTAAAAAAAATTCATATGGAAGGGTTGTACTAATTCTTATTGTAGGGAGGTAACATTATATATAAAACCTAACAAAGGAATGTCCAATTATCAGAAGTTGAGTTAAAAAAAAGGAAATAAGAAAGAAAGAGACAAATTCAGGAGAAAATGAACTTTATTTGTTACTCGTTACGTTAGACTAGATATTGGGACTGGATTATTGTAGATAAAGTCGTAGGAACTTTTGACGCAGGCACGCTTTCGAATAGGTACGCACGCGACTCTAACAGCTGGGCTTAAGAATGATTAAGCTTTAAAATCTAATATTTCGAATATCTTGTAGTACGCATGGTTAAAAGAATCTATATAAGGGCTGGGAAAATTAGGGAGCGTCACTTTTTTATCCAGCCGTCTCGTAGGGTGAGTTGATTTTGCTGGAAGGGTATTTGGGTCGTCCATTTTGTCTCTTTGCATTTTAATTGTTTTGTGTTCTTGTGTATTAGGTGTTAAAATGTTTTGTGTGTCGCTTTACGTAACATTAAGGTAACGCTAGAAGTTATCGAAAACCGCTAACACGGTAGTGGAATAGCCTGTTGTACATTGGCGGGTCTTGAGGGATTGTTTTAATAATATGTGTTCGTGTATTTAAGGTTGTTTCGATATGTTTATTAACTCTATTTTATTTTCCTGAACTCTGTAACCACGCCTTTATCGGTAGTCGGTTACGCAGAGCTCCAGGTACCTAGACGTAGATTTCGGATAGCAAAAACATACGGTCATATTTTGGCTATGGGATGAGACCTGAAGGGTTACGTGTTACAAGGTCTCTGACGCCTTTATTCGGTATGTCAGACAACGCTAGATGTATTTCATTTATCCTCTTTATAGGGACTCACGTAGACAGACCTACATCCAGATTGGGTTATGGAGGTGGCACGTGGAAAACCCATGGCGTTTGTCCCCTTATTTATATATTTATATATCGATCACTTTAGGTATTTTTCCCCATCACTTGGAAGCCATCTTGAGGCTAGAGATAGCCGGCTGATGAGTAATTGGGACTAATGATTTCCGAAGTCGTTATTATGTTAGGTCTTAGTTGGTCTAGCAAGGAATTCTTACACCGGAATGCCTTACACTACTCACATGTTTAACGTAACTGTAAAAGTCATTTTTGGACTTTTAATTGTTTAAAACAGTAGATTAGTAGGTGATTTAGGGTTTTAGGTAGCTAGTAGTAGCTTTTCATTACACCGCGAGAGGTTTATAAATACGTATGTGAATAGCTAGGTATTTGTTAACAACGTTTGTTCTCCTTTTACTATCTTCATTACTGTAAAGATTATAATTATTATCGTTATGAAAGTATAAATTAGTATTTTTAAATATGAAATATGAAAATTTGGAACAAGTAATAATTAATTTCACGCTAACAAAGAAACTCATTAACCTAAACTGTTAGACATATATATTCAATATGGGTTAGCGAAACTCACTCAAAAGATAAAGTCTTGCTAGTTTGTGGTTAGGTCTAACAATGTCTGAGCGAAATGAGTGACAAATTCTAGTACCAGTTAGCTTACCAGTTAGTAGATATGCCACTACCGCGCCCGAGTTGGCCTTCATAAAAGATGAAATTGTACTCTTTCGCTGAAAGTTCACGCCAAACATGGCGACGAAACTGACGTGAACCAAAATAGATAAAATGCCGTCGTGTGTGTTTAGGAAGTGCACAAACTACCACATGAAAACTAATAAAGCTCAAGGAATCTCATATCACGCGTAAGTTTACTAAAGATTTGATTATTCCCTCGTATTTAAGTTAATTTTAAAATATTTGTAAAGACAAAGCAATTTCAATAAGTCGCGTGTATGACAATGATAGATACATATATTGAAAGATCAGATGCGACACGTTGGTATCGGTTATATCCGTGCGAATCAAGAGGCAACATATGATAAAAGTCGGTAGTGTTATCGCTAGAAGATCTTATCGCCACTTCTGATTGTTCGAGAGAGTTCTGGACGCGAATTGTAGTAGTTATTTTAACCGACTTGAAAAAAGGGGAGGTTTCTCAATTCAGCCGTATACTTATTTTTTTATGTGTGTTCGCGGATAACTTCGTCGTTTATGAACCGATTTTGATTATTATTTTTTGTTGGAAAGGAGATATCCCAAGGGTGATAAGGAAACCAGGATCAGAGGGGGCGATCAGTGAGGAATTGAGGGAACTCCTCAAATATTGTAGGCAAATATATAGCGATTTTAATATTTTTAGTATCAAGTCCAGCATTTGCAAACAGAAAGTATCATTTGCTGAAGCGGAACTGATGATGAAGACCACAGATGGCCACAGGAACACCTCAACGGTACCGATTTCAAGGCTGGCGATAAGATATCTCAATTAAGATAGTTGAGCGACTACAACGAAGAACATTTAATTGTTTTAAAATGACTATGATTTTCCCGCGGCGTTGCTTGCGGTGAGTTTGATGATGAATGTCCTAAAGTTTCTATATCACTAAGAAGTGGGACTACATAAGCTTATTATGATCACTAAAAAGAGTAAAATAAAATAAATGTTTAAAAAAAAAAAACCGCCTCAAAAACTTTTATTAAAATGATAGGTAATAGGTTAGTCCAGCAGAAATTAGCTTTTGGTTGAAAATATTGTGAGTCGCCGACTTCTATTGGACTAACCTATTACCTATCATTTTAATAGAAGTTTTTGAAGGCGGTTTTTTGTTTTTTAAAACATTTATTTTATTTTACTCGTTTTAGTGATCATAATAAGCTTATGTAGTCCCACTTCTTAGGTCTCCTGAAAGTGGGTTAAAGGTTTTTGATGATTAATCGGTCATTCAGTCAGTGGTAAAAATGCCGATTTTTAGACATTAATATCTCAATAACCCTTTCACCTTTATTTATGAAATTTAGGGTTTTAGTTGATCTAAAGGGTTTAAATACATAAACCAAATTTCATGTTTTATGTTAAATAGATTTGGAGTTATTAAGGCGTCAAAAGTGGCTCCAAACGTTTCGTGTAAATAACACACGGCTGCGCTCGCCAGTTCCTTTTGCGTGAACATGGCTGGCCACGCTGCCGCTTGTCTAGATACCTATTATAAATATTATAGTAACGTAACGATAATGTACTCAAGTATACGAATATTTGTAAAATTGGACATCAATAAATACCTTTATACTATTGTAAAACCCGTTTTATTTCTATTTGTTACCTACCTACTTTGCTCCTTACCAATGTCCGTTCTGTTCGATTAAAAATCATAATCTCTATCCTCCCGGTGATACTTGAAGCGTATAGCTATCTCTCTTACTCTTTTACTCTAGTGTTTTCTGTATCTGTCTAACGTTCATTAGTGAAAGAAGTGAACATATTGTAGTTTGTATAGCTATCTATACGCAACTGCGACCATTTTCAAACGAGATTTACTAGGAACGTAACATATCTACCATATCATATCTGCAGGGGTCGGACAAAAAGTGCGGATGACGTCAAACCACTTATAAGATGATTTGAAATAGTATTTTTGATTTTCATAATCAATTATTATTACCTGTGTGGTCACCGGGTTAGAATAGTGCCACTCCATGTCTTCTCGTGGATATCGTAAGAGACGAGTAAGGGAATAATAAAAGCTAAACAAACTTATTAATGTTATGGATAACGCGAAATTGTGGATATTTTTTTTTCCCCCTGTCAATCAATTGAGGGATAAAAATTAATTCAAGCATATTTTAAGTCTGTGACAACAATAATAGACTTGTTTGAAAAATAGTCATTAATTATGCATAATTTCATTAAATAATAAGTATAATAACATCAAATTATCTTTTTTATTTTTACTAATCCTACCTACTGTTCCCACCTTTGAGTATTAAACCTATTTATCTGATGTTCCCACAGATTTGTCCTAATTAATTTTAAATAATCGTACCTTATGGTGACAAGTTTCGTGAAATTTATTTTATTCACTACATCACCCTACCACCTGTAGTATTAATTCCATGGATTTATTTACGATTATTTTGTTACTTCATTAATACTACTTCGTTATTACATGTCACACGGAAGTTTAAATACAAACATCATCCCCTGTGTGCAAGATTAGGTACGTAATTTTTACGTCATCCGCACTTTTTGTCCGATCCCTGCATATCTGTAGTATCATTGCAGTTAGGCAATAAAGTGTTGGGATGTATAATGTATGTTTTCGCTGTTGTAAACAATGTTGGTATATTGGGATGTTTATTTAGCTTAAGAGTAATGTAGGGATACGTTTAATTGATATCAAACTAAGTTCGAGAGGCAAACCTGCCTAATCTTTAAGTGACAAATCAAGACGTTGGCCCGAGAGACGTTCACGAATTTGTTTTATATAATAGAGTGCGTATAGGGATTGCGTTGAAACTATTCATACAGAATTAAAGTAGTGGTAATACGGATAGTCCTAATTCAGTGTAGATTACCCATATTAGTTAGTTCAAAGAAATACTCTCGGTTCGATTTGTTCTCTTTCAACTCATCGTCAACAGCTAAAACGATGCTATACAGATTAATTCCTTTTTCGGCACATTCTTTTTTGGACATATTCCGTTTTCGGCACATTCTTGTTTCGGCACATTCCGTTTTGGGCATAAATCATTATATACAACAAATGAAATTAATCCTAGGTATAGTTATTTTTATTTTCAAGACATAAGTATACATAAATAGCGTGCAAGAAAGAAATACAATAAAATATTTTCCAATGGTGAATACTACAAATACCTCATCGAATAAATATTGCTTGAAGTAATATTTATCAGATGTAGTAAATAATGTTTTGATATCGTATTTTGATGCAAGTTCCTGTTATCTCGCTCGCTCGCTTTGCTTGTCATAGAGATAACTACGAACTTTCACGACAAAAATTACATGAAACATCAACCACCACACCCGTGGATGGGAACATCCCCAAGAGTCATAATTCCGAAAGCATCATTATTCTGAAATTTTCAAATGCCTAGGGTTATTTTGTAGTGTACTTAACCACAACAGATACCTAATGCAAAGTAGACGGCAGTGACATAGTAAGGTAATTTTTGTAATGAGGATCTTATCAATTGAAGAGCATATTAGCACTGGCCACTTATAACATAATATAATATAATATTTTACTAATAAATATTATTTTATTTTATTACGCAAGCAAAGTCACAAGTATTTCATAGTATAATTTATTTACTAAAATGTGCCAAAACAAGAATGTGCCGAAAACGGAATATGTCCAAAAAAGAATGTGCCGAAAAAGGAATTAATCGCTATACACACCAAGTCACGGCTTACTGACTCTGTCCATGGACAATCAGTGGACACAGTATTTACCTACATTTTATTTAGTTGTATTCCTGAGGGATCTCTAGTGTAGGATATACCTACATTATGTTGTTAGAGCACATTCCACTTTTGAGGACACTTTGGAACTAGTCATCACTAGAAATAACTGAAGGACAACTAAATTAGATAGGACTATTGATGTATCAAACTACCCAGTTACCTATACACGTTATACACTGAACTAATATTATGTTTTTTTCATAAACTTTAACATTATAATTTTAACTACAGGAGATATACTTACTCTTCTATAGAATTACCTATTTAACTATAGGATTGCGTTGGTACTACTGAGAAGTAGTTGATTTATATTCTTTATTCATTTATAGGATTTATTCACTTTATTCATAACTAAAAATGAAGCCATTATTGGATGGAAAATAATGTCTCTGAGAAAAGTTAATGGATGGTGGAGAGGTACTATTCCGTTACTTTGTAAATTTATAAACTTGCCAGTTTATGTACTAGAGATAAAGTACTGATTTTAATATGGTAAACTAAGTGAATTCATAAGTCATGTTCTAAGAAGGAACATCAAAGGTTATTTTATCCTTAAAATAGGGATTTAAAATATATATTTTTACTGTAACTAAATTACTTGACTCTCCGACAGAAGAGACTATTAATATTATAGAATTTACTCAAGGTTTATTATTAAAGGTATATCTGGTAAAAAAGAGATACTTAGTAGGGGATTGAGATCATTCATACAAAAATATTTATTTTACTCGTATTATCATAATATCCTAAGATAAATACTGATTAACATATTTAGAGTGATCAGAGAGATCTTTGAGTACCTACTAATCAGCTATCTATGAATAGGTATAGCACATTATGAAATTATAATATTATTTTATTCAAATATATTTATTTGGTACAGGTTTCAGTTGAATTAATATTTAAAAGGAGCCAGACCCAGAAGTTTGTTTCGGCTTTTCTTCTTTTGGGGATCCTTTGGAAAAGCTATTAGAAGCAAGATATAAACCGACTAGATCTAGTCTACAAGACTTAACTCTTAGAGATTTCTGAGTTATTTTAAGTAATATTAGGTATATTAGTGGGCGAACCCTATGGCTATGGTCGAAGGGTAGCAGGATAGGCGGTTTATGTTATTTTAGTAGAAGAGTGGGGGGATCAGTACATGGAACACTTTCAAATATCTCTTAAAATAATAGCTTTAATAAAGCACAGACGTGTCGGTAAAGCAGTTATTGTCATAATAGGTAGTTCTGGATTAAAAAAAGATATACTTATTGCTGCGGTTTTCGGGTAAAGTAAACAAACGGATATATGTTTCACTTGCCCCAAAATAACGTTTTTATCTTCCCTATGCAAAAACCAACTTTTTTTAAACTTTACTGTAAATAACTTTTAGACTTTAGTGCAAGTACTGAACTACAAACACGACTGTTTCACTTGCCCCGATAGGAGGCAAGTGAAACAGTTTTTTGTTTGTACAGTTTCTTTTATATGCCTATTATGAAGGCATCTAGAGTAATATTTTGTTAATTTTATAAATCTTCTTAATTTTGCAAAGATACACCTTATGTTGCTGCTGTGATAGACCTAACAGTTTAGTAACTTGACCGCACAAAAATATCGAAATTTCATCTAATCAAAATAAACCGTTTAACTCCAAAACTATACTGTACTAAAACCTCGTGTGTATTGTACAAGGTGGGGCAAAAGTAGTCACCCAATGTTCTTTGGCTATATTTTTTTTTAAATCATTTTTTTTCGTTTTGCTATTGGAATTTGTTTATTTGATGTCTTAATTTTTTTTCTATTTAGTCGAGAAAATGGTATCGGCCAAGTGGCCGCCGCCAGAATTGATTACCATACGGGCCCGATTTATAGCATTTTTCATCACTCTTGCCAGAACATCCGGCGATAGGTTCTCGCATTCTTCTCGGATATTCTCTTTGAGGGCTTCAAGACTCTGAGGTTTGTTGATATAGACCCGTGACTTCAAGAAACCTAACAGAAAGAAGTCTGGAACGGATAAATCGGGCGACTGTGCCGCCCGGTGCAAATCACCAAAACGAGAGATTACGTGACCCGGAAATGCAGCCCTCAGAACTTCGATTGTGGCTCGTGCAGTATGCGCCGTTGCTCCATCCTGTTATAACCACAATATGTTCTCCAGTCCCAATTCATCCATTTGAGGAAGGAGAAAGTCGTTGAGCATGGCTCTGTAACGCTCGCCGTCCAATGTAGTCGTTTGGTCCGCGGCGTTTTCGAAAAAATAAGGCCCGATGACGCTTTCATCGTAAACAGCACATGATGATTTTCGATGAAAAGTTGTCTTCCTCGTGTTCGAGATTTAGGACGGCTTGAGCGTAGATTACTCGCGCTTATTCTGCGTTCTTGAGGAGTAAAGCGATTCATGTTTTGTTGACGTGTGTTTTGTATCTATTTACTTCAAAAATGTCGAAGCAGAAGTGATAGACTAGGCCCAAAACTGAAAAATGCGTCTCTAAACCATTGCAAGCGGTAAATCATGTAACAGTTGGGGTGACAACGTTATCAGAGGGTTTTGACCCTGCAGAATATGGATCGGCCCGTCGCCATTCCGAAATTTGAACCGGATGTATGCTATACCGGAAAAGGTACAGGCCATACAAAAAATTTCGTCGTACATTTTGTAAATCAATGTTCCGGTACCCTAAAAAAGGACCGATTGTTATGGTTCTTTTAATATGTTGTAAAGGACCATATAGCCATAGTAAAACGAATTTTTCGTCCCTCCAGCTCTATTTATTTCTCCGCCATCTTGCAAAACCTGTCACTTTTTTCTGTTTTTTGCCGATACTGTCGTTGAAGTTCATTCTAGTGCTAATCATGGTTCAGCAATATTGTAGAGTAAAAAATTTGCTAAACCTTTTGCGTTTAACGATTTTTTCCACTACCTCTAGGAAAGAAGATATGGAAACATCTATGGAGTGTTACCGCCAAAAATTGTTTCCTTTTCCAGTTTTCTTCCCATATTTACGTTTTAGTGGATTTTAGCGCAAACCGAAGTTCTGCAACCTTTTAGAAGACAAAATTATCTACAAATTGAAAGTTTCTACGATATCTAGTAATAGTGATATGGAATGCTCAATCTTAGCTCGTAAATCTTGTAAAAATTGTGACTTTCAAACCCACCCATAAAAAATGGAGTTAAAATTCAAACATTGACGAAAACGGCGGTACAACTCGGTGCTTGCCAAGCCGTTCTTCATGCGCGAGCACCATGTTAGTCAGGTACTGGGATGAACAATTGAAAGATACAATATACGTGCAGGCTTTGAGGATGTGCTCGAGGGTCATTAGAATGAGAATATATTGGTTTTGATGAAGTCTTCACCCATATGACTTATTTTCCATCACCACCGGTCGGGTATGATGAGCATTTTCCCATACGTTCACCTGAAAGACTAAATAAATATTCAGTACCGCAAAAGCATTTTACACTAGCACTCCATTGATGATTCCATATCTTTTTTCCTAGAGGCCGTGGAAAAAATGTTTCAAGGCACAAGTTACAGCAAATTTTGCGCTAAAATGCACCAAAACGTAAATATAAGGAAGACTAGAAAAAAATAGACGATTCCATATCTTCGTTCCTCAGGGTCATAGAAAAAATCTTTAAACCCAAAAGTTTTAGAAAATTTTGTATTCTACAAAATTGCCGAAGTACAGTTTGCGCTAATATGCACCAAAACGTAAATATGGAAGGAAAACTAGAAAAAAGTAGCAATTTTTAACGCTAGCTCCCCTTAGACGATTCCATATCTTCGTTCCTAGGGGTCATGGAAAAAATCTTTGAATACAAAAGTTTTAGCAAGTTTTGTACTCTACAATATTGCCGAACCATGATTAGCACTAAAATGAACTTCACCGACAGTATCGGCAAAAAACAAAAAAAGTGACAGTTTTTGCAAGGTGGCGGAGAAATAAATAGAGCTGGAGGGACAAAAAATTTGGGTTACCATGGCTATATGGTCCTTTACAACATATTAAAAAACCATAACAATCGGACCTTTTTTAGGGTACCGGAACAACGATTTACAAAATGTTCGACGAAAAACTTTGTATGGGCTGCATCTTTCCCGGTATAGCATACTTCCGGTTCAAATTTCGGAATGGCGACAGGCAGATCCATATTCTGCAGGATCAAAACCCTCTAATGATATTGTCACCACAACTGTTACATGATTTGCCGCTTGCATTCTATTCTTCAAAAATGGGCCTAGACTATGATATTAGCCGCCGTTTTTAAAAATTATAGCATCTTCCGATAGGGTGATTACTTTTGCGCCACCTTGTATATCTTGATTTGATACTCAAACTAAAAATAGTTTTAGGTTCTACTTTTTTATGTCATTCATACTGGATTCCGTCCGTTGCATGAACTACTCGAGATAAAATTACATACCGAATATAAATTCATCTCGAGTGCCATGATAATAGAGAGGCCCTCATATTTAAAAAGTTAGTTCAGAAAAGACAAATGTTACCCATGGCGAGAATACTGCTATGAGTACTTACTTGTCCTTTCAAAAATACTGCATCATCTATATATCTTATTTAATACATAATTCGTAAATGGGTGTCCCTCGGCATTCCTAACACATCGTTTGTCCGAATTTCCATTTGGCCTAAACTGGTTTTCAGATGAGTCAGGCAACTTTTTAAGTTTTCCAATTATATCTGCGGTACGGTTAGGCTAGGGTTGTATAATAACAATACTGAAAAGTTTTGAAATTTAAGGGGAAATGGCTTTAAATAGGATAAAGGAAAATTCGGCCAAACGATGCATTAGGATAAATGACGATTAGGCATTTATTAAAACTGCCGACCTTCGCTTAGCTAACAATACCGCGTATGTCAGCGATGGATCGCGCGGTAATTAAAGAGTTAATTTAATGTCATACAAAGTTCAATATTATAATTCAGCGAATTTTGACTTGTGCGGTATTGTTAGCTAAGCGACGCGACAATATGTTGCTTTAGCAATTGTTTGCAAGTAGGGTAAACCATAGTATTGTTGGCACCCCCCCAGTGATTGGCACTTTGATATAAAAATCCAGATAATAAGAAACAATTTCTGTTTATTTACGGTAGCAATACCTTATTGGGTAGAATATCTAATCTTCTATAGTGGCAACACTGTTGTCAGCCATTTTTATTTCACAGCTGTTTGTGAGTTATAACGGAAAGCACAATGTCGTGATCGTGTCGATTTTATAGCAAAAAGTGTAGTACTGGAGGATAGAAGTGCACGTGAAAAAGTGATTTTTATGTAGGTTTCTACGCCAATTTATATTTGATGTTGTTAAATTAACCTATTTCTTGTTATTTTTCTTGTTTTCAATGTTGAAAAATAAGCATACCGGTCATTTCATTGGTGCCAATCATTGTATTTTCTTTTGTACAGTGGTGCAGTGATTGGCTCGGCTGCCAATGATTGTACTTTTTTCTTTGGTGTCATGTGTTATATTTCTTAGTTAAATTACATTTTCATCACAAAATGGATTATATTGGGTTGCTAAATAAGGTTGATTTCGCTTCTATTCCAATCTTGGCACTGCCAATCATTATATATTTTGATGCCAATAATAATAATTCTTGGCACTGCCAATGATTACCTAACCTAACCTAACCTAACCTAACCTAACCTAACCTAACCTATACCCACCTAAAGTTTCCTCTTCATTTCATCACTTTCAGGTACGTAGACGGCCTTAAGATGCCGAAGGTTATAAATGGAAAAAGATATTCAAAATCATATACAGAAGAAGATGTAGAAAAAGCATTGCAAGCCATAAAAAATGGAATGGGCAAGAAAACTGCTGCAAATAAATTTAATATCCCACGGGCAACTTTGCAGTTTCGCCTATCCAACTTATTTGTTAAAAGTCGGCCTGGTCCAGATACAGTTCTGACTGATGCAGAAGAAAAAGAGATAGTTAAATGGATAATTTCAGCTTGTAGAAAAGGATTTCCACGGCGAAAAGAAGATATCATAAAGAGTGTCAAAATGTATTTGGACGAACATCCCAGATCAAACAGTTTTATTAACAATACACCTGGCGATGGATGGTATAAATTATTTTTGAAGAGACATCCTGAGCTTTCCATACGAACATCAGAGGCTGTAACTTCAGCAAGCTCAAACTTGTCAGAGAATCAAATAAGAAATTGGTTTAAACAAGTAGAAGAATATCTGAAAGAAAATGATTTCTTTAATATTTTGAGTGATCCATCTAGAGTTTATAATGGGGATGAAACTAATTTTATTTTATGCCCAAAGAATACTAAAGTTATCGCTTTAAGGGGAACCAAAAATGTGTATGAGGTAGATCACGCTCAGTCTAAATCATGTGTTACCGTCATGTTTACATTTTCGGCGGATGGTGTTACAACACCTCCTATGATTATTTACCCCTTGAAGAGAATGCGACCTGAGATTCAAAAGTCTGTGCCTAGCGAGTGGGGCATTGGCTTGTCAGATAATGGATGGATGAAGGCCGAGCTTTTCATTCAGTACATACAGAATTTTCTGCATCCAGCGTTGATGAAGAGGAATATCACTTTTCCAATAATTCTTTTTTTGGATGGGCATAAAAGCCACACAACACTTCAGCTTACTCAACTTTGTCAAAATCTTGGTATAATACTTATAGCTTTATACCCTAACGCGACACGGATTTTGCAACCAGCAGACGTAGCGGCGTTTCGCCCAATAAAAGTAATGTGGCGTAAAGCAGTCCTAGAATGGCGTACAGATAACTTAACGAAGTCCTTACTAAAAACAGATGTTGCTCATATATTGGAGAAGCTTTTGCCCAAATTAAAGAGGACGACGTTGAAGAACGGCTTTGAAGCTTGTGGTTTATGCCCATTTAATCCAGATCAAGTGGACTATACAAAATGTTTAATGAATTCTAAACCAGTACAAGATATTTTGGATGACAACTGTTCTACAAGTCTTAACTATCAGACATTTGAAGAAATTGTTGGACCACAACTAGTCCGAAAGATGAAGAATCAGATGGTAGGTAAATCAATAGAAGCTAAAAAGCTGTATGACTTGTATAAATATCTCGTACCAAAAATTTCAACACAAGGGCCATTGTCGGGGTCGCAAATAACAGAAACACCTTCTATGGAACTAATACAACACAAGGATAGGAGCAATTTAAATGAACAAAACAACGATGGTTCAGATGATTTAAACACAAAAGCAGCCTTTAATGAATTAACGATAATGCCAATAGAAGTAGAACCTTTGCTAAATGAACCACAACTGTCCCATGAACCTCAATCTGAAGACACTGGTATATCTAAAGCAAACACGATGGTTGGCGATTATTCAGAAACCTCAGGACACGAAATAGGCGGAAAGCATGTTGAGCTTCAGCATCAGGTGGATGAAGAATTATCTTTAGACTCCAGTATAATCTCATCAACAAACGATTCAGTACTAGAAGCTGCACAAACGGTTGAGATTATTTCCGAGTGTCAAAGAGAAAATCAGTCAACAACGCCAATAAATTTAATACCTATTCCATCTACAAGTCGTCAAAGTGTAGAGCTGATTGGTGGGAAATGGGTACTAGTGGATGATATGCCAATCCAAGTCCCTACAACGGCACAAAAAATAAAAGATTTTTTGAAGTTACCCAAGACTCCAATTAAAACACAAAGAGCTGGTACAAAACATCGCTCTTTTGTTTTGACTAGTAAAGAATGGGAAGCTGTAGAATTAGAAAAACAACAAAAAAAGATGAAAGAGATACAAGATAAGGAAAAGAAACGAATAGAAAGACTAGAGAAAGCCAAAGAGAAACAATTACTTAAGGAAAAAAAACAAGCTGAAACTATAAATAAAAAGAACAAAGCCAAAAATTTAAAGTTAATTAAGAAAAGTAAACCAAACCCCGATAGTATCAAACCAAAAATTCTAATCCATTCAAACGTCTTGATTGAACCTGCAAATAGAATCTCAAGTGATATTGATGAAGAAGGAATTTCAAGGGAATTAAAAATAGAACCTATGATTGAAGTAAAACCTGAAAATATTACTATCCTAAAGGAAATAAAAAACAAACCAATTTTAGAAGCTGAAAATGAAAGAAGTTTTAAAAAATCGAAACAATTAATGGTCAAAAAAGAATTAAAGAAAGGACCTATTTTAGATGAACCTGGAAATTTCAGAAATTTCAGGGCAGATAGAAAAGATAAGATAAAAGTTAAAGAAAATAAATTGAGACCAATGACAGATGAGGAACTATTAAAAGTATTAGAAGATGATTAGGTTGGCGAGTTTATTAATGGACCAAGGATATATATTTATTTATGTACATACCTACCTACCTACCTAGGTTCGCCTCTTCTCACGATAGCAAGGTGTGCCTATATTAGTAGATATGTGCCAATCTTTATACCAAATTCGCTGTGCCAATAATTATACTTCAGTGCCAATGATTGTGCAATAACATAGAATTAAGTTTAATGTTACTTTTTAAGCAATAAAGCAATTTTTTTTTAATACCAGTGTGTTTTATTATAATTTACGTTTATATAGGTACCTTATAATATGGTAAACATTAGGTTCTTAAAAAAAAAAAATATCATAGAAGTCACTACATATATATTGAATATCATCTTAGAATGCCAATCATTATACCGTTTACCCTATTATCAATTTAAAAGAGTATAGGATATTAGGAACATCTTCGAGTGTAAATTCTAGTACATTGTCGTCTCGATTTGCACCGTATTTCAACGGAATATAAAAAAATAAACATACTATTGACGTCGACCGTACTCAAGGATGTTATGTGGCAGTGACTATTCCAATGACATAATGTTCACGGTATCAGTTTAATCAATATAGTTTCGTGTGATGCAAAAGAAATTTAAACGTGTAGGTATCATGTTACCACTATGACGTCCAAATATCCTCTAAATGGAACCTTGTTGGCAAAGTAGGGATCCTTTACATTACACATCAAAAATAACCTTGTTTAGCATTATTTTAATATTTTATAATGTACCGCCACGGAGTAGGTTTACATCGCATAAAATAAAAATAACTTAATAAATTATTATTATTAAATAGGCCTAAGTCGAACGGGGTTTAAATTAACAGTGATTTCCCAAAATTTACCTAAGTTTAAAGGCAAATGTTCCATGTTATTAAAACACGAGAAACGCGAATGCGTTCGAGACGTTTTTTACAATAGAAACTTACACTCAGGGTACGGAAGTGCACACTTTATGCTTGATTTTATCTTTACGTACAGAAACCTCTCCATGCGATCATTAAGTATTTGTCTAAAGTCTCACTTTATTAAGGGGTAAATAAAATTTCCTTCACGCCATTTTGTGCCATTAGTGAAAAATATTCATAAATAATTACACCAGTTTTTGCAGGTTTTATTATCAATAAAAATAGGAATAATTTATGAATATTAGAGTAAATACTCAGGTTCCAAATATGTCTGCAGTCCCATCAAACAACGCAGTTATATTATGCAGTGCTCTCAATGCCCGGCCACCTGCACTAACGGTGATCTCCTAAGAGGAATACCTTGCGGAGTAAAGTAGTGGCAGAACATTGGGAAAAAATAGTATAAGGCCGGGATTACACCTGTAAGTTATTACGTAAGTTTTGAAACGCAACTATGGGTAAGAGTGAGTGGCAAATATCTGCATCTCTCCCTTGCATATAGCTTTGTTTCAAAACTTGACCTAAGAACTTGAATCATATTATTGAATAAGAAGAAGAGTAAGTTACTGTTTTCAATAATTGATTTTTAGGTAGTAGGTAGGGTAGGGAATGCTTATAATCACTGGCAGGGTCGCGAGCAGCATAACACTGGCCGTCGCGGAGGTCCTCCACCGGGGAAGCCTGTGTCCAGCAGTGGACCTCCATCAGCTGGTAATGATTATGATCATTTGAAACTTAAAGTAAGTGAAGCTTATAGATATTAACTTTAAATAGCATTTAAATTTATAGCAACTAAATGATTATAGCATTTTTACGGGGAATTATAGGTGAAAAACTTAAGTAAATGACCTCTTGCATAATAATATGGAATTTACGTCAAATTTCAAATATAGTATGTCGAACGGTCTATACAGATGTGTAAAAACTACATGCAAGAGCTCATTTACCTACTTAAGTTTTTCACCTATACACTGAAAATTAATAGTAAAAAGTTCGCCTCCAAGGATTCCTTTTTTAGGGTTCCGTACCAAAATGGTAAAAAAGGAACCCTTATGTTGAAACTTCGGTGTCTGCCTGTCTGGCTGTCTGTATGTTACAGCAGTTTTTCTCAGAAACTATAGCAGCTATGGACTTAAAATTGGTCATAGTTGTATAACCTGCATGCATCTGTTTTTAGTAAAACAATATATTATTATTTTTGTAATTATTTGAAAAGGGGTCTAGAATGGGGGTTTAAAAATGAAAGTGATTTAATTATAGCAAACGGGGTGTCATATGAAAGGAAGGCTCAGTCTGCACATTTCAAAACTTTTTTTTTTAATTTTCCTTGACTTTCTTTTTGATTTATAGCCCAAAATTAACAAAAAATGACCGTCCCCCCCTTCTCTCCGAAGATTATGGACCAAAAAATCTGTAAATTCCTGATTTAAAGACATTCTTAGGTACCCTTATATTTAAGTAGGTACACTTGTAGCACCAATGAATGTAGGACCGGCTGCAGCAAGTAAACAACTGACGCATACAACTAGTGATGTGCCGTTGCCAATTTCCCAAATTCCCAGAAAACTGCCACCGGCAATATTGCCGGCAACATAGGGAAGTTTCCGGCAATGGTGGCAATATTGCCAAGGCCTTTTTAGGGATCCGTACCTCAAAAGGAAAATAGGAACCCTTATAGGATCACTCCACTTATGGGGGGTAAATTGGAAAATTTAAAGGGCTCGTTATGAGAATCTCAAAAATGTTTTTAGGGTTCCGTACCCAAAGGGTAAAAACGGGACCCTATTACTAAGACTCCGCTGTCCGTCTGTCACCAGGCTGTATCTCATGAACCGTGATAGCTAGATAGTTGAAATTTTCACAGAAGATCTATTTCTGTTGCCGCTATAACAACAAATACTAAAAACCGAGTAAAATTAATAATTAAAGGGGTTACCATACAACCAACGAGATTTTTTTGCAGTTTTTTGCTCGATATTAATAACGGCAACAGGTAGACGCTTGAAATATTCACAGAATATGTAATTGTATATTCACTTTAAAATAAATAATTAAATAAAAATAAAATAAATATTTAAGGGCTCCCATACAATAGACGTGATTTTTTTAGCCGTTTTTTTGCTAATGTTGTATAGATAATGGTACGGAACCCTTCGTGCGCGAGTCCGACTCGCACTTGCCCGTTTTTTATAGTTTTAAGGTCACAGCTCATTAGAACCACCCGGCACCCGACCAGCACCGCCACGCCTCGAGCGGTTAGTATGTACAGCAGCTGTAATCCTACGGTCGGCTCTCGCGTGCCCCGTACTGCCGTCGAGACGTCAGATAGCCCTCTATGTAAGCGTAAGGTCTCCCCAAACCTATCGACGCTGAACGGCTGTCGCCAGTTTTAATCGGCTCTCATCGTAGGTAATCGGCCGTGGTCAGAACTGTTCAGCCCTCGCTTGCGCCGATCGGTGGTACTCGGCGATGTAAGAATGCGAATGCGTGCGGTTGGCTGCTAAGTTAGCAGTGCTAACAGCATCGTACGGATGCGACCAGAACGAAGAATTTCCGGTCGATAGACGTCGTTTCCTGTCGGTCGAGCCGATTGACGTGCTCTAGTAGCTCTTATTGCGTAGACATAAAGATCAGCTAACGCCGATTCCGCGTCGATAGGTGTGGGGAGACCCTACGGTTGAATGTCAAATAACGTCACTAAAAAGTGTAATAGCAATAACAAAGGTTTGCAACAACTTGAATTCCTAACCAGTCTTTCTTCAGAACTGATAAAACCTATGTAACGTCAAGGAAATGTATTCGCGTACCTTTTTG
Source organism: Acleris literana (assembly GCA_946894065.1). NCBI lineage: Eukaryota > Metazoa > Arthropoda > Insecta > Lepidoptera > Tortricidae > Acleris > Acleris literana. Next base: position 74,611,436 of record OX335668.1, on the reverse strand, counting down.
ACTCTTAGTGTCATTGTGACAAGAGTGAAAAAGTACGCGAATACAGTCATTTCCTTGACCGTACTTACGAAATAAAAAATAACTATGTTTCGCCCGCGGGAGGACGCAAAGGAAAGCTTTCGTAATCGTGTTCGGATTCATTTAAGTACTGAGAGTAAGCAAATAGTGAAAAATGTGTACAACGGACTCTTGAGGAATGGGGCCCATAGCATCCATACTAGGCCCGCAGGTTTAAGGCTGTTTGTCCACCACCGCCGGCAACGACACGAAAACGTACGATATGATGGCGCCAAAGTAGCGACATTTACTAAAACGGACCGATGTACCGGCAATACAAAACACGTTTGAACTTGTCCACCTACACCGGCGTCCTGACGTCGCACCGCGCTGGTTTTCGACAGCTACAACAAACTGACTGAATCAACGAGATCGTCGCGGTGGACAAACGATCGTCGTCACGACATCTTGATGCGGTGGACAAACGGCCTAACGATTTAATCGATCATGATTTATGATTCTATTTATAAATACGATTGATAAAACATGATTACATCAATCGTAAATCGAGTACACTAATTCCGAGTACCGGAAGCACTCACAGACCATACCACTCATTTCCTAATTTGCTGGAAATATTACTGGGAATATTGCCAGCAATATTGCCAGCAGCGTTTCTCGGGCAATATTGCTGTCAATATTGACGGCAAAATTGGGAATATTAATGAAGATATTGCAATAGGTTGATTATTTAATAGTGTATAGATGTAAAATACGTAATAAAGAATGTTACAAAATGTAACTGTGAGAATATATGATTATATGTTAACGATTCCCACTACGAGCAATATTGCCGGCAACACGTTCGGCAATATTCCCGCGCTGGGCAATGTTCCCGGGCACGGCACATCACTGCATACAACCATCTAACGCATCAGCGCTGCACACAGATACGCGCCCTGCCCTTTATAAGCGCATTCATTCCACCGCGGCGATCCGCGACGGACACAATATCTCCAGCCTACGTACTACCGCGGCACCCGTGACAGTAGGTACAGTCAACAGCATAAATAAGTGATCATTTATGTACCTTGTCACTTTAACGTCGTGTTTGAAATGTGATGCAAAATTGTGAAACGATTGAAAGCGATGAGGTACATAAATGATCACTTATTTATGCTGTTGACTGTACTATAGCGCTCACCTACATTTGTGCAAATTTCAACCCCTACCACGGCTACTGGTGTGGAGCATCCAAGTACGAATAAAGGTTTTCTCAAAAATGTCCGGAAATGTTGACATTCCTATCTACATATTGAGACGCGAAGTACACAGTTTACTGACAGTTCTCAAATTAAAAAAAAAAAAAACATTGCGTGCTCGCTACACAAGCCCGCAATGTTGCATACAAATTCCATTACTATTTAGCTTGTAACTTTTTAAAAAGTCAAAAGGGCCATAATAAAATGAGGGCACAAGTCTTATACATCCAAATTTTACTCGAAACATAACTTTTTTAATTGTGGCTGGAATAGCTTATGTTTTTTTAAAAACAACAATTGCGTTTCTCCTTGTCATAAACAAAAAGGCGGTAAGGAGTGATGGTTTTTTCACATGAAGTTTCTGTTTGTATGCAATTCAAAAAATGAGTTCATGCAATGAAGATTTGACTCCAACACAAATTTTTTTCTTGCGATTTTTGAGAAAAACACTATATTTGCCTCGGCAGGAACAGCAATTGCGGGCTTCGTATTTTTAAACGGACTCGCAAGCTCGTCCGTTTAATCCAATACTCGGCCCGAAATTGCCTACTTCCATGCCTAGGCCATAATGTACTATTATACTACACTAAAGGAGTATTCTTACACACTTATATTTTACGGGAAAAGAAAATGAAGTTGTCAAACTTTACAGTTTTGAAAAAACGATTAAAAAACTTTAAAATTTAGGCTACTCAAAATGGACCTTTTTGCATAGATTATAAAGTTCATTTTAAATACGGAACCCTCGGTATGCGAGCCCGACTCGCACTTGACCGGGTTTTTTACACAGTAAGGTGTATCTGTAAAAGGATTTAGTAAGCACATTTTTTTTAAATAAATATCTTGTAAATTCAGCTCTTACTTCAAAAAAACATATGAATAGGACAAAACAATGCATAATGGATTCTTACTAATAGAATTTTTAAAAACCAATATAGCTTCACACTTCAGATTATATCAAAAAACGCAACAATTGGTTTAGGCAAAAACAGAACAGTGTTTAATTAATATAAAATAGACAAACCCAAAACGTAATTTTTCAAAATTAGACAGATTAATTATTATCATGTGATTTCACATTTCATGTTTTTTTTAATGATTTGCCAATGTTTTTTATGATAAGAATAAAGAATTTATTTTTGAAAATAAGTAAATAATATTAACTCCGGTACATTTTAGCCTAGACCATCCTGGACCAAGTTTCAAAAAAACTTTGAAAATTAATGCGTACGCAATTTGTTTAATTTTGTTCGATAGCGTACTAAAATATATATTTTAACTATTTCATTTTCATATTTCAAATCAAAATGTTTGTTTATTTCCATGAACATTACAAATTCTTTACATAGGTATATATAGTTTCTAAAATAGTCCCGTTAACTATTTTGCCATAGCTATATATTATTTGGAGAGCTAAATTAAAATAAACCGCTTTTGATATTTAATGCTAGGTTAAAATTTAAAAGCTACAGGGCTTTGGCCATTGTTTGATTTTATAGCACATAAGGGGATACCGATTTTGAATCAAAATCAAAATAATGATCATTAACTGATCAACATTTTTGATCACTCATACTGTAAATATACGAAGGTTCTGTGAAATTTAAACTCGGTACGTACCTAATTATTAACGTAGGTGTAATACGGTCAATAACTAGCTGGAAACTGACAACGCAAAATTGTTATAAATACAAATTATTTTGGGTTAAGATCTCTGTCTGATTGGGATTGCGAAATATTTATCCTGATTTGATTTGGTGGTATTTGAGATTCTAATAATTTTACTATTTTAGGAAAAATTAAGTCTATCGCATTAATACCCCAAACAAATTCAGTGTGACTTATTTTATCATTTTCAAAAATTATATGAGCAACAGGGTTTGCAATGCTGGTGTACAAGACCTCGTTATCAAGCACGTTGGATATCCAGTCATCATTTGAACTAAAAATGATAACAGGAGTGGTTATATTTTCAATAGGAAACTCCTCATTTTCTTTCCCAAATCGATGAAATTTCTTATTTTTTATTATTTGGGCATAGTGAATGACTGTTTTTGTGGATCCACCCGCAGGGACGTGAATAAGAAGCCGGCTAAGGAACTCCGGATTGGCGGCCACATCTTGCTGTAATCCTCCAGTTATAAATAACAATGAGTTCTTGCACAGCACAGTTCGGCCTGCGCAGTACTGGTCAGCAAAAATCGATGGGACCCGTTTAGAAGGCATGAACTCTCCGTGGCCAAGGTAGTTTATCACTTGAGCGAGCGGCTCGTCCGCGATCAGGGGCCAAAAGTTTGACATGGGCCCGTGCAGGCGCGTCATAATCGCCAGCGGGGCTAGCAGCACTATCACCCGCAAATATTTGTTAAACTCAGGTTTAACAGAGAGAAGAACTAATACAGCAGTTGCACCCATAGAATGACCAATATAGTTTATCGGTTCCTCAGACTTTGTCTTCTTCTTGATATATTTTATTATGGCTGGTAAATCATATTCACCTATTTCTTGAAAAGAAAAATCCCAGAAATCATTTGAGTTTTTGGTTTTTGAAATGTGATTGCGGGAAAAACAGTTGCCTCTTGCATTAGCCAGCCACACGTCGTATCCTTGCATAGATAAAATATATGGAAGAGCGATTCCTGGCCCCAGCATCAACCAGTCTGCCGAACTACCCAGTAGCCCGTGATGCAGAAGAACCGTGCGGTTGGCCAGTTTCTCCTCTACTATGCCCTTGCGAGGAGGTACACGGTGTAATGTTAGTATGTAACCATCTTTGGTACGTACGATGTAACGTTTCAGTTTCCGTGTTGTCACCTGTATCGGGGGTCCATTCATCACGTTCATGCCATCGTCGAAATTTGGATAATTCATGTCATTCGTTTGCTCATCTGGTGGTAGAAGAATTATTTTACTGGCTAAAGTTTTTTTAATTACATAAGCGAGTTTTTCTACTGAATGAATTACTTTATCTTTAAATTCACTGATTTTGGCTATCGTGTATTCTATGAATGAACTTTTAACATGTTGTTTGTCATTTAACGAAATGATAATCACTAAAATTATATTAGAAGTGATGAGCTTAACGCCCACCTGCTGAACCAACCACCGGGCCATGACTGTTTAACACTTATGGTCCGCTGCAAATATTTATAATATATCGCAGCAATGAATGTAGTAGGGTATGCATCGTGTTAATTAGGGGCACGGTAGTTAATCATCAAGTTATGACTCAAAAATCTACTTACTTTGATATATATAAGCAATATATAATTAAGTAGGTAATAATTTCGAGTTAAAGAAGTTTCAACCTTAAACTAAATAAAGTGTAACGTCGTCTTATTCATTATTTAACATGAGTTGAATTAAGGGAGTTTTGTTATATATATAGTACATTTATTTTAAAACATGCTACCACCACGGATCACGATTTACAGTTAGTATACAAAAGTGTAGTTGTGCTTTTTTTCTTCGTAGTGCATTGGAGTAACTATACCAACTGAAGCCCGTGGCAAATTCGTCGGATAGGGCCCTTCCTATCACTTTTATCAAAAACCCAATAAATATTAGGTTCCTCCTTTACTCACGACCTTTCAAATCGGGGGCCCCTCAGAGGCCCGTAGGCCAGGGGCCCGTAGTATTTTTTCCGCTCTGTCACCTTATAGTTACGCTACTCTCGTCGTAGTGTTGACGGCGTAGTAGATGGAAGTAGGCCAATATTTTGCTACGTGAACGGCAAAACTCGTAGCATTTTAAAGGTCTTGCCACGTGCAGTTCTCAGGGTACGCGAGGAAGCGCAAAAGATGCGTCATGGACGGCGGCGCTGCGTCGCTGCTGCAGTATTTGACGGTTGTGTAAGCCCACTTTAACATGATTTCTCCTCGACTACCAACCTTAGCGCGCAGTCTGTTGAGCGACTTCCAACATTTAGAATTGTGTTTAAGAACGGAAAATTTTATCTATGCGAAAGGTTGATTACTATTGCAAGTATGACGAGACTTGGCTTCATTTTACAAAAGGTACATACGTCAAATAGAATTCGTACATATTTCACACACTCTTGTTATATGATAACACTGAGCATAAAGCAATGATCCCCATTGTACTGAATGATAATATACTGCTTTCATCATCAGTTTAGAAATAGTTGAGTCAGAATAGTTATTCATATAACTGTTGCACAATAAGGATATTGAGGTGACTCCAAATTATTAACGATTATAATAATATTTTTTTTAGATTTTTAAAGAATCATTAAAAATATTATAAATAAAATTATAGTTTGGGTTTTGCTACTACAGCTAATTTTGACTGAGAAACATCTATTTCTTTCTAACTCCGGAAGCAAATTTTATTGATTCTTATAGGTTATAGGTTGTGGCGGGCTCTTTTCCGCAACTCGACGACTTAAAAAATGCGCCTATTTTGCGTTAGGGGTTCGAGGGACTACTCCTGCCAACTCAGTTCAACCAGGAAGCCTAGCAGACCCTTGATGTTGCCGACGGCCTCTGGTAGTGACATTGGTAAGCGAAACTGGTAGCGAAAAGTGTTGATTCTTATACTGCATAATAGTAGTTTAATGTGACTGTACATAATGAAGGGCATTAAACACGAGAGTGGGTCTATGAAACGAGCCGAAGGTGAGTGTTAAATGCCTAATTATGTACAGTTACATACACTACTTTATCTACCCACATATCATAAGCCTGCATTCAGGAGCCGCATATTCAATTTTAACCGGTAATGGCGGTAATGAAAATATTGAAAAGTTTTCTGGCAGCTATCATAGTTTTTTTTAATTCAGAGACAAACTAGAGTCGGCTCCAACTTTCATATCGTTTGATATCTTACTTGCGTGCGACATTTGTCAAATTTGTATGCAAATTGACAATTCATTTCGAACCAAACTCATCTCGACTGATATCAGAATAGAGTTCAAATCAAGTTTCTTTGTTTTTCAGAGATTTTCGAAATTTGAATGTCATAAGAACACTGAAATTGATGTTCTTATGAATCCATAAGCTTACTGCCGCAGATAAAAAAAATGCTCTAACAAAAGAGTTGATTATTATGCTGGTCATCATTTGCGGTTTCTGAACGCATCATAGAGGGTTTAGGATATGAGTGAAGATAAAGATATAAAAAGTATTGTGGTTCACCCCCACTAGACCGAATATTATAGAAGCTTATTTCTTTAGGCATTCCAACGTTTTACATTATTTTCATTAGCCCTAATGTCACGACAGCTAAACTTGTATGTCCTAATTGATTAGGTACTAGACCTAAAAAATATATATAAAAAAGTTATATACTCCAATGTTTGCTGGTACTAATCATTAAATCCTATTACTAAAACTAATAATGATTATTCCTAATGATTAATAGACCTAATAGTCATAAGTTCTAATGAATATTTGAATTAATCAATGTTTGAACGAAATACATACTTATAAATAAATAAAAATACTCAAATTAGGTCAATTTTACCCACATGGTTAGGTTAGGTTAGAGTTGCGACAAAGGTCGAAGTGCCTCACCTACGCGGAAAAGAAGCTCCGCTCCGTCGACCTTAATTACGGTCGTTTAGGTCCCTAAGGAACATATATAATAGGGCTTAATAAACTTTAGGTTATAAACATATAAAATGGGGTAATATTCGGTGTAAAGAGGAATACAAGTAAAAGTAGGGGTTTTAAGTATTTATTATCAAGAATCGGACATAAAAAATAGTACTGTGGTAAACGAGTGCTCGAAAGGGGGGTGTGCATGGAAAAGTTGAAAGCAGAAATTTTGACTTCGGAACTTTGTTTGAACTAGTTAGGAGATAAACATACTAAAAGTCCCCACTGGAAATGGTGTTGTATGGCATTATTAAAGCTGATAAAATTCTCTACAACTTTGATTCTATACATTTTTCACCTATTTTCAATCGTTGTCTAGATATGAGCTCCAAAAAGTGGTCGATTTTCAAGAATGTATTTTTAAACTCACCTATTTTTTCTTATATTTCTCTCCAACTTGCATATATATCGTCTGTAGAAAACAGCCCCCTACATAGCTTGCACGAGGAAGGCAGCTGTCAAAGAGTAGTGGCGCCGAGTTGTGAAGCTTTCCACCAGAGCGCCTGATATGATGACCACGCCTACTCTGTCAAGAGTGAAAACGACAAAGAAGAAGACTTAGCTTGTAGAGAATTTAATTTTCTTTAAGAATATATATACATATATTAATATATCATCTACCGTTGAAAAGTTATACCACATTTAAAAAATTCGGCAAATTTAAATATTTCAAACCAATATATTGCAAAGCTCATTACTTTCGCAATTATCAGATGTAACCGTAGATTTCAGGTTATGTTACAAATTAATTTAAAAAAAATACATTTTTTTGTGAAGATTTTAACTCAATAAAAAAGGTTTTTCTCAAAAATATCCGTAAAAGTTGTCATTTTTTATTAAATTTCAGAAGACGAAGTGCATAGTTTATGGTCAATCTAAAATAAAAATAAAATTAAACATAACTGGCTCGATTCACTCGAAAACAAATAAACGGCACTATTCCATATTTTCGTTTAATATATTCCTTGTTGGGGGGACATTTTTTTATTGATATGTAATGCTGAAATTTACGGTTGCATCAGATAATGGCGAAAGTAATGAGCTTTGCACTATATTGATGAGAAATATTTATATGTACGGAATTTTTAAATGTGGTATTACTTTTCAACGGTAGATGATACATTAAAATATATTTAATTTAGTAGAAAGTTATATCAATCAGAAATTAATTTATTATTGCACCTCGGCAGGGGCTTGGATCTCTTGCCGCTTTTGCGATTATAAATTACTTATTGCGAGGCTCATCATATACTTTTCTTTTAACATGCAATTGTTTTAAATAACCGGGTAGGTCTGTACCCTAAGCTACTCACTCGTTTTTTTATAAACTTTTTAACATATGTATAATTAACTGTTTAAGCGGTATTATAACCAGTTATAAAAAATATTGACACTTTCAATTCATAATGGCGGCTTGGGCTCCCCCCTTCCAAGGTCAAAATATTGGATTTTTATTAGGATCCCATTCCTAAACAAATATTAAAATCGGTTTGTTTTACACCGTGTGTTATAAACAAATTCTTGCAAAGGCTATTAGGGTGGCAGGCCAGATATTTGGTCAACTAATCACAGTAAATCAGCCAGAGATTGTAGTTGGCGTTTCATTTGCTCTATTGTGCTCTGAGGGCGCGTACCTATTTAATATGCACCACTGATACCGCGGCGGACAGCCCGGAAATACCACACCGCACGTAATAAACCAGCTTGGTACCTTATTCATAACAGCCTAAAGACCAACAATGAACAAATTCTCAATTGCGCCAAAAACTTTAAAAGCGCGAATGAATTGCAGCGTTAATATTGCTGAACGCTCGCACTCAGTTTGGCCTGCCAAATTATTCACGATATGACAACTATCTTTTTAGGGTAGGTACTGTAGCGAATACTAGGTACTTTAAATGGCTTTTTAGTCATCTGTTTTTAGGGTTCCGTAGTCAAACTAGGAACATTTATATACTTTCGCCTTGCCCTTCCGTACGTCCGTCGGTCTGCAGCTTAGCTAGAGACTCTTAGTTATAGAAAGCTGTAATTTAGCATGAATATAATTATATAAATTATAGTCACGCCGACAAAGTGGTAAAATATGTATATTTGCAACATTTATTCATTATAATTTGATATCTGATATCAAATGCTCAATAACTACAATATAATATTCTAATGACTCGAGATCCCATCAGACGATTAATCGTTTTCAGAACAACCAATTTCAATAACAAATCTCTCGGGATTCAATTAATCTTTTAACCGCTATGATTTTTAATCGAAAGTGTCCCTGTCGCTACCCATTACAAAAAACGGGTAAGAGGATGTTTGAAAATGCTCACTGTGGGGTTCCGAAGCCGTTGCTTCACAATAAGTATGAACTACGAGTATATTCTCTATTTAAAGTTGTTTGTTGCTGTCAGATGATTTTTGTAGGTTTAAACACTTTGGTTGCCTTTATCTTAGGAACAAAAAAGTCTACTTAGTCGTGATACTTTTCCTTTAAATTTCATTATATGTGCTTACATTTAAGATATTTTTCAGATTTTTAGTAGGTATTTGTAGTTTTGGCTGTAGGGGGGACACTTGACTCTAACAAAAATTTGAGTTTTAAAGCTTAATATTTCATAAACGGATCCCTTAATCTTAAATTTGTCTGGACAAACCCGCAATATTTTTGAAAGACCTATCCAACGACACCCTACACTATGGAGTAGGCGGGAAAAAAATACATCCTCACTTTACGTGTAGGGGAGGTACAGTCAACAGCATAAATAAGTGATCATTTATGTACCTTGTCGCTTTCAATCGTTTCACAATTTTGTATGACATTTCAAACACGACGTTAAAGTGACAAGGTACATAAAAAAATGATCACTTACTTATGCTGTTGACTGTACACAAAACAAAAATTTTTTTTCAAGATTTTATTTTACCACTTTTTTGGCGTGAGTATATTCATACCAAAGTACAGCTTTCTAGAACTAAGAGTCTCTGAGCTAGACTGCGGACGGACAGACAGACGGCCGGACGGACATAGCGAAACTATAAGGGTTCCTAGTTTGACTACGGAACCCTAAAAAGTATCATTTGTTGTTTTACTTGTCCTTTTGTTGAGAAACGCCGTTATTCGGCAATAACTCAAAAACGGTATATCCAATCATGTTGACTTAATATGTCTTAGCCTAATTGTGCAAAATGTGGTTACATAATTATCAACAAGGTTTTATAGTTGTTGGTAATTTTGTAACTCTGCCTACCCCACTCTGGGAATGAAGGCGTGAGTTTATGTATACATATCGCACCTACGGCGCAACACTGTCACTTATGCAAAAAAGCATTTTTCAAGGAGAAGCATTTAAAGATTTAGTGTGGTATAAAATGATTATGCTTTCTGATCCAGAAAAGATGATTATTTGGCATGATTACTGCTACTTTTAGCTTATTAATGAGGAAAATAAGGTCACTTTAAATATCAAAGAAATATAATTGTCATTACTTTAAAATTGAACAGCCCCTCAATTGTGACATTATGGCACTAAACTAAAATAATAAACGTATTTATGACAAAGTTACGATAAAATAAAATCTAGAAATTAGGAAATAAATATTTATGACAAAGTTATAACTCTCATTTTCACAACTCTTTGCTGAGTAAAAGAGTTGTGAAAATGAGTGAAAACACATTTTTTAACTGTCTATCAATCTTATCAGTAAAAAAAAACAACTTCGCGAATAGTTTAGTTTCTCATACTTATATTAAATTTTAGAAAGAAAAACTAATTGACATTTGAAACAAAAGACATACCTAAATAGAAACTTTGACATACACTTTGAGTGTAGTTTCCGATTTAGAATCAAGTTAGTCATCAAACTTAAGTAACTTACTTAACTTTGCGGTTCTTTATGACTAAAACATACACACTACTATATTCTATATTCTACAGTCATATTTTTTACCCGTCACTTGGCCTAATTGAATATATTTATAATTTGTAATTTAAGTTTTATCAGATTTCTGAAATAACACGCTTCCTAAATTCCAATAAGAGTCAAATATTTCAGTCCTTTTGATAGTAGTTAACTTCGTGGAACAAGACAGTCGTGCTTATATGTTTAAGGAAGGCCCATTTGTTTAGCTCCTATGATCTTTCAGGTTTTATAGAGCAATATTCTTGCCCAGATTTCTTTAGCCTTTTTGCTATATAGCTAATTTTATTTTAGGGCAATAATGTCACAATTGCTTTAAATTTTGGAAAAATAATAAAGGTATTGAGAAGCAAAGTCATAATGTGCATTACGGTCGTTAACGTCACAAACATAACTTTTTAGTAAGAGTCATATTGGAGCAATAATGTCATAACTGTACTATTTTTATGATAAAAATACAATTATTGGCGAATTAAAGTCGTATGTACATTAAGGCAGTTGACGTCCCGACCATAAGTTAATAGTTTGGAATCATATTGGAGCAATATTGTCCCACATGCATTAGAGTCGTTGTTGTTATAAAACATAAGTGTTGGTTGAACTTCACGTTAGCTAGAACAATGTCACAACTGTATTTTTGGGTCATTATTGCTCCAGAATAATAAAATAAAAATGTCACAATTACCCTAAAAACATTGTAGCTCCGAGAAACTCCATCAACCTACGGGAGGCCGGCGCAACTGACCAATCATACGTTGTTTCTCCAAATAGGTCTTTGCTTCGTGCCAAAACCACAACGTCACTGGCGCACTCGTGCGAAAACTATGCGTACTAATTGAATGACGTTATCGCTTCAAGGGCAGAGTACTTTAAGTGACGTTATAGCATACTTACCACAATTTTCAAAATTTTGCACAAGTGACAGTGTCGCACCGTAGGTGCGATATGTCTATTGTACATAGCTTAAACCATAGATTATAAGGGTATGTATACACTCGGCTGCTTTTACGCAGGCTCGGCTTTTTTTTTTAACTTATTTAAAAAAGTAAAATTAAATTTAATGGAAATTCTAAACCATAGGATGTGCTCGAAGTGGACATCTTAATTTTAAGGTGCTAGAGCTTATTAATGAAGTTAAACAATAACATGGTCCGCAATGACTTCAATTTGTAGTCCTTTGAATAGGACATTGGACCTAACGAGGGTATGACCTAAAACGTCGAAATGGCAGATTTATAAGCAACCAGTTCAATTTCGTGAATCCGGTGAACCAGGAGCGTAAGCCTGGAATTCCTCATATTAATGTAAAAAAAAAACAATGACAACAATTCATATGTGCTAAGGTAGTAAATTAAAAACCGTTTGTAGATTTTACACTGCTGATTACAGTAAAAATATTTTTGGATTTTTTATTGCAGTAATCTTTTTTATATTTAGAAAAAACAGTAAAAAAAGTTGGATTGTGAATGTTAGGAATACACTTATAGTGCCCTTGGTCCATTTATTACCAATTATTAACATAGGAATTGCAAAAAATATACAACTGTCATGAAATTTTTTTATCTGCCTGACGGATTACTTGATTCTAACGACACACTTTCGATTCTCGTAATACTATTGTTTTGATAAACGCTATTTAAAATGAAAGAGACTTGAGATTTGTAAAAGCGGATAGCCGCAATCTGCCCAAAGACGATGAATTTATGTTGTTACAGTTGTTATTGTTGACAAAGTGACATGACATGACAGTCAGTTCTGTTTCTGTTTAAAGTTACTTTTTTTTTATATCATGCTGAGATCACGACATCAGTATTCCTAACTTTGTATATACGGTCTTTTGAATGACTATTTCTTTAATAAATTATTAACGCCGAATTTAAGTTAAATAAAGAAAAACCGAGAAACACTGGTACTCTAATTTTTAACCAGCTATTATAAACGCAAAAAAACAGAAACGCTTTTTTTTTTGAAATGACAATTATTAAGTGCCTATATCATAATGGATTAAAGTATCTAAATTATGCTTGTGACATATGAGATAAGATTTTTTATGTTAAATTGTTGGCTAATTCTAAATCGAAATCCTTAATATTATACATAAATGCGAACGTTTGTGTGTTTGTTTATTACTCCTTCACGTTGCAATGGCTGGACGGATTTGGATGAAATGGATATAGCTTGTACCCTGGATTAACACATAGGCTACTTTTCATTCAAAAAAATATAAAAGTTCCCTAGGGAATAACGATAATAGAAATCTACGCGGACGAAGTCACGGGCAAAAGCTAGTGGGTAGTGGCAACTGTGTGTGACGTAGGTACAGATGTATCGAAATATATTTCACATCGTATTTTCTCGGAAATATTCGTATTTTTCATGCTACTTCAGTCTGACTCAGTACCCATCAAGACAACGTGGGGGAACGTCGCATTGCGAGAGTGATAATCGGTATAGTGGTTAAAACCAGAGTACTTTTTTGTTTGTTAAGATTAAGTATGTTTTCAGTTCTTTTTAACCGACTTCAAAAAAAGGAGGAGGTTCTCAATTCGTCGGGAGTTTTTTATTTTTTTTTATTTATGTTCCCCGATTACTTGAAGACCACTGGACCGATTTGAAAAATTTTTTCGTTGTTCGAATGGGTATACTTTCTAGTTAGTCCCATTGTCACCACGTCAGGATCTGATGATGGGATCATGGAGAAATCAAGAGAACTCCTCAAATATTATAGGCACACCTATAGCGATTTTGGTATTTCTCACTGTAACTCATGCATTTGCTTTTGAAAAGTACTATATGGTGAAGTGGAACTGATGATGAAGACCACAGATGGCCACCGGAACTCCTTAACGGTACCTATTTCAAGGGTGGCGATAAGATATTTCGATAAAGGAAGTTGAGCGACTATGACGAAGCACATTTAGGTTTAAATATGACTATGACATTCCCGCGACGTTGTCTGCGGCGAGCTTGAAATGTTCTATAATTTCTTATTAATATTTAGAAGTGGAGCTACGTAACAGCATAAATAGGATCACTAAAAAGTATAAAATAAAATAAATGTTTAAAAAAACAAAAAACCGCCTTCAAAAAGCAAAAAATAACTTCTTTAAAATGGTAGGTAAATAGGTCAGTCCAACTGAAGTCGGCGTCCAACAATATTTTAACCAAAAGCAGACTTCAGTTGGACTGACCTATTTACCTACCATTTTAAAGAAGTTATTTTTTGCTTTTTGAAGGCGGTTTTTTGTTTTTTTAAACATTTATTTTATTAATAGTCATGCCGAAAGCATTAAGACCTGGGAATCTTTTAGATCGACAAGCCTGTGAAATTATTTTCAACATTGATTTAAATATTTCTTCTTGTTTACCTACACCTAATTTCTATATATTTGACCGTGGTGGTTTTAACATCTCGGTGTGAACTTCAAACTCGTGGTTTGACATTTGACACTGATAACTAAAGTACTCTATTTATTTAATACAAACATGTCACTTAATAATTCAATAATTCATAGACACGTCGGCATCATTCGGAAGTAGACGTGACTTCCGAGTTTTCACGATGTGAAAGGATTATTCACTAGACTAGATCTGTATATAGGTAGAACGTGTCCGTTTCAGTAGAGAAGACTTTGCTTTTATGACACGACAGCCCAAAAAAAGGAATGTAATATTTTTAGACCATGAGTTTGAGTAATGGCCCTTGCTTGTCCATTAAATAGGACCCCGGGATTTTTTTTTAAATATAAGATTCGTTGCAAGGAGGCTTTTGCATGCACAGTGCGTGAAATGAAACAAACGTCATTTTTAATTTTTAAAACCACCAATCAATCTTTAGACATACCCTATAATCTGTGCCACCAATGAGAATATAATATTTACGTACTGTCAAATTTTATTGCTAATTTAATTTATTTAAATTTACTAAATATCAGATATAATATTTACAGCGGCAAAATGGCTTTGAAGAAAGTGTTTATTGGTATACCATCAGACCTTCAATCAGCGGAAGGTATTCTAGAGATGGATTGGAAGGTTCTAACTCCTTGCCAGAGGGAGTGCACCACGCGGCTGGGCATGACCATCCAGTTGGAGCAGGAAGCCTACCTCACGCAACATCCTGAGGTAAATTCTAGTCTAAAATCAATTACTTGATTTGAGTTTGAGAAATGTATGCTTAGTAATTGTTTCTTGCATTGTTTTAACTTGACGAAAAAGTATTATTTTTAGATTCGAGCTGCCTTGGAAATTTTTATTGCTAAAATGGTAAGAAGTGCAAAACGCAGGGTACTTCTCCAGGCAGCAGCCGAGCATTTCACGCGACCTCACTCAGAACTTGAAAAAGAGGTGAGGAAGCAGCTTGGATTACCAGTGGATGGGCCTTATATTAAAGTGAGTAACAGCATTATTAAATAAATTAATACATTACTGCTAAGGCTAGTAATAAATGTTTTTTTTTTTTTAAGTGATGGTAGCATCCAAACAGACAGATAGCTGGATGGACGAAAGAAAAGTGTTTCACTTGACATGTTCTTTTTATTTTACGCGAAAAAATGTAAAGAAAATATCCTGGCTTTATGTTAAAAAGAAAATAACCCCGACTTAGCTTATGTCGCCACGAGAAGCCACTTCCAGTTACGAAGTTTTTCAACAAATTGGAATTAAATACTAGGTACCTATCTAATGTCTATTAAAGTGTTGTTATACCATCTAAGTTCGTCTGCTCTAAAAATACTTGTCACTGATTTTAAAACGACTAAAGTGTAACTTTAAGTTTTAAATCGCAAGGCAAGCGCGAATGATTGGGTACCTTAATGTCAATAAATGCTTAGACTTCTAAAATCATAACCCTTCCTGTTGGCTTTGCTTGCCGTAGGCGGGTAAAAAATTAAAGACTTTAGACAGACTGTTACACTAAAAATTCACTGGATGATCACGTGACTTTTCGTATCACATCATCTACTAGTGACGCGATTGGATTAAAAACGAAACGAATAGAAACGTTAGTTAGCCAAGTGTATCTTGGCAGGGGCGTTCTAACTTAAAGTGAGGTCCACTCATAGTTATACAAAGCTCTGCAAATCTTAACATGTATTTAGTGTGCCCAGTTCAAGTGAGGCCAGATCACTCTGAAAAAATACAGTACCTACTTAGGTACTATCGCGATCGTTAATTTGTGACCCATTTCAAGAAAAATAGGCTGGAAATTGTCAATGTCATTAGAGATGCCAAATCATTTGTAACTTATAGGAGAGTCAACCTTATTGTTGTAATAGAATGTCAGAATAACTTTGGACTTAAGGTGGGTCCCAAATTAAAGTTCGTGACTGTACATGTGTTTTATATATATCAAAGTAGGTACAAACTATACCTTAAATTTTTAATTCCTTACAATTCTGACTGCTGTAACATTCTGACGTTTCAGGAGTAACAAACTTTGTTTATTGTTGATGTTATTGACAGTCTTAATCACTTTTTCGCCTTCGTTTGAATTTGTAGCCATTCTACATACATAAGGCAGAGCACGTAAACGTATCTAAGATTAAAACGAAGATTTTCAATAATATTTAATATGATGTAAGCACATAATACTACATAACATGGTTTGCTAACAAAGAAAAAACCGGCCAAGTGCGAGGTGTGCTATAACTCAAACAGTAGGTATTATTATATTTCGATTTGAATTCGATTTCAAATCGAATCAGCGCGAGCGCAACACACTTTTTCACCTAGATATTTTTTTCGGGGTTTGCCCTACGAGTATAATCATTCCAAAAGATATTTGTAAGCGTAAGTTACTTAAACCAACAATATTCTTACGTCCACCAAATAGAGAACACATGGGATTTCCGTAAAGGTAATTTGCCTTGCATTATTTGATACAAAATACGAAGTGGGACTCCTTGTATACCATACCACTAAGTCGCCAGACGAATCTACAATAACTTTTAATCGATTTTTACCATGTGTACAGATTCCCATTTCTACAGATTTTCGATTTAACAGAAAACCATGTCTACTGACACCCATTCCTACAGATTTTCGATTCAATAGAATCGCATGTTTATTGATTTCTGATTCTACAGGTTCCCATTTCTGTCAATTTTCGATTCAACAGTATATCATGTCTACAGATTCCCATTTCTACAGAAAACCCAATCAACCGTCCCTGATTGGTCCCTGATTGGTCAGTCTTGGCGGTAACTCATTCTGTGTCCATAGAGTTAGAAACTTTTAGAAAATCTAATTTGACAGAGTCGACGGAGCTCCTCGTGGAGCTCGTATTTCTGGGTTGTTTTGGTCCTGCGGGCCTCATATAAAAACGAATCTAACCCAACCTAACTACGACTCAGTGAAATGTATTATTCGTTTTACGTGTACCTATCTTTGTAAAGTTGGGAATCCGTATAGTTAAGAATCTGTAGCGGGAAGCGGGGCAGATTGGTACGTAAAAATTTAACCTTATATTTTTTGGGCACTAAAAATGATAAGAAATTATACAATTTTTGCTTATATCATAGTTAAACTAATTGGGATTGATATGGCTTTAAATAAATCTTATAAAACAATTGTAATAAAAATAAAGAAAAACGGTGAAAAATGGAATTTGTCTTAATGTGCCCCACCTATGGGGCACCTTGATACACATATTTAATTATTTAAAAAAGTTTTAAAAGCGTCAGCATAAAATTTTTGTTTTATTTCTTTCAGGCGATTATACGCAACCTATTATGTTTCAGAAACACTTGAAATCGCAATTTTATAAAATATTTTTTAATTTTCGAAATTACGGCCAATTTAAAACTACAAAGTACTTTTAGAATCTTAAATAACACAGTAAAAAATACATAGGAAATATAGATCGGTCATTCTCCAGACAGCCATTTCTGTATGTCCTCGGGCTTAAAAAATATAAAACTATTGAATTTGGTATAATTTATATTTTTTCTTCCTAGAAGGTACTCGTATTGAGGTGTACATGAATTTTCAAGTAAATATTGAATACCTTTCTAGGAGAAAAAAAAAATCAATACACCATTCTCCTAATTAACACCGCGCGTCCCACTTCCGAAATCACTAATATAACTATTTTCCCCGATCATATACAAGAGGAAAGATGAATGAAAGTATTTTTATTTAATGAAAGATAAGATATCCAAATTAAAAAAAAAATACCAAATTTATTTAGTAATATATCACTAAGATATAAAATAAAGAAACTTTGTCCCGATACGTGTACTAATTCACGCGCCGCTTTCATTCTTGTCCGTGCAAGGCCATTGAAGAAATAGACAGACGTCTGTAATGCATTTTGCGTGAGCAGACACTCATGTCAAGACCCTCTTGAGAGAAAGACGTGTTAATGTTGTGTGGATCGCACACTACAAATGTAAGTATCTAATTCGCATGTTTTGGTTCTCGTAAATTCTAATTAACACGTTCACGTTTTTAAAATCAGCCAATAACTCTATAGCTCTGTAAATTATTGTATACATTAAGAACCTCAGTATTTAACAGTTACTGGATTATGTAGTTTATCACATGTACCTAAAAGAAGTTATTTTTTTTTTATCAAGAATCCCTAATACACACGTCTAATTCACGGGCCAAAAATGAACGCGTTAATTAGTTTAAGAGTAGTAAAAAAGGTTTTTGGTACATAAAAGTATTTTATTTCTAATTGCTCGCTTAAGCTAAACCAGTTTATATTAATTTACAGGAATATTTTTTTACAAAAATGTAATTCCCGGTAGAATGATGGCATGATTAGAATGACATATATTATGTCAAACTGGTGTTATTAGAGGGGCCCTAACCTTAAAATCATCCTTATGATCGTATCTGTGTGCTTAAGTGTTTGGACAATATGTTTTTTAGAGGTTATTTTATTTTTCCTAGCATATTTCTCTTGGAAAACATGAAAATTTTGCTGACCGCATTAAAAAGTTGCATTTTGACAATAAGTGACAACTGTAATTCTAATCATGTAATGAAAATCCTAGGGACCCGGCATCATTCTTCATATTTGTATAAATTATGTATTAAAACCACCCGCAATAATTAAACTAAATACTTAAAGTTGAATGTCTGTATGTTATGTTACATAACTTATGTATGTAAAGCTTAAACGGCTCGACGGAGTTTAGCATTATGAATTATGAGGTGTCCTTAGATTCAATAAAATTAACTAGTTTATTTATATCCTTTTAGTTCATCGGGTTTTTAAATTTTAAATTACTTTTTTTAAAGATAGATAGGGAATTTAAAAAGTAGGAGGAAGAAGTATTATTTTTTCTTTAGCAGATACGGCAATTTATTTGTTATCGTTTGTTCATAATACCTAAGGTATAATATAAAGTTATAAATTCTGATTTTTTTTATCGTTTTCATTGTTGATTATAGAACGATTATTTCAGTGAAATATTAGTTAGCTTATTATGTATGTATATCGTGATGCATATTTTATGTTCCTAATAGTTTCAACGTTGCAATATAATAAATATGATAAAATTAATAGACAGTCTGACAGGTTTTGTCTTATTTCCTAAAAAATATATATTTGGCATGAACATTTATCTAATAAACGCGTAGTTTTTTTAATTCGCAAGCAAGTAAACCTAATTAACGCATCGCTTTTCTAATTCGCGCGTCACGCAAATATTAAAACCCTTCTAGTTAATTAACCGCTAATAATAATTAAGTGCCCAATAAATATTAAAGTTTGAATGGTCGATATGTTACTACATTTTGCATAAATTTTATCAAAAACCAAGTGGAAAAAAAGGGCGGTGTTAATTAGACTGAGAACACAATTCTGGAGAATGACCGAGATATAGACCAATATACCACGTGCCTTTGTGTATCAAAGTGCCTTAACGGTCATATTGGAAAAAGTTTTTAATATTAATAATACCGGTGTGCATACTTAAAAAAAAAATTAAACGTGCAATCCTGACAACGAAATAAAATAACTTATATTGGGATTTTCAAATATCCAACAAACAGAATAAACACTGCAACAATTAACTATTACATAAAGAGAATATTTTTAGTAAGCTACACTAAATATAATTTTTCACTTGTGAAATGCTAAAGAACAAAAACCTAGCGATGCGTTTACAGCTATCGAGCCCGCTCATGTACTCGTATAGTCATGTTTTAGTGATATTTCGATATGACTACCATTTGTTTTTAACGAAATAGTGCTGGTGTATTGTTGTGCCCCTTGCATCAAACTGCCCCGCTTCCTAGGAACTAGACTAGGAATCTATAAAAATGGGGATATGTAATGGAAATCTGTTGAATTGGGAATAAGCCTTTTTATTATTAGTATAATGTATCATAACTTTGATTTTGATTATTCTATTCCTGAAAAAGATATGAAGGCAGTGATGCAGCAGTGTTTATCCGGTTTTCTATACTAACGTAATAATATTTATAAGATTAAGCTAGACTTCACCGTTTGTGGAAATCTAAGGGTGAAGAATCCGTGCGCATTGGTTCTACATACTTGCGTTGTAAAATTAAAAACGATATAAGAGTGGCCCATTTTGCATATGTTACAAAAGTGTCAAAGAAATTTTATAAGAAACCAGCTAAGATTTGGGAATACGTTAATACTCTACGTGTTAGAGGGGGAATCGAGCACAGAGTAAAGCGCAATGACACTGAATGCCATGGAGCTCATACTGCAGCTGCATTTATTTGCTGCGCATTTTGAGACATCATTAACTTATATTCTAACGATTAAACTCAAAATGCTTTTTTCGGGATAGTTTGTTCACAAAATGGCGAACGGATTTAACATTCAAAATTATTTGTTATGTTATTTGCTACTAGTTGAATAGTGCGACTTGGTAAGTTTTTTCTTTTTCAAATTGAACGTAAATTTATGGATCCATAACTTAACTTCAACACACTTTTAGGAATATTTTACTAGAACTTTGCCAATGATATACTAGACTATATTGTACTCAGACTCAAAGATTAAAGTAGGTGGGTAATAAGTAGAAAATAACACAACAAAACATTTCAACATTTGAACGTTATGCATGACAGGAACTTTACTATGATCTAAGCAGCGTTGACAGAACTTAGATCTTACTTCTTTTATAAGCAAAACCATTTACGAACTTGGGTTTTTTCACAATTATGTTTTTGATGGAAACCATGTCACTTTTTCTTCGACTTAACCCAACATTATAAGTAAGAAAAGGACAAATAAATAACATTTATTATTATTAAAGGGATTTCCCGTAACAAGTGATGAGTGAAGTGGTAGTTCTAAGGGTTTGTTTCCTGGAGAAGGGAAAACATTCAATGCAAAATTAAAAAGCCTTATTGGACTTATGTTAACATAACTCCTTATGACCTCAGGAATACGCTGTTTAAATAATTAGGGTACTTTCAGGGCACGGTGTATTATTTACAAATGTTTTATAAATGCCTTTTCGATTTCTTAGGCCGATAAAGAAGCGTTCCAGTACGAAGATAAAAATCTAATAAAGGATTTAAAAAATATCATCAACAAACGTTATCCACCAGATCAATGGGAACCGCCCCCTTCGATTATGG
Source organism: Acleris literana (assembly GCA_946894065.1). Taxonomy (NCBI): domain Eukaryota; kingdom Metazoa; phylum Arthropoda; class Insecta; order Lepidoptera; family Tortricidae; genus Acleris; species Acleris literana. The sequence continues at coordinate 74,590,069 of OX335668.1, read as the reverse complement.
AAACACCTAATACCTTGTCTTCGTCTTTTATTTCCATCATAACATCGGAAACTACGCAGCCCACACCAGGTGCGTGCATTAAAAAAAATTAGTTTCACTAATTTACTCGTATATGTATATAATTACGAATATGAGGTACGAGTATAATGACAGCTTTTCGGGGTCTGGTCTAAAGTATTCATATTCAGATAAAAATAAACAGGGCTGTTGAGTCAAAAATTGTAAACTAAAATAAGAAGTTATCAGTAAATACAGCTTTTGTTAGAAATATGATAATTAGATACATTTTAATTTGCCTTGACTAGAGCCTGTTAAAACCCCGGAACCAACAACGTCGGAGTTGATGTTCAATCTGGTCTCAAGGACGGTGGACAAGGCTGTGTTCTCGGGGGTGAACGACTATGCTATACTGTATGACTGCGCGTACGTGGAATTGACGAAAGCCGTTGAAGAAGCTATGGAGATACCAGTTAAGGACATCAGAGAAGACATCATACAGCTTTTCTTGGAGTCTTACAAGATGTTTGATATTAATATCACGGAAAAAGAAAGAATTGGTACGAAATAATATCCAATTGTATGCATATTGATAACAGTGCAGATTTTTATCTCCTTTCCGTCTTTATTGTTTGCTTCATTGTATTTTATATAAATTTTGTTAAATAAGTTATTGATAAAAACAATTTTAAGACTTTTTTATTTGCCAGCTGCGGAAAATGCCTGGGAGAAGAGAATGAGAAAGAAGTTAAAAAGGACATTGCGTCGTCAAAAAAATTTTAAAGGTAAGTTACTTAATTCCCTAAATCTGTCTTGTTTAGACTTGCTTCTGTCCATGACAATCTAAATCCTGTTTGTGGTCTGTGTGTTGAACATCTTTAAAGGATTAATAGGGATGATGAGTATAGTCAAGATAAATTACTTTGCACGAACCACAAAACAAAATTCTTGTAAATACAGATAAGAAGGTTAGATGCAGACGGTGTTCCAGCTGTGGTCGCTCCGCTGCGGCACTTCAGTTCATTTGTAGTTAGTGCGCGCGCCGCGGTTTATGCTGGGGACCGCCGAGTGTCCTAACTTCTGGCCGGAAGGTGTCGTGTTCCGGCGGTTTCTGGGCAACCTTCCAGCAGCGACTGATGGTGACGATGCCACTGAGTATTAGCACGCTACTCCAGCGTCGCGAGGCGGTTCAGGATCGCTTCCATCGTCGCTTCCAGTTTACCTATATTAGGGACAGAAACTGGCGAAGACGTGCGCTACCGCGTTTTTAAACGTTTCTTACTTGAGAAAAAAATTACGTCAAAATGGCAAGAATATGCGGTTTTTAATGGCGTTCTATCCCGCTTCTGATCTTATATATTTTTGGAAGGAACTATTATTAATGAAACAGTAATCAAAATAATTACAAATTTAATGATTAGTGAACACTAAGTTACAAAATTAATTATAAAAATCGAGGTGTTCATGAGCGCAAGTCTGTCGGCCAAATAGGCCGAGGTCCGGTCCTCGCTGCCCGAGGAGGAGGGGTAAGGAGTCCCACGGCAGGGGGAGATGACGTCACACATTGGGTGTCAGCAGTTTGCTGCTAACAGTATGGTATTTAGGGTTTTTTAAAAAGTTCGATATATTGCCTTATATTACGATAGCTTTGTTTCTATTTCCCATGAATATGTACTTATATTTTACATTGGACCTCAAGCATAGTATAAATAGAAAAGTAGCTCGACTCCGGCCCTTTAGGAGATTCTGATACCTATTCCAAACATGTTTTTCAATTTTAGTCACCTACCATACTTTGATCTATGATTTATAATCATAATAATTTTCATAAATTACACAAACTTAAAGTAAGTATAAATAAATCTTACACAAATTTACCTAGGTAGTCCCAAACTAGGTTCTAGGCTTGTAATTTGGGTACTAGGTAACGATAAACCTACTTATGAAGGGAAAAATAAATAGTTAATTTTATATAGGTACATACAAAACACCCAAGACTCAGAAACAAATACCTACTCGCACTCATCCCACGAATATTTGCCCTGACCGGGAATCGTACCCAGGACCTCTAGCTGCGTAGCCATCCACGTCGTCACATGTCGCATGTTACCTGTCACGCCACTCACAATAATAATTTAAATTACCTACTTACTATCTACTTATTTATTTCACCTAGGTATACCTACTTAGGCAGACCGGTACGAAATACCTAATTAATTAAGTAGATATTTACATTATCACTTGCAGCTTCTATTAAATCTGGATATAAGTAGTTGTACGTACCTAAGCTAGGTTTAGGCACAGTTTAGGCGTTTTGAAACGAATGAAAATGTCACGCTGACAATAAAATAGATTGAAGAAAAGCTGCAAGTGGGCTATAATATATTATAAATAAATATCAAAAAATAAACCGCATTCTTCACAACACAAACTCTAAATAGGTATGTAGGTACTCACCTTTCCGACTCCAAAGGTATGTTGAAAAACGATAGCTCCGGATTTTGTATAGGTACTATTATTTAGACATCCGTATACAGAACAATATTTACGCGTTTTCGGCAGCGACATAGTCGCACGATAGGTAAGTACGCGCACTACAAGAAAACGTAACCGAACGCAATGACGCCGCGGCCCCGAATAAGTTACCTTGTACTATCTTGAGATTTCGTTTCGTATTGGTTCGCCCCGCCACAGGCCCCGCCCACAGCCGCAAGCCGCGCGATGTACCTTTGTTTGAAGACGATCTAGTGATCTCTATACTGTGCCTCAAGTAACATAAAAATACCTTGGCAGGATGTTCCTTGAGGTATTTATTCTTCTATATTCCATTTTTAAACCTACCTACATACAAATAAAGCGTTAAATTAAATTAATATTGTTTTATGCTTATTTATTTAGTTCATACTAATTAATTTGCATTTTACCTACGAATTCAATCAAATAATAATGCGGTTGTAAGGCAATAGGTTCATCCGATATTTTATTATTGTTGCCAAATAAAGCTAAGGTGCTCTCAAAAATGTCAGTCAAACGTCACTTTTATATTTATTCTCCCTTCGAGGTCATAGAAAAATGATTACCTGGGCATTGTGAAATGTAATTGTTTTTTAAAATGCCTGATTCTCCGCCAAAAGGTACGTATTTAAAACATTTCGTTAATTTACATTGGAAGTTTACGTCCCAAAGTAAGACGCCATGTTTGTTGGCTAAAATAAGTTCCGCTACAGCAACGTGAAATGGTTGAAAATATGAACAAAGGTTTTGTAATTCAAAAATGCAAACTCACACTTAGTACATGATTACTTTTCCATAGTAACCAAAAAAATATATAAAAATACTACTGCTGCATACCTACTTAATTCAACGCGATAGAAAAAATACATGCGGAATGTACCAACTCGTACGTAGGGTTGATTGAGCGAATCCGAATCAATTCGCTTTGGATGTTTTATTCGAACAATGCATTTGATTCATATTTGGTTGGCAATGGGTTGCTTCGGCCTATACTAATGTTTTTGCTGGGTACAATACTGTACCTTTCAAACATTATAATTATAACATAATCTAATTATTTAATTATCCTCTACGTACTAAAATATTGCTATACTTGAGTTTTGAAAACAGTGAATCAAATTTTTAATATCATCTATAAATATAATAGAGTTCACAGTCCAAGATGAGGGCCTATTTTTATCTGATCATGTACTTTTTATCGACCACGTAGAGTAAGTAAAACTGAGAGACGCATCCTTTTGTGCCTTATTCACATTGTTACAAGAGCGAGTTTCAGTTTCCCTTACTGTAGGTAGGTACTTATGTTTACAAATAAAAATAATATTTCTCTGATTAAAATAAAATATTGTAAAAAGGTCGTATAAGTGTTAGTGGTTTCACACATTTTAAAGTCATTCAATTGTTTTATGTTACCACTATAAAAATAATTTTACTTTTGGAGGTCAAAATGGTCAATGGTCAAAATTTTGTACCTTCACTATGTCGTCACCAGCTCGTGATTTTTATGTAGTTGTTTTTGAACATTAGTGAATGAGAAGTAGTAGTAGAAAGTTAGGGCTAAATAACGGGGAGAGCGGTTATCAGTTCTGATCTTTGGTCGACGAGCTGCACCCTCAATTAGAAGGCTCTGAAGCATAATTCCTGCCGAAAATTCGTAATTTTTTTCTTCAGTTGTTTTTTATTATTTTGCCATAATTAGGATAGAATAATGTTATATAACTCTCATTATTTGAACTCAATTGCTAATAACTAATGTCGCAGTATTTATTTGTAGGCCTCAATAATCCAGGAAAAGGCCGAAAAAACCACCCTAAATTTTGGTGACAGAGCTGGAGATAAAAAAATCCACTGCAATGATAACTTATTTATCCTTTAAATCATAATGATAAATCAAGGTTTCATTTTCAATAACTAACTCTTATTTTCCCGTCTTGTAAAATTGTTAATACAGATGTTTTTTGTTTAGCTATCACAGAAAAACAAAATTAAATGAATAATGTATACATTTTTTTTCTCTAATTTAAGTTGCATTAGTGCCATGGTATAGTCCAAATTAAAAGAATATCATTGTGTAGATGGTTCTTACTGATTCTCAAAACTTATGGATTACCCCTCGTAGGTATTTCTACTTAACAATACACGTACCTACTTACTGCTTTATAACATGGTTGAAGACTCGCGGTCAACCCCTATGTGTTTTAAACATAGATGAGTCATTGTAGAACAAGCTACATTTTAATCGATATCATCATCGAAAATTAAACAATAAAGAAGTTATTATTTTTAAAAAAAAATGTAATAATGTTAAATTTAAAGAAATCTTCGGGTCGCAGAGGAACGTGTATTTCTACTTAAGAATGCACGAATTTACTGCTTTACAACATCTTCAAAGACACGCAGTCAACCCTGATGTGATTTAAACATAGATGAGCCCTTGTAGAACAAGCTACATTTTATTCGATATTAGGGATCATAGAAAACAATAAAGAAGTGATTATTTCTAGTTTTTTTTTCATAAAATATTTTTCTTTTGGAGTTACAGAAAGTATATTCGTTGCAGAGGAACATGTAGGTATTTCTAATTAACAATACACGTACCTACTTACTGCTTTATAACATGGTTGAAGACTCGCATTCAACCCCTATGTGTTTTAAACATAGATGAGCCATTGTAGAACAAGCTCCATTTTATTCGATATTATCATCGAAAACAAAAGAAATGATTATTTTTAATGTTGTAAAAATACATTTAACTTTTGAAGGTAGAATTAGAAGAATTTTCATGTCGCAGAGGAACGTGTATTTCTGCTTAAGAATGCACGTATTTACTGCTTTATTACCTACATCGGTGAAGACTCGCAGTCAACCCCGATGTTTCGGAATTGACTCGCAGTCAATCCCTATGTACTTAGGCTTATTACCATTACAATCACTTCTAAGCACTAAAATACAAAGCAATGCTTTATTTATAACATCGTTGAAGATTCGCTGTCAACCCCGATGTATAGGAAATAGACTCGCAGTCAATTCCTATGTAGGCTCATTACAATTATAATCACTTCTGAGTACTAAAATATAAAATAATAGACTTACCTTCATCTCAGATGACGATGAGTAAATAGTCCTCGACAATCACTGACTATTGTTTTGAAGTTTTTAATCTTATCGTGATGATAAGTCATTTATCTTCTCTTCGTTTCTCATATTGGTCTATCGTGAGAAAAGAGAGAAGGCGCGTGCGCTTGTCGCCGTGCACGAAAAAAGAATGAGGGACTAGGATGGTGGGATGGAATGGAATGGTGGACTGAACGAACAAATTCGTATAATAGTCAATAGATTGTCTTTTAATATCGTGCAATGTCGCCTGTAGGTTGAAAGGACTACATGGTTAAATAAAATATCTGAAGAATGAAACGATGAAATATAATCTTCATACTCGTAACATAGATGATCGAATGTTTCAGCATAAACGATTTCAACATAATATTACTATTATCAACAACATAGATCAGATAAAAAATATCAATAAATATCGGCTTTTTATATTGCATGCAAGCTTAAAAGCAAGGCAACAAGACTTTCCCGGCTTATGAAAAATTCCTAACAACCTAACCTATCCGAGTTCCTTTTGCTCCGACCCGTGTAGCTCGCTCGCTTCACTCGCTCCCATTATGCTACACAATATTACCAAACAGTCATTCGGATATATACCAATTACATATACCTACTAAATGTTTCCTACGCTGTCGATATTCATCGAATCGGACGATAAAAAAATTGCCAAGTACACGGCACCCTGTTTATTTACAAAGACATGCGTTTAATCAGGCTGCCGTGGCTTCGAGTTCTTGTCAAACGTCGATCAATTTATTAACCTTTAACCGCCGGGTGCTCCCTTGAAAATTGTGCTTCTAGCGCCAAACGCCTGTTTTCATAGTGAAACTATAGTGACGTAATGCGCTGCTACGATAACACAACTAAGTATGCGGTGTTATAAAAAACTACGAAACCAGTAAAATTTCGTTTTAATTGATACCTAATTCCGCAAAAATTAACGAAATTTAAATAATCCGCATCAAACATCCTAAAATCTCTTAAATGAATACTACTATCTCCTAGATTAAACTTAGTCGATATTTTTCCAAATAATTGTTTTTGGTATCCCTTTTGTTGTAAATATACGACCACGGCCGCGGCAGAAATTACAGGAAAATGTTTAATACGTTAAAGTGGATAGTGATTGAAAGCCACTTCATTTCCGTTTATCAATATTATTAACATTACTCATTTTAATATTATTAGCTATATTATAGTTAATAATGTCTATTCATACTTCATTATAAAGTGTGATAGTGATTAAACATACGAAGGTTAAAATGAAATTTTACTGTTAAAGTGTAAAAGGGAATGTTTTGATTGATAATATTTGTTATGTTGATTTTCGACAGCTGTCATTTGTATTGTGACTAAGTAGCAATTGTTCTACAGTCAAAATGGAAAATAATCCTTCAGGTAAGTTTGTAGAATTGTTAGTATTTTAACGATTCGTTTTAAAATAACGTAAAAAGTAAATTAATAAAAACCTTCTTTATCATTCGATCACAGTCACAATCAAAGTAAACTTAATCAGGTAAGTAGGTACCCACTTTTTTTTTCTTTTTAATAATTATAAATCACAAGTACTTACCCTCACTATTATCGCATTGTTTCCGCTTATGACGTCACAAACGGTTGGATATATGTGTGGCGCTGGACACTTTAGATAACATTAAAAGTACTAGTGTTGTAGATACTGTTCATCGTAGTAAAACCAGAAGTAAATTAAATTATGTGTTAGGTATACTATTATAAATACTAAAAAAATATTTGTAAGTTGACCTTTATTATCATAGTTAAATAGTCATTATCTAATAATACTAAAATTATAAAACGGGACAAAATCGCGTAATAAAATGAACATTTACCTCGACATCGTCATTATTCACTTGACATCACGCCTAAAAATGCCTTACAATATTTCTGTTAGAAATATGCGACTGCGGCGCTAGCAGCATTAAAATCACAGGTTTACACTCCGGGGGTTAATGGGTTAACTAACGTAATAAATAAAATACAGAAAACAAACTTATTTCATCTTATGAATTTAACATGGAATTTATATGGCCGACCGACCTGTACATGACGTCACAGTGCATATCGGATCTCTGTCTAATCGCTGTCTAATTAGCAGTTTAAAATGCTTGTATCACCCGTATTTCTTGGCCGATTTTAGTTTTAATTTCACTTTTGGTGATCTCTTTACGGTGTTTTCATATTTTGTTGAGAAATTCGATTTAAAAAATCCAAGCATTAGGGTGTCGGCACCAATGATGGGCACTTTTAGCTGACAGGCACCAGTAATGGACACTTCACTCTTAATTCAAATTTCATACGGTGCTAAATTGATTGTTGCAAAACAAATGAATAACCCTTATCTTCTGTAAAATAAGAAACAAGTGTCCATTATTGGTGCCTTGTCCATTACTGGCTCCATCACCTTACCTATTCCCTATTGCTTTAGGACCTTTGTGTACTTAAAATAAAACAATGAGGAATGAATGGTTTCAATGAATATTTTGAATGTGGACACATCTTAGACAAATAGTCATGTTTAAAGAAGTTAGTTGTAAGAAAAAAGTACTTAGCAGTTTGAAGTTGGTTTCATACATTTGCTAATAGGGCTGCCAAAAATCATGTTAATTTTCTTACTTCAAAATTAAGAGGTGTAGGCAATGATTTAAGAACAATCAAAAAATATAGGTATTATTTGATTTTTTAAGCAAATAAGTAATATTTGCAAAGAAAACTGTAACAAAGTATTTGAGTTACACTCATTTCACTCAGGTACATAAAGGAACATAAACAAAAAAATAGGTACCTATTTATTTATTTTGCATGTTTTCGGTGTTAATTTTTTGCTATTGTCTGTAGGTGGGTACATATTAACAATAAATTTAATTATCTTATTGGCACCATGAAAACTATTTTCGTTTCATGCCGTATGTTTTTTTTGTAATTACTGAAAGATGCAAAACTTGAAACAAAGGATCTTTAGCAAGGTTCCATTTCAGCAGCACTATGTCAAATTTTGTTACAGTATACTGTTTTACAAGACTACTGTTATGCCAACTGTTAAAGTAGTACCATATACAACTTCTTGCTCTACCTTCATGACCATCTGATATCATTTTTTCGAACGTCAACGCCTACTGGCGTTCTATCCGTCAACGTATTAAGAGAAGAGACATCATTTCTACGATTCGATATCGATATAGTTACGGTAGCACATCTTCAATCAGCAAAAATTTTGAAAAATTTGCAAAAATCCCTCTGCTGTTTACAGTATTAATCGATCGAGGACGCATTTAAAATGCACGAGTAAAACACCCAAGCGTCTATTTGAAATACTTTTTGTTAAAAAAAACTTTACGTGACCTTATCATGAATTTTTTGTGAATAAATCCTGAAAACGTGACTATCGAAGATATTTATTTTAGATAAATATAGTTTGATAAAGCATCTTTGGGCGCATGTTTCACAGTATTTATTTTTGAAAAAGCTCCCTTGGATACCGAGCATATGTTTTATCAGATTTTCCAAAAAAAAATCTCCCCATAATCTCAAAAGTGCGAGTTGTGTCTAGCACAGTAAGACAAGCCCTATCACTGATAAAAAACCACGTTCCACTATCGCGGCTTTTCGAAGGAATTTAAATAAAAAAAAAAATTAATGTTGTCACTCTATTTGACCTTAATTAATTTTATAGTTTTGACCTATATTTTTTTCTATATTACAAAAACTATCTAAATGATACCTACAACTACATAAACTTCAGAAGGTCACAACATAACATTTGTTTGTTTTATTATTACCGGAACGTCTTCGAAGTTAGGATGCCCATTTTGTAAGCTTACGGCTAGCCAGTTCAATGATTTGGTAACATCTTATACAAAACCAACCATAAAAGAAAATATGTGACATTAATCCTCTTCACGCATGGCTACGTATTTTTGAGTTTTTGTTGCATCTCAGTTATAAAAATTTAGTACAAAATTTAGTATAAAAATTTAGTACAAAATAAAGGCCGCAAGGAAAGTCAAATACCTAGTTGAACAACGAAAAAAACGCATTCAGAGTGAAACAAGAAAAATAATTGGGTTGTTAGTGGATGTGGTGAAACCTACTGCTGGAGATACACATACGAGTACAGTCGGTGTAAGTTGAGATCGCCAAAGATGTAAAGAAGTCCGTAAAGAAGTACAGTTTGACGCACGTGATTATCGAGTAATAATGGTAAATTGGTTTGTTTACATCTTTGCCGATTTTAATTTAAAGCGACCATAAAGATTAAGGATCTAAATTGTACGTCACGAAATTGAAATATATATATATTCATATATCTATCTATCTATATATATATATAAAACGCAAACCTGACTGACTGACAGATATCAACGCACAGACGAAACTACAGTGCCCAGAAACTTGAAATTTGGTACAAGGGTTCCTTTCATGATGTAAGTGAGCAATAAGAAAAGATTTTTAAAAATTCAACCTCTAAGGGGGTGAAATAGGGGGAGTAGCGGGAAACTAATTCTATGCGTACGAAGTCGCGGGCGTCCTCTAGTATATATATATAGAAAGCAAAGCTGGCAGACTGACTTAGATATCAACGCACAGCCGAAACTATTGTACCTAGAAACTTGAACTTTGGTACAGGGGTTCCTTTCATGATGTAAGTGAGCACTAAGAAAGGATTTTTAGAAATTCAACCCCCATCGGAAAGAAAAAGGGGGAGTAGCGGGAAACTAATTCTACGCGTACGAAGTCACGGGCGTTCTCTAGTACCTACTAGATAAGTACGTATACGTATTTATCTAGGTATTACGTATTTACGTACGTATACGTTTATTAATATGAGAGTCGATTAACATTTTAACTTTAAGTTCTTGGGAGACCCAGTGACGCTCTAGTTTTCCCGAATAGACAACTTGGCAGATCGATTTCAAATCCAAAAAAAACTCCTATTCTATTATTTACATTGAAATCTTTAGAGCCATTTCCGAGAAAGCAATGCATTAGTACCTACCGTGTAGTTTAAGTTTAGTTCCGATATGATTTCTCTAACCATGCTTTTAGACTCTTGTCTACAAAGCTAGCGGTCCCGGGTTGGATTCCCGGTATGGCCGAGTACTTGTTACCTGAGCGCGGGTATTTGAACCCCGGGTCTTAGATGTTTATCGTTTGTCCAAAGCACCCATAGCACGAGCCGAAGGCTTTGTGCTATTTCCCCGTGATATTTATTTACTAAGAACACTTTGCTTGTGAAACACTCGGCATCACGAAATTGTGTGGCGTATGTACCAATACTATTAGACCAGGAGATACTGACACAAAATTTCCGGTCATTTGTACCAGTATGGCGACCCTTCAAGTCATTACGTAATTAGAAAATTACGTAATGACGAAAAGGAAAATGATGGTCATAGCGCTGGTACCGGCGGCCCAAACGCGTAGGCGTTAAGCGAACGTGTCGGATAAATTACGAAAGTCGAACGATTTGTACCACTAAAATTCTTGTATTTTCCGATAGTCAATGAAAAAAGAAGTAGGCGGTAGCTTAATGCCATACTTCTCCGGTGTGGCTTACAGTCCGCCATACCGACGAAAACAGTAATTTGCTAAAACACTAAACTGCAAATTTTTGCACAGCTCATCCTCGTCGAGTAGCCGTTCACGAAAATCACCATGCCCTACTTTTCCGACGGTTCCAAATGGCCGACATACCGCCGCGAAGAAGTAAATTTTTTTTTTGTTTAACGATTTGTACCAGTATGGCATTTGGATTTTTGGAAAATATATGATACAATATAACCGTTATTATATTTGCCATACTTCTAGTAGGGGGAAAAAGTGGTGCCATACTGGTACAAAATTGTACACATTTGCTACCTCCCACAGGTATGGCATTATCAAACTTCTGTTTATGACCATACAAAGAAATGACAAAAAAAGTTATAGGATGGTACAAATCGTTACCTAAGCAAAAAAAAATTTACTTTACGGCGGTATGGCGTCGGAAAAATATGGCATGGTGATTTTCGTGACCGGCTACTCGACGATGATTAGCTGTGCAAAAATTAGCCTGGTACAAATGGTTGGATTGTTTTTTTTTAATTGAAGTATGGCATTACGCTACCGCCTACTTCTTTTTTCATCGACAATAGGAAAATACAAGAATTTTAGTGGTACAAATCGTTCGACTTTCGTAATTTATCCGACACGTTCGCGTTTGGGCCGCCGGTACCAGCGCTATGACCATCATTTTCCTTTTCGTCATTACGTAAATAGACCCTTGAAGGGTCGCCATACTTGGTACAAATGACCGGAAATTTTGTGTCAGTATCTCCCGGTCTATATACTTAGATACTTGCTATTCCATGACATTATACTCCTTATACGATCATTGTTCACAGTGGAATGCATATGAATTATATTGAGTAGGTATTGAGTATTGATACAATATAACTGTGACAGTAAACCTGCTCAGCTTAACGCTGTTTTTAAAAATAATTCAATTTAAAAAACAGGTTATGAGACACCACCTACTCCAAAAAGTGAAATCTCTTCGCACGAGAGCTACAAGAAACCTCCTCAGCGTCCATGTCCGTGCAACCTGCCATTTTACTATAATAGGTATCCGAAGGTAAGATAAATAATAATTTTAACAAAGGGATTTGCGGTATCGTGTCGACTTATGGGTGAGGACCAAAAAGTTGGAACACAGTTAGGCGCAGTTAACCATACAAACAAAGAAGTTGAAAAAAAATCCGTTGTGCGACGAAAAGTATCCCTACAATTGTATGGCTTATTGTCGTGTCACAACGGAAAAGTTTCATAGAAAATTTAATTGAGTGAGTTAGCGTGCCCAACTTTTTGGTCCTTAGCCTTATCGCCCGCCGTCAACCGTGGAGTAAACGGAAGCGCGCAAGCAATCGAAGCGGCTCACCGCCTCCGAGGTGTCGTCGCATCCACGAATGGAAGACACTCCGATTGCGGCAAAGCGACGACTGTTGGTTTTTTCGATTCCCATAAATTTTGTTACGAAACACTACCTAATAAAAAAAATACTTATTCTGCGTGCTTAGCTCATTAATCACATATCGACGTTATGACAGCTCTTGACTTAATATTAAGTAAAAAAATCGTCATAATGATAACGTCAACAATCTGTTTAAGTACAATAATAAATTATTTTAATAGCGGGTCTTCAAAAAAAACCTCAAATTTTCAATTAAATATAACATTTTGCTTACCAAGGCATTTGTCCTACGTACCTAAGCGTCCAAAGCTTGGGGACATATTCCTAAGATATAATTATTGGAAAGTCGTTTGTGGTTTATGATAGAAAAAGAAATAGGAACCAATATAATAATTTTTTGCATTTTAATTAAATATTGCCCCCCAACGTGCACGTCCTAAAACGCCACCCTCAGGGTTATCGCTAGATTGCTTATTGGTTAATGTTTATAGGATCGCTTCGGTATTTACCTGCCCAGGGATGAGGGATACAGCAAAGAGACCGTGACCGCGCCGCCGGCGCTCGTGGAGGACGAGCCCGAGGCTGACGAGCCGGGCGCCTCCTCCGCCCGGAGCACCGCCTCCACCTACTCGCGCAAAAGCACCCTGAGCAAGAAGAGGGCCATCACTAAGTCCTAACCTTAACGGCACCACCAACACACGTCTACTACTTTTGATGCACTGACATACGAATTAATTTGCTGAGTGTACTGACACCATAAAACCCTTTGCGTTGTTAAAAACCGCCTGCAGCTACGTGGAGCGAGGGATAAAAATAGCATTATTATATATTGTGATACAAATTGTTTTATTCAGTAGTTAATTTAGCTTTTGCCTGTGACTCAGACTGCGTAGAAATCGTTTGGGGCTAGTTCCCTCGAGCACGGATAAACTGAAAAGTAGCACAAATCTAGTGAATGATCCTTTCACATCGTGAAAACTCGGAACTCACGTCTACTTCCGAAGGATGCCGACGTGTCTATGAATAATTGAATTATTATTTATTAAGTGACATGTTTGTATGAAATAAATAGAGTACTTTAGTTATCAGTGTCAATTGTCAAACCACGAGTTTGAAGTATATCACACCGAGATGTTAAAACCACCACGATCAAATGTATAGAAATTAGGTGTAGGTAAACAAGAAGAAATATACATAAATGTTGAAAATAATTTCACAGGCTTGTCGATCTAAACGTTTCCCAGGTCTTAATGCTTTCGGCATGACTATTAAAAAGAACTGAAAACAAACTTAATCTTAATTAACAAAAAAATACTCTGGTATTAACCACTCTATATCGATTATCATTCTCGCGATGCGACGTACCCCCACGTTGTCTTGATAGGTACTGAGTCAGAATGAATAGCATGACAAATACGAACATTTCCGAGAAAATACGATGTGAAAGGATATTTCCCTACATCTGTAATACCTGTCGCAGCTATAGATAAACTAAATTCTAATCTTGTCGATCCACAGTAATCCATTTGTCACCGGATTTGTCGAGAGCAACTACTAGTCTTTCATACTTATATAAAGCATAATTCATATACAATTGGCACGTATTAACAATAAATAAAAAAATATGTAGTGTTCTAAATTCAAAAGTGATAATAATAATAATTTATGGACAGTATTTTTAATATTTCTACGAGGACATTTTGTAGACCTTGCTCAATTTATTTCAAAGATTTCTATAATTCATGGTCTGGAACAAAGATAGCTAAGGCACAAAATTTTCACAAAAGTACAGTTTGTAGGGTTCTAAAACGATACAAGGATACCTTGTCCTCCGATAGGAAGACAAGTCAACCGTAAATCTGGTACCAAGGATACAGAACTGAAGAAAAAATGTGAGAGTTGTTAAACAGAATCCAGGACTGTCTGATTATGATTTGTCGCGTAAACTCAACAAAAGTCGCAGTAGATACTGTAAAACGTATTCATCTTCGAACTGGCTACAAGAGTTATCGAGCTATTAAGAAGCCAAAACGTACCATGAATCAGAACGTACTAGTTAAAAAGCGAGCTCGATTCTTGTACGACAAAGTTTTGTCAAAATTCAAAGGGTGCTTCTTGATGGACGATGAAACTTATGTGAAACTGTATTTCAAACAAATACCTCGTTCAAAATTTTACTTAGGTGATACTAGGGCGAATGCCGGCGAAAAATGAAAGTTTGTAAAGTTGGAGAAATTTGCAAAAAAACATATGATATGGCAAGGAATCTGTAGCTGTAAGACCAGCGCTTTCGTGACATCTTCTACTATGATGTCGGATGTTTATATGAAAAAGTGCCTGTACAAACGTGATCTGCCCTTCATTCGTAAGCACCGCCTTCCTGTGAAGTTTTGGCCAGATTTAGCCAGCTGCCATTACTCCAGGAAGGTATTAGAGTGGTACGAAAATAATCACGTGGATTACATTCCCTGCGATATAAATCCGCCAAATTGTCCCCAGTTTCGCCCAATCGAGAACTACTGGGCAATTATGAATATTAAGTAAAAACGAGTGGCAAAATGGTCAAGCACCTTAAATTTGCGATCCACATGGAACCAACACGCCAAACACCTTGATAAGGCCACTGTTCAGAAGATGATCGGATCCATTAAGAGAAGAGTTCGCAGTTTAATTCATAACGGAGAAAATTAAATTATTTTAAGTGCCTAATATAAAAAAAATACATAATCTTTGACAAATATTATTTAAATTTTCGTTTTATTATATACTATCTGTTCCGGTGCCCACTTCGTTGGGCAATAAACATTTTTTTTTGTTAATATATGCTAATATGTAGCCTATGACACTCACAAATAACGTGGCTTTCTATTGGTAAAATAATTTTCAAAATCGGTTCTGTAGATCCAGAGATTACCATTACAACGTCACAAACTTTACCTCTTTATAATATTTTATTATAGATTATATTATAGGTATAATTACATTATATATAGGTATTATAAATTATATTAGGTATACCTATTATATAGCATATTATATAGTACAGTCTAGGACAAGGAGATGTAAACCCCCTAAACTTACAGAAACATATACCCATTTATATCTACGCTTTGTTAAAAAAATGTATGTAAGATTTATGACGATTTTATATCTCCACTCAATGTGACAAATTTAAATATACAGCACTAAGAATGCAATAATATCAACACTCTGACATATTTATGTCTTCATCTTTTCGTACAAAGATAATTATGTATTTAAGGCTTATTCTATTTTCAAGTTTTAATTTAAAAAAAAACAAATGCTCCAAGGCTTCCGCATAATCACATTTTATTAATTTCTGGAGACCAATGAACCTCCTTAGTGTATTTTTGTATGCATGACAGAATAAGTTTGAATTTTGATTAAAATTTGTTTTTTCTGCTCGCGTACTTTAAACAGCTAATATTGATATCGTTAATGGTACCACAATACCACCTAAAGCGTAACCGAAACGTGAAAACTATTGTATAATGAGCGTTGCCATGGTAATAACAGTTCTAAAATAATTATTATAGTATTGTTATTACCATGGTTACGGTCATTCCGGATATCAGTCTTGGAGTTTAGTGAACACTTGGCATCGTAATAAACCATTAAAAATATTGTAATACCAATTATAATTACAACAAAAATGTCCCAAATTTTAAATACATATAAAAAAACAAAGTATTTTTTATTGTAAATTTAGTATTTTCCTTAAATTATGTATTTCTTTAAATCTTTCAATGTAGGTATTCTTAATGTAAATGTAAGTCAAACGGTTGAAAAAATACAATGAGTTTATTTTATCCTGGGGGCCAATTTTTGACTTTCTAGCGCTCGAAAGTTTCACTCAATAGTCAGCAAAATCTGTGAAACCGTATTTTTGAAATTACAAGTGATAGAAAATTTAAAGACGAGTGGTCCACACCATTCGTTTTCAATTCTACCGCTCGTATTTCAAAAAACGGTTCCAAAGATTTTGCTCACTTCCGAGTGAAACTTTCGAGCGCTCGAAAGTCAAAAATCGGCCCCCAGTCCCTTAAATTTAACCAAAAACACGTCTTTTTGATTCATCTGAACACAACACTATAAAACTTATATGTTTTTTCTATTGGAGGTCTATTTAATTAAGAACTACTTGAAATATTTGAACGTTAAGCAGCTACTTCGTGGTGGCAATGTTTTTAAATACGCGTTTTTTGTTGGTTTAATCACAATTTAAAAAAACTGTCTTTACATTTTCACTTATCTGTTACTATTTTCTACGTTACCATAATTTCGCCTAGCTAAGTAATTAAAACAGTGATGGCAATATTTTGTAATAACACTGGCAACACCAAGTATACGCGACACAAAAAAAGGGAAAAACCGACAACATTTTGTGGTCTGGACTCTGTCAAAGATGGACGCGTGTGTTTCGGCAGTGGATATTTTTTGTAAATTTTGGAGATTTCAAAGGTAAATAATCGTTTTTATTTCACAAGTGTGATGTAGTACTATTTTGTAAGTGACTAATAAGAGCGTTATAATATGTCTTTGTTTAAAATTCGCAAAGCTTTCATATTATTGTCGATTTATAAGCTTCTATGTTACTGGTAACGTTGATTGAATGTTATGTAACATAGAAGTGTTGTAAAGGTTTGTGCATATTGGAAAATTTTATACTTTTCTATTTTCATGCTAAAATTACTATTAAAACTTGCCTACTTAAACTTGCTTATATTTTTTTCCACAGTCGAGTAAATATCCGACCAGATCCCTTTTTAACCGACTTAAAAAAAGAGGTTCTGTATTTGACCAGTATGTATGTATGTTTGTATGTATTTTTGCATCTTTGCGATTACATAAACTAATGCACCGATTTGCAAAATTCTTTCGGAAATATAATCCTCGTACTTTTCGCGCTCGAAAGCAGTGACTGCAGCTGAAAATGTTGTTTCCTTACTTTATTTTGATAAGAAGCGAAGTTATGGTTGTTTCTTTATTATAGAAAATATATTGTTAATTATCTATTTTAAACTTAGTTGTACTTCTATGTTTTATTAAACGGACTGAAATTTGAACTTTTCGGTTTTATATCCAAACAAGTAGGTACATCTTATGACTTTCACGTCATAGAGAGCGTTATGATATCGCCCTTACAACTAGTATGTGTTACTTTCGCGTTACTTTTACGTTACCGTAACAAAGAAGTATTTATGTTAATTGTATTGTATTTATGTATTGTCAGAACTGTTTTATTAACTAATACATGCATACATGAAATTTGTAAACATATAACAATAAAATTCACATACTGTTAACACCAATCGGAATAATGAAAATGACTTTGCTGACTAATACTTTGATAGCAGAAAAATCGAGGAAAGTATACGAGAAAAGACCGATTGTTTATTTTTGTCATTATCATTTTAAGCTTGTATTAAAAGTTATGTATGCAATGGTACATAATTAGCTCTTAAGATACTCGTACCTTAAGGAGCTTTATTATATACCAGTTACATAAATAACTATTAAAATTCAAGTTCCGGTTAAAGGTAAGCGTCCACATGTCGGTATCGTACGCATCGGACGCATCGCATCAAACGGATCGTAGTATTATTTGTATAGAAAGTCACACAAGTGTGTCCATTGATCCGTACCGCACGAATCTGCTCATCGGCAATGCCGACGCCGATGGTTTGAACGGCTCTGTAAAGTATTTTTTTTTTTTAGTGGCGTTATACGCGAAATGAGAGCGAGCATAAATATTCCATTATCATCTTAATTTTTTTTAATAGAATGTCGGCTCGTATATATAAATATGTATCATAATGCAGACATAAATATGTATCTGAGTGTTGACATAATTGTATCCCTAGTGCTGTATATTTAAATTTGTCACACCGATTCGAGATATAAAATCCTCATATATAGTACGTACATTACATGGTTTTCTTAACAAAGCGTGGATACCTTATCAATGAATACATAATTTTGTAACTTTATTTTTTTTACATATTTTTGTACTCGACTGTACTGATTAAAAAAATATAGCCCCTACATTAAGTACCAATTCCATATGAACTATGCTTTAGTCATGAGATTCATCAAATATTCCGGGATTAAAGTAGTATCGTATGTGGTAATTCAGGACATACTTACACTATTTAGGGCGCGTACACATAGCGATCCGTTTTACAGGTCCGTTATTTGATGGCAATGATGGCGTATGTAGTTGTATGAGCGAGTTCACACTCAAAACAGTATTCTATACAGTAAAAAAGAAGATTACAAGGTAAAAAGATCCGTTAAAACGGATCCTGTAAAAACGATCGTTCTATGTTTACGCGCCCTAACTTAAATGCCAGAGGGATCCAAAGGCTAAACATTTTTCTAAATCGGTATGTTCCTATGCTGACTGCCAATGATAATAACAAATATACCTGACTGTAATTGTCTTCAGGTTAGAGGATGAAATAGTCATAGGAATAATGTTTGATCCAGTGCAACTTTTTTTCCCGTTCGCTATACTAGTCTAACAAATGGGAAATCGTGTTTCCCGTTCGTCCGATCGGCCGACCGATCAATCGATCAAGTGCGACTTTTTTCCCGTTTGCCGTACTAATCCAACAACGTCGGTTAAAAGGGAAAAAACAATCCCATCAAACAGATAGTTGAAGACATTGGGAAGTCTCCCCCCTGTTCACGCGAGTTCAACTCGCAGTTGCCCGGCTTTTTTCCGATTAGGGACCCGCTCCTCACGCGAAAGGGGATATCCCAGAAGTTCCATAATTCTAGTTCCATATGGAACAATCGGTACTCATGTAAATGTCAAATAAATGATCCCAATAGTCCCATATGGAACTACATACTACTTTACACCTGCGGCTTTACACCTGGTTTTGTTTTTAATTTAGTTGTAAATCTGTTGAGTAACTTCGGAGACGTGCTCTAACAAAAACAGGTGGACAGAGACCGACTGATAGAAAGAGACAAAATTTTCTCCTTTATTTTAGTATACATTTAGCACCTAGTTTAGAAAAGCAGCAAGAAGAGAGGTTTATTGCATATGTTGTCTTGATCTTTTTTTTTCGAAAATCTGAAAAGCTGTCATGTGTGACTTAAGCACTCCCATCAATGTAGGTACAGTCGAGTTCATAAATATGTATACACTTTAGTACCTTGTCTATTTAATGTCATGTTCAAACTGCCATGTAGGAATTATCACAACGAATTGTAACACGCCGTGCTTACCTCGGCCCCGTTTTACTATTGTAAAAGACATTCTTTACCGAGGGATGCACTCACGATCCCTTGTATAAGAAACAACGTAAAACCTGAAGTGTCAATACTTGACAATGTTAACTGAAGTATGTAAGTAAAGTCCATTCGCTTAAATAGTGTCGCTACACTCGCACGTACTTGTGGATATTGTCATAAAATACGAATATAATTCGAAGTAAACTGCCATAATATCATGCTCCCTGGACACCCCACTGTCTGTTTTGTAATGTTTTAAAAGTGTACTAATTTAGTATACATATATTGCGTACAACAGCGTAATGTTTTAATAAATAATAATTTCTTAAATTCAATGTTTGGGGTTGCTGGCGAGATGCTCCACGGCAACCCCTAATTAAGATCATTTGTACTCTCGATCTATGGAGGTACATTTAAAACAAAATGCGTACTAATCGAGTAAATATTGGGTACAACAGCGGTATGTTTTAATAAATAACAAATTCTTAAATTAATCTTTGGGATTGCTGGGGAGATGCTCCACAGCAACCCCAAACTCATATAATTTGTACTCTCGATCTATTGAGGTACATTTCTTTTTAAGTATGTACAAATTCGGTACATATTGTGTACATTAGGGTTATGCTTTAAAATATTACAAAACAGACAGTGGGGTGTCCAGGGAGCATGACATACTGCCATATTCACTTACGGTGTTACACCCGCAAGTGAATTTGGCAGTTTACATCGAAATATATTCATAGTTTATAACAATAACCACAAGTATGTGTGAGTGTAGCGACACTATCTAAGCGAATGGACTATAAAGTATAATCAATGTGAAGAACATTTTTTGCCCGTGGTCCTACTGCGTAGTCCTACCAGTAGTACCACGGGCATTTTTTTTTGTCCGTAGTTCTATCAGTTGGACTACGGACAAGTAACATTGCCCGCAGTCCTACTGGTAGTACCACGGGCATTTTTTTTGTCCATGGTTCTATCAATAGGACTACGGACAAGTAATATTGCCCGCAGTTCAACTAGGAGTAATAAGACCACCTTTTTCCTAGTTCTACTGTATTTACCTTAAAGAGTATTTATTCTAAACATAAGATGTTTTATTTTGAATGATTAATAAATCATCGTATTGTCATATTGACGTTGGATTATTTTCCGTGTAAGTCTTGAAATAACTGGAAGTCTCGCAATGGAATTTATAAAACGGAAGGGCGGTACTGTGCTGCTGTATGGTGGACACCAGTATTAAAAATTGAGGTCTTACAAAGAGAGGTCAGAAATTTGGAGGTGCTCCAATTATAGAAAAGAAAAATGTACGGGAACAGTCAAGATCAAGGTAACTCGTGTTGATATTTGCTTCTAAAAAAAACTAAAAAAAAGATACCCTCGTCGTGTTTGGGCTCGACAGATTTGTCTTGACGAGTAGTTACCTACCGTCCACAAAAGAGCTTGTATTAAAAAGAATTGTTTAATTTTTAATATATGTCTGTTTGTTGTAGGATAATATTATACATAAACAGAAAATGCATAGGTGTCAACCAAATGAAGAAAAAAATGTTATTGATAAAACGTTCGCAAACTTAAAAGAAACTGTTACGAAGTCTGATCGACCAATACCACAGCTGTATAATGAAGCCATAGTAGAATTAGAAGATGCTGGCCTAAATTTTGTCCAGGAAATTCCTTCGCTGTCGAATACGCAACACTGTCTCTATACCAGAAGAAATAAGTCTATGTGTGTATCAAAAACTGTCTTTAAATACCTGGAAGAGGTAGAAATACCAGAAATTTTTTCATCATTCGTGTTAGCTGATTACGCATATGAAGGTTCGCGTATCCTTATATTTTGCTCATTAAAAAGTAAAGAGGCAGTTCCAAACATAAAAGAATATTTTGTAGACGGAACCTTCAAGAGCTGTCCGAAGCCTTTCGCTCAGTTATATACATTCCTCGGTGACGTGGGTAGTTCAATCGAGACCACAAAAGTGGTTCCACTAATCTACGCCTTATTACCAGATAAAACAGAAAAAACTTATAATATTTTATTTTCTCTCATAAAATCGCAACTGCCGCTTTGGACACCGGAAACCATCCATTGCGATTATGAGATAGGGGTAATAAATACCATCGTTGAAATATTTCCGGAATCACAAATTAAGGGTTGTTTCTATCATTGGACTCGAGCAATCTGGCGAAAGGCAAAATCTTTATGTGGTAACCTGAGTAAAGCTCAAAAACGGATTGTTTCTTTAACTGCAGCCCTGCCGTTGTTACCGCCAATATACGTCACGGAAGGGTGGAATGATATTAAACCTGAAAGTGAAACAACTGAAATGTCCACTTTTATAAAATATATAGACAAGTATTGGTTTAAAAAATCCATTGCTCAAATTTTAAGTGTTTTTGCACAACGTCATAGAACAAACAATGCCATCGAGGGATGGCACTCGAAATTAATCAGATGCGTAAATAAAAATACCGTGACATTGCTACGACTCCTAACCACCTTAAACAAATTTGATTTGGAAGCCACTTGCAAATTGAAATATAAAATAAAACCCCAAAAAAGATCGCAAATATCGATTCAAAATGACGACTTCATAATGCAAGTTCAGACGGAGGTTATAAATTCAGAAATTTTAGTATTACATGTTCTAGACAAGCTGCGTTAATTGTCGTATTCCGTCATTTTTTTCTTTAACTATTCTGGTCAAAAATGCCATCTTCCGTTTTCATGATTTTTTAAGAAATACAACCATTGGTACCTACCACACGCCTTAAACCTCTTTTTGAGTCGTAAGGACTAACTCAGCAAAAGGAAATTCCTTAATCATCATTTGCCGTATAATGATGCCAGCACCGTGGACTAATTTCTTTTTCTAACAGTACTCCATGCCAGTCGGCCGGTAATAAAATTGAGAGGCTTTTTAATTTAATACATTGGCGTATGTAAAAAAACTGGCTGCAATACTTGAGTTTGTAAATGTTCTTTAAAAAAAAAAGACTATTGTCATTGTTATTGTCATTTCGTGAATCCGTCCAAAGGTATTGTACTTATTTAAGAATAATAATGATGACTAATAATGGAAGCGTCGTAAAAACAGAAAATCAACTGGCAAGAGTTTCCGATAATGGAGAGAGGTGCGTCTTTTCCGGTTGTCCGATACAACCGCTCTCGCAGCTGGAAAATTTGCGAAGGCTTCAATTACTTCTGAGCAAAAACTTGTATGGGCCTCCCACCAGCTTGGTGTGTCACGAACATTTAATTTCAAATGACGACTGGAATCAACTAAGAGAAGGTCCTCTATTTGAGGATTTTCATCAAGAACATGTCCGAGATATATTGGACTTATTCAAACAAGCACTGAATAAACTTAATTTTACCATATCGTGCATCTCTCAGTAGTAGTGGTATGAAATGTAAATAAATATTTAGTTTCTAATACCAAAATTTTATTGTAAAACTCCTTAACCCTCTTTTTTCATAATTTCTTACTTGTGCCTACCTTTTTAGATTTCTTGATAAAACTGTATATTCACTTGGCACAACACCAACTTTGCATAGAGTTCATTCAGCTGGTAGATCTATTCAGAAATAGTATACTAATAGGCCTACCTAGTCTATTACTGTTTTTGAAATGGGCCCTGGGACCTCAGAACCAGTAACATTTCATAATATTGACGTTGACTGTACTATTCGATTAGTAGGACCATTGCCCATACAAAATAATAATATTTTTATTACAGTCCTACTGATAGAACTACGGGCAAAGAATGGTGAAGAAGTGGTCAATTATGTATAATATATATATATATATAAGGTCGTACTTAGCAGAGGTAGACGTTTGATATGAATATGTACCAGTAGTTCCACATGGTACTTCTGGGACATTTCCTTCAAAATGAATATCCCGGTAGATCCATATGAAACTAGAAAATATGGAACTTCTGGGATATCCCCGCGTGAAATAAGTACTATTTGATCACACCTTTGGAATAAAAAAAATGATAATAAATTTTGTTTCTATTCGTCACGCTAATGTTGGTAGGTTTAGGTTATGTTAGTTTTGCAGCAGGCCCGGAGGGCCAAACCACTCAGAAGTAGGAGCCCGCGGTAGTGGAACTCCGTCGACACTGTCTTATTGATTTGAAATTAAATTAATTAATTAATGAACTAACACCATTTATAGTGGTCGTGGCGAAATGAAAAAATCATTCCTTAACCGGTACCATCGGATTGTACCATCAATGGTACTACGGCAGTAAAATACTTCGGTTGCACCATTAATGGTACCATGGCAAAAAAAACACCATTGTACCATTAATGGTACTATCTGATGGTACCACGGTCAAGGAAGGAACTAACGTATATCTCTACAAATGAAGTGTGACCAAATAGAACTTATTGCGCGTGACGAGCGGTCTCCTAATTCTTTTATGCATGGCTATGATCAACTTTAGGAAATAAAAACACAAACATCGGACTAAATGTAACTTTTAATAGAGAAAATCAGGGCAATCCTAAAATTCTAAACTTAACACGTTCATTGTCCCCATTTAAAACGATCTGACAATGTCACAATAAGTCCAACTGTGCATTCAGTATGGGGATGTGACCCCATAGTGGAAGCACGGACTCCTGAAAAAAAGCTTCAGGACCCCACATTGGGGCCATCCGGACAGGGAACGTGCTAAACCTAAATTAAACGAGAATAATACTAATGACTCCCGTCTCAAAAAATATCTAGTTTGCCATAATCGATGTTTATATTTCCCTATTCGATCTGCTGCTGCGACAGAAGCGTGTTTCAAAATATGGCTCGGGAGCTGTATCATGGGTAAAGTAAGGACGGGGTAAAGAAGGTACAGATGTAGTGAAATATCCTTTCACATCGTATTTTCTCGGAAATGTTCGTATTTGTCGTGGTATTTACTTCAGTCTGACTCAGGACCCATCAAGACAAAGTGGGGGAACGTCGCATCGCGAGTCGCGAGAGTGATAATCGATATACCGTGGTTAATACCAGAGTAATTTTTTGTTAATTCGATTAGATTAAGTTTGTTTTCAGTTATTTTTAATAGTCATGCCGAAACCATTAAGACCTGGGAAACGTTTAAATCGGCAAGCCTGTAATATTATTTTCAACATTTATTTCTATTTCTTCTAAAGATAATTTATATATAGTCGTATTTGATTGTGGTGGTTTTAACATCTCGGTGTGATATACTTCAAACTCGTGGTTTGACATTTGACACTGATAACTAAATTACTCTATTTATTTAATACGAACATGTAGAGATGGGCGGTGGGTAAATACCCAATCTACTCACCCAGGTATTTACCCGGTAAATACCCATCCACCCGGTATTTACCCGCATCTACCCAAATCGTCGGGTAGATATTTTTGTTGCTGATGGTGTTAATATTGTTTCAGAACTGGAATAAAAGTGAGTAAAAGTAATTAACAAAACAAACTATTAATGTTACCTTAGGGAAACTTTCACTTGAAAAATCACCACGGCAAAATATTTTCGGATCATGACAAAACAACTTAATGTGATACAGATGATGCGAAGCGAAATAGTGCAATAGAATTTAGTGTTCATTAACTGTTTATTGCGTACTTCTCATTAAAGAAGCAAACAGTGTTACAAACTTAGTGTGTTGTTTGAATGTTTCACAATATTAAATTTAACGATTCAATAAAAATAAAAACAAAATTATCTAAATGCGAATCATTATTTGTCTAGGTACAATAGAAATTATAATAATAAAATCGTAATATTGACCAAGTTTAGTATAATACGTAGGTAATTGGTACTTAAATTGGTAGAAAACTCAAGATATATATATGGACGAATGTAAACACTTTATTGTACAAAATAAAAACAAAATCAATGCAATTCATTATAAAAAAGATGTACAAAGGCGAACAGTAACTACAGATACAAGAATAAATACCCGCGTATCTACCCGTGGGTAGGTAAAAATCGGGTATTTAAATACCCATTTTGGGGTAAATACCCGGGGTAAATGCCCATCTCTACAAACCTGTAACTTAATAATAATAAAAAAAAATGAATAGACACGTCGGCATCATTTGGAAGTAGACGCGAGTTCCGAGTTTTCACGATGTGAAAGGATTATTCACTAGATCTGTATCGAAGATTAATTATGAAAAAAATGGTCAAACAAAATGGCGAGTACTTACGCCAATTTAATCATTGTAATTTGTTAATAAAATTGTGTAAAAAGAATCGTAAAGGGCAAAAGTCCTTAATTTTGTTCTTTTGTGAGACGAAAATTAGCCATATTGGTGTACCGTGTACCGCTCATTCGCGAAATACCAGAATTTTAAAATACCTACCAGTTTCTCAATAATGTATTGTTTATTATATTCATCCAATATTGAAAATCTGTTTTTTTGAGAACCAGGTAAAAAGAGTCATTTAGGTATGTTGAATGAATTTTGGGAATGAGCGCCGTGTACGGATCGATTCACAAGAGCTGGTACGAATGGATTGATTGAGTGAACGAAAGTATACAAGTGTGTAAAATAACAGGATTTTGGTTTAAAATTCGAACACCGGTTCAAAGGACGGCACTCTAAAATAATATCTGCGATATTTTAATGTAAAGTTTATTTTAATGTTTTTAACTCTGCCGCCATTACTGTCAAGTAAATAAGAGCTGTCAAAATGTTGAAAATACGATAATACGACAAAAGAAACAAGGTTTTATCGCGTAGAATCTCAGCCCCAGCCCGGTTAGAATTGTAGAGTGCCTCAAACTACTTACCTATATACTCTAAAGCCGTCACCCGGTCTGCAGCTATTGAACCTGTCCTTAATCCTTAACACAATCATGTTATTAGTTTTTCGTTATAGTCTAAGATACGGTATTACAAATATATACCCCCATCAGTTAAGTATAATGATAAAAAAATATGCTAGACAACATTATACATTGATACATCGCAAACAGGTTGCTGAGCAAAATTAGCTCAGGACAATGTTCAATAATTTTTTTTTTTTATAAAATTGATTAAATTAATATTCCGGTTTAGTTATTTACGTAAAATGGTACATTAGAGAGAACATTACGCAAGAAATTAAAAAAAAATAGCTTGCCTACTCTCTGCGCAACTGTGGAGTTGCCAGGTATAAACGATTTGTTCCCGATTCGTCGTATTCCTGTTTCGTCGCATTCCCGATTCGTCGGATTCCTGTTTCGTCGTATTCCCGTTTCGTCGGAATTATTTATATAAAATCATTACAGATAATGGACCATTATTTATCCGCCTTCCCGAAGAGCAGTTATACATATACAATACGAGTATATATAGTTCTACATAATATGTATACATATAGGTACCGGGTGTCCCACGACTAAGAGACATGAAGGAAAAATGATCTAAATATTGAAGAGCCAGTGTTTTACCGTAAGAAGACAAAATTTTATTTCATAAAATAATAAGTACAGTCAGTGTTAAAAGTAAGTTATCACTTTGGAACCATATCGCTTTAACGTGAGGTTCCAACTACCATATGAAGTTAGCAAACATCTGAAAGCGACAAAGTAAAAAAATAATCATTGACTTTTGACGCTGGCTGTACTGCATTCAGGGAGAATTTCTTTTTTCGTACTTGAAAATACGCAAGGTCAAATCAGTTTTTTTTTTCACATTTGAGTCATTTCGATTCCCAGGCGGCGAAAGTCATTTTTCGTAAATCTTTGAATGCATTAAATTTTTAAAAATAAATTAAAGTCTCCTTTCAGCAAAATGTCCTATCTACAATATTTAAGGCACTTTCCCTTCATGTCGCATAATCTTGGAACGCCATTGAATGTTTAAATAGGCTTTGTTTAATAATATAATACCAATATAGCATGTGTGTAAAAAATATCTTATATTAAAACGCGTTTATTGTAAAAAAATCTTTTCATTTTTAAAACGTAAGTAGAGCCGTCGTAATTGCATAGTTTCATTCGATAATAAAAATCCGACGAATCAGGAATACGACCAATCAGGAATACGACGAAACAGGAATACGACGAATCGGGAACAAATCGTATAAACAGGTGAGTAAGTGTTATTAACTTATTAATATAACAGATGCGGGTATATTAATAACGCTTAAGTATTTGCCTGTTTATACCTGGCAACTTCACAGTTGCGCAGAGGATAAAGTAGGCAACCTATATTTTTTTATTCCTTGGGGTTTTTTCTCTTAACTATTGTATAATTTTTTGAAATAACCAAACCGGGATTTCAATTGTATAAATTTTATTAAAAAAATCAATATGTAACATTGTTCTGAGCTATTTTTGCTCGGTAACCTATTTGCGATGTATATGTATATGTTATCTAGCATTATTTTTATCATTATAATACTTAATGGGGATATATTAACTGATGGGGATATAAATTTCTAATACCGTACCGGGATATAAATTTCTAATACCGTACGAGGGGCGGCTGATGAGTTCACGGCTTGAGGTACCGAGCAAAGACATACAACCTCCTTCTTGATATCAGTTGTACAAAAACTCTTTGGTATTGTGAATATACTCTTTATTAATTATGGGCATAATTATTATTTTATCTGTGAAAGAACAAACATCACCATGGCGGCAACTTTGGAGAATTCTCGTAATTTTGAGTATCGTGCTGTAATAAAGTACCTCGTTAAAAAGGAAAAACGCCGAAAGATATTTTTGGGCTAAAATGGGATAAACCTGGGCCATCTTATACTATGGTCGAAAAATGGACTCGCTTATTTAAAAGGGCCAGAGAGCTGTGAAGATGATGCCCGCCCGGGCCGTCCTGTGACGGTAGTAACAGAGGAAAATGTCCGAAAAATCGTTCTGGCCGATCGAAGAGTAAAATTGAGGAGCAGATTAGTAAAGATTGGGTCGGATAAATATTGACGAACATTTGCACATGCGAAAAATAAGTGCGCGTGGTGGAAAATGCTAACACCGTTCGACAAGGAGCGACGACTACAGACTTGTAAAGATTAAGAGTTAGCTGGGGACAACCTTGAAGAAATTTGTCACCGAATCATAACTGTAGATGAGACCTGGATCCGCCAGTACGTCCGGAGTCTATAAAGGAGTCCATGCAATGGATGAAACCCGGGAACGCCCACCGAAGAAATTTAAGGTTGAAAAGTCGGTCTCGAAACTTATGGCGACCATTTTCTGGGATAGCGAAGGTGTTATATTAATTGATTACTTGCCTAAAGGGACTACAATGAATAGTTAATATTACGCTAGTTTACTGGTTCAAGTACGTGAGGCAGTTGTACAGAAGCGGCGCGGGAATCTCGCGCGCAAAGTGCTGTTTCTGCAGGACAATGCACCTGTTCATACAGTGCGAGTTTGCCGGTAGGTCTTGAAGGACACTGGCTTCTCTGAAATTGGCCATCCACCGTACAGTTCGGACCTAGCCCCTAGTGACTTTTTCCTTTTTTCTAATTTGAAAAAGGAGTTACGAGGCCGGAGATTTTCCAATGAAGATGAGATGAAGGCGGCCGTAGAACGCCATTTTGAAGACAAGGAGAAAACATATTTTTTAAGTGGTTTAAAGGCACTCTATGGCAGATGTGAAAAATGTATTTTACTCGAAGGGGATTATATAGAAAAATAAAAAAATCATTAAGGTTTTCTTTCATTTTATCCCTCAGGCCGCGAACTTATCAGCCGCCCCTCGTGTCTCGTACTATTAAGTCATTACTGTCCATCTTAGGGCGGCCGCATATTGAGCCACTAGTGGCGACCACATTAGAACGACTAGTGGCCACCACAAGTTGCGGACGTGTTTTTCATACATTTTGTGTAGCATCGGCGCATATCGAGTGTTTGAGTGGCCGCGTCCGAGCGACAAGATGCGGGAATCGTCCACGCTTGCCACCCGTGGCCGCAGTTAGTGGCCGTGTCTAGTGGCTTAGCTGAACCTCTAGTGGTTGCGTTCAGTGGCCGCCCTTAAAGTTAGTGAAGGTTAACTTAAAAAGCGGTACTAAAAGAAAATTTCAGTACCTATTCTTAATTTTTTAATTATCTCCATACGTCTATATCACGCACAAACAGGTCGTGAACTATTCCTACTTCCATAACCAGGGATCGGACGATTTGGCGTCATTACTCGCAATAGTGTGGATATTACTCCAAAGATTTAATTAAATATATTAAATTAAATTAATTTATTTCGCACCTGAATTTTAATTTTGATCCTTCGCAGGAAACTAAACATACTTGTTATTGTGTAGATTTATTAAAGGAAGTAAACAGTTATTTTTCGAATATTTTCATGGTCCTTGCGCAATTCATTGATGGTAATAGAGCAAACTTAAGGAACTTCTTAGGAATATTGTCTTGCCATTAGGATTCAGTCTATTTTCTATTTTCTCTTATTAACTGTCTGGCAAAGGATCAAAATTCATTCAAAATCAATTAATTTAATAAATAATCTTTGGAGTCATTTCCACATTATTGCGAATAATGACGCCAAGCCGTACGATCTCTGTATACAGGTTGTTACAAAAATAACCGTAAAGCCGAAAGGGGGTTAAATGGTGCCTTATATTATAACGGGTTAGTTTAAAATATTTGAGAACCATCATGTCCCCGTCATAAATGCCAGCCCACACATTCAACCGCCTCTGGTGTTGGAATCTGCCCTGCCGTTAAGCGTGTGGATTCTCGCGAGCCCAAACGTGATCGTTATGCATTTTTGAAAGTCCTGACCTCGTTAATGTTGCCTGATCCGTCCAAAGAACATAGTTTACTTAATTAGGGTTGTCCCCTGACTGAGGTACCACTCGTTGAAGTTCCTCCTAGGTGCAAGGTCGGAGGGTATCAGCTCCTGTGTACGACGATAGTGATAAGGGAGATGATTGTCGTCAAGAAGAATTCGCCAAACTCCAACATGGTTCATACCGAATCTTGCTCCGGCTCGTCTCGTACTCTTGGTTGGTTCTTCTTCAAAATGCTCTAACACTAATTCAGCTTGCCTGGCATCGACTGTGCTTGGACGTCCACTTCCAGTAGACCGATGAAAGGAGCATAGGGAAAGTAGGCGTCTTGACATGTTGAGAAAACAAGTGGTAAGAAGGTAGCCGTCGCTGTTCAGCGGGGATCTTCCATCGATAAATCTTTGCCGATGTCGTTGCGTAAGTTCGCGAGCACGATTTAAATTGATATCTTCATGGCCTAAGCATTAACATCATATCGTAATATTCCGAGTTATAAAACATCGACATGTTGGTAAAAACACGAAACAACTGTAGAATATCGATAAGAAGATTTGAAATTTACAACAACACATTTATTCCGTGTTGTCAATTTATGAAGCCAGTACTTAAACATAATGATATCCTAGTATTGAGCGGAATTTAATTGAGATAGCAAACCTTTGTGTATGAAAAACAGAAAAACCATTAAAGTTGACAATTATTAAAATAGGTAAAATTGAAATTGAAACTGAAATAATTTTAGTGTATAAAATCATAGGTTTAAATTAGTTTTTCTAAAATATATAGGTACTTATTCCATAGTTTAACAATTACACAGCAAATGAGTTAACAATAAACCTCACACTATTTAGGCCTAGCGTGTGTCGTGAGATTAATTTCTCTATAAACAAACGCAAACCAAATTTAAAAAAAAGTTTTTACCTGTTTACATATTTTAGAACAACATGGGGGTAGGCCTCTCTGTTAAAATAATATTTGCTAATTGTACCGATTTCACCAAACGTTATTAAATTTAATGAATATTAATTCACTGTTAGTTCATACCTTAGAATAATAACACATAGAAACCTAGGCCGCGCACCAAACCCGTCAGACTTAAACTACACCATGAGGGCTTGTTTACGGAGACGCGGAGCGTCGCGCGTGGCGTGCGGCTTGGCGTTGCGCGGCGCGTCGGGCGTTTTTTCCGTTTACAGAGAGGCGGTGCGTGCAGCGGATCGCGTCATCACACGCGCAAACACAAACATATGGCAATGTAGGGTTTTGTTTATGAAGATGCGGGGCGTGATGCGGCGCGTGGTGCGGGGCCTAGAGAGTAGCGATGCCCGCCGCTACATCCGCGGCGGACTCTCGAGCGTGTAGCGGAGCGCGCGGCGGAGGACAAGACAGTTAGAAGGTTCCGCCGCGGGCCCCGCTGCGGGTGCAGTGGCGGGAACCGCCGTTATCGACGCGTGCGACGCTGCATGCAACACGGCGATGCCATCCGCGGACTCCGCCGCAAGTAACGCTGTATTTGAAGCAAACGCGCGTAAAACCGCTTCTCCGTAAACGCTTTTATACAACCCCATATGTTTGAATTTAGTGCAGACCGCGCCGCCCAACGCTACGCGCGACGCTCCGCGTCTCCGTAAACAAGCACTAAGGTCATCCCACAATAACTTTGCATAAGATATTAAACGGTATCCCATAAAATATTCTTATAATCTGTGTTCTTTCATGTCACTCAAACATGACATATTGGTATTACATGGATATTTTGTAGAGGTATTTTAACGATTCCTATTTTCAAAATGGGTAAACCTATTAAAAGTGGAGTTCGAGAACTTATATTCAAGATGATAACTCATTTCCAAAATGTAAAAGAAGAAATGGAGTCCGTCCGTAAGCAAAAGTAGCAATGTTTACATGAAATTCTAAACTCTACGAGTAAGTGCCTAAAAAAAATCTTGATATTAGTACTTTCTGTGTTATTTTATATTGATACCATGAAATAATATTCTATTATGAAAAAATAACATATTAACTAAATGATTAGGCTGAGATGATGTTATTTTATTATAATACTGACTTCTGCCCGCGACTTCGTCCGCGTAGATTTTATTCCCTCGGAAATGTTTAAATATACCGGGATTAAAAGTAGCCTATGTGTTAATCCAAGGTATAAGCCGTTGCACCGTGAAGGAGTAACAAACTAACACACACACACACACGCAAACATTCGCCTTTATAATAATATAGTAGGATTGTATTTTAACAAGTTTGTTTATTAATTTCTTTAAGGTGATTTATCTGAAGCTGTTCATACTACAACATGGACTTCATTCGCAAATTCTGTACAAAGCATAATAGAACTAGACAAATTGAACCTAACGTACGTTACAAATGTGCAGTGATGATGAGAGTTGAAAAAGGAAGGGTTCGGAGAAGTTGAAGTTCAGGAAGAAAAGTACATTTAGGGTGGAATTTTTAGACTCAGATGTGCAGTGATGATGAGAGTGAGAGTGAGAGTGAGAGAATACCTATCTCATTTAGTGAATAAACACGTCAAAAATTGTTTTTTGTTTTATTAAGTAAAACAAAGAATTTGATTCCTGGACCGCTTTGGACTATGTCAAAGCGGCACTGTAAATAAAATCATATGAAGTCTCTTACCTACGTTTTGATTGATTAGGTATCTCATGACACATTCTAAAGTGGCCTGCGAACCAAATTCTTTAACTCTGCCTTATGCATGTAAGCACTCAACTTATAATTATCATACTTATGCGACATACATTTTTGCCTGCGACCTTGTCTGCGTAGAATTGGTTCATCGCGTTTCATCGGGAACTGTCAAAATGTCCAGGATAAAAAGTAGGCTATGTCCTCTGGGATTCAAACTATCCCTATGCCAAAGTGCAACAGTTTATGAAAGCGATAACCATACTTTCGCATTTATAGTATACCAGCTGTTGCCGCGACTCCATCCGCGCAGAAAAATAAAACAGTCTATGATACTCAGGGATAAGTCATGTAGCATTCTAATGGTGAAATAATTTATGATTCCGTTCCAGTAGTTTTTGAGTTTATTCGTTACGAACATACAAAAATTCAAATCTTTCCTCTTTATAATATTAGTTTAGAAGCAAGGATTCAGTATGCATATACATACCTCCATAGATAGAGTTAGGGATATATAAAACGCCGCGCGTAGTACATAATAATTAGAGCTATATTATACTTGTAAGTATCAAAACGTGTTGTGTGACTAAAAATCAGTATTGCCATAAACAAACTTATGATTTCTACTGTTGTCACCTCATTGCAAAGTTATCGTGGGATGACTCTAATGGTGCACTCGGCGATCACCGTCTGTCAGTCGCGATCCCGTCACACAGCGTCAACAGCTCCCAGATTTTTATTTATAATGACCATTTGCATTGTTAATGGGTGCCACAGCACTTCAGATAAGAAAACAAACACTCTAAAATAACGAAATTCCAAGTGGAAGTACTATGTTTTAACTTGTCGTTTTACGTAAAACATTCACTTAAATATTATATTATTTACTAACGACATTACAAGAAAATGTTGCAAGTATAACGATTTTTTTTACGCTAAATTGTTATAGTGAGTACTTGTACTATTTTCTATTCTGTGATATGAGTTGAATTCTGTTTATATAATTACTTGTTTTTCTCATTCAAGATTTCCTTCTAATCCGATTATTGCCGCACGTTGGACTGAAATTGTAAATAATGTATATAACTATTTTAGCAAAGAAGCTAACTTATTTACGATACTTTAAGTTGAATGCTACCTAAAAGAAATCGCAGAAATGTATTTTGTGTCATTTTCGTATCCCGTCCAGCTTTAGCCGATAATAGCCGAGAAAAGACGAATCGTTAACTTATTGCAACCGAAAAGTAATTTACAACCACGCCGCGTTACCATTGCGTGCTCTCGGCGGTACCTACTGCGTCGATTAAAAATCGCGGCGTGTGATTCCACTCCGCCAAAAAATGCAAAGAAATGATATAATTTAACAAACATATTATGAAAAAATCCCCTAGTTTAGGGGGAAATGTAATCCGCTAGCAACATTATTTGTTTACTTGTGTACGTGTTGTCGTGTGTCAGTACGCGATGAATACGCCCACATGAATCCATTTCGTGCGTCACTTTTGACGGGTTGGCTGTAGGAAACTATCATTCTATGTGTTATTATTCTAAGGTTCATACATTTTGACAGCTGAGCAGTGGTTAAAATCGTATGGTGAAACTGGTACTAATTCCGGTTCCCTGACATGACAGCTTACTAGTGTTGACAATATTTTTGGCTTTGATAATTTAATATATTTTTTATGGGGTATTTTGTAACACGTAAACTGTGGTAGGTAACCAATAAATCTGGGGACCTAGTGAAAAGAGGGTTCAGTCTTTTGAGCTTCAAGTGAAAAAGGGTATATGTCTAGTAGTCTATATGACTTACACCCTTTTTTATTATTAGCAAAGTTGACTTAAGCCGTTTTTCACTAGGATCCCAGAAATTGCCTAGGACTAAATCTGAATAAACGTGATTATAATAAGACTAGTAAGATAACGCTGGTTGGTTTCTCAAACAAATAAGATAAATAAAATAAAATAAATAAATATATAATTATATATGTTACCTATACTTTACTTACACCAAAATGTATGTCATGCTCCCTGGACACCGCACTGTCTGTTTTGTAATGTTTTAAATCATAACATTAATGTACCGAATTTGTACATACTCAAAAAGAAATGTAGGTACCTCAATAGATCGAGAGTACAATTTATCTGAGTTTGGGGTTGCTGTGGAGCATCTCCCCAGCAACCCCTACGATTAATTTGAGAATTTGTCATTTATTAAAACATTACGGTGTTGTACGCAATATGTACTAAATTAATACACACTATTTTAAATGTATCTCCATAGATCCAATGATCTGAAACACTTGCGCATTTGATTCTGATTTGCAAGTGTATGCTGTACTTTATAAAGAGAATAAAGCTTTTGCTTAATATGTCGACAGAATAAAATCGGCTTTTTCCATTCAATGTTTGGGGTTGCTGGCGAGATGCTCCACAGCAACCCCAAACTCAGATAAATTGTACTCTCGATCTATTGAGGTACCTACATTTATTTTGTAATTAGGTACACACTCAGCTGTTCGAATGTGTCGGTTTCCTCACGATGTTTTTCCCTTACCGTAAGAGCATCGGGCAAAGTATTTAAGTCAGAAAAAGTCATTGGCACATGGTGACCGCGGTGCGGGGGTTCGAACTCGTACCTTATGATCACGAGTCGATCTCCCACGCCACTAAGCCACCGACGCTTTCAACCCACTCATATTAATCTTATAATCACGCAACCGTGTAACGTAAATGTTCTTGGATTGAAAACACTATAATATAGTATATTATTTTAACATAATATATTATTATAACAATAATATAATATATTCGCCATGATATTAAATATGAAATGTACGAAAAATAATATTAGTTAATTAGCATCTCTACGTTTGAAACCGGAGCACACTTCTTGTTTATCCTTGCCCTGATCAGCGAGTAAATATTGGAAAGAAAACGGCTTAAATACATAACCACAGCCTCCGTAGAACTTGCTCATAAACTCTACCCTGAAAACAAAAAAAAACGATGGCATTTAAATTATTTGAGCTAGGCCTCTGTTTGAAGCGGTAAAAGCCACATTGTTTTTGACCTACTGTCGTATTTTCAATGTTATAAACAATACCATAACACATCAAAGATAAGTAATATGGTGTTTACCGCCTAGAATAGAGGCCCAGGTTATCGGGGAATACTGACAGCCAGGGACGCGAGCTGCGCTACTCATGCGCTACTCTATCCGCACTGCTTTAAGCTGCAAACGCATAGACACCGACAGCGGTGCGGCGGCGGCGCGGCGCGGCGCGGCGCGGCCCAGTAGCTGTTCCCTAACCACGCAGTAGGTATTATTATATTTCAATTTGAATTCGATTTCGAATCGAATCAGAGCGAGCACAATTCACACTTCACGTTTTTTTTGCATTTGTTGTTTTTAGAGTTCCGTACCAAATATTGAAAACACATACCTTTATAAGATGACTTTGTTGTCCGTCTGTCCGTTTGTCGGTCTGTCCGTCTATCTATCGGTCCATCGGTCTGTCAAGACGAAATTTTGAATAGATATTAGTATGTAGCAATCATTTGCCCGCGACTTCGTCCGCATAGTACTCGTTTATTGCAGTTAAGTAAATTAATAATTTTAAGAAATATTATACTTTGACGTCCTCCCTGGCCAGCGTGATCTTTTAAACACATGTTATATTGAGCTCGAAATTGAAAAAGAAGTGTAATTGGATAACGTCACCTAGGTTTATACATTTTAGTATACAATATTTTTGTTTCGCTAAAACATGAAGATTTCGTGCGCTGGATCACGAGCGCGCTACACACAGTGGCCCATGGGAAACAGTTTACTTCTAAATGTACGCCGGCTACTTCTAGTGTTTGTCCTTGCGCTTTGTTTACGGTCATGGCAAAAGTACTGCACTCTTTTTAAGTTAAATGGTAAATCTGTCAGAATTATAGGAATGCGGGGAATTAAAACATTTTATTCTTTAGCAATTCAAGACATAATTATTGCACTTACGATATTCCGACCTACCTACCTGCCTACCTACCTACCTACCTACCTACCTATCTAAGGTGCGTAATTTGCAAACGTGTGCCATTCCACAATGATGATTACGCATCAGGAGTACCGGGACACCAACTTTAAGCATGAACTTATGGGAGGGCATTCCCGATAGCCCCAAAGAGTTCAGGAAGGGCAGGACGTGACTTGCTTGTTGTCAATGACATTGTGAAAAACAATCATTGGGACACCTAGTAGGAAGAAATAAACTTTATGACATTACTTAAAAAGTTGATTAAAAATAAACGTTTAAAACAACAAAAACCCGCCCTCAAAAAGCAAAAAAATAACTTCTTTTAAAATGGTATGTAATAGGTCAGTCCAAATGAAGTCTGCTTTTTAATTTTTTTATAGTACACCGACTTCAGTTGGACTGACCTATTACGTACCATTTTAAAAGAAGTTATCTTTGCTTTTTGAAGGCGGGTTCTTGTTTTATTAACATTTATTTTATTCTATACTTTTTAGTGATCATAATTATTCTGTTATGTAGTAACACTTCTCAATTAATAAGAAACTATAGAACATTTCAATATCGCCGCAAGCAACGCCGTGGGAAATCCTAGTCATATATTTAAACCTAAATATGCTTCGTCATAGTCGCTCAACTACTTTAATCGAAATATCTTGTCGCCACCCTTAAAATATATACAGTTTAGGAGTTCCGGTGGCCATCTGAGGTCTTCATCATCAGTTCCACTTCACCAAATAGTGCTTTCCAAGAGCAAATACACGAGTTATAATGAGAAATACCAGAATAGGTGTGCCTATAAATGTTGAAGAGTTCCGTCGATTCCTCATGCACTCCATCATCAGATCTTCAGAATGGCACCACACGGGAAGCACCAGATTTCAAGATTTCAAGAATCATCAAAATTGGTTCACCCAGTCGAAAGTTCTGAGGTAACAAACAAAAAAAAACAGTCGAATTGAGAACGGTTTTGAAGTCGGTTAAAAAGGATCGAGCAAATAAGTAGGTTTAAAAACTTTGCTGATTCATAATGATTGTAATTATGTAAGATACCACTTAAAAACTTTTGAAAAAATAAAATATGAAATTAAAGATTTTTCTTTACATTGACATAAGGGGACATTCCAAAAATTGTGATTAAAATTATCAATATCTCCGAAACTATGTCATGCTCCCTGGACACCCCACTGTCTGTTTTGTAATGTTTTAAAGCATAACATTTATGAACACAATATGTACCGAATTTGTACATACTTAAAAATAAATGTACCTCAATAGATCGAGAGTACAAATTATATGAGTTTGGGGTTGCTGTGGAGCATCTCCCCAGCAACCCCTAAGAATTTGTCATTTATTAAAACATAAGGCTGTTCTACCCAATATGTACTGAATTAGTACGCACTTTTTTTCCGTACCTCCATAGATCAAGAGTACAAATGATCTGAATTTGTAGTTGCTGTGGAGAATCTATCTAGCATATTGTATTGTGTCCTCTACGGGGCTAGAGCTATATCTATACAAGTATGAAATAAAAATCGGTTGATAATAAAATACTTTCTTCGACGAAGTTGATAACTTTAATACTTTATGGCCTATGTCCAGAATTGGACATCTTTTGGCTGGAATGATGATGATGATGATTATTTTAAAGATTTACAACTTTATTCAAAATATTTTAATCTTCTATTATTTAAGATATTTATAAAATTTTCTGTAAATTAGGTTTTTTATAACAAATATTCAAATATAAAGTAAAATAACAATACTAATACTTAATAGACATTATAAAAAACCTAACCTACAAGTGCCACCGGCAGCGGGGCAGGGCTCAAGCTACCGGTGGTTAGGGCTGCAGAGAGAGGAGTACTGCCTTCTGTATCTGGCCCTTGATCCAGCCATCTAGCGAGAGTCTCTTGAGGTGTTGGTCGAGACTCTTCGCTATAAGACCGTTTGCCGAAACAACTATCGGGACAATGATCGCCGAGTCAACATCCCACATCACCCATAGAGCGTAGTACGACCATTTTCGAGACCTGGCGCGGGTGTGTACTTATAGTACGGCACTTCAGACTCAACAAGACCATAATTGAAGAGCAAGTTGCTGATGGATGATCCTGGCCACGAGTTTATGTCTGCGCAAGTACTCGCCGTTGGCCAAATGAGAACAACCGGAAATTATATGTCTGAGGGACTCGCCTTATTTATTATTAAGACAAGTGTATTATTTTAGTAGTACCTACGTTTACTGGACAACAGATCTCGTAGGTATAAAACCACTTTCTTAAGCTTGAATCGTCTGTGTATATTATTGAATAACTAAAAACAATAAACAAGTAGTCGTTTAACAATTTCATATGCCGTTTTAGACACTATGTTAAAGTAATGCCGTAGAACAGTTATTAAGTATTTATTTTGTCAGCTTCTCATCAAACATATGGATAGCAAACTCCATCTATGATTACATTTACCAACAAATTCTGTATGTTACTTTGATTTTTAGATTTCCCAAAAATCAAAAGCGTTAGAGCAATTCTTTTATTGCTCTGAGGGCTCAGACAAGATGCACTACGCTAACTTACGTTTCTATTCGATTCGTTTTTAAACCAATCGCGTCACTGGTAGACCACGTGACTTTTCGTATCACGTCATCTTCCAGTGACGCGATTGGTTTAAAAACCAATCGAATAGAAACGTTAGTTAGCGTAGTGCATCTTGTCTGAGCCCTCTGGTTATACAGGGTGTCCCATAAAACCACGTCAACCCGCCTAGGGCTGATAGAGCAGCTAAAAAGTTATCGATTTAACCCCTATGTATGTTCAGCGATTTTAGCTAGTTTCGAATGTTGTGCTCCCTGGACACCCCACTGTCTGTTTTGTAATGTTTTAAAGCATAGCCCTAATGTACACAATATGTACCGAATTTGTACATACTTAAAAAGAAATGTACCTCAATAGATCGAGAGTACAAATTATATGAGTTTGGGGTTGCTGTGGAGCATATCTCCAGCAACCCCAAACATTGAATTTAAGAAATTATTATTTATTAAAACATTACGCTGTGGTACGCAATATGTACTGAATTTGTACACACTTTTTTTTTTAAATGTACCTCCATAGATCGAGATTACAAATATGATCTGAATTTGGGGTTGCTGTGGAGAATCTCCCCAGCAACCCCAAACATAGAATGTGAGAAATTATTATTTATTAAAACATTACGCTGAGGTACGCAATATGTACTGAATTAGTACACACTTTTTTTAAATGTATCTCCATAGATTGAGTGTACAAATGAACTGAAACACTTTCGCATTTGATTCTCATTTGCAAGCGTGTATGCTGTACTTTATAAAGAGAATATAGCTTTTGCTCAACATGTCGACTGAATAAAATCGACTTTTTGTACTTTCACTTTTTTCCTTTTTAAAAGAAAATCCAAATACAATTTTTTATTTTATTGACTGACAAACAAACAACAAAGTCAACTTATAACGGTACTCAGTATTTCTGTATTTTTAAAGATATTTTTTTGTCCTTGTAGTAGCGGCTACAGAGTCGTATGTGCTCTTTATGACCAGATTATTACATAAACTCTATAGATGAGGTGTTATTTTTATAAAGACCTACCAGTGCAAACGAAGAGTATGTAGAAACGCAGATAACCCCTCCATTAATACTAAAATTGCCAATGAAAATACCGCCCATACAGCGAATATGACGACAATTTTAATTGGGCCCATTGCGGTACGATCTTGAAGGGCCATCTTGGCGAACACCATATTCCAAAGCATTTCGGATAGTTCTGAAATGACGTGTGAAAAAGCATGGTTAATACCGACAGCTCTGCGGCTCTCACAAGACTGACACGAGTTTAAGTTAGCTCTCAGAGCATCCCGTTCTAAAAACTAAAGGAAGAAACAAATGATAATTAATAATATCTAATAAATAACACATTCATAAATAAACAGCTACCGATGAATCCTATACTATTTATTAAACGAGCAAAGTTTGTTTATATGTATGTACTAGCTTTCCGCCAGCGACTTCATCTGCGGAGAGCCAGAACTTATGTGAAAATTACACACATAGTTTATATCACCTTCAAAGAGTTTTTTTTATGAAAAAATGTCCAGAACGTAAATTTTAAGTAAGCAGTCCACAAACACCTTTTATTTTATGACTCTAAAGCAACAAAATAAATTCACCCTAGATTAAATAGATTGATAATTTAGTCATCTCATCTATTTAATAAATTTCTATACAAAAAATTAACCCATTTAGCAGAAGATTTTCGAAAAACCCCAAAGCTGGATATTTTCTTTATGTTACAGTATTTAGTCACAATACCCGTTTTCATATCTACGTTATGTAAGGTCTGTTCATTCTTACTTGTTTTATATAGTAAACAACTTTCTAACCTCAAAATGAACCTTTTCTTGGCTAAAACAGCTATTTTAAACAAAATAAAGCAATCACAAACAATACATTGGCCAAGTGATGTCCAAAATGTTTACTCAGTTTACTTTATGTACGATAAAAGAGCTGTTTTAGCCAAAAAAGGTTCATTTTGAGGTTAGAAAGTTGTTTACTATAATTATAAGACAAGCAACAATGAACCGACCTTACGTACGGTACGTTTGGAATTAACTTTATTTCCATACAAACTTTAAAGTCAGAATCAGTAGTCTAAAACCCCAAGTTTTTCCCTTTTTTTATTGATGATGGGTTTGTTCTTGACTATTTGTTTCTTTAAGGGGCAAGTGTTTAAAAAAACCAACTCAAATACAAACTTTCACTCCGCTTTTCACACTGTTAAGGGCTTATTTTAAAACCTGTTTTTTATTCAGTTAATAATGGTGTTGATACCGATTTTCATGTATCTAATAGAGTGAGATCCAAGTCACCCCAGACTTACGTTATTTTAGGAAAGATGATTTTTTTAGGATCTGTAGTATAACATATACTTAGAAAGGAATGGATACTAGCTAAGCTAAAATCGGGCCGTTTTACAGATACAGGTAATCAAAGGTGGAAAAAAACCATACTAACTTACGTCAAAGTAGGAAGGTCTGTTTTTACGTATGTCATATATGATTATTGTTTTAACAAACATATACAGTTGCCAGACACATCCTGTGGGCCATAACATTTCACAGACACTTGAAAAGTCACAAAAAATGTGGGAACTTACGTCATTTTAGAAGGGCTGAATTTTGTATATATTATTAAGTAGAATATTTTAAACTATTTTCCAATGAGCCAGACAAATCTGACGGGCCAAACATCCTCCCAGCTCGTTAAGTGCTTGTTTACGGAGACGCGGGGCGTCGCGCGTAGCGTTGGGCGGCGCGGTCTGCACTAAATTCAAACATATGGCGTTGTATAAAAGCATTTACGGAGAAGCGGTTTTACGTGCGTTTGCTTCAAATACAGCGTTACTTGCGGCGGAGTCCGCGGATGGCATCGCCGAGTTGCATGCAGCGTCGCACGCGTCGATAACGGCGGTTCCCGCCACTGCGCCCGCAGCGATGCCCGCGGCGGAACCTTCTGACAGTCTTGTGCTCCGCCGCGCGCTCCGCTACATGCTCGAGAGTCCGCCGCGGATGTAACGGACACCGCTACTCTCTACGCCCCGCACCACGCGCCGCATCACGCCCCGCATCTTTATAAACAACACTGTACATTCCCATATGTTTGTGTTTGCGCGTGTGATGACGCGGTCCGGTGCACGCGCCGCCTCTCTGTAAACGGAAAAAACGCCCGACGCGCCGCGCAACGCCAAGCCGCACGCCACGCGCGACGCTCCGCGTCTCCGTAAACAAGCCCTAAAAGTTCCGCTGTGCGAAGAAGCGCGAGAGCATTAGAGCATTATTCAAGCGCATAAGTACAAGTGAGATGACTCTCTTACAACTCGTGGCTACTCGAGATTCGAGGCCCCGGCACACCAAATGCGTGTCAGGAGCTCAGGAGCGACCCTCTTTGAAAGCGGGCACGCGCGAGTTATTTACGTATACAGTATGTAAATGAACGAAAGGCAAACCTTAAAACCGGTGGATGTTAAAAACGGGTATAATACAAAAAAACACTTTTTGTTTTAATCCAATCACTTTTTTTGTTTATAATTTTACTAAATTTAATAACTTAACCTCTGTCTCATCAGTCGGTTAACGAGCTTAATAACATCCTGTGATGAAAGTTTGACATCAGTTATCACTTCTTAACTAAAGTAAACAAACTAGGTATTTACAAATAATCTAATTCTGCATATCAGTTTCAACTATAACCACATTATCAAGTTTACATTAGAATACACTCTAACCCGCACTGCACAATTAATTTTAAGGAATCCAATACAATTTTTTGTAGTGGCAACCGTTTACTATGATTGAGCGACCATTACCTAATTCTATTATATTCTGGCTGTTACAACAGTTGTAAAGCTGTTGCTCGGCGTAGAAACTGATTGACCAGTAGAACAAATTGATCTAAAATGTGTAAATAAATAACAAAGACTAATAAACACCGTTTCTGCCATTTTTGCTCTATCATGATTGTCTCAAACCATAGAGCGATAGAACTTTTTTTCATAACAAAAAGGTTAGGCTACCGATAAATTGTATTTTCTTTCAATTTGATATTTGACATCCTTCACTTTCGTCATATAAATTTAAATCGTAATAATAATGCCTTTAAATTTTACTGCAGTTGAGATAATGGATATAATCCTTGCGTACGGAGAGTGCAGGGGCAATGGGAATGCAGCCCTCCGTTTGTACTCCGAGAAGTATCCCACAAGAAGGCAACCAAGTAA
Source organism: Acleris literana (assembly GCA_946894065.1). Taxonomy (NCBI): domain Eukaryota; kingdom Metazoa; phylum Arthropoda; class Insecta; order Lepidoptera; family Tortricidae; genus Acleris; species Acleris literana. Next base: position 74,545,966 of record OX335668.1, on the reverse strand, counting down.
TGCTCGTGTCATCGTTAATGCCATTACACGACTGCGAAATAACTATCGTCCGGTGCCTGTGAACTCAGGTGGTCCTCAACGTATTCATGTTACGCAGGATGAACAGGTCTTGGATCATTTTCAAAACCAACCGGGTTCTAGTCTAGTACTAGGCGGGCAGGACGCAATTTAGGCTTGAGTCACATCCTCGTACACAAAATAGTAAAACGCGTTCGGCAACATCCTTTTTCCGTAACTAAGGTTCAAGCGTTGAAACCTGACGATTATCCCAGACGAGTTGAGTATGCTAATTGGGCGTTAGAAAAAAAAGCAGAAGATCCTCACTTTTTAAGAAAAGTTATTTGGAGTGATGAGGGCCTGTTTACAAGGAATACTATGTGGAATCGACGGGTTGTCCATCCATGGCTCCAAAAGTACAAAATCCACAGTGGGTCGCGAACTGTCGCATCAAACCAGGTGGTCAATGAATAATCTCCAAGTGCTTAACGGACCTCTCAGTCACAACGTACAGACATGGTTCCAACATGAGGTGCTCCTCCTCATATCGCGATTCGAGTACGGAACAGGTTAAACGACATGTTTGGAAATCAATGGATCGGGCGGTTCGCCAGTCCCTTGGGCTCCGCGTTCGTCAGATCTCACTCCGTTTGATTATTTCTTTTGGGGTTGGGTTGGATGTTGGTGTTCAAAAAAAAAACAAGTACTCGCGAGGAAATGGAATTACAAATAGTTCGAGCTTTCGACAAAATCAAACGACGTACCTATACGAGAAAATTCTAAATTGATGAGAAGGGTGCATGAAAATAATTATCGTCACTTGCAGAGATGTGTCCATAACGGCGGACGACACATAGAACTGCGTCGCATTTAATACGTAGGTGTGCACACACCTTTATACTTTACCTGACATTATGACGTTTACGTTGTTGTCACTGATAAGTGATAAGATTGTAAACAAATGAGACAGGAGTTACATTTTTATTACATTATTATTATTATTTTACACTATCAGTAAAAAGTTTCCCGATTTCATTAAATTAGGTACCACATCCATTTTTCTCGCCTAAGTAAATATTGATAGTTGCATTTCTACACGACATAAACATTGGCAGGATTAATCTTTGGGTTCCTAAGATGATTTTAAGAAGTGGAGCCATGCAGATTTTTCATGCAAGTGGGGGGAGGGTTTTGATGTCTGAGGTTAATAACTGTTTAAGTTAAGGTACTAAGACGAGTTTAGTATAATTTTTGAGAAAATCAAAGATTTAAAATTCAATTTTGGAATAAAAATTGCATGAATCTATAGAAAACACAAAAAAAAAACAGAACGAATTAAAGACTTTATTTTTTGTAGGTATCGAAGATGAGGCTGAACTGGATCCAGAGGCATTCGGCGAAGTAAATGATACCTTGACCACTTTAAACTTTTTTATGTAATAAATACCTTTGTAAACAAGTTATGGCGTAGTTAATTCATTTGATATTATTAAGTAAAATTTTCTTTGACGAATTGGCCTAAAACGGAATCCATAACCATTATTTATATTTTTTTACATCTTTATCATGTGTGCGAACCCATCCCTATCATTCTAGGATCGCAAAATAACATTTTAATTAGATTTTTTCCATTTAATTTTTAGCGCCGTCAACAGATTTATTCGTACTACACCCATATGAAACATTTTAATTTGACATAACCTTTTTTTTTCAGTGAACTAATAACTGGACTCTCTAAAGCATCTCTTTTTATTTCAACATTCATAATTCTTTATAAGTTATGGAGTTTTTGCTTGTGAAGTAGGGAATTAAAAAAACAAGTTTTCTTTTATTTTATATATATTTACTTCGGAACTGTGTATACCAAAATCGAATTCGGCATCCCCAATTTATACGACAATGATACTAAACTTGGCCTAGTAGCTTAATCGATGTAGATATATAGATAAAGTTGACACTCCCCCCCCCCTCAAAAATGTACATCAAAAATCTCGGTGGCTCCTCTTCTAAAATCCATCCTTGGGCCCTAAAGGACCAATCCTGCCAAAGGAATTCTTTGGTTCACGAAACGTCGAATTTCATCTGCTACGACTGCCACTATGACGGGTTTAATTCTTTGCCTTTCGTTCATTTACATACTGTATAATCTAAATACATTCTTCTTCTTTATCGTTACATTCTTGGTAGAGTGGTCGTGGTCATCACTCCAGGTTTGGTAACCCGCTTCACTATTCGTCGTCATTCTTCTCGGGTGGAGGCGTTCCTGGTGCAAACGTGCAAGGGGTAGTGCTTTCACCTGGTCTGTCCACCTCATCGGAGATCTGCCGCGCGCCCGGGCACCCCCGGGGACCTAGGGACTTGAAATTTGGAGGGATATTCCTTGCATATTTACTTTACTTCTATAGAAAAGGATGTACCCAAATATCCTTTATAAGTACACTTCACTTTGTTTCTAAAAAAACGGGCTGTCAGTACATAAGTATATATCTATCTATCTATTTAGCAATGTATTACATGTGATTATTGAGCTAAGATGTAGCTCATATTTATTTAACTTTAGTTCTTTAAACTGGTTATTTAATATTAAATGTAATTATTGAACATCTAGTCCCTTTCACTGTTGTACATTTGGCAATTTGTTATTATAACCATTGCTATTTGTTATTTCCCCGTTCGTTATGTATTTAGATATATACCTACGTAAATAACTCGCGCGTGCCCGCTTTTAAAGCGCGTCGCTTCTGAGCTCCTGACACGCGTTTGGTGTGCCAGAGCCTCGAATCAAGAGTAGCCACGAGCTGTAAGAGAGATATTCACAAGTCAGAGTGCATCTCACTTGTACTTATGCGCTTAAATAATGCTCTAATGCTCTCGCGCTTCCTCGAACAGCGGAACTTTTAACGAGTCTGGGAGGAAGTTTGGCCCGTCAGATTTGTCTGGCTCATTGGAAAATAGAAGCGTTTATGTTTCTCTAGTGGGTAGTCGATATAGCAAAACCTGGAAGCAAAACACCCTAATATCAGATGGCCGACTTAATAATATATATATAATTCAGCCTGCTTAAAATGACGTAAGTTCCCACATTTTTTTACGACTTTTAAAGTGTCTGTCAAAAGTTATGGCACACAGGAAGTGTCTGGCAACTATAATCTTTGTTTATTACAATATCATATCCGAGTATGACATATGTAAAAACCAGGCAGCCGTCCTACTTTGACGTAAGTTTGCATGGTTTTTTCGAGGTGCTAAGTAACGAAATAACATAATTAAAGCACTGTTCGACCAATCAAGATGTCCACAGGTCATCACAATCTGGCTTAACAAAGGCGAGCAAGAGCGCAACGCTGACTCCAGCGCCAATAAGCGTATCGACACCGTCGTGTGGTCCCGCTCTAACAAACAGGCAGCCAAAGATACAGCGCGACTCCGCTATACGTGCGAAAGAGAGAGTCGTACGTCCCACAAAACCTGCCAGCCAAACGAAGCGCGCCGCGCAACCATCCAGAGATGGCCCGCTACAAAAAACTGCTACCGCCGCCACCAGAGAACAAAATATTACGAATATTGCAAATGTGACTAATACCTCATATAGTCAAATACTAAAGACTGACTTAGATAGCTCAGTATCTATACCTAACGTAAACGTACATATGCCTAAATACTTGCATGGATGTTTTTTCAGCAAAGACTCGACTCCAGATATTCTCATTAATCATCTAAAGAGTATTCACGGAGAATCCCAGTACAGTGTCGAAGAAATTAAGTCTAAACACGAAACTTACAAGTCCTACAAAATAGGCATTCCATCTTCTGCGTATAACAAATTTCTCTGCACATCAGCATGGCCGATAAACACTAGTGTCTCAGAATGGATGCCCTTTCTCCGGCCCAAGCAAACCAGGCCCCCTATCTAATACTAAACATGATGAAAATATACCAGATATGCAAAAACAATCAATCTCAGTGTTTCAACAATACGCATACCAGCCTGGGCGGTCAACCGCGGACGCGACCCGTGACGTAGTAACGCGCGTCATGACGCACCTCGAGGGCAGGCGACACGTCGCAACTATATTCTGCGACTTGTCGCGAGCTTTCGAGATGGTAGGCCACGCGCTGCTTCTCGCTAAACTCTCGCGATATGGAGTGAACGGCTCCTTTGCCAGTACCATTAAATCCTTCTTAAAAGGTCGTAGACAAAGCACCTATGTCCATACTCACAAATTTGAGCTAAAAGAAATAGGCGACAGCGCCGTTCGCAGGGATCGGTGACAGGAAATAACCTGTGTCTCATCCTTGTGAACGACATTACTTCCGCCTCTGACGACTCAGAGTGCGTTATGTTTGCTGACGACACGTGCATTATAGTATCTGCCGATAATTTCTTAGAATTGGAAACAAAACTCACGCGAACTGTGGAGAGCATTTCTAAATGGTTTACTGCAAATGGCATGCTCCTAAATGTCGAAAAAACGAACATAATGCACTTCCAACTTAGAAAAAAACTTAAAGATAAACTAAACATTTTAATAAACGACATTCCTGTTCCTCAGGTGCATGTGGTCAGGTATTTGGGGTTGGTTATTGACGCGGGATTAACTTGGTCACCTCATATTGAAGCAGCCTGCAACAAACTCTCTTCAGCGTGCTTTGCCTTATCCAGACTAACCAACAGCCTCTCTGAGGATAACCTAAAGAAGGCATATTTTGGGTACTTCCATTCGACGCTAATCAATGGTTTTGATCTCTGGGGTACTGCTGCACAACGGGATAAAATATTTAAACTACAGAAACGTGCAATACGTATTATGGCCAAAAAACCATACGACCACCCCGTTAAAGACTTATTCAAGCATCTAAACATCCTGACGTTACCAAGCGTGTACGTACTTGAGGCATGCAAGTACGTAAGACGCAGTCTCGACCGTCTCCCCACCTACTCCCAGAAGCTGCACTGTGTCACGCGCGGGCGCAACCAGCTGTACGTGCCCCCGCGCCGCTTAGCTAAAACCAATAAATCCTTGCTCATCGTAGGAATAAAACTATACAACACACTAAACGATGAACTCAAGTCTGCTAGTGATACAATATTTGTGAATAAACTTAAATCTTTGTTGCTCCACATGGCTTGTTATAGTGTTGACGAATTCTTTGAAACTTACAAGTCACTGGCCCATTTACAAACAGGAAAATAGTTTTTAACTAAAATTAACAATTATAACATAATTATTATACTTAAAATTTCATTTGTATTGTAATATTATAATACAATTGTTTGTAAAATAATGTGATATTATGGATATTAATGTAAAATATGACGTGTAAAATTTATTTTACCAATAAAAAATCTAAAATCTAAAATCTATTACCTTGTTTGTTCATCTTTGTTTTTAAACGACACTCACATGTCGTATGTCTTGCGAGTGCGATACTTTCTAGGTACAGTGGACTTCATAAGTGCATGGACACCTTAACGTCTATAATACTGTGAACACGTGAGCCCGCTTTCGTAAGAAACAACCTAGATGGCGTTGTTAACTGAGGCAGTTCGATTATTGTTTGCTACAACTATTTAACGTTTTAGTATTAAAATCGATAATTTTGCCCGTTTACCAGAAGGGCCGCTGGCTCAGTTAGTTGATACCAGCCCCGGATCTTCATTTTTTTTAGGCGGGGCAAAAACTGAAAAATGCCGCCCTTGCCCTTTATATTTTTTTTATATTTCATCATAATTTCAGCTATCAAATGTCCACTAATTGATTGGCATTTGGACATAGGCCTTCCGGATATAATGCATCCATCGCTGTTCTTTCTGCGATAAGCCTATTTATTTACAGATATATAGACATGAACGTGTAGGATATACAGGGTGGTACTCGATAAACTATACATATTGAAAGGGATGAAATTTTAGGTTATCTTATCTATGAAAATTTTGAAAAAAAATTTTTAGCCACTTTTTTTCCCTTATATTTTTTAATAAATTTCAGCAAAAATGACATTTTGTTTTCATAAAAACACGATTTTCTCAAAATTTTGTAGATATTTCAATATTTTTTTTGCTTATTATTATTCCTCGTTAATTTTTGATGTAAATACTTTAAAAAAATTGAAAAATATCTGCAAAATTTTGAGAAAATCGTGTTTTTATGAAAACAAAATGATATTTTTGCAGTAATTTTCCACAAAAAAAGCAGTTACTCAGTTTTTTTTTTAATTGGTCTAATATTGTTATCAATTATTATAAACCTAACTAATGTCAATACTATGCATTTTGTTTTATCTTTTTTGGGTTATTAGATCAAAAGTTACACCGTCATAAGTAAGTGTACTACCCAAATTTTATTTAAAAGTTTGACAATCTGTAAAAAGAAAAACAGTGGCTAAAAAGTTTAAAAAAAAAATTGTTTTACCTATAAATTAACCTAAAATTTCATCCCTTTCAATATGTACAGTTTATCGAGTACCACCCTGTATATTTTATACACAGCACAGGATAGGATTTAAAATATAAATATGTATGTATATTATTGCATTTGTGAATTGAAATTACAATTTGACTCTTCGAGTTTTTTGTTCAGCAAATAAATCTATGGACATGTCATAATTTAACTCGTGTGCAATTCGATTTTCTAGAAGAAGATTTTTAAATTTGTTTTAACGTATTTTTTCATAATCTCCTACCTAGTAGTGGAGCCAGCAAATAAGCAATATACTTTTTGAATCAGTCCAAATATAGGTAGTCTAGGACCATTTTTGATGAATTAGAATGCAAGCGGCAAATCATGTAACAGTTTGGGGTGAAGTCGTTATCAGAGGGTTCTGCTTGTCGCCATTCCGAAATTTGAACCGGAAGTATGCTATGCCGGAGAAAGCAGAAGCACATACAAAAATTTTCGTCGTACATTTTGTAAATCGTTGATAATGTTCCGGTATCCTAAAAAAGGTCCGATGGTTATGGTTTTTTAATATGTTGTAAAGGACAATATAGCCATAGTAAACCAAATTTTTCGTCCCTCCAGCTCTATTTATTCCTCCGCCATCTTGCAAAATCTGTCACTGCTTTCTGTTTTTTGCCGATACTGTCGTTGAAGTTCATTCTAGTGGTAATCATGGTTCGGCAATATTGTAGAGTACAAAACATGCAAAAACTTTTGGTTTCAACGATTTTTTCCACGACCCCTAGGAATGAAGATATGGAATCGTTTATGGGGAGCTAGCGTTAAAAATTGCTACTTTTTTCTAGATTTCCTTCCATATTTACGTTTTAGTGCATTTTAGCGCAAACTGCACTTAGGCTATTATTGTAGATCACGAAATCTGCTGTTATTTTTTCCTTGAAACATTTTTTCCACGACCTCTAGGAAAAAATATATGGAATCATCTATGGAGTGCTAGTGTAAAATCAATTGCTTTTGCGGTACTGAATATTTATTTAAAGTCTTTAGGTGAACGTATGGGAAAATGCTCATTATACTCGACCGGTGGTGATGGAAAATACGTCATATGGGTGAAGACTTCATCAAAACCAATATAATCTCATTTTAATGACCCTCAAGCCTGTCCCGAAAGTCTGCACGGATATTGTATCTTTCAATTGTTCATGAATCCCAGTACCTGGCTCCCATGTGCTCGTGTATGAAGAACGAATTGGCATGCACCAAGTTGTGCCACCGTTTTCGTCAATCTTTGAACTTTAACTCGCTTTTTTTATGATGTGAAGGTTTGAAAGTCACAATTTTTACGAGGTTTACGAGCTAAGCCTGAGCCTTCCATATTACTATTACTAGTTGTCGTAGAAACTTTCAATTTGTAGATAATTTTGTCACTAAAACGTAAAACGTTTTTGTTTGTGCACTAAAACGTAAATATGGAAGGAAAACTAGAAAAAAGTAGCAATTTTAACGCTAGCTCCCCATAGACGATTCCATTTCTTCGTCCCTAGAGATCATGGAAAAAATCTTTGAACCCAAAAGTTTTAGCAAATTTTGTACTTTAGAATATTGCCGAACCATGATTAGCAAATTTTGTACTCTACAATATTGCAGAACCATGATTAGCAATAGAATGAACTTCAACTACAGTATCGGCAAAAAACAGAAAAAAGTGACAGTTTTTGCAAGATGGCGGAGAATGAAATAGAGCTGGACGGACGGAAAATTTGGGTTACCATGGCTATATTGTTCTTTACAACTTATTAAAAAACTATAACAATCGGACCTTTTTTAGGGTACCGCAACAACGATTTACAAAATATACGACGAAAATTTTTGTATGGGCTGCACGTTTTTCGGTATAGCATACTTCCGGTTCAAATTTCGGAATTGCGACAGGCAGATCCGTATTCTACAGGGTCAAAACCCTCGGATAACGTTTTCAACCCATCTGTTACGTGATTTGCCGCTTGCAATGGTTTAGAGACGCGTTTTTCAGTTTTGGGCCTAGTCTAATAGGTTAACAGCTTCCTGGCATGATGAGGCAGTATGAACACCTACAAGATTTAAGGAGAGAGCCAAGCATTTATTCTGTGATCAAAGTTAAGTAAATGATGAGATGTCCATTCGTCTATAAAGTGTGAATTTGGCCGCCCCCTGAGCTTGCCGCCCGGGGCATAGGCCCCGGCTAGCCCCCCCCTAGATCCGGGGCTGGTTGATACCCTGCCTAAAGCCTTTACCCTTAATCACAGGGTCAGACCGTGGGTAGGGAGATCGATTCTGACTATAATGTTTTTTAAACTAATGTTGTTACACGAAATAAATGAATGTATTCTTTTTTTAATAATATATTTAAATAATATGTAAATAATATATTTATTTAATTATCGTTTTCAAAAAATGATACTTTTGTTATTAAAAAATAAAAAATCTTTATTTCTTATAAGTATAACATTAAATTTAATTCTTAAAAATTTCAATTTAGTAAACTGTAAACTTAGATTGTTTATAATATTACATTTGCAACAATAAAACGACTTTCATTACCTACCATATTGAGGTAATAGCTTAAGTATTCGTTTCCGAAATTGGAAAGAGATTGAAGCTTAACCACAATAAAATAGTAATTATTAACAAATATATTGTTAAACTAGAGACCGGGTTACCTTAGCTGTAAAACGCATTATATTTAACTACGTTATACAGTTTTTGACCACTTATATTATATATATAATAATAATAGCTGAAAAGTTGTGTATAAATTAATGGTGTGATTTGTTTGACCTTATATTTAAAATAAGATAATTATTTATTGTCACAAAATAGTATAAACACGTAAAAAAGGCGAAAACAATGTTTAATTTTGCATTCATTACTTACTTTAACCCGATCCCCAGTTATCCACTCGCATCACTTATATACTAAACTTCAACAGCTAGTGTAACTCCCACTCTGTTCGATTACACCTTGCATTCGGGAACGGGTTGAATCGATAGGATTCTTACAGAGATTGGAACCACGAATACTACCCCACATGTTTGAACACTGATCTTCTAAAGCTTTCGGAGTTCGCTCATTCTGGTGATTATATTATGGTGACCTAGCCAGGCCAAGGAATAACCCTAATTATATGCTCTTTTATGGGTTTGGCAGCATGCCTACGATGATGCAGACCCTCACTGTAAAACACGACGAACAGTATCCAGACTTGTATTAAATAATCCAGCGTAGTGAGTTGTTGGTTTAAATCCATTCCTCATAATCCCTCACCGTGGCTTGACACGGGGTGTGCTGTTGCTGTGCTTATGAGTTGCGGTCTACAGACCCGTTCTTTGCCGTGGTAGCAAAGATCCCTCCTGTTCAAAGCGCCGTACCCATAAAACAACAGTTTTCATCTGTAAAAAAATAGAATTTGTAATAACAATTAAAGATATAAGTAAAATAAAATAAATAAATACTAAAATAAATTATTTTTTGTAAAAAGATGAGTAAAAAAAATACTACTTACGTTTCACACCGGTTTCTCTAGCAGTATCTGACAAATTTCTGCCTACACTGTGCAGACCAATTATTTGCTTAATTTTTACCAGGTCAATATTGCAACGAGAAGTCATATTTTCAACTAAAGTAAAATCTTAACATAAGGCAATCGATTAAGCAGCTAACAAACGAACGAGCGTAAGTCTTTGTAATAACCAGTCTGGTATTTATAAATCCTTATTAGTCTACCCTCTATTAATGATCTTACTAAACGTGTTACTGTTTCTTGTAAAAATAAACTACTAATGAATTTCGTCTTATCAGTTAGTGGCTCGATGGTCCAATGGCACAAATGGCCGCCTCGGTTCACGGTCCCGAGTGAGACCCGGGTTCGATTCCACTTCGTGGATGGAAAGTGTTTTTGATAATTAAACCTCTTAATTTGGAATTGACTAATACTCAAAACTACTTCAATTATCTATTATAATAAAATATAAAACTTACAAAAAAAGAAGAAATGTTTGGTTGTAGTACGCGGATAAAAATATTTTTATCATATTTTTAGAGATTACCTGCAACAACGCCATCTAGTAAGATCTTGTTGAACCACTACGAGCAGATAGATGGCGTCAGTTTGCCTCAGAGCATTATCTTTCCGAGTTGTCCATGCACTTATGAAGCCCACTGTACATACCTAGTTGTTTCAGAATCTTTAATTGATTTGAGTTGTTGAGTTTAATTTTCTGTCAAAGTTTATTGTTATTGTTATTATTTTATTAACGCATTCACTGCCAGTACTGTTTTTTGAACTTTAACCAGGTGCCACATCTTTTGTTTTATACGGAGCTTGCCTACTGTAAGAATACACATATGCACTAGGCACTGGGTGGAACTCACGGTGACGCATATATGCGTCGGTGGCAGTGAATGCGTTAATAAATTATATGTATATACATTATCTTCTGAAGAAAAAGGTTAACGACACCTGCTCCTTTGTTTACCGATTTAATGATGCTAAATAAAAACGAGATATAGTAGGGGGGAAAAGTGGTGCCATACATGAAAAACTTGATTGTAGTTGAGGGTCACCTGACAAGCTACTGCCGTATACCTGCGTTGCCATACATTGTACCTAACAACAGTTACAACACGATGAGCCGAAACCTCTACAACTCGAGGAATCGTTCGAAGCCGTAGAATATTATACAAAATTACATCTAGAGTTATAAAACAAGATTGCTGCCACATATGGTTATGAAAGGTTTGAAAGGACTATGCGTCAAAATGGTCTAAAAATCAACGGTGCTGAGAGTGAGGCCATTAAATAGGTCTTTAAATCTGCTTTATTTCATTCTATGAGCACCAAGTCGAATTCTATTGCAGAACCGAGATATTCATATTTTACCAGGTTTTTGTTCCCAGTATATCTTAAACATTATTACTTACTTACGTACAGTCTGTGAGCACTTATCTAGAATGTGCTTCGGGTTTGTACTTTTCTCTCACTCGCTCACGACAAGAGCGAATGAGAGCGAGTGAAAGATAAATGCAAACTCGAGGTACATTCTAAGAGCTATCGCACTGTAGGTTAGGTTAAGTTAGTTGTGACTACCAAAAAAACCCCTTTCGCAGTGGAAAATGCTTTTCGATTAAATGAAAATTCTAAGTATTGATACGTTCGTTACTTTCAACGAACGCATCAATACGCAGAATTTCATTTGTGTTTAGATAAAATAATAGCTATGCTTAATTTTTTTTAAAGAACTGTTATAGGTACTATGGCAATGCTCATTATAGAACTGTTTTCACGCTTCGGTGACCCTATGGATGGTACTCTGATACCGTTAACGAATATTAGCTGTTTATACTCGTAGTACGCAAGTATTTGATAGCAAAAGGATTGAACTAGAAGTATCGGTGAAGGATGGTGTCGTGGTCTCGCGGCGGGACGGTAGCGGGACGGTGGCGGGACTGTGGCGGTACTCACGCGCGTGCGCCAGCGACAGCGCCCACAGCCGCAGGTAGGAAGCCGTGTGCGAGATCGTACTGAGCACAAACTCGATGGTGTGCACGGCCTGGTGGATCATGAGGTCGCTGAAAGGCTCGGATACTTTTACTAACTGCTTTTCAAACCAAGTTTTATTATTTGCATCATTCATGTTCATCTTAAGAGAATCTTCCTGAAAAAAAGTTAAATATGATTTAACATATCGGTGGTTAAAATGGCAATTGGCGTAAAGGACATCTAATTTTTACTGTACAATTGTCCTATACGCCAATTGCCATTTTAACCACCGATATACTTCAAAAATAAATCAAAAACCATTATTTAAATTTCTAAAACTTTCTTCCAGAAACTGATTTAATTGTATTTTTATGGTTCCGAACCTCAAATGGAAAAAACGGAACACTTATAGGATCACTTTGTTGTCCGTCTGTCTGTCTGTCAAGACCCTTTATCTCGGGAACGCGTGGAGATATTGAGTTGAAATTAAAACTATATATTGAAATCAACAGTCCTTTGAAGTTGTGGAAAAATCAAACTTTTAAGTTAACGCAAAAAAAAGTTACGGCCCTTTTTGCCGCAAAAAACGTATATTTCGAAACTCTCAAGGGAATCAAAATTAATAGGGTATTTGCCGTTGACCTAGATCTATGAAATTTGTCAAGTAATACCGTCTTATACTATTTACAAGCATAGGAAAACATCTAAATACTATTTATTTTTAATTAAATCACAAAAAAAGCAGGGTCTTTTTGCAAGGAATGGCGGTCCAAAATTTGAATCGAGTTTTTTTTACTAAAATCACAACATTCTCATAACTTATGATTAGTGATCGGCGATCGAAAGCATTTTATGTCAAATTGTTGACGAAATTATTACATGGACATGACTATTTCATTTCTTGTAAAAAAAAATACCTTACTAAAAATGGATGTTTTTTTAACGAATTTGTTAGAAACTTGAGTAATAATGATAACAACGAAATATCAGTTTACGACCCAACTAGCAAAATTTCGTCATATAATGGTCGCGGCAACGTAATATTTTCAGACTTTTAGCCTATGATATTAGTCATGTAAACTTAATGATAACGTTTATAGAACGCGATTTGGGCCCATTTTACTCAGCGTTTCAGTCATATAAAAGTCATTTAACTGCAATCGCCAGCCACTTATTGATCATATAATCATCACCAACGTGACTATCTTATAACTAATTAGCTGTATAATAGCGACTTATATGGCTTTTATATGAACTTTAATCATATAAGAGACATATAATTGTTGAGTTAGTTGCTTATTAGTTATATAATTATCATCAATGGAACTACGTTATATTTGATATATTGTTGCTACTTATACGACGTGTTTGTGGAATAAAAGTAACGTGTCATGACATTTAATGAAAAAATAAATTGAATGTCGGTGAGTATTATTTTGACAGAGTTATCTAAGAAATATATATGGCCATGTTACATTATAACTCAAACGGTATTATGAATGCTGTTAAATTCGACTTAATGGTGGAAATATGTTGCGGAGGTTACTTTATTGATAAAGTATACTATATTTAATTGTACATATTTAACGCCCCTCATTAATTATTAGTTATTTAAATTAAATTTAAATAAATATTTTGAATTATCACGAAAGATGCTGTTATATGTCATTTATACCATTAATATGTCATATAACTGCTTCTTATATAGCAAGGTTAGCGGTTAAAGCGCCATGACACCTATGTCGAATGTATTAAGTGTTATAAAAGTCATATAAACGTAACATGTAAATCAAAAAAGTAGTGTAATAGCAACCGTATTTCATTTACTCGAGCAAAGGGTATATAAGATGTTATTACTCGACCGAATAGTCACATGAGCGTCGTATAGAGGTAGATTATCCAGCATTATCTTATATGACTCCTTAGTAATAAAAAAAAGTCGAAAACGTTTACTCAGCATCATAGTATGACTTAATACCAAAGTGCTGAATGAGATACTTCTATATAACATGATCTATAATTCGCGTTTATATGACTTCATGCAATATATACAGCACAATAGTCATATAATAGCAACCACATTGCTTTTAGTCGACTGTGTCTGGCATGTCATAAGTCAGCTATATAAGTTATTGTTACTCGAGTAAAAAGTCACATAAGCGTCGCATAGAGGTAGATTATTCAGCATTACCTTATATGACTCTTTAGTAATAAAAAGACGCCGAGTAAACGTTTACTCAGCATCATAGTATGACTTAATACCAAAGTGCTGAATAAGATACTTTTATATAACATGATCTATAATTCGCGTCTGTATGACTTCATGTAACATTATACAGCACAATAGCCATATAATAGCAAACACATTGCTTTTACTCGACTCTGTCTGGCATGTCATAAGTCAGCTATACAAGTTACGGTTACTCGAATAAAAAGTCATATAAGCGCCAATTAAACGTGTCTTATTCAGCAATTTCTTATATGACTCTTAAGTCATAAAAGGAAGTCGAATAAACGTGTATTCGGTATCATAATATGACTATTATGCTGAGTATCTAAAATGCTGCATAAGCTGGCTTTATACGACAGGTTCTGTATAATTCGCCTTTACATGACTTTTATACGATTTATTAGCTGAATAAGCTCAATCTTATATGACTACTTTGCTAGTTGGGGACTATGCACCTCTCACATCTGTTGATGTCGAACGGTCGTTCTCTTTATATAAATGGATCCTCAATGTTAAAAGAAATCGATTGACAATATTAAACGTAGAAAAAATAATGATTATTTACTATAACAAATTAAATTCAGTTACTTTTTAAGAAAGGTTTTATTTTGAACAACACCGACTTATCCATATTAGTCATTACTATTCATGACGTAGGACGTCAAAGTGACATAAAATGCTTCCGATCGCCGATCACTGCTTATGATATAATAAAATCAAGCAATTATACTAAAACAAATACTTCTTAGGCATTTTCTTCTTAAAAACGGGGATGATTTGACTATACCATCAACTGATTTTTTTTATTCTTGTTAATCCGCATGTGCGCAAGAGGGGGTCCAAACAGCATGACTGGCACTGCCAGGAGCCCTACGAGCAACAGCGCTTTCTGCACTGTCTCCTGCGGGTCGAACATGTACGCGTTGCAATTCGGGTCCACCGACTTCGTCTTGGCCATGAGCATCATGTCAATGAACAGGATTAGGATCAAAGGGGCGCAGCCCGAACTTTCCTTTGCCACAGCTGAAAAAGATTAACAATTGATACGGCATAATAACTTGGCATGAAAATATATTATGTTCCTACAAAAATATGTGATGGATGATGCAAAATCTCAAAACGTGAAAGACTCGTCGCTAAACATTGAATACAGTTAGATACATTTACACTGGCGATATTCGGAACTTTCCAATGACACTAAATATTGGTTCATGAATGGCGCTCTAAAATAACCAGCTAGAATAAGGTCCCTTGAAGTACGTAAATAAAGTTTTAAAGCAAAAAATACTGTAAAAAAACAAAAACCCGTCAAAAAGCAAAAAATAACTTCTTTAAAATGGGAGGTAAAAGGTAGGTCAGTCTAACTGAAATTTGGTTTTGGTTAAAATATTGTAGGACGCCGACTTCAGTTGGACCAACCATTTTAAAGAAGTTATTTTTTGCTTTTTGAAGGCGGCCTTTTGTTTTTGTTTTTTACTTTTGTTTTTTTTTATACTTTTTAGTGATCATAATTATGCTGAATGCTGCTCATAAGAACATTTCAATCTCGCCGCAAGCAAAGCCGTGGGAAAGTCATAGTCATATATTTAAACCTAAATATGCTTCGTCATAGTCAATCAACTATCTTAATCGAAATGTCTTGTCGCCACCGTTGAAATATATACCGTTTAGGAGTTCCGGTGGCCATCTGTGGCCTTCATCAACAGTTCCACTTCTCCAAATAGTGCAAATACACGAGTTACAATGAAAAATTTCAAAATCTCTATAGTTGTGCCTGTAAGTTTCGAAGAGTTCCGTCAATTCCTCATGGACTCCATCATCAGATCTTCCTTTTGATAAGAATGGGACCAAACGGGAAGCACAAGATTTAAAATTAAAAAAAAACATTAAAATCGGTTCACCCAGTCGGAAATTATGAGGTAACAAACATTAAAAAAAAATACAGACGAATTGAGAACATCCTCCTTTTTTTGAAGTCGGTTAAAAAAATACGTCGCGGTGGCTGAGGCGCAGCGCAGCCCATATATGAGTCCAGCAACCGCCCTTTCCAGCCGTAGCTGGTATAGTGCTTTTCTCATACAGCGAGAAAATACAATAACATACATACATACGTACATAAAATAATGCCTGTTCCCCAGAGGGGTAGGCAGAGACCACTTTTTTTCACCTGCTACGTTCCTGACAAATGTCTTTCACTTCTTCAACATTCATACATCGAGTCATGCATGCACGCCGGTTTCGGGTACCTTAATATATAACATTTGTTTATAATATTAAACAGTTTTTAAATTATAAACGTAAATAAAAAAGGTCTCTATTATCTCACATACCTTGTTTTATTAGCAAAATTAGAAAGACCTTTCAAGAAGTAAATGTGAGGTTTTTCATTGGGAATGTGTTACGGTAGTATGACGGAATAACTGTAAAATTATTAAAAACACATGTCGGAGCATTTTGCATCACAATAGAAAATTGCAAAATGTGTGGTTTGCTTTTACGTAAAAGATTAATTCAATAATAATGCGTTAACATTTTTTTAGGGTTCCGTACTAAAAATGAAAAAAACGGAACCCATATAGGATCACTCGTGCGTCTATCTATCCGTCCGTCTGTCACAACCAATTTCTGATGTCTTCTGACCAAATCAGGTGAAATTTGGTAGGATGGTGTAATCCTATGACCCAAACACAGATGTGCAAAGTATATTTTTTTAGGCTTCGGCACGTAATGACAACCTTCCTAAAATGTCTATTTCCCAGAATTACTATATCCTATAATGACCATGTTTTAAAATGACTACATTTCACATTGAGCACATCGTATAATGACCACTATTCAAGAAGACTACTTTTCATATTTTACTACTTCTCAAAGAACCACTTCCCAGACCACCTCCCAAATTAACCACAACTTAAAAAGACCACGTCTTAGCATGACCACTATTTGAAAAGACTGGGTCTATGCCGTTCGAGCGAAAAATATTTTCAGTAGAATACATATATCATTTACCAAATTTTCATTTACCATCATCATCAGCTTCAGTCAGTACAATATTTAGGTTAGAGTCATATATTTCCTAACAGAGCCTACGTCATGGTTGGCAACTTACTGTCCGTTCACTTAAACTTTGCCGTTAATAAAATAAATATAAGTACAGTTACATTATTAAAAATAAACAAAAAACCCGACTGCAATAAAAAACAACTGAAAAGCGAAAAACAATGAGCATGTACTTATTCATATTTATAACAATTTAAATTTAACTTAAATATTGGAAAATGTGTTCCAGGCGGGGACAAGATAGTCCAAATGATTTTTTTTTTAAATATGAATAAGTACATGCTCTTACAATTTTCTATAGATTATATAGCTTGTTTTTCGCTTTTCAGTTGTTTTTTATTGCAGTCGGGATTTTTTGTTTATTTTTAATAATTTAATTTATTTAACTCTTTTTAGTTTCTATTAATAAAATAGTGGTTTAATTAATGATTATTAAGCAATATATGAGCTCTTGAGCTTAAAATTTTAATGTCGCGAAGCTACAAGTGACAAATTACAAGTGAAACTCTCTTTCTAGCGAAAGGAGTTTATTACTTAACATTTACGTATTTTTTTGACTTTCCTTCAAAATAGTAGCATCAAAGTGTAATGTACATATATTTGGAATGGGCTATTTAATAGCTTTCATTTGATACCCATATTGTTATAATAAAATATATATATTTTTATTCCCCCTCCATATTTTTTTCCGCGGACGCCATATTGAAATATTATATACCCTATGCCACTTCGACAATTAAGACGAATCGAATGACACCTCGTATGTTAAAATCCGTCAAGCCGTTTAGGCTGCAGAGCCTGCCCAGAAATAGACATACATACATACATACATACATACATACACTCGAAAAACATAACCCTCCTTCTGACGCAGTGGGGTAAAAAGGTTGTGAGATCCCATTATCTATACATCTGACCCTTATAGGTACCGGAGGCTAGTCGTACAGGTCATATGTTAAGAGTGGTTATTTTAGGAATGTGGTCAATTTGCGAGGTGGTCATTGTGGGAAGTGGTACTTTTGATATGTAGTAATTTTAAGAAGTGGATCGTTTGAAATGGGGTCTTTGTAGAAACTAGTCATTTTAAAAATGTGGTCATTTTACGACGTGGCCAACATGGGATGTAGTCATTAACCGACTTCAAAAAAGAAGGAGGTTATACGTTCCACTGTATGTTTTTTTTTTATGTATGTTCACCGATTACTTCGTCAATTGTCGACCGATTTCAAAATTTTTTTTTTTAGTTTGGTAGAGTATACTTTCGAGGTGGTCCCATTGTCACCAAATCTGAATCTGATGAGAGGATCCGTGAGGAATTGAGGGAACTCCTCAAATATTGTAGGCAAACATATAGCGATTTTAGTATTTTTAGTAACAAGTCCAGCATTTGCATTCAGAAAGTATCATTTGGTGAAGTGGAACTGATGATGAAGACCACAGATGGCCACCGGAACTCCTCAATGGTACCGATTTCAAGGGTGGCGATAAGATATCTCGGTTAAGATAGTTGCGCGACTACATACAATGAATAATAGTTACTTGTTGAAATATGACTATGACTTTCCCGCGGCGTCGCTTGCGGCGCGCTTGATATAAGTTAAAGTTTCATTTCAACTAAGAAGTGGGACTACGTAACAGCGTATCATGATCACTAAAAAGTATTTTAAAAAAAATGTTTTAAAAAACAAAAAACCGCCTTCAAAAACGCAAAAAAGGACTAACCTATTAGGTGCCTACGATTTTAAAGAAGTAATTTTTTGAGATTTTGCAGGCGGTTTTTTGTTTTTTAAAACATTTTTTTTGGTTGTGGTCGAATTGATTGTGGTCGTTATAGGAAATGAACATTTAAGAAAGTGGTCATTTTAGGAAGGTGATCATTAGGTGCCGGAGCCTTTTTTTAATTAAGGGTCATTTTCGGGGCACAAATTAGGAAATAAAAAAAAAAGTTTTGCATACCTTACTGTGTCATATGTCATATATCAAATGAAAGGACTTGTTATGAGGCTCTCAAGTATATTTTTGTTATTATTGTAAAATAAATAGTTTTGATTTTATTCATGAAAGAAGACGAAAATTGAGCGTTCCCCCTGATCTCCAAAACTACTGAGCCTAAAATTTTGAAAAAGAATACAAAATACAGTTCATTGCTGGTAGATTACCTACAAAAAACCTGTAAGAATTCTATCAAAAAAAACGTATCTACGGTATTCTCCACCCGAGTTCAACTCGCACTTGGCCGATTTTTTTGTGCTAATTTTAATTTTATCACAAAATTATTGCTTGATAAAAAACCGAAAGAAGCAGATATAGCAAATAAACGAAACGTTTTAAGCTTATAATTCAAATAAATTATAGTTTGAGTAGAAAATCAAAAAAATATCCATAGGGGTCGCCAATAACACTTTCATTATCTATGTTTCGTGAATTGCAATAGAAATGTAAGTTCATGGAAGTTCATAAAATACACACACATACAGTATACCAATGTCAACGATTAAATAAATATGCCCCAATGACGTCCGTAAACTGTGAACGAACTTTTTCGACTCATAAATGGGTACTAAATTCAAGTAATTATGGACTCACAAGTGAAAATTTTGAAAAAAAAAGGTTTTGGTTTTTGATTGGCTAAAGTGTTTTTTCCCATAACCATTCCGGTGCCATCTATCTATCTATCTATATTATTATTATTATTATAATATATATAAAAGGCAATGTCCCGGGTGCCTCATCATCACCCAGCCAAAACTACTAATGCTAGAAATATGAAACTTGGGCAGTATTTTCTTTTTGCGATGTAGAGATCCACTAAGAAGGGATTTTTTGAAATTCAACCCCTAAAGGGATGAAAGGGGGTTGCAAAGTTTGTATGGGAAAAAATATTTTTATGGTCCAATTTACTTGAAACTTGGTAGAAATGCTCTTCAATGCAAATAATAAGACACGTATTTCAGCGATTACTAAAATTCAACCCCTAGAGGGATGAAAGGGGGTTGCTAAGTTTGTGTGGCAAATAATATTTTCATGATCAAATTTACTTGAACTTGGTAGAAATGCTCCTCAATGAAAATATCGAGACACGTATTTCAGCGATAACTAAAATTCAACCCCTACAGGGATGAAAGGGGGTTGCAAAGTTTGCAAAGAAAAAAATATTTTTATGATCAAAATTAATTAGGTACTTAAAACGTGGTAGAAATGCTCTTCAAAGAATATAATGAGATACGTATTTCAGCGATTACTAAAATTCAACCCCTGGGGGGATGGAAAGTAGTTGCAATGCTTTTGTGGGATTACTTTTATGGTAAATTTTACTTGAAATTTGGTAGAAATACTATTGCAAATATAATCTACGTACAACGGCAATATACATACAAAAAATATTACTTTCGGTGATTCAGAAAATACTACCTCTAATGAGGTAAAATGAGGGGTAGAAAATTGTATGGAAGATATATATTTTTGAAGAGAGACGTGGCTAATGTATATGAATTAAATATATTGCTTTTAGCGATTTTTGAAAACTTAGGGGTAAATTGGCGGTAGAAGTTTGTATGGGATTTTGGACATTTTTGAAGGGAGAAATGTGGTAAGACTACTGTTTTTATAAAAACAAAGTTACTTTCGGCGATTTAGGAAAATCTACCCCAAAGGTTGTAAAATGGGGGAGGGGGGGGTAGAAGTTTCGGACTTTGGTCAATTTTAAAGTGAGAAATGTGAACATTAGTATTCAGGCTACTACTTATTAATAGGAAATACGATTTTAGCGTCTAGCGAAGTTAGTAAATAAGCGACTTCGGTTATTGTTTAGGTGAGAAACGTGTAAATAGGTGTCAGCCTGTTAGGGCTACTAAATTGCTTTCGGAGATTTTGGAAAAACTATCTCTGTAAATGGCATTTGTAAATTGGCGGTAGAAGTTGAAGTTGTGCATTAAAAGAACTGTCGAAATATGTTCCGCACGATAACTTATAGCGAATTTTTTATTTTATCAACAGTCACATGTTGATAGGGAGTGCCGAACCTAGAAATATTATTTTTTGTTATTTCACTACCAAACTAAGTAGCGGCTTCTACAAGACGCTATTCCTACTCCAAATTTCATCAATAAACCTCTGCAGTTTTCGAGTAAAATGCGTGTGACATAAGAGCGGACGGACGGACATGACGAAACTATAAGAGTTTTTGCCATTTTTGCTACGGAACCCTAAAAAGGCGTTGGGCGATTTAGAAAAACTTCCTCAAAGGTGGTAAAATTGGGTTACTATCAAAATTGCCTTTTCGCCAAATGACAATATAGCTCAAACGACTGGATTGTGTAATGTCTTTGTTGCTATATAGACATGAACGCTAAATGTATCTTTAGTAAAACGTCTGGATCTTAGAATGTTACAATTTAAAATACACTAGTAGCGAAACGTCTTTATCTTAGAATGTTTTTATTACTTAATAGACATAAAAGCTAAATGGCCCGGTAGCGAAACGTTTGTATCTCAAAATGTCTTAATTACTAAATAGACATGAACGCCAAATGGCCGGTTAGCAAAACGTCTGGATCTTAAAATTGCGCATTGATAAGACACTTCATAATTAAAATCAACAAATTTTACTTTCGACGAATTAGGTATTGCTACTAACTCATTCTGTGGTCATGACAATCAACTAATTTTACTTTCGACTAATTAGGTACCTATTGTAATTATACGGACTATTTTAATTTCCAGACGTTTTGCTATAAACGTCGTTCTGTGTTCATGTCAATGAACTAATTTTACTTTCGGCTACTTAGGTATTCTAATTATACTACTATTTATATTTCCAAACGTTTGGCTACTTGCTCATTTTAATTCTGAGCCGTAATGCTTAATTGACACTTTGCTGACTGAGTATTCTACTTTCATGTCGTCCAGCTGCATTGACTCTTTGCTGACTGTGTATTTTACTTTTATGTCATCTAGCTGAAATTGTCGTTTGGCGATAAAGATAATTCGATAGTAACCCGTAAAATTAAATAGAGTTTGGCCATGTTTAAAATGAGAATACGTCGTAGTTTACGACATAAATGAAAAAAAATACGCAATTTCGAAAAAGGGGGTAAAATGGGGGTAGTTTGTGTGAATTTGGTCATTTTTGATGTGAGAAACGTGGACATTATTGGTATTAAGGTTACTGTTCCCCTATACATAAGAATTTGGATGGGCAAGTTAGATACATGAAAGTCGGTATCAACACCAATATTAATTAAATAAAAAAACAGGTTTTAAAGTAAGCCCTTAACAGTGTGAAAAGCGGGGTGAAAGTTTGTAGGTATTTGAGTTGGTATTTTTCCAGTTACATGAATGTTAGCATTTAAAAAAGTGCATGCTTCAGTGTTTTTTAAACACTTGCCCCTTAAAGAAACAAATAGTCAAGAACAAACCCATCATCAATAAAAAAAACTAAAGGGAAAAACATGGGATCTAAGGCTACTGATAGTGACTGTAAAGTTTGTATGGAAATAAAGTTACTTTCAAACGTAAGGATATACCTACAAGATATGAAAACGGGTATGGCGACTAAATACCTACTGTAACATAAATAAAATATCCAACGTTGGTGTTTTTCGAAAATCTTTTTCTAAGTGGGTTAATTGTTTGCATAGCAATTTAGTAAATAGATGAGATGACTAAATTATCAATCTATTAAATCTAGGGTTGATTAAAAAAAACGTAATGGTGAAAGAGGGGTTGTGAATTTATTTTGTATGGCAATTTTGTTGTTTTAGAGTCAAAAATGAAAGGTGTTTGTGAACCGCTTACTTAAAATTCACGTTGTGGACTTTTTTTTATTAATAAAACTCTTTGAAGGTGATATAAACTATGTCTGTACTTTTAACATAAGTTCTGACAATCCTCAGACGCAGTCGCGGGCGGAAAGCTAGTTCATTAATAAAATTGTCACTGAATACATATAAAATACGGTATGATAAATGTAAAATACCTAATACCATTTTTTATTAACATCATAAGGACTCTCTGCTGTACGGAACAGGGTTATATTTTCAAAATGACGGTCATTTTTCCGAGCCTTGCAAATGACATACTTTCCTATGCGCTATGTAATGAAGTTTCATACATTTTCGCGCGCGCAGCCATTGGTAATTAATAACATTTTTAAAGAATTTGCCGTGGCTCGGAACGTAGCACTTCTGTATAACAATAATGATAACATTTCCGAGCATCTGGGCTAAAAGATTTTTACCGTAATTAATTTGCCCATAGATTTGCAATGGACTAGCCACACATAGTCGGTTCTAATAGAAAAATACCTACCATACACAATTATGTGACTATTATAAATTTTTTAGCTTCTTTTTTCGCGTTTATTATACACTTTTTAACTGCTTGTTAATTCCCTTCTCATTATTTGTTGCAAACCTGTCAACGCAAATAAAATTCTGGTTTTTCTTACATTCCAAATGTAATTATGGTGTATATCGTTCTTGTGAAATAAATAAATCGTCATGTGACACCTTACTTTTGTGTATGTTGTTAAATAGTAAATAGTAGTTTACCGCCAAGTGAAAACCAAATAGTAGGTATTTAGAATTTTTGACTCTATCTATCAAAAAGTTTATCTCAAATAGGCTCCACATCGGTAGAACGGGTTTTTTTTAAGATTTCAGGTATAGATATAGAAATTTGAACTTAAAATTTCGGGTAAATTTCGATACCTATATTTATTATTTCTAAAGCTCTGCGTAGCCGTCACCGTACCTAAGCGCAGCGAGGGCTGTCGCTCGTCCGAAACTCATTTATGTCGTCATTTATAATTTAAATTATTATCTTACAGAAACAAAACAGCATTTATTTTGTCTGATGGGTCTTTCTCAAAAAATTTGCGCCGCCTCCTGTCAATAGGTCTCTCTTAGAACTTTTTTTTTTACAAAGCTCCTCCATATTATTGTGTTATCAATAAAATTCATATTAAAAGACACTTTTTGAATAGAGGCCAAATGCTTTGATATATATTTAAATTATATTTATAACGATAAAATCAATTTGTAACTACGTTTTGTTGCTCACCTGCAGTGTCCCAACGCGAAGCACTTATGTTTCAAGTTAATTAAAACGTAAAAATCACCAACGTAACTTATTTCAAATACTATTTTCTAATTACACATATACTCAAGATTTAAAACTGTAGTGTCGAATAAGAATACTATACTTTATTCCGAATTATTTTAAATTTATTTTTGTCCACTGCAGTTTTTGTCGCTCACCTGTCATGAGATAAACGCTACCTTATACCATCTCGTCTAACCTGCCTTACCCCGCATAATTCGAGACGTACAGTCCCCAGCTAACGCTGTTAGAAATAACACGTCGTCAGTGAGCCGTTCTCAAAAATTATAAACAAAAATCATACGCGAG
Organism: Acleris literana; assembly: GCA_946894065.1. Taxonomy (NCBI): domain Eukaryota; kingdom Metazoa; phylum Arthropoda; class Insecta; order Lepidoptera; family Tortricidae; genus Acleris; species Acleris literana. The sequence continues at coordinate 74,521,350 of OX335668.1, read as the reverse complement.
CGAGATTTTGTAATGGGTACCTACGTAGTCGCTATTCTGTCTTCCATATTTTGATAATTGTGTGACTTATTGTATTGATATTAATTTATAGCACGTAAAACATGGTTTATTTTTATTTGAATAAATATGCAGTTCATTAACCAAGTACTTAACTTGTATTGATGATAATACCGTCATTTTGTCCATCACCTGTATGTCATTCAACCCGTATAAAAAAACAGGTGAACGACGTTTACGGCAGGTGAACGACGTTTACGGCAGGCGAACGACAATTATTTAAAAATGTATACTGTAAACCAAAGATGTTTGTGACGTTCATGTTTTTTACCCGACTGCACGAAGCAGGGTTGTTTTCCGAGCGTATATATGCAGGCGTAAATATATATATCCGTTATACCCAAGAAGATCATATTCGCAAAATATCACACTAGCAAAACATAATATACGCATAGCATCACATTCGCAAAACATCATATACGCATAACATCATACTAGCAAAACACGATATTCGCAAAACATGATATTTACAAATAGTCCGGTTTTGTTATAAAATCGTAGGTAGGTTTAGGTTATGTTAGATGTACAGCAGGCCCGGAGGGCCAAACCACCCAGAAATAGGAGCTCCGCGGTAGCGGAGCTCCGTCGACAATGTCTAATTCATGTCTTAATAATAGTTATTTTTTGCTAATGTGATGTTTTGCTATTATGATGTTTTGCGAATATCATGTTTTGCGAATATGATGTTTTGCTTTTATGATATTTTTCAGAATATCATTTTTTGCGAATATGATATCCAACGACTGAGGGATATATATATATATATATATATATACGCCTACATATATACGCTCGGAAAATATATATATATATATATATGTATGAAACACCCTGTAGCCTATACGGTTCACCGGATTTTAACATATGAGATGCCGTTACGCTTGAAAGGTAAAAAAGGTGTGTTAATTTATATAAGGAAAAAAACGAATAAAAAATAATCAAATTAAGCACTTTTTGTCAGTTAAATGTAGTTTTTATTTAACAATTTACTTAACTGCACCCGTTGTCGTTAACCTGCTAATAATTTCACTTTATTTGTACGTATTTGTCGTCAACCTGCCCCTATTGTCGATTACCTGGTTACAAATAATCATTCACCTGTCTACCGCATAATTCAAATACCTGTATCTTCTAAAACAATGAAATAAATCACTTCCCTCCACGTGATATCGATTACTCGATTATATTTCTAGCGATCTTAGTTAAAAAAAACAGTAATATCTGAAATTTTCTGAAAAATGCAAAATTTATTCAGCTGTGCAATTTTTTTGAGAACGACCCTGATAGTAATGGTCTAGTAGATTCTCTAAAACAAACACGTAAAAATGTTTTGAAAATGTTGTATTTATTCTTTGTTACTTATTCCTATCTTTGTAACTATCTCCAAGGTCTGTCTAGCGACAGCTGTTGCGTTTACCTAGAGGTGATCAAATCACTATAAGTAACAATAGTCAGCCGAAATATTAAGTTGTAACGAGAAAAGAACTTCAAATATCGCATTTTATTAATACAAGTAATTACTTAGGCTTAAACGTCAAATATACTTGAGCTATTGTGTATTTATAAATAACATACTCTTCACCATTCACTGTGCACTTGCTCGACACAATTATTATTACTAGTTTCCGTCAGCGACTTTGTCCGCATAGAATTCATATTTTTTTCATCCCACGGGAACCGTTCATTTTTACTGGATATAATGCTACTCTGGGATTATGTAGCATTTATGGTAAAAGAATTTATGAATTCAGGTCAGTAGTTTTTGAGTTTCTTCGTTACAAACATACAAAATACGAATTTCCTGTTTATAATATTAGTGTAACATTAAAAGCAAAACGCTAAAAAAGTATTTAAATCAAACTTACTAGTTACGCCACCAAACCAAAACCATTTCATAAATATTAAAATGACAAGCCAAAAGAACAAGCAAGTCAAAAATAATAATTGTGGAACAAATTCCAGAAGTATTAAGTATTGGCGTTTAAAGTACCTGAAAAGACATAAAATCAACGAATGCAAGGATCATTTTAATTAATATTATAAATTTAATATCATTTTAATTATTATGATTCAATCCAAAACAATGACAAAATTTCCTTCAATATTTTTACACCAAGTGTAAACCTTGTGCGGGTTTCAATAAATACGATATACTTCATACACTTCGGGTTACTATTTATCAATTGGTTATCTACAGAGAAAGGATCAAAACACCTCGTTCAGATGTCCGCTGTGCATATTTTACAATAATAAATAAGTTACAGAATTCAAATCCGTTAACGTCGTGTCAAACTGTGCTCAGTATAACAGGCATTTTCCAATATCTCATCTTCGTGTTCCCAATACTCTCTGTAGGGTATGCTGTAGGGTCTTTTGTACAATTACCCCTTCTACACACTCAGCTGTTCGTATATTCAAGTTTGCGGGTTATTCCCCTCTGTTACCATCCGCGCACTTTTGCTAGATTTTTACAGTGGAATAAAGTTCAAAGTGGCAACGAAGAAATGTCAGGTGGTAACAAATTGGAATAACCGATGTTTCCTCATCATGTCCTTCCTTTAATGTGAGAGCATCGGGTAATCTAATTAAGTAACCGCTAAGATTCCAACTAGCTACCTACCTTATTAGGTATAGGAAAAAGTACTTACAAGTGATTGAACAGACTGAGGGATAGACCAAAAATCATGTGTATGACGCCAATAATTATCGAAAGTTTCATTTTTAGTGAGTTTTCGAAAAGAATCTTATTTTGCCCCAACTACAAAAATAAAAAAATGATTAAAAAGTACCTTACAAGCTTACATCCGGGAAATTTAAACCAACCCTCGCGCATACAGGGTGTAACACGAGGAGTGGTTCAAAGGAAGCAGGTCGATAGAATAAGCCAAGATCTATCAATTTCACTCCCATGTATTTTCAGAGATTTTCTACTGTTTCAAAGTTACTTATTTAAGTTTTTGTTAAACCATACTTATGTACACCATCTGTTGCCACCTAACGGTGCAAACAATCCAAACAGTTTAATGCGCAGCTGTGATATTGGTCATAATATGGGTAGTCGAATTGTTGGTCTTGAGTCTCCAATTAACGTCACGGTCAAAAAGTAGGTATAACCAATTTTTTATAAAATAACCAGTTCTTGAACTATTGCCGTAAAACTAACTTTAACTACAACTTTCGGGCTCATTAGCCAACAAACTCCACATAGATTTTGTTACAAACAATTCCATAAACATTCTTCTTAATGATACATCTCCTGTATAAATTTTATTGCATTAAAATCACAGGAATTTAACATTTGGTCACCAAGTTTGAAATTAACAATTTTCTATTAAGTAAAAACCCGAGTGAAAAACTAAATTAAAATATGCTGTTAAGACTGAATTTCATCAGTAAGTAAAATATCTTTAAATTGCCGTGTCAACCTATGATCCGCTAAGGACGCACTTAATGCATCAAAAAATAAAATTATTCTTACTAACCAATCACAAATATTTGACCCCGAATGGCAGTTTGCCAAAGTATTTGTTCGTTTTTAGTAATAATGTTATCCCTCGATTGATTCATATTTTCTTCTCTTCCCACCCTTTAAATAAGTACATACAAATCTAGGGGACTACTAGGAAAGAAACATGTTTACAAAAAACACTTGCAATGGTACAGTACTTACAGTACCTACTTGAACTATTAATATGTCCCCAAGTCGACAGACCTGATACTCATACTTTTTTCCTGCACAGTCTTCACCTGTTTAGCAAGACTAATCTAACAAGATCAAACTTATTGACTCTACGTTAAGTACAGCAGCAATCTTATGACTATCTTTAAATTCTATCATCATAGCAGTTTTTAGACACCATAATACTGCCTTGGATTTACAAGTATCTTCTTATCTAATTTCAACTTATTCTAATAACAGAAACTGACTACGTAAAATTAGAAGACACTTGACAAACAATAAAACATGTGAAGTTAAGTAAAACCTTTTATTTTACAACTTAAATTAACGGAGACAACTTAAAGTAACTGATGTTACTTTGACTAATCAATACACTTTGATTTAGTTCCAATCATAAGTTTTCAGTTAAGGCGGTTCGTGTCTACTTACTTAATTTTGCTTTTTACGTTTTTGTGTAAATCAAATACAATTATTTTTTTACAGGAGATTTATCATTAATTAAAGCAGTTCTTAGAATAATTTCCAGAAAAAAATGTCACGTGAATAATGTTCACTAACAGCCTCGAAAGTTCGAGTTAAAGTTATAGGCCAGTCTAAAAGTAACAACACAAAAAAAGGCAAACATCGCAAACCCGCATGTAACTACGATTTTTTAATATGTTGTTAGGTCCGTTGAGAGTATTTAACATCCAAGTTTGCAACCCTGAAAACCCTGTGCTACTCCCATGGTGCTCGAAAAACTGCGAATTTTAGGCACTTGTTTCAGTTTTTTCGAAAGAAGAAGAAGTATCTTTGGTACATTTTTATAAAGATAACTTAATTTGCTACAATTTGAGCGTAACTTGAGCACATTATGTTTATTGGTTGCAGAGATACAGCAAGTCAAAGATGGGCAATTTTCTTCAAAAAGTTAAAATTTGTTGGGAAGGTTATTTCGAAGATACGTACCTACCGGCTGAACTAATGCTCCTAAGTAAAAGTCATCTAATTTTTTTTGTAGAGAATTTAATTAGCCTCCATTAAATACCAAAGTGGTGCCTCTAGGCCTCGTAGTATCATCCAAAATGAAAAAAATTTAAAATATCGGATTTTGGCTAAATAATAAAAACATTGTACTGAATAACGTTGGGATGATTATCTTAAAAAAAATGCAAAAATGTGTATTTACCATTTTAGATGTATAATTATGGCTTCAAATAAACATACACTAAAGAAATGAACATACGGGTACTTCCACGTTGTTTGGAAAACTGCGAAAATTGAAGGCACTTGTTTCAGTTTTTTCGAAATAATTATATAAAGGAAGCGTTTCTTGACTATCTTTGTTCTACACTTTAATAAAGCTAACTTGAGCACTGTAAGATAATTAGTTGCGGAGATACAGCTAATCAAAGACTGACATTTTTTTTACAAAATGAAAATTTCGTGTTTCGTGTTAACTTGGAAAATGACCCCATTTTCCAAGTTACGTACTGGCTAAACTAATGCTCTTAGAGAAAAAGTTGAGATAAAAATTAATATAAAATTTAACTAGCTTTTATTTAATACGAAAGGAATGCCTCTAGCTTTCATAGTTTCATCAAAAATATAAAAAAATATTAAAATATCTGATTTTCGTTAAATGATAAAAACATTGTTCGGAATCCATGAATGTAATTATTTCTTAAAAAAACAAAAGTGTAATTTTAACATTTTAGATGTAACATATGGTTTCAAAAAAAATAAACGTAAACATAAAAAAACACAGCAAACATATATTTAAACTATAAAATAATACTATTTACACGGTCAAGCAAAAACAGTTTAGACTTTCGTCCTTTTGGAAGGACCAAGTCTCATCAAGTCTAGATCAGTGGGGAGGAGTGGGGGAAGAAGGATAATGTTTCCTGGAGTGGAGGCGGGCCGGCTCATGGTGTTGGGTCATCCACATCCTCGTCCCCCTCGTCCAGGACGATAGGGATGCCGTTGTTGCAATTTCACCCGTGGCAAAAGGAACATAGGATAGGCACCTGAGCCCAGCCTTTCTGCAAGTGCACGAACCTAAGCAACCTCTTTTTGCATTGCAAGCCACCATTTTAAGCAGGGTCTGAGGAGCGGGCTCTGCGCACATTGCCCATCTTTGACTTGCTGTATCTCCGCAACCAGTGGACATAGTGAGCTCAGCTTACGCTCAAATTGTAGCAAATTTAGTTATCTTTATTAACGTATAACAAAGATACTTGAAAAACGCTTCTGTAGGGTAATTAAAAAAAAAAAGTGCCAAAACTTCGCAGTTTTTTGAGCACCATGGGGGTAGCAAAGGGTTTTCAGGGTTGCAAACTTGGGTGTCACCTACTCTCAAGGAATCTAACAACATATACAAAAATTGTAGTTTCATGCGCGTTTGCGATCTATGATGTCGTTATAGACTGGCCTACTAATGGTAGGGCTGTCATCATTATGAAAATGTTATTATAGTAAATTAAAGAAAATGGTTTTATTATATGAAACATAAAATATACTTAAGTATCTAATACTATTTAATTTTTTAAAGTGTTGTCGTAATTTACTAGAGCGGAATGGTCTGTTGTAGGTTCCTATAATTTTAGAACTGTGAAAAACGGAACGTAATAAACCGTTTTCATAAGTATTGATGATGGACGCGTCGACATAGTGCTTTAAACGGAATAGTTTTTAAAGTCTTTAAAAGAGTTCCCTGGTGATGTTGTAAGCGTCATATCTATAACGTTGTGTAAGGAAACCGTTTCCATTTTGATTTCAAATATGACATTCATTTTATATGTATAGTTAACAAAACTATCAAAGTTATTAGGCTCATAATTAAGGTAACGCTTTGGAATTTGGCCTTAAGCTATAACAAAAAACTGTCAAGAGTTTATCAAGTCATGCTTATTATTTTAAAGAGGTAGCAATTCTAGAGCATTACGTTATTTTTTCTGATCAATGATCAAGAGAGAACAAGTTACATTTCATAATTAATGGTTATGTTTGATTAAAAGTAAGTGAAATGGCACAAAAACTCACAAGCTACACCGTAACAACAATATTTTATTTATTTATTTATAGAAACATAAACATAATTCTTAGAAACTATTTAAAGTATAATTGATCATCGACAAACAGTGTTCACGGTTGACATGAAAAACATAAAGGTGCGTACGAATTAGAGCAGCCTCGGGTTGAGGCACGCACGGCTCACCTATTTTGCTCAAATTCGTACGCGCTCACGCACTGTGCGCGAGCACCGCGCGAACGGCGTGCGGTGAGCCGCCGAGAGTCGGTCTTTTGACCGTGCTCAAAGGCGCCTCAGTGTGCGCGCCTCGCGTAATTTGGACGTGTATCCGAGCGTGCCGCGGGCAGAACGACAAGTTCTTAACCCAAAAAGTGTGGTAAGTTTATCCGCTATGTGTGTGTGTGTGTGTGTCGGTGATCGGTTTCATTCATGGTTCCGGGCCGTTGAAGAGACTATCAGCTCTGAAAGAAGGGGTCGCCATTGTGTCGGGGGTTTTATCGATCTAATAATCATTACAAACGGAACAGCACTTTTTAAGAACAAATTGTATCGTGAAGTTTTATCATTATATTAAATAAGGTAATTTTTTGACTGTGTATACCTACCTATATTTTATTTTGTGCTAGCTGCCCGCCAGTAGTGCAGTCGCTCGGAAGTTGTGCGCATATTATATAATACAGTAAATAACTTTAATTTTTTATAGATAATTATTTGACGTCTTGTTTATTTTGATTGTTGTTTTAGTTGTGTTATGTTGTTTTATACTCATGTGACAATATTGTTTTCATCTCACTAGCTCGGAAAGCCTTTTTGTTTGTTTGATATCTATTGAGAAAATCGCTTTTTATCCACATGTGAAGAAAGAGTTTTGACATTTGAAGGCAGCTTAAGTGATATTTGACAGCTAACAAAACGTAAAACGTTAAAAGTGCTGAATTTTTAACATCACAATTAATGAATTGCATCGAGTAAAAAACACTAAATACAGTCTTAAAACTTTATTTTAATTCATAAATATCAGAATTCAACATCAACCTTCATCCTTGTTGCAAAAACGGATAAAATGTTCTGACAGTCCAAGTAAGTCGATGTGCGAACAAGACGCATCCGAAATAAAATAAAAACTTAAGTCAAAGCTTTTCAATTAAGCCGTCAACGTTAAATATTCGCATGTTTTTCTAGTTTGTTTTGTTATTAAAAATGAGTGATTCGAGTGACGAAGACGTATAAACACCTGTGGAATTACGGGAAATCGTGCGAAATGCGGAATTGAGCAAGCAAATTGAATTGATAGTACAAACCCTTTTTCTTATTTTCCTCGCTGTAGTGAGGTGAAAAGTTTTGTGTTATACACGGGTGAAAAGTTATTTTACGTCTCGTGTCTTGAAACACTCGCTACGCTCAGGATTCTATTTCTGAGCCAATCGCTGCGCTCGTGGTCAATCATAGAATCCTTTCGCTAGCTCGTGTTTCAAATGAACACTCGCAGGTAAAATACAACTTTCCCCCCTTGTATAACAAATAACTATATCACAATCCTTAAAGAAAAAGGAAGGTAGTTGTTTTATTATTAACATGACATCACTTCTATTTTATTTTTAGTTTTTAGTCTTTATTCATTATTTTATACTTTTGTATTTTTATTTTTAATTCTGACGACCTCTATGTAATTTATGATCATTTGACATGCTGTTTAATTTATTATGTAATGACATTGACCAACAAATAATCTAATCTTATCAATCTAAGTACAGTCAACAGCATAAATAAGTGATCATTTATGTACCTTGTCGCTTTCAATAGTTTCACAATTTTGTATGACATTTCAAACACGACGTTGAAGTGACAAGGTACATAAATGATCACTTATTTATGATGTTGACAGTACCATAGTTAAATAGCAACTTAAAGCTATTATCGGTTAAAACATCTTACCTTCCAGGCCGGGTCCACTCCAAATACGTACGTAGGACCATAGTCCCTGACTTCCAAATTTAAAGATGCCTGATCGGCTAGTTGTTCCTTTGAGTAAGGAACATATTTCCAAGCAGAACCTTGTAAATTTATACCCTTCGAGAAAAAGTCGTTGTAGAGGAATCCAGCATAAATACTGAATAAACCCATTAGAAAAATTATATATCGCCCTGAAATTAATAATGCACGTATTGGGCAAAAATGAACCGTCATCCATTACAATGCCACGACTCCGAAGAATGAATAATGTTAATCTTCGTCTAGTAACTATGGAGCCGTCGAAAGCAATACACTTTCTATTATAATTCCATTGAAATACGGGCCAGTCTAGAGCAAGGCCAGCTAAGAGCTTAGTTTGGAAATAAATGTGATATTTCTCATATATAAGGCAGGCAGGTAGGGGAAAAAGAACAGTCCAAAAACATTTATGCATAGGTATATATTTTTTTTTTGGCTTTTAACCCTTTAGTGGTTAAAGGCAATATATATGCCGTCATAACTTTTGTATTTGTCAGAAAACCACCGTTTCTTTATTTATTTTTAAGTATTTAAGACCGAAATAATAATCCTAAATATCCAATAAAAAAAATTGAAGTAGTAAACGTGCTAATAAACGGTAGATTTTCGACAAGAGTTGGGGGCTGTCCCGTTAAGTGAACAAAAAAGTCTATATATAAAAATTTGCTTCCCTCGTTTTTTCTGAAAATCATAACACTCATTTTAGAGATAATATTTTTTGAGAAAAAATCTGCTATTTAGAAATTCGATGAAATCAAGACGGCAATATATTTGCCACTATCCGTGAAGTGTGTAATATTTATTAAATGAAATATTAGTTTAGGTTACCTATTTATTTGGAATAATACATAATTTAATGCTATAAAATATTATTTACATGCTAGCGACCCACCCCGTGTTTTGCTCGGATTACGATATCTACTTGGAATTAATATAACATAGATAACTTACCTATATTATACTAAAACCAACCAGCAGAATCAAGCATTTGCCTGAGGAGCTATCTACTTACAGACGTCGTCGCATGTGCAGCTCAGCCAAAAATAACAGAAGGTCAAACGTTGGGTTTCAAAACTTTACCACTGCATACCCCTTTAGTTTTGCATTCCCGGATTGGACTTTACTAAAGTCTGTTCCTATTCAATCGGTCACTCTTATAAACAAATCAATTTACCATTATTACTCCATATTCGCGTACTTTTGAAGTTTGAGCCTAGTCATAAATATTATTTATTTATACACTCACATCATTGTCTCCATGTTTATTTTGAGGCAGTCATCTTTATTTAATCTTGTATTTTTTGATTAAAAGCACTCTCGGTAAAATACGATGACACTGACTGGTGCTTGACAATACATTTAGTTTTTCGAAATATAATTTGACATAAAAGGTAGTGATGTCTAGATAGATTTGATTGATTAACTAGTTAAGAGAGGTTTTCGTCTCGGTCGCACCCAGCAGTGCTATAATTATTTAATATAAACGGTTTAAATAATAAAAATAAAAAATAGAATAAGAACATACTATAGCATAGAATCCGGACTATAAGATGAACTTTGCACCAGCTATCTTTCTCTAGTTATGTTATAAGAGAAAATGAAGCAAAAAGTAGGTTGTTTTTTTTCTTCTTCAACTGAAATTTTTACAAAGTTTTAATACATAAAATTTGAATGAACCTCGATTTGTCCGCGAACGTGTGTAAACACAAGCACTTTATTGTATAAAACACAGAAATTCAAACACAATATTTATGGAATAAGAACATGCAAATGCGAACTTATCCCTTTAAACGATCTCTTCCAGTTAACTTTGGGTGATAATACTGATAAATAAGTACGTAAGTTACGTAGGATTACGTAACGTAACCTAATGGACTAAGGGCCGATTTTTTCAATTACCAAACAAAAGCATATTAGATAATATGCCATTGTCAGTACTTATTTACTCGTATAATTTTTGAAAAAAAATTAGTTCATACAGTTTCTGTAAACAATTTTTTTTGTACTTATGCCTACTTATTGCCTCATTCTGTTTTTCTTGTTTTCCTCAATCACCCAAAGGTTAGCTGGAAGAGATCCTGTAAATATCGTATTTGAATTTCTGCGTTTTGTACACACGTTCGCGGACATATCAAAGTCCATTAAAAACAGCCTATTTTACGTTTTATTTTATCTTAAGTAATGCGCAGTATATAAATTTAGTAGAGAAATATAGCTGGTGCAAAGTTCATTTTATAGTCCCGTTTCTATGCTCTTCTTATTCTATGGGTTTCTATCTCAACTTTCTTGATAGATTTGAACGATTTATTTCATTACCCTAGCAATACCGAAAAATTACATAAAATTATGACGTAACTCTTGCTTTAAGTTGCTTAGTAATAAAAGGACCCAAGTCACACGAAATACGCATTTATATCGTTTATCCTTATGTTAAAATGTGGAACAGACATATTTGACACTAACTCGCGTTTGACGTATTCTCATTAAGGTGGTCCAAAATAGTATGAAGAAAAAAAAAGTATATCAAATCCTTCCTCCACAAGGCTTATTTTTGTTTACTATGAATAAGTTACTTATGTGTCAAATATAATCTTGTTATGTGGTCGTTTACTGGTCGCCCAAAGCGTTTAGTTTATGCCAAAAAGATATCAGTCTCTTACAAAACGATATCTAGTAAACTTAGCAAAAACTAAAAACAGAAGTAGAATATTGTTTGCCTACTACTGCAACTCGGAATACAGTGTCATGATCTTTCCAAAGTCTTTCTCATTCGATATCTTTATTAGATGTGTGAAGCTCTATACATTTTTATATGAAACAATTTTAACATTATGGGCGACCTGTAAAGTTTATTAAATTGCAATAAAACTTGGTATACCTTATTTTCGTGTATTTTGAAATAAAAAGAAACTTGTGGAGAAACAATATTACACACTTTTGTTTTTTGGACCACCCTAATTCTCATGTTCTTGCATGCTAAGCCCTCTGTCCCTTTCTTTAGATCACGTCATAACTGTGGAATAATTGGTATTTGGAGTATAAGTGTTTCAGAGTAACCCACCTGGGTCACCTGTCTGCCGCTTACGAAAGCGCGACGCTTGCGAAAGCGCGACGCCTACTCAGGGTCCGTGGAGCGCGGAATTTTGCGCTGCGTTGGCATTGCGCCACGTGGATGTTGCGCCCATTGAGTCTCAAGTCTCAACCCTTTAGTTTAGAACTTTTTGGTAGAAAAATAATGTGACGTCTAATTCACCATAGGCATACCAACTCAACGAATCGTCTGGCTGGTCTGACATTGCAAAACGACGCCTTTCAACGTGATTTACGGACTGTATTTTCTGATAAAAAATAATTAAAAGAGTTATATTATCTCAAACGTATCTGTTATTTGATCTCGCAACATAACTCTAACCCAGAAAATTACCACCATCGATTTGTAAATAACGTAAAATATAAAGAATTAACTAACACGATTTTCTCACGACACTTAATGTTTAAATTGAGACTTAATCCCGTAATAAACTAATTATTTAACTGGACGTTTTTCTCATGGCCACGGCTGTTGTATCTTGTAACACAGTCGAAGCGTCGAGGCAGGCACATAAATGAATAAGTTAATAATATATTGTGAAGATTAATTAATTAATAATATTTGAACAAACGAACTGTTTTTAACATCATTTGTAGATCAGAAATATAAGAATTAATATTTTGCACTAATTTAAAATCATTTTTTTTGAGACATGATAATGATAAATAATACATCATTACAAATAATTTAGTACCTACCTATTTTCAGTGTATCCAGAAAAATCAAATTTAAAAGTTTATTAAGTAAAGTATATTAGTTTTTTGCAAACATATAAAGACTGAGTTTCGATTTTATTTTTAAAAGTGCACACGTTATGTTATAAAACATATTCGTTTGAGTACAATGTTAGGAATATTTTTCCAGTTTTTGTGTATGACCCATAATTATAATAAGTAAAAATTCGTATTTAATGTCATGAAATAACTTAATTATGAAATATGGCTTACCACCAAAAAAAATGTTCCAAATCTCATTGTAGGATATTTCTGCCATGAATTTCTTTTCATTAATTAACATCCACACTGCAAACGCGAGCATTATAGCGCCGTGACCCACGTCACCAAACATAAGCGAGAATAGAAAAGGAAAAGTTATTATTGTATAAAGACCTGTAACAATGAAAAGTAAATAGGGGTATATTTTAAAACTATGTCACAAGCAGCTACCGTTCAACAACCGCAAAAATTACGATGAGGAATCAAAGCGGCTCTCTCGCGCCGCTTTATTCCAGTGTTCCCAGGCAAGACGCAGGGCGAGGCTGCGCGCGGTTACTCCTGGAATAGTGGCCGGACAGAAATAACCTTCAATGTCATGAAGGTTTGTTAACATCTGGTAGGTTAGTGTCTTTTTCTTCAAGAAAATTAGAAAATTTAAACGAGTACCGACGAGTATCTAAGAATGTCATAATAATAAATTTGTTTTTTGAAAATTTCCCTGGTTGATATTACTGGTTACTTAAACCTACACGACATGTTCCTAATTAGTGCGAATCAAAATACTATACATTTTAAATTACACAATCAATGTGCAATTAGCCGCATTAACATCCAAATAATAACTTACACAAGTTCGTTTCCGCATTTTTGGATGATTAAATTATTTATTTTCACGTTACCATAATATAAATAAAAACTCTAAAAGTGTTTTATTCTATGTCTCACAATATACGGTAGAAACAATAAATTTTAATTGTTCCACACTACTAACGCGTCCAAAATTTTGTTAAAAGGTTTAAGTAACACCATTACAGGTACTTTCCATTTTAGTGCTCTTGTGACCCGCGCTCGCAAACTCACGTTTTTTGATTCATGTCCAACCGAACCCTAGCACAAACCTTATTGGAAGTTGCTTATGCAAAAAACCTCTCCAACGCGTTTGCTTTTCTCGTATAAATAACAAATGCAAAGGCGTTCGAGACATTTTTTGCATTAGTAACTTGCACGAAGGGGTCTGGTACCGTGGACGGTAAAATTTAAAGGTACGTTTACACTGACGACTCCCGTGACATAATTATAGCCATAGCTAAGAAAAGATAAAAAATATATATAAAAGTAAATCGCCTACGATGTCATTTCTATTTAGTTCTCGGCGCCAATTACAACGGTGTATACAATTCATAGTTTACTACATTTCGTGCAGTTCTTCACTTTAGTCGATTTCACTGCGGTATACTTACAGGGTGTCCCAGAAACTGACGTCAACCCGTAAGTATATTCAGCGATTTTTACTAGTTTCGGAGATATTAATCATGTTAATCTGAATTTTTGTAAGTTTCCCTTATGATGAAAAATCATTAATTTCATGTTTTGTTTCATACTTAATTATATTCCAATGCTATAGGTAGCCTTATAAATACATATGGTCACTACTCCGACAGGTGGAGCATTCACCTCGTATAAAGAAGTGCCTGTTTTTCCGTAGGTTTCAATTTGATTTGTATTTGGTGAGCGAAATAGCCCTTCAAGTGTAAATTTAATTTATTTACAATTTATCGATACCTACTTCTTTTGCAGAAGTTGAAAAAAAACAGACTGGCTAGGTACCTTGCTTTTTGCATGTAACGTTAGGTAATCATAACAGCTATTGTTATTTTAGAGGCTCTAGAGGCCGAGGCACAGGATGCAATTTAACAGCCAATAAATGACTTTTTGCTATAAATACTCGACCATACATATATGACTTTATTGCATCCACGTAACATATTCCTTTGAGAGTTGACCAATTTTAGTCGACGAAAAGGAAATAATTTTAAAACTAAATAAAAGGCCTTGTAAAGAGTATGTCTGTCGTAACCGACATGCCCTACCTGGGTTCAATTCACGGTAGCAGGAGTCTCCATAGGCGTTGATAAGGGCTTGAAACCCGTTGGTGAACCTGTTGGTGCGGTGGAAGGTCGGCGGAATGTCATCAGTCTCAACTTTCGCCATCCATGACGGTACCGACGTCCCTATTTTCTCCTGAAAATGCTCTTTTTCATAATAACAATTAAAGGATCAGCCATACCGACACGTAAAATATGGTGACGTTGCTTAAACAAAAGAATTAGTCATAGTAATTACACGGCCTAGTTTTGACGGATCATTAATTTACGCACCGTTAAGCATACAATGAACTTTCTGTGATTTTAAATAAATATGGCAAACACTTTTTGCCTAGGGATGCCCGCACGCTTCTTCAAACAACGAATAAAGATATACAAATTACTGCTTTAGAAACAGCCAAATTATTGGCATAATGGCTTAATCGAACAATTGGGAAAAAAATTAGAACACATTGATTACATGCCCAGTAATATTTCATTGAATATTGATATCGACGGTTTACCACTTTACAATAGCATACGTGACTCTGACACACGTATTGAATCAGTACAAATCGAAAGGATCCGGGTGATTGCTGATAAAACTGAATTAAAACTCCGAATCCAGCTGCGCGCAGGGCGACCTTCAATCGCTGCAGCAACCACTGTCTCCTGTTTGGAAAATGCAGCAGTGGTTTTTCTCGTACAGAAATTGATTATCTCTCAGATGAGCTTTAGTTTATGATTTCTAAACATTTATGATTTCGATGACACGTTATGATGTTTTTCTATCTCTTAATATACCTTAGGAATATTATTTATGATTATTTTGTGCTTATTGTGCTTTCTGTCTGAGGAATTACTGGAACGGTCCCTTAGCTTCCTTTTCTACAATATCTATGCAAACGTTACATTACCCGAACTTATTCCCATTAGTTCGTTCAGCAGTACAGTCGCCATCAGATATATTGTAGCGGGCGAGGTACTCAAATATTTCGGAGCAGCATTACTTTTCAATAAATTCGGAATATATAACGAGGTAAAAATATCAGAAAGCACAGAACGTCAAAGGTATCTACGCAGGCAGGGTGATCATAAAGATCGCAACATTTATGGAAAATATACCTTAAGTCTGTATCACACAGTTTAAATTCGTTACTATAATTATTATGCATGTCGATCTTTGGCATGACGTATTTATCTTTTGTTTGGAATTCGAATCTACTCGTGACGTGTACACGTGTGTTAGACATGCATAATAATTATAGTAACGAATTTAAACTGTGTGATACAGACTTAAGGTATATTTTCCATAAATGTTCCGATCTTTATGATCACCCTGACTGCGTAGATACCTTTGACGTTCTGTGCTTTCTAATATTTTTACCTCGTTATATGTTCCGAATTTATTGAAAAGTCGCTGCTCTTATATTTATGACAAATTGCATATTCTGGTGTTATTGACCATAACTAGTGTAACGAATTTATTGAAAAGTAATGCTGCTCCGAAATATTTGAGTACCTCGCCCGCTACAATATATCTGATGGCGACTGTACCTTTTTCTTGTATTTAGTATGAAAATAATAGTCATATTTGCTTCAAAATGTCCTGCACAAAGGAACTACGGCGAATAAACCGTTAAGCTTACCGTACATTTACTCAAAATTTCCTGAACCTTCGGCAAATCCTGTGTAGGCACCCAACATTTACCAATCAGACAATTTTTCGTGATGTCCAGGGAAAGTAAATTCATGGCATGGTAAATTGCTTTAGCTTTTCTGACCTCCACCAACCATGTCGCCCACTGTTTAGCCACTGTATGCAGCGCTTTACAACGAATATACTGGGTTGACTTCAAAACCTATTCAAAAACAAAAATTAAGTGAAATCATTACAAACGTTAATTAAATTTAAAAAACAACAATTTTGATACAAATTATTATCACTCATTCCCAAAATACCAAATTACAATCAATATCAGACTTTTACAATACCTGATTTGAAATATGAATAAATAGATTAGATAAAAAACCAAACAATAGGTAGTACCTTTATTTTAAAGTTTTGTGTGACGATCTCGAGTATTTCTTTCTGAGAATTGGATGTTTTCTATATATTTATTTAAATATTTATTTAGTACTTATATCGTTGTCTTGTACCAATAGTACAAGCCTAGAGCTTCGTTTGTTGATTGTTGCCAGATACGAGTATTTATATTTTTTTGACATGTTATCGTGTCTGGGGGCATTTATGGCCGAGCCCTACATTCAAACCGCGGCCAGATAGGCTTACTTCGGGTCAAAGGCCATGCCAGGATAAGCTATGTGAATCTGCCCCCAGCGAGTTTTAGCTGGTATTTTTTTTTGATGATGTGGCTTTCTATCAGTAACAAGTATGAAAAATTTCAGTCAACAAAATTTATAGTTTTTTGTTAAAAAATAAATAACGAAATATGATCTTTCTTATTATTAATTAATCATATGACATCAATTATAGGATATATTCCTGTAAAAAAAAATGTACTTTCACGTCAGCGACGCCTCCAAGATTTGCACCAAAGCTAGCCCCTTTTTTTTAAATTTATTATTCATAAGATATATAAAAATTACAACAAAATTGGCTTAATACAACGAATGGAAACCGTATGCGGTTTATTTGTAGCTGCCATCGCTTAGTACTTTTTAACTTATATTAATTTAAAGGAGAAACTAAATTAATCCCCACTTTCATGACCAACCTGCCGACATTTTTTTGACATTTTTGAGGATTTTTTCGAATCTTATCAAACTTATTATATACACTAATAACATTACAATATTTTTTATATCATTATTTTTTCACTTTATTCTAATAGACGTAGGTACAATAGTTTTTAGCAGTCTTTGTTGTAAATTGTAAATATTTTCAATATAGGTTTTATATGTCCTATAAAACTGCTCAGGCTATAGTTAATGACAGAGTCCGCCAGTGCCATTTACAACATTCTTAGGGTGCAATAAGGAAGTTTATGTTTTAGTATTGACAATTTGGCGAGTACAGCTCTAAGTTTTCGACATGCATAGTCTATATGGGGACGCCAGTTTAATTTATTAATTATCTATTAACAACCCGAGATAAGTGTGTTCACTAACTAATTCTAAGATATCACATTTATAGACGTTTTTAGTATTGTCACTATGCAGGCATAAATGGCTGTGTAACATGCCACTAGGATTGAAATTGATTTAAATAATATATCAACAGGCCCAGTCTATAACAACACAAAAAAAGGCAAACATCGCAAACCCGCTTGTAACTACGATTTGCTTATATGTTTTTAGGTCCGTTGTGAGTATTTAACATCCAAGTTTGCAACCCCGAAAACCCTGTGCTACCCCCATGGTGCTCGAAAAACTGCGTTTTTGTCTTGTTAACTGAGTTTTTTCGAAAAACCTTCTCGAAGGAAATATTTTCCAAGTATCTTTATCTAAATTTGCTACATTTTGAGCGTAATTTGAGCACATTATGTTTATTGGTTGCGGAGAAACAGCAAGTCAAAGATGGGAAATTTTCTTCAGTACCGGCTGAAATAATAATGCTCCTAGGTAAAAGTCATGTCAAAAGAATTTGTAGAGAATTGAATTAGCCTCAATTTAATACCAAAATGGTGCCTCTAAGCCTCATAGTTTTATCCAATATAAAAAAATAGTAAAATATCGGATTTTGGCAAAATAATAAAAACATTGTACTGAATAAATAGGGACGATTTTCTTTAAAAACTATGTGAATTTACCATTTTAGATGTATAATTATGGCTTCAAATAAACATACACTAAAGAAATGAACATACTTCCACATTGTTTTGTTAACTGCGAAAATTCAAGGCACTTGTTTTAGTTTCTTCGAAATAATTATATAAAGGAAGCGTTTTTTGAGTATCTTTGTTCATACTTTAATAAAGCGTACTAAATTGGCTACAATTTAATTTGAGTACTGTAAGACTATTGTTGCGGAGATACAGCCAGTCAAAGACTGACATTTTTTTTCAACAAAATGAAAGTTTTATGTTATGGTCATTTTCCAAGTTACGTACTGGCTAAACTTATGGTCCTAGAATAAAAGTTGAGATAAGAATTAGTGTACAATTTGACTAGCTTCAATTTAATACCAAAGTAGTGCCTCTAGCTTTCATAGTTTTCTCAAATATAAAAAAAAAACTATTAAAATATCTGATTTTGGCTAAATTATTAAAACATATGTATGAATGTATTTCATAAAGAAAACCAAAAAGTGTAAATTTGACATTTTAGATGTAACATATGGTTTCAAAACAAATAAACGTAAACATAAAAAACACAGCAAACATAATTATGTTTAAACTATGAAATAATACTATTTACAAGGTCAAGCAAAAACAGTTTAGACTTTCGTCCTTTTGGAAGGACAAGGTCTCATCCAGTCTAGATCAGTGGGGAGGAGTGTGGGAAGAGGGATAATGTTTTTTTTGGAGTGGAGGCGGGCCGGCTCATGGTGTTGGGTCGTCCATATCCTCGTCTTCCTCGTCTAGGATGATAGGGATGGCGTTGTTGCAATTTCACCCGTGGCAAAAGGAACATAGGATAGAGCACCTGAGCCAGCCTGTCTGCAAGTGCACGACGCTAAGCAACCTCTTTTTGCATTTGCAAGTCACCATTTTAAGCAGGGTCTGAGGAGCGGGCTATGCGCACATTACCCATCTTCGACTTGCTGTATCTCCGCAACCAATGGACATAGTGAGCTCAGGTTAATTGGCTCAAATTGTAGCAAATTTAGGTATCATTATTAAAGTAGAACCAAAGATTCTTGAAAAACGCTTCTTAAGAGTTTTTTTTTCGAAAAAACTGAATCAAGTGCCAAAATTTCGCAGCTTTTCGAGCACCTTGGGGGTAGCACAGGGTTTTCAAGGTTGCAAACTTGGGTATTAACTACTCTCAAGGGACCTAACAACATATAAAAAAATCGTAGTTACATGCGCGTTTGCGATCTATGATGTCGTTATAGACTGGGCTATTAATTTGTAGGGCGTTTTATCTAGGAAAATATGAATTTGAACCGATGGGTATCGTCGTTAAAATATGTAGGTAACACACTATGGCAATCGGTAACATTCAAGTTAAAGTAACAAACGTGAGTTTCATAATGATCTGTTTAAAATATAAGTCAATTGACCATGTCATATGACCCAGTGGATAGGTAGTAAAAGAATTATCAAGCTTGAAGCGGATAAGACCCAGCAACTGCTAGTGGCGAAAGGATGTCCCCAAGGAGGCGTTCTCTCACCCGCTGCTATGAAACCTGGTCGTGAACGAGCTGATCACCAAACTGAACGACTGTCACTACTGCACGGTAGGTTATGCCGACGATATAGTGATCCTCACGAGTGGTAACGTCACTGATACAGTATGTAATATCACCCAGTCAGCCCTGCATATCATGGAACCAGCATGCAGAATGAACTATCCGTCAACCCAAAAAAGACAGAGATGTTGCTCATACAAACCAAACGCAACCATTGCAATTCCAAACTCCCCAAGGTATTCGGAACAGAGCTCCAGCCCTCGACCTGGTATAGTATCTTGGAATAATACTGGACAACAAATTTAACTGAAGCAATCACCTGAACAGCGAATTTGACAAAGCCACGATAGCATTCTGGCAACTCACTGTTGGATCGCATAATTTTTTGACGCATAATGTGATTAATTATTATAAAAAAACTAACCTACTCTAACTTAACCTAACCTTCAAAATAGACGTTTATTAAATTCTACAATGTCAGCCTAAAACGGTGTTACGCGAAAAGATTTTATGCGAAAATATAAATATACGTAAAAAAAATATGCGTTCCAAAAGATACTCCCCTAGGGTTCTCCCTAGGGCAGTAAGAATCTTCACAGATAGATCCAAAACAAGGTTAGGATCCGGCTCCGGCACATTCTTGGAGGACTTAAACACACATCTTAACACCATTAGGCGCCCACAGCACAGTCTTCCAGGCAGAATGCATGGGCATCATAATTAGGGTTGCCACCCGTACTTTATTTTATTATAAAGTATTGTACTCTATTTTAGCTTCCCGTACGTTATATTTTACGCAACACAAAGTAAGGCAAACGGCAAAGTACTTTATTTATGACAGTCGGTTTTTAATGGTAATTTTTTTCTAATCTACACTAATATTATAAAGAGGAAAGATTAGATTTTTTGTTTGTTTGTTTTAATTAATAAATTTAAACGAAATTGTACCTCAACGCAACCGTCAAAAAACCCTCGACAAAAATTTTTATACTTTAAACGTTGACAAAAACGCTGTTAAAAAAAGCAAGCAAACAAATTAGGCAAAGGCACTCATCAGAGTGATAACTTGATAAAAAATATGTATTTAAAAATAAAAATAAAAATACTTTACATTTATGCTGCGTACTTTACTTTTCTTCCTCTTTTGGTAAGTAATACTTTATTATGTTTAAAAAAAGGTGGCAACCCTAATCATAATGGCTACAACAGCAATCGAGATATGGAAAGTAAATGATCTTCTCATCCAAATACTCTCCGACAGCCGATCAGTGCTCCAGGTCCTACACAACCACACCGTTACCTCAGGCTTGGTACTCGAGTGCCACAATGCCGTGACAAAGGGGAAGGTAAGCAACAACAACCCCATCACACTACAGTGGCTCTTTATCCACTGATAATTGATATCCAGTGGTGACACAGCAACTCACGTGATAATGACGCGGCCGACGAGCTGGCGAGAAAGGGCTCAGAGATAGTAGCAGTGGGTCCTGAGCCTATCTTGCCTCTCCCGTTCGGATGGTTGCGTAACAAATGGCCAAGGTTTTTTTATAAGAGTGGGAGGGGAACGAGCATGTAGGTAAATTAACAGCTGTCATCGCTGTCACCTACTAGCATAGGTAATGCTGGTCATTGCCTACGGGTTTTGAATGCATAATACAGGACTTATGATATGACAATGTGTGTAGATAAAAGAAATTGCTAAATCATTAAAAAAATAGGAAATATGATGGAAGTAATATGGTAAAAACCATGCGATAGACCCCTATGCCATTTCGATGGGTACTGAAGCTTATTGAGAAAAAGCTTACGATGCCGTATATCAAATTTCCACCCACAATACCTTTGTAAAAAAAAACCCTGAATAACAACAGCTTTTCCTGAGGTACGATTTCGGCTGTTCTGGTCCACCGATTGAATGCAGTCAAAAATCGGATTCTTCCTGCTTTCTTTTTTATATTACGACTAAATGTATGTTTATTAACTAGTAACGCAAAAATACAGCTTGCAGGCATAAACACATTGGCATTCACGTTTTTTTAAACCATTTCGAACCATAGGCTCCTCAAACTAATTTCTGCAGTTAGATTCAAAATATATGTTTCAGTAAATGAATCATATTACGATTAAGAAGTGACCTTCATTTGACACCTAAATGAGAGCCGAATTGCGCTATGTCATTATTTTTTGTGGTTGTATGTAAAGCATATAAAACCTCTCCAATATTTTACCTTATTACCTACTACAATTTAGATAGCTAGCTGACACCTACGTTCGAAGACAGCTGTTGTATGTAAAATAAGTAAAATTTTCTATAATTCCTATGATTAAATTAATATATTAATAAGACCATTTCTCGTTTAAGTTATGTGTGATAAATGTTAATGATTTATGTGATGAGATTTTTCAAGAGGTTCAACACGACGGCACCAACATTTATTATAGAAACTCATGATTGGAAGTATGGATTCTCTTATCATTTGGATTTTGTTCAGTGAATCTATTCTAGAAACAAGGATCATGCAGGAAGTACAGATCTAGTGATAATCCTTTCACATCGTGAAAACTCGGAACTCACGTCTACTTCCGAATGATGCCGACGTGTCTATGAATTATTGAATTATTAAGTGAATCGACCTTCGATCAAGCTCTTGTGAATCGACCTGTACTCTATTCGATTCACAAGAGCTGGCACGAATGGATTGAAAAAGTTAACGAAAGTTTACAAGTGTGTAAAATAATAACAGGTTTTTTGTTTGAAATTCGAACATCGGTTCAAAGGGCGGCACTCACACAGCGATAGGTGACATTAATTTTCTTCATTCCATTCGTTCCAGTTGTAGTGAATCTATCTGTACTTTAGTTATCAGTGTCAAATGTCACACCACGAGTTTGAAGTATATCACACCAAGATGTTAAAACCCTTTCGGCCGCGTACGAAACCGCAAGTTCGTAACCAGTTACGATAGAAGAATTTTTATTCGTTGTACGAAACCAGTTGCCATCGATGATTTTTTATTCTGTGTACGAAACAAATTGCGATTTTTTTCTCCTATTTCTGGTCTGTTTGCCCTTCGGGCATCTGAAGATCACTAAAGAACCTAACCTACCTAGAGTTTTGCGATCGTAACAGGTTTCCAACAAGAAAGATTAATTCTTCGATCGTAACTAGTTTCGTACAAAGAATAAAAACTCTTCTATCGTAACTGGTTACGAACTTGCGGTTTCGTACGCGGCCGAAGGTGTTAAAACCACCACGATCAAATATATAGACATTAGGTGTAGGTAAACAAGAAGAAATATAAATAAATGTTGAAAATAATTTCACACGCTTGTCAATCTAAACGTTTCCCAGGTCTATTAAAAAGAACTGAAACCAAACTTAATCTTAATTAACAAAAAAATACTCTCATAACCACTCTATATCGATTATCTATCACTCTCGCGATGCGACGTTCCCCCACGTTGTCTTGATGGGTAGGTACTGAGTCAGACTGAAGTACCACGACAAATACGAACATTTCCGAGAAAATACGATGTGAAAGGATATTCCACTACATCTGTACATTGTGTATTAATTTAAGTTTAGATAATGAGCAATGACCGAATGCTGCTACATAATAAATAATTTATGTCGTATACCTACAGGTTGGAAAAAACGAACGCCACATGGACGGCAACTACCTTAAATATTGAAAATAGCCAATTGTACCCGAATGAGACTTACATTTATTTTTGAAAACAACTATTACTACATTTATGGATATTTTAAATTCGTCTGCCTTAACCGTGAATCGAATTGGTCGAATATGACAAAACTATAAAGTCGTGTTTTTATTACGGTCTTTTATTATAACAATAACCCTCTTCATCATGAAATGCTTCTAAAGTAATGTAAAAGCAAGAAGTTATTTTTTTCCCAATTAAGATCAACCGATATTCTTTGCGTGATAGAATCAAAAATGAGGAGATCCGTAAAAGAACTAAGGTCACTGACATAGCTCAGCGCATTAATTACTAGTAGTGTGGCTTCAGTGGTAATGGGCAGGGCACATAGCTCGAAGAACCGACGGCCGTTGGGATGGAAAGGTTCTTGAGTGGAGACCACGACCCGGCAAACGTAGCGTGGGACGACAAAGTTTTATTTATATCTATTGTGCTGGGTTTTGAAATAGGGCTGTCGCCTAGTACAACAAACATAAGTCCGAATGCCGACACCACCGGTTTAGAGTAGGATCATTTTTAAAGAAGTAGGATGCAAGAAGCAAATCATGTAATAGTTGGAGTGACAATGTTTTCAGAGTGTTTTGACCCTGCTTATGACGGATCTACATGTCGCCATCGCGAAATTTGAACCGGAAGTACGGTTTACCGGAAAAGATGCAGCCCATAGAAAAAAAAACGTCATACATTTATTAAATTGTTGGTCCGGTACCCTGCAAGAGATCCGATTATTATGTTTTTTTGATATGTTGTAAAGGACGATATAATCATGGTAACCGAAATTTTTCGGCCCTCTAGCCCTATATCTTTCTCCGCCATCTTGGAAAAACTGTCATTTTTTTCAGATTTTTGCCTGTACTGTCTTTAGAGTTCATTCTAGTGCTTATCACAGTTTTACAATATTGTAAATCGCAAAATTTTCTGTAACTATTGTTATTAAATATTTTTCCCACGACCTCTAGGAACGAAGACATCGAATCACTTACGGAGAGTTACCGTTGAAAATGGCTGCTTTTGTCCAGTTTTCCTGCCATATTTATTTTAGGGTAAATTTTCAAAAGATCGATTTTTGCGGTCCCAGAGCTGTAATTCCAAGTACATTAAACATAGAGTATGGTAACACATATATTTGCATTTTGAGGCATTTTAATCTACTTGAATTATATAAAACAGTGTACTAAATATTGATGGATTTCGAAAAAATCGAATTTGAAATCCTAAAAACGGCGAAATTTACCGCTTTTTTGCGTGTCTCTTTTGCGGTTTTGCTCAAACAAAATTTCATAACTTTGGACGCAGACAACTTAATAATACACAACATATACCGTTGTAAAGCGCTTTTACTACCGCATTAATTAAATATTTAAAATAAACAATACATTAATAATTAAAACCTGGAAAGTCTTTTCGTAGATATCCCGCGTGCGACCGTTTTTGTAATGACTCAAGGAAACCCCCTTGAATCTGGTTTGTCTATCGGCCTACTGTCATATTTAAGTTAGGGTACAAAAGTATGTTAGTTTGGGTTTCGACCGACAAAAGATGTGGGCGCAGAGCCGGTAGTTTTGATGGAGGAAACAGGGTAGCCTCTTTTTTAATGTATTTTGGTACGGTTACCACGACATTTGTATGGGCGTTTCTTTATTGATTACGAATAGAATAAAAATATGTGTTTCATAATAATTGTAAGCAATATGGGGTGAGTAAAAGTTTCGTGTTAATCAATGAGTAAGTGTGTAAGAAAGATCGGCGAAAAATCGTTTTGTCGACATATTTGTATGGCGACATTTGTACGGTTATTTTGTCTATACAAATGTCGAATGTGGCATACAAATGTCGTTTAAAATCAAAATCTGAATGAATACGAAATATTATTTTCATATCCATTAATATCAACTTTTTTATGTTTTTTTGAACAAAAATAAGTAAGTTAAAAGCGAAGGTTTCATATTTTTAAATAACTAGTGACCCACTCCGTGCTTCGCATGAATTACGGCACACGGAGAGAGACTATACATATAAATTATAATACTAAACCCACCCCTAAGAAACTAACTAAAGGTTAGTGAAAACCGCATCAAAATTGGCCCATAAGTAATTAAGTAAGACATTTTTATGACACTATATCCCCTCCGAACCCTACAAACAGTAGGCACGTTTAAATTTAAATGTAAGGCATTTGTTTTATGCCAACAAAAAAGTAAAGCCTGACTTATAATTATTAGGCAATAAGTTTTTTTTTTAAACCTGTAATATTTACCTTATTGGACTGATATTAAATCGTAGTAAACCATTGTTCCGCTGCACATGTAACACCAAGAGATCACAATTTATTACACGGACTAAGCTTTAAACATTTAATAAAATAAGTATAAATTAGTTTCGTGATCCAGTCACACCCCAAGGTGAGAAGAGGTAAACGAGGGTAGGTACCGTTTATCCCGCTGCCGACCGCCGCCCATCATTGCGGGTTAATGTTGGTGGTACCGTTTGGCTCTTTACCCTATTGCATGTTTTCAATCTCTTCTTCCTTTATCTGTGTTCAGTTGCCTTCCTTTTTTATTTTGTTCGAATTATCTTGACCGATTTTTGTACCTATTTTACTCAGTTTTCATATTAAAAAATGTATTTAATTTATTTCTTATTATCTTACTTGTTAATCTACTACTATTTATTATATTCTTTAATTAAACACTGTCTCTTCGTTCGTGTGTCACGTTGGCGCCACTGAAAACCAGCGTCGCTGTTTATGCTGTGACATAGTGCTGAGTGGTGTCAATTTCGACGTCACAGAATCACCCATGGCAACATTATTCTTTCCTTCTATATTGTTTTTGTTTTTATTTTTGTGTTGCCATCCTTTTTTTTTTATGATGTTTTTCTCTGTTGTTTTTTTTTCTCTGTGTTCGTCGAATAAATCTTTCTATTTCTATTTCTATTTCTATTTCTATTTCTATATCGACATTTTGTATGGCGCTGTCGACATTTATATGTCACTATATTTTTTAGCTTCAATTTCTAGCAAACTATTCGAAGCAGAGTGGTGCCTCATATACCATATATTTTCTTGTTAAGAACCCAACTGGATGACGTCGCTAAAAACCTATTTTTGCCACAAAAAAAAATTGCCATACAAATGTCGAAAAAACATGCGTTTCAAAAATTGATCCTTTTTAATGCATTTTTGCGCAAACTGTAGTGTCGAAATATTGTAGATCTCAAAATTAGCTATAACTTTTGTATTGAAACATATTTTCCACGACCTCTAGGAAAGAATATATCATCAATTACTTCCTTTTCCAGTTTTCATCCGCAACTGTAGGTCTGCAATCATTCAGAAGACAAAAAAATCTGCAAATTGAAAGTTTCTACGATCACTAGTAATGGATTACCATTACTAGTGATCGTAGAAACTTTCAAACTAGAAAATATACAGAAGGCTCAAGAGCGGCTTAGCTCGGGTACTTAGGAAAATAATGAATTATTATTCGATATGTCCGACTTTTTGGTGGTCCTGGCTCTCCTGTACGAACGCCGGCCAACATGTTGTAATCTTATGGAAAAAAATCTGTTTCGCGTGTCATGAAGTACTAGAACACTAAGAACACTGGAACACGGAAGCAAACTTTGACGGTAACCCCCCATAGATGATTCCATATCTTCGTTCCTAGAGGTCGTGGAAAAAAATATTTCAACCCAAAATTTATAGCAAATTTTGTGATCTACAATATTGTCGAACTAGTCTCCACTAAATATGCACTAAAACTTAAATATGACAGGAAAAATGAAAAAAGGTAGCAATTTTCGACGGTAACTCTCCATAGATGATTCCATATCTTGGTTCCTAGAGGTCGTGGAAAAATGTTTAAGCACAAAAGTTACAGCAAATTTTGTGATACAATATTGTAGAACCGTGATAAGCACTAGAATGAAAACTAATGACAGTACAGGCAAAAAACTGAAAAAAAAATCATTTTTTCCAAGATGGCGGAGAAAGATATAGAGCTTGAGGGACGAAAAATTTGGTTTATGACTATATATTGTCCTTTAGGCAATATTTATGTCTCTTTTCTTGACACGGGATCTATATTTTTTGTTTCGACAAATGGAAAGAGTTCTCGCCGGCAGTGTGAACAGCCAGCGATGAACCATTAATATACGTGTCTCTTTTACTGACAGGGGATCTTTATCTTTTGTTCGTTTCTTGGGCGAGAAAATCGCCGATAGCTAATCGCTTTCTCGCCCTTGGTGGGACCAATGCCTTACAACATATCAAAACACCATACCAATCGGACCTCTTTTAGGGTACCGGAACAACAATTTAGTAAATTGTATGACGATTTTTTTTTATGAGCGGCATCTTTTCCGGTATATTGTACTTCCGGTTCAAATTTCGCGATGGCGACAGGTAGATCTGTAATCAAGCAGCGTTACCCTCTGATGACGTTGTCACCCCAACTTTAACATGATTTGCAGCTTGCATTGTTTCGAGACGCGTTTTCCAGTTCTGGACCTAGTCTAGTTTATCTCGCCTCGTCTAAATCTCGCTTGTGTCCGCTTGCACGTTAACTTACAATAAGTAAAAGCTTTTCTACGTAACATTTGAAAGAATGAAAATAAATAAATATTTATTACGGATTCTAGGTCCAAGATATTCGTTGATAGACTAGATAGCTGCTGGTTTCTGTCGTCCTCATCAATTGGGCAGTTGTACATGTGGCATCTGAAACCGTTGCACACTTTCAGCATTCGATTCGACAGTTGTTCTCCCTGTGCCACAATTAAAAAAGCAATTTTTCGGACATCTACTCTCTGAAAATAAGGAAAAAACCAAATGTAAAAGTTTTACTTAAAGCGTAAAAACTAGCCTTTATAATCAATTATTTCGTGTACTTCCACACCCATAATAGGGAATATTCATTACTTTTTTCACAGCTTCAACAAAAGCTGATTCATGTAACAAACAGTTGAAAAAATATTTTTTTGAATAGCTATAAAAATAACCAAAATAATATTAGCCAACAAAGATTTGTTCCTATCTCTTTCTAGCAAAACATAACATGGAGTTTATATGTGACGTTCTTATCGACCTTATGGTCGGTATGGAATTATGAATATCCCTGTAATCTACAATTCATAAGCAATCGATAACAAAAACATCCAACTCCCTTATTTGTGCAGTTACGGAGATATACAAATACTTTCTGAAAAAAAAGGACATTTTAAAATAACTTTTTGGCTATATTTTTAACTGAATAACATAACCCTTTAATTTCAGTGTTTGTCAAACTTGAGTAACAAAGTAATATAAACATAATCTCACGCCTTCGTTCCCAGAATGGGGTAGGCAGAGCTACATAATAACAAACATCTCTAAAAACTTGTTGATAATTCTATAACCACAATTTGCACCAATAGGCTAAGATGTTTACCAGCGTATTAGTGACAGGTTGCAAGCCCATCGCCTAACAGTACTACAAGCCTTTATTCCCTTAGTCGTCTCTTACGACATCCACGGGAAGACATGGAGTGGCACTATTCTAACTCGGCAACCACACGAGGCCAAACAAACAAAGTAATATTTATTACAAATTTTAGTTTATCAACAAACATATCGGTATTAATGTGCAGTTTTCATCAAAAAAGTATGGTTTGCAAGCAAATAAAATACTTTTTGTTAAATGTGTTGAAACTTACGCCACTACAGTTTCCTGTATTATATAAATATATAACTAAAATTTTATCATTAAAAAATTTCGTCATTTATGCTAAGGGTGTACCTACTTGTGCCGGCTAAACACTTCAAAACAAGATTAAATTAAGATGATTTTGTATACATTTTCAATCCTTTGTATTTTGGCTTTGAGTGTCATATTATTCGTGAATTTCTATCACTTTTATTTTTTTATATTATACATCATCATCATCATCATATCAGCCTATTGCAGTCCACTGCTGGACATAGGCCTCCCCCAAGGAGCGCCACAGCGCGCGATCTCCTGCCCTTTGCATCCAGTCACAGCCAGCTGCCTTCTTCAGGTCATCGGTCCATCTAGCCGGGGGGCGTCCTTAATTACGTTTGCCTAAGCGTGGTCTCCATTCGAGAACCTTCCTGCTCCACCTCTCGTCAGTTCTGCGACAGACATGGCCAGCCCACTGCCACTTCAGCTTGCTACATTTTTGGACAATATCAGTCACCTTAGTCTTATGTCGTATGACCTCGTTCCGGATCTTATCCCTTAAAGAGATCCCCAACATAGACCTTTCCATAGCACGCTGAGTGACGTGCAGTCGGTGGGCCAACTTGACTGTCTGTTCTGTTTATATTATACACTTTACAATATATTGGGCTAACAAACTGGACTAAATTTATCTGACAAATTAATTCAAAATCCTAACTAGATTAACCTGAAGTCACATTTTTTTCTCCAAGCGCAGGCAGGGAGTTGGATTCTTCGACCACCCCACCCCTCCCCCCTGGCGTGGAGTTATGATTCGCTATCAGGCGATTTTGACTCCGTTTGTTTAGCTAGCATGCCGATTGGTAAAGCTTTAGGTACTTAAAATTGTATCTTTTTCCAACAGGAAAAGGAGTAAAGAGCGATTGAAGAACATGGGACTGAATACTGAGATGACGGCTGATAGTAATGATTGTGAGAAAAAGGCTTGCAGCTGCGTGGTCTTCAAATAATTGAGATGAGGGCATGATGATGATGATGATAACATTAAAACACTATTTTAAAGGTAAAAATCAAGTTTTACGGTAACAGGATCTTTAATAATCTTGTCCTCTTCTGCGAGTTTAAAGTAGACGTTCCCCCTGGACAGCCTCCAGAGCATGGTCTCGAAGGGTGCCGCGCGTTGCCGGTGCACGAGCCCCGTCATTATCACGAGCCGGCTGGTCGGGTCCAGCTCTGCGTTTTTTCTACAAAACAATCCAAACACCTCGGTAAAAAAATTATAAAAGGTCCGCGTAGCAATGAAAACATTTAAAGTTCTGACAAATTAAGGAATTACGGGAATAAAATAATTATGGAGATTAAAGGTGCTGAAAGTAAAAATTTGCTCGTATCCCGTTTTAAAATAATTTCAGTTTTGTGTTGGTTCGAGGCAAAATTAAATTACACAAACATTTTGAAAACTGTAGTAAAAAGCCAATTATGTACTTTGGTAATTCATGAATGATGGAGATTTAAAAGAATAATATCTACTGAGACACGGATTTTAACATGTACCTACCTAGACGTAGGGTGAGTAAAAGCCAAA
Source organism: Acleris literana (assembly GCA_946894065.1). NCBI lineage: Eukaryota > Metazoa > Arthropoda > Insecta > Lepidoptera > Tortricidae > Acleris > Acleris literana. The sequence goes on along the minus strand of OX335668.1, from coordinate 74,490,415 downwards.
GTTGATATGACAAAAGATATCTACAAAATGTTTAGTTCAAAAGAGGTTTAAGAGAATGTGCATTTCGGTATAGTCATATTGTATTTTATGATTGTCTTGCTGCAATGCTGGTCTTTTCCGAAGCGCTAAAAGATTCACCCCATATTACCGATGTGTAAAAGAGCCACGTGTCCAATTTACTAAAAGAAATTGTGGCTGGGTTGGCCAAAAAAAATTTAAATTGTCCCCGTGATAGAGAGGGTACCTTGCCTGAGGTATTCACCTATGTATAATTCAAGTTTTCGACATTAAGCGCCAAGCACACTGCGCTACGTAGTTAAAAAATGAAACTTGCGAATTTTCAATTATTCTACTTTACGTTTTCTAGAGTATCCAACCTATGAAGTGTTCGAACATTTTTCCAAATTTAGATAAAGGGAAATAATTGTCATTTCATTGCACCTACCTACTTTTTGATGCTTGTAGCATTAATGTCGCCTTTTGTACACTAATTTTAATTTTGTGCAATAATGTATTAAAATAAATAAATAAATAATAATCAAAATCAATCTATTTTTTTTGATACTCTGAGGAAAAAAATAGTTAATACCCTAAGTATGCACACATGCATAAATAAATAAATTGATTTTTATTATTACACAGGGACCGGACCCGCTTACCGTAACCCGGGTTTTTAAGGGGTTTTTATAGCGCTGATTTTTATAAACCCGCATATTTCGGTAAGCGCTTGATCGGGTTAAACGGATAATTCATTCGATTGAATTAATTTGGCTTGTACCGCTTACCAGTATGAAAACCCCCGAATCGATTACCGCTTAAAATACGGTTCTCTATTGGATGGCATAAAATTAATTGTAATAATATTGTTACGCATAATTGCTTTTAGCCGAAATAGCGATGTGCATACCTAATCATCTTTACTCATATATTTTTACGCATAAAATTAAAAAGCATAAATACAAAAAGTCATAATAATAAATTGGCATCATTACAAAATGCATAACAGTATTGTCCTAAAAAATAGCGAAATTCGTAGACGTACTACGAGAAAAGGTAAGTTTTGGTTTTGTGGTTATATATATTTAGGAACTAAGGCAAGGTTGACGTAGGGACCTATTCTGCGTTGCTTGGGCGCTTCCCGCCTGGATATCATAATAACCTAACCCAACCTAATGTACCTAACGTGACCTAATTTAACCTTAGTTACCTAATATCTAACAACGAAACTGTATTTTATTCATTTAGAAAACTGAAATTATGGTTAATGACAAATATAACAAATAATTATCAGCCCAAACAATAATATGGATAATATGTATTAGACAAATTAGTCCAACTGAAATTATTCCAATAGCGTTATATGCCAAAAAGTATTAGGCCAAAGTATTATTATGCGGCTGTACTATTATGCCATTACAAATTATGCCAAATCAATTATGCGAAACAATAATAGTCTAATTATGCGATCCAAGGGGATCCCTTAAAATACTGACTGAATACCTTCAAGCAATTTTAGTTCTTACGGCTTAAGCAAAGGAACGGGTTTTCCGGTCCCTGTTATTACATTACATTAAATTCATCTTGAGGCCAATTGTGTTGAAGTAAAGAAGAAAACCGGTGGCTATAAAATACATATTTTTAGTAGAAACATAAATACAATAATACTGATACGTACGCGTATAAAAAAAGGCCTCAACATGATATGTAACAAAACATGTGAATGTACATAAGTATGGTCAACCTCAAATATATATGGTTCTAAAATGTTAACATGTCTCTGACGTCGACTGTACATATTGTGTACATATTGAGAAAAGTGACGTTGTTAAAAAAAATGATTTTGGTTTTATTGCATAAATGACCTAACTACAAACTAACCAAATTACGAGGGTAGATGTAGCTCAAGTCCCTTTTCTGCTACGCGGGTTCCCTCTATATTTTTTTTATGGAATGGTGTCCCATTCTCATTTGCAGCGGTAGACGTATGTACGTTAATGTAAAAAGTGAAATATTTTGTAGTAACCAACAAATTATAATTATGAGAGCAGCGTTTTTATATGAAGTGAAAATGGCATTTTAAACAATACGTCACTGTTGTTGAAAAGTTTAGGTCAAGGTGCAGCGGCGCTTTACAATATCCTAAAATGGCACTCGTACGTAATACTATGCAAAAATCTGTAAATAAATTTACCGAGTCTCATGGTTACCCTACTTCTTACGTTGAACTGTCATGATTAAAAGTGCTCCGAGTACACGGATGGTAAATTTTTTAATCTTTAAATAAATTAAGTTCTACTTCAACAAAGTTTATTGTTGGTTTTTGCAGTTAATGCACTGAATTCGCCTTGAAATGCTGTATAAAGAACAAGGGCCCAAAAAGCTTCCCTGGGGTACCCCGCAGTGATTATTTCTAAAATTAGACCTCGTTTCGTACGGTCGAACTCAGAAGTGGGTGCACAGTTAGTACGTCGCAGCCATTGTAAACTAAAGTCAAACCAGTCTTCATGCGTTACTGCGACAAGGAACAATGTTCAGCTACTTCTGAGTTCGACCGTACATATCTTCTATTTTAAAACAGTATTTCAGGGTTAATTTGACACCAAATAAGGCAATGCGTCGCGGTGCTCGGGTCGAATCCTCGTTTTATTAATTATTCACTGGGCCTACATGCAAAACAAATCCGCAAAAAAATAGTAATATACAGGGTGTTAGATAATGAGTGCACAATCCTTGAACTATGGATAGAGGGCACTTAGGACGTTATAAAAAAGCTAAAATAGGTTAATAAAAGTCGCACGGTTTTCGAGATATTTGGACTTTAAGGTTTTTTTCGAAAATGAACACCCTTGTTCAATGTTTTGATCATAGCACCATTCTAAGCTATTTTTTTCCAAATTTTATTTTTTCTCTATATTCTTGAATACTTATGTTATCAGATAGGCATCACCATTAATGTGAGACTACAATGGATTTTAAGAAAAAAATCGCTAGCTTAATTTTTGCGTTTTCAATCGTACATTGATCGAATTTTCAGTTCCCGTGGTGAAAAAAATACACTACCGTCTAGTTGCCCATTAGCTTAAAAACATGCCAATTTATTGACAACTTAAAAATAGTAATTACCTTTTGACTTTAAAATCAAAATGCCAAAATAATAAAAAAAATACACGCCCACCCACGCTTTTCCTGATTTACTTTTTGTATCCCGGGCGTAGAATTCAAAACTGTTTGTTTGAAAAATGACATTACTAGTCACTAATTTAAATGCCAATTATTCCAAATTTAAAAAATAGGCCGTCTGCTTTCTATTTTTTTCCGATTCGATTCTGAATTTCGCTATTATTGCGTAATGAATGGTGAATTGTGTGTTAAGATTGTTGTGTTGAATTTTTTTTTGTTTAATAATTTATTATTCGAACATGGGTAATTAAATACACACCGATAGAATATGCTCGAATACCGGATTTTTCCTTGAATCCATAATGCCTTCATGAAGGCAGTTTGTGACCAGGGTGTAGGAGGAAATAGCGAGGGCAGACCGAGGGAGCGAGATGATGAAAATGTTCTGGATTTAATAGCGGCAAGTCTTCTTTGTCCGTACGGGAATAGCAAATAGCTTCGGACTGACAACGTGGAAAGTGTAACTCTAAAAACATACAGATTGCACCCTTTTCATTTCCAACGTGTGAAGGTCCTATTGCCTAGAACTCTCTGTTCACGGTACGCGTTATGGATTCGAGGAAAAATCCGGTAATCGGGATGGCGTCTGTTTGGGTAGCGTTCAGCGTACAAAATTGCAGGAGCACTAGCGTTGCCTTGGCCATAAATGTAATGCATTTGAGCATATTCTATCGGTGTGTATTGTGTTCAAATAATTATTAAACAAAAAAAAATCAACACAACAATCTAAACTAAACACATAATTCACCATTAATTACGCAATAATAGCGAAATTCAAAATCGAATTCGAATAAAAAAAAGCAGTCGGCATATTTTTTAAATTTGGAATAAATGGAATTTAAATTAGTGGTCAGTAATGTCATTTTTGCAACAAAAAGTTTTGATTTCTACGCCCGGGATACAAAAAGTAAATCAGGAAAAGCGTGGGTGGGCGTGTATTTTTATTATTATTTTGGCATTTTAATTTTAAAGTCAAAAGGTAATTACTACTATAATCTTATCCTTATTACTTTTAATTGTTTAAAAAAGTTCGATGATTATAAATTAGAATATTTTCGGACTAACCCGGCACTCTCTTTAATTTTACTGCACCTTTTACCTATTATTACAATAGTTAACAGTAAAATTAAAGGGATTTCGACAAAATCGTTTGTAACTACGCAGGTCAAAACGTTTGACGCGATCAGACAGTATCCGATCCATATCATCCATATTATGGTCTATAGTGGTGGTGGAATGTAGGCCGGTGTGGTGATGCTGCTGTTAGAAACGTAACATTAAATGCAGCAAATTAGTAATATGATTTATACCAAAGCTAGAAAGTATAAAATAAAATGAAAGAATAGAAATATTGAGGAAAACATTACAGTACCCTTTCAGCAAAGAATCACGACGAAATTCAGCAGATCCATACATTGGCCAGATAAACTCTAAAACGTACTTCATTTCGCTTAACTCCAAGTAAGATTTTAAAAGGTTCCCTTGGTTTTTAGACCATTCCATTATATCAGATTCCCATTTTTCAAAAACATTCTGAAATAATTACTTATATTATTATCTATCATTGTGGCATTTGAGGCTTTAGTTTTGCATGTTTATTGCTATCAAGATTTACAAAAATGCGCATAGCTCGAAGGGTTACAGTCAAAAACGAAAACCTCCAAAGCAGCCTGCTCAGTAGGCTCCATGGTTTTCGGCACAGTTTTGAGTCCTGGTATGGGAATTTTATTTTTATTCATCTCGTCCTCCATATAGCGCAGCTTCCTTTCCATCTCGGCGCATCGACATATTTCCGCTATATACTTTCGCTGAAACGTTTGCAGCCCTTCGTTCATCTATAAATATAATGCCATGGATAATTTTTAGCTTATGACTGCTTTAGCATTGAAATTTTATTTTAATATATTTGTGTTGTGTTTTTATACATTAACATACACGTAGCAACACGTTTAGCATTATCAAACCGAAAAGTCGAAGAGGAAAAATGCTAGGGCAGAGCGGTTCTAAGTTTTTAGCGATGGAAACCTATTGGTACTAAATATAATGCGGAGCTCTAAAATAAGCAAAATCTGATTTTCCTATCAGTTTTGAATGACAAAAAGAATTTCGCATAGTAACATTGTTTTCGAAAAAAATCTTTACTCGTGAAATTTATCATTTACTCAGCGGCACAGAGTTTAACCCAATTTGTTATTTTCGTTTTGTTGACATTGTAATTATTATATTACCATTATTTAATTATGGGTAATTAAACAGAGTTGTCTAGAGAGTGTTTTGTTTGATTTTACGATTAAAAGATGAAAAACTTAAGAAAGAGTTAAAACTTAGTTAGTAATAAAACAGTAGAACTTTATAATTACACATCAGTACCGCATGTTTCCATCTCTGGCTCTGATCACTGCTTGCATACGGTCCGGCATACTGTGGATAATGTTTTTGATGTCCATTTGTGGAATCTCTTCCCAAGCAGCCACTAAAGCAGTTTTCAGCTCACGATGGTTCTGTGGTGGGTTGGAACTTCGCTTCACACGCCGTTTTAACATGTCCCAGACGTGCTCAATCGGCTTCATGTCCGGACTTCGCGCTGGCCATTGAAGTTTCCGAATTCCAACATCAGTTACAAATTGCTTGACGACCTTTGCACTGTGTGCTCAGGCATTATCTTGCATTAGTAAAAAGATTCGGCTCCGATGAATTCCACGTACGGTACAACGTGATCTTGAAGAATTTCTTCGATGTATCGTGTCGTTGAGACGACCTTCCACAATCACTAACTCTGTGCAAGCGTTTGAACTAATCCCGTCCCAAACCATTACAGAACCCCCATGAAAACTTACTGTTTGCCTTGTGGTTATTGCAAGAAATCGTTCACCACGTCTCCTGCACAAACGTTCTCGCCCACCTGGTGCTCTCAAGGCGGCTCGGCATTTGTCAGTCCATAGAACATTGGCCCATTGCTCTAGAGTCCAGTTTGAATGTTCCCGTGCAAACTGAAGCCTCGCTACGCGATGATGTCGCTCGAGTTAGGGGCCTCTGGCTTTGAAATTACGTTCTTGAATTCTCCTGCTAACCGTACATTCACTCACATTCACGCCTCTTGTTAGTTGGAGTCTTTGTCTTATCTCAACGGCAGTGAGAAAGCGATTTCGAAGCACTTCCAGAATAATGAAGCGGTCATCACGGGCGGACTTGCACCTCACCCCGCCACTACCTGGTCTTCTCGTGTAGAGTCCTGTCTCTCGGTATCGTTTTAATGCGTACTTCACGTTAGAACGCTCTAAGATGGTGGCCACTTAACGCTGAGAGTGCCCTTGGTCTACAAGTAATACTGCTTGAGCGAATTTTGCGGGTGTTAATGACATATTCGATAGTTCTTTGTCGTTCAAATAACGTCTCGTATCTATTGTAATACAATTAATTGATAAAAACAGCAATTAATACACATAAAGTCGTAACATCTTAAGTGACTTAACAACGATTTGTGCGGTTATGCAATACGTTGACTTTTTAAAAAAAAAAAAGAAATATAGCGAATATAGACAAAGAAAAGTTAATTTCAATAACAATGTACCATGTAGGATTGATTGTTATTAAATAAAATAATTAGAACATGAAAAAATCGAAGTTATATATTTGGCTTAAATTCCATGCCGCTGAGTGTATTTACAGTATTCCCAGCTTCTTAATAGCTTTCGGCTGGCTATCGCTATCACGCTTGCACTCGCGACTGACAGTATATTTGTCACTCGTGTGTCATAGAAAAACGATGATTGCCGATCGCTATTAAGAAAATGGTTGCACTGTACTGACTCTGTTATGGTCACGATACAAGTTTATGAAGAGTACACGGAAAGAACACGTCTAGTGACCTTAGTAACTTTTTTAGCCCTTTTAAAGCCAGAGGCGTTTTATCAAACAGTAGTGTAATAACATTGTATCTACTGCTTTTTATCAACCACATACGGCTGGTTGAAATATCAGTCTTAGTACCTTGATATAAAGTTTAAACACGGTTGCGTTTACATAAAATCTACTTTATCTTAAATTACCTACTTCCTATACACAATTAAGTTGAATATGTGTTTTAATTGTAGTTATAGATTGGTGGGGCCTGCTTAAGGGTTTAAGGTATACGTGCCTACGTAATTTTTGTGGAGCGGTTTATTTTAAAGGTAAAAACCAATCTAAAAACAATCGAAGCTTTAGTACCAATTTCACCATACGGTGTTAATAGCGATGGGCAATTTCTGAAACATTTCACATATTACCTTAACTGTGACATATTTCAACTTTTGAAAATTACAAAATTGACAAGAAACGTTTCTGACAGTAATGTTACCGAATAAATTACACTTAAATTTCACGTCACGTGTCCGCTACTTCTGACGTTAGTAGAACGGGTTGATTATAAAATTCGAGACTATATGTCAGTGGCCGCTTGGCCTAGGGGTGTCTGTTCCCAACTTCCCAGTTGATATACGAAGGACGGAAGTTCAAGACCAAGTTAAGAGAAGTGCCGTGTTTTTTTTTGTTTATTAATTTAACCTTTATTGCACCAAAAAAGTACAAATGGCGGACTTAATGCCTAATGGTGTTATTAAAAATGTTTTGTATATATTAAAAGTAGTGTTGCGTATGCAACATTTATTTTATATAATTTTAAAATGTACTAATTTATAGAAATTCATTTAATTATTTTACTGTCATATAACTTTCAGATCTTAACGTACCTACCTAACATAATGTAATAACAAACGCAGATTTTGGGCTTGTCCCTACCACTTAATTTAAAACCGTTTTCTATACTTCAAATTTTGCATATCAACCTCGTTACCGCTCCTTACCACCTCCGACCTGCTTAGGCACTATTTCTGTACAACTAGTACCTATTAAAACACAGTACATTTAGATCGAATTTTATTTCAAAGCTGTTAGGAAATCCTCTCGCGAGCAGTCCGTTCCGGCAGCTACAAGTAGGTATATTGTGTTATCTTTGCCTTAATAGAAAACACCATAAACAGAGTAATTAAAGGAATTATGTTAAAGTGGTGGCTGTGATAATTAATAGGAATGTTGTTGTTTATCGGGGAGTATAAAATTACTCACAAATAGATAATTTACACCTGAAAACTACAGAAACCTAACAGAAATTTTCCATTTGAAACTTCCAGTAACTTACATGAAATTTAAATGAAAGTTTCACTTTTGTAACTTACAAGCTGCCCGTCACTAGGTGTTAACCACTTAACAGACGATTAGAGCGTTAACAGCTGTCAAAACGTATGAACTAACAGTCGATTAACATTGATTAAATTTAACATCGTTTGGTGAAATTGGTACTAACAAAGATTAATTATACAGGGTGTCTTACATGTTGACGTAAATATGAAGGGATAAAAAAGCCCTTTTCTTTCTGGTCCAGAATAAAGTTAGGAGTTATTAAGGTTTTAATGATCTTGGCAAAAGACGCTACCTTGCCGTACACCTTTGCCTCTCTTGGCTGAAAATAGCTATGATATGAATACAGGTGAAACATTGCAGTAAACGGCCCAAACCGAGAGTCACCCTGAGTGCATCGGATATCTTGTTTAAATAGACACAGTACCTACATAAAAAATATAATAACGCTCGCAAAATGACCAACCATTTATTGTATTTATGGCTAATTATGTGCGTTTCTGTCTATCCTAATCTGAGATACCTGAAGTTCCCAAGGATTCCTAATTTTGACCGTTTACTGCAATGTTTCACCCGTGTTGGTCAAATTACATCAAATGACGTCTATTTACTTCGATCACAACTGAGATACATGCGATATTTAACCGAATTAGGTCACATAGTACATAAAAACACAGATATCGGAAGCGTTAACTTCGCTGAGCCGCTGTACCGAACTTCTCGACACAGTCTCAAGCAAAATATCCGAGTCAGAGGCTAGATTGAAAATCCTCGAGGAACAACAGGAAGAAAATGTAACCCTAAAGGAGACTGTGCTTCAACTCCAGGGTCTGATAATTAAGCAGGCGCAGTCAAACCTAAGAAATGAACTAGAGATTGTCGGCTGCCCAGAACGCCCAAACGAAAACCTCATATACCTGGTGCTTACAACAGCTACAAAAATTGGTGTCAACCTTAGTGACGGAGACCTGGACGGCGTATGGAGGGCGGGCCCTCATGTGGGAAATTCCACCTCCAGAGAGCTCACCCTCGCCCTATCGCTGTGCTTTTTACCACACGAAAAACGCGCGATGACTTTCCAAAAGCAGCTAAATCCAGACGAAACGTTACTTCGCAAGACCTTATTCCGGACGTTCCCGCTCGCAAAGTGTACATTAACGAACGACTTACCCGGGAAAACCGTTTGCATTTTCGTGCCGCAAGACAACGGGCGTTACAAGCCAAATTTAAACGATCCTGGACGTCTTTTGGCTCGATATTTGTGCGGCGACACGACGGGGCCCCACCGATTTATATTGGTAGCTATGTGGATTTGGACCGCATCCTTGGGACAAATGGCGAGCAACAAGGCGGAGCTCAGGGCTCCAAGGCAGTGTCGCCGGCGGCCGGTAACTCGAGCGACGGAAACTGTCAATGTGGTCCCAAATTTTAATGATACGTTGCAATTATTTATTATTTTCTACGAATTCTCATTGTCTTCGTTTATCAAAATAAACCCTATTTTATTTGATTTTTATGAAAATTAAGTTTGTTTTTCCCCCTGCGTTATATTAATTATACTGTTTTTACACTCACACACTCATGAGTGCAACCACCTCACCAACACCCTCACACACACCAAACCACCGACAAAAAATACTTATCGATTATCGACTCCTCAGCAGCAAGTTATGTTGTGTTCCCCTAATTGCCGCCGCGCTATTCCAATACAGGCGGGCTAGACTTAGGGACCGAAATAGACAAAGATTTAGTCTTAATTGCTCAGTTGTGGATTCGCTAGAACAATGTAAAATTATTATTTCACCCAAATATTCGATTAAAGTATTATGTTTTAACATCAAGAGCCTTCAGCATTATTTCGATCAATTTTTAATTATATTTACCCGACTTAATATTCAGTTCGAAGGGGTGGGCTGACAGAGTGCTGATTGAGAGAAGGTTTAGTTATCGGGCAAATTGAAGGCTACACCTCGCATCGGACACTGAGATCAAACAACCAGGCTAGTGGAGTGGTTGCTCAAACAGCTAAGTAGGTCCAGGATTTATCTTAAGCGATGGATGACGCGGGGTTTAATTGGATGTTCAAAACATAAGGACAAGTTGCACACTGCTTTCCGCAAAAATACATACCTATAGTAAAATTGCAAAGAGTACATATACGAGATAAAGAAATTTCTACATTAATTTAATTAGGAAGTTAAAGGATGATTATAATAGGCAACTTGTTTGGAAACAAAGATAATCCCAAAAAATTATGGAGCCCGATACAGAACATAACACAAGATCATAAGGCTACAAGCCGTATTCACCAACTTTCAACTATTAAATCAAATGTAGAAGATTCACTTAATTACACTAATGACTAACTATTTCACCTCGGTAGGTCCAAATTTGGCTAACAAAACACCCTGAAACTCTTTTTTTCTTAGACCCACTGACGAAAGCGAGGCGGAGGGGCTCTTGTGTGGTTTAAAGCAAAACAGTGCCCCGGGTCTTGATAAAATCAGCAACCGCCTCTTAAAACATATTAAAGATATCTTGACTGTTCCACTCACTTATATTTTTAACCTAAGCATTTCATCCGGGTCGTTTCCGGAATCGTGGAAAGTGGCAGCGGTGGTTGTCATCTACAAAGGATTTTTTTCAGATTTTTTGATTTTTGAACTTCGGAGATGAGGGGAACGGTAATTTTTTTGGGTATAAAACAAAAAGCGCATCAAATAAAATTTAAAAAAAAATTGTTTTGAAATGTGCAGATTGGGCCCTTTCATATGAAACCCCATTTGCTATAATCGAACCACTTTAATTTTTGAACCCTCCATTCTAGACCCCTTTTCAATTATTAATAAAACGAATTTCACATTTTTTTGCACAAAACAGATGCGGGCAACTAAGTTGTACAACTGTGCCAAATTTCAAGTTGATAGCATTTGTAGTTGCTGAGAAAACCTACTGTGACATACAGACAGACAGACGGACAACGAAGTCTCACCATAAGGGTTCCTTTTTTACCATTTTGGTACGGAACTCTAAAAACCTAACCTACGAGTGCCGCCGGCAGCGGGGCAGGGCTCAAGCTACCGGTGGTTAGGGCTGCAGAGAAAGGAACCTCCACACAATGCGTGCCGTGTCGAGGAGTACTGCCTTCTGTATATGCCCTTGATCCAGCCATCTAGCGAGAGTCTCTTGAGGTGTTGGTAGAGACTCTTCGCTATAAGACCGTTTGCCGAAACAACTATCGGGACAATGATCACATGGCGGTCAACTCGGGAGCCAAGTCAAGGTACTTGCTGAGCTTCTCCTTCTCGGCCTTCACGAGGTTCTCGTCATGCGGGATGGTGACGTCGACGAGCACTGCCCGGCATTGAGATCGATCTGTCAACACGATATCAGGCTTATTGGCAACAATAGTCCTGTTCGTGATGAGAGATCGATCCCAATAGAGCGTAGCACGACCATTTTCGAGAACTGGCGCCGGTGCGTACTTATAGTACGACACTTCAGACTCAACAAGACCATATTGAAGAGCAAGTTGCTGATGGATGATCCTGGCTACGAGGTTATATCTGTGCAAGTACTCGCCGTTGGCCAAATGCGGACAACCGGAAATTATATGTCTGAGGGACTCACCGGGGCAACGGCATGCTCGACAAATGTGGACCCTCACCATCCCTCAGAATATATTTTCAGTAATTGTTCGTCATTATAACCTCGTCAGCAATTGCACAGACAAAACCTTCGGTTTCCCCAAAGAGGTCACCAAATCGTAGCCAGTTCACGGACGCTAAAAAGTCTACGTCGGGTATTGTTAGAGCCCGGTAGAAGCGTCCGTGTAGCTCCTTGCTCTTCCATACGTTCTTGCGGTCTTCAGTGCTCAACGCCGTTGGTTTGCGCCAGTTCTCGTTTGCCAAGGGGAGAGGCGTGAGGCCCTTTTCTACTGCAACCACATCACGATGCATCCCACACTCATTGTTAAGGAAATAATCCATGAGATTGCACACCTCGCGGTTGTGGAGATTCTTAGCATTTAACATGCCTCGATCTCCACATTTCTTCGGGATTAGTAGAAAATCAGGTGTAACTTTTTTTTAGGGCCGTATGGCAACTACTTGTTGCAATATTTCCTAATCTTGATTAACTACCTACATCAACTTTTGAGACAACACGCCACCTTAGTGCAAGTATTTTTCAGTACGAAGGTCAAAGATGTGAAATGAAAAACGGGAAAAACTTCAGTGGCTTAGATAGTACGGATTTATTTTGTATACGTTGACACTGGTATTTTGGAATTATGGTGTAATAATACGTTGCTACGTTATTGAGGATCAAGTTGTAGAATTATGAATCATAGCTATTTTTAAGGTGTACCTCAAGGTAGCGTTATTTGACTGTATCATTAAATGGCCGAAAACTCCTAAAAACAATGTAAGTTTATTGACTAACCTAACCTACGGGTGCCGCCAGTAGGGCCGGCAGGGCTACAGCTAACGGTAGTTAGGGCTGCAAAGAAAGGAACCCAGAAACGGAACCAAGTACTTAACTATTTAGGTATAGTTATTACTATTATATAAATAAATTTTAAAATATACTTTACTAACACATAAGCACTTTAACTTCACACTCAATCTCTCGCAAAGCTTTATTCATTCTTTAATAAAGTGAAGATCCATTGATGGAATTAGATTTGTAGATAACATTATGTATACGCACATAGGACGCTCTACCGGTTAAATAAACGAAATGCGTCTGTTTGTGATAAATGTGATAATCTGATATCTTACGTCATGAAATTGCACACATCCCTCTTCACCGAGGCACGAGATGATTTCATAGGCCGCCTCGACCTGGATGTAGATGTCGCAAAGCGTCATAGGGTCACTCCTTAGCATGTCCCCCATGGCGGGTTTCGGGCAAAGCGCGCTGGTCAACGGGCAAAGCTTTCAGCGTTTATTTTTATATTGTCTTCTACCTTATCCAGTATACAATAGTAGTCTTTCTCCTACCTTTTACTTAGGATTGACAAATTTGACGTAAGTTGTCTATGTAATTTTTAAAATCAGAAAATATATACCTTTGCGCTTTACTGCGAAGATTGTAAAGGATTCATATTTCTATACAAAGACTATCAAAGAGACAGAGAAAGACAATACTACGTTTATTGTTTACTAGCTTCTGCCCGTGACTTCATCTGCGTGGACGGCACGGTTATGAAGAACTAAAAGTGTGCCTTTAGTAACTTTTGTGTACACACATCAATGAACATAAACTAAAAGTATTACAGAATACACACTACCCACACATGGCTAGCTGAGATTTCATCTTTTTAATTTTGTTACTTGTCAATACAAAGTGGCGTCACCTTGTGATCAAATTCACAGCTTTTAACAGTTCATTTGATTTCCTATCCTAGAACCTAACTTATATCCGTTCCTAGTTTCATCCCGTTCCTTTCAGTGGTTGAAGCGTTATTGAGTAACAAACATCCAAACATGCATACTTTCTCATTTACTTATAATATTACTTAGTAAGAAGTAAGACAAGATATTACCTATATGATATTAAGCTTAGAATAATAACACATAGAATGATAGTTTCCTACAGCCGACCCGTCAAAAGTGACGCACGAAATGGATTCATTTGGGCGTAATCAACGCGTACTGACACTACTACAAGATGCTACACGCACTACAAGATGCTACAAGTAAAGAAATGTTGATACTAGCGGATTACATTTCCCCCTAAACTAGGGGTTTTTTTTCATATTTGGTGATTATAACGCTAAACAAGACCACGTGTATTTTTAGGACTAAGTATGAATTAAGTTAGTACTTAATTAAAAAAACAGCAATAATATAATAAAAATGGTTTTAAATATAAGCAATGTCACGCTACATCATGTCCTCGGTCCACGGGTTTTCACATATGTTCACGGGTTTTCACAAGGTTTCATTATTAATGTTTTAAAGTTGGTACAATGAATAATTATAATTTGGATAAAAACGCTCAGAGCGGATTATTTTGATATAAGAAAATAATTGAGTAATTTGGTTACTTTTGGTAACTTTCATGCTGTGTAAAAAAAATACACGTGATGTCTTCTCAGACCCCCCCCCCCCCCTCCGTGTTAATTTCTGACGAAACTTAAATTTTAGAAACGTGTTCTGCTGCTTATTCTAAGGGCCCCCTAAAGTATTTATAAGTTCAAATCTTGAATGTACAGATATTTTCCCTACTACAGCTTTATTAGAGTCATCCCACGATAACTCTGCAATGAGGTGACAACAGTAGAAATCATAAGTTTGTTTATGGCAATCCTGATTTTTAATCACACAACACGTTTTGATTCTTACAAGTATAGCTCTAATTATTATATGCATACTGGATCCTTTCTTCTACACTAATATTATAAAGAGGAAAGATTTGTATTTTTGTACGTTTGTAACGAATAAACTCAAAAACGACTGAAACTGATTCAAAAATTATTTCACCATTAGAATGCTACATGACTTATCCCTGAGTATCATAGGCTGTTTTATTTTTCTGCGCGGATGGAGTCGCGGCAACAGCTGGTATACTATAAATGCGAAAGTATGGTTATCGCTTTCGTAAACTGGTGCACTTTGGCATAGGGATAGTTTGAGTCCCAGAGGACATAGCCTATTTTTTATCCTGGACAATTTGGCAGTTCCCGATGAAACGCGATGAACCAATGTCGCATATGTATGATAATTATAAGTTGAGGTCTTACATGCACAAGGCACAGTCAAAGAATTTGGTTCGCAGGCAACTTTGGACTGTGTCATGGCGTACCTAATCAATCAAAACGTAAGAGACTTCATAAGATTTTATTTACAGTGCCACTTTGACATAGTCCAAAGCGGTCCAGGAATCAAATTCTTTGTTTTTACTTTTTCGACGACGCGTTGGCCTAGTCGGTAGTGACCCTGCCTACGAAGCTTGCGGTCCTGGGTTCAAATCCCGGTAAGGGCAGATATTTGTGTGTTGAGCGCGAATATGTTCCCGAGTCATGGATGTTTTCTATGTATTTAAGTAGGTATATACTTCTCTATATAAGTATCTATATCGTTGTTTAGTACCCTTAGTACAAGCCTAGAGCTTAGTTTGGGACTAGGTCAATTGGTGTGACATTGTCCCCTCATATTTATTTATTTATTATATATTATTTATTATTTACTTAATAAAACACAAAACAATTTTTGACATGTTTAATCACTAAATGAGACAGGTATCTGAGTCTAAAAATTCCTCTCTAACTGTACTTTTTCCTGATCTTCAACTTCTCCGAACCCTTCTCCTCTTTCAACTGGCATCATCACTTTGCATATTTACTCGTATAACGTACGTTACGTTCAATTTGTCTAGTTCTATTATGCTTTGTACAGAATTTGCGAATGAAGTCCATGTTGTAGTATGAACAGCTTCAGATAATTCACCTTAAAGAAATTAATAAACAAGTTAAAATACAATCCTACTTTAATATTATAAATGCGAATGTTTGTGTGTGTGTGTGTGTTAGTTTGTTACTCCTTCACGCTGCAACGGCTGGACGAATTTGGATGAAATTTGAAATGGAGATAGCTTATACCTTGGATTAACACACAGGCTACTTTTCATCGCGGGATATTTTAAAATTCCCGAGGGAGTAACTGTATCGAAATCTACGCGGACGAAGTCGCGGGCAGAAGCCAGTATTATAATAAAATATCATCATCTTAGCCTAATAAATTAGTTAATATGTTATTTTTTCATAATAGAATATTATTTCATGGTATCAATATAAAATAACACAGAAAGTAGTAATAAAATATCAAGAATTTTTTAGGCACTTACTCGTAGAGTTTAGAATTTCATGTAAACATTGCTCCTTTTGCTTACGGACGAACTCCATTTCTACTTTAACATTTTGGAAATGAGTTATCATCTTGAATATAAGTTCTCGAACTCCACTTTTAATAGGTTAGGTTAGGTATAGGTATTTTGAAAATAGGAATCGTTAAAAAAACCTCAATTAAAATATCCATGTAATAGCCCACCGAACGAAGACCAAAATTTGCCTGTCGGGGGAAAAAACTCGTGTATAAGCGAATTTTGGCATAGTGGTAGGGAATGGTGTTTTAAACGACATACTAAAAGTACTGATGGGTGGGGGTGGAGCTAACGGGTGGAGGGGGGTGTAAAGGTTCCTTTTTTTAGTTTTTCGTAAATAACTCGTAAACGGTGGCCCCTAGCAAAAAATGTTCCGTCACATAATTAATCTACATAAAATTCTCTACAAAAAAGATTCAATACACTTTTTTGCTGGGATCAATATTTAATGAGATGTGGAGGGAATAATAATTCCCGAAAGGCCATAGTCGGGTTTGCATAGCAAGTCCGCCCTTACATCAAATGGACTCGGGTTTTTTTTGTGAGTACCTCTTATAGTGAAGAATATTTATGCTGAGTTTCAACATCTTAATTGTGACAGTTCTCGACTTACGATTACTTCATGAATTTTTTTTGATGTACTGTTTCTCGGGATGTATTCGAGCGATTTTCTTCAAATTTATAAATAATGTTCTTTTCATAGATTTGCATCGCCTCCCAAAAAACAAATACTAGTTATCATATAAAAAAAAGAAAACAGAACCGATTGAATACAGAACTGAATACACATATTGCTGATTTTTGGTAGGAAGTAACGCCTGGACAATTTTGATATTTTGGCAAGTAGTAGGCTATTTTAAGGACTATTCTGAAAAAAAATATCTAGAGGTGTCACAACTATATAAAAAATAGTGTATATTTTTTAATTGGTCTTTATTTTCTTTTTTTTATATGATAACTAGTATTTGTTTTTTGGGAGGCGATGCAAATCTATGAAAAGAACATTATTTCAAAATTTAAAGCAAATCGCTTGAATACATCCTGAAAAACAGTACATGAAAAACAAATCATTAAGTAATCGTAAGTCGAGAACTGTCACAATTAAGATATTGATACTCAGCATAAATATTCTTCACAATAAGAGGTACTCACAAAAAAAACCCGAGTCCATTTGATGTAAGGGCCGACTTGCTATGCAAACCCGACTATGGCCTTTCGGGAATTATTATTCCCTCCACATCTCATTAAATATTGATCCCAGCAAAAAAGTGTATTGAATCTTTTTTGTAGAGAATTTTATGTAGATTAATTATGTGACGGAACATTTTTTGCTAGGGGCCACCGTTTACGAGTTATTTACGAAAAACTAAAAAAAGGAACCTTTACACCCCCCTCCACCCGTTAGCTCCACCCCCAGCCATCAGTACTTTTAGTAAAGATAAAGATAAAGATAAAGATATATTTATTGTCAAAACTGTGTAGGTACAATCGGTGTTATACATATATAATACATCAGACTCAACAGTTTGCCCATTTCGGACATACAATAGTTTATAAGGTAACTTAAATTTAAGAACTAAAAAAGTAATGTAACTAAGTAGAACTTCGTGTTTATCAATTTATTCACAAAAATATTCATTTAGGTTGTAGAAACATTTCGATGATAACCAATTTTTGAGAGTCATTTTAAAAGCTCTACCATCTAATGACTTAATGCTATCTGGTAAATAATTATAAATATTAATTCCAGTGACAAGGGTGCTTTTTTTTACTATGTTGCTAGAAGACCTGACTGTACAAAGATCATGTTTATATTGTGAACGCAGATTTTTCTTACAATTACTTTTTTTACTGAAATGGTCATTACATTCTTTTACAAATACACAAATTTCTAGTATGTAAATACACGTCAAAGTTAAAATTTTATTAGTTTTAAATACATTTCTCAGGGATTCTATAGATTTAAGATTATAAATAATTCGTAAACATTTCTTTTGGAGAATAAACGTGGATTGAACATTGGTTGAGTTGCCCCAAAATATTACACCATATGTCAATAGTGGATAAACTTTTCCATAATATGCCTTTATAGCAACATCAACTGAGGTTATATTAGCCAACATTGATAGCGCATATGCGCTCTTTGACATTTTTTTATTTATTTTCTCAATGTGCAATTTCCAGTTTAAGTGGCCATCTATCGTGACACCTAAAAAGTTTGTGTCATTTACTTGTTCAATTTTCTCTTTATTAATAATTAAATTTATACATTGTTTTTGCTGCCTGTAATTTGTAAATTGAATAATTTTTGTCTTATCTAAATTAACTCTTAAATTTAAAGATGACAACCAGCTCATTACTATTCTCAATGTTTTATATAATTCAGTAGTGATATCAGAACCGCTTAGTTTGTCTTCAGTTATGAATATAGTTGCGTCATCGGCGAACATGACACACAAGTGGTCAGTTATTAGGGGAAACTCATTGAAATACACCAGGAACAAGAGAGGTCCGAGAATACTGCCTTGAGGTACCCCCTGTAAGTTTACTTTGTAGTTTGACTGTTCACATTTTATGGTCTTCGTGGTTTTGTCATATTTATCTAAAATTGAACTCTATTTGTAAGATAGGTTTGAATTAATTTTAAGGCAATACCCCGAATCCCGATGTGTTCAAGCTGACTTAATAGCGTTTTATGTGAGACACAGTCAAACGCCTTAGATAAGTCTATAAATAACCCAATTGAAGTTTTTTTCTTATGTACATCCATCCATATTTGTTTTAATATTTTGAAAATAGCTAAAGTAGTGTTTTTACCTTTTTGAAATCCAAATTGAGATGAGTTTAATATGTTGAATTTTTTAAAGAATGAATTTATGCGTTTTAATATAACTTTTTCAAATATTTTAGAAAAGTTAGGTAGTAATGCTATTGGTCTGTAATTTTTGATTTCAAATTTTGAACCTTTTTTATGTAGAGGTCTTATTAATGCCTTTTTAGCTCATTTGGAAAAATCCCACATTCCAGTGTTAAATTAATAATATGTACCAGAGGCTCCGCAATGTAATCAATACTTGATTTTATTAATTTTATGGGTATTTTGTCGTGACCTGTACTTTTTTTATTTTTCAAGTCATTTACGACATTTTTAATCTCGTTTACACTTACTGGGGTTAAAAATATACTATTAGGATTAGCGTTTGTGCATGATTTATACTGCATAATATTTGTACTATTATTATAATTTAAGAAATAGTCGTTTATTGTATTAGCAATGTCAAGTGATTTATTGATTGTTATGTCACCCTCTTTTATATATTCTATTGTGTCTTTAATCGTGTTTATTTGTGTTGTGTTTTGTTTTATAATTTGCCATGTGGCTTTACTTTTATTTGAACTCCGATGTATGAAGTCTAAATTTGTCATCCGTTTTGATTGTTTAGTTACCGATTTAATTATTTGACAGTATTTCTTATACCTGTTTTTTACGTCTGCATCTTTTGATTTTAAAGTGTGTAAGTACAATTTTCTTTTATATTTACTCGAAGTTACAATGCCCTTAGTTTTCCAATTTAGTTTCCTTTTATGCGTTACTCTGGTTCTTTTACTCGGTACGGTAAGGTCAAAAACGAGGCTAAAAATGTCAATAAATACCTCATAGGCTTGATTGGGGTCTGTTAAAGAGTAAATATCACCAAAAGAAATTTGTGATATATATTTCAAAAAAACTTCGTTATGAGTTTCCGGATTTCTACTATACACATACCAATAGCGTTCCTGGAAGCCTAAAACCGTCGCAGTCGATATGAACTGACAAGTATGGTCAGACAAGCCGAGATCTAATACTTCCACGGCACAGTGTTTTACGTTAGTAAATATGTTATCTATACACGTCTGAGAATGTCCTGTTATTCTAGTTGGTACTAAGATTTTGGGCTGTAGTTTGTATGATCGGAACGTATTTAGGAATAACTCACTTTTATTACTTTTTTCTAATATGTTGACGTTAAAATCACCTAAAACAAATATATTTTTGTAGCAGTTTCTTTTCCTTGTTACTAGTTTGCGAAGTAAGAGTTCAATATTCACAAGAAATATATCTAAATTACTGTTTGGAGTCCTATAAACACATATTATTAGGTAATTTAGTCCACATATTGAAATACCACAACACTCGAAGTGACTTTCCACGGACATTTCAGCTACCCATTTCAGATCCCGGCAATTTACTGCATGTTTCGCGTATATTGCAACACCACCACGCTTTTTTCGTTTGCGGCAATAGTGAGCAACATTTTTATACCCGTCTATTTGTAACGCTTCAACTTCCGTATCTTTTAAGAAGGTCTCACTAAAGCAACAAACATCAATACTTTTTTCTTGAAGCAATATTTCAAGTTGGTCTAGTTTAGATTTCACACTTTGCGTATTTAGGTGCATAATTATGAAGTTGTTTTGTTTGTTTACTCTATTTTTTCCATTATTAGTCACGAAAAAAGTCCGTCTGCTTTTCTCCTGAGCTTTTGATTTGTTTTAATTTAATTTGGCTAAATAAGTGTGGGATAGTAGCTTGGGATTTTGGTTTTATAATAGTTTTAGTTTTAGAATCATTTGAGAAGAAATGCGTAATAAGTTTCTGGCCTGACATCGGTTTATGACAAAGTGGTATCTGCGCTTGTGCCCTTACATTCATAAAGTTTATCCGATTTTTATAATAGCCAATCCGTAATATTTCTCGTAATAATAATCTACCCGTGTGTAATTTACCGCTTTGCATAATTTTTTTAAATTCACAACTTATATAACTAACATGCGAGAACTGAGAACAAACCAAACGTAGTATTGTATTTTGCTTATCAACATTCAAATATTTGTTAAACTGTATTTCACCAACTAAAATATTTGTATTTGGCAACAAAGTCAAGTAGTTATGGAGAAAACATTGGAAGCTGAGAGGGTTGTGGTCATTAGATCCTCCTAATATTACTACATAATCCGATGTGGTTAATTTTTTACATACATTTTCACATGTCAGCAGTACTTGTTCCATTGGCGCATCGGGTTTGACTATAGCTGTGACTTTATATTCATTACCTAATAAGTTTTGAAGTATCTTACGGATTCCTTTCCCTTGTTGATCGCTAAAAATTATCACCTGTCGCTGCGGGGTAATGTTGTCCTGTTTAATTTCACAGTCCCCAGTAGCTTCCGTAGAGTATGTCGTTTAAATCACCATTCCCTACCACTATGCCAAAATTCGCTTATACACGAGTTTTTTCCACTGAGTTTCCTTCGTTTGGTGGACTATAATACCAATATGTCATGTTTGAGTGACATGAAAGAACACAGATTATAAATAAGGGTATTTTATGGGATACCGTTTAATATCTTATGCAAAATTATTGTGGGATGACTCTATATGTATAGATAGATTGTTTTTATCCGACATATTAAAAAAGAGGTTCTTGATTAATCGCGTTTGTAAAAAAATAAAACCGGGCAAGACCATGTCGTCGAACCCATGGAATTAGTAAGTACATCTGGATTGCTTACTTCCAAAATCGCGACAAGTAAAATTGAACTCAATATCTGAAGGCAGAAGGCTGACTTTGTGGTAATCAAGTGCACGAGCCTAATGAGACTTACTTTGTCTTTGTTTGTCCCTCTTACACAGTTGCTAGAAATGTTAACTAGGTGGAACATGTTAATTTTTAAAATTGTGAGGATTATCACAGTATATATATTTAAATTAGGCACTAGGAATGCATTAAAGTATAAATTAATATTAAAGTTACATATTAAATTAATATAAAAGTTAACCCGCTTCAATCACTGCTCATCATGGTAATGGTAGGAGTTTATAAAATAAAACTAGCAACACTAATAAAACAAAATAGCGATTGGCGGTCACTTTAACAATCTCTCACTGTTGCAATGAGACCTATTTCGGCTTTTATGTGTTAATAGGTATGTGATTTTCTTAAAAACAATGGTAAATACTAGTTGTGCTGTGAGTGGCTGCAATAAAGAATCATATCCAGGTTGTGGGATATCCTTTCACAGGCAAGTTTGTGAGATTTCTGTAAGTACGGTGACCATGAGCAATCATTAATATTATTATTGCTAGCGTAGCGAAGTTACCTAACAAAAACGATTTGATTTCAGACTTCCTGCGAATGTTGAAGTAAAAAAGAAAGGGATTGAAGCGATTCCTAGGAAAGTAACTAACAACTCTGTTGTATGTAGTTTACATTTCAAACCTGAAGATTATCTGACGGAAGCTAGAAAAAAAAATATATCTGAGGCCCGTTTCACGAAGCTACAAGTTACACATTACAAGCGGAATTCTCTTTCTAACTCCTTTTGCTAGAAAGAGAGTTCCGCTTGTAATTTGTAACTTGTAGCTTCGTAAACGGGCCACTGGAGTAGTTCCATCTATTGTTCCTAAGGTAATTTAAGGTAATACCGTAAAATTACTCATTAAATATGTTGGTTAATAAAAGATTAGGAGGACAGAAAAAATATTAAAAAAAAATTAGTTTTTTTTCGATTTTGAGAAAAACTATGTCCATCACGCAGGACATTGCCAAATATGCGGGATATTATTACATGCCCGCCGTGCCGGACAATGCCAAATTTTTACATAAAAAAAGGGAGAAAATGTTAAAATACCGTTACTTTATATTATTTATGTCGTATGAAACTATGAAACGTAATTGACAGTTGTGTGCGCGAACTTTGTAATACTTTTTTTGATACTTGGATATTAATGACTAAAATTAAAAGTCGTGAGGTATCTTTAGACATCTTCAAAGGCTCTTGAGAAATGAATTTTGGGAGATCTAAATAAATATTTAGGGTGTCCAAATATTTTTTACTAATTTACGTGTTTTGCTGATCCTGAAGCTGATGGGTCCCTTGATCGAGTTTTTCTCGTTGTGTTTGTCATTGTAGGTAAATATGAAAATGATGAAATAGACAGAATATTGTAATAATTTTTGTTCAAAGAATCATTAATATCTTACATGTAACTTCAAGACTGCATGCCGGATTGTAATTTTATACCTCGTTATCAAGTTGGGAACTATTAAATCATACTTTCGGACAGTTTATGATTATGCGTAAACAAGGGGAACCAATTAAAATATGATCACCTTTACTAGAAAGGGACGCACTAAGTTTTAGTACGTTTCTTTCGGCTCGCGTTATCGGTGTAGTGCACCTTCCCGATGTACGTAAGTACTTACTAATTCCATGGTCGAACCATGCTCAGTGTTGGGTTCCGAAGCCGTTGCTATAAACAGAAAAAACTACGAAGGTTTGTACAAAGGTGAGGATAATAAAGGATAATACGATTTCATTTTTGTATATTTTTACATGGTCTATAAAATTATATTTGCGACGTGTTTTACAAAACTTATAACGTTATAATGAATAGGTATTTAGTTATATAAGTAATTTTCAATGGTATTTGTGAGAATTTTTTACTTCTTCGAGTAGGTAGGTAAGTACCTACCTAAGTACATTTTATAACGAAGTTGGTCGACTATTACTCGTAAACTTGTAAAGCCTACTAAAACTAACTGTGATAGTTTTTCTTTTGATTTCGTTATATGTACCTACTAAATACTATACTCCCGCGATTATTTTCACATATTAGGTAACTAATTTTCTATTTAAAGTTACATAGGTAGGTGATTTTCAGTAGGTATAAACATTTTAGTCGCCTGCAACTCAAGAATCAATGATGCCTACTTGTCGTGTTAGTTTTTCTTCTAAATTCGTAGTATGCGCTTTCATCGTCATTATCACAGTCACTTCATCATCACTTCACTACATAGTATAAAACAAAGTCGCTTTCCGCTGTCTGTCGTTTTTATCATATTTTTGAATACCTATATAGGTTAGTATTTAATATTGGTAAATAAAATAAGGTTTTCTTCACTAAGTTTTTTTTTTACCCGACTGCGTCAGAAGGAGGGTTATGTTTTTTAAGCGTATGTAGTAACTCTGCAGCCTAAACGGCTTGACGGATTTTAAATACGAGGTGTCATTCGATTTATCTTAATTATCGAAGTGACATAGGATGTATAATATTACAAAATGGCGTCCGCGAAAATAATAATGGAGGGGAATAAAAAAAAAATATTTTTTATCATAACAAAATGGATATCAAATGAAAGCTATTAAATAGCCCATTCCAAATATATATACATTATAACACTTTGATGCTACCATTTTGACAGGAAAGTCAAAATAGTACGTAAATGTTAAGTAATAAACTCCTTTTGCTAGAAATAGAGTTTCGGTTGGAATTTGTCACGTGTAGCTTCGCGACATTAAAAATTCGAGCTCCTGAGCTCATATATCGCTTATTAATCATTAATTAAACCACAATTTATCAATAAAAACTAAAAAGAGTTAAATAAATTAAATTATTAAAAATAAACAGAATTATCAACAAGCTTTTAGAGTTGTTGGCAATTCTGTAGCTCTGCCTACCCCAAACTGGGAATAAAGGCGTGAGTTTATGTATGTATGTATGTATTAAAAATAAACAAAAAACCCGACTGCAATAAAAAAACAACTGAAAAGCGAAAAACAAGCTATATTATCTATAGAAAATTGTAATAGCAACGTACTTATTGATATTTATAACAATTTAAATTTAACTTGAATATTGGAAAAGGTATTGCAGGCAATTCATTTCAAAACCTATTTCTTGAATAACATTTCCACTAGCTTGTCCCCGCCTGGAACACCTTTTCTAATATTCAAGTTAAATTTCAATTGTTATAAATATCAATATAGCTTGTTTTTCGCTTTTCAGTTGATTTTTTACTGCAGTCGGGTTTTTGTTTATTTTTAATAGGTAATTTTATAAATATTAGGTTATCAACGAGAGCTTTTCATTTAATTTTGTGGATTTAAGGGATAAAACTCCATTTTTCTTATTTTAAGATTGTGTTGTAATTTTTTTAGAATATGTAAGTACCTACATATTTCCTTCCTATTTGGTTATCAATGAGAAAGTGTGTTGATTAGTACTTATATATTTTTCTTATTTTAAGGTTGTTTGTGTTGTAATTATTTCGAATATAGGTACTTACGTATTTCCTGTTGTAAATGTTAACTTTGGCTTTGGCTGGTGTTAATTTAGTATTTTTCTAATCAATGAAGCAGGTAGGTAGTTCATTTTGTGGATTTGTGTTAATAGGTATTGTTTTTTTTAAGGAGAAAACTCAAAACCTATGACGCGAAGAAGTAGTTCTAATACAGATCGTAGAATTAGGGATAATAATAGAAACAATTTACGTCTTAATGATGAAATCAAAGAAGAAAGGAAGAAAATCAGGCTGGGTAATACGAGAGAAAGTAATTCTTTGCGAAGAAATAGGGAATCGTTTATTGAACATGACGTTAGTCTTGATAGGGATAGACATAGATCATAGCGAGCCAGGGAATCTTCTACTAAACGTGACGTTCGGCTTATAGGCGACAGGGATAGATATAGATCTCAGAGAGCCAGAGAATCTTCTACTGAACATGAACGTAGGTCCACAAGTACCTACTTCTAATTTATGGCCAAATAAAGTGAATTCTGCATTCCTCTGCAAACCTCTATGCAAATGCACCTATCTAAAAATTATTTCACCATTTGAAAAGTATATTATTCCAGATTAACTTGGGTTATTTCTACTTATATTAACCGAAACGAAGCGAGCGGTTCGCTAGTTTAAGATATTTTACTGATTTTTAGTATTCGTAGTTTTCGCTGTATGGGAGGGGTGGGACACTTGACTCTAACAAAAATTAGCACTGTTAGGTTGACTACGGAACCCTAAAAAGAATGGCCACTAGTTACTCCGTCAAATAGACACTTTTTATTAGGATCCTATGATAATTTAGGTAAAGATTAATGATAATGAATTATTTTTAAAACTTTTATTTCAATTGCCCTTTTTATTATTTGTTTGGTTGAAATCTTTAAAATCAATTTTGAATCGTCCCTTGAATGGAATGGCCTAAAATCCTGTCCGCTGGCTGCTGTGGAACTGCTGGAGCCTGACCTAGGTAACTGTTGACTTGAGAAAGGAAAGGAAGTTCCTTAGAAGAATATATTTGGCGTACTACGAAAGGTGTTTGTATGTCACAAACATATTCTGTAGTACTAAGGCACTAAGGGTATAAATTATAAAATTAATGTGAAACTTTTCACATATTAACTAATTGACACACATTAACAAATAATGCCAATAATGGGTGATGCCAAACGAACAACAACGCCGAGTGTCAGGTAGCGGGAAATAACCTGACTCTCCTGGATTCCAGGGCGGCTCCTACGAGCCGTGAGAATTAAAACACCTCAGAACGGGTAGACTCGCCAACCCGCAGTGGCCAGCGTGGCGTTTCAAGGCCTTCCATGAAAAAGAAATTTAGGGATTTCTCTTCGCGATCGGGTCCGTAATACCAAAATCTGCAGGAGAACAAGACTCGACATAGCTTAAACCATAGCCACTAGGAAGTGGAAGTCGGCGGCCCATATTTGACGTTGGTCCGATGGAAGACGGGGTAAAGGTTGCTGGAGTGGAGACCGCGAACGGGCCAGAGAAGCGTAGGAAGACAGCCAACGAGATGGACTGACGATATAGTATGTGTGGCTGGGAAGGATTGGATGCAGAAAACACAAGACCGCTTTAAATGGGCTAAAATGGAAGAGATCATTGGATAGATCAAGGTTGGAGAAAAAGAAGAAGATAAATAATAATTAACATAAAAAATATAATTTACAATATTTTGTACGGAACTCTAAAAATAAGTTCGGTACTTAGATTGAATAAAGAGATAGTATAAGCACCTTGGCATCTTGGCTTTTTTATTAAAGTAGGGAAAGTAAAACAATCCTCACAATTGTAATAAATATCTAAAGTGAATATAAATATTCCAGAAAAACATCAGTAACGACCTCATCAATATTTTGGCGGTCTTTCAAGAGTCACAAGTAATTGACTGCGTAAAATTGAATCTGTGCAAAAACTATGATTTCTTTAGCGAGTAAGAAAGCACAGAAACAAAAGCCATCACGTATATTTGAGCGTAGCTCACAGTTAAACATAGTCACACCCACACGGCTCACGCGCCGCCCTCGCCGCGGCCCAGTCCCGCGCGCCTGCTCGACGTCTGAACACGCTCCAGGTCAGTCTTCCACATATTCTTCTCCAATAATATACAGTACAATGTCTTCAAATAGTGCGTGCGGTGTTTGGCGAAAGTGTTGTAATTGATTCCGTGAAGACGTTCCAATGCATTGCGACTTTTCTTTTATCTACTTGATATTCGGTGCATTGTTATGTTTACGTAGATTATGCTAAAATATAAGACCATGCTCAAATACAATAATCAGTTCGTTCCGGAAGCTTAAAATTCCTCATTGGAGTTATTTTTAGCTGAGCCGTTCAATATTCACCGAGTGCATATCACAATACCTCGTGTCGGACAGACAAAAACCGGGTTTTCGTTACTAAAAATATACCCGTATCGGATGTTTGCGAAATCTATTTTGAAAATGTTTCACTGTTCGCATCGCTGAGTAGCATCATTCATCAGGGAGAATGATCGATTGAACACACTCGTTGGGCCGAAGAAAGGACTACTTGGATTACGATTAATAAAATAAAATGCATATTTAGTCGCACATTATCTTTTTCGTTACAGTAAAGACACAAGTATTTATCATAATTCATAATAACAAATAATATTTTCATTGACATTTTACCGGGTGGGTAGCAAGGTTGGCATTTTCACGCGAGTTTATCGCGTAGGATTCGTCAAGTTAGTGTTACGGGCGGCGCCTGTTGATTCTAAATAGATTTTTATGTTTCAATCCGGCCTGAATTTAGAAAATCGTCACAGTTAACGAGCTTAGTAATACGCTTTGTTGTTTACCGAGCTGTTACACTGTTTCTGAAGATTAAAACTTAAATGTGTTTTTATAGAATAGTTACCTACTTATACATTAAAGAAATAATTAAGCAGTTTTCTCTTTATGGATATCCAAGTTGTTTTTACATTTTGTTACAGAGTTATTCTTATTCAATGCTATTTTAAGCGAAGCTCACCTCGTCTTATTGCGAAAATATTCATACATATACCATGGACCAAATGAAATCTATTAATCTAAATAGTTGTCAAGTATTTCAAAGTCCTTATTTAAAAACACTTGCGTTTAATTTTCCTGTAAAATTACCTACAAAACTGTCAACCAATCTAAAAGTTTTAAATTTTTTAATTGTATAATTTAACTCACTGAAAACGAAGCTTGCGTTTTATAATAATATGAAAAAATTAAAAACTTTCGCGTTCATACAATGTTGTACAAATTGTAAGGACTCGTCAGCAAAATAGTTTTGAAGGTTTTCCCCTCCTTACGCATTTTTTTTGTAATAATTCTATCAATATATAATTATAGAATTATAGTAAGAATTATAGAATTATAGTAAGAAGAATAGTGTCCATCATTGGTGCCGTCACCCTATGCAATCATAGGGTGACGGCACCAATGATGGACACTTTTAGGTGACAGGCACTGGTAATGGACACTTCACTCTTAATTCAAATGTCATATGGCCCTAAATTGACTGCCGCAAAACAAAAGAATAACCCTTATCTCCTGTAAAATAAGAATCAAGTGTCCATTGTTGGTGCCTTGTCCATTACTGGTTCCGTTACCTTAATAACATTAGAACACAAGTGACTATAGACATAAACTCTTATGGCATAGTCTAGTTTCCCGTATAATCACTAAACAGAAAGACCGTTGGCCAAATATGCATAACATTGACAATCCAATCATCGCGAGGAATAAAAAAATCGTGTTTAATTAATGAGCAGAATATTATCACAAGCATAAACGTATTGAACACCACACCTTAGATTGAAAGACCTATTCAAAAGCTTATTATTTGCAGCCGACTTAGCAATTCGCTTGCTCGTTGTCTTTTTTAGGGTTCCATAGTCAACGAGGAGCTTCGCCATGTCCGGCTGTCCGTCTGTCTGTCTTTCCACGGCTCAGCTCAGATACTATTGTTACTACAAAGATGTAAACTATTTTTTTCTACATTTGCCATCGAGTGAGGCATCATGGGTAGCATGTACTATCAACCCTGACTCACCATTAGAACTGTGTCACAGTGACGTTATGATTCAAGTCGTGTCAAACAAATTGTTTCATAATGTCACGGTGACACGGCTCTATGGTGGGTCAGGGTTCCATTAGGCTAATGGTATTAAATGAAAGCACATGTAACGAACATAAAAGGAAGACTATCACGAGAATAAGTAAGTAGACTTGGTTGGTTCCTGAGATACAGGCGTAAAAAGAACTTTAAATGAAAAATTAGTTCATACTAGTCGTTTTTTGAGATGATTACGAAAAAAACAATGTTAGGCTAAGCCAAATACGCTTCGGTCAATTGAAATTATACCAAACAGACAGCACAGCACCGAGGTTACAAATCTACACAAATATTGTAAAGAGGAAAGGTAGTTTTATATTCTGCAACGAAAAAACTCAAAAATTACTGGTACGATTACAAAAATTATTTCTCCATTAGAATGCTACATTATCCCTGAGTCGCGGGAGAAAGCAAGTAAAAAATATAAGGTTTAAGTACCGATGTCACCAAAGATGTTAAATTTAATCAAGGTTAATCGACTGTTAGTTCATACATTTTGACAGCTGTTAACGCTCTAATCGTCTGTTAAGTGGTTAACATCGTTTGGTGAAATTGTTACTAAGGTTAGTTTTTGACAGAGGTTGAATAAACCTCAGTTTAGACCATAGTTCATGATTTAAGGTAAATCGTAACTACCTACTCGTAGCTCGTAGCAATAAAAATGATCACGTACTTTTTTATAGGTGCTTACCTATTCAATACAATAAGTGACATTTTGTAGGTAACTGTATGGAAAAAACGTGAACTCTCGAAGTGTTTATAATTATGTGAACACCTATTTACAGATAATATATGACCCATTTAAAAAAAAATAGGCTTGAAATCGTCAATGTTATTAGAAATATCAAATCATTTGTAACTTATAGGATACTCAACCTTATTGTTGTAGAATGTCAGATTGACTTTGGACCTAGGGTGGGTCCCAAGTTTAAGTTCTTGACTGTACTTATTTATAATAGGCGCGAGAATTTCACTCAGTAGCAGATTTCGAACAAGTTGGCGTCATTACTCGCAATAATGTTAGACCGGGAGATACTGACACAACATTTCCGGTCATTTGTACCAAGTATGGCGCCCCTTCGACCCTTCAAGTGTCTAATTAAGTAATGACGAAAAGGAAAATGATGGTCATAGCGCTGGTACCGGCGGCCCAAAGGCGTGGACGTTAATCGAACGTGTCGGATAAATTACGAAAGTCGAACGATTTGTACACTAAAATTCTTGTATTTTCCGATAGTCGATATTTGCCATACTTCTAGAAGGGGAAAAAGTGGTGCTATACTGGTAAAAATCTGGTACAAAATTGTAAAAATTCGCCACCTCCCACAAGTATGGCATATATCATACAAAGAAATGGTAAAAAAAGTTAAAGGATGGTACGATTTTGTACAATGTACGTGTTGTGAGAAAAAAAAATTACTCCTTTGTGGCGGTATGGCGGCCATTTGGAACCGTCGGAAAAGTATGGCATGATGATTTTCGTGAACGGCTACTCGACGATGATTAGCTGTGCAAAAATTAGCCTGGTGCAAATGGTTGGATTGTTTTTTTTTAATAAACGTGTTTTCGTCGGTATGGCGGGCTGTAAGCCACACCGAAGAAGTATGGCATTATGCTACCGCCTACTTCTTTTTTCATTCACTATCGGAAAATACAAGGATTTTTACAAATCGTTCGAGTTTCGTAATTTATCCGACACGTTCGATTAACGCCCACGCGTTTGAGACGCCGGTACCAGCGCTATGACCATCATTTTCCTTTTCATCATTACGTAATTAGACCCTTGAAGGTACGCTATACTTGGTACAAATGAGTGGAAATTTTGTGTCAGTATCTCCCGGTCTATGTGGACGTGACTCCAAATATTAAACTAAATTAAATAATTTGATTTCTAACCTGAAATTAATTTTGAGCCTTTGCATGACATTAATAAATAAATAATACAGTGACTTGTTATTGTGTAGATTCATTAAAATAAATAAATAGTAATAAAAAAAAACCGTGGTAAGTTTTCTTTTCAGATCTAAAATATACTTTGAGTTGATAAACTCTTTTCGCAATCCACTGATTTTAATGGAGCAAACTTAAGTAGCTCAATGGAAAAATTGACATGCCTTTAGGATTCAGTCTATTTTCTTTTCTAATGATTGGATGACAGTTTCAATGTCTGGATTTCTTTTAGGAATTGGTTTAACTTTTCCTTGCAAACGTATTCCTTTTTCTCCTTGTATGTATACGGTGCAGTATCCTTACCATATGAGGGGTGGTCCAAAAGTTTTGATAATTTGCATTAAAAATGGGAGATATGTAAATCGTTATATTTTAATTGGAATGAGCACACTTTCTATATTTCTGAACACTTATTAACGTCATTCAATTGTTTTATTTTACCACTATAAAAATAATTTTACTTTTGGAGGTCAAAATGGCCAAATTTTGTACCATCACTATGTCATCACCAGCTCGTGATTTTTATGTAGTTGTTTTTGAACATTAGTGAATGAGAAGTAGTAGTCGAAAGTTAGGGCTAAATAACGGGAAGAGCGGTTATCAGTTCTGATCTTTGGTCGACGAGCAGCAAATTATAAATTAGAAGGCAATAGAAGCACAATTCCTGCCGAAAATTCGATTTTTTTTTTCTTCAGCTTATTTTTATTATTTTTCCATAATTAGGATAGAATAATGTTATATAACTCTCCTAGGTTATTTGAACTCAATCGCTAAAAACTAATGTCGCAGTATTTATTTTTAGGCCTGAATAATCCTGGAAAAGGCCGAAAGAACCACCCTACATTTTGGTGATAGAGCTGGAGATAAAAAAATCCACAGCAATGATAACTTATTTATCCTTTAAATCATAATGATAAATCAAGGTTTCATTTTCAATAACAATATTTTTTATTAGTGTACCAGAACTTTTTCCACACAGCTCCAAATTATAACAAAACTAGCTCTTATTTTTGCCGTCTTGTAAAATTGTTAATACAGATGTTTTTTGTTTAGCTATCACAGGAAAACAAATGAATAATGTATACATTTTTTTTCTCTAATTTAAGTTTCATTAGTGCCATGGTATAGTCCACATTAAAAGAATATCATTGTGTAGATGGTTCTTACTGATTCTCAAAACTTATGGACCACCCCTCGTAAGTTACAATTACCGTACTCGCTAGCGAGGGGAATGCTCTGTCGCTCAAAGTATTCTTATAGAGTGTAGCTCATGGTAAGGGTAAAGATTATTTTCCCTCTGTATTATTTATTTAATACTGTCTTGCAAAGGATCAAAATTAAATTTCAGGGAAGAAATCAATTAATTTAATTTAATTAATTATAGTTATCCCTTTCTCTCTGAGGCGTGTCCACACTATTGCGAGTAATGACGGCAACTTGTCCGATCTCTGCTCAGTAGTAAAGTTTATAAATCGAGCCTCTCGAACAACATCTGTGTATAGTTCTTGCACCTTGCAATATAGCTCGGTGCGGCTGATACACATTTGACAGCAACAAGTAATAATACCTATATATATACATATTTGCTCGTTCCCCTATTTTAAACATCGACATATGTATCGTAACACGATGTCCAATCAGTTCGTTGTCGTTACGTGACACGCAAACAACCTAATTAATTTTTTTAATTAATTTTTAACATAATTGGTTAAAAAATACCACCTTATGTATAGACTATAGAGAATACGGTTCCGGGCACCAAGCTACAGTGCAGGAACTATAGTAATCGGCCATTTTGGTAAGCTTTAGTTACTAAATGAGATTAAGAGCTGAGGCAAGGCAACCTATAACTAATTTATCCACATTCATATCATCATAAATTCACTGCGAATGAATGGCCTATATTAAGAAACTTGTATCTGTTGTTGTATTAACATTAAAGTATTGCGTGTCATTAAAGTATCGGTGACCGATATTTTAATGTATACATTAATATGCAGTGCAACCACAGATACAGGTTTCTCACATATTGTAGCAAATGTATGATATGCATGTAGATAAAGTTTTGGATGCGACTGTACACATAATTAAGCATTAAAACACTTGTGTGATCTTATTATGAAACTCACCTATCGGCCCGTTTCATAAAACCACACCCGTGTATTAATGCCTCTCATTATGCACCAGTGACATAAACTACTATTACAGACGGTTTTCAATCCACACGGCATGGACTTGCGCACCACTATTACGGGATCTATATTATTAATTTAAGATTAATGTTTCTTAACGAAAGATCTAAGCGGGTTAGTCTCTGACTGTCTAGAACCCAATTTGACTACATTTGATGTTTGCCTAGAGCTTAAAGTGACTACTACGTAATGGGTCTACCACTCAAATCTCCTAAAACACAAATTTACTAGTGCCGAAAAGACCTAGAACACATTGCGCCTGCTGTTGGTTTTTGTTTTGGAATGCTGAAATTAAAAAAAAAAGTTTTTAATATTAACCGTGACACGTGAATTTAATTAAATTGGTTAAGATTGTTTTTGTACATTTCATGAGTTGACTTGATTATGGCTTCCGTGAAGTGGATTTCCCCCCAAGGCTCGTTTCTATGTCGGGTACAATTAGGGTAATCTTTTATTATTCATACCAATTAACAACAGACGGTAATCGATAGTACTTGTACAAAAAGTGATCTTTAATTTATAATCAACTTTAATTCTATAAATAATTAGTAACAATGGTATACCAGTTTAAAATTAAATCACTCAGTTTTATTTCACATCACAATATTACAAATTATAACATTAGATATTGTAGGGCTTCACACGGACATCACTCGACTCACTATCTTCTATTAAACAAAAACTTTTGCACACATTTCCATTTCAATATAGCTGGCGTAAAAATCAGCTGTACCACTTAGATGCAGCCAGTATGGTACAAGCAGCGAACCTTCACATTACCATAAATAGTTCTGAAGTATGTCTGAACAGGAAGGCTACACTAGATGCATACGTAAAGCTAACGCAAATTGACATTTGACGACGCGTTGGCTTAGGTGGTAGTGACCCTGCCTATGAAGCTAGCGGTTCTGGGTTCAAATCCCGGTAAGGGCAGATATTTGTGTGATGAGCGCGAATATTTGTTCCTGAGTCGTGGATGTTTTCTGTTTTTTTTTAAAGTATACCTATATTTATCTATATAAATATATATATCGTTGTATATATAGCCTAGACCTTACTTCGTTTGGAACTATGTCAATTGGTGTGACATTATCCCCTGGTATTTATTTATTTTATTTATTCATAACCCATTATTGACTTGCCAGTAAGACTGTAGAGCCGTAAACGATTCGCGATCGTAAGTACGATTGCAACAGGGGTAAAACAGTAGAACAGACAGAGGCCGAGCTCTTCTTTCAATCGCCTGTGAAATGAGGTCACAAATAAAATGTATAATTATGAATTTTTATAATTCGCTTGGCGCGAATTATGCCAAACCGTGCAAATTAATTTTCCATAACTTTTATATGAATAATTAGTTTTTGGTCAAGTTCTTACAGTTTAAACATCTTATAGATTAACTTGATCTATACAGCACATGTATATAGCACCTGGAGGACCGAGTGTCGCCTGGGTTGAAAACGATTTTTCTTCCTCCTCAATCCCCTGCTTACCTTTTGTAACGGTTCTCTTTCTTGGCTGCCGGCTAACAGAACCGCTTACCTTCGAGTGCCAACCTACTCCTTGCTTTTCCTGCAATCGTTTGCTTCACTTAAATCTAGACTGAAGAATTACTGACTTGACTCTTGTTCCTGATAATAATAATAATAATTGGTATGTCACAGTCTTTGGGTATTGTGGACGGTGATGTCAAGCAGTCAGTGAAGGAGCGCTTCTTTTGCCGCTTGTCAAAAGTTCTTAATAGTCTTTTGTCGGGTGGCAATAAGGTGCGCGCCTTCAATGGCTGGGTGATGCCGCTGCTCACATACTCCTTTGGCATACTAAGGTGGACTCAGACTGAGCTGGACGCCCTGGATAGGAGGGTCCGTCTACTGCTTAAATCACATCGCATGTTGCACCCACGCTCATCTGTTGAGATTGTACATCCCGAGGAAATGTGGAGGTCGAGGCATGTTAAATGCTAAGATTCTCCACAATCGCGAGGTGTGCAATCTCAGGGATTATTTCCTTAGCAATGAGTGTGGGATGCATCGTGATTTGGTTGCAGTAGACAAGAGCCTCATGCCTCTTTCCTTGGCAAACGAGAACTGGCGCAAACCAACGGTGTTGAGCACTGAAGACCGCAAGAACGTATGGAAGAGCAAGGAGCTACACGGACGCTTCTACCGGGCCCTAACAAGACCCGATGTAGACTTTTTAGCGTCTGTGAACTGGCTACGATTTGGTGACCTCTTTGGGGAAACCGAAGGTTTTGTCTGTGCAATTGCTGACGAGGTCATAATGACGAACAATTACCGGAAATATATTCTGAGGGATGGCACGGTCGACATTTGTCGAGCATGCCGTTGTCCCGGCGAGTCCCTCAGACATATAATTTCCGGTTGTTCGCATTTGGCTAACGGCGAGTACTTGCACAGACATAACCTCGTAGCCAGGATCATCCATCAGCAACTTGCTCTTCAATATGGTCTTGTTGAGTCTGAAGTGCCGTACTATAAGTACGCACCGGCGCCAGTTCTCGAAAATGGTCGTGCTACGCTCTATTGGGATCGATCTGTCATCACAGACAGGACTATTGTTGCCAATAAGCCTGATATCGTGTTGACAGATCGATCTCAACGCCGGGCAGTGCTCGTCGACGTCACCCTCCCCCATGACGAGAATCTCGTGAAGGCCGAGAAGGACAAGCTCAGCAAGTACCTTGACTTGGTTCACGAGGTGACCGCCGTGCGGGATGTTGACTCAACGATCATTGTCCCGATAGTTGTTTCGGCAAACGGTCTTATAGCGAAGGCCGTATCGGCCAACACCTAAAGAGACTCTCGCTAGATGTCTGAATCACGGGCCAGATACTAAAAAGTACTCCTCGACACGGCACGTATTGTGAGGAGGTTCCCCTCTCTGCAGCCCTAACCACTGGTTGCTTGAGCCCTGCCCCGCTGCCGGCGGCACTCGTAGGTTAGGTTTTTTATAGTGTCTATTTATTGTATTAGTGTTGTTATTTTACTTTAATGTTTGAATATTTGTTATAAAAAACCTAATTTACAGAAATTTTAATAAATATTGAGTATAATAATAATAATAATAAAACCGAATGTACAAAAAATTAAATAAATATCTATAAATAATAATAATAAATTTGTGACCTAAGACTATTTGTCCTTTCTACTTTTCATACTTATATTATATTTATTTACTTGTTTATTTAATTATAATTATACTAGTATATATTAGTTTATTTATCTTTTTTAATAATATATTAAAAAACCGGGAAAGAGTATGTCTGACCATGCTCAGTGTAGGGTTCCGAAGCCATTATTCACAAAACTAACTCAAAAAACAACAAGTATGAACTAATTCTCTATTTAAAGTATAAACATTTAAGTCGCTTGTATCTCGAGAACGAATAAAGTCTACTTAGTCGTGA
Organism: Acleris literana; assembly: GCA_946894065.1. NCBI lineage: Eukaryota > Metazoa > Arthropoda > Insecta > Lepidoptera > Tortricidae > Acleris > Acleris literana. Next base: position 74,453,366 of record OX335668.1, on the reverse strand, counting down.
TAGTTTTTCTTTTAAATTCGTTATATGCGCTTTCATTGAAGATATTTTTCAGATTTTTAGTATTTGTGGTTTTGGCTGTTTTGGGGGGCACTTGGCTCTAACAAAAATTAGCGCTTTGAAGCTTGATATTTCATAAACGGATCCCTAAATCGAAAAATTGTTCCCACAAACCCGCAATATTTTTAAAAGACCTATTCAACGAAACCACACACTATGAGGTAGACCAAAAAAAAATAACATACCCAAGATAAGTGTAGGGGAGGCACGCTAAAAAAAATTTTATTCAATATTTTATTTTACAACTTTGTTGGCGAGACTAATATGTATATTCATGCCAAATTACAGCTTTCTAGTACTAAGAGTCTCTGAGCTAGGCTGCGGACGGACGGACGGACGGACATGGCGAAACTATAAGGGTTCCTAGTTTGACTGCGGATCCCTAAAAAAGAGTATTCCTAGTACAAGAGAATCTTTAATAATTATTATTTTGAATCAGGATCACAGCATAATCATGAGCCGCGTAGGAAGACCCCGACGCACACGCGTCTACGACTGCAACTACAACAAAGGCGAGAGCTACTACCGGCCGGTGCTGGATCGGCTGGACGGCAAGTCGGCCAGCACGTCGGGGGAGCAGTCGGAGCGCGAGCGGATTCGCGGCGACGTCGAGGGCCGCATCAAGAGCGCGCTGGAGGACGACGCGTCGCGCGACGAGCTCTTCGACTCGCGGGGAGTGCGCGCGCCGCGCGGCAGGCCACTTTCTTCCGCTCTTGAAGAAGATGATCTTACTGAGGATGTAAGTTGGTTTCACATTGAGCAGTTCAAGAAAGGGACGGTATCGTTGAGGCCAGTCGCAACTGACAGAAACTAGTATTTTTAAAATACGCTTCGTTTATAACGCACGTTTAGCACGTCCAACAGAACGCCATGTTTATTTACTTTACTTCAGCGTATTTTAAGCTTCAATACTGTCCCTCTGGAGATTTAGCCATATATCAAAGAATTGAAGCTTCAATATGGTCGATTGTTATCTCAGATAAGAGGAAATCAAACGGTTTGTTTAGTTATGTCCATTTTCCTCCAAATTCAATTTAGACAGATTAAAATATATTAATCTTAACTACCTACAACAGCTGAAAATGAAAGTATTGTGGTAGGCACCCACTTATTGACCTTCGGTATTTTTTAAAATACTTGCTTGATCTTTCGATCTAAACGCATATAACTGCGGGCCCTGCCAAGGTGCATTACGGTAACTAGCGTTTCTATTCGATTCGTTTTTAAACCAATCGCGTCACTGGTAGATGACGTGATACGAAAAGTCACGTGATCTACCAGTGACGCGATTGGTTTAAAAACGAAACGAATAGAAACGTTAGTTAGCGCAATGCATCTTGGCAGAGCCCTCTGGCTTAAAAAAGTTCCATTTCAACACGAGATTGAGACGATTCATCTCAATTTATTTTTTTACTACAATTAACAATGATATCTATTGAAATGTGCATTATCATTGTCCGTATACTTAGTTCAAATCAGTGTATGTATTAATTAATTAATAGCCCCTCTCAGGCACGCCGCCACAGGCCCGGTGAAGTAGTTACGGTGCTTCATCCACCAACTACGTAGTCAATTGAAAAAAAAATAGCTGCCTGCGATTCAACACCTGCATAAGGTTTATCGTTATTCCCTTGGAAACTGATGTATTGAATAACGATGGGATGAAAAGTATATATGCCCATGCTAAAAATATTTCAAATTGATTCAGCGGTCTAGCTGTGAAAGAATAACAAACCCAAGCGCATAGTTTCCTTGGCGTTTATAAATAATATTAGTATTTCGGGTTTCGTCTTTTTGTAATGGGCTGCAATTAAGATTGACGTAATTTATTATACTCAAGCAACTCTCAGGGTTAAAAAGGTCATTATGATACAGTCGGAGGGTGCCAACAGGAGCTTTGCGGTACTTACCGTAGACCCACAGAGTTTGGAGTCGTTCGATTGGTCTCGATACATAGTTGACCACTAGGCAAAAAGGACTGCCGGCGAAAACGCCTTTAATATTTTTTATATACCTATACAGGTAGTATAATTAAGTACCTAAACATCTCTTAGAAACATCTGGATATTGCACAATTCACAGAGGTATTACTCGTATACATATATTTTTGGGATATACGTAGTCGTTGGCTTCTACAAAATTATACTAAAAATAAGTACTTTTTTTTCAAGTATGGTTCTTATAGTTTACAAATAACGTGCAGCATGCGTTATAATTTTATAACGCTGGGCTATGTGCACCGTAATGAATATTTAGTTAATTATGTAACTAGAATGTATTTCGTTACAAATATTCGAATAAAAGTTTCGTAATAAACCTGGGTCAAAGCAGAGTTTCACACGGATGATCGAAGTGACTAACAGTTAATTATTCGTAGAAATAATCAAATACTTCAAAATTATTAAAAGTGGATATATTTATTAGCCAGCGGGTAGCTAAAAGAAACCTTCTTAAATACAAAATACTTCCGCTGGTATCTTTTAAACACCAACATAACTGTAGTTATAAAAAAGGTAAGTACCTACGTGGTGGCTCAGTTCTCACTTAATTCTGTTAGATTATTTCAATCAAAATATTTTTGTTGACGACCTTTTCTCGCTGTTAAGCACGTTCCATAATTCTCCCCAAAACGAGATCCATATTTTGAATTCTACCCTTGGGATTATCATTTAGGTAGCTAATGCTATTTCATTTTTATGGCATTAAGCGTTGTCGAAACTAAACGTAGCAAACAATTAATAACAATTGGCAATAAATATTACTAGTGTAATATTTATTGCTATGCTATTTATTTATAATAAGAGATTCAAACACACTTGAAAATTTTAAGAAGCCAACTTTTTAGTTATAACCATTTCAGATACGAACAGGAGCTCTATACAACGCGGTATTTTAAAACAATATTGCTTTTGATGTGTTATCGTATCGTCAACGTTACGATAGCTTTTATTTACGGTTGACTGTTGGTTCGCATAATTTTTTTACGCATAATGTAGGTATCTTTACCTAAAACGGTTTTTACAATAGAAACGGTTTTATTTTAATTATTATTAAAAACTAACCTAACCTACAAAATAGACATTTATTAAATTCTGCAATGTCAGCCTAAAAAGACGTTATGCAAAAAATATATATACGAAAAGGCAAATATGCGTAAAAAAAATATGTGTTTCAAAGGGATACCTATATTTACACGACACGACCGCGTTAAAAAAATACCATAACACGTCAAAGGCAATAATACTGTTTCACCCAGTTGAACAGAAGCCCTTAAGGAATACATTCAATTAAACGTATTTTTTGAAGATGGCGCTTTGCAACGAAAAGTTGTCCTCAACCTCACAAGCAAAAGATAGACGACACTTATGACAGGTGTTCAGACCTTTTCGAATAAGTTTGGACCTACGTAACAGATACACGAGGCAATGATGCATTGAAGCGGAATTGGGCATTACTCCGCATTACGAATGTATACCTAATGCACTTACCAAGGCCAGATATTTATTGCCGCCACGCCGCCCAGCTATCAACAGCACAAAATACACTATCATTTATATACGACGCAATAGCGTCACAGACTTCTAAATTAGAGTTGACGAAACCCTTTCAGCATTTGAAATCCTATATACGATACATTGCGTCACTTGCCACAGTAAAAGACGACAATCATCCATCTTACTCGGTGGACGGCAGTGTCCTGAAAGTATAGCGCGCGGTAATCATAAAACATCTGTTCCGTCTTCATTTATTTATAAGTTTATTCTTAAAATAACTTCTGAGTAAATTATATAACACCGTCAACAAGTACGGATCGATCACGTGTTTTGGCTTTGGTCGCCACGTTTATTGATATAAACGAGGTTAATCCTTTAATCTGCTCTATCTCTCTTGCGTTACACGTAAGCATTGTTTGGCCCGAGGATTTAAAGCCTATTTATTGTCAATTTAAAAAAAAACATGGTTTTCATTAAAAACGTTAATGATAGACTTTTAGTTGTACTTTTATTTATTTTTTATTTTATCAGCTTCAAAAGGCCCACGTGTGCGGCTGCACGGCGTCGTTCCTGCTGAGTGCGAACAATATGGGGGGTGAAAGTTTAAATTTAAGGCAGCTAGACATGGCAACCTGAGTCGTTAGTATGTGGGCCTAAGGGCCCTCGGCAGACACAATACCTTAGTCAACTATATCGGTTTTAGGGTTCTGTATTTAATAAGGTCACCCCTTTCGGGACAGTGCCAAAAGTTTAGAAATCTTAACTTGTTTTTATGTACCTACTGTATGGCCTTATCTCGTGAAATATGAGTAAAATTAAACATTTTATTTGGTATTCGGGGTAAAAGAAACGTTCTTTGTGACAGTGATCGCTAATCTGAGCTAACACATATTTTAGTAAAGTGTAGCAAATGCGTTTATAGATAAAACTGTTGAGCAGCTGCTATAGGTACTCGAACGGAACTATAGAATGTTCAGTTTCTTACGTAATTCTACATATCACGTTATCGTATTTTGCTGCTTTCTGCACGAACAAATCAACCCAGCAACGAGTACCTATCAACGAATTTGCAGCGGTAGCGCTAGAAAGTAACAGGCTAATAGCCATTTTATCCTTTAAACTACCGCATAGCAACGGTGTTTGAATTTGTTGTGTTAAGGCGGGTATTATTTGTTGTGGGGATAAGACAGCTGAAATGTGAAATTACTATCATAGATGTATTGTTAGAGCATGGTAGGAAGTCTAAAATGTATTTGTCAATATTCCGAACGAGGTTATACTGCTTAAAGTCATGATGACATCAGCTAGAGTGTTCTCAAGTCCAGTAGACCGAGAGATCATGACAGCGGCTGTCGAATGACAGTTGTTAGGGTCAGGACTCCAATAAATTCTACCGGCATAAAAATCACCAACAACAAGTGTAGTTCCAATACCAATAGAAGACAATAGAATTGATGATACAATCCAATTGATCCCTGAGTGAGGGGGGAGATATAAGGTGCGAATGTTTAGCTGATGTAAATATTATTTTAAACATGCGGTAACCTGAACCCAAATATCCTCGTTATTACTCTCATTATGCAGATAGCCTGGAGGAATTTAATTTATGGAATCAGCAATTACCTCCACCCTCGGTCTTAAGACTTCCTGAACTACATCTGTCTCTACGATAAATTGTGTAATTATTGTAAAGAATTTCAGCATCAAGTATGCTTTCATAATTAATAAGTTGTGAATCAGTAAGTTGAGTTAGCCAAATTTAATTCTTGCAGCTTGCTTCTTATACTTCTAGCATTTTGATTTTATACACTAAAAGTTGAGCCATTTCTAACATTATGAGGCAAAGTAACAATGAACAAATAATAAAACAATCAAAACCAAACAATGGAGTGCAACTACTTCTTAAGTGTAGCTAATAATTCAAAAACTTTGACCCAGATAGTTACCAATGTGTCTTCTTTCTTGATTAAAATTTTACCTTTGCGGGTCCACAAATGCTTGTAAGCCCATTCTCTTTTAAAAGCTCGAGCTTGATCCTGCAGTGCTCTGTTCCTTGGTGACAGATGTTCTGCGACGTAGACTTGTTGTTTGTTAGCGCCACCAATGCCAAGGTGCGACGAGTTGAGCTTGTCCGATAGGTTCGCCTTGTTAAAAGTCCATTCACGCGGCGAGCAGACTGTCCCGCACTTGGGGAGACGGCAGCTTGACAATAACAGAGCGCGGTCTTGTAGAGCTGCGGTTTATTTTATCAACTCGAGTGCATGACATTTTGATCATTTTTGATCGGGCACGATACTATGTTTCCCAGTTGAATGAACGTAGAAACCAGGTTTTCATTATTGTGCTCCGGAAGACATTGAATTTCAATATTGATTTCTCGTGCCTGTTGTTCAGCTTAAGCCATCCTAAAGTTAAGATCGGTTATATTATCTTGCGACGACGAGCTGTAGGTAGGCCTCCAACAAGATGGAGTGACGACCTTGTAAGGATCGCGGGAACGCGGTGGATGCGAAAAGCACAAGACCGGTCTGAGTGGAGAGCCTTGGGGGAGGCCTATGTCCAGCAGTGGACGTCTTTTGGCTGACATGATGATGATGATGATATTATCTTGCATTTTCTGGTTTTCAGTTCGCAACTCCAAAGCCTCCACGCGCAGGCATGCCAACTCGCCACGCAAATCGAATAAGTCAATACTTTCACGTAGAGACTCAAATTCATTTTTATTGTGCGACACTATGGATGTGTGAATGCTGGATTTATACGTTTGTAAGCGTTTGACTATCAAATCTAACGAGACGAATGAACTTCCAGGTTCACCAACATCAGCCCTTTAACTGGCATTTCGCTGTTATCGCCGGTTTTGCGAGATACCAGGCGGTTTTCGCCCTTGCAAACAGCTTCAGAAAGTTCTCCTTTCTTATGTTTACACTAGTTTACCCACTAATAGTGATTAATGCTCGAGCAAGATGAACAAGTAACTAATTCTCTCTGCAACGCCAATCGACTGTGAAACATTTATTTTTTATACCATTGAGACATAAGAGAGTCGTTTACGTATCGCTAAACTGTCGCCGAGATCGGGGTGCCGGCCAGTAGTAAATTATGCGAAATTTAGTCGCAGCTCATAGACCGGAAAATACTGACACAACTTCCGGTCATTTGTACCAAGTATGGCGATCCTTCAGGGGTCTTATTAAGTAATGACGAAAAGGAAAATGATGGTCATAGCGCTGGTACCGGCGGCCCGATCGCGTGGGCGTTAATCGAACGTGTGGGATAAAATTACGAAAGTCAAACGATTTGTAACATAAAAATTCTTGTATTTTCATTTTCATTTTCATTTTCATCATTACGTAAGTAGACCCCTGAAGGGTTGCCATTCTTGGTACAAATGACTGGAAATCTTGTGTCAGTATCATCCAGTCTATTACTCATGCGAGTTGGTCTAGCGGTAAAGCGCTCCACTAGCAATCCGAGCGCCACGGTTCGAAACTGCTTGACTGATGGCATGCGAAAAAAAGTAAAAAAGATGTTCGCAAATTTCTCCAATACACAGCTGCAGCCATCACTGCCATCAGCCATCAAACACCAGTGAGTGAAACAACAAAACATATGATAAATCCAATATGGCGTCGAAAACAAACTGTATTCTAGGCCGTAAAATCGAAATCGTATTAAACCTGTGTTATGGTATTGTTCTTAACTCGGCTGCTATTACTGTCAAGTAAATAAGAGCTATCAAAACGTTGACAGTACAATAACAGGTCAAAAACGATATTGTTTTTGGCGTGTTGAATAAAGGCCCTGAAAACCAAACAAGATGAGAGATAGTAAGAGAGCCACATCGATTTTCAAGAATTTCAAACACCAAGGTAGGAAATATTAAACATACAATTTAAAATCAAGACAAGATCAGGTAACCACGTAACACGCCCGCACTCAACGAGTTCCACGACTAACTTGCATTGCAAGTAGTCTGCCATACTGCCATATTTTTAACCGACTTCAAAAAAGCAGGTTCTCAGTTTGACCTGTATGTATGGTTGTTCGCGATTATCTCGCGTTTGGCAGCACTGATTTTGATACGGTTTTCAGAAAAGTATTTGTTACACTTAGGAGAAGGTTTTAGTATTAAAAAAAGGAGGTTCTCAGTTCGACTGATGTGATTTGATTTCTCCGTCAATTATGGTCCGATTTCAAAAAATCTTTTTTTGTTTAATAGAGTATGCTTCCGAGGTGGTCTCATTGTCACCAAATTGTAATCTGATGAGGGGATCCATGGGGTATTGAGGGAACTCCTCAATTATTATAAGAAATTTCAGTATTTTTAGTAACAAGTCCAGCAATTGCATTCAGAAAATATCATTTGGTGAAATGGAACTCATAATGAAGACCACATATGGAAAACGGAACTCCTCAACGTTACCTATTTCAAGGGTGGCGATAAGATATCTCGATTAAGATAGTTGAGCGACTATAACGTAGAACATTTAATTGTTTAAATATGACTATGACTTTCCCGCGGCGTTACTTGCGGTGAACTTAACTTAACTTAAAGTTTCATATCAACTAAGAGGTAGAACTACATAACAGCTTATTATGATCACTAGAAAGTGCAAAATAAAATAAATGTTTTATAAAACAAAAAACCGCCTCCAAATCGCAAAAAATAACTTCTTTTAAAATAGTAGGTAACCTATAGGTCAGACAAACAGAAGTCGGCGACTCACAAAAAAAATAACCAAAAGCCGACTTCAGTTGGACTGACCTATAGGTACGTACCATTTTAAAAGAAGTTATTTTTGCGTTTTTGAAGGCGGTATTTTGTTTTTTAAAACATTTATATTTGGGGTCATTAGTTATAAAAACCAAGTCACTTATTTTTTGCATGTGCATACAGTGTGTACTTGTAAAGCTTATATTGCGTTTTGTGTTGTGTCACATCTTGCCATTGCATTTTCAGAAATTCGATGTTTTGTGGCATTTTTATCATTTCAAATTACAAAATTCAAAAGAAAATTAAAGTTAAAAAATGTATCAGGATCCTATATGTATAGGATAAATTGAGTACTGTGCAAACCGATTTTATGTCATCTTCGCCCTGTGCAAACTGATATAGCGCCAGTATGTAACCACGAGGGTATCATGGATAAAAACGACGAAAAATATGAATAGCGTTTAGTTACACCATAGTAATACCTAATGTAGACGTAAACTCTAATAACTTGAATTTTCTTTTGTGTCATTTACAGGGAGTCGTAAGAGAAAAAACAAGCTTTAAATGCCATGGATGAATTTGACACAAATTGGTTTGATTAACTGATACTAGTGAACTCTGAAACGCGTAACACCTATATACCGATTGTAATACCCTTTCAGAGCTATTAGAACGACGTGGTTAGATATAAAGGGTGGGAAAACGAACGCCACATGGACGGCAAATAGCTACCTTAAATATTGTCAAATTCTAAGCAAAGGAGACTTACTTTTATTTTTGAAAAAAAATCCTGCGTTTATAGATTTTTGATTTGTTTCTGCCTTAACCGGGAATCGAATTGTGGTCAAATATGGATTTGTTATATTATTTTCACAAAAGCATTCTTTCATAGTAGTGAATTTTCACATCGCGATCTTTCATGATCGCAATATTAATTATTCGTCTTTCTTCATGTAGCGATTTTTCATAAAGCCTTTTATAATGTTGAACGCGTACATTATAAAACGCTTTTCTTCGCATATTTAACCAGTAGATTATTTTATTAAGTAAAATTGCTACTTCCAATGTTGAAGATAGTTGCCGTCCATGTGACGGTCGTTTTTTCCACACTGTAGATTAAATATAAATATCCCAGTGGGTGAAGATGACACAAAATGAGTATGTACTTAGGTTTGTAGGTACTTTATTATTAACGTGAAAGATAAATTTTCACCTCGAAATTTATTTTTGTCCGATACTGTTAAAAAAGACAAGTATCTAAGTTTCTAACTTAGCAAACATATACGTGCGGAAACTATATGCCAAAAACAATCGACTTTAATATTTTTGAAACCTCAAAACTCAGCGCCGCCAGACTATTCTACCAAAATAAATAAGTAGGTACTCTGGTTCCACAAAACATGGAATCGCAGCCTTTAACAAGGGTTACAAATGCTTTAGTTGTTAGTTTCATACTAGTCTCCGACGAACTTGGACTCCGTTGTGTTCGGAACTTGGAGATTCTTAATGTTGCAAACACGTAGCACGTAAGTTCCGATCCATTGGAGGCCCGTTTTAATTTAGACTTTGAATAACTTTACTGAATGTAGTTAGATTCGCACCAGGAGTTTGGTTCCTATCAGTTTTGATTTAATGTAACGTTTTACGATTTAATAGTTTTAGCAATTGGTAAGGCTCATCGTTTTGTTTTACCTTTAAATCCAAAAGATTGACTTATTTTACATTACTTTCGTGTATTCTTTACCATTTCTAATTCTTATCTGAGCGATTTTAGACCTAGTAAAGTTTGATACGAGTATAGCGCAAAAAATGACGACGAGATTCAAAGTTGCTCTCATCCAACAACGCTTACTAGGGATATTATTCAACTTTTGTATTTGAAGTCCTGCTGACAACCGATTGGTTACAACGTGTTAAAGGTATCATAATGTATGGTAAGCAAAAAATCGAAATTTAGGTTTCGGTATTTTAGACGCTATTGACCCGTTAATACTTACCGGCTGGCTATCGTTCTCTCACAGGTACGACTATATTTTTGTCACTCGTGTTTCATACTCGTAGCGCAGCCTTTGAAGTCAGATTACAAAAATGGTTGATCGAGTGAGCATTTTTTACAATCTCGACGAATTTATGACCTCCAAATGACGTTAAAACGTAAAGATAATTGATTATTTAATTTACATACATAGGTACATACATTAAATCACGCCTGTTTCCCAGAGCGGTAGGCAGAGACTACTTCTTTCCACTTGCTACGATCCTGACAAATCTCTTTCGCTTCTTCCACATTTATACATCGAGTCATGCATGCACGTCGGTTTCGGGTACTTAAGATCCGACCCTTTTCCAGAATTTATCCGATTTTTTATTTAATTTATATAATAATATAATCAAATGTAAATTTAGTTGACCTGTAATTTATCATTTTACTTAAACTTAAACTTAACTATATATATAATACATACAATACATACATAAACTCACGCCTTTATTCCCAGAATAGGGTACTTATATATCCTATTTAATATCCTACTAATATTATAAATGCCAATGTTTGTGTGTTAGTTTGTTACTCATTCAAGCTGCAACGGCTGGACGAATTTGCATAAATAAAATTTAGAGTAGAGGTAGCTTATAACCTGGATTAACATAAAGGCATCCCACAAAATTTAAATATTACCGAGACACTAACGATAGTCAAAATCTATCTATCTACAAAAATATCAAAAAGAAAAAAAAAAAACACGAAAAACGAATAATCTCAAAACGACTGAACCGATTTCAAAAATACTTTCATCGTTAGAATCCTAACTTATCCCTGAGTAGTTTAGGCTATGTTTTATTTTTCTGCGCGGACGTAGTCCCGGGCAACAGCTAGTATTTTTAACCGACTTCAAGAAAGAAGGAGGATCTCAGTTTGACCTGTATGTATGTTTGTATGTATATATGTTTGTTCGCGATTATATCGCGTTTGGCTGAAACGATTTTGATGCGGTTTTCAGAAAAGTATTTGTAACACTTAGGAAAAAGATTTAGTATTTTAACCGACTTGAAAAAAGGAGATTCTCAGTTTGAACTTTTTACAGAGTTCTCCAATTTTAAAAAATCTTTTTTGTTTGATAGAATATACTTCCAAGGTAGGTAGTCCCATTGTCTAACTAAATATAAATCTGATGAGGGGATCCGTGAGCAATTGAGGAAACTCTTCAAATATTATGCATACATACAGCTAGTTCAGTATTTTTAGTAACAGGTTTAGAATTTGCATAACAGCTTATTATGATCACTAAAAAGTATAAAATAAAATACATGTTTTAAAAAACAAAAAACCGCCTTCAAACACGCAAAAAATAACTTCTTTTAAAACGGTCAGTCCAATTGAAGTCGGCGACTCACAATATTTTTACCCTAAACCCGACTTCAGTTGGACTGACCTATACCTACCATTATAAAAGATGTTATTTTTTGTGGTTTTGAAGACGATTTTTTGTTTTATAAAACATTTTTTTTTATAATGAAAAGTTACTTAATTGCCAAAGATACTTCTCAGTTCATTTTTCTTGATCTATCAGCTAGCGGTGAGCTGGCTGATAGACCTGCCAATCGTATGCGCTTGTTTTTCCATCGAAATCGTTTCTCTGACAGACTGAGGCAAATAATAGCGTTTCTTCTTGCAAAACAAAAATTTGAACGTCGAATGCAGACGTTTGATGGTTTTACTCGAAAAACAAACAATCTCTCTTTGTAGCTTCAACCTTGAATAATAGGGACGAGTATTTAAATTTTACATTTTAGTATTATGAAATGAAATGTACTTACGTTTGAAATGCTTGAGAATTTTAGTCATCGGTGACATTCATTAAAAACCACTAACTACTATTTTTGAGGGCTTTAGTCAAATAATGAGTTTCAAATGAGCGATGATTACCTACCTAAGAGTCAAGGTGAATGATAGATAATTAAAACGCACCTATAATGACCCGTTTTATTTGCTCTAGAGAATAATAAAATCTGCATAACGAAGTAAATTAGAGGTTTAAATATTTGCAATTACTTTTTACAGATCACAGAATCGCTTAAGCGCCTTCGTGCCAGCAAGAAACAATCGCGTTTCGCTGAGGACATCGACTTCGAAAACTCCGTGTCGAATTTAGAAAACCGTATGAGGATTTCGGACAAAATTTTGGAGACAGTCGGCATCGGAAGCTCCGAGGTGAGCGGCGCTAGGCGGGCGCTGCAGGAGAACGAAGAGCGTACGGAGAAGCGCATCGCGCGCCGGCTCAACGAGGAGAGCGGGCTCACCAAGTGGACGGCGCTTAAGGACGACGAGAGCGCGGCGGCGCAGCGCGCCAAGGCGAGCCGCGCGCGCCTCTCCGCGCTCGAGGACGAGATGTCCGAGCTCACGGAGCGCGGCGCCGCGCGCGAGCAGCGTGCCGCGCGCCTGCGCACGCTCGTCGCCGACGCCGACCTCTCTGACACCGCCGTCGCCTCCACCAAGGTCACCATCCGGGCTGAAAGGGAAAAGAAGCAAGTCACCTTCTAAACCGAACGACTAAGTCTCGTAAACTGCTGACACTCTAAACTCTCTATTTAGAACTTCGTCAAGTATGTTTATGCTACCGTTTATGGTATGAGGTAAAAGAGTTTACTAGATAAGTCACTAATTATATTCCTGTATTTATCTTGTACAATCTAATGGTTGAGTTGATGATATTTTATACTTGTTGGATAGAATAAAGCGTAATACCCCGTTTTATATATAGTTTTTTTACGAAAATAAAAGTTCGATGTTGTAAAAAACTAAATATTTATTTTACCACTAGTTACAGAGAAACTTAAAGAAAATAAAGTAGTACACAGGTAAACTGTCCTATTGCTGGCCGCCTACCGATTATTGCCCCATGAACTTGTGATAGAGACGATAATCGATAATTGCGTTACGTTACTCACTAGGTGCCAGTAACTGGTATTTTAGAGGCCAGTAATTACGTGTTTTATCCTACTACTTGATTACAGTCAACTGCAAAGACATGTATCCACTTTTCCACCATGGCATCACCTTATTGCATTGTTATTAGGTCCAACGTTGGTTACTTCTCTCTGTGTATAAAAATGTTGAGCATACGTAATGTCATTGTCATTTGACGGTTAGTTGGAAATTTAACAAGGCCCTAAAAGTGCTCAACATGCATTGGCTTACTGTAAGTATCTTAGTTAATCTAGCTAGTTATACAGGTGAGCGATCACTATGGGGTAGACTAGGTCACAATAAATCTGGGAACGATCTCCGATATGGATTATTCTACGTTGGTAGGATGAAGGGCAATTACTTGATGCCAAATATGTCGGTCCGCCTGCGCACAGTAGGTAGGTAGTTGCATTATCTATATAATGGCAGCAGAAATACGTGTTAGCGATTCAAAAAAAAACGATAAGGAATATGCCTGAATAGTGTACATAAAGTAAGTACTAGTTGCACTCATGTCAAATATGCAAAAGAATTTGGTCCGACCGACGACGAACGACCTTTCCAGGATGGTTTATTGTTACCACGAAAAATAAATAAAATAAGGCTCAATGTTTTATATACAGTACTTACGTACTAGTTGTACCAATGCCAATGGTAAATATTTTTGAACGGGTGAAGTGTTATAATTCCGCTAAAATCATTAAATTATTTAGTTAAGTAGTTTTTTCATAATTATTTGACATGAATACCACATTAAGTTGTTATACATGGTATTAATACTACTAGTAACGTAGTGGAACCAGTAATCGACAAGGACCAATGATCGACACAGATTCTTATTTTGCAGAAGATAAGGGTTACTCATTTGTTTTGTAACACTCAATTTATGACCGTATGATCTTTGAATTAAGAGTTAAGTGTCGATCATTGGTGCACGTCAGCTTAAAGTGTCGAACACTGGTGGCATTACGTTACTTACTTTATATACAACATTAAGCCATTTCCCTTATCGTTTTCATTTTTGGTAACAATAAAACATCTTTGAAAGGTCTTAGCGCCATAAAGCGACCGAAATTTGGTCAGGTTTTGCATATTTGACATGAGCAGGTACAACAAATAATTACTTTATGTTCAACATTCAGCCATTTGCCTCACCGTTTCTTTGGCAACAAAAGTATCTTTAAAAAAAATTGATCAGTTTTTACATATCCGGCATTGGTACAACCAGTACTCACTTTATACACAACTTTAACCATGAGAAGGATTTTAACCATCGATTCTAGACCCTATTTGGAGTATATAATGTGGTATAACATGTAGTCCAATACCGCATAATATCCGAGATTTTTATTGTTTAAAAAAAAAAACCATAGTTAATTTAATTTGAACTCTGTCACGTTAACTTAAAGCATTATTTACTAAGAAATTGATAAAATTAATTTATGTTGTACGTTGATGATATAATAATAATAATAATAATAATATCTTTATTGCGTGGAATTGGGTAGGGTTGCACAGTGTTAATGCTTAAAACTAGATTCGCCAAAACCTGTCTTTTCAGACGTACACAATTCTACATAAAAATACACGCTAACTAAACCATTAAAAAAGAAATTATACATACCAATCATCTGAATTTAAATTTGTTATTTATAAATTAGTTATTACTATACCTACATGTCAGAATTCAATTAATGTCAATTTATTATGTTCATGAAATCTGTAACACTATAAAAACATTTTTCTGTCAGCCATTGTTTAAGCGCACTATTAAATTTATTTAAATTGCCTATTTTTTTCAACGACTCCGGTAGACTATTAAAGATGGCAATACACATGCCGTAACAATTATTTGATGATAGTTTTAATTTCATAATAGGTTTATACAACTTATGCATGTATTGAGGTCGTAATGTACGTGTGGACTTATCCTGAACTTTTTGAAATAATACTTGATGTTTATACACAAAAGAGCACACTTCCATGATATATATAGAGTGAAATGTTAGAATTTTATACTTAATAAAAAAGGGACGGCACGAGTCATCTTGTTTAAGAGCAAAAATAGCCCGTATACATCGTTTTTGAATTAAAAAAACACTGTTTTTTTCAGGGGAATTTCCCCACAATACAATGCCATAACGCAGAGCCGAGTCCACGTACCCATGGTATGCCGATAGCTACTTTCAACATGAATCTTTCTTAGTAAATAATGCTTTAGGTTAAGGTGACAGAGTTCAAATTAAATTAACTATGGAATTGTTATAAATAATAAAAATCTCGGAAATTATGCGTTATTGGACTACATGTTATACCACATTATATACTCCAAATAGGGTCTAGAATCGATGGTTAAAATCCTTCGGGTACGTCCCGGGCACGGTGTATAGATAACGCGACCACTGTGCGCAGGCAGGCCGACATATTTGGCATCACGGAGTTGCCTTGTATCCTGTCAACCTAGAATAATCCATTTCCGAGATCGTTACCCGATATGTCGCGACTTCTAAAATTAATAAAATTCGGTAAAATGGCTGGGTTAGATTCCCGGTTAGTACTTAGGTACGAGTTTTGTTAATCTTTAAATGCAGTTTTTCTATTTGAGCCTTGGTTTCTGAAACTCTTATAATTTCCGAACTCCCCAGTACCCATTTGGATTGCGCACCCTCCACGGTATACTTTTGGAATGGCACAATGGGCTTGTATTATTTGTGCCACCACTAATAGTAGTAATCGTCCAATAGTACTAATAGTAATCGTCTGTAACCTCTGGCAGAGTGGCCTATTGGGAAAACAAGAATTTTATAAACTGACTAGCTTTTGCCGGCGACTTCGTCTGCGTAGAATTAGTAATTTGGGTACCTTATTTTTTATCCAAGCTGTTTTTTTATCAATGCTTACTTTTAAATAATAAAGAAAAATGATGGTTTTTATTTATAATCATCAATAATGCGTACAACCAGAATTTAATGAACAGATAAATAAATTATTAGCATACATCGGGGTTTTCGGTGCGGGAATGATTTGAGAAAGAGTAGAGATAAACAGATAGGTTAGTCTGAGAAAAGTCATATTATGCCTATTGAACAACTACCTCTCTGCGAATTGTATACACACTATGATACAATTTATTTTATTTTGACTCATGTATTAGGTAATTTAGCTTTACTACAAAGCCTTATGAGATAATATTAAAAATAACATTAATTAATTACCTGTAGTATTAAAGTCCGGTATCTGTGAACTATTTACTTATGAAACAGTAGGGCCTTAAAGAGGTTGATAATGACTGATCTTTTTCATTTATATTTTTAAGTTTTCATGTATTATTTTTTAGATTAATTATTCATTAGGTAGAATCCTGCTAGAGTACATTCTGTATTTTATGTCAATATCTACTCTTTGGCTAATGTCAAACATTCCCGCACCGAAAACCCCGGGGTTTGAATTAGTAACTGCGAGAAATAATATAGTTTATCACGTTTCTGTAAATTACGTTTTTTGTTTTCCCGTCCTTTGCTAACAGGTGAAGATTTTGTGGATTTAACTAAATGTACACCTGCAACTTTCAGTGTTTGTCCCTGTGCCTTATTTATTGTCATCGCGAATGCTGCTTTTAGGGGGACCTGGACTCTTTTAAACTGGAATGGTAAATCGGTCGGGATTTCTGGAATACGGGGAATTAGTACACCTTCTCCCTTTGCTGTTCCTGTCATAATGATTGCTTTTACAATATTGCGTCCCAGGTGTGTAATTTGCAGTCGTGTGCCATTACAGAGTCTCGGTGCGTCAAGATTTCGCATCAACAGGACTGGAACGCCAACTTTAAGTCTCAACTTATGGGAAGGCACTAACCAGCTTGAATAAATATTACCGTAGTAGGTTTGATGGACATTTATGAATAAGGGGGCACATATTTAAAATGTTGATTCCATCTTAAAAACTTCCTACAAGTGATGAAAACGGAATTACGGATTCAAAATATCTCTCGACCAAATTTTATTTGAATTTTATAGGGAATGATGATTTCCCGGATAAAGTCTGCCCTATCATCTTCCATGGGCCACAAACTATCTCTGTACCAAATTTCATGAAAGTAAATCGGAAAAAGTAGACCATACAATTTTTATTGAACCCTCCTCCCCTCCACCGATCACTCACCAGTAAGGGGATGATATTCGGGATAAAAAATATCGTATGCTCCTCCTCGGAACTACATTTACAGCTACAGCGGTTTTAATGCAAATTTTAACCCTCCATTTCAACCCCCTAGGGGATTAATATCGGAAAAAACTATCCTTTATCCTTTCCCGGGATTCAAACTATCTTTGCACCAAATTTCATCTAAATCGGTTCAGCGGTTTAAGTAGCTCCATACAAACTTCACCCCTTAGGGGATTAATTTCGGGAAAAATCTGTCCTATGTCCTTTCCCAGAATTCAAACTATCTCTGCACCAAATTTCATCCATCTCAATCGGTTCAGCGGTTTAAGTATCTCCATACAAATTTTAACCCCCCATCGGCCCCATCTCACCCCCTTAGGGGATGAATTTCGGGAATAAAACTATCCTATGTCCTTTCCCAGGATTCAAACTATCTCTGCACCAAATTTCATCTCAATCGGTTCAGCGGTTTAAGTATCTCCATACAAATTTTAACCCCCCATTTCACCCCCTTAGGGGATGAATTTCTGGAAGAAAACTATCCTATGTCCTTTCCCAGGATTCAAACTATCTCTGCACTAAATTTCACCTAAATCGGTTCTGCTGTTTAAGCGTGATGAGGTAACAGACAGACAGACAGACAGACACACAGACACACTTTCGCATTTATAATATTATAGTATTATAGTATAGTATAGTATTATAGTATAGTATAGTATTATAGTATAGTATAGTATAGTATGGATGTCAGTAAATAGCATAGGCAGAATGTATTTGTTCACATGTCATGCTTGGAAGGTAAGCATTTATTCTAGACACTGGGATGAAACCTTTTTTCCTATATTTTATGGGAAGGCGTGTGAATCGTAAATAGGGTGACAGTGACAACGAGACGCAACTATACTTTCGCATAAACTCCAGCCAAATATCTACTAACAATTGTGACACCTTAAAAAATCCGAAATAACTAACTATTAATCTGATTAAATTAATTGGGTGCCTTTTTTCTGGTAAACTCTTGAAGACAACTTTTTTTTTTAAATGCATTAGTTTTCAGTAACTATAAAATACAAGCCGCTTAAAGTTAGTCGGACGTAGTTTGTTGGAATTCTGAGTGTTCACGCTATTTAGTGCAGTTTTCTTAGAAATTTGACAGATGGCGCCATTGTTTGATAGGACAACTACCCATTACCTGCCTGTGTGAAATGTTTGTTCACACGACCCTATTCGACCCAGAGCCCACCTCTATTCAACTTGGTAAAACATAATTACCTTTGACGTGTTATCGTATTGTTTTTAACTCGGCCGCCATTACTGTACCTAAAGTAGGTAAACAAGAACTACCAAAACATCGACAACACGGAAACACATCAATAGTAAAAAGCTGAAACCTTTACATGCCTTTCCGTTTAGAATCTCGGGCACTATCGGTAACTCTACCTGAACGAGTTTTTAGGGAAATTGCTACTCAGTATTCTAATGAATGATGAATAGTACCTAATATATTTTCTTTACTTAAATCTCTACTGACAATACCAACCGGTAGGTTACCAATAAAATAAGAGAGGTATAGAGTCTGGCAAACGAAAGCGTGACCTGAGAAAACGCGGCAAATTCAAAAAATATAGATGTCGTATAAAATAGTAGGAAAAAAATGTTTTGATACTTTATTTTTTTGTATTTATGTCAATCAATTTGTATAATAGTTGTTTGCGAACTTAATTTCTTATTTGAGGAACACACCACATCTTTAGAAATATTAACCTGCGGTTAAAAACA
Source organism: Acleris literana (assembly GCA_946894065.1). Taxonomy (NCBI): domain Eukaryota; kingdom Metazoa; phylum Arthropoda; class Insecta; order Lepidoptera; family Tortricidae; genus Acleris; species Acleris literana. The sequence continues at coordinate 74,434,186 of OX335668.1, read as the reverse complement.
CACTTCAAAAAGTGATTAGTTTTTAAAGGCTCCGTTTGGTGTTACCTAAGGTGTGACGAAGCCCTGACTGTCATGGATGTGAGTAAAAAAAACTAGTGTGTTGATTTATTTATTAGAATGTACATAATATGTACCAACTTAACATTTTCTTTCTTCAACAATATGTTTAATCTCGTACAGGCTGATAATAATTAGAGTCTGGCAAATGAAAGATGAGAATGACATTTTTTAAGAACTTAAAAAAGAAATTAATATATAAAAAAAGAAATTCCAACACTAAGAAGCCTATTCATAGATTTACAAACAAGTATTGGTTTTCATGGCTGTCATGAAACTCGAAGACAAATGGCTATGAATTAAAATTTATTGTTTTTCAACAATGTTTTCCATTTCGCAGATTCCTTGAATATCGTCAAGATTGAAACGGTATCATCATTATCGTAAATATTATTATATTAAATAATCAGCCGACAAGGATTAATATTACAAAGTCATACTAACCTAAAAAATCGCACATCGCATCTAAACATTGTTGTTTCTCTTGGGAAACAACTTCTTTGTCCTCTTGTTTTTGCTTGAATTTACTGATCAGAGTAGTAGTATCAGTGTAGCTGCTTTCGCACATTACTTTTTATTGTTTTACCCATATTACGGCAATTATAAATGAAAAATAATTGAGTTCACAAAATACTGACAACTCTATCCAAAGACTTTGACGTGCCTTTGACAGATTAATAATGTTGCAATATAAAAACTTTAAAAAAAGCCCCGAGGGGCTATCATGTAACACACTTGCAATCACAATCGTTTTCATTTTGAAAATCGAAGGCTTGTCTGCATACAAAATGAAACCAATTGTTTTGTTTTGAAGCCGATCGCGATTGCGAGTGAGTTACGCGAAAGGCCTGCCGATTGAACAGCAGGTCACGCTTTCGTTTGCCAGACTCTAGTAACTTGTAACCTACGAGTACATGCTCGGATTACTTAATTAAATTAAGGCCCGCTTGCATATAAGTGTTAACCCTATGTTAAAAGGTTAATTTGTTAAAATCGCCCGTTCTTATATTAATCTGCTATTCTTGAATATTTTTTTAACCTGGGGTAAAGGCCGTAGTAGGATAAGGGAAGGGGAAATGCCCTTTTATGACGATTAGCTGTTTCTATTTTCTACAGTTACTAATCTAGCATTCCCGGTGGTTCCGCAGAAAAATAATAATATCCAAATTCATTAAATATATTAAGGGCAGAGTTCACAAACAATTAAACGGACGGTTAAGTGTTAATCAGCTGTTAGTGAATACATTTGACAACCGTTAAACCGCTAACCGTACGATTAATTGTTGGTGAACTCGGCCCTAAGAATGGTAAGTATATTAAAAATTATTAGTTTTCGAGAAAAGTCATATTTTATGAATTCGTATATTGTTTTTGAACCAACGGGAATTTTTCAACCAAACTTGGCATAAGCGCACTGCTAGATGTAAGGAACAGTAGAAAAAAAATCAAGTCATAATATCAAAGGACATTTTTACTTCCCTTAGTACTAATTTCATCAAACGATGTTAAATTTAATCAATGATAGTCGACTGTTAGGCCCAGTTGTTTGATCAGTAGTTAACTCAACTAATTGTTAAAATTAGAAAAAAGAATCGAAAGTTTGACACATTTCCTTGAGATTTAACCATTAAATTTTTAACAATTAGTTAGTTTAACTATAGATCAAACAACATTTTACATTTCCGATCTATGTAACTATTAGGTCTTAGACTTGCTTGAGACCTTGACTACAAATTACCTCTTCTATACCCTAAGAGAAAAATGAATGAAACTGATTGAATACACAATTACTTGACTGACAGTACATAACGCGAGAGCTGGCTGAAGATATATCATAATTCATAATATAATAATTCGGAATTTAATGGCACTTTCAGCGTATCATGCTGGTAACCAAATAATATGGAATAAAAAGAAGAATCTATTTATTCATGAAGCTAAACTAAAGAAATACTTGTTAGCACTAGTAAGTATTTTGAACATAAAATTGAAAATGCGGCTATGGATTAGGCACTGTTAACCGTATTTGGGAACTGATTTACTATGAGATGCGAGTATACGGCGTGTAAATGTTATACGAGCAAATATTTAAACTAAACGTAGGTATAGCTCTACAAATTGTTATAAAAGAAGGAATTACTTACGTTAATAACTCCAATAAATTTAGCGTAGTAAATTAATAAATGTAGCGTAATTAATTTTTAAAGGGTCCATCGAGCATTTTTGATCTGCATAATAAGAAAACCGGTGCTATGATTTCTACATCAGATAAAGCTTAAATACACTTGTGATTCGACAATAAAGGTTTTCTCTACTTTATTTACCTCGCGCACCGCCGGGGTCGGAACATCGTGGACAAACTAAGGATAGAATACAGTGCTCTTAAATCTCTTGGAGTGCGAAGGCTCCTAGCCTTTGTTCGTTTTTTTTATGTGACAAAGGAGGCAGACGAGCAAGCGAGCCACCTGATGGCAAGTGATCATCGCGACCCACAAACACCCGCAGCACCAGAAGAACCGCAGGTGCGCTGGCGGCCTTTGTATGACTTAAGGTTTTTAACTTTAGTATTAAATAAATAAGTGGTTTTAGGGTCTTTGAATCTATGTCACTTAAAAAACTTTGTCAATTAAAAGTTAATTGAGGTATGTTTGATACATTGCGTGGCGAATTAATTAGTAGGAAATAAAGAAATACAACTTTGTTATACCTACATTACGCACACGCTTATCTCCTAAAAAACTTATTGACATATATCTACATTTTATAGTAAAAATTTAAGTAATCAAGCATTGTAAAATCAGCAGTCCTCGAGATATTAACTACATTAGCTAGTTTTAGCTCTTTGACGGCAGATGGCGTAAGATGTAGATACGAGTATACCCATTTTAGACATGGATGGAATTGAAGTATTTTTTACGGAAACGAGTGCGGCCAGCGCCATCTACAATCGAAATAAACTTAGATTTAATGCTGGCGCGATACATGGACATGGCAATACAGGTTACCTAGATACCTATTATTTTATCGGTACGCATTTAAGATATCCTGAAAATATCATATTTTCAGCAGAAACTAACGTTCGAAAAAAGATAATTCCATGAAATGATACAATCGAAAAAGTGAAATTCGATATAATGATGGATTACCATCAAAAACACGTTTATTAACGAATGAAAATATTTTTCATATCTTTTTCCCGTGATGCTGCTTATTAAAATCGCATTATATTTTTTTCGATTATCGATAAGGTTTGTAACGAGGTTGTTACAACCTCCTTTGTTTGCGTTCCTGGCCTCTCTTAAATTTCGATCTAAATCTTTCCAAATTCAAAATTGTTTATGATCTATTCGGATATCGAATAATAATTAATTATTTTATTTTTGTTTACTTATCTTCCTGTAATCTTATTATTAGAAAAAGTGTTAAACACATAATTTATAAAAGTGATTCATTTATTTACAACTTCAATACAACTTCTCCGTGTGGGTCTCAGCGATACTACCCTATACAGTTAGAAATGAATACCCGGGCTGGCCTGGAAAGAAATATGGTGGTATATTCACTTTCGATTCTTCGTTAGCCGGAGAGCCATTTCTAACGGTAAAGGCTAGTATCGCTGAGACCCACACATTTTACTTTTAAAGAAGCACGAAGACACGAGATCCCGTGTCTGGTTCTATTGAAACTTTCTAGAGAAACAGCTTATGGATCGATAGGAAAGATTTAGATCGAAATGTAAGAGTGGCCAGGAACGCAAACAAAGGAGGTTGTAACAACCTCGTAACAGGTTTATAAGGGAAATGTAATCGGTTGAGTATTTTGTTATAAATTTGTTAACTTAATTTAATTTACCTACCAACTATAAAATAAGGTATCATAAATGATATACATTACGCTAGAACTATTTCCATCGCGTATAGGTGATCGCGTCTAGATAGGTGTTTTTGTGTGGTAAAGTAAATCAAAATCGTATCAGTGAATCAATTTGGTGGAAGAGCGAGGTTATTGTCAAATACTAATAACGATCGAATGTCAAACACGAATAGTTTAATTATTTTATTTTTTGTTCCATGAAATATGTGCAGATAATTTGTTTTTAAAATGCGTGAAACAATAATTATTATTTTTTGAAACTACTATAAACACATATATTTTTTAAGTTAGTTGACTGCTCAACTCGTAGGAGTAACGTTCGCGTGAGATGAAAAAACAATCTGTCACAAGCACAATAAGATATGAAAAATATTATAGTTATTTGACAACAGATGCGAGCTTTACTAATTTTCGGTGTAGGATAAAAGTTTTTAAGGGGAAAAAGTGCGGCTATTATATTACTAAACACTCAACATAGGGAAATAATTATGTAGTACTGATGCGAACCATATTAAATACGGAACCCTCGGTACACGAGTCCCACTCGCACTTGACCAGAATTTTATTTTTCATGATACTGTCATGTTATTAAATTTTCAAAGGACAATGCCGGATCTTGGCTTTAAACACTTTAAAAAAAAGCCCGCAGATACGAAGCATGTTAATATGACCGGTTTTGTATGAGATTTAAATTCAGTATTTTATTACTTATACATTTAGGGAACTCCCCCCCCCGACTGACCGCGCACCGCGACGGACGTGTTTGTAAAATACTTCACTAAATTAAAATCGTTAAAATAAAATAGAAGCTAGTTATTCCCATTGTGTACGCCGTCGCTGCAGAGATAAGAACCGCTACCACCACCTGCGCGCCCTGATCGACTGATCGAGTGGGTCACCATACGCCGATGCGCCCTAATGAGGCGACACGTGAATGGAACAAACAAAACCAGCAGTGGATTGTGAGTCATGCTACATAACATCATTTTTATTTTTTTAATAAACGAAAGTAAAGTAGTGTCGGATACTAGTCGAAAACAAATTCAATGGTAACTGTTTAACTGTGCGCTTGTGCCGTCTACCCGAATTATAACACTATAATTATTAAAAGTTTCGTATTAAGTACTCCTGTTGCATTCTACAATACGAGTTGTATCTTAAGTGTTGTAAAGCATTCTATATTTTAAAACAACAAATAGAATGTATAAATTACCTCGAACCCCGACAAAGTCTTCCTCGTCGCCTGATATTAATATCGAATCGGAAGATAACATCGCCTCTAGAAAAAGGAAACAGCCGAGCGACATTGAACTATTCAGAAACGATTTAACATCCATGTTTCACGAATGGTCAAAGAGGCAGGACCAGAAATTTGACGAGTTATCTAAAAATATACTAGACCTAAAGGCTCAAAACACAAACATCGAAGACCTTAATAAAAAAACCCAAGAAAAAATCGAACACTTATCGAAACAGCACGAAAAGGTCCTAGGCAAAATACACATTTTAGAAACAAAACAAACTGAGGCGTCCCAGCAAATAACGAACCTTGATCTCAAGTTAGACACCATTCAGCGTCAATTAAATTCCAGCAGCGTGGTGCTCCGCAACATACCCCCCACTGAAAGAAACGTGAAAGAGGTAGTAGCCCAACTCTTAAACTCTATCGACGCCGAACTGCAACCGTCGGACATCCGGAACTGCTACCGCCAAGGAAAACACAACACCAGCAAACCGATCGTACTGGAGTTTAATAATCCGGCCCAAAAAATCACGTTTCTTAAAGCGCTGAAGACGCACAACCTGAAACATAAAGATAATAAATTAAACTCAAACCAGCTAGGTTTTACAGATAAGCAGAACATTTACGCTTCGGAACTTCTGTCAGAACGTGCTAATAAGCTGTTTTTTATAGCTCGATCCCTGGTAAAGTCAGATAAATATAAATACGCCTGGACTAAGGGCGGACGAGTATACATGTGCAAACACGACGGCGAGCCGCAAATCCTAATAACAAGTGAAGAACAACTGAACCACTTATCATCTACCTAAAATTCAGGAACCCACCGAAAACATATCATTAAGTTATACCTACCTTCATAACTTAGCTATTAAATATCTTGCATGCTTTTTTTTGTTATTTCTGTCTAATAAAAACCTAGAATAATTTAAGTTACGAATAATTAAGATACACTCACACACATTTTTGTCACTATATTATTATTACATGTCAATATACGAATGCCTACACTAACACAATGAATAACGCCACAGTTGCTAATCTGATATCAGACATGGACTCTGTCAGTGTTTCGACTGCGTTCACGTGTGCACCAGAAGACTGCTCTAACCTTATCCCTGATATAGACAAATCCTTGACCATAATGACACAAAATATACGTAGCATCTCACGCAACTTTGATAGTCTGAACCTATTGCTTACCAGAATTAATTTTCGAGTTGATATCCTCATTCTAACCGAATGTTGGCTGAACTCTAACCCACATCTTCCAACTCTTTCAAACTATAACGCCATATCCACCCAACGTAATCAAAACCAAAACAGTGGAGTTGTAGTATATGTGCGAGATGGGATCCGCATTACGTTTGAGGAACCCGACTTTGAGGACGCTAACAGTCTTGTCCTCAAAATAGGGAAGACCACCGCCATTGTTGCTATTTACCGCTCCCCCTCAATAAGGCAATGTAACAACTTTAACGAAGCTCTTGATAAAATACTAAAATCCTTGAGTCATATTCCAAATGTTATCGTGGCAGGAGACATTAATATAGACATTAAGGCCGACAGTTGCGATACCCACTATGACGATTACCTAAACACATTAGTAGCAAATAATTTACTGCCAGCACATTATATTCCAACTCGAGAAAACAACTGTCTAGACCATATAATTCTGAAAACCCGAGTATCAACTTCTACTGCCGTTCTTGATACACTCGTAACAGACCACAAAGCCGTCCTCACTAGTCTGTTGACAAACATACGAGTATCTACTACCAAATCCCCACCAACAAGTATTACACGGCTAGACTATAACGCAGTGCGAACCGAGCTGCAGAATTATGATTGGACCCCCATTCTAGAATGCACAAACGTCGCCAAAGCCACTGATCTTTTTATGAACTCTCTGAAAAAAACGATTTTGAATAATACTAAGAAATACACTATCCCAAGATCACAAGTAAAATTCCGAAACTGGATAACACCGGGACTTATTCGCTGCATAATAAAAAGGGATAAGTTACACATGAAAGCACGCAAAAATCCTAACAACGTTGACATGCAAAATAAATATAAAAATTACAGAAATACTTGCAACAATACCCTAAAACAACTAAAAATACTGTACGACACAGACGACCTATCTAAAAACAGACACAATCCCAAAGAGACCTGGAAAACCGTTAAAAGAATATGTTTTCTAGATAGAGAAACGAAGACACCTGATGAACTTTTACATTCCCATAATACCCCAAAAGAATCTATCAACTATGTAAACGAGTTCTTTGCACGAGTTGGGTCAAATTTGGCTCAAAACACGTTGGCCAAACTTGACACTACAGAGATGGAATTAGCGAAAAACCAATACGACCGATCCCAAATTGTTGGTTCTATGGTAATGTTTCCTACAAATTTACACGAGGTGTCCACAATCATAGACAAGCTAAAATCACAATGTGCCATTGGATGGGATGGTATTTCTGCACTATTCATAAAAAAAACTAAAGAACAGACAATTATTCCCTTGACCCATATTATGAATCTTTGCTTAACGGCGGGTTTTTTCCCAAGCGCCTTCAAAATATCTTTAATATCGCCTATTCATAAAAGCGGATCAAGGGATGAGGTAAACAATTATAGACCAATATCAATTCTAACAACACTATCAAAAATTCTAGAAAGGCTAATGAATTCTCGTCTGGTGAGTTACTTGGAAGGTAATAAACTCCTCTCAAGTAATCAATATGGCTTCCGGGCCGGCAGGTCTACGGAAGAAGCAATCAACTCAATTACAACTAAAGTCGCATCAAACCTGGACAGTAAAAAAAAAGCACAGCTATCTTCCTAGATCTCGCCAAAGCCTTCGACACGGTTTCTGTTCCTATTCTTCTGTCCAAGATGGAACGACTTGGTGTGAGAGGCCTTCCACACCAACTTTTCGCAAGTTATCTTAAAAACCGCTACCAGTGTGTCAGAATAGGAGAATTAAAAAGTGACTACACTGAAATGAGCTTTGGCGTCCCGCAGGGAAGCATACTGGGTCCTACACTCTTTTTGATTTATATAGACAAGCTATGCCAACTGAATATACCAAACGCCCAAATAGCAACATTTGCAGATGATACCGCTGTTTTGTTCTCTGGAGATAACTGGGGCGAGGTTGAAACGCTAGCGGGCGGATTTCTGGAACGTTGTACACCGTAAAATAGCGTGTCCTTCGACTTCTAACTCGTTTACCACAGAGGCATCGATTTATAACGTCATATATTTGGTACCTATCGATTAAGCAACTAATAACCTGTTGACTATCGTTATTAAAAATAAGTATAAACCTAAACCGACTGAAAAATCAGGTAAAAATAAAATATTGGGAGCGAAATTTCAAGTGTCCACACCCCTTACGCAAAGTTTGAAGTGAAATTTTATATAGTTGTCCCACTCTTAGATACCTTCTGGTTTGATTTTTGTACAAAGTCATATTTTCAAAATATTGAAACCAACCGAATGACAAGACATTTAGAGCTCAAAACACTAAAAAACTTACAAATTTTGCAAGTCTTAAAATATGTTCGTGAAGAAATTCCGCAACACGTCACGACGATTATATTCAAGATTCAACGTGAAAACTACCAAAGTTAGATTTTAATTTGATAAATGGCAACATTATTGACCCTAAACAGCCGTTAAAATTTGTTTTGACAGATTAGTTTAAGCAAAACATTGGAGTGAAATACAAGTCCGTCACGTTGCCAAAATATTACTTCCACAACGAACGGGCGTTTTAGAAGGTAATATTACTGTTTAGCGTTATGTTTTTGTAGTTATATTTTTATAAACTATTAATAATTTAAGTAGTAGTATCAGTTTGCAATAATAATCAGTAATTTACAAGTAATTTTAATTTGAATAACAACAGGTAGACATACGTCACATCCATTACGTGACGTGATGTATAAGGGATAACAAAATGTGACGTAATGGAATTCAAAGGCAGTATGCACATGATTTAAAGTTCCCATTTTTATTTTATTAACCTACCTACGTTTTTCATGTATGTTCATCAAAATTTCGCTGAACGATGAGGATTTCTATTTTTGTTTTTTTTTTTCGTTATTATAGACGATCAAAATGGTGATGACGGCTGCGGAGCGAGCTAAGAGATATAGGGAAAAAATTAAACAGAACCCAGAAAAGCATGAACAACATAAAAAAAAGGAGCTAGAAAGATTGAAAAAAGCCCAAAAAAGGATAAAAGATTTAACAGATGAAGAAAAAAATGAGAGAAGAAAAAAGTGGAGAGAGCAGAAAAAAATACAAAAAGAAAAACAAAAGGCATGCCAGTCTATCCAACTGGCCCAACAGGCCGCTACAAAATCTAATAGTAAAGATTTTTCGGCATTAGCTGTTAAATACTGTCATTTACGCAAAAAATTTAATTATGCGATGAAGAGTTTAGAAAAATACAAATCGGCATTAAATAATGCAAAAAAGAAAATATACAGAGAAAATATAAAATACAATAATGAGATAAAGTTGTTAAAATTGGACAATGATAAGCTATTAGCACGTCAAGAATTATTAGAGCTATCATTGCGTGAAGTATATTATTTTTGTTATATTACAAAGTTATGTTTTAATTTGAGTTCCTAGAAGATTTGTGTTATTTTGTCAAATATATTGTTAAAATATGATGGTCTATCATTAAATTTCGTTTCCTACCTCAAAATGTTATGTAATTTATTTATGTATTTAAAAATTGTGGGAGCTCTAATAATTTTTATATATATTGAAAACTAAGCCTTATAATTCCTTTACGTCACGTTTCTTTCCATTACTGTGACGTGTCCTACGTTAACTGTGTTATTTAAATGTAAATAATTCCAATATACTAAAGTATTATGCACTATTAGGGTTTTTATAAAAAGGACAAAAGGTATTCTGATAAATTGTTGTTATACATATTTAGTTGCACGCCGTATAAAACCTAAGAAATATAATGTTGTGAGCCGATGGGGACAAAAAAGTGACGTAATCGTACATTATGAACGATATTGCATTGACTAGGTAGGTTCGTTGTTATTTGATACTTTTAATTGAAGCTGATTGTATTCAATATTCATTTAATAAATGCTTTATCTTCGTTATTTTTCGTCTTCAATATTAAATAACTACTTAAATTCGTGACGTAATGGAACTTTTTTTTATCCAAATACAACTTTGACTTCAAATTACAGACAAACTAATCATTTTTCAGGTAAAAAGGTACTATTTTATTACAAAGTAATAAATAATCAATCAAATAAAACACAGTTTTAGTAGAAATACAAATTTCGCAAATTGTGGAACTCCATTACGTAACGAACAACGTTCCAGAAATCCGCCCTAGCCCAACAGGGACTCAATAAAATCAAGGACTGGCTGGACAATAATCTACTTACCCTTAATACCACTAAAACAAAATACATCAACTTTAGCATTACAAGACAACCTCAACCAAACGTCGAATTTAAATTAACAGCCCACATCTGTAACCCAGACCACAACCAGACTAACACATGCAATTGCTTACCAATAGAAAAAGTACCCTGTATTCGATATCTTGGCGTCATTGTGGACCAACACCTTTCCTGGAAAGATCATATTAGATACTTGTCTAACCGAGTTCGAAAGCTGGTATTTGTATTTAAAAGACTCAGGCGGGTATCAGACGTAGAACTTATCAAAACCATTTACTTTGCACTGGCAGAGTCAGTGCTGACGTACTGCATTATCATATGGGGTGGTGCTGCAAAAACACATATTCTTCAACTTGAAAGAGTGCAAAGATCAACGCTTAAAGTTTCATTTTTTAAGCCCATCCGATTTCCCACAAAAACTTTATTTAAAATAGTTGGTGTATTATCGGTCCGGCAACTGTATATTTCGCGGGTTTGCCTCTGGCAACACAGAGTGGCCGTGCCTGACGTGGAACTCCCAAGTACATTTGCTCATCGCAGACTAGGAAGCAGAAGGCCCTATAAAATATTTACTGGACCACAACACAAAACGGCTTTCTTTCGCAGACAACTTAATTTTTTAGGTCCTTTCTTATACAACAAAGTGAATGAACGTCTGCACATACACAGCTGCAACAAATTTACGTTTAAAAATAGTGCAACTAAATGGCTTCAAACATTAGACTATGACGAAACTGAAAATCTTTTTCACATAATTAAATAGAAAGATCCAACAATCAAGGTAATGACAACCAAATGCACACGCATACGTATACACACCCACCCACACCCAACACACACACACATACACACACATGATTATTCTTAAGTTTAGTCCTAATTTAACTAGCTACATATGCATGATTTTATACAATATTGTTACGCAATAACATTTAAACCTTTAATCACTGTTGAACTGCATACAAGTATATATGATTTTGTGTTAGCACTGGTACACAAAGGCTATAATTTGTTATTACGTTAAGGGTCGGAGGGACCCTGTTCCTTATAAGACAGGTTTACCTAGTTTAGGGAACAGGAACCCTACTCCAAGCCTAGCCAAATTTTTGTCTAGTACTAGAAAATTATACTACAAAAATGTATTACTTACTTATGTACCTACTATTCTGTCTATACCTACATCTAAGTGATACTACAGTAATGTACACTAGGCTACTCATGTAAACTGCTGAAATAAATGATTGATTGATTGATGATTGACTTATACAAAAATAGAGCCGTCTATTTAACTAGCTATACTTTGTAAATAAGACACCTTGCAAGTAACGTGTTGTTACGATTATTTATTTCTAAATATTTTTTTAGTCAAGTTCTTCAGAAATAGTATCACAACAGAATTGTCTTAAATATATTTCTACATCCAATAAACCCAATTCTATAATTACCCGTCCATTTTATTGCCTAAGCCAACGCTTCTATGGACCCTGGCTTAACAAAAACTTATCCTTTAACAATGAAAATCGAGAAGACAGGTTTAATTTGGCTAAAATGAGGAATCCAGTGTGAAAAATGATAAAAACCCCTTTTCCGCATCATAATCATAACCTGTAATAATAATATTGTTTAATCCTTTTACTTAGTAAAAGTGCGTTCTCTTGTTATAATCTTGATTGTTATAAAAAAAAATGCATTGTGTTATCATTATCATACAAACATTTATTTAAAATAAAGTAGCTCATGGAAATCATGGAGAGGTCTTTGCCCAGCAATGGGGCACATATAGGCTAGTGCTCATATTATCATAAACGTAAAAACACTGTAAATTGGGTTACGGTAGTAATAGTAGTATAGTATAGTGATAGTAGTGAAAGTAAAAGAAAGGAAAATAAATAGGGTATGGTCTACCAGAATCTCATGAAAAAAGGGAAATTTAAATTTAGGGCTTGCAACTCTGGGGTAAAAGGATTTAAAGGTCTTGATACTTTATTTTCCGCGTTCATTAAAAGCATGGTGTGGAGGACTCAGTCCGCGTAGAAGTCTTTACTTCTTTGGGAATTATTAAATTTTATAGGATAAAATTAAAATATCACGTTTATGCAACTAACATTTATAATATTAGTAACGATTAGTTACCTACGTAACCCTTTAAAATCAACTTTGGACTTTTTCCTAATAAATAATAAGTAGCTTAAATTGAAACAATCGTGTGCAAATAATATGTACTTATGTATATAAGGATTTAGTTCAAAATTACTTCAAAAATTCGATGACGTATCGTCGCCTAGCTAACAATACCGTACAGGTCAAAATTGAAGATTGTATTATATTAAATTAACTCTTAATTCGCGTTCAATCATTGACTTACGCGGTATTGTTAGCTAAGCGACAATATTATGCAATTTTAACTTCAATTAATGTTGTTTTCTGAGGAGGTGCGAGATATTTATTTTTATTCCTTATAAAATATCATGAAAACCATGCCGCACAACCACGATTCGCCATATGGTGGCAATGGGTAATCCTGGAATTAAATGGCACTTAATTATTAAGGGTGCTAAATAGACTTTTGCGTGTCAGACATAAAAGCCAAATGGGGTGATAAATTTAATAAGTTCCTGCAAAAGTACAACGAACCTTAAAGTATCAATATTATTTGGCTTAATTTACTAGTCTTTTATAAACACGACACTAAATCAAAGATTGTGTTTGATTCACATCTTCTTCACTAAAAAAAAAATTGGTCGCTTGTAACAAGATTGTGATTGTTGTGCATGAGCGTCTTGATCCCATACGAGCCTAACAAGACGATAGATACATCAACTAAGACGTTAGATACATGAACTATGATGTTAGTTGAATCACTAAAGAAATTGCTGTAGTTAACTATCAGCTTTGGTTGATATAACTAATATCTTAACTATTTTAATCATTTTTTGTCAACTAAGTGAAAATTTCTCTTTGTTGGCTCTCATTTTTTTGAGTGTTCCTTACAAATATTAGAGTACACATGATTAATGATATTTTTCGCTGAGATCGAAGTGCTTTTAGGACATTTGCCTGATAACTAACGTTATATTTGTGTAAAAATAACAAACAATAACAAACCCTGACAAGCGGTGAAATTTGAATTGACAGGCGTAAGGCTACATTTCCATATAAAAATCGATTTCTTTTTACTTTTAAATTTTTTATGAGATTCTGGTAGACCTATACCTATCTACCCCCAGACTTAAGTCATACTGTGATCATGACCATTGCAAAACTTATTTTTATATTTTCGTGCTCTTCAATCGTATTCATTCGAGTTATGTTTCTCCAGTAAGTACTCATACTAGCCGTACAATAAGTAAAGCAAGTGTGTTTTTACCTTAATCTTACAACATCGTGAAAGGCGTTTCTGGATAGCTCTTGAAACCACTTTGTGTACGTTATCATAATGTGTGTATGTAAAGCCGGGGTCAATAGAAATGTCAAAAAGATGTAAACAATCAGTACTGTTTGACAAATAACCTCAATATTTCTGCAAACGAGTTTTGATTTTAAAAACGCACCTATAGTTAATAGTTATTTAATCTTAAACAGAACGTAAAAGTAACAATCAAGCATGTACATCATTAAAAATACCTCACGCGATGTCCAAAAGTACGTGGTTATGGTGTAATAATGGTAAATAGGTCCGTTTGGTTTTGTTTACATCATTTATCATTTCTATTGACCCCGACTTTATGTATGTATGTATGTACGGGTCATATCTTGCAAGTTGAATTTAACCCACTTTCCGGTTCCGATGAAGCTGAAAATTTGCATACACCTTTAATTCTGATGACAATACAATAATATAGCACCACCGAGCCGGCCGACGAGGGAGACGAGGGTGGCCATAGGAACTCCTGAACAACTCATGATAAACCGCACGTGTTAAGGCTCCTTACAATCATCTTGACGCGTAGATGACGAATGTGTAAAAAAAGTACCGTGAAATACGCCAACATTGACCGAATTTTATGAAAAAAATCATTTTTTTCGGTTTTTTCCTATAAGAGCTATGTTTTTTTGTAATCTTTGCTGAAGCTATATGGTCATGTGCTTCCATTCATATTGAAAAATTAGTCCTAAGACTTCATTTAAACCCTGATTTTATCGATTTGAATGGCGGGCAATGTTATCTGGACTGTCAGCCAACATTACCCTTGATGATTTTCGACGCAAATATAGCCCCTACGCAGTTGAAATGAGCAACAGGTAAAGAATTAGGGAAATAATACCGTTTATTTTAATCGTTGAGTAGATATCACCTTAACTTTAGCTTAAAAATGAGTGGGCAATGTTATCTAGGCATTTCTGCTCATTTCCATACAAGTCACCAAAAGCGATTTCGAAATGTTAGGGTTGTCACATTAGGCTTGAATTTATTTTTATTTATTTATTTTTCATTTTCAAGTTTTAGGACATACAATATTAAAATTATCAAAATAAAACACTGTATTTTTAAAGTTTAACTTTTATTATAATAATAAAATTGAAAAAAGAATGAACAAACTCCAAATAACTTCTTATAGGTCACTTGTACATTTTGGCAGTAACTACACACTAAAAGAATTATGAAATGTGACAACCATGACGCTCTTTTGACATCGGGCAAAGTTGTCGGCAACACATTAAAAAATTAACGGATAACATTACCATAACTTGACACATGATCATAACTTTAGTTACATAAAACCTGGAATGTTAAATCCTAAGCTTAAATACTCTGCAAGGTGTATTTTATTAAATATAATTGAATACACTCACCTGCGTCTTCACCATGATGAATAGTAGACATGCACTTCTGAACAAATTTTTGCCCACAAAAACACACATCACCTTCAACGCGTCGCAACAAGCTACTGAGTGAACTTAGAGACGAATGCCAACCGCAGTTTTGTCACAAATATAGTTTATTTTCTACTATAGTACCTAAATAATGTTAGCATAAAGAAGAAGATTTTTTCCACATTAACGAATTTGTTTGTAAATGGCATTATGGGCAATGATACCCTAGGTGGCAAAGTTGGCGTATTTCACGGTACAGTCGGCAATAAAAGCTAGTCCCAAAAATGAAATTTTTGACAGAAACTTATTTTTAAGATTTTGGGTACCGTTAAGCAAAATATTGAATTCTAAAAGTGTCATCATTTTCGCTAGAGTAACCTACGTCATCTACTACCGCCAAAAGTACAAAAAAGAACAATCTGTAAAATATCTTAAATAAAAGCACATGTAACCCTTTTTGAAAGGAAAACTATGAGGACTATGAAGACTTTATTGAGTCTTGAGTTAATGGCGACTAGACGATTTATACCTACCAAAAATCATCTAAGATAGGGTAAACCACCCTAATATCGGCCCCTTAGACCTTTTTCTGTTTTCAACTACTTATAATGTCCAATCTGTTATATAAGGTGTAAACATAGTTTTTTACCCATTGTGAAATTGAATTGGCTTCCTATTCTTACGTAAAATTTGGAAAATAACCTAGTTGTTTAATTATTATGATTTATTGTATGGTTAAACACTGGTTCTAACAGTGAGCAAGGGCTTGGGGTGAGTGAGGGCTTATTTAAAAAAAAACTTCAAATATCGATTTGTCAACATATTATATATTTATGATACCAGTCTTCAAAATTATTAATATATAGGTACAATTGAGATCAAATAATCAAAAAACACGTAAATTCAACACAATAAAATATTTTAAGGCGTCTTTGATCCGTGATCTACTGTATTTCGGACGTGTATGTTTATCTTTTTTTTCTTTGGATGGGTTACTCATTGTGTCAATCTGTAAAACAATGTATAAAATTAGTCTTAGGTACTTAAGTAAAAGAGAATATAGGTACTTCTGCAATAAGCTTAAGCTTTTAAGTTTTTTTTGTGTGGGGTCTCCTGTTAGAAGCTAAGGGACTTAATAGAAAAAAATTATCAGTTTTTGAAGTAAATAAAAACAATATAATTTAACGAATAATTATTTTAAAAATAAAAACAAATTGAATTTATTAAA
Organism: Acleris literana; assembly: GCA_946894065.1. Lineage (NCBI taxonomy): Eukaryota > Metazoa > Arthropoda > Insecta > Lepidoptera > Tortricidae > Acleris > Acleris literana. Next base: position 74,417,514 of record OX335668.1, on the reverse strand, counting down.
ATTGTTTCAGCCGTTATACCGCACTAAATGCGGATCACATACCTTAATTTTATTTTGCAGTCGTTAGCTAAATAAATTAATATTTTTGAGAAGAACCGTCTTATAAAATCTACACAAATAAGTAGCGAAAAAAATGTCTCCACGAGACTTCATGAGACCCACAGTAATCAAGGAAAAGAAAAATACACAAAAACAAAAGAAGGAAAACCTGTGTCCTCAAATTTATCATTTCAACCCAGCGTGCATACCTAATAGATACTTAGATACCTCATTAATTCTAGTACCTATTGTAAAATAACAAACGAAGCCGCCTCTGCCGGTTTTAGGATTCGTTGTTAAAAAATGATTGTCTAATATCGGCCGGGGCAGTCGATATTAGGATTTTTACTAATAAACAGGAACCTAACTCCGGCCTCTTAAAATTACCATAAAGCATCATTTTTATATTAAAATAAGTATTTAGACGACGCTTTATTTTGTTATGTATCGACAACAAGCAACACTCATTACTTTCAATGAATATAATACGCTAAAATCGCTTACCCTAAAATGTTGTCCACAGTCGGTCCGAGACCAAAAGGCCGCCGACAGGCACACGCTCGTACGCCTCCACGTTCTACGACCGACTGAATATACTTATAGCACACAGAACTCCGCCATGTTGGTATTGTCTATTGTGTATGACAAAAGGTCTATTTTGGTGCAATAATATCCTAACATTATTAGACGTTTCTTAGTTTACGCCACTATTTCTTCGACACGGCCGATATTAGGAGGGGGCCGGAACTAAGGCGGTTTACCCTAGCACCAAATAACATGAATTAAAAATTAGCTCGTACTCGTACCTACTTGTGATTTTTGGAGATAGTTTATTGTTTATAGTTACGGCGGCGAAACCCTACTTCGAACGCGGTCCCACATGCTGCCTTTGCCCGGTTTTGAAACATAAACATGATTTCAAAATTACCAGACGCTCGCTAATGAAATAAAACTGCCGTATGAACCGGTTTTATTAAAGGTAAATATTAAAGTACGGACGTCCATTCATCGCCAGTGCATCAAATGAAAATATTATCTGGGAAATATTCAAAAGTTTTTCTCCATTTTGCGAACGTCATATCAAGCAGATTAAATAGAAAATAGGAAAATTATTCCTCTTTGACTCGTCCGGCAGGAAGCTCGCAGAAAGTGCCTCTTGAGGGCATTTCACGTTGTCATACATCATAGAATAATGACACTCTTTTAACTGATTTTCTAGCCCTCCCTAGCTTAGTTTTCATTTAATACGATTTCCTGTATCTGCGCTGCGGCATTAGAAATACACACTCTGTTTGCTTATTGGCTGTTACCACAGTTGCGGTCCACGAGGTCGGCGCTGTGTCCTGCCACGTGTGCGCGGACGCACGTCGGAACAAAGCTTTAGATTATTATTCCTTATGCAATGATATATTATAATTAGGCTATGTAATGTATGTTATAAGAAATGAAAACAGTTCAAATGAACGTTATACCATATAGATTACTTTCGCATAGGTATAGATTATGATCAGTGATCGGAATTAGGTGAGCTAAAATACCTATTCTTCGCAAGAGGACATAATATAGAGTGGTTACAACATGGTAGAAAAATATATTTTTTCTTCAATACCGGGTATTCGATATTTACCCGGGTATGTATTTTACACAGTCTAGTTCGAATAGTACAAGTCTTGAGCTTAATGTAGTATGTTTTTTACAGGTATTTAAGATTAATATTATAAATATGAAAGGGCAATCTTATAAAAAACATACTACATAAAGCTCAAGACTTGTACTATTCGAACTAGACTGTGTAACATACATACCCGGGTAAATATCGAATACCCGGTATTCAAGAAAAAAAATGTTTTTGTACCCTGTTGTAACCACTCTATATTATGTCCTCTTGCGAAGAATAGGTATTTTAGCTCACCTAATTCCGATCACTGATTATGATGTATACCTATATAAAAACGAATCCCTATTTCCATTGGTCACGCCTTAACTCGAGAATGTTTCGACCGTTTTTTTTTGTTGTTTTCGTAATTATCAGTACAAGGTTTGTATAAAAATATTTATCCCCGGACGGCGCCGGATACGGACGGCTAGGATAAAAAAAATGTTTAACTAACTAATCGTAATATTAAGTGACATTTTAGATTTTCTTGTCATGTCTAACGTCATCTTTAATAAGATATTATACAAAGTTAATGCTGTTAGGTACCTATATTTTTGAGACGCATCCATAATTGATACCGTGACAGCAAAAGCTGAATACTGAATATTTTTATAAGTGCACACAGCTTATTGCAAATCATACATGTAGCACGCTTTTGATGTACAAGAAATGGAAAATAGTGAATTCAACCTGTTTGCATCAATCACGCGTTGACGCCAACAACGCAAAGTTATGAATACGTCGGATTTGATGCGGCCACGTCAAGGCCAGCGCTAGGTCATCGAAAGACTAATTAGAGCTACTTAAACGAGCGCAAACATACAGGTTGCTGAAAAATTCAGAGTTTTCTTAGTACTTATTATAGTATATATATTTCTACGAACTTAAAATCTGCACAATATAAAGTGTTATTGTTATCTAAAATAATGAACTTATAAAATAAATTTTACCTCGCCTACTTAGTGGCTTTGGAAAGATGGTTTTTTTATTATCTGTGATCTATTTCCATCGTCATGTCATGATGGACAAACGTCATTCAAACATAATGTAAACAAACGATCGCAATACATTATATTTATTATATTATTTTTGTCTTTTTAACATTCGGCCATTGTCTAGTCCCTAGACTTCAATTAACACATCATTTCCGGCATGGCCCTTTTTCCTAGAGTAGAGTTGCTGAACACATCTCATTAAATGTATTGAAAAGGGATCCCATACTTCCACTTGGAACCAACCCTCAGTGGATAAAAAAAACAAGTTGTTCTGCTGAAATAATGACCTTTATTATAAATAGTCTTTGATAAATATGACACGCATGTGATATAAGCGTTTTATATTATTTTACTATTTAACAGAAAACTTAAATTCCGCGTATACAAAACAAACGAGCATAAACATATAAAATTCTAATTGTAAAATGACAGCAAGGGTTCTTTTTAATTTAAACTTCCGCTCCGCGAAATAGAAGCCGCCACGGTGCTCAAAGCAATATGGCTCTATTAAATATTTTATCAAGACTTTATTAATAAACCTTGGGAATAGTTCGAGTTCATGCTTCATCGCATGCTTTTATATTATTGCTGTTAACCTCGCCGTCTCTTGAATCTCATACAAAGCTAAAGTTCGTTTTATTACTTATCATTAATTATTTTATCTACATCCATATCATAACTTCCCTATAATATGTTCAGAAACGATAAGCAAATAGCCTGTATTATGAAACCAGTATCTTTAATGTGAGCATTAAGATACAGGTATATTAAAATACAGGGCAACTTCAGGTATAGGTTTCTCACATATTGTAGACAACTTATGATATGCACGTAGATAAAGTTGTGTATGTGACTGTATACATAATTCGGCATTAAAAACATTATTGTAATCTTATTAAAAAACTCGCCTTTCGGCTCGTTTCATAAAACCACACTCTTATTTAAATACCTCTCATTATGTACCTCTCTCCCAGTACTCACATAAATACTGATTGACTGTGACTGTAAACATAAAGTGTCCGGTTTTTAAATCTTAGTAATATTATTATGATGAACTTTTTCTATTCAGTTACTTATGAGTTTTAGTGGTAGGTATGTGAATGTTTTGATATGTCCATTTCACAACTTTATCACACCTTTTCCGTAAACCGATTATTGCTTAATGACTGGGTTATATAAACAGATAATAGTACATTGTTGCCTAGGCGCGGAAAGTAAGGGATTTCCTGACGAGGTGATTATAAAATACGAGTCAGGAAATCCTCGTTTCCGCCGAGGCATACATAATGCTTTTCTCAAACAATGCGAGGAAATTATACAAATCTTTGACAAATTCGGAAAGAAGTTTAGTTTGCAAAATACGAGAATTAATTAGTTAAGATAGTTTCACGCACAACGAGCCGCCACCCGCCGCCGCAGTGTTGCCGCTCCATAGTAGGTAGCGGACTAAATTATTTCTAAGGTTTTTTATCGACCTTTTATTTTTATATGGTACAGAATGAAGTATTATAGATAAAAATACTAAATTAATAAATATTAGGCACCATATTCTGGGAAATTTAAGAAAAAATTATAAATAATAATTAATTAATAAATAAATAAAATATAAATAAATATTAATTTATAAATTTGTATATTTTCTGTCCAAACTTTTCGATGGATCTCGAAATGTAGCCGCTACAAGCTCATCACGGCTCAATTCCACAATGTGCCTTGCAGTAAACAATTATTATTACAATTAATGTTAGCAAAAAGTAGCAACTTTGGGTTTTATATTCCAGTAATAGAAAGTCATTAACATTTTATCGCGGCACGAGATGGAATATTATACTTAAAAGTCAATAGAAGAAAACTTTCCACCTGCATTTAAGCTGTGCATTTAAATGTTCATTATTGTATAAAATTTTAGTGATATTTTAATTAGATAATACATTTTTACAAGACAATACCGTGGTCTAAAGAATCCATATTGCAAATTTGATAACAAGTATAGTTTGTATCACAAAATCGTAATTTGAAACACCCAACTCGAAATCACTTGAACGTCTTGTAAATAAACTATAAAACTTTGACAAGTGTCTTGATAATGTTTCTGTGAGAAAGTACCCTCGTTTTGGGATTATTTGATACATTATTAAAACAAGTTTAATAAATAATATTTTTGTTTGATCTACCTAAATTTTTTTTTGGTTTTTTTCCTACCTCGGCCACACTATGCGCCGCCGCTCCGCAGAGCCCCGCCGCGCCGCCGCCCCTCACTGCTCCCCCACAAGTTGGGTATACGGGATTTTTTTCATGGTCCTTTTGATTTTATACGCAATAGAGATCACTTTTGAAAAAACAATATGGACATGGACGGAAAGTGTTTTCATATGGTTTTTTTACTCCTAGGAGTAAAAAGAGTCATTTTCCGTCCATGTGTTTCAATCGGAAAACCGTTATTTCCGAGCATGATTGAGAAAAACATATTGTAGGACCTTAAAATTTATTTAAAAACTAGGTTCTGCTCGCGACTCCGTTCGCGTAAAATGATTTATTTCGAGATAAAAAATATCCCTTGTGCTATTCCAGACTAAATAATCTATCTCTGTGCCGAATTTCATCCAGATCCGTTCAGCCGTCCTGGCGTGATTGAGTAACAAACATCCAAACTTTCGCATTTATAATATTAGTATGATGAATAAAAAAGAAATGGTTTAAATATTAACTCAATCTTACAAGAATCATCCTGTAGATTGGCATCGGCATTAGGTCACAGTGACCCAATGATTGAAGCCAAATTATTCGTCGATAGGTACAGCGCGCGGAATCAATCCGTGCCGCGACTGCCGCGGGATAACACAACACTTGCATGCTCAGGCTTCACTTTTTACACTTTTTAAATGTGCAAAATGTTATCTGGAGTAGGTTTAAATCGTAAAAGGAATTGTAAGGTATTAACATGTTCCTGAAGCATTATTATTAAACTAGCTTCTGCTCGTCGCTTTCCGCAAGCGTCTGTCTTTCTGTATGTTTGTATGTCCGGAAACTCCTCCTAAACCACGCCACGGATTTAATTGCGGTTTCAACATCAGACAGAGATTTTTTTAGTCTTCTTCAAGTTTGTTTAAATTTAAACATTTTCTTATTTTATTTTATTTCAACTTTGTGTCCTTATAACCTTTTCCTTACTAAGCACAAATGCGAAAGTTAGTGTGTATGTTGGCTACTATTTCACGTTGAAATGGATGAAAATTGGAATGGATGAAATGAGCTTTTGCCCTGAACTAACACATAGGATAAACCTTATATCTCTAAAAGCAATCATTGTTCCCGTGTTGCCTGCATAAGTGCAGTGAAGTTAGTACCTGTGAAATGTGATCATGTTTAATCACAAAATAACAATGCAATCAAATCATGGAAGCCAATTTTAACCTACTTTTAATTGTTCGATTGATTTGAAATTTAGCATACTTTTACAGTCCGATGACAATATAATAAAATGGTATCGTCAAGTTGGTACGATAATGGAGACGGAAGGTAGCCATAGCAATTTATATAGTGAGTTTATTATCGGTGTTTGAAGTACAGTCGGCAATAATGCGTGTTGTTTTTTTACTTTTACTTATGAGTTCGGTACTTTGACAATTATTTCCTAAGCCCAGATAGTGCTATAACTAAACATTTAATTATACAAGTTGGTAAGTATATGTAGGTAATCGAAATAGTCTACATATGTATGTCTATAAAAATTAATTGCCACATCTATGACAGAGCATCATTTGAGAACAGCTCGATGGAGTTGGCTGTTTTTTTGTTGTTTTCGTAATTGTCAGGACAAGGCCCTGCAGGCCCTAAAACGCAGTAACAGAATTTTTCGAGTTTTTCAGTTGAATATTGAATTATAATTAGCACGTTATATTAGGAACACATTAATCTAATATATTTTTTGATCCGATAATTACACGATAAAAAAAACCAATTTGTAAAAGCAGTAAACTCAACATAGCGAGTCTAAATATATTGTAATACTAAAATACAGTGATAGCAGTTAAGTCTACAACGACCCGTCACTTTACCAGATTATACGCAGTAAATATCTTACCACAAAAAAAATGAAAACTTCTGCTTAAAAATATTTAAGCATGCACACTAAAACGCAGTAAGTAGTTTTTGTACCAAAGATGTTATACTGCATCGTTGATCACTAATTTATTTCCTATGAACTACAGATTAAAATGCAGCTTTGTGCTTGAATGTAATATTTTATTTAGTGTCAGTCAAGTAGGTTCATATAGTGAAAACCACCTAAAGTGCTACAACGTCAAAACATATTTCTGTTACCTACTTTAATCGCAATATCACTTTGAACTTAACTGTTACTGTTTAAACTGCAGTCCATTCATTATTAACAGTAGTATACTCAGTATTGTTCTTCAAAATGCAAGTTAAATTGCAGTAAAGAAAGTCTTATGCCGCAAATTAGTCTGCAAATTAGCTAGTACATCAGATGTTTTTGTAGTATCAAGTATTTTTACCGCATTTTAATATGCATATGTGTTTCTTTTTGCGTGCAGTTACTGCCATTTTACCATTACAACCTAAATTTAATTATTTCTTTGTAAATTCAATGTTTGTTGTCACATGGTCCTTGTGGAAATAAAAGCATCCACCATACTAATTTAGTATGAAAAAAATGAGCGTCAAAAAGTTTTTCGCTGTTTTCTCGAAACCGCCTTTTATCTCATACTGTTTTGGAGCCTGCACGGCAGAAGGTTTGTATGAAACAAAATATCCCCCGAGTGATACCAAGCACAAACAGCAAGTTAATAATAAATATTACTTACCTTAATTTTATTTTACGGGTAATTCGTCATTATTGTGCAGCAGGTCTAATTCGAATTCGGAACATAAATGGTGTGCTACTTCCTTACACATCTGCATATTATGTCGAAACTCTTCCTCCTGAAGCTCAAAGGGGTCGGAAGCATCCCTTATCGCCCTGCACAGCAGTTTCTTCTTTCTTATTCGGTTTGCAGCGGGAGGCGACAAAGACACACTCGACATTCTACAAATAGTGATTACCAAATATAATATAATGTTAAACACCTTTCTTATAAGTAACGAAGTCTTTTTTGATAAGTACTACATTACAACACCAATACTCACGCTTAAAGGACAATGGGCATTTTGGTACCCGCTCCAATAGCAATAATGGTAGTGTCATTGAATAGGTCATACCAATAGGAACAACATTTACTATGGTGGTTTGTCTCAAATCCCTGTCCATTCGGAGATATTCATATACGAACGTGACACCTTATGCGAAATAAAATCTGCTGCCGGCATCTTTATTTCCTTAAAAATACAACTTAAGCAAAAGTGAATAGGCTGCTACTGCACCAGAGAGCTCCATCTTCAGCCTCATGGACAGTTAGGTATTTGTAAAAAAAAAACGAATGTCACAAAAATCACCTCATGTTGTCACTTTTCTAATGAGAAAAAAATCCATTTTATTTATGAACCGGAAACACTGAAGTGTACCCTTGACTAGTAATGTAGGACGGACGGATGGACAACAAAGTGATCCTATAAGGGTTCCGTTTCTTCCTTTTGTGGTACGGAACCCTAAGAAAAATGAATTTTCCTATTAGAATATGTTTAATTTATTATGAAGTGAAAACTAAAATGACACACTAAAAAACAGAAACATACGTTAAATAAATCTATTATGCTATACCAGAGCACAGTTAGACCGGTGCACTGTTTTTCGTCCGGAAACTTAAAAACCAAGATTAAACAGTCATCAGTCATCACGACGTGGCAGCCGGGCAGATGGCATAAGTCAACAAAAACACTGTTTGCACGACACGTCAGTGCCGCAGCAGCAAGCAGCTGCAAATAAATCATCAGTCATTTTGAAAAAGGTACAAATATTTCAAGTATTTGAAACGGTAACAATTTGGTGGACTCCTACCAGTATATATTATTAATTATTATCTATAATATTAATATAGTTCCGATTTTTACAGTCCTTAGCGTTTTTCACCATGATTCGTGACAGTCATAGTTTTTAGATAGTCATAATAATCAAAAGGATATTATGTCAAAAGGTAAAACTTGTGGTACCGATTTTTGCGGGTCAAAGTGGTCCAGAGTCCTACCACTCCAACCCTCCACCTGTCCAACACTCGTAACAAGATTTAAATAAATACTGGTGATTTCAACCACTTATTAGTTAAGTCGTAATTCATGAAATGTAATGTTGAAACGTAGGGAGGACTTTTTTAATACTTAGAATTATTTTTAAAGTTACGACGATTTTAAAAGTGAGGTCTTATATCCAATACCCGTGGGAAGGTAGGTAGGTATACCTTCTAGATAATTTCGAAAAATGTATACATAGGTACCTAATCTCAAATTTGATAACCAGGAATTTTTAAAGCGCAATTTTTAAAAACCCCATATCATTGCTATTCGGAATGTCAGTTTCACGAAGGATTACATATTGGTTTAATTGTTCCCAAATTACGAGTATCTGACGAGTTTCTGAATTATCTGACCTAGCGAAATTCCACAATAAAAACAAATTATTTATATAGGATGTGTTAAAAATGAATTCAAGCAGTTCTGAATATACTTAATCCGAGTGTCTTATTTAACAATCATACAATTTTAAATAAGATACTCCTATTTTTTATTGATATTATTCATATGAACACGAGGATTTTTCGTAACACAGTTAGACCCACATAGTGGTTTTGCAGCTTAGCTTGCAGCTTAGCTCAGAGACTCTTAGTTCTAGAAAGCTGTTAGTTGGCAATTTTGGCATGAATAATTAATTAAGTAGTCACGTCAACAAAGTGGTAAAACAAAAACTTAAAAAAAATAAAGGGTCCTGCCCTACTCGTAACATGGAGATGTCGTGTGGGCGTCGTCAGATAGGTCTTTCAAAAATATTGCGGGTTTGTGAAAACTATTTTTTATCAAGGGATCCGGTTGTGAAATATTAGGATTTAAAGTTCTAATTTTTGTCTAAATAAAGTTTCCCTTCAAAATAAAAGGACATTATAACGAATTTTAAGTTAAAACTATCACGACGAAGTAGACTTGATTGGTTCCTGAAACAGCGACAAAGTATTTATTATACCTACTAAAAGCACCTAAGACAGCATCAAAAAACTTTAAATAGAGAATTAGTTCACAGGTACTTGTGGTTTTTTGAGATAGTTTTTGTTTTTAATTTTTTTTGGCTTCGGTACCCTACACTGAGCATGGTCAGGGCTACAGACGCTCTCTTATCACGATCTCGCACTTCATTACCTAAGGAACAACCCATTTTAAAAGTGATAAAGTTTGCAGTTTCTGAAATCAAACTTCTATGTATTCTATAAACAGGGCAACAATTGGTAAACACACATTGTTTATATAAAGCAGCAGAAACACCCAGCTAGCCAAAGATCACTTAGCTATGTCTATCTTGAAGGAAAATAGTGATTGTTTCCAGATCATTATTACTAGCTCTAAATATAGGAAATAAATATAAAGTCTAATGCACCTTCAAATAAACAAACTTTATTTACCTGCCGATACACAAATGCTTAACGTTCTCGGGCACCGTCGAACGATCTATTCTGAGCCGATTTTTATTGGCAATGTTTAGCGATATTTTTGAACCTACCATGATATGTCTCGATTAAAATAAATTTCACGTTTAAATTTGCAGGTGTTTCATTTATATGCGATGCACCTTTTGATTAGGGTTACGTGCCAAACGGGACCCTAATTTAAATTTATTTATTGTATTTTAAATAGAATAGGTACGTGCTATAACGGCGGATTTCATATCAAATAATAAAACTAAAAAAGGACCGAAACGTTTCTTTTCAACCGATGGTATGGTTTGGTATGATGGATGAAACAGTGCAAACCCTAAGGTTAGGTTAAGTTGAGAATGGAAGTGTGTAACATTTAAGTTTGTTTTTTTTAGTGCAAACCAAGTGTGAGTCGGGCGGTACGGAACCCTGTGCTCGGTTTTTTAATTAAAGTAATTAGCCTCATTATCTGTAAATACATTCATTCACCCAAAGCAGCCGTAAATAACATGTCATTGAATTAAGTACGTAATCGTTTGCCAACAAGAAATCAGGCATGTAATTACGCAAAGAATCGAAAAAGTTTAACACGGGTGTCGTGCTAGATTGTCATACCTAATTGATACATACTTTTTAGATTATTATTCCTTTTAAGCGTTATTCATAATGTTAAATTACTTAGGCAAAACTAAGGCCATAGCTAAGACAAAGGACTAAAGTAAATGTAAAAAATAAGACTTTTACGGCAATGCCTCTTGAGTGAATAGATCGTCAGTGTATTGGAGGGAATTTTGAAATCCCCGGAAGAGACCGTGAACTGGCCTCCGCGTCTTAATGCCTAATTTTAATATTTTACATAACACTTAAAAATATCAAAGCTTTACAATATGAGTTTGGCTCGTTTCCACAAATTTCTTCGCTAATACTAATAATTTTGTTTCATTGTCATTGTCATAAGTGTTATTTGTAGGTGTAATGTGATAAATACAATTAAACTTTTATTTTGATGTTGGATTAACGATTTATCAAATTTGTATAATTTAATGTTAAAGTACTACTTATTAACAATGAAGCGTATAAAATAATGCCCAATAGGGCAACGCTTAATAAAGCGTTATAATGTTAGCTCTATTATGGCCGGTTAAAAAATAAATACGAAATAATACTATTTGGAAAAAGAGGAAATAGCTTGATGTGAAGATAATACCGCAGTTGCTGTTGCCGATGTTTCACTATTTGGCAGCGCATCTTAAGCCGCGGCGTGGAATTCGCGTGAGGAGCTCGGTCACTATTGACAGAGCGACATTGGCAGCAGCCATCACAGACACGCCGCTTGCGACAGCCAGGTGGGGGCGCAAAGAGATAAATCGGGAGGCTCCGAGCGCCGCGAGGGACGCAGCCACCAGTCGTAGATAAGCGATCACCCGATCCACACGCTTCTCCACTCCCAGTTAGGTTCGTGGACTGTAGCGCCCGTGTTTTTACAATTCTAGTGTCAATATCCTAGCAACACTGAGTGTCCTGATCGATCATTAGTGCATTGTGCTTACAGTTAATAACGCGTGGTTTTTGTCGCCAGAAACCCATCACCTTGCAAAATGTGGGACGATGCTGATATAGAAGATGCCCCGGCGGCGCCCGAGGTGGTGGCGGAGGAGGCACCCGCCGACGTCGCGGCTGAGGCCGCGCCCGAGGAGGCTGAGACGCCCGCGCCGGAGGGCGTCGTTAAGGGAACCGAGCTTCGAAAACTAGTGTTCAGGCATTGGGTCAGGTAAGGAGCTACAATCGTAGTAAGAAACGGAAGCTAATCAATAAAAAGGTAACTCTACTCTGGATGTCGAAGTTCGCTCAGCCCCATTAACTTTTGCCTTGCAGGCCTAAATTCCTTCAATATACGTATATGTACGACTACCGACGAAACTACTACGACGACGTTATCAAGTACCTGGACCGGCGGAACAAAGGGCTGGCGACGGAGACGCCGCGCGCGCAGACATGGGGCGAGCGCGCGCTGCGCACGTACCTGGAACGCGCGGGGTGTCCTACGGCGGCGCGCACCTATGCGCGCGACGCGGCGTTGCTGCGCGCCGTCTCCACGGGCGCGCGCTTCCACCGCTACCACAGCAAGTCCTTAATCTCGAGGAAGTATTCCAGTCTCGGATTTAACACCGTCTCCATCTAGCTTCGCTCTAACACCCTCGCTTGGCCTCGCTCCGTGGACTCCTCCCGCTCCACCAGCTCCCGCGTGACCTATGTGGTACTGTTACAGGATTACGTTGGCGTGACGCAGCCCGCACACTTGCCCGCTCGAGCGGCTCGGTCTCTAGAGTAACCAAACTCCGGTCGAAAGACGGCCGCATTCCTAATATTAATTTGTCTTTTGTTAAGGCAATAAACGCTTAACTTTAACCGAAGTTTTTTTTTAAATCTACCTTTGATAAAATCTTAACACCTTTAACACTCCAAGTCAAAAAACACATTTTTTTCTAATCAATTATTTTGGAATGTTTAAATACTTTAGTAATTAAAATCCAGCATATTTTTGTAAAAAGGTAAGTAATAAATAAGTACCGTAACAAGTCTAACAATGCAAAGCGAGATGAACTTGGATAACTACTGGTGCAAAGCGATGTCACTTAACAGTTTAGAATAGTGAGCGACTTCTCACTGTCAATTGTTTCTAAGAGATACAGAATATTGGACGAGCGCCGAGCGCTGTGGTAGGTATGTTCTCAAACGTAGCAACAGCGAGTTCATCCGCGAGCTATCTCTTGAGGCCTCGTGGACTAGGGAGTAGGAACACAATTCCGTATCTGTTACGCTGGTTGAATCGAGCACTACGGTGGACCAGCGAAGCAGACAAAATCGCCAGTGGTCCGCACGAGAACAACACTACATCGCGCCGACTTCTATAATTAGTAGATGTCAAGGTTTCAGTAACAGCACTTGACCGATTGACTTTTTCTTGCTCACTTTATCCGTGTTCGATCTTGCTGCCTAATTCCCTAATTAATAACCGTTTTTAAGACGATTGTGAACTGACGCTTAAATCGCGTAGCTGTAAAAAAACTAATTTACCTCCGGGCCATAACGTTTCTCATCCCCTGAACCAAGTCCGATTTTTAGGATTCGTAGTCAAACTAATAACCCTTATATAGTTTCGCCATGTCCGTCCGTCCATGCGTGCGTCCGCAGCCTAGCTCAGAGACTCTTAGTACTAGAAAGCTGTAATTTGGCATGAATTTACATATTAATCCAGCCAACAAAGTGGTAAAATCAAATCTTGAAAAAACCTTTTTTTTACGACTATGTAGACTTTTTTGGTTCCTGCGATACAAGCGAATTAAGTGTTTATACCATACTAAAATTATCTAAGACAGCAAGCACCAAATAGTTTTTTGAGTTCGTTTTTGTGAATAACGGCTTCGGAACCCTACACTGAGCATGGTCAGACATGCTCTTGCTCGGTTTTAAATATCTTGTAGATATAATGAAATATCTTGTAGTAATAATGAAAAAAAAAGGTCCGCGTTTAGTTTTTTGTTAATTATTTGTTTCTTTTCAAGAAATATTAAGGCTAGGTTTAAAGGCAGAGAAACGTTAACGCTATGGACTTTTTTGGCTTCAAAATGCTCTTATATGTTAACGAGACGACGCGTTACCCTAGTTAATACTACCCTGCCTACGAAACTAGCGGGCCTACGTTTGATTCCCGGTATGGTGAAATATTTGTGTGGTGAGCGCGAGTATAGTCCATTCGCTTAGATAGTGTCACTACACTGATAATAAAATACGAATATAATTCGATGTAAACTGCCAAATTCACTTGCGGCGTAACACCCGTAAGTGAATTTGGCAGTTTACTTCGAATTATATTCGTATTATTACACTATCTAAGCGAATGGACTATATTTGTTTCTGAGTCTTGGATATTTTCTATGTATTTTAGTATTTATATCACTATAATAATAGGGTGCTTCTTATTTGGCCCAAAACAAAGTTTTTTTTAATTTATCGCGTGACATTCATTTATTCCGTTCTAAGTTACAAAAAACTTTATTATTACTTTTTTCGCATTTTTAAAGTGATATTTACTAGCCACTGAAAATTAACGTATATACGTTTTTTTTTATTGAATTCACAATGTTAAACATAACTATTATTTTCAATAAAAATAAACTAGGCTAATAATGTCGTTTATTTAGGGTGAGGGTAGTTGTGCCTGATTTTTTGAACCGTCATAAGAGTAGTAGAGTAGGGTATTGTTTGGATTCTCTGTTGGTGGTAATTGGGTCAAAATCTTTTTCGATGCACTGAAATTCTCCACTCTGTCACGATCGTATTTTTTTCTTTAAGTAGTAATGTTTTTGTATAATCTAAATAAATGTTTATTTTATTTGAATCAGCAAAGTATCGTCAAACATCGTCAAACAAAATAAAATATTACTTCCTACAAAAACAACCGCTCTGTCACATTTCCAGGGGACAAATTTCAATGTATCGAAAAAGATTTTGACCCAATTAATCTATTGAATTCTTCAATCAAAAGAGTGGAGTAAGAGTGTTCCGCCTTGAAATAATGCGACGAATAGTTGCAATACCATGTTTTATTATTAATTTCAAATTTTGACTCTTGGTAGTGACCCCTAAAACCCAATCGGAAAAAAGTAAGTCATGGATTCGTTCTTTAGGTAATGGAAGCAGAAGGCGGGTTACCACGGCTGTTTCTAAAGTCGATTTTTTTAAATATAATATACTTATGTCCAAACATTGACACGTGGTTTTGACCCCTTAAACCAAATCGAAATCAAAGAGTCAATCATAGGTTGGTTTTTAAGGAAATAGAAGCGAATGGCAGGTTGTCGCCACTATTTTTCAAAAATCGATAAATTAGACGCACCCTTAGTACGGGCTCTTTGAGAATACTAATATACTAAGTATTGACAACGCCGAGTGCCCACGCACAAGCCTATGGCTTAGTTTGGGACGACGTCAATTAGTGTGAGACTATCCCCGATATGTTTAAACGCTAAAAATGTGTGTACGCTATTTTACCCACTGTTGTTTACCTACATTACTTTTGTTTTACTACACAAACTCTTTATTTCACTATTACATTTAAATAACGCGTAGGTATCTAATTAATTACAGTCGAGGACAAAAAATACGGTATCCCTTAATCTCTCCACAGCACATTCGACTGTTCGAACTTGTGTCGGGACGGAGATTCCATATTATACGTTAAAAACACGAAAACGTTTTACCGAATATTATATTTACGAATGTTGACAATTCCGAATTTTCTTTTTTACGAAAATTATAATTCCGAATATTTGGATTTCAAACTTCACAAACCAGATCGGTAATATTAAATTCGGAATTATGAAACTAACAACTTGAATTGAATTTAAGTATTCTACTTGAAACAAAAGTTAGGTACGATGACTAGCACGTTACTAAATTAGGTCAATCTCACCTTTATATGTGAGGTTAGGTTTAAGGCGTGAAGCGCCTTAGCTACGTGGAACAAGAGCTCCGCTAAGCGGAGCTCCGTCGACTTTGTCGGATATTACTTACAGTTTTTGAGCATTATGCATGTTAAACATTATACACGGTATTATACAATATTTTATCAGGCGCTTATTTGAAATAAATAATCTTAAAGAATTAGGGATGCTAAAATTTCGGAATAATGAATATTCGGGATTCGGAAAAGGAATATTCGGAAAAATATTTTGCGGGATTTTAATAATTCGGAAATGTGAACATTTGGAATTTAAAAAATCGTGATTGTGATGCTTCGTGAAACTAAAATTCGGAATAGTGATGATTCGGAAATTTCAAAATCGGAATTCTGAAATTTGTGTTTATCAAATTCGGAAAAAATATTTCGAGATTATGTAGTGTACCCACGGGACCCTATTACTAAGACTCCACTGTCCATCCGGCCGTCAGTCCGTCTGTCTGTCTGTCACCTGGCTGTAACTCATAAACCGTGATAGCTAGACAGTTGAAATTTTCATAGATGATGTATTTCTGTTGCCGTTATAGGTACTAAAAACCGAATAATAAAAATATTTAAGGGGGCTCTCATACAACAAATGTGTTAAATTTTTGCCTTTTGTATATTTAGTTGTATGTTCACTTTAAAAATAAAGAATAATAATATTAAAATAAAATACATATTTAATGAGGACCCCATACAAGCAGGGCGGATACAAACTGTCCGACAAAATACGATCTCGTATGACGTGCACTACAACTGAGACGAGCTATTAATTTATATTTATAAACTGCGTGACAACGCAGAAGTGCATACAAAATATTCACAAATAATCGTTTTCTGCAAGTAATCCAACACTGAAATTACAAGACACGCGGTGAAGTACAAATCTCGAAATTAAAATGACAACAAAGACAATTTGAGCATTATAAAGTGGCACTTAATACGAGACGTCCGATGTCACAAAAATCTGCGTGACACATCCACTCAACGCGCGAGACATCTAAAATAACTTATCTTTGACAGTTCAGTGAATGTAATCATTTGGGAGTTGGCCAAAACGATGCGATACCTAGCAGGTAAATCAGGCAATCAGCCAAATTAATGATAATTAAATGTCACAATGACCAACAGAGCCTAGACGTCGATTAGGTGGTCGAGCAAGAATAGAAGTGACGTGTTGCGACATCGATACTAGAACTTCACGGCCACTGCAACTCTATTGACGCTTCCACCAATAACTTCGTAAGCGCAAACGACTATGCAGGGACATGCAATGTACCTAATTTGGTCGTAGGGTTCCAGAAATGGCTTATAAAACAACACAGGAAAAGTTTCAATTTTAATTATAATAATAAATATAAAAATAATTCTTTCGGTGTACCTACTCTTAATTTCACCATAATACGAGACTATCAACTCGTATTGTAATGAAAGACACCTGAAGAAATAATCAATTGGTAAGAAGTTCTTTAAATGTGGTAAGTATGTAATACTCAAATCATTATTTTGGAAAAATAAAAGGACATGATTTACAATTTACTCGATTATAAATCACCATTGCAAAAAATACTTAAGTGTTATATGGTCGTTCTATAAATAATGAAAAAGGGTAGGTACAGTAGCAGCATCGAGTGATGGCACTTTTGAAGTTTGCTCGCTCTTGAAGTTCCCTAAACATTGACAGCAGGTATAAAGGAACAGATGCCAAACTTCATTGTTGCATGTACCGGAATAGTGATGTACTGCTGACGCTGTAATTGACCGAAACGCATTTCGTAACTAGCTTCATCTTGAGGTTGTTTTTATTTGCTCGCATTCTAGCCTTCATCGTTTTAATCATAACTAACAAAAAACATCTCAAAAAACCAATTCGCGTCATTCACTACGTATGACAATGAAGTCACTGCACTTTCACGTCACCGCCGCTGGCAAACTCGCGTCCTAGCTCTGAGTTAACGTGGTTTAATGATTATTTATTCACTCATTTATCAATAATTTGACATTTTGTATATTTTGACACAATATTTCAAATTTCTGACAATGTCGTCTTCTTCACACAGTTTATTTCGAGAGTTTGATCTTCAATTTATGGCCTTTTATTTTTATGCGTTATTTACATAAATAAACTTTTTAAAAATATACTTCTCGCACATGACTGAAATTAATACGATAATAAAATGGAGTGTTTCACAACACTATTTGTGAGCTATCAAAAGTGCCATCACTCGATGCCGCTACTGTAAGTACTTACCTACCGTAAAACTGCAAATATACTAAAGATGTTCAAATGTGATCGTCAACCTCTTAATCCATTAAATCAAGTCGCCATACTTGGTACAAATGACCGGAAATTTTGTGTCACTATCTCCCGGTGTACCAGTCTAGGGCTATGATTAGTAATGGGCGATTTCTGAAACATTGCATAACTTTCCTTAACTGCAAAAATAACAGCTTCTGAAAGCGACTACGAGTATCTTAATCGAGTTATCCTATCACTTGAAATGGGTACCTACAATTGAAGAGTTCCGGTTGTCATCTGTGGTCTTCATCATTAGTTCCACTTCACCAAAAATACTTTCTGAATGCAAATGCTGGGCTGATTACTGAAAATCTATATCTACACTATCTACACTAATATTATAAAGAGGAAAGATTTGATTTTTTGTTTGTTTGTTTGTTTGTTTGAATTGAATAGGCTCCGAAACTACTGGACCGATTTGGAAAATTCTTTCACCATTAGAATCCTTCATTATCCGTGATGAACATAGGCTACAGTATATTTTCAAAAAAGTTAGGATTCCGTATGAAAACTTCGATAATGTAACCCAAGGTGTGAAAAAAATACCAAAAATAATCCTTATATCGCGTACGCTGCGGAAACTATTGACAATAGAGCAAAGTGATGTACTACAACTTATAGAAGATATCAATTTCTACAAAAAAATCCGCAATACCATATGTCTAACTATTACAGTTATGTCACAATAACTACTTTTTCATGTTAAAATATGCAATTGTAACGCCGGTACTAACTAGGCCCCATTATTCATACCTTGGTATTAATCCTTATCCAAATAAATTACTTCGTTTTTAAGGCTATATCAGTACCTGTAAATGACTTTTTGTATTATTCAAATCGGACATACCTTCAAAAGCTATCATGAGTGTAATAATGATCAAAATTGAAATTTAAGAAACAGCCCTCTTGACTTTAATTGGTTTTATCTACAACAGAGAATAGATAGATAGACACGTAAAATTTGGCAAATGGTTCCTGCATATTGTGTTAATGAGTGTAACATCACGCCTATATCCCTCAGCACCTCAGCAGAGCATCAAAGGGTGTACATGTACATACATCAATATACATACCTACAGAGGTACATTAAATCACGCCTGTTTCACAGATGGGTAGGCAGAGACCACTTCTTTCTTTTCACTTTCAAGACTGTATGTGATGATGAGAAATCTTTTACTTAAGTATCTAAACATTTAATTAAACTTAACCGATGCATCTCTTCTCCTAATATCTTCTCTATAAATAGTATAAATTAAAGTCGCTTTGCGCCTGTCTGCCTGTTTCTCCACTAACTCCTTCCAAACCACGCAGCGGATTATGATACGGTTTTCACTGTCATTTAGAGAATTTATTCTAGATGGTTTATATGTACATTTATTTCTAATTAAGTTTTAATATAGTTGAAAAAACTCAATGTTTTCCTACCAAGTCGTCAAAAATCGTTTTTCGGGCCCTTACATAGCTTACGCTGGCTAAACCTTAAGAGATGTGTCAAAATAATGTACTGAAGAATTGTAGTTCTTTAAAAAACCTAGAGAAAAGTCCGCAATCGCATATGTCTATCTCCTAAGATTGACTCACAGTAACCATTTTTTATGTTTATGATTTTATTTTAAAATATTAGGTTATAGCGAAGCTATTCTTTTCGATTCAGTATTTAACCTTATCCAGATAAATACGTTGGTTACCTTGGGCATTTAATGTAGATTAATATTGTCCCGTACAATATATTATATTTAAATAAATACTTTAGAAGATATGGCAGATTCAAAATTGCACCGACACAAACTTAAACATAAACATACACACACATACACACTGTGCTCGACCTGGAAGAGGCTGTCCATTTCCCAACGGAATTTCTCAATTCCTTGCAACCTTCTGGATCGCCCCACATAAATTGGTTTTGAAAGAATGGTGTCCTATTATTTTACTACGAAACCTTAATCCACACAAATAACATCTTTAAAAACGTAATATAGTGCACAATACTGACCGGATGGAAAAGTCGTTTTAATTCCCCGGGTCCATAAATACCAACGGATCTACCTTTCCAGTTAAAACGACTGCAATATCCAGTAAAATTATCGTTTTCAATGACAATTTACAAGTCACAACAAGGTCAAACATTCAAAGTTGCGGGCTTAGACCAGCCCCCTATTTTACCATCCCGACAATGACAGGTGATAGGTGACATTTCAGTGTACATAGCGCAGCTTATATGACACCCAGTCATGTATCAGCGTGTTAACTTTGCAATGTATACCGAATTGTCACCTGTCACGTGTCATTGTCAAGATGGTGAAATAGAGGGCTGAGCGTTGAGTGTTTTTCCCATGGACGTATGTAGCCCTTTCGCGCGTCACTTCCAGGCAAAATTTGTTTGTATTGTGCAATGAAAAGTCCGCTGTAAACATTGTATATAGAGAGATTCTGTGATAGCTGGCAGTCATGATTTTAATTGAATTTAAAATCTAACGGCATCAAAAACTCAATTCCGCAAAAAGTGTCCGATAGGACGTCTTTCTAAAATCGTCATAAAATAAAACCTCTATTCATATGCACCTATCTATAATTTGAAAAGTATATTATTCCAGATGAACTTGGATTATTTTAACTTATATTATAACCGAAGCGAAGCGAGGGCGGGTCGCTAGTCTATAATATTTGAAGAGTTCCCAAATATCCCCTTATCGGATACTGACTTGTTGGCCGACCGATCGGACAAGCTGGTTGGACCACGTGGTCAAAGGGGACAATGGGACCATTTAGAGACTAGGGTACATACCCAATCAAACGAAAAAAAACTTTTCACTTCTCATGCTCGTAAAGTCCTTCTTTATGCTGGGAATAGGCTGCATAAAATCGAATTTTATGCACTAGTGCATAAAGTGTTGTCGTGTCGTCATCTACACTAAGACAATTAATTCCTACAGCCCGACAGACGAGGTGACTGCATTAAATGAACTTGTTATTTGAATAAATTTACTTTAATTTATTTGCCTTCTATGTTGCATCTAACAAAAAATAAATTTAAAGCTATTAAAAACAAGCATTATTATCAAAAACATTACAAAATCAACGTATGACTTGGCAGTAGGTATTCCGTTCGACCTAAGTTAAAAATCTAATGCAGAATATTTAAAAAAATAAATAAGAAGTAGGTAATACCATGGCGCGAAAGAGATTTTTGTATATAGTTTTGGACTATACTATTAATTAGGTAGTGCTTTTCTTTGCAAAACTTGTGGTGTTACGGAATTTAGTGAAAAGGAAATAATGCTCACACCGTCACACCTAACACACTAATAGAAAAAAATGCAAAAGAACTTACAGACATTGCCGCCTAAAACCAAGAAAAATAATTTAAAACGTATGTTAATTTCTAAGTCTGGAGAAGCGGCAAACAAGTCAATACATTATCATTCATGTAAGTTTTTTACCTTATCACTGTTTTATTTCCTCGTAATCGAAGTTAAAAGCAGAGCGTATAATTCAGTCTTAAAACCCATTTTATCCTCGACTTAATTATCTAATGGATATAACATTTTTCTATACAATCTACTACGAGTATTTAAAATCGTTCGAGAAACAAACATGTTAAAAAATACAGTTGATTTGAAAACCTCCCGGGTGAATTTTTAAAGCAGTTTTTAGAGGACCGAAGGCTTTAAAAAAAACCAGTGAACAATTTACGAGAAAAATATTTTTTATACATTAAACAGGATAAAATACAACGAGGCATAACATTATAAACACTGCTGCTTTATACAATAGCTGTTTTTTTTTTACGAAATTTCAGATTACTAGGAGCAGTTAGTCTGTGAGGCCTGTCCCACTCGCGGTTTCCTCCAAACAATTTTTTATAACTTTACTTCTAGTCAGCTTAATAAGTTATATACATCATTAGAAAGAAGAATAAACAACGCGTTTAAATAAACATTACTCATTGCTAATGTTTTTTCATTTAAAAGTATGTTGACAATTTTGTCTTTGTCCCACGATTAGCAACTATTTCATAACGTTCAAACACCTGCTGTTAAATATCTAATTAGTCGACGTACCTACCGCCATCTTTGCGGTCCTATTGAGTCGACCATTAGATCTGCTTCGGTCATTCAGTGGAGTGGATGAGCTGTTGATGAGCATTGCGACTCTATCGAGGTAAGTCTTTCACACGACGTATTTGGTTCTCTCAAACCTCATTTCCGTGGATTATTATATAAGAATGTACAATGTCTTATTTCAGATCATCTTTTAATATTTAATAAGATACTTTGATATAATTTACGCGAATCGGGCGTATATTTATTGCGCAATTGATTAAAGTTATATTAAAAATACTTAATTGTCGTCATCTCGGTGGCATCATTTCGGTGGTATTTCTGTTCACCGAAATGACGATTGATGTTATAATATGTACAAAATGCACTAAAATGCATTTAAACCACTGTTAAAAAAAGTTGTCATGGTCACCATTATATCCAAAATACGTCTAATGCTTGACATAGCCCTGTTTCGAAAATCATCACGACACTATAAATAAATAAATAAATTCTATATAAAACCGAAAGTTTTGTGGGTTTTTGTATGACATATCTAATAATAATAATATATTAAGGTCGTAGTATATAATTTCACATTGATTTTCTACGCAGCCGTCATTTCGGTAGTGTATTTTTTCTCAAAATTTAATTGCTAATAAAGTATTATCATTAAATCGGTGCCTCATATATATTTAACATTCTTATTTGAATATGTAACCTATCAAATGATAATTATAATAAAAATCTACAAAAAAAATTGCCACCGAAATGACGAAAAACCATGCCGTCAAAAATCCACCCTCCTCCTTTTTTTGAAGTCTGTTAAAAATGAAAGGCAAACAATAGGGGAAAGGAATCCTGGGCCTCTATGTTACGACGGCAAGCAATATCGCTTTTGATCTGTTATCGTACTGTCTACATTTGGATAGCTCTTATTTACTTGACAGTAATGGCGGCCGAGTTAAAAATCTTACCGGACGATATGGTTTTTACCGCCTAGAATAGAAGCCCCTGACTGTAATCTAGTGCCAAATTTGGCATCTTCTTAGATATCACTACTTCTGGTGGAACATGCGAACTTTATTTTTTTAATACTTTTTTTTACAATATTTTATTTAAATTGCCATGTATGTATGTATTTAATTATGTATGTACGGGTCGAATCTTGCAAGTTAAATTTGACCCACTTCCCGGTTAGCCATGAAGCTGAAAATTTGCATACACGTGTAAATTGGATGACAACTCAATACTTTTATGACATGGAGCTGATCTGATGATGGAGTCAGAAGTTGGCGACAGAAACTCCGCTATACTTAACGTAGACCCACTGTGTTGGGACTCATTTGTTTGGTCTTGACAAGCAGATAATGACAAAAAAAAAGTACAGCCGGCAACAAAAGCTTGTCAAAATGAATTATTTGACAGAAACTTATTTATTAGAACGCGACAGCAATGAAAAAATAAACATGGTTTTCTCAGCACTGACGTCAATCAACTTATCCAACATGTCGTTTCTAAATTAAATAGCTAAAGCACATTCGGTCCTCTTACGTAAGTAATGACTGAGGTTGCATTTACGTGCTACAGAGGCTTCGTAGGAGATGTCCCATTTTCATTAGCAAGTCAGCAGCATCAGCAGCTTGAAATTGAAAAAAATGTGTGGCTGACCTTCATAAAAGCTAAAAATATAAAATCTTTTCAAATAAATTAATGTTTTTCCTCTAGTGCATTACTTCCATACCTTCACGCCTGTCCCCCAATCAACGGGGTAGGCAGACTATGGAACGCGAGGTGCACCGGTTCAAACGTACCTCTTTCGCTTCCTCATTTATCAACTTTTTCATGCATGTACGTCGAGTACCGGTGCTTTTTATTTTGCCCTTTTCAGTACATAGGTACTTACATCGCGAGTTTGATCACCGTATGTGTGTCTGAGGGAGGGCGGCCCCTACCGACATCCTCACTCTCTCGCTCCACATACCTATATCTTTCGTAACTCTTCTTTCATTCATCCTTCTATCTTCTATCTATCTATCTATCTTTTTATATATAAAGAGGCTTGTCCTGACTAATTCATCATCGCCCAGCCAAAACTACTAATGGTAGAAATATGAAAATTTGACAGTACTTTCTTTTTGTAACGCAGAGATCCACTAAGAAGGGATTTTTCGAAATTCAGCCCCTAAAGGGATGAAAGGGGGTTGCAAAGTTTGTATAGGAAAAAATATTTTGATGGTCCAATTTACTTGAAACTTGGTAAAAATGCTTTTCAATGCACATAATGAGACACATATTTCAGCGATTACTAAAATTCAACCCCTAGAGGGATGAAAGGGGGTTGCAAAGTTTGTATGAGAAAAAATATTTTCGTAGTCAAATTTACTTGAAACTGGGTAGAAATGCTCTTCAATAAAAATAATGAGACACATATTTCAGCGATTACTAAAATTCAACCACTTGGGGGATGGAAAGGGGTTGCAAAGTTTGTGCGGGTATTTTTTTATGGTCAAATTTACTTGAATCTTGGAAAAATGCTCTGCAATACAAATAATGAGACACGTATTTTAGAAAGTATTAAAATTCAACCCCTAGAGGGATGAAAGCGTGGTTGCAAAGTTTGTACGGGAAAAAATATTTCTATGGTCCAATTTACTTGAAACTTGGTAGAAGTGCTTTTCAATGAAAATAATGAGACACGTATTTCAGCGATAACTAAAATTCATGAAAGGGGGTTGCAAAGTTTGTATACAAAAAATATTTTTATGATCGAATTTACTTGAAACTTGGTGGATGGAAAGGGGTTGCAAAGTTTGTGCGGGTATTTTTTTATGGTCAAATTTACTTGAAATTTGGAAGAAAAGCTCAGCAATAAAAATAATGAGAGACGAATTTCAGCAAATACAACCCCTCGGGTGATGAAAAGGATTTGCAAAGCGATTACTAAAATTCAACCACTTGGGGGATGGAAAGGGGTTGCAAAGTTTGTGTTATGATTTTTATTTATGGTCAATTTTACTTGAAATTTGGAAGAAAAGCTCAGCAATAAAAATAATGAGAGACGAATTTCAGCAAATACAACCCCTCGGGTGATGAAAAGGATTTGCAAAGTTTGTGCGGGGATTTTTTTAATGGTTAATTTTACTTGAAACTTGGAAGAAGTGCTCTTCAATGCAAATATAATCTACCTATGTAACACAAATATAAAAAATAATATATTTATATATATAAAAAATATTACTTTCGGCGATTCAGAAAAAACTACATCTGAGGTGGTAAAATGGGGGGTAGAAAATTGTATGGTAGGTGTATATTTTTGAAGTGAGAAACGCGCATTTTTTTTTGTGTAATACATTGCTTTTAGCAATTTTGGAAAAACTTAGGGGTAAATTGGCGGTACAACACAACTGCTTGCGATTTTAGCGTCTATCGGAGTTAGTAGGTAAATAAGCGAGTTCGGTTATTTTTTAAGTGAGTAACGTGTAAATAGGTGTCAGGGCTACTAAATTGCTTTTGGAGATTTTGGAAAAACTATCCCTGTAAATGGCGGTGGTAAATAGGCGGTAGAAGTTGAAGTTGTGTTTTAAATGAACCGTCGAAATAGGTATGTTCCGCACGATGATTAATGGCGAATATTTTTTTTCATCTACTGTCACATGTTGTAGGGAGTGCCCAACCTAGAAATATTTATTTTTGTTATTTCACTACCAAATTAAGTAGCGGCTTCTTCTTTCCTACTCCAAATTTCATCAATGTACCTCTGTAGATTTCGAGTAAAATGCGTGTGACATACGGACGGACGGACGGACATGACGAAACTATAAGAGGTTTTGCCATTTTTGTTACGGAACGCTAAAAAGGCGTAGGGCGATTTTGAAAAACTACCCCAAAGGTGGTGAAATTGAGAGTTAAGCCATTTTTAATATGAGAATAGTGAACGTCGTAGAATACGATATAAATGAAAAAAAATACGGCAATTTCGGAAAAGGGGGTAAAATGGGGGTAGAAGTTTGTGTGGGAATTTGGTAATTTTTGATGCGAGAAATGTGGACATTATTGGTATTAAGGTTACTTTTTACCCATAAATAAGAATTATGACTGGGGAAGTTAGATACATGAAACTCGATATCAACACCATTATTAATTAAATATAAAAACAGGTTTTAAAATAAGCCCTTAACAGTGTGAAAAGCGGAGTGAAAGTTCGTATTTAAGTTTTTTTTTCCAGATACATGAATGTTAGCATCTAAAAAAGTGCAAGCTTTAGTGTTTTTTAAACACTTGCCCCTTAAAGAAACAAATAGTCAAGAACAAACCCATCATCAATAAAAAAAAACTAAAGAAAAGCTTGGGATCTTAGACTACTGATACCGACTGTAAAGTTTGTATGAAAATATAAGAGAGTTGTATAAGTTACTTTCAAACATATATAGGGTGGAAAAAACGAACGCCACATGGACGGCAACTACCTTAAATATTGAAAATAGCAAGTTCTAATCAAAGGAGACTTACTTCTTCTTTAACCGGGTATCGAAATGGTCGAACAATAAAGTCGTGTTTTATGATATAGATCGATAGGGTCATTGATAGTGATCATTTATGTCTATAACACATAAACCTTTAAATAAATAAAGACCATGAAAAAACCCTTTTTTATTGATTTTTCATATTCGACCAGTTCGATTCCCGGTTAAGACAGAAAAATGTTCATAAATCCATAAATGCTGTAATAACTGTTTTCAAAAATAAAAGTAGTCTCCTTTGCGTGGAATTTGCTATTTCCAATATTTAAGGTAGTTGCCGTCCATGCGGCGTTCGTTTTTTCCATCCTGTATACTACAAGATATGAAAACGGGTATTGCGACTGAATACTGTAACATAAAGAAAATATCCAGCTTAGTTGTTTTTCGAAAATCTTCTGCTAAGTGGGTTAATTGTTTGTATAGAAATTTAGTAAATAGATGAGATGACTAAATTAAAAATCTATTGAATGTAGGGTCGATTAAAAAGTAATAGTGAAAGAGGGGCAGTGAATTTATTTTGTTTGGCAATTTTGTTGTTTTGGAGTCGTAAAATGAAAGGTGTTTGTGGACCGCTTACTTAAAATTCATGTTTTGGACTTTTTTCATACAAAAACTCTTTGAAGGTGATATAAACTATGTCTGTAGGTACTTTTAACATAAATTCTGACTCTCCGCAGACGAAGTCGCGGGCGGAAAGCTAGTCCTTTATAAATGATCAAAAGATCTTAAAAAATATATTTGTAAAAAGATAAGATAAAAGATAAAAGAAATTTATTCAGTAAGTAGGCCGCACGGGCACTTTTACACGTCAAGAATCTACCAGCGCTTCCCAAGAGAAGACCACTGCCGAGAAGAAACGCCGCAAGAAACTCAGCAGTCAGTCATTTTTTAAACATATTTCTTATTACAATGGTACTACTTAGTCTAGCATTATATAAAGCTATAAATATTAAATTAAATATAGTATTAAATAACATGCGTAGTTCAGCAGGAAAACATGTCAATTAAGAATCTTACGGGAGAGATAGAGAAAAAAAAAACACATACTTATGTGTATATAAGATGGTGCGAGACGACCACATAAAAGTTTCGATATGTTTTCCTACATCAACGGTGTCCCCTAGACAAGATAAAGATTTTGCATTTGAATAAATTATTATTGACTAAGTTTCGGATTTAGGCCATGCATTTTTGTCTGTTAGATAGTCCTCGATCCTATAATACGCTTTAGACATTAACGACCTTTTCAAGTAACTTTTAAGTGCTGGAAAGGGTAACTTTAAAACTTCGTCAGGTAATTTATTATAGAAATGAATGCATTGACCAACAAATGATTTATATACTTTACGGACGCGGAATTTTCGGATAGCGATTTTATTTTTATTTCTGGTATTTAAATTATGTATATCAGAATTTTTGGTGAAAGAATCTAAGTTTCTAATAACGTAAATAATATTCTCATAAATAAATTGAGACGCTACAGTCAAGATATTAATTTCTTTAAAAAGTTCTCTTAAAGAGTCACGGGAGTTTAAGTTGTAAATAGAACGAATGGCCCTTTTTTGTAACACAAATATAGTTTGTATGTCAGCTGCCTTACCCCAAACCAGAATACCGTACGACATGACACTATGGAAATAACTATAATAGACTAAGCGAGCTGTCTCAACATTGGTTAGTTGTCTAATTTTCCTAACGGCGTAAGCTGCCGAACTTAGTTTACCTGCCAGTACAGCTATATGGGGACTCCATTGCAAATATTTATCTAATGTTATGCCTAAGAAAATTGCCTTATCTACCATTTGCAAACACTCGTCATTTAGAAAAATACTAGAATGTACCGGTTTAACATTAGGCAAAGCGAACCTAACACATTTCGTTTTCTTAGCATTTAGTAGCAAATTGTTGCTAGTAAACCAATTAAGTACTTTAACTAGTGTGGTGTTAATCCTACTGTAGTCTACGGATTTTCTATCTACCTTGAAAATTAGTGAAGTATCATCAGCAAAAAGTACAATATCACAAAGTTTATCTACTGTTGGTGGCAAGTCATTTATGTAAACCAAAAATAAAAAAGGACCTAAAATAGAGCCTTGAGGCACACCTATTTTCAATGTAGCTCCAACAGATTGCGTTTTGTTTACAACAACTGTTTGAGTTCTATCACTTAGATAAGAAGACATAAGGCTTAAAGCTTTGTTGGACAATCCATAATGTTCTAATTTTAAAATAAGGGTCGTATGATCCACGCAATCAAAAGCTTTAGAAAGATCACAAAATATTCCTACTGCATCGCAAGATTTCTCCCAACTGTTATATATATGTTTAATGAGTACAGATGCCGCATCAATTGTTGATCGACCTCTGGTAAAGCCAAACTGGTTATTGTTAAGTAGTTTATTTCTGTTAAAGTGACCTAACATATCCTTTAGCATTACTTTCTCAAAGACTTTACTTAAAACTGGTAGTATGGAAATGGGACGGAAGTTCGTTATATCACTCATCTCGCCCGATTTAAAAAGAGGTATTACTTTACTATATTTCATGAGATCTGGAAAGACCCCCTCTGATATGCAATTATTGTAGATTAATGCTAGATGGGGTGCAATTACATCTATGATATGAAAGAGTACCTTAACTGATGTGCCCCACAAATCTTCAGTCTTTTTTAAACTAAGTGATTTAAATATCTTGACTATTGAATCTGAATTTACAGGGCTGAAATCAAAGTTTATATTACATTTACTGACATTAGTGCTAAGTAATGATTGAGCTTCAACCGCGGATGATTTAAGACATTTCGTAGTATTAATGGCTATGTTAGAAAAATAATCTTCGAATGCTAAGGCAACGTCTTTATTTGACGTGATTTGTTGGTCACCTGTGTTCAGAGTGACTTGATTATCACGAGTTTTTGATTTTCCCGTTACGTGTAAATGTAATAAACGAGAATGAAACTAGTTTATTGCATTATTATATTTGTTCTCCCAACAAAATAAGTACGTCCGGGTTGGACCCTTCTTTTAACAATACAGTAACAGGCGGCCTTATAATGTAGCTGCACACTTTGGAGGTGATATCTCTGAAGTGCGATATATTAAATTTATCTTTACATCTTTACATAGTATAAAATGAAGTCGCTTCCGCTGTCTGTTCGCTTAGATCGTTTAAACTTCTAAACGGATTTTAATGCGGTTTTCAGCAATAGATAGAGTGATCCAAGAGGAACGTTTGTATGTATAATAAATTCTGGTTTATGTACGGGTGTTACAGGAAACTCACATAAACCGAAGCGAAGCGAGGGCGGGTTGCTGGTTGTTTATACAGCCTTTATAGCTTCTGATTAAACGACCGTGACATAAGACGGGACGAACGGATGAATGTACTAACTGATGTGGTAGAACTGTTTTAAGGTTTTTTTATATTTGTACACATATATGGAACCCTAAAACAAGCATTTAAATTGCAAAAACCGGGCAAGATCATGTGACGACGATGATGCCTATGCTGTAAGGGCAGGCTTTAGCATTTGCCTGCAGTATTACCAAAAGTATTAGCTAATTATATGTATAAAAATAATTATCTCAGATATTTACCAGTATTTATTTAGTCATATTGCAAAAAAAAAGAAGAAGACAGCTATCAGAGATTGAATTTGGTAGATTTGGGCCACTTGTTAGCTTCGTCATTAACGCAAAAAAGATAATTATGCACCGGTGTATCGCGTAATTGGACAATCACCAGGTTGTAGGTATACGTAAACATTTTAGTCACCGTAACACAAGACACATTGAAGTCTACTTAGTCGCAATAGTTTTGTTTTGATTTGATATCTTTAAATTTGTTTCAATTTAAGATAATTTCCGAAAAAAACGTGTTTTTATTTACGGCTTTACTGGCTGGGGTCATGTAACTCTAGCAAAAGGAACAGTTCCAGAGTTCAATATCCCCAAATCAATGAATTAATAACATTAACATATTTTTTTAGAGCTATTCGTCCATACCTGGCTTGATGTATTAAAAACCATTCTGTATACTGTCTGGACTATGACATACAAACTGACCGACAAAAACTACCCTACACTTAGTTCGATTACAAAACCCCTAAAAACCGTTGAAGCACGCAAATGATTTCAAAATACAGCATTTATGCGTTATTCGCATATATGTAAGCATATTATTTAATACAATTAAAAATTAAAACTAATCGTATTAAAATTGAAATAAAACTAAGCTTATCAAATATTAAAGATATAAATAATAATCACCACTATAAAAAGAACACCCCCTCTAGCAGGTCCATTATTTAATTTTTATTATGCGAAATAGTATAAATAATACTTAGGTAAACTTTACAACTACACAAAAATAATAATAATAGTAATTAGGATTCAAACATGATAAAAAACTGCCTAACTAGTATTTATTCGACATTAGAAGTCCTCAATCCAAGCGTACACTTATGAACTTGAGGGCAAAGACTTGTTTAACGTAAAATCATAATGTTCGATATATCTTTAACTAAGTTTTATAATCACTCAAATCTAAATAAAGTCAAGGTGTTACTCAAAAATCAATATAAATAATACGTAAGCCATGACATGTGTATCTTCCATGCGAGGAGGCAGATGGCTTCGTTAAGCTATTTAGGTATGATTATTGATTGATTACTATGAATGACCGAATGATCGATCGGCTGCCTGTGTAAATTTTTCCAATTTGGTATAATTCTACACATTACGATAGAACAAACCAAAAGGAGTGAGGTAATACCGCCTCACGCCACATCGCGCCACGGTCTTGGGCGACTATTTTTACGGCATGCCCAGACTGGCCGGTGAGACAATTGTAACTCTTTCGCCAATCGAAAAGACGTCGGAGTTAGTGACAGTCACAAATTAATGAGCTAACATAAATATGTGCTCGTAGTGATACGCTTCGGCGGCCGGCGCTCTTAGAAGCCGATGACTAAGGAAACTAATTGTGAACCGCCACATGCCAGAATAATAGAGAATAGTGAAGGATTTACGTCATAAGATGTGATTCTTACACAATAAATCTATCAATTCTAATATTATAAATGTGATAGTTACTTTGTCTGTCTGTTTGTTTAGCTTTCACGGCTAAACCTCTGAACCGATTTCGATGAATTTTTGTATGGAGAGCTTGAATTCCGAGGAAGGACAGTAGTGTACCTACTGTTTAGCTCGAGTAGCGATACACCTACTTCTGCTCAGACAGAGTCGCGGGCTAGAGCTAGTATAAATTAGTAAGTATACATATGTCATGAATAGTATGTTAAAGAATAACTAATTGTTGAGTTTCTTGCGGCGCTTCTTCTCAGCAGTGATTTCCTCTTGGGATGCGCTGGTAGGTTTATGACGTGTAAAGGGGCACCTTTACACGGTGCGGCCTTTTTACTGAATAAACATCTTTTTATCTTTTGTCTTGCCAACTCAGCGATATTTCAGTGGATATTTTTAGGCGTCTGGTCGTTAGGGCCCTAGTTGCCTTTTGATGATCTATCTGTTCCTTAGTAGTGTTTACTGTTCAACTGTTTTTTTGAAAAAGTGTAGTGTTTTGTTTAAGTAGTTCTTAGCCATAAAAATGTTTGATACCATAGCTCAGCTCTAAAGGCAAGGGTCGCCATCAAGCAGTGGAACTTGGCTCACAATTAGTCCTCGTCAAACTGACTTCTTGGCTAAATACGTGCTATAAAATAAAATATTACCTAATGGACTGATCTAATGAACGCTTCGGGAGGTGATCAAGAGCTCTTGCTCATGGAAAACTCTTCACATTTGGGCCCATACGATTCATTACAAAAAAGCTTGCAAGGTCTAATTAGTGATTATGTAGCTAAAGAAACCCTGGGATGTTTTAGACACAATATAGTTTCTCGATTTCCACGCACTAGAAGTCGCGGGCACAGCTCGTAACAAATAAATATTTTTTACCTATTCGTATTTTACGACCTATTATATTCCGTTTTGAAATAAAATAACTTTATTACAGAACAATATCGAAAATCGCGTACAAAATTATACATAGGCTCAAACTATAGCATTAAGTTTTTAGAATATTTATAGATTTTGCTTATTTTACACTAAACGAGGAGGTACAGCGGAATACGAAAATATTTAGGCAATCGAATATACGGACGAGCTCTACGTTTAAAGACTTGTCGATGGACAGGGTGAGTATTATATATGGCCGTATGGTAGTTCATAATCATAACGTAATCCTATCAAGTGGTGCAGTACCTCGAGCACAACTATATTTTGAGTACAAATGATTTCGATGTTTGCATGGGTGATTTCGGTGGTATATGAAAATTTTAAATTAACCTACCTCGATAATTATGAGGATTATAATGACGTCCGTATACTAGAATCTCTCTAGAGTATCTAGAATCTGTTAGTAGAATCAGTTTCTTGCTACTCCCCTTGTTCTTCCCGAGTCCTTTCCTTCCTAGTCCCTCAAGTCCGTAGGTTCAGAGGTTTAGTCTGTGCGTTGTGTGTTAGTCAGTCCGTTACGGGTGAGATTTATAGGTTTAAGATATACTTACTCGAACGAGCATGTCTTCATCATCACATCATCATTCACTTAAGAGCTATGCACTAGTCTCTAGAGTCATTTCCGTTCTTTTCTATTCCGCGCCTTCTGTTTAACACACTGATACGGTGCGACGGCTACGTTTTCTTTTATTTTGGTCTAGGTAAGTTCTTCTTCGTCTCCCTACTTATATGCATAATGTATAAAATATAGTCGAGCTTAAATAATTGAGGGATTGGTATTGAAGATTGCGAGTCGAGTTTTCGCGCCCGTTTTTAAATATTTGAACTTAATAAAGCAATTTAATTTAAATCAAATCAAAAAATATTAAGTCAGAGGGTACATCGGGGGTTGAACACGCAGGCTCAGTTGTTTAAAATAGGGCCAAAATGAGGCATGCTTTTTGGTTAGTTCAAGTGCCATTAAGGGGGTCAGAATTGTGTGAAATCCAACTCAAACGACGCAGAGAAATCTGCTGATTCCGAATATGTATATCACTGATATTACTCAATATCTATACATTTTGTCGCTTGAATCGTTTTGCCTTTCAACCGTCGAATGTATTTTTGGTTCCTTGCATTAATTTATTATTTTAAATTTTGTTTTACTAAAACTAAATAAAACATATAAATGTAGTTATTTTAAACTAAAATTGCATAGTTGCTATTTAAGTATGTACCTATTAATAAAACCAAACATAAACTATAATAAACTATTCGGATAATGTTACAAACTAGGCTGAATAATTTTACACCTTTGCCTATAGTACAACATAAAAAATATAATCTGTGCTTGCTTTTGTCGTTGTCAACTTATTATTATGCACGATTGTGAATCTTGTGATGGTGTTATAAAATAAAAGACTTAATACTATTAGAATGCCTTTAATTAACAATAAAATATAATAACATGGTAGCACAGCGTGGTTGCATCACGAAACAAAAAAGAAGAAGTAAAAATAGTGAAAGTCGGTGTTAATCAAAAAGAAAAATGTCGGCGGACAACCTAAAAAATATTGAACGTCTCATCGACGACAAATCTTTCCCAATTTGGAAATTTCAAATAAATATTCTTTTCCGGAGTGAAGGATTAGAAAAATACGTAACCACCGAGATTACGGAAGCCGAAAAGAAGATGGAAAATTATTTAAGAAATGATGCCAAAGCCCAGCAGATAATTACAAGTACAGTAGATAAAAAACTGTTGTCATCGCTGTTATCGTATGGAAGTGCAAAAGAAATGTACAGTAAACTTTTGTTAATATATGAAAAACAATCCGATCAAAAGAAATGTCAACCATTACAAGAATTGTTCCAATACAAATTCGATGAAAACAAGACAATGACGCATCACATTGGTATGTTGGAAAATTTAGCACACCAACTCAACAGTTTAGATGAGAAAATTAATGAAAAAATGCTTGTGTCAAAAATATTGTCCACAATGCCAGATAGATACAAAAACTTCATCACAGCATGGGAATCATCTCCATCATCCGAACAAACTCTAATAAACTTAACCTCAAGATTATTAGTAGAAGAACAAAGATGTGCAAACAGTTCATCTCAAAGCTCTGTTGCATTCAAAGCGAAGATATTTAAGAAAAACTACAACAACAATAAAAAACAGTGTAACATATGCAAAAAGACAAACCATGAAGAAAAGACTTGCTATTTTAAAAATAAAAAACAGTGTAAGTTATGCAAAAAATACAATCATGAAGAAAAAAACTGTTATTGGAATAAAAATAAAGACACAAAAGATAAAGGTTCAGTGTCATTCTTTACACAAACTGAGAATTTTATAATTGATTCTGGTTGTTCACAACACATGACAAATAACCAAATATTATTAAAAGACACAAAAGAATGTTCAGTAAAAATTCAAACCGCAAAAAAAGAAAGCACTTTAAACGCTGAGAATAATCGAAAGTGATAATGTCAAGTTTGAGAATGTTTTGCTAGTACCTGACCTGAAGAAAAAATTATTATCAGTAAATGCTATAACAGAAAAGGATGGAGAGGTGATTTTTACAAAAGAAGAAGTTATAATAAAGAAAGAAAATAATATAATACTGAAAGGAATAAAAAATAACAATGGTCTATACAGTATAAATTTAACAACTAATACAGAAGAAGAAGCTATGGTGTCCTGCACAGAAGATGTCGAGGACTGGCACATAAGGTATGGTCATCCTGGAAAAGAAACATTAAAAAACATCATTAAATCAGTGGTTGGTATGAACATAACAAAAGAAAAAATTGATGCGTCACTTACCTCAACGTGTGATGTATGCATGAGTGCAAAGCAGACAAGGCTGCCATTTTTCTCAAGGAATAAAGCTGAAAGAAAAAAACATACCATTCATACTGATGTCTGTGGCCCTATCACACCTCCAACCTGGGATAGAAAAAGATATGTATTAACTTTCATTGATGATTTTACTGACTATACACAGATATATCTAATCACAAACAAAAGTGAAGTTTTTACTCATTTAAAAGATTACATTCAAGAAGTTGAGCGTCATACCAGCGAAAAGGTTAGTGTAGTCCGATGTGGCAATGGTTTAGAAGTATTGGTATTCGACTAGACTATACAGTTGTATACAGCCCACAACAAAACGGAAAAGCCGAACGATTCAATAGAACTCTCATGGAAAAGGTAAGAGCAATGTTGTTTCAGTCTGATCAAGAAAAAGAGATGGGAGGCGAAGCAGCGCTATCAGCTACATACATACTGAATAGGACCCCCAAGGAAGGAGAAACCCAAACACCTATTCAGAAGTGGACAGGAAGAAAACCAAATGTAAGAAACATTCAAACTTTTGGTTCTGTAGTGTACTCCAAAAACCTGAAACCGCTGAAGAAATTAGATGAACGAAGTAAAAAACTAATTATGGTTGGCTATGCTCCCACTGGATACCGGCTTTGGGTACCTGCAAAGAGAGAAATCATTATTAGGAGGGATGTAAAAGTTAAAAAATATTATAAAGAAGAAGAGAGAAAAACAACAGAAGTAAAAGAAAACGGAAACAAAATAATAATACTTCGTAACACAAATAATGAAGACACTACTAAAGAAATAAGTTATGAACAGGAAACTATTGATGAAAATGACAGGGAAGAATTACATGAAGAAGAAGAAAATATTAATGAAGAAATACAAATACAAGAAAATATTAATGAAGATTTACAGATACAAGGAAGCTCAAGAGAAGAAGAAACTTTATCAGAATATGAAGACACAAATTTAGAAATTCCTACAGAAACAACAAGATCAGGAAGAGTAGTAAAGAAACCTGCCTACTTAGAAGATTATTAAACAAATATAGCTCACAGTGAAAATATACACATAGAAACACCAAATACATATGAAGAAGCAATTAAGCATATAAATTGGAAAGAAGCAATAGATAAATAGTTGAAAGCATTATTACAATTAGAAACATGGTCAGAAGAAGAACTACCTTCAAAATAAAAAACCAATAGACACAGAATGGCTATTTAAAGTAAAAGAGGATGGAACTAAAAAAGCAAGACTAGTTGCAAGAGGCTTCCAATTAAAGATAGAAAAGAAAACTGATGTTATGTACTCACCTGTAGCAAGAATGCCACGTATAAGAATGTTAGTATCAAAATCAGTAAATGAAAATTTACCAATTAGACAACTTGATATCCCAACTGCATTCCTAAATGGAAAAGTAAAATCAGAAATCTACATAAAACCCCCTGATGGTTATAAATGTGATAAAAACAAGGTATTGAAATTAAATAGAGCTCTCTACGGATTAACTGAATCACCTCGTTGCTGGAATGAAACCATAAATAATTTTGCCATAGAGAAAGGATTTAAAAGATCCGAATATGATTCCTGCTTATACTATAAAGAAGACTTTTGGATGGTAATCTAC
This sequence comes from Acleris literana, assembly GCA_946894065.1. Taxonomy (NCBI): domain Eukaryota; kingdom Metazoa; phylum Arthropoda; class Insecta; order Lepidoptera; family Tortricidae; genus Acleris; species Acleris literana. The sequence goes on along the minus strand of OX335668.1, from coordinate 74,380,410 downwards.
GTAGATGACATTATAACAATAGGAAACGGTGACAAGATTATAAAAGAATTAAAAACAGCATTTAATGCAAAAGATTTAGGAGAAGCGAAGATGGTTTTAGGAATGGAAATAGAAAGGAAAAAGGACTATATAAAATTAAAGCAAACAAAATTAATAGAAAAGGTACTACCTAAATTTAATATGAAAGACAGCAAAGAAATGAAAACCCCTATGGAAGTAAACTTCAAAATAAAAACAGAATAGAAATTAGAAGGAGAAAAGAAAGACTTATATCGTGAATTAGTAGGAAGTTTACTCTACCTAACTATGATATCAAGACCAGATTTAAACTATGCTGTCTCCTATCTCAGTAGATATTTAGATAAGGTTAGTGAAACTACCTGGAAAGCTGGAAAAAGAATATTAAGTTACCTGAAAGCTACTAAGGACAAAGGACTGATATTTAGAAAATCTAACTATGACTTAAATGCCTACTCTGACGCCAATTGGGGAGGTGATGATAACGATCGCAAAAGTGTAAGTGGTACACTAATACTTCATGGTAAGAACCCTGTGGCATGGTCATCAAAGAAGCAACCCTGTGTCGCATTATCAACTGCTGAAGCGGAATTTATTGCTGCAGCAGTCACCGCGCAGGAACTAATGAATATTAAAGGAGTAGCAAAACATCTGAAATGTAGCAGCACTGCAAACATACTTCAAGTTGACAACACAAGTGCTATATGTATGTCAAAGAGCTTTGAAAATTCAAGAAGGACAAAGCATATAGATATCAAATATAATTTTTTGAAAGATGTTATTGATAAGAAAATAATTTCAATTCAGTATGTAAGCACTAATGAAAATTTAGCAGATGTAATAACAAAAAGTCTATGTTTCGAAAAATTTAATAACATTGTAAGTTTACTAATATCATAAACAAGTTTTGGAATATGTATGTATATGTCTATGTACATGTATATTTTTAAACATAAGTTAAAGTATAAATAAATAAATAAATTGAAATGTAAAAAATAAAAACTCATGAAAATGTCAGTTGTAAAATTAAGGGGGAATGTTACAAACTAGGCTGAATAATTTTACACCTTTGCCTATAGTACAACATAAAAAATATAATCTGTGCTTGCTTTTGTCGTTGTCAACTTATTATATGCACGCTTGTGAATCTTGTGATGGTGTTATAAAATAAAAGACTTCATGCTATTAGAATGCCTTTAATTAACAATAAAATATAATAACAGATAATACCATGATAATACCCAATATGTTTCATACAATACCTGTAAGTATAAGATCAAAATGTTTTTTTTTGTGATATATAGTAAGATAACATTTAAGCTTATTATTATACTTATTTAAGTTACTTACTTATGTGCTTATTTCAACTCGATACTACATACATACATAAACTCACGCCTTCGATCCCAGAGGGGTAGGCAGAGCTACAGAATTAAGGTCTGTTCATCCTTAGTTCTCTTATCATGTAAACAAACACTTCTCGAAGACACTGTCACACTTTTCTCTAGGATTACACAATAACCATCACTTAAAATGTTGTTGTATACTTAAAGAAACTCACGAAGTATTGAAATCAACCAAGGAACCACTGAAAAATATCATTTCTAATAAGATTATCTTCAATAATCGTAGGAACGAATGAATAACCTGAAAAGTATCTGACATTGCAATGTCTAGATTGTCCACGCATCGTATTGATGGGAAACGAACTTATCGATATGGATAAATGTGGCCTGTATGGTGTTCAACCTTTTTCTTTTCCCCTAGAGGAAAGAATAATAAATAAATAAAAACCAAGTTGAATCTAGAAATGTCATTCGTTTCACTACTTCGCTTGATGTCGTACGTAACGGGTGCTCTTTTTATGATATTTCTGACGACTTGGCTTGCTTACGGATTTGTGATAACTTTTGTGATTTGGACGGTGATATTCTCTGAACTGACAACTATTGGCTACTCTTCAAGGACTTCGATTTGCATACAATCGGATGTTTGTTCGTTTGTGTTGTTCCTAGATACGTTTCCCAATACATATTTTTATGTTTTATAATAAAACAGAAATAGTTAAGTTTTGGCGAAACCTTGACCTTCGATACACAAGGACTTCGCATCAGCGCGCAAAACGGGGCGAAGGTACAACTGTGCTCAATGACGGTTAAGCACACTTCTTACCTTAGTCGTCTGTTGATTGACGAAGGCGTGAGATGCCGAAGTGTGTCATCTAAAAGCGCTGACATAATATCATAACGACTCAAAAAAATATTGGTGTGACTTACCACCGGTAATTTTATGTATGACCACGCATAACATTTTACAGAGTTGTCAGATATAAAAAAATATTTTTTTGGTTTGATAGAGTATACTTCCGAGAAATCTGAATCTGATGAGGGGATCCGTGAGGAATTGAGGGAACTCCTCAAATATTATTGGCATTCATACAGCGATTTTAGTATTTTTAGTTTCAAGTCCAGCATTTACATTCATAACGTATCATTTGGTGAAGTAGAACTGATGATGAAGACCACAGATGGCTACCGGAACTCCTCAACGGTACCTATTCATTTAATTGTTTGAATGTATGATTATGACTTTTCCGCGGCTTTGTTTGCGGCGAGTTGGAAATGTCTCCAAGTTTCATATCAACGAAGAACTACATCAAAGTTTATTATGATTTCACGATTCCAAGAGCGACAGCGATCATCTGAATATTCGAAGTTTATAGTGCGAAAGTTCTTTGTAACGGTTTAAGTGAGTGCGTTACTAAAGTCTACTTTTGATTATCGGTGTATTCGTGCATACAGATTTATATATTTGTATTTTTTCTTATATCTCTCTATAAAAATATTACATAGGTAGTACTAAAGTAGGTACTACTATAGGATTGGATAATGAAATAGCATTTACCACAGCATTTGAGTTAGAAATGTGAAGAAAACATTTAACTGTGTTAAAATAGTTGGTAAACTTAAGTGTTTATAACAAAATCAATCAATATATTTTATCGACATTTCCAATCACTCGTCATTGTCTAGTATCACCCACGACGTCACGTTTGTTTACACGATAAGACAAGTAAGGATGAACAGACCTTACATACCTACATTAAAAGACCTACTTTTACCGAAATATTAGAATTACCAAAAACATAAGTACTTTTAGTCTTACTTATTCCAGTCTTCTACAGACTGAGATAAAAAACCCAGTTTTAATAAGGGGTACCAGGTAAGTTGTTGTACTAATCAGTGAGTGCAACTTTACTCAAAAGTCAATTTTATTATATTTGTAAGCTCCTCCTCATCTTTGGGTAAGGAGAGCGTCACGATGGTCGAACTTAGGTGTAGGCGAGGATAGTCGGGCAAGGAGAACCAAAAGCCTTTTCTAGATGTTTCACATATTTCTTGTTTAAGTAATTATCAAAATACAGTCATTTAATAAGAAATCCGCCTGACAACGTTCCAGGGGCACAGGGTGCCAAGGTCAAATACCAAACTATCACGCTCGCGGCGTACCATGTTTCACGACCCAGTTTCACCAGAGTGTCAAACATGGCGACGCACGTCCGGGATCCTACTCCCAACACCACAGCAGTGCTAATGGATACTCCGTTCCTTTCACTCGCCCATCGTACTGAAGTCGAGGGAAAGTGACGGAGCAAGCGTAACGTTCGAACTATGAAAGTAGAGGCCCAGTGCCCGAGTTACGTCAGAGTGAGCAGGACCATAACATAACTAAACAGTATGTCTACTCGCTCTCAAACCACACGCGCCGTCATATTTATAGACTACGGTACCCTCGAATACGTTATTACTTTACGCCGTCACTTGGTAATTAGGTGATATTCGGGAACATAACTCCGACCCATAAAAATCCTTCATTTTACCGAGGGTTATCTTCTTTCATCACCGGTAATAGGATCATTATAGTACAATAAAACCTAATTACGACTATTCAAATAAAATCATCGTGACGTTTTAAAACAAATATAAACTTTACAACCATCTTATAAAACCAAAGTCATAACCTAATAAGAAAATTTTGAAATGTTTTTTTTTTTTAAAGTCAATAATTTAAGGGTTTCAATGGAAACAAGCAGTACAGTGGACAAGTTTTGTTTAAAAAATATGGCCCTATTGTAAAAAAATATACCACGGAAATAACCAGATAAAGAATAGGTAGAAAATATTAAAAACCTGTCAAATGTTCTACTTCTCATTCTAAATTGATTAAGAAGTCCTATTTTTAACGTTCATTACCATCTGTAACTTTTCCATTGAAATATTCACAGCATTTTGTTATTTGGTAGACTTCCGAGTGGCTGGCACTGCTGCTGCTCGTCAACTACCAACTAGTACTCAGTGACGTCCTGCCGTGGAGCAAATGGTCATGGGATACGCCACAACACCCCTCAGTGGGCAACTTCCGAAAAGCTAAGTACATGAAGCTCAAAAATATGGAAAACTTTCCCGAGTGTTTGTGTCCACCAAGTGCAGGTTTGTACAACCTCCGAGGGCGTTTCTATTTCATAAATATACTCAGTTCTTTATGAAATCAATAATTTATTTCATACATTAAATCACGCCTGTTTCCCAGAGGCAGAGACCACTTCTTTCCTGCTTCAAAATCCATATTTGTGTTAGTAAAAATCTTACATACATACTTATATACATACCTTCACGCCTTCATCCCAGAGTGGGGTAGGCAGAGCTACAGAATTACCAACAAATCTAAAAAAATGTTGATAATTCTGTAACCATTGGGTTACACCAATTTTTGATAATGTATGAAACTTTAAAAACCATTTCGAGGAGAAGGCTTCTCAAATCGATCCCTGTAGTTAAATTAAAAAAATATGTTACAATTCATTAATTATAATAAAATTAAGAAATTACCTTCATTTGACCCCTTATGGCCGGTCTGAATTGCGCTATATCAACCTGTTTTCTGTTTTTACATAAAACATAAAATCTTTCCAATATTTTATATTTCTCTTTTGAGTTATGTGTGATGAAACTGATGAACGTTAATAATTTGTGTGGTGAGGTTTTTCAAAAGGTTCAAAACGACGGCATCAACATTTATTGTAGAAACGCATGATTGGAAGTATGGATGGAATTTCTTACCAATAAATTTAATGTGATTGTGTTCAGGGAATCTACTCTACAAACAAGGGTCATGCAGGAAGTGCAGAAGTAATAAGCAATGGCCGAATGCTTAAAATACTCTGAAATAATAAATTTATTGTATTGCAATTGTTTGTTTACATTTTGTTTGAATGAAGTTTGACTATCATAATAGACTTTAAAAACAGATCACAGATATTAAAAAACCCTCATTCTACAGGTAGATTCACTAAAGCTGGCACGAATGGAATGAATAAAGGTAATGTCACTTATCACTGTGTGAGCGCCGTCCTTTGAACCGATGCGCGATGTTCGAATTTCCAACCAGAAACCTGTTATTATTGTACACACTTGTATACTTCCGTTCCCTCATTCAATCCATTCGTGCCACCAGCTCTTGTGAATCGACCTGTACTTTCGTTTCGTTCACTCATTCAATCCATTCCAGCTCCGCCATTTTTGCACAGTAAGTAGGTGAGGTTAATTTTATTTGATAAATTATTTTAAATAACAATACTTAACACTTTTAATCAGAAATGCTTCAAATTAGAACCTTGGAAAAGGCGATTCTTTCGAATAAAAATGTAAAAGCAAGCAGTTATTTTTTTGGTGTATCCCAATTAAGATGTGGTAGATGTAGTAAAATCTTAGTAACTAGATATTAAAAACTAAATGACCAAAATCAAAACAAACTTAGGCTACGCCACTATTTTGACTTCCTCAACTTTATAAGGCAGTCTAAACGTCAAGATAACATCTTCAGGTTACTATTTTCACTGCCTTGCACTCGTGTCAATACCGGAGGCAACCCTTTTTCGCCTGATGGAGTTGAATCCCGTAAACTCCGCTTGTAGAACGATGTAGCTTTAAATAATGTGAGGTTTACGTCCTTTGTACAGTCCGTAAATCTTTACCTTTTAAGAGCCCAATTCAAAACAATAAATATAATTACTTAATTTTGAAAACGCCACTTAGAAAAAAAACATCATTTTCGTATAACATAATACAAAGTATGACATTTTCGGTTTTTTGGCTCTCCTGTATCTAAAGTTTATCTCGTGTCGCTTATTGAACCATTTCTCCTTTAAACCGTCGTTATAATTATATTTTTATGTATTTACACATAATATTTGTTACTAGGTGTCGGAGTTTTCATTCATTTCATCATAAAGAGAGACATGGTCAACATTCATATTAAAACTCGCCCCATACTCATACTCATACTGAATCATATATAAGCCGCGTCAATAAAGAAAATATTCTAAAATGGCGGCCACTCCCGCACTGTATTGGTAATAACAAAAAATCAGAACTACCATATCTAAAGCACATTGTTTCTGAAACCGTAAACCTTTCAGGTAATTTTTACAAGCCATCGTATAGAGCCCAATAGGTTAGGTTAGGTTTGTTTTATAACAATTCCTGAATAGATCACGGTTTCAGAATAAATGCCTCTTTGGCAAGTGATACAACAATTATGGCAATTGAAATTCGGGCAAACGATAGAGAACCCAGCATTTTAGGCATTCGTGATGTAGACACGCGGCGGCGTGTCCAGCCAAGTTCACGCAAAAGGAACTGGCGAGCGCAGCCGTGTGTTTTTACAGGAACCGTTTGGAGCCACTTTTGACGCCTCAATAAGTCCAAATATAAATTTATCATAAATAAACATAATTTGGTTTATGTATTAAAACCCTTTAGATAAACTAAGTAGAACCCTAATTTTCATAAAAAAGGTGAAACGATTATTGAGATATTAACGTCTAAAAATCGGCATTTTAGCACTGACTGACTGACTGATTAATCATCAAAAACCTAACCCACTTCCAGGTGACCTAGAAAGGTGAAATTTGGCATCAAGATGGGTAATTGTGTGTATACAACGTGTTTTTTTAAGTTTCATTATTATTATTATTTATGCTAGTTACCTCAGAACTCCGTCATTTATTAACCGATTTGGAAAATTCTTTTTTTGGTTTGTTAGGGCATACTTCCGGAGTGGTCCCACTGTCATCAGGTCATAATCTGATGATGGCGTCTTGGATACATTTTAGGGAAATCTTCAAATATTTTAGCATATAATAGTAACTCTTGCATTTGCTCTTGAAAAACACCATTTGGTGAAGTAAATAGTATAGTATAAGTATGATGATGATGAATGAAGATCACAGATTCACCGGATCTACCTACTCAATAATTATTAGTTTTACATGGGTTGCGATTTAATGAATACCTCTTGTGTTCATAAGTTTTGAGACGAAATAAAATGTTCATAGAAAAATATTTTTTTGTGGATTAATCATAATTCTAAAATTTTCAGATAATAATAAGTATACATTAACCAATAACTGCAAGCAATTATTACTCAAAATGACAGCCTCTATTCTTTATACAAGCTCTTTAACCCCTTGTTGGCAAAAATTGAGCGGAATGACGCCTTAATACGAAACACCCATACCATCACACTCGCTGGAAAATGGGAACGCGATACATTTCGTGCTGGAGCTGGAACATCATTGCTGCTTTTGGCATAAACTTTATTGTTTTGGCGGTTAAACTTTTCTTCGAATGTGAAGATATTCTAACCGGTGATGAGTATATTTTTCGTAGCGTGTCTCTGAAGTAGCATCGGACAACGTTCGCGTCGTAATTTACGAAGGCAATCATTAAGGAAGTGAACTTTCCTAGGATTGTAGGCCTTTACCTTGAGATTGTATTTTAGTATTTCGTTTACCGCAACACGCGAAATGTTAGTCTGCAGAGCACGTTTTTCTGGGTGCGACAAGAATTTCGGCGAAGTCGCTCTCTGATCATTTTGATGTTCGCAATCGTCTTTACAGACCGCGGGCGACCGCTCCTAAGGTTGGCGCCTTCTGGCGAGGTAGGTCACTTTCTTGGGATGTCAATTTAGAAGAACGACATGTTCGTTTTAAGTCCATTTCGATAGACGACATATTCTGACTTAGTCAACTTCTTAATAGGTCCAGTAAGAGGGTCGTCATTTTCTGACTTAGTCATCTTCTCAGTAGGTCTATTTCGAGGGACGTCGCTTTCGGAGTTAGTCATCTTCTGAGCAGGTCTGTTACGAGGGACGTCAATTTCTGAGTTAGTCATCTTCTGAGTAGGTCTGTTACGAGGGACGTCGCTTTCGGAGTTAGTCATCTTCTCAGTAGGTCTATTTCGAGGGACATCATATTCTGGGTTAGTCATCTTCTGAGTTGGTCTGTTTCGAGGGACGTCATTTTGTTAATCAATACATTTGACAACCGTTAAACAGCTAATCGTCCGTTTAATTGTTGATGAACTCGGCCCTAAGTCAGAGTATTAATATGTCAAAGTCTCAGAATACCAGGTAGTAAAATGCCATATTCATTTAAGAGCCGTTACGCACTGTCGACTAGTCGACTGGCGACTCCGTCTACATAGTGCGTAATAGTCGCGGCGTCGGGCCAGTCGCCTGTGCTTTACCACTTACACAACGAAAGGCTGGTCGCTCTGGCGACCGGCGACTAACTGCGTAAACACCTATTTAAACTATAGAAAGTCACAGTTGCCGTCGACCGAGTCAACGGCGACCAGTCGACAGTGCGTAACGGCTCTTAAAGTCAAAGTCTTGAAATGTTAAGCTCCTAGATCATAGAATGTTAGAGTAGTACCTACTCGTAATATGTAAAGTCACAGAATGACCTGCCCCCTATTTCACCATCCTGACAATGACAGGTGACAGGTGATACTTCGATATATATTGCCGAGTTAATACGTTTTTACATCACTGGGATTAATATAAGCTGCGCCATGCACAGTGAAATGTCACCTGTCACCTGTCATTGTCAGGATTGTCAAATAAGGGCCAGGTGGCCTAGACAATACGCAAACACCGCTAACGTTTTTCTGTCAAAAATATCTTATAGTTTCAGAACACATTCTTGTTCTGAAACTCCCAAGGCGTTTTTTGGTAAAACGCTCATTTCGATTTGGACATTTAATTCAACACCTAAGGTAGATTGAAATAGGAGCTACTGTAAATTAAATAAAAATAATAGCCACGTATTGGATGAAATGAAAGAAAAAATCGGTAGTTTGACTATCATTGCCAAAACGAAACGGAGATAAAAAACTTATTAACTGAGAATTATACGTTAAGAAAAAAGATTGCAGAGTAACAGTTGAAAATTAAAAAAAATCTTGACGTTTAGCTAATCATTTATATTTTATTGGAAATATTAAATGGAGTGTTCAAAAGTACAAGTTTTTGAGAAATAACATAAAAAACATATTGAAAAACTGTATTACAATTTAGGACCTTATTGCATAGAATTGTTTATAACAAAATGAGTATTTTCTTTTGCGGTTACCAGGCATATTACCTTAAAATGGAACCGATATGACATATGACACATAAGAGGATGACTAAGTCAGAAAATGACGTCCCTCGAAATAGACCTGGGCCGGTATTCTAGGCGGTAAAAACGATATCGTAGTTTTCCTGTTATGGTATTGTTATGACGTCAGCCGCCATTACTGTCAAGAAAATAAGAGCTATCACAACGTTAATAATATCGATAACAGATCAAATACGATATTGTTTTTACCGTCTTGAATAGAGCCGCAGCTCAGAAGATGACTAAGTCAGAAAATGATGTCCCTCGAAATAGACCAACTCAGAAGATGACTAACCCAGAATATGACGTCCCTCGAAATAGACCAACTCAGAAGATGACTAAGTCAGAAAATGACGTCCCTCGAAACAGACCAACTCAGAAGATGACTAACCCAGTATATGACGTCCCTCGAAACAAACCAACTCAGAAGATGACTAACCCAGAATATGACGTCCCTCGAAATAGACCAACTCAGAAGATGACTAAGTCAGAAAATGACGTCCCTCGAAACAGACCAACTCAGAAGATGACTAACCCAGAATATGACGTCCCTCGAAATAGACCAACTCAGAAGATGACTAAGTCAGAAAATGACGTCCCTCGAAACAGACCAACTCAGAAGATGACTAACCCAGAATATGACGTCCCTCGAAATAGACCTACTGAGAAGATGACTAACTCCGAAAGCGACGTCCCTCGTAACAGACCTACTCAGAAAATGACTAACTCAGAAATTGACGTCCCTCGAAATAGACTTACTGAGAAGATGACTAACTCCGAAAGCGACGTCCCTCGTAACAGACCTACTCAGAAGATGACTAACTCAGAAATTGACGTCCCTCGTAACAGACCTGCTTAGAAGATGATAAGTCAGAATATGTCGTCTATCGAAATGGACTTAAAACGAACATGTCGTTCTTCTAAATTGACATCCCAAGAAAGTGACCTACCTCGCCAGAAGGCTTTGGCGATCTATTAGAGAATCACTCTCCTTGTAACGTTCTATGGTGTAATATATAAAGTTGCGGTTAATCCCAAAATATTTTAGGACACGGAAAATATCCATTGTTTTTTTTCCCGCCATACGTAGCGAAATGACAGTCGCACGTAATTCTTTTGCTCCCGCGATCACAAGAAAATTAATTGAAATAAATAATAAAAACATACAAATAGAACACAAACATTCCAAATTCAAAACTGAAAAAAGAATTAGACAGTTGCCACTATTATTATGTTTTATTTTTTAAAGTAAAAGTTCGTCTCAAAACTTATGTACACACGAGGTATTATTTACTTAATGCTAATTTATTAGATATTAATCCTATCAATTTATTTAACAAGACGCATACCTACTTATTTGACAAAAAATAATGATATCTCATCAAAAACATAAATGTGAAAATGGGAGCCAAGTTCAATATTTTAAGAATATGCGAAGCATGGTTATCCACTTCACCGACAAAAGAGTTGAGATCTAAATGGGTGCCAAGTTCCGTAGATAATCCTGATATTTATTTATTAAGAACATACAACATTCTAAAATAAATTAAAAACGCAATTTCTTATTTTTTCTGCAACAACAATGTTTGCTATTTAAAAGTATAACTTTTTAAATTTGATCACTCGAATTATTAACACAAAGCAGATAACTTAGGATAAACTGAAGTTTAAAATTTGTCTTGGCTAGTTTTCCCTTACAAGTTATGTTACATTTGGCTAATCAACTTATCTACCTTATGTTTTACGCAAGTTACTGTATTTATATTGTGTGGTCATATCTTACTCTTCCAATCAATTGTCTTGCTGGTAAAAACTAGCGGAGTCAAATTTTGAGCTCCAGTTTATCCTAAGTTATCTGCTTTGTGTTAATAATTCGAGTGTTCAAAGGGGTTTGGGTAAAAGTGTTGTCATTTGTAAAATTCATACATTTTCAAGGTCAGCGGCCATTCGTAAGAGTGGTAAATTATGATAGAATTATTAAAAATAAACATATTTTGTTATGTAATGTAATACTCTTAAGTGCATCGGAGCCGAGATATTTAAATATTCATACTTGGGCGTACTTTTGTACTAAAAATTTAATACTTAAATCTTTAAAATCTCCGCTCCGATATTATTTAAAGCCATAAATTATATATATATATCTATGTGTATTTAGAGGTCCTCTAAATAACTATGTAAAAATCATCCGTGGCCGCTGAAAAAAAAAATGACAATATTCTTCAAACAAATTTACCCAATGCCCTTTAAGAAGTTATACTTTTAAATAGCAAACATTTTAAGTAGCAGAAACAATAAGAAATTGTGTTTTTAATTTATTTTAGTATGTCGTACACACACATACACACACACACACACACACACACACACACACACACACACACACACACATGTATAGTTATAAGGATTAACTTAGGTTTCGTTATTTGTTACTTGTGGTAATGAGTATGAGTCTGCTTTTGCGCGTGAGCTATGTCAAAAACAAAATCAACTTTTAAGGTTCCCCTTTTCTTTTTCTTTTACGGCTCTATCCGGACCTCGCGCTGAAGCTTGATTTGACTCATTTCTACAGTTTAGGCTAAGTGAGTAATTTTAAGTATTCTTTCCTACTTATTAACTAAATTATGTACTTACCCACGACAGTTTTTGGAAGAGCGAGACCTCCTAACACAGGTCTTTCAGACCTACAAGGAGATCTCAACCTTATTTGTGTACACCTTATTTGTTAATGGAAATAAAATATTTGATTTGATTTGATTTGATGTCGTATGTTCTTAATAATTAAATATCAGGATTATCTACGGAACTTGGCAATCTCAATTCTTTTGTGGGTGAAGTCGATAACCAGGCATCGCATATTCTTAAAATATTGAACATGGCTCCCATTTTCACATTTATGTTTTTGATAGGATTCGGAGCTACAGTACGGGTTTAACGTTTGACCACTATGTAAAAATTTCCTTTAGCCCTATAATGGCTAATACTAATACTAATACTAATGGCTCGAATATATATATCGAATATAATATATTCGATATATATATTCGAGCCTCGATACCTTTAGACTCAATTGGCGTAAACGCCAAAACTCAACTTTTCAGGAGAGCAAAAAAACTTTTTTTTCTAAATTATTTTTATCATTTCATTTTTGTTTTTTGAGTTATAAAGCTCAGTTTTGGACATAATTAATATAGTTTCAGGATAAAGAATATGATTAAGTAATATTTAAAGTAAACCCAGTATTTAAGAAAATGGAAGGCTTATACGCCCTAGAAAACTACTAAAAATGTTACTTACGCCCCAAAAAAATACCGTTTCTGTGATAGGTTTAGGGTGTAAAAGCCAGGAGGATTATTTTTTAACTGTAATAGGGTGTATAAGAGAAATTTTATGTAATTCCGCGAACGCTCAGGTTGTGGATTGAGCTCCCAGCGGTTGTTTTTTGAAGAGTTTACAATATGGGTTTCTTCAAAAAGGAATTAGTAAAAGGTTTTTGGTAGGTCGGAGACCTAGAAATGATGGTTCAATGATGTAAACTTTCATAGGCTACAGTGGCCATCTTCTTTCTAGCGGGCCATAATACTAATATTTTGTACAAAGTAACACATACTTTACATTTAACTTAAGTGTTTATAAATACATATATTATAATCTTTTCGGAATATAATTATTCATTTGTGACACTACGACTTTGCCATAGTCGTCTGTCCCTTTCACAAATATATAATTTTATAGAGATAGAGCATAAAGAAGTAGACTTTCTGTTATAAATAATGTAACGCCTCCATAATATCTAAGTTTTTAATTAGGTTTTGGATGAAGGAGTTTTTTTTATCTTGGATAGCAAGCAAAACCTTTGCAATAGGTTTAGCGATGGTTTTTGACGGGGAGGAAAAAGAAAAGAGGATTGAAAAAAAAAACAAAAAAAATGGGGAACAGAAAAACATGAAAAAGATTATTTAAAAGAATTAGTAAATAAAATGTACAAGAATCTATTTTCGCGCTACGAAATCGGATAATGTTAGCTAGTAAGGCATGCGGTAGAGGCAGAAATTCAGGGAAGTATCCATCTGTATCAGTTTTGTAGAACCAGTATAAATTATTCTCGTGCGGATACCGCTAATCTGGTTTATGTTTTTAATCATTTATTCTCATCTTTTATCGTAAAGTACAGTACATCCTTTCAACTTCTGGAACTGTTCATCTTGCAATTAAGAAATTCATGTAATAAAGAAAATTAAACTGATATATTTATCTGGCGGAAAGTCCCATTGACGTGAACGTTCTAGTGTTCAGGATCTCATACATCGATTGATGAATCGAAGTTCAGATAAAGATCAAGGTCTCGCTGAACGCTGGCTCTGAGAAACTGATATAAGAAAATGATCATTCAAGTCTACGGACAATACAGTAATTTAAAATTCCTATGGAAATACAAGAGAGGCGAAAGTAATGCCCAAAGCTTGAATTAATTGCTTGATGTAACTGTTTTCCAAGGATATACTACTTTAGCTATCTTTTCCACCTTTCATTCATTCATATATCAAGTCCTTCATAATATTTTCTCTTTGGCTATTTAAAGTATTGCCCTATCAGAGTGCTTGTTTTCTAAAATAAAAGTTAAGAAAAGAAACAAAATCACAAACTACGCACTCTATAGAGGGTTTTCCTCTTGACCCCTAGCTTGACAGAGACTACTGATCGACAGACATACAATAAATAGGGAATTCCTTTAGTATCATCTTAGCATCTTAGATCGCGCTAGAGGGATACCCAGTCTGGTGACGAGTCTCATAGGTCTGGCGATAGCCAGGGGGCACTACCAGCTCCAGAGCGGGTGTGGGGCTCTACCGTTAGCGCAAACCTTACATGTTTTCCAAACATGTACTCAGTTTTTAGTTAATTTTCACTCCCTTAATCTCATTCTACAATCAGCTCGATAGTTTCCTTTCCTCAGTGTTAATTAGATTTCCAAATTGTATGAGTTATATTTTCCTTAGGTTGGTTCAAGAGATCCTAACATGTTTTTCCTAGCTTTTGTAGGATTGATTTCAGTAGCCACTTCTCAAAAGTATTTGGGTTACATTTCGGGTTATGACGTAGGTTTCTAGTTCTTTTATCCCTAGACAGATCACTTGGCCATTACAATTCCGTATTTGCTACAAACTAGATCAATTCTAAAAGTTTTCTTCGGGAATAGCGCGGCAGAGTAGGGTATGACGTCGGTTTTTGGTGCTTAGGTTTAGTTAGGTAGCTTGGGAGGTTACAATTTGTCGCTGCGACCAGGATCGTACCGTGCCGCGCTGTAGTAGTTGTTTGTTGCAATTGATCTGGTTTGTAAGTAAAGCGAAGGGTGTCTGAAGACACCAATTTGTTACCGTGAAAAAAAGAGAGAAGTGGATACTTTGTACATGGTAGGAAAATAGATTTAACAAAAGGTAGATAAAAGGTAAGAAAATAGACAAAAGGTATTTTAAATATCTTAGGAGTTCTTAAAAAATACCTCTTGCAGTTTGTTGATAATTGAAAAATATTGTTAGTCTTAAGGCAGTTACACACAGCGTTCAGAAACGCAGAGAAAACGCAAATCAATACTTACTACTGCAAACCTTTATTACACTATTCAAAATTTAGATGTAGCTAAGGGACTTATTCGGGCTGGGGGTTGCTGTAACATAATTATAATATTAGTAGTTATAATTTGCTCCCAATCTGTTGACTTTTTCAGTAGCTTTACATTACTTTACTTTTATAGTAAAACTTAATTTGTTTGCATAATATTCAATTGTTAATGTTTGTAAGCTTGCCATGTTCATAAATACTCGTTTTTTTGTTCTAGCAGTAATCGGCGTTTATCGGCTTTGTGTGTGATAGCCTTAATACGAAGTACCTTGTCACTTTAATTTCACTTAAGGTTTAGTGAGAAATCTTTTTCTTAGCGTTAAAATGACACAGTACTGATTTATTAATTGTTATTCTAGCATTTTTCTGGTAAATTGTTAGTTTAATCAGTGGACGTCAACATGCGGCCCGCGGACGTCTTACTTGCGGCCCGTGAATGTTTGTAAATAATTGTATACTTATAGGTATATTGGACTTCTAGGGTTAATATCACAAGTACGGTCTGTCTTTCGTTTATTTTGCCACCTTGTGGGCCTTGCCTGCCAAAAGCTTGCCGACTGCTGAGTTTAATCGTTTGTCGCGTTGAGTCGTTTAAACTGTATATAATGAACATACCTTTTAATATAAGCAAGGAAATAATAACAGGAATAAAACTAAAACTTAGAACTTAATTACACTTTATGTATTAAATTATTACAAGGAAAATGCTTTAGCTGACTTTGAATGTTTCAGGCTTTCTTGAGTAGACAGACAGCTGTAGTCGCTGCAGTCTCTTATACTTCTGGGGTCTCAAAATGCTTCGGAGTCTGAGCACTGAGATGGAGATAGTTAGTTCATTGTAGGGCTGTAGTTCGGAGCTGCCGGCAGTCTGGTTGTGGGCTTATCATGATAGGCCGTTCGTATCGCGGTTTATTACGATTATTTGCATTCCAAAGGTCCAGGAGAAGTCTATTAGTTGAACAGATCCAGATGATATCACAGCGTTTATCTTCGACGTTACGTGCAGCGATGATTCCTTTATTTTAGCGCAGTACACTCTTATCAAACTTCTTTTCCATTTGCATTTGCTAATTGCGCGATGGACGATATTTATTTATAAATTTCACTGTCGTATCTACATATAGAAATAAATAAAATAAGCGGACATGATTTTCACTTAGACGTTTATGACAGGTGGGAGATGTAATCACAGACTTTAGAGTAGTTTGCTTTTTCCTCTCCTTACCACAGAGTTGCAACAAGAAGGTTGTAGGTAGAACTTTGCAGTAAACATTCGTTAGGTTGTAAATATTTTTGGTAGAGACAATTTTAAAAATACATTACAGTTTAATTAAAAAATAACTAGAATATTTATTTAAAATAATAAAATAGCAATTTTGAATTGTACATATTCTGTTGTATTTTCTAATATAGAATTGTACGAGCCATAGGAGTAACAGAGAAAGAGATCAGACTTCTCTCTTCTTGTTGTTCTTTGTTGATAAAATATTATTTCTATCTGTGTAGTATGTATTTATTTTATTTTATTTTATGTAATGAGTAGATAGGTAGGTTCGTCACGCATTCCCTTTTAGCTTTTCCCAGAAAAAACAGGATGAAGGAGCTTTTTGTCCCTAGTATTAATGTTAGAGCAGCTTGGCGAGTCAAATGGAAGATTTTATGGGGCTGGCGGGCGCTGCACTGGTGGAGCCAAACTCGACTGCTTCGTCGTCGACAGCATTAACTATGCGATGGTGGAACGCACACGTAGATGCAGTCTGACGATTTTCTAGCTGCGTACGCTTCGCTGCGATCGCTTCGCGTGCACTACGTTGCGGTTGTAATACGCGTGCCACGGTTTGTGACAGTCAATGTCGAGTGTCCAGACAACTGTTAGAAAGATGTCATGTTCTGGAGATTTCGTGGTAATCTACCAGTAGCGATCATTGTTAGACTGAGTTATTAATGTTGTAGTCAGGAATAAAATTGCCTTATTGTTCTTATCCTTATCACCAAGCATCGATATCAACATTCAGATTTCGTGGCGGGGTACGGTTTACAGAAAAACAAATACAAACAAATACATTTAGTATTTGGAACCTTTATTTTTATAAACGGAAAGAAACGCTAAAGATGTATTAAAGGTTTTGAATTAATTACTTAGATTTATTCCATGGGTTTTGCTGTCAAACTTTGACTTCTGTTATAATATATACATTTTCAATGCCTAAAAGATCTTTCCCACTGACTAATATTTATTTGATGTGACAATTAAATTGACATTTGTTACCTATTTGGCAAATATAATTTTCCTAATGCAAAATGAGTATTAAGGTTCTTTGTCATTATTTAGAATAAAACGTCTTAAGTATAAGAACTACATAAATTTGGGTTCAGTTAGCTGCAGCATACTTAAGTTAAAAAGTAACACGGAAAATAAACGTAGGTAATTATTCATTAAATAACCGAATGTATTTCTTTTTTTGCTACCATTCCGGGGTGCCGTGAAGGTTGAGTGTTGATACCGAAGTTTACTTATTAGAGAGTAGCATTTGGTCATTTGGTTTGTTAGAATGGAGTATTTAGGAAAATCTGTTAAAAATAAATGTAGATAACAAAAGGTTTGTCAGTTAGTGACGTAAAGCATTTAGTAATTATATATTCTTCTTTGAAGTTTTTTAAATTATTTTCGGTTAAGCCATCTGTAGTAGTTCTTGAAAATCGTACTAAATAGCCAACATACAACGTATTTCATTCAAAATGTTATAGATGACGCTGTTCTTTTAGTTGGCTAGCTAGTGAAGTTTACATAAACTGTTTACCGGTTGTCATAGTTAATTTAGAATATCATAGATGCCGTGACTGTTTGGATAGAGTAGAGTTAGTATCATCATAATACTCGTAGTCTAAGGAATGTAGTTAATAGAATGTAGATAATAGAAATAACGTAGATAAATATAAAATATTTTATTAATATTCCTTATTTAAGTACTACCTAGTTAGAATCTGAAACAGGAATACCGAACATTTAATTTTTGGAGTTGGAAGCGCCAAACAAACAGAAAAATACATATACACAAAGGCGCTACGCGACGGACTCGTGGAAGCGGTGGTACATATTAAGCACTCCGGTATGTGATTCATAGTTTATTTTATATTGGGGTTGTCTGGGATCAAGTTAGCTACCTATATTTTAGTTTCAAAATTTAAAAGTCTTTCACTTGGGGGGTTGTTAAACTATATTTGTTTAAATAGTTAATCTTAGAATTTAAGGGTTTTT
The DNA here is from genome assembly GCA_946894065.1 of Acleris literana. Taxonomy (NCBI): domain Eukaryota; kingdom Metazoa; phylum Arthropoda; class Insecta; order Lepidoptera; family Tortricidae; genus Acleris; species Acleris literana. Next base: position 74,362,009 of record OX335668.1, on the reverse strand, counting down.
TCAACACTAGTGACCCTTGCTTCGCTTTGGTTTGTGCCGGGTTGCTGTGGTACCCGTGAGTGGTCCAGAACTTGTTGTATGTGGGGCCTTCCTCTTGAATCACTCCTATCTATTGAAGGAACCGCATCGGTATCCGTTGCGTAGTTTTAGGGATCTGGGTGTGCATGGGAACGGACGGACGGCGGGAGGCGACTTTGTTTTGTACTACCTATGTAGTGAAGATAGTATTAGTGATATTTGGAAACTTTGCTGTCAAAGATGAATTATTTACGGATAGTACTTTCGAATGGAATTCTTTATATGTCAAATCTTTTGATCTCAACTATGTATCTAAAAAATATATATTACATAATTGATTTCTGATTAATATGAGTAGGAATATGTATTATTTACAGGTATAAAGTTTGCTGATTAATTTTTACATAAATACCTTATATTATTTTAGGGTGTTTCCAATATTAAATGGGAGTTTCTAAATAAAAAAATTACATTTTAAACAGGTATTTACTTATGTTAAAATTAAATCCACTTTATTATAATTTAAAATATTATGTTTTAAGGAAGTATCTAATATTTGTTCGTTTAAGTCTGACGGTTTGATTACCGATCTTTTATTTCGACTATTTTTAAGAGACGAATTGAGACTATTAAGTAATTAAATCTTGATCTTCTTCATAGTATTAAAACATTAAACATTTACTTTTTTGCGAGTGTCGTTTCTAGTTATTTTTATTCTTTAACCTGCTGTCAAATCTGTCATGTGTGCTCTGGGTTGATTACCTACGATTCGAGGATTTGTTGTAGGGTAGTTCAGCGGAAAATTTGCTTTAACTTGAGGGTTTTATCTTAATTAGGCGAATACATTATTTCTATTAGTACATTTTGAGGTATTTTTTTGGGAGATTCAATTTAAATAGGATTATAGCTGCAGTTTGAATAGGGAAGGAAGTAGTTTAGTTGTCATTATTTACCTTCAATTTGATGTTATAGTAGTGTTTGGTTGTTAGTTCGTCTATATTTTTTAGCTGTTCACAAAGTTAAATTGAGGGGGATTTTACACATAGTTTATTTTAATTTGTTTATTTGAATTTGGACAATCGTTAAAAAGTAAAGATACTTCATGCTTTGTCAGCATTTTATCAAAACCGGATTAGTAATTATTCTTTTTGTTTGTTTTTACTCTTTATGAGATCCTGTTTATTATGCAGAAAATAGTGGATATAGTTCGAAGAGTGGCAAGGGACGCAAGTTAAAAAAAATCTTATTTCAATTTCAGTTATAATATATTTGATGTTTATTTTAGAAGCAGATTCTCAATTTTAAATGTTATAGCTCAGTGTCCGAAGATAATTAGGGGTATTAAACGTTTGGAAATCTGATCTAAAGGGGGTTGGTCAGGAATTGGGATTGCTTTTTAATGTGTCTTTCAAACTAAATACTTAATTAATGAGATTAAATATATATAAATATATATTCCTTGTTCGAATCTTTTCATATTCATATTCATATTTATTCATTGTTTTGTTAAATTTGGTAGCATTTCTTTAAAATATTTTAATATATTTAGTCATTGAAGGGGACATACGACTTTTCCTACTGTAAAAATTAAAAAAAATATTAATGTGAAAATTTGAAGGTTTGAGAGGTGCAATAATTGGAGCATGCCAATGGACATTTTGCTAGTCATTTATAGCATAGTGTAATAAAAAATAATTTAAATATATAATAATATTAGTTCTATTAAAGTTAAGTCTATGAGTATATGCTCAAAGAAGTTCCATTTTGTTTGGACTAGTGTATTGTTTGGGGGAATGTTTGATGATTCTGGATTTAGAGGGCCCTAATGAGATTGGAGGAGTGTTATTTTCTTTAGAGTTTGAGAGCAGAATTTGTAAGTGAGCGCTTGGTTTAGTTTTCGCTATAGGTTGGGGATGAACTCAAACAATGCAATAGATTCAATAAAAAATGGAAACGTTTTATTGATATTTGATCCCAAGGCATTACACGGTACAAAAGGGCTTCTGTAGTGTTTGGAGTTAGGATAGGTCAGCTGACAATCTTTGCAGAGTTTAAACTGCCTTACAGAAGTGCCATACTATACAAGAAGCTAAGGCTATGATGAATATTCTTCGGCGACTCCACATGCTCCAAGAGAGTTTTATTTCTCTTCGATTGTTGGTCTTAATTTGAATAGTTTAGTTACTGCCCACTTGACGTCCTTATCTATTAAAGTTAATCCATTTTGCGAAGGGACCTGAAGACCTTTCGGACCTGGCGGAGGAACCCGTACAGACAACCGGCGGGCTATCAGGTTACGACTAGCGTTGACAGGCCTCACAACCCTGTTCTCTTTGTGAAATTGGTTATCCTTGATGGGATATAACTTGTTCACTACTAAATTATTTTACAAGTTGGGAGTCTTCACTCTAAGTTTAATCAAAACTCTTTTGGTTGAAAGATACACTACATTTAAAAAAAAACATTTGGGTTAAAATATGAATAAAATGCTAGTTATTTTCTTGTGCTTAAAGGTTTATTTCGGCTCTCCGATTATGCATGTTCCTAAACCTTTCGATCAAATGGTTCAATCGATTTGTTAATACTACATCTCAAGACGCAACACTTAACAATGTGTTATCTGTGAAAGTGTTAGTTTAGATCCGAACGTTGAAATTTGAAGTAAATCTAATTTCACAGAAAACGCATACTCAACCGGCCGACTGCAATGGTTAGTGTCAATTTCGTCAACTGCTCATGCTCCAAAGGATGGATGTTGATAATGGGGACTGACTTTTAGCTTGGGTATGCTGATTATTGGGCTGTTAGCATTTTAGCTATCAAAGGCACCCGATTTTTAGAGGGGGGAATTTACCAGTTCACTTATGGCCTGGGCAATGTAGGTCAAATTCACAGACCGGGCAATGTGGTCGCCGAATTGTTGTGAAGGGGTAAGATTCTACTACTAGAGTTGATTTGGATTGACAACCCAAGTTCCTCTTGGGGAGACCAGGTGTTCCTTGCGAAGAGTGATGATAGTTCATGGTTGGATATCGACAGGTTGAGAGTTAAACCTTAAGATCAACTTCTATTCTATTGGTATCAATACACACCACACCATTATTGTAATGGATTTTACAATTGAGAGATAGTGTTGACACATTGGTAGTTCATAATATTTGTGAATTAAATTAGTTTGAAAATTTACTCCGGTGAAACTGTCGTCTCATCTGTGCAAATTTTGGGGGTTGGCTGTGACACTACGACTTTGCCATAGTCGTCTGTCCCTTTCACAAATATATAATTTTATAGAGATAGAGCATAAAGAAGTAGACTTTCTGTTATAAATAATGTAACGCCTCCATAATATCTAAGTTTTTAATTAGGTTTTGGATGAAGGAGTTTTTTTTATCTTGGATAGCAAGCAAAACCTTTGCAATAGGTTTAGCGATGGTTTTTGACGGGGAGGAAAAAGAAAAGAGGATTGAAAAAAAAAAACAAAAAAAATGGGGAACAGAAAAACATGAAAAAGATTATTTAAAAGAATTAGTAAATAAAATGTACAAGAATCTATTTTCGCGCTACGAAATCGGATAATGTTAGCTAGTAAGGCATGCGGTAGAGGCAGAAATTCAGGGAAGTATCCATCTGTATCAGTTTTGTAGAACCAGTATAAATTATTCTCGTGCGGATACCGCTAATCTGGTTTATGTTTTTAATCATTTATTCTCATCTTTTATCGTAAAGTACAGTACATCCTTTCAACTTCTGGAACTGTTCATCTTGCAATTAAGAAATTCATGTAATAAAGAAAATTAAACTGATATATTTATCTGGCGGAAAGTCCCATTGACGTGAACGTTCTAGTGTTCAGGATCTCATACATCGATTGATGAATCGAAGTTCAGATGAAGATCAAGGTCTCGCTGAACGCTGGCTCTGAGAAACTGATATAAGAAAATGATCATTCAAGTCTACGGACAATACAGTAATTTAAAATTCCTATGGAAATACAAGAGAGGCGAAAGTAATGCCCAAAGCTTGAATTAATTGCTTGATGTAACTGTTTTCCAAGGATATACTACTTTAGCTATCTTTTCCACCTTTCATTCATTCATATATCAAGTCCTTCATAATATTTTCTTTTTGGCTATTTAAAGTATTGCCCTATCAGAGTGCTTGTTTTCTAAAATAAAAGTTAAGAAAAGAAACAAAATCACAAACTACGCACTCTATAGAGGGTTTTCCTCTTGACCCCTAGCTTGACAGAGACTACTGATCGACAGACATACAATAAATAGGGAATTCCTTTAGTATCATCTTAGCATCTTAGATCGCGCTAGAGGGATACCCAGTCTGGTGACGAGTCTCATAGGTCTGGCGATAGCCAGGGGGCACTACCAGCTCCAGAGCGGGTGTGGGGCTCTACCGTTAGCGCAAACCTTACATGTTTTCCAAACATGTACTCAGTTTTTAGTTAATTTTCACTCCCTTAATCTCATTCTACAATCAGCTCGATAGTTTCCTTTCCTCAGTGTTAATTAGATTTCCAAATTGTATGAGTTATATTTTCCTTAGGTTGGTTCAAGAGATCCTAACATGTTTTTCCTAGCTTTTGTAGGATTGATTTCAGTAGCCACTTCTCAAAAGTATTTGGGTTACATTTCGGGTTATGACGTAGGTTTCTAGTTCTTTTATCCCTAGACAGATCACTTGGCCATTACAATTCCGTATTTGCTACAAACTAGATCAATTCTAAAAGTTTTCTTCGGGAATAGCGCGGCAGAGTAGGGTATGACGTCGGTTTTTGGTGCTTAGGTTTAGTTAGGTAGCTTGGGAGGTTACACATTTAAATAAATAGGATGGTGAAATAAACACACGAAATATGAGTTAGGTACCGAAAATCTTTATTCCAATGACATTATAGTCAGCTAATCTTCATTTATTTAATAATTAGTTAAGCACTTGTATTTATAATCACATGTATGCCTCTCTTACTATCGTATAACTTGTATTTATTCGCACGCGGCACGTGTATTGCTAGGGTTGTCACACGCCTAGAATACATCAATGAGGGCTAAAATGTTTTAGATCACCAGATGTCGCTCGCTCGCTTGTGGCGATCGTTATAAGGTCGTATCGACGTGTTTTTAACAGACTTCAAAATAAAGGACGTTCTCCATTCGTCGGATTATTTCTATATGTATGTTCCGTTAACAACGTGTTTAATATAATAACAGTACCTATATATAAATATAGTATAAACGATTGTAACATCGTCGAAATATCGGGCGGGACATCAAAAGCCCAAATCGTGGTTATACTAAGTAGGTGTTGTAATTTCATAGTCAACGTAAAAAAAGAATATTTTACGTCCTTTTGTTAATTCAAACAACCACTTACCTACACAACAGTACAATGTAACAGCTTTTCGGAGTGCGTTTCATTTCATCGTGTGTTTTACTATCAATCAACACCACATAACAAGTAAATAATAAAAAGTTTAAGGTTATTCACAAAACTAACTTCATTACGTATTACGGCACGCCCCGAGATCGATCGTTCAAGACGGCGGAAGGCATATCGTGGCGCACGCGTGCTCGCTCGGTCGGTGCCGCCCCCGGACTGATATCCATTCTCAGAATGGACCAGCGGGAAGGTTACTAAGGCGGCGCGACACGCCCAGTGCAATCCCTCTGGTAAGGGTCCCAGTGTTTGATAGTGCTACAACAGTTGTTGGCACCTTCAATCTTATATCATAAGAATAAATAATACCTAGACGTAGAAGCGAAACTCCTGGCATCTCCGGAAGCGCACTCGGCGCGTTAGATACCTACCGCCGGCACCTGAGGTGTTTAGTTAATATTTTAAAGGTTGTTTATAGACTCGTTTCCGTGTTATAGAGATGATTAATAGCCACATAAGCCATGTAATTTTCTGGAGATAATCTTAATATCATCAAAAAGTATTATTACCTAATTTAACGTAAATGTAAAAAACATATTTTGCAACAATGTTTCCACGTTGAAGTAAAACATAAATAACATTTCGTGACTAAACTTGTATACCACATTCATAAACCAATTAAAATATTTCGCAAGTGACAGCCCTAACTTTGGGCGCGGAAGACAGACGGACGTAGCGGGGTGAAGGGAGAACTAGGTATTTAAAGCACGGCATTTGGGGCCTGGTCCGAGGAGATTCGCACCTACGTGTAGTTATTATTTATTCTTATGCTTATATCGACAGAGGTAACAGATGAGTGTCTCTCTTATACACCCTATTACAGTTAAAAAATAGTCCACCTGGCTTTTACACCCCAAACCTATCACAGAAACAGTATTTTTTTGGGGCGTAAGTAACATTTTTAGTATTTTTCCACGGCTTATAAGCCTTCCGTTTTCTTAAATACTGGGTTTACTTTAAATAATACTTTTTTTTTTATGTTAGCTCTCCTGAAAAGTTGAGTTTTGGCATTTACGCCAATTGAGATTTAATGTTTTCTATTTCTGATCAGGTTATAAGAGGGAAAAATATATCCACTTTATACGACTATTATAAAGTACGACCTTCAATTTAATTATTTGTAGCTCTTTTATATTGGGTCGTAAAAGCCACCTATTATTTTTTGCAGAAACTATAGGGTCGTATAAGCCACGTTAGACTTACATATATCATCATACATCCTTTTACTATAAAAACAATATCATTTACGACCTTGAAATGTAGAAAATAAAAAAATACAGCAAATACGCCCAAACAATTACAAAAATCATGTTTTTTGGGCCTAATATTCTGGGTCGTATTCGACTTTTTTTTGGGAATTTCTCAACTTTAACTACACAGATCGATAGAGAATGAAAAATTGAGTATAACTGCATTAAAAACTCATTTTGGCCAAAATGGCGTTTACGCCAATTGAGTCTAAAGGTATCGAATATAGGGATTACCATTGCTATAAAATTCTTGCACAAATACATTTGATATATATTTTATAAATGGACGCACGGTAAATAAAAATGTTTTATTAATTCATATTTTCACAGAATGTCAACTCGATTATAAATTAAATGAAGGTGCATTAGAATTTTTGCACATGCGAGGTGTGTTAAAACAAGATAAAATAAGGCAAGTTATTGAAGACATGGAGTCAATCAAAAATGACGTGCTAACACCGGGCGAAACAAGAAGATACAAAAGAGATAAACAGTGCTGCTGCCCGCCTGAGACCATCTTGGTACCCGCCTTCATCTCGAACAGAAGATTCGACAAGATTGTTAGAATGCTGTCACAAAAAAAAGACACAAGCTTGCGCACCAAAGTAGTAATGCCTGGCAAAACGAACTTCAAAATTGATGCCAATCCATATATTAAGACTTTACAGTAGTTAACTATTAAATTAGCATGTATACCTATTATATTAAAGTATTTCTCCATTTTACACTAATATGTTTTGGGCGATTTTCTACTGTTTAAGTTTATTTCAGTTTAGTTGAATTTTAGTAACAGTTTTTAAACCACCTTTTAGCGGCTTTTGACTTGTTATCGTATTGTCAATGTTACAAATAGCTCTTATAACCCTATACTTGGCAAGATATTTTTTTCCGAAATGTGTTTTTTTCTCTTATAAATTTTGCTTTTGGGGTCTAAGAAAGGCTGAAAAAATAATGCAAAAAATTATTTTTTTTAATTTATTTTTTATGTATCTTAAATAGGCCAAGCTAATAAGAATTTTTCGAAGAATTAATTCCCAGCAAGATGGAAATTGTTTTATTACCTTCATTTGGTCCTAAATGCGTGTAATCCGAGTTTGCCCAATCCCAGGAGGTGTGCATAACTTTTGGGAGCACAATAAACGGGTCAATTTTTGAAACGCATGTTTTTTCGACATTTGTATGGCAATTATTATTTTTGACTAAAATAGCTTTTTAGCGACGTCATCCGGTTGGGTTCTTAACAAGAAAAAATATGGTGTATGAGGCACTACTCTGTTTCTAATAGTTTGCTAGATATTGACGCTAAAAAAATAGTGCCATATAAATGTCGACAGCGCCATACAAAATGTCGATATAGTGTCATAAAAATGTCTTACTTAAGTACCTACTTATGGGCCAATTTTGATGCGGTTTTCAATAACCTTTAGCTAATTTCTTAGGGGTGGGTTTAGTATTATAATTTATATGTATAGTCTCTCGCTGTGTGCCGTAATTCATGCGAAGCACGGAGTGGGTCACTAGTTACTTAAAAATATGAAACCTTCGCTTTTAAGTAATTTATTTTTGTTCAAAATAACATAAAAAAGTTGATATTAATAGATATGGAAATAATATTTCGTATTTCATTCAGATTTTGATTTTAACCGACATTTGTATGCCACATTCGACATTTGTGACAAAATAACCGTACAAATGTCTTCATACAAATGTCGACAAAACGGTTTTTCGCCGATCTTTCTTACATACTTACTCGTTTTACTCATTGACTAACACGAAATTCTTACTTACCCCATATTTTTTACAATTATTATGAAACACATATTTTTATTCCATTCGTAATCAATAAAGAAACGCCCATACAAATGTCGTGATAACCGTACCAAAATACATCAAAAAGAGACTACCCTGTTTCCTCCATCATTAATACCGGCTCTGCACCCACATCTTTTGGCGGTCAAAACCCAAACTAACACGCTTAGGTATCCTAACGTAAATATGACGGTAGGCCAATAGACAAACCAGATTCAAGGGGGTTTCCTTGAGTCATTACAAAAACGGTCGCACGCGGGACAGCTACAAAAATACTTTCCAGGTTTTAATAATTAATGTATTGATTTTTTTAAATATTTAAATTAATGCGGTAATAAAAGCGCTTTACAACGGTATATGTTGTGTATTAATACGTTGTCTACGTCCAAAGTTATGAAATTTTGTTTGCGCAAAACCGCAAGTGGGACACGCAAAAAAGCGGTAATTTTCGACGTGTTTAGGATTTCAAATTCGATTCTTTCGAAATCCATTAATATTTAGTACACTGTTTTATATAATTCAAGTAGATTAAAATGCAAAAAATGCAAATATATGTGTTACCATACTCTATGTTTAATGTACTTGGAATAACAGCACTGGGACCGCAAAACACGATCGCTTGAAAATTGACCCAACCGCGAAAGGGTCTAGCAGGCTAAGCTAACAAGATTGGCCCCCGCGAGGGATTTGGTTATACTTTTAGGTGGAGTAGTGGCAGGACCTAACAACACTGTATGCTTAATATCAGCCTTCGATTTTCTTTTGTTTCTGATTTATTAACGAAAATTTAAAAAAATCCATGTATTTTTTAAACTTTTACTTTAGCTTAACCAAGCATGCGAGTGAAACCAAATAAATTCAGAATTGAGGAAGATAGAATGGGGTTAATAATCTATATTTTTACGGACCTTCGTGTCCTTAAACTAAGGTGATTGGTGGTATTAGATCATGCTATTTCCGATTTCCACGTCGCTTAACGTAGGTCACTTTAAATTTGTAATATGCGAAAAAAATACATACCTATGATTTGTCTTTGGAAATTATTCGTAATTGAAACACAAAACATACATAAATAAACTCACGCCTTCATTCCTAGAGTGGGGTAGGCAGAGCTAAAGTATTACCAACAAAAAGAAAGATAATATTCAGAAACTATCCGCCTTTGCCCGCTTTTGGTCTGCTTCGCTGGAGCTCAAGCATGCACGTACATGATCTATTATCACTTAAAGACAGGTTTTTCTTAAGTGTTAAGCTTTTACTGTTGAACATCAGATAAAGAAGACACTAGCATTCCTCGCAAACGACTTTTTAGTTGGTCTAATGAATTCAAAAGATCCAAACCAATTCAAACCTAGCCCTGAAGATAAGTAGATTGTTGTATTACCTATAAGAAATCTAGTTTAACTGTGACTGGGCGGGTTTTGCAGACGCAGACTGGGCTTCTCATGAAATTAATAGACGTTCTTATACGGGATATGTTTTAAAATTGGGAATTCTATTACGTGTTGGGAAAGTAGGAAACAGCGTACCGTTGCGTTATCGAGTACTGAAGCGGAGTACATGTCGCTCTCCGATGCTTGTAAAGAAGCACCGTTTATAAAAAAAATCCTGCAAGAATGTATAGGTAATAAAATTGAAATAATTATGTTCAATCATAATCAGTCCACCTGGAAGTTGACTGAGAGCAGTACTATATTTCATGGTAGGCCGAAACATCTAGACATAAGTCATCATTTGGTCCGGGAGGCGGTTAGTAGGTAATGGTGCATTAAAAATAAATTTCATGCCAATGTCTAAAATGACAGCATCGTAGGGCCCCACGATGGCTGCGTTTATCGCGTGACAAAGTTTGGATAGGGCATCCGTCACCTTCTGACACGTAAATAAGTACGAGGGTGACCGATGTTTTATCCACATTTGACTCGCGATATAGACGCAGCCATACTAGGCCCGCTGATGTCTTATAAAAACCTTTGTCGGTAGTAAAGCATAAGTTACTTTGTAAACGAGTTCGATCTCGCCACCGATGTATATTAACAAGATAAGTATAAGGGGCGGTGTTAGTGGTTGCAAACCTTTAGGAATATAAACTACATCTTGTCTACTGTTATTATAGTGTCCGAGCAACGTATATTTATTTCTTTATTACACTATTGGTACCTGTTAATGTATTTTTTCTTCCTGCAACTGCATCCTATCCTCTAACTCTAACACACTCCATGCTATATCAGTCCTCGATCTTCTTTTGTTTTCGAGTTATTTAGGATAATATAAAAAATCAGGGTATCATTTAAATTGCGAGCGTTAGGTAGGTGTTAAAGTTAGAGTAACCAAACAAAATCATCATTAATAATAATAAAATAGACGTATATTTGACCAACACCATGTTCTTAAACTTCCATAAAAACCGTTTTATTTTTGTTTTAATTTTTTTGACACTTTTTGCCGAGTTACACCTACAAAAAAATATCGAGGCAAGCCACTAATGGCCACTACATATACATACAAAAATATTTAGTCATAGGGATAGTAAAATTATATCTAAGGGTGTGGTGCGCTGCATGACTTAACACCTTCGTTAACGGCATAAAATCAAAAATTAAGAAATGTGACATAGGTACTTCCTTCATCCACAAACTTATGTCATCAATTATCGAGACAATGATCGTCGAGTCAACATGTGACATGGCGGTGACCTCGTAATACCAGTCAAGGTACTTGCTAAGCCGATCCTTCGCAGCCTTCACGAGGTTCTTGTCATGCGGGATGGTGACGTTGACGAGCACTGCCCGGTGTTGAGTTCGATCTGTCCACACGGCCTCTTTTCAACACAGTAAAAAGATAAAAGATATAAGAAATTTATTCAGTAAGTAGGTCACACGGTCACTTTTACACGTCAAGAATCTACCAGCGCTTCCCAAAAGGAGACCACTGCTGAGAAGAAACGCCGCAAGAAACTCAGCAGTCAGTCATTTTTTAACCATATTTCATACTACAATGATACTACTTAGTCTAGCATTAAGTATACAGGGTGTCCAAAAACTCAACGTTAACCCGCCAAGGGCTGATAGACCAGTTAAAAATCTATCGATTTAACCCTATGTATGTTCAGCGATTTTTACTAGTTTCGCAGATACGAGTATTGATCATTTTAGTCTGAATTTTTGTATTTTTTCTTATGTCCATGTCGCGGGAAATCATTAATTTCTTGTTTTATTTCATTCGTTTTTCAGTGGTGTCTTACATTATTAGAATCATTACGAATCAACGTAGTTTTTAAACCTATTGCTCTTTTTTTTAAATCAACTTTTTAAGTAATGACATATAGTTTGTTTCTCCATACTAGGTATCGCAGTGTTTATTTTTACTATGTATGGAAAATTCAACTTTATGCGATTACTAAGACAGTAGATAAAAAAACGGGCAAATAGGTTTACAAACTTAGCTGATTCGTAATGATTTTAATTATGTAAGATACCATTGAAAAACTTATGAAATAAAACATGAAATTAATGATTTTTCGTGACATGGACATAAGGGAAAATTAGAAAATTAACAATTAAATGATCAATATCTCCGAAACTATTAAAAATCGCTGAACATACATAGAGGTTAAATCGATAGCTTTTTAGCTGCTCTATCAGCCTAAGCGGGTTAACGTTGAGTTTTGGGACACCCTGTATAAAGCTATAAATTAGTTTTAAATATTACATCAAATATCATGCGTAGCTCAGCAGGAAAACATGTCAAAAATATTACGAAAGGGATAGAGGGAGAAAAAGAAAAAAGAAAAAACACAAGATGACCACTTAAAAGTGTCGATAATTATGTTTTCCTACATCATCGGTGTCCACTAGACAAGTTACCACTTTTGCATTTTCACAAATTATTAATGTAATGACTAAGTTGCGGGTTTAGGCCAAGCATTTTTTCTGTTAGATAGTCCTCGACCCCTATAGTAGGTAAGCTATAGGTAAGTAATATAAAAAATATATGGTTAAACCATAATATTGTCTATGTCGTGATATAGTATTGTTTTTATCTCGGCGTCTCGGCCGCGATTACTGTTAAGTAAATGAGAGCTATCATTCAAAAACAAAAAACCGCATTCAAAAACGCAAAAAATTACTTCTTTTAAAATGGTAGGTAAAAAAGGGCACTCCAACTGAAGTCGGCTTTTGGTTAAAAATATTGTGAGTCGCCGACTTTAGCGTGACTGACCTATTATTAAATATTATTACCTACCATCTTAAAAGAAGTTATTTCTTGCGATTTTAAGGCGGGTTTTTGTTTTTTAAAACATTTATTTATTTTGGAATTACCCAAACAACAAATTATTTTAAAATCGGTCCATAATTGATGTAGAAGCCGGTGAACATACATAAAAAAGTGCTTTTTTGAAAATCGGTCAAAAAAGGAGGAGGTTCTATGCACTATTGAGAACGCACGCGCTAAAATATGTTTTGTACGCTCTGACCGGACTACCTACACCTCCTAAGGCCGACGTCAAATTTCGTTAGATCGAAAAAGAATCTTGTGTATGTCAACTAAAGTCAAAAGTCACGTTGACGAATGTCCTAAATTTAGGACGTTGGGCCTACGAGGTTAAACTCGCCGCTGCTGCGCCGCGTTCACTCGTTCGACCGACTGAACGCCGTTTTTGAGAGAATAAGTACTAATTTCACCATACGATGTTAAATTTAATCAATGTTAATGGACGTTAGTTCATACATTTTGACAGCTGTTAACGCCCTAATCGTCTGTTAAGTGGTTAACATCGTATCGTGAAATTGGTACTAAAGGTGCGATCACGCCGGTGATTATATACGGCCAGACGGTACGAATCGCAGTGGCGTGCCGTAGACGTCACGACTTTACCTTGACATATAAGCAGGGTTCGTAAAATGCGAGCAAAATTTATTGAAGTGCTAGGGTTGTCACTTATAATATAATCGAATAAATTAAATATGTATGGAGGAATGTGTTAATACTAATGAAAGCATTTGTTATCATTACGGTAATAAATTGCCCTTATCAGTGTTCATAGTTTATCTTTAATGTTAAACTAAACCTTATTAGAATTGACAAGTACACTGTCTATAGATTTACGAGTATTGTCATGGTTGTCAATCTGATTGTGTTCTTTGCATTGTCTCGCCAGCGTACTTGTGAAAATTATTACTTACTACTTATCCCAAGTGCAAAATTGTGAATTATTTGGTTTGAAATTGTAAATATAATAAAAAAATATACCATACCAGCCAGTAAACTAATTAGCGTCGTGTCGCGAAATCAAATAAAAAATGTGTCTGAAATAATAAAGTCTTTTAATCATAATAACTATAGGGTACAGTCATAGGCTCATAGCGCATATATAACTGACTAGGTTCCTGCGGTAGTAGAGCAGTGCGGGAGGGGATACATGTGACGTAACAGAATTGTCTCGCTATGAAAATAGGTACACGTGATGAATAGTAACGAAATATCTCCTACTAGCTTTTGCCCGCGACTTCGTCCGCGTAGAACTCGTTTATCGCAGTTAAGTAAATTAATAGTTTTAATAAATTTTATAGTTCGACTTCCTCCCTGGCCAGAATGACCTTTAAAGCACATGTTATATTCATCTCGAAATTTAATAAGAAGTTTAATTGGATAACGTCATCTAGGTTAATAAAATTTAGTATACAATATTTTTTGTTTTGCCATCTTTCGCTAAAACATGAAGATTCCGTGGGCTGGATACTCTTGAGCATGCTACATACAGTTGCCTATGGGAAAAATTGTTTGCTTCTTAATGTACACCGGCTACTTCTAGTGTTTGTCCTTGCGCTTTGTTTATGTTCATGGCAAAAGCTGTTTTTAAAGGGAATTGCACTGTTTTAAAGTTAAATGGTAAATCTTTCGGAATTACTTATAGGAATGCGGGGTATTGAAACATTTTCTCCTTTAGAAATTCCAGACATAATTATTGCCCTTACGATATTCATGGAGTACCGGGACACCAAATTTAAGCATGAACTTGACAGGGCACTCCCGATAACTCCAAACAGCTCAGGAACTCTAAGGGTAGGACGTGACTTGCTCGGTGTCTATGACATTGTCTACCGAGAGATACTCCACAATATCGCCTTCTACGTGAGACATATTTTTTTCATTTATCCATCCGAAAATTTCGTTTGTCGGTGCTAATATTGCCCTCTCATACAACCATTATCTATTCTTTATGTTGTTTTGTAGAGGTAGATCGGGGTACACGTTATTTTTTAGATCATCTGTGTTTTGTACAATATTAGTTTTCAAAATCTCCGTCCCCAAAAACTAAAAAAATTATAGGTACCCATGAAAAATTAAAATACATCATGGCCGCTTTCTTTTTCTACCTATAATTGACATCATTTTCGAAATCTGTGTCCCCAAAATCTAAGAAAATTTCATACATGTCAACTTTTTGCAAAAAAAAACATCATGGCCGCTGTCTTGAATTCCAAATTTGACGTTATTTTCGAAATCTGCGTCCCCAAAATGTAAGAAAATTAAACCAATGACGACTTTTTAAAAAATATCAAGGCAACCATTTTGAATTTCAAATTTGTTATCATTTTCGAAATCTAATCGGGACGTAATCAGGATATATACCAATTTTCATACTGCTAAGTCCAGAAATGAGAAAATTTCCATACAAACTTTACCCCCCCATTTTACCCCTTTAGGGGGTAATTTTGTCCATTTCACCTACACAGATCATTTTTAATTGTAATCGAGAACTTATATACCTATTTTCATACTTCTAAGTCCAGAAATGAGAAAATTCCATATAAAGTTCTTCCCCCTATTTCATCCTCTTAGGGATTGAATTTCTAAAAATCCTTTCTTAGTGCTCACTTACATCATGAAAGGAACCCCTGTACCAAATATCAAGATTCTAGGTAGGTACAGTAGTTTCGGCTGTGCGTTGATATCTAAGTCAGTGAGTCAGTTTTGCCTTTTAATATATGTATATAGATAGATACGAGAGCAGAGTGAGAAGTCTGGTAAAAATCGTATTAGGGGTATTTTTTTCACAAATTCATTAATGTCAAGTAGTAATGCAGCCTTTTTGGAGGTAAATCGTATATTTTCAGCCAGTTCGCACGGCTAGTTTTTTTGACAGCCATGAAAAACAAAACAATCACTTTGGTGTTTGCAAACATGGAGAAAAGTGAGTTTCGTGTTCTGATTAAACATTATTTTTTGCGAAAAAAAACAATTACAGAATCAAAAAAAATTCAACAAATATTACGGGAACTCTGCTCCATCGATTAAAATGATCCACAAGTGGTTTACGGATTTTCGTTGTGGCCGTACAAGCACTGCTGTCGCCGACCGACTCGGACGCCCAGTTGAAGTCACTACACCAGAGATGATCACCAAAATCCATGACATCGTATTGAACGACCGAAGAGTAAAGGTCCGTGAGATAGCTGATATTGTAAGCATTTCAGACGAACGGGTTCGTAATATCCTTCACACTCGTCTGCTTCTTTGGCAACGGTGTTTCCAGTGCCACCTTCCAGGCCTCAGGAAACTCCCCCGACGTGAGCGATTGATTCGCGATGGCAGTTATAGCGCCGAGAGCTTCGGGAAGTGTCAGCAGAAGCATGTCCAACGATAGACCGTCAGATCCTACAGCGTTCGACTTTAGGGACCTTATGACTCTCATCATACAGCATTCATCGACCACTTCAAGCACGAACTTAGTGACCCCGTGGCGAGCAAACTCAAAAAAGGTGAGCTGTGATATGGAAACGCTCGGGTCACCAGGTACGGAAAGGAAATAGCCGTTTATGACGTCCGCGTTACGTAAGTGTGAGGGAAGCTCGGACTGATGGCGGCCTGTCACGTTGATCGTTCGGTTAAGATTTTTCCAGAGAGCTCGAGGACTGTGCAAATTTTTATTTATGTGTTGGCTAAAATATGCCTGTTTCTCAAAAAAGAGTGCAACATTAACACAGCTCTTGAACTCTCTGTAATAATCCTTGTCCCGATCAAGTCCAGATGAACGTGCTTTTTATACGGAACATTTTTTGTACGGAACCCTAAAAACTTTTTTATTAAGTATGGGAACTCACTTTATTATTTCACTTTCTTTAAAACGGACGGACGGATGGACGGATGGACGGATGGACGGACGGACGGACTGAAGGACTGACGGACAACTTAGGCATAGTAATAAGGTCCCGTTGGGCGCCCTTCAAGTACAAAACCCTAAAAATCGAGTAGGAATAAGAGTGGACGGACGGGCGGCAATGACTCTCCAAGACGAATTTGTTATAGCTTTCGAAATAAGTAAATTATACTTAAGTAATCAAATAATACTGTGTATTTTGATCGATTCCGAAGCGATTTCGTTGCTGCATATCACATGACTTTCAGCCAATTATTTTTTATGTTGTACATAATATTTGAGGTTTAATGGCACTTCGCTTTATTTTCGCAATAATAACAATGTGGTATTGAATTAAAAAGTAAAGCCGTAATAAGCAATGCAGCTGCAAGTGCTGTTGCTGCTACTCGTGATTAATGGTCTTTGCATGGAATTGGATCTAAAGAACTTTTACCTTGCCGAGAAACCTGAAACAAATGGTAAAAATCGTAAACGTATTTAAATTAAATTTCAATTGCAAAAAATGTTTATTTTAAAAACATTCAATTTTGTCTTCAGATGAGTGCCAGAATAGACCCCCACTTGTGATTTTACCAGTTGTCATAAAATTGTTAAGGTATCCTAGGGTTGACAAAAAACATACAACAGTTTCAATGTTTGTACCTGGGTAAGTTCTCCGTGAGTTATTCTACTTGTACATTTAAAAAAGCACGTGAATCTTGATTGTGCCACCCAATGTAGTGTAAGTGGGAGCGTCTCATGAGCACAACAGAGTACAGTCCGCCGGCCGATATATGGGTTCAATAATCAGTCATTATTATAAAATTTCACAGGTCTTGATTAATGATTAGCTATATACTAACTATATTTGAACAGTTCATTATTCCATCAGGTGCCCGGTCTCTGGCAGGGAAACACCGGAAATGTCCCATAATAATACATTTCTCTGTTTTCAAGCGTAAAATCGGAATTTTACTTAACCTTAGTATAATTATATATTTCAAGACGATGATAAAGTTGGTTACACAAAGTATGATAATCGCTAGGTTATGAGCACCAATGCACTATGAAATAGTTATTATTATCTCTTTATCAAACCTCTTTAGATAATGATAAATAGAAATATAACAATATTTGTCAATGGTATCGGGAAGTGTCATTACCAAAGACGTCCTTTTAAATACCTAATTTACATTAAAGAGTGAAAATAGAAAATACCTTCGAAACAAATAGAAAACATGCTACAAAAACATCCTGAAATGAAGAAACGAGGGTCCAAGCTGTATTGCATAGCGGAATGGTACTCATCATGACCTTTATTATCGTGCCCAAAATAATACTTGCAAATAATAAACACTGACAGTCGAAGCTGAGAGCGATCACTTGTATTGGGGAAAAGCATCGATAAGTGAGTTTATCGATATAGGAACTCCATATATGTTATCAAATTGGGACAAAATACACCAATTTTTGACAATGTATGAAAATTTTAAAAACCATTTCGAGGAATAGGCTTCTGAAAACGAACCCTGCAGTTAGATTAAAAAAATATGTTACTATGAAATAATTATAATAAAATTAAGAACTGACCTTCATTGCGCTATATCAACCTCTTTTGAGGTTTTACATAAAACATATAAAACCTCTGCAATATTTTATTTTATAAGTACAATTTAGGTAAGTATCATTATTATTTATTTATGTTAATGGCATCTACAAGTTATGTAATTTTTCCAATGTCAAGTATAAATTTAGGTATCTACCTGACTACCTGACCTGACCTAAAATTATTTGTTAACAAATTGACTGTAATTTTTATGATGTAATTAATATACCTATTAATGAGACCATTTCTCTGTTGAGCTATATGTGATGAATGTTAATAATTTGTGTGGTGAGGTTTTCCAAGAGGTTCAAAACGACGGCATCAACATTTATTGTAGAAACTCATGAAGAGGTATGGAATTTCTTATCAATAAATTTAATGTGATTGTGTTCAGTGAATCTACTCTACAAACAAGGGTCATGCAGGAAGTGCTGAATTAATTAAGATTTAGGTAAATAAGCAATACACGAATGCTTATAATTCTCTAAAATAATAAATTTATTGTATTGCGATTCGTGTAAAAACAGATCACAGATAGTAAAAAAACGACGTTCTAGATCTTAGACGAAGTATACCTACTTACCCATTTTCTAAATAGAAATGCCATTTTTGCACAGTAATTATAAAATTAACACTTTTAACCATGAAATGCTTCAAATTAGATCCAGAAAAGGCTAATTCTTTTGAATAAAAATGTAAAACAAGTATTTATTTTTTTGGAGTACATCGCAATTTTGCTCTCAAAATTCCGACTAATGCATACCTACAAATAGCACTTAATTTATAGTCATACTAGCTTTCCGCCCGCGACTTCATCTGCGGAGAGTCAGAACTTACTTATGTTAAAAGTACAGACATAGTTTATATCACCTTCACAAAGAGTTTTTTTATGAAAAAACGTCCTGGACGTGAATTTTAAGTAAGCGGTCCACAAACACCTTTCATTTTATGACTCTAAAACAACAAAATTGCCATACAAAATAAATTCACGGCCGTTTTTCTCTTTCACCATAACGTTTTTTTTAATCCCTCCTAGTCTTCGATCAACAATATTCAACTAGATAACCAGTCCCATACAAAACCAAAGCTAAATTCTGTCCGCGTGAATCTATACTTCAGTTGCATTTGTTCACTAACGAACCGAGTCAAACGTTTTAAAACAGTTTCAAGTTCAACCTAATAACAACCATGGTACTTAGTAATAAAGTTACAAATCTTCGAAATTTGATCTCATACCATGAACACGTCAATAAATGACATCTACTACTTACAAACGAAAAAATATATGTTAAATAAAATCTATTGTATAATCAATCTTATCGTGCCAAAATTAAAGTACTTTTCCCCGTTGTTGCCCTGCGAGTTACATCGTTTTTTATCTATTTACTTTGCTTCTTCGAATTTGGCTAGCAGAGGTATGGAGTCGCATTGAATTTAAAATTAATGTAAATAGGTACGTAAAAGTTTTGTTGTTTAGTTAAGATTACTTATGTTCAACTATAGCTAAGAATCATCCAGGTGACAAGTACTTATACAAAAGAAAGTTAATCAAAATCGGTCAAGCCGTTTTGGACAAGAACAACGCACAATAGAATTATACTATATATATTTTTTAAGTAAAATTCCGGTAGGTATTTCTCGAATACGAAAAGAAACTGGGCAAAAGCGTGTCAGATCATGCGCAGTGTAGGGTTCCGTCGCCGTTACTACATACACAAATAACTATTTCGCAGAACAACAAGTGACATCGTGATTGGCGATCGGAAGCATTTTATGTCACTTTGACGTCCTACGTCATGAATAGTAATGACTAATATGGATAAAATTCAAAATTCAAAATTCAAAATATTTATTCAGTAAATTGGCCACATGAGGGCTCTTTTACACGTCGGTAACGTGGAGTGAATCTACTAGCGCTTCGGACAAGACCATCATTGCGGAGAAGAAGCGCCGCAAGAAACTCCAGCAGAAGGTCATTTTTTCCAATCATAAAATACAATAATACTTAAAAGTAACATTACAAGGTAATACAGTAATAAATTATTATTTTAAAACTAACACAAATAAAATCATTACAAATGTAAGCTACATTACTTAAATTAAAAATAGTGACTAGGAGAACAACATGACGAGGTCTCTACGTCAGGAACGATAATTAAAATAATAACTGGAAAACACGTCCTTGCAAGCGTGAACAGACCGGACCCCACAGACAGCACCCGTTCACGAGTATGACGCGTATCTCAGCCATCGCCTCCCTCAACCATCTGTTCGGGAAGGTGGCGTTGAGTTGTTGGATAAGTCGGTGTTGTTCAAAATAAAACCTTTCTTAAAAAGGAAACTGAATTTAATTTGTTATAGTAAATAATCATTATTTTTTCTACGTTTAATATTGTCAATCGATCCCTTTTAACATTGAGGATCCATTTATATGTATAAAGAGAACGACTGTTCGACATCAACAGATGTGAGAGGTGCATAGTCGTAAACTGATATTTCGTTGTTATAATTATTACTCAAGTTTCTAACAAACTCGTTAAAAAAACATACATTTTTAGTAAGGTATTTTTTTTTACAAGAAATGAAATACTCATGTCCATGTAATAATTTCGTCAACAATTTGACATAAAATGCTTCCGATCGCCGATCACTAGACATCACACAGTGTTGTTTAGTAAAAAAAATACTTATACCCTTGCTTTACGTATACCGGACCGTTTTTTTATATTTATTCCATAATATATTTTAGTCCGCGGTATAAATATCTATAAGTGCACAGAATTTCGATTTTGTAACTTTGATAGTTTCTGAGGAAAAGTGGTGTGACTTACAAACAATCATAAAAACGGACATAGCGGAACTATAAGGGTTCCGTTAAACAAGTTTGCGCGTATATTGGCCAACCTTGGCCAAAAATTCTTAGCTGAGGTTTCAATATTGTTATTTTGTTGGAATTATGGCATTAATTGTTAGAGTAAAGTTTGAAAATATCAGATTCTACATGCACTTACCTAAAGTAAGACTCTCCGACCGATACATTTCGTTTTCGATAATTATTTTACAACATTGTGGCATTTTGATGCGTGTTGACATTGGCTATCTGTCAATAACAGAACTAATCGATATTAATACGTCACGCCGCAAGCGAGTCGTTAAGTAGTATCGAAGAAGTATTTTTTGCGCTGACCCGTTCGTTATCTAGTTGGTAATTGTTGATCGATGCCCCTAGATTAAATAGATTGATAATTTAGTCATCTCATCTATTTACAAAATTTCTATACAAACAATTAACCCACTTAGCAGAAGATTTTCGAAAAACACCAAAGCTCGATATTTTCTTTATATTACAGTATTTAGTCGCAATAAGTACCCGTTTTCATATCTCGTAGGTACATAATATGTACTACTATAGGTCTAACGCATAACTGAGTCTGTTCCTTAGGTATGGGAGCGGCACGGGAGGGGTGTGTTTACGGAACGTCAAACGACGCATAACTTCAGTCGGGCGTCAGCCTTGCTGTCGTCAATACGTGTTAATTGAACGGGTCGCTTCAAGTTAAACGCACACGGGATTTGCAACCAAACATGAGTCCTCCAATAAGGGCTCAAACTAAACAAACTGTTTATAAAGTGTACGAATATTTTAAAATGATTTTTTTTATCCCAATTCTGCTGAGCATGAAGATGACATTAATATACATAAAACTGTTGCCATGGCTACAGGATTGTCAGAAAGAAGTGTACAACGCATTGTCAGTGAGGGAAAAGTGTCGAATGTAATGTGAAGTTTTCTTCACCGAGAAGGCCTAAACAGACGAGAAAAAAGAAAATAGAAATTGACGATTTCGTTAAAGGTGTTATAAGAAGAAAGATTACAGAATTCTACACGATAAGAAAGGAAATTCCCACGATCAATAAACTAAGACAAGTTTTAGCGGAAGATGGAGTTATTAAATGTGGTTATACAACTTGTTTTATGGAAGATTTAGAGACGGAGAACTAAATATTGCAGTATTTTTTAATATAATAAATTTACAGACATTGTGTTAATAGAATATTACATGACAGAGACAATTATATTTCTTTTTTTATAGTCTTTTCTTGCAGTAGTATTTATTCAAACTCTGTGCTTAAAACGACACCCACCCTCAAGAAAAGACCGTTAATATAAAAAAAAGTGAATCTAACTATACTCTAACCACTTTAACAGAAATATATATGTACTCTACTACCAGAAGGTTCAAAGTAATGAACTAACTAGCAACCTACTAAGATGTTGCAAAGTTAACTATACATAATAACTTTCTTTTGTTATCTGTCACAAGACGGCAATGTAAGGTTGTCAAATTCTTCTTCATACATTTGAAAATAAATAATAAAATAAATATCACATCTATTGATTGCTGGACTATACATATATAATCCCACCCTCAATCAAAAGACGTATAAAATGAAAATCTAGTTTTTAGTTTTTGAGAATTTTCGACTAAGCATAAAACCATTAACGTTCCTTCGTTCATCCCAGGCCCTGGATGCATTTTGAGTTATTTGAAAAAACACTTGCTTAGATATTTATGTACTTTCACTTGGTTAAATAATTTTGAAAAATAATTAGTACAGATATTTATTAGTTTTCCGTTACTTATATATTATTGAGATGCTTGTTCAGATTAATATGACAGGTGATATGTGTACATAGATTTGCTCGACAAGTCTGTTTAGATGTATATGTACCTTTCTATATACATTTATTTTTGAAGCCTTGAAAATGCTCATATATTTATGAACTCGACTGTACGATGAAATTTTCAGGCAATTCTATGTAAATTTCATCTTTAATTGATCCATTTAATTTCATTATACAGAGCTAATAATGACTTTACAGTAGCCATTTTTACAACCGGGAAATATACATCACAGTAGTCTAAACCTTTCTGTATAAAACCCCGAGCTACCAATCTGGCTTTGTATAAATCTATTTGATTATCTTTGTTACGTTTAATCTCGAAGACCCACTTAGTGTCTATTAGCTCTACCTATCTTTGTGTCAGGCTTCTCTACGAAAGACCACGTGTCATTTTCTGTCAGTGCCGTCATTTCCGCCTTCATTGCCTCATCCCATTTACAGCTGTCTGAAGACAGTTTGGCTTCCCTCAAGGTTGTTGGTTCTCCAGAATCCAAAACACTTAAATAAGTACGACGTGTCATAATCCAATAAGCTGGTGGGAGGTTTTAACGTATTTCTAGGTCGTAGTGATCTAGTATTATCGGTGCACACCATACTAGAACTCGTGCTTGGACGAGCAACTGACATATCCGGATTTTCTATCGGTTTATCTGATGGCAATACCTCACAACTGTCCAGGTACTCGTCTTCTGACCCTTGAACGCTACTAGCGATGGAGCTTGATGACGTTGATGCTGTTTGTTCTGGGACAGTAGGTCCAATCAGTATCGGCACAGTCTGTAATTGCTGGATTTCAGGGCTCGTCGGCAGAATATTAGGCGATACGATGACCTCTCTTTCAATAGAAAAAGTTTTATTTTCTGGATAGTATATCCTGTACCTATCCCTTTATGTTTTCACCATACCCCACAAACATACCTTTCTTTCTTTTACCGTCCAATTTTTTTCGGCATTGCTTGGGTATATGTACCCATACTTCTGATCCGAAAACGTATTTAAGCCAGCTTATATCGAACGTCTTTCCATAATACAGCTCATAGGGAGTTTTTCACTCCACTGAACTCATCCCCGTGCGATTTATAATATATACGGCGGTATTGACGGCTTCCGCCCATAAGTTCGTATGCGCCTGGCTCGCTTTCATCATAGTACGTGCGGCTTCCATCACTGTCCGCATTTTCCGTTCAATTTTACCATTTTGAGTTGGTGTATACGGTACAGAGGTTTGATGTTTAATACCTTTCAGCTCTAAAACATCCTTAAGCTCACGATTGATAAACTCTCCGCCACAATCTGTACGAAGGATCTTTACCGGCTTTCCTTCATTCTCGCACAACGCTAGGTAAATTTTAATCTTTGAGACCACCTCACTCTTCTGACTCGAGAAATAGACAGTGCGGAAACGAGAATAGTCATCTTTAAGAAGCAAAAAATAGCGCGACCCTCCAATAGAAGCTTCCTCTAAAGGTTCGCATAGGTCTGCGTGTACTATATCACCGCGATCTGTTGTTCTAGGTACTACTAATTAAGTAGGATGGCGTCTTACAATGCTTTCCTTCTACACTTTAAGCATATGGCCGAAATTTTATTATCATTAATGATCTTTTTTATATAAACGAAGTTTTGATGTGCTAATTTGCAATGATATTTGTGTTTGACTCAGTCTTCACTGTCACTTCAGAATTCAATGTCACGTCAGAGTTCAATGACATGTTAGAGCTCGTTGACCCAGCGGTAGCCTCTACACTGGAAAATGCGAGTTCACATTTATTAAAGCACATTTTGAATAGTCGTCCAATGCGTTTAGCTATTACAATCGTCTTATTGTCTTTTATAAATTTGCAAACAGTAGTGTCAGTCACCATTTTCAAGCCTTTATCAAGGGCACTTGATACAGAGAACAAGTTTACTGTTAGGTCAGGTACAAAGAGTACATTTTCGAGGTTTACTAAGCACCAGTCAAGCCCGTTGAAGGCTTTCATTTGTATGTTCCCTTCGCCAACAACATTGATAAAACGCTATTCAATTCAACAATGGAGAGGCAAATATATTACGGAATTAAGAAAATTTAGATCACAAGACAGACCAATATTTTTTCAAGTTGAAACTTACGTAAATTAATCCCATAATATGTCAGCGTGTTGGCAATCAGACTCTGAAAGAGGTGCATTGACTTTTATTGGTAAAGGAAATAGATTGGTCATCTTGCATGCTGGTGGAAGTTCAGGATTTGTCGATAACGCTTTAACCATTTTCAAACCAAATACAAAGACAGTCAGACTATCATGGAAATTGAATTCCAACAATTTCGAAAAGTGGGTTCGCGAAAAACTTTTGCCTGGTCTTCCTCCTAATTCAGTAATAGTTATGGATAGCGAGAAATACCATTGCAACGAGGTGGATAAACCACGCACGATGCGTTTCTTGAAAAAGAAAATGCAGGCTTGGTTAAAACGCCATAATGTTAAATACACTGAAGCGATGAAAAAGAGGGATTCGCTAGAATTAATAAAACGAAATAAACCAGAAAAACAATTCAAAATTGATGTCATATTGGAAGAAAAGGGTCATACAGTACTTTATTTGCCACCGTATCATCCGGATTTAAACCCTATCGAATTAGTATGGGGAGATATCAAGGGTGAACTGGCACGAAATTATATTAATTTAAATTTAACTGAGAAGAAACGAGCTCTGGCTGAGCTACTTTCTAAATATTCAGTGGAGAAATGGCAAAAATGTGTCAGTCACGTAAAGAAAGTGGAGGAAGAGTATTACAAAAATGACCATCTTAGTGATGAGATCATGGATCAACTTATTATAAATTTACGAGATGGGGAATCAGATAATGAAAGTGATTCGAGCCATACATACCCTGATGCGGGTACAGACAGCGATATGGATTCAGATTAATTTAATTTAGAATTTCAGTTGTAAACAATAATATTTAAAAAAAAAAAAATATAACCACGTGTTATTTATTTATTTTCTATTTCTTTATTAATCAATAAGCTCGGCAAAAACTGCGAGACTCGATTCTGGAACTATTTATAATGTGAACCTACAAATTTGTGAGGAACCCTCGGTGGACGAGTCCGACTCGCACTTGACCGGTTTTTTATTTTTATTATCACACGCCAAAATATTCATCAATCTGAGTTAGGTACACGCTCTTAAATATCATAAGTATATTATAAGAGATATCTTCATTATAATTTATCGTGTATAGCGAGATAGGACACGCCCAGTCACGTGACTTGTCACCCCTCCCGTGCCGCTCCCATACCTAAGGAACAGACTCAGTTATGCGTTAGACCTGTAACTAACTTAACAGTCAAGTAACAGGTAAATCAGTCAGTCAGTAACTTTACAGTTGGTATCAGTAGTCTAAGATCCCAAGTTTTTCCCTTTAGTTTTTTTTATTGATGTGGGTTTGTTCTTGACTATTTGTTTCTTTAAAGGGCAAGTGTTTAAAAAACACCGAAGCTTGCACTTTTTTAGATGCTAGCATTCATGTAGGTACCTGAAAAAAAAACCAACTCAAATAAAAACTTCCACCCCGCTTTTCACACTGTTAAAGGTTTATTTAAAAACCTGTTTTTTTATTTAAATAATAGGTAAAGGTGTTGATACCGAGTTTCATGTATCTTTTGCCCAGTCATCATTCTTATTTATAGGTAAACAGTGACCTTAATACCAATAATGTCCACATTTATCACATCAAAAATGACCAAATTCCCACACAAACTTCTAACCCCATTTTACCCCTTTTCCGAAATTGGCCGTTTTTTTTTTCATTTATATCGTAAACTATGACTTTCACTATTCTCATTTAAAAAATGGCCAAGCTCTCTTTAATTTTACCACCTTTGAGGTAGTTTCTCAAAATCGCCCTACTCCTTTTTAGGGTTCCGTAGGAAAAATGGCAAAAACTCTTATAGTTTGGTCATATCCGTCCGTCCGTCCGAATGTCACACGCATTATACTCGAAAACTACAGAATATTGATGAAATTTGGAGTAAGAATAGGTGTCTTTTAGAAGCCGCTACTTAGTTTGGTAGTGTATAATAATATAATAAATATTTCTAGGCTGGGCACTCCTTACATGTGACAGCAGTTTAAAAAAAATCGCCATAAATCATCGTTCGGAACATATTTCGACAGTTCTTTTAAAACACAACTTAACTTCTACCGCCAATTTAGCACCGCCATTTACAGGGATAGTTTTTCCAAATTTTTCGAAAGCAATTTAGTAGCCTTGATACCTATTTACATGTTTCTCACTTAAAAAATAACCAAACTTAGCGAGTTTTTACTAACTTTGCTAGACGCTAAAATCGCAAACAGTTGTATTTTTTATTAATAAACAGTAGCCTAAATACTAATTTTCACATTTCTCACTTCAAATATGACCAAAGTCCGAAACTTCTACCCCTCCCCCCCATTTTACCACCTTTGGGGTAGGTTTTCCTAAATCGCCGAAAGTAACATTTTTTTCTTTCTCCCTTTCACATTTCTCACTTCAAAAATGTCCAAAATCCCATACAAAACTTCTTCCGCCAAAATCCCCCTTAAGTTTTCAAATATCGCTAAAAGCAATATATTTAATTTAGGTACATTAGCCCACACAACATTTTCCCCGTTTTTCACTTCAAAAATATATACCTACCATACAATTTTCTACCTCCCATTTTGCCACCTCAGAGGTAGTTTTTTTCTGAAGCGCCGAAAGTAATATTTTTTACATATATATTGCCCATTGTGTTACATAGGTAGATTATATTTGCAGAGCATTTCTGGCAAATTTAAATTACAATTTACCATAAAAAAAATCCACACACAAACTTTGCAACTCCTTTCCACCCGGAAAAGAGTTGCAAAGTTGATGTGGGGATTTTTTTACTAAAATTCAACCACTGGTGCAGTCCCAGGGGTTGAATTTTAGTAATCGCTGAAATACGTCTCTCATTATTTTTATTGAAGAGTTTTTTTACCAAGTTTCAAGACAATTTGCCGTACAAATATATTTTCCCATAAAAAATTTGCAACCCCCTTTCATCCCTCTAGGGGTTGAGTATTAATATTAGCTAAATTATATGTCTCATTATCTGTATTGCAGAGCATTTCTTTCAAGTTTCAAGTAAAATTGACCACAAAAAATTACCCAGACAAACTTTGCAACCCCTTTCCATCCCCAAGAGGGGTTGAATTTTAGTAAGCGGTGAAATACGTGTCTCATTATTTGTATTGCAGAGCATTTCTTCCAATTTAAAAGGAAAATTGACCATAAATAAATCCTTACACAAAATTTGCAACCCCTTTCCATCCCCAAAGTGGTTGAATTTTAGTAATCGCCGAAATACGTGTCAAATTATTTTTATTTAGAGCATTTCTACCAAGTTTCAATTAGATTTGATCATAAAAATATTTTTTCTATACAAACTTTGCAACCCCGTTTAATCCCTCTAGGAGTTGAATTTTAGTTATCGCTTAAATACGTGTGTCATTATTTTTATTGACGAGCATTTACACCAAGTTTTAAGTAAATTGGCCCATAAAAATATTATTTTCCATACAAACTTTGCAACACCCTTTCATCTCTTCTTCTTAGTGGATCTCTACGTCACAAAAATAATTTACTGTCCAAGTTTCATATTTCTAGCATTAGTAGTTTTGGCTGGGCGATGATGAATCAGTCAGGACAAGCCTCTTAAATATATATAGATTGCATATTGCACAATTGTTTTTACATAAATTCAC
Organism: Acleris literana; assembly: GCA_946894065.1. Lineage (NCBI taxonomy): Eukaryota > Metazoa > Arthropoda > Insecta > Lepidoptera > Tortricidae > Acleris > Acleris literana. The sequence continues at coordinate 74,333,291 of OX335668.1, read as the reverse complement.
TAGCATAAATAGGATTATTCCTTCACAATAATTATATATATACGCAAATGATAAAAACACGTAAAGCCACTTCGCGTAACTGGCAAGGCGCGCTTCCCGATTACGGATTGGAAAATAATCATTACCTATTTTACAACATTTATTATAATTATTATGATTTCACACAAAACTGAAAGCAAAAATAAATTCCTGAGTAAATTTGCAATTAAAATTGCGGTGAGTTTACTCATCTATTATTTTCACAATATTTGGAACAATTAAATGCAATGAAACAAAAAAAATGTTATCCGCCGTTGCAATTATTTATTTACCATAAAGTTTGAACGTTTTTTTAGTAGGTTTTTTAAGCGCCTAAAATGAACTTATGAAACTTATGTTCTATTTAATCTCTCGTATTTTGATGTAGGTATAATATCTACATAGGCCAGTTATATCTTACAATAAAAACACAACAGGCGATGTAAAGCTGCATTTTTGGGAAGATTTTTGAACCCCTTAGAGCTAAGTGAAACTACCTATATTTTGTGTTGTTTTGTGCACAGAAACCACTAATTGATAGCACGCATCGCTTGGCACAGATAAGCTACACCACATATTGTCAAGAATAATGTCATGTATCTAATACCTGCGCCTCTATTCAACACGGTAAAAACAATATCGTATTTGATCTGTAATCGTATTGTCAACGTTTTGATAGCTCTTATTTTCTTGACAGTAATGGCGGCTCACGTCATAACAATACCATAACAGGCAAACTACAATATCGTTTTTACCGCCTAGAATAGAGGCGCTGGGCGCTGTCTGTTGCGACGTGGTTGCGACACACCAACTCGTAGGTCTACCAAAATCGTCAAAAAGGCAAATTCAAATTTAGTGCTTGCAACTACGGGGTATAACCTGCCGCAACGCATGTATGTGGTCTACGGTACTATAACCTTTTCGGAAACCGGCTTGTTCGGGAGGCTGGAAATCGTCAAACCTGCGCGCGAGACGATTTGTGATGACCCTCGAAAACGGCTTGTAAACATGGCTCAGAAGTGAGATGGGTCTATAATTCTTCAGCAAAGTTTTATCACCTTTCTTGAAGAAAAGAACCACCACACTTCTGTTCCTGCTTTCGGCGTTCTGCCTAACCTAACCTAACCTCCCCCGTAGAAGACCGAAGAGTATAACCTCCCCCTTGGCCTTGCATTTGTGGACTACGAGAAAACCTTCGACTCGATCGAGACCTGGGCTGTGCTGCAGTCTCTCCAGCGGTGCCAAGTTGACTACCGATATATCGAAGTGTTGAAGTGTCTGTACGAAAACGCCACTTCTGTCCGACTACAGGACCAGAGCACGAAGCCTATTCATTCGGAGCAATGTTTCGATTTTTAAAACTCGACAACTGGAATCGAGACTGATTTTTCGCAGTCAACCCTATATCATCGTGTTTGCAATGAAATGATCTTCATTTTGGTATAAATTTTATTCAATAAACAGACCGGTGCAAATTATTAACACTGACTTCCTGTTTATACCTGCCTACCTAATAGTTATGACGGGAAAACAATAATCAACTTAACGATAGCATATTCTATAGGCTTCATACTTTCGATTGGTATGTAATTTATGTAATAAACAAGCCGGTGCAATTTTCTAAAAAAATCTTTCTTAATTTTTTAATTAATAGTATATTGGACTGAAATTTTTCAATCAACCTATTCACCGTATATTACTTACCATATTAAATTTGATATAAAATACTTTTTATCGAATAAACAGCCCGGTACAAATCGTCTCTTATTCGGATCTTAGACCATTTGCACGATATCCAGCGTCTTGGGTTATATTGGATTGACCCACTGAAACCCCTCGGTGGCCAACGTGTATGCTTGTTGGAGCCTCCGGGATGTTCATAGGACCGGCCCTGGAACCTCCTACACTTTGTTCGTGCTCTTTCCAGGTTACAGGTCTGCGACTATATACAACGAAGGTTCGTTTCAATAAGGTGTGTGAGTCCCCACTTACCAGGTCTCAGGCACGAGTTTTCTTCTAGCGGGATCCCCGTGTTCCAGGTCCCGCTCTGCGTTTTCTTTCAAATGGATGACTAGTTACAGAAATCAGTCATGGTATCCCAGGTGCCTTGACTTGCTAACATCACTTTGACAATCGTCGCTAGAGAGAGAGAGAGAGATCCGGCCCTACTTTTTAAACTAACACTCGCCTCTGCTAATCTCGAACTAGGCAGTGTCTAGATCGTTCCTGCAGTGATGACACTTGGCAGTCTCCTCCCTTCCTATCCTATTCAGATATTCAACAAAATAGCCCGGTGAGCATCAGAGTATGTCGGTAGGTGACACGTGACTGCACTGACGGCGCGCTGGCGTGTTTCGCAGCTCATTGAGCCGGTCATGCTAGTAATCTAAAGTGCGACGTTTTGTTTTTTGCCGTAACTCTTATTCGGTTTTCTCCTGGTGAGGTTCTACAAAATGCCTCAAGTAGTTATCGTACAAAAAAATCTGTAAGGATAAAGAAGTACAATAAGTATAAGGGGAACTTGTAACTCGTGATCTGCCACGTCAAACCGGCTAGGCTGCATGCTGGCAGACCAAAATAAAGGTAAACTAACAAAGGTAGTCAACTGTTTCCTAAATTTAGTCTGCCAGCGTTAGACGTGGCATACTTGTACCAATACTTTTGTATTATTTTTATAACTCTATATCCCAACAGGCTATTTTAGTTCGCCAATTAAGTACATGAGCGTCGTGGGTCAAAGCTCGTTCAAAAATGGCGTTGCATAAAAGGTGCCAGGTTGCGTTGCGCCTCGGTCGGCCAACTTATTTTAGGATTACCAATTGTCTACAAATTGCATCTATCCAGAAAGTCGGCCAGCTCTTGATCTAACTGTGAACTATAGAACTAATGTACGAAGATGGGAGTACAAGTGACGGTCACAACTAAGTACAGGAATAGAAATAGAAATAGAAATAGAAAGATTTAGAAATAGAAACAGATTTTTTTTATGGATTTTTCACTTTACTGATGACTGACGGAGAACGCATAGACTACTTCTACTTATGTTAATCGGCAATCGAACCCGATAATAAGTAAAATATAGGGGATTAGACAGAATACTCGTACAGAGTTACCTACAAATAAATCGAACGTGGAAGTCTACAAGTAATTTATAATTATGAACTTAACACGACACATTTTTTCTTTGTTTTCGGTTTTCCGCGATTAATCGCGCACCCGATAAAGCGCAGCTGCGCAGGTGGCTGGTTAAGACAGGTTTAGACTACGACACAGATGTAAAACTTGAATACCTATTTATGTTAGTGTCTATTTATAAATGCACTGAACTTGAAACGTGTCCGAGAGATTTACTGGCGTTGCAATTAGTCATCAGTCACCATTACCGCTTTTATTATTTATAACCATTAACACAACTATTAGAATGCATCAAATGTGTGTAAAACCAAACACATCTATTGCATTGCATTCGCTGTTCGTGTGTCTGTGGGTTCAAAATACAAGAGCTAATACCTACTCGCTTACAAAAGGTTGCTAAATTAGTTACGCGAACAAAACTCCTCTAAAGCTTAGAGTTTTGTTCGCGTAACAAAAAAAACTACAAGTACTTCGAAAAGAAAAATCTTTCAATGCCCACCTACGTTATAGATAATTTAAAATACTCATATACGAACTACTTAAAAAGCACGTTTCCATGATTTCCGTATTCGGTCACCAACTAGTGTAAACATTTTTTTCGTAGTAAATAACGAATCCGGTTAAAGCGAATACGACAGACGCATAATATTCGGTCATCAACGATCGTCGTTACTTTGAGACCCAATGGTTAAAGCGGTGCGTGCGTTGTCTGACACTCAGTCAGCGTTATTCGTATAGGTTAAATGAAAAAAAAAACCGTTATTATTTTTTTGGTAATCTTTATAGCACCAATGGCTCTTTAGTGACTATAGCCTAAGCAAGGAAGACAAATCAGTGGAAAAAAACTCGTGTACAAGCGAATTTTGGCATAGTTGTAGGGAATGGTGTTTTAAACCACATACTGAAAGTACTGATGGGTCGGGGTGGAGCTAACGGGTGGAGGGGGGTTTAAAGGTCCCTTTTTTTGTTTTTCGTAAATAACTCGTAAACGCTGGCCCATAGCAAAAAATTATTTATTACATAATTAATCTACATAAAATTGTCTACAAAAAAAATTCAATACACTTTTTTGCTGGGATCAATATTTAATGAGATGTGGAAGGAAAAATAATTCCCGAAAGGCCATAGTCGGGTTTGCATAGTAAGTCGGCCCTTACATCAAATGGGCTCGGGTTTTTTTTGTGAGTACCTGACTACTATAAGTAGTGAAGAATATTTATGCTGAGTATCAACATCTTAATTGTGACAGTTCTCGACTTATGATTACTTAATGATTTTTTTTTTGATGTACGGTTTTTCGGGATGTATTCAAGCGATTTGCTTTAAATTTTAAAATAATGTTGTTTTCATAGATTTGCATCGCCTCCCAAAAAACAAATACTAGTTATCATATAAAACAAAGAAAACAACCGATTGAATACAGAACTGAATACACATATTGCTGATTTTTGGTAGGAAGTACCGCCTAGACAATTTTGATATTTTGGCAAGTAGCAGGCCATTTATTCTGAAAAAAAATCTAGAGGTGTCACAACGATATAAAAATAATGTATATTTTTTAGTTGCTCTTTATTTTCTTTTTTTATATGATAACTAGTATTTGTTTTTTGGGAGGCGATGCAAATCTATGAAAAGAACATTATTTCAAAACCATCAGTACTTTCACTATGTTGTTTAAAACACCATTCCCTACAACTATGCCAAAATTCGCTTATGTATACACGAGTTTTTTCCCCTGAGGGCAGTTTTTGGTCTTCGTTGCTTAGTCTACTAAAGTTCCCACATCATCTCGTCAAAATATGCACACATATAAAACTCATTTTCAGAGTTATTTGTCAGGCGATTTGTCTATAAAATATTTCGGAGTTGTTTGAAAGTCGTCAACTAATTACAAGGGAACGCTACACAGATTAATTGGGGATCACACCTGCCAGCGTTGACACACACACAGACACACACTGAGTGTTTATTGTATCCTACATTAGTCTAAACCACGCTTTACGGTCCGATATTTCATTACAGACCAAATCGCATTTAGCAGACGCTGCCGCTGATCGAATGCACCGTGGTTAATCCAATCCAATCAAACGGAGCGACAGCATGATAGTGAGACCATTATTTCATGATTATTTTTATTTATTCTTTGGCCTAACAAAAAGAAAGTTTTAAGAAGCCAGGGCTCTATTCTACTCGGTAAAACTTTTTCCTTTTTGCTCTTGACATGTTATCGTATTGTTATTATGTCGGTCGCCATTATGTCAAGTAAATAAGAGCTATGATTATACTGAGTTTCAATTATGTTCACTGTTTGTAAACCCAAATAAATAATGAAGTAATAAAGAATCATAACGTTGCCGTTGACAATGCGCTATCATGTCAAAAGCAATTACATCTTACCCAAAAGAATAGAGCCCTGACTGCCTGCGTTTACAATGTCTTCAAAACTGGTAAAGCCAATACGAATGTTAAATATACAATATAAAACTAAATTTATTTGACAAAAAACCGAACTTACGTATTATTATATTCGTACGCCTGAAAAACATGACACTCCTTTTAGGCCAGTCTTATTAAAAATACCAGTAAATGTATGTCAGTAGGTAAAGTATGACTTGAGTCTCGTTTAACAACAACAGTCAATACATTTATCTGCTGCAGGCCTAAAATATTTCGTGCTTTTTTACTTGGGAATTAATAAAGGTTATTTCAAATATTGTGTTTCGATTTTTCAGATTTCGTCCGGATATTTCACTATGATACTTGTTATGTCAGTTAGAGGTAAGTTGGTGAGCGGCTCGATAGCCGGTGTGTCGTATCGCGACGACCTGGATTTTAGGAGTCGCTTCCGCGATGTGCACGAGTGCGACCCCTTTTACTGGCACCCGCTGCACCTGCCCGAGGAGTGCGCCGACGTCTACGAGCAGCTCATCCGCTCGCAGCTCTCCGGTCGGGAGATCTCCGAGCAGGAGATCTCCAGCCAGGCGTCTAATCGCAACCCCGAGGACGACGCCGAACCGTACATCGATTATGTGTACGAATACCAGGAACTCCCCAACGGTTACCCGACAATTTACCAAGCTCCACAGCAATATCCTATGGCTCAAGGTATTCCTCGTGAGATGACACCGTATGAAGAAATGCTTGATTCCGTCAGGAAAGATGTGAAATATTTACCTAGTTATCCATCCATAAGGGTTGTGCCGAACTTGGGCCCCGTCGTTGTCTATCGTCAGCCGATATCCAGCCAGAGTGTGATGTTGATTAAATCAGTTTCGAAAACATACTCGAATGCTGCACGTGAAGCCCCAGTTTATATCAATAGTCCTGATTCTAAGACAAAAGAAAATAATTGGAGACAATTAGTAGATAAGGCAGTGTCACAGGGTTGGAAAAAAACAAAAAAAAAAGGGCATGCTGTTACATTAAAGAAAAAAATATCCTAGATTATTATTATTTTTTGCATTTGTATTGTTATTTTATGGCTTTAATATTAGGGTGCGTTTCCATTCAAGCGAAGGCCGAACAGAGATCTAAGCGGAATAACAGATAAGCGAAGAAACAGCGGGGCTTGGCAAAGAAACAGCGGATCTAAGTGAAGAAACAGCAGAGCTTAGCGGAAAAACGGTAAAACTGAGGGGAGAAATTATAGAGATGAGTGGAGAAACTGTAGAACAACGCGAACTGATACTGGAAATGAGCGAAGGAAAAGCAAAATTAAGTCGGGAATAAGTGAACGTAAAATGGTAAAACTGAGCGGAAAAATTACAGAACTAAGTAAAGAAACAGTGGAAATGAGTGGGCAAACAGCAAAACTAGCCACAGTACAACTGAATTGGGCAAAGAGACAGTGGAACTGAGTGGAGAAACAGCAGCGGATCAATCAAAGCAACCGATCTAAATGTAGAGATATTCATTATAAAATTTATAAACGGAGGGCACCCTAATGCAAAACATTTCGCACGGTATCAATTTGTGAAATTAGGTTTTTATTGATAATATTAATTTATTTACGTATTTAATCACTTGTTAGCAGGTAAATAAATAAATATCAGGGAATATGGGAAAAAAATATTGATAGCTTTTTATTTACTGTAGAGGCGAGCGGTGGCCACTCTACCCAATCCTACACCTTAAAGCCTACATTTTGAAGACGACAATAAAAATCATTAAACGCTATTCCAGCAGGAAGATTTAAATTTTCTGAAAGAAAAAGTAGCCTATTATTTTCCGTTTAGTCGTTTATGCGTGAATACGCGAAAAAATCTAAACATCCACACTTTCACATATGCTATGTTAAGCCGGCTACTTACTAGGCGAGCTGTAACTGTAACCGTTACAGTAGCGAGCTTCTAGTACATAATAATATCACGATTTTACGAGCAACAGTAACAGTTACAGTTCGCTAGTAAGTACCCGGCTTTAGTAGTATAGGATAAGGTCCCTGTTAAACTCCTCCCGCGTACCTACTGTAACGTCTGTCCACCATCCCATAAAATGTTTACAAATATATTTGATCCCTTTACCATCCTTTACATACGAGCAATACTTATATATTAGGTAATTGTTGGAAATCGTGTTCTCGAAAACGGCTCCAAAAACTTTTATGTACTATCTTCAACCCGAAATAATTTCGGTAAAAGTCATTCCCAACCCGGGCGATGCTCGGTCTCCCAGGTACTCATATTATAAAAGAGGCCACCTAAATTAATAAATCCAAACATCCGCACCAACTTTCAAAGTTAGGTTATCGTATGAAATATATTAATAATTATGAATAAATAAATATTTTTGAAACTTTCTTATGTAAACAAGTCTTATTTATATGTAGTTTAATGTACACCTATTCATTAGTCCTGTAACTAATATTAAGAGAATACTAAATAATCTTAGTGATATAATTTAAACCTATGTACTTTTGAATTTATCTGGTTGCCCAAGATACAGGCTGTGCCTAGTTTGGGTTTGTTGATGCCTGTACCTTATTATAAGTTTTCTTTTAACAAATGAAAATCTTCTCTTATTTTATCTTATGAATAAGTATTAATCAATTAATAACCACTATTAATAAACATGAGTAGGATTAAAAGTAGAATTAGTGCGAAAAAGTAAATAATAATAACTTAATAATCCACTATATTCAAAAAATACTTTTTTCCACCACAATCCCACTGTGCGCCTCCCTCCCCTTCCTTTTATTAGGACCCCATTATAAATTGAAAAAATCCTATGCTTCACCTTTTGTGAAGCAGAACAAATCCGGACGACTACTAATGGCCTGTTGTTTGATCGGTAGTTAAACTAACTAATGGTCAAAAAACGTTACTAATGGTTAAATATCAAGGAAATGTGTCAAATTTTCGATTCTGTTTTCGAATTTTAACAATTAGTTGTTAGTTGTTAACTCCGCTATTACTGTCACGTAAATAAGAGCTATCATGACGTATATAATAAATAGGTCGAAGTCAGCTTTTGGTTAAAAAAATTGCGAGTCGCTGACTTCAATTGGACTGACCTTATTACCTACCATTTTAAAAGAAGTTATTTTTTGTGATTTAGAACGGAGGATCCCTTTTTTTTTTAAGTGTGTTCGTATAGTCAACATTATGATACGTCACGGATCCCCTCATCAGATTCAGATTTGGTCACAATTCGGAAGTATCTACACTAATATTATCTGAAATTGGTACAAGGTAAAACATTCCGAACTATGTTAACAAAATGGCTCTTGGCAAAATATTTTTATACTGTCAATGAGTTTAAGCATTACAAATAATTTTGACTAGCAATCTAAATTAATGTTTGTTAATAAGAAATTGTTAATTGTAAAATGATATTAGTTTTTTTTTTACAATGAGACTTTTAGATGTTATTTATTTTTTAAAAACAATAATGTATTAATATATTTATGGATAAGTAACTAAACCTAAGTAACTGATACTTTGAATCGGTAAAAATTTGCATGTCGAATTGACGACTGAATACTGTGACATTTTAATATTTAACACCTTGTATACGTAGGTATTCTTGCAAATAAAGATTATGATTATTATATATATACAGTGGTGGCCACATAATTAGGGACACTTGTTTTTTCCCCATACAATTGCCTACAAATATGACTTTTCAATTTTGACCACTAATCAAAAAGTTCTCGACCAATTTTATTGCTAAATACATTTTACTTTACATAATTAACTAAGGTTTAAACTGATGTACAGTGAACCAATATTAAAAAGGGACCTTATATTTTATAAGGATTTAAAAACTAAGTGCTGACGCGTCCATACAAAATTCTACAACTTTGTATGAGCGCCGAATATTTATTTTTTCAAATCCTTATAAAATGAAAGATCTGATCTCAACAGAGATAAATTGTACATACATTTAACAATAAGTGTGACTAAAAATATAATTGTTCAAGAACTTTTTGAATGGTTGTCAAAATTGAAAAGCTATATTTGTAGGCAATTGTATGGGAAAAAAACAAGTGTCCCTAATTATGTGACCACCACTGTATATATATACATATATATATATGATTATTAAGAGGAAAGATTTGATTTTTGTTTGTTTGTTTGTTTGTTTGAATTGAATAGGCTCCGAAACTACTGGACCGATTTGAAAAATTCTTTCACCATTAGAATCCTTCATTATCCCTGATGAATATAGGCTATAGTATATTTTCAAAAAAAATAGGGTTCCGTATCAAAACTTCGATAATGTAACCCAAGGCGTGAAAAAAATACCAAAAAAAATCCTTATATCGCGTACGCTGGGGAAACTATTGACAATAGAGCAAAGTGATGTACTACAGTTTTATAGAGGATATCAATTTCTACAAAAATCCGCAATATTATATATATCACTATTACAGTTATGTCACAATAACTACTTTTTCATGTTAAAATATGCAATTGTAACGCCGGTACTAACTAGGCCACATTATTCGTATCTTGGTATCCTTAACCAAAAAAATCACTTTGTTTTCAAGGCTATATCAGTACCTGTAAATTACTTTTTGAATTATTCAAATCTGACATTCCATTCAAAAGTTATCATGAGTGTAATAATTATCAAAATTGAAATTTAAGAAACAGCCCTCTAAGTGACTTTAATTGGTTTTATCTACAACAGAGAATAGATAGATAGACACGTCAAATTTGGCTAATGGTTCCTGTATATTGTGTAAATGAGTGCAACATCACGCCTATATCACTCAGCAGAGCATCAAAGAGTGTATGTACATACAATATACATACATACATAGGTAAATTAAATCACGCCTGTTTCACAGATGGGTAGGACCACTTCTTTCTTTTCACTTTCAAGAGTGTATGTGATGATGAGAAATCTTTTACTTAAGTATCTAAACATTTAATGCATCTCTTCTCTAATCTCTTCTCTAAATAGTATAAATTAAAGTCGCCTCGCGCCTTTCTGCCTGTTTCTCCGCTAACTCCTTCTAAACCACGCAACGGATTATGATACGGTTTTCACTGTCATTTAGACAATTTATTCTAGATGGTTTATACATAATATGTACATTTAATTCTAATTAAGTTTTAATATAGTTGAGAAAACTCAATGTTTTCCTACCAAGTCGTCAAAAATCGTTTTTCGGGCCGTTACATAGCTTACGCAAGCTAAACCTTAAGAAATGTGTCAAAATAATGTACTGAAGAATTGTAGTTCTTTAAAAAACCTAGAGAAAAGTCCGCGATGGCTTATGTCTATCTCCTAAGATTGACTTAAGTAACCATTTTTATGTTTATGATTTTATTTCAAAATGTTAGGTTATTAGCGAAGCTATTCTGTCCGATTCAGTATTTAACCTTATCCAGATAAATACGTTGGTTACCTGGGGCATTTAATGTAGGTTAATATTGTCCCGTACAATATATTATATAAATAAATACTTTAGAAGACTATATGGCAGATTCAAAATTACGCGCAACATAGATTAGAACTCAAAACAAATATGAGAGTTTCGTTGTCTGCACGTATGAAAACCGGCTCTTTGCAGAGTTGTTGCTCAAAATAGGAAATGGACAGATGCCGATAATGACAGGTGATAGGTGACATTTCAGTGTAGATAGCGCAGCTTATATGAAACCCAGTCATGTATCAGCGTGTTAACTTTGCAATGTATACCGAATTGTCACCTGTCACGTGTCATTGTTAAGATGGTGAAATAGAGGGCTGAGCGTTGAGTGTTTGCCTTTGAATGTAGCCCTTTCGCGCGTCACTTCCAGACAAAATTTGTTTATATTGTGCAATGAAAAGTCCGCTGTAAACATTTGTATACTATAGAGAGATTCTGTGATAACTGGTAGTCATGATTTTAATTGAATTTAAAATCTAACGGCATTTAAAACTCAATTCCGCAAAAAGTGTCAGACAGGACGTCTTTCTAAAATCGTCATAAAATAACACCTCTATGCATATTCGCCATTCTATAATTTGAAAAGTATATTATTCCAGAAGAGGTCGCTAGTACTCTATAAAACAAAAAGATAACTTTTAAAATCGATCCGCAATTGAGGGATAAAATCGGTGAATTTTTTTTCATTTTAAAAAGAACATACAGTGGAACATGGAATAAGCTTCTCATTTTTATAACAATTAACAATCCCTGATCTGTGTGTCCCTGAACGGTGTATAAATATAGTTTTAAAAAATCAAAACACATTTACGGTGTTCGATTGGTTCATAAGTAATTGATGAACTAGTAGGTAGAAACCCTATACCTTACCTCATAACTTCATACCAACTAAACAATGGTGTAAATTCAAACAGACGCATGCATTCATAGGAGTTATCCTTAGTGTATTGTAATGGCCACACATGGTGCGGAATGTAGAAGAAAAAAATAAAAATGAATAGAACCATTGTTCTTTAGGTCGGATTTATTCGTAAATATTGATTTGTGCTTTGCGGACTTAAAAATAGTTTTTTCCAATATGAGCCAAGTATTAAAGGTGAGACATGGTCGTAGGTATTAGCCTACAAAATTATACAGCCTAAGTTATGTTTTAATATTAAAGTGTTAAATATAGGCACATTTTGGGTCGCAGCGTCGTAATCTTTTATTTAAACTGTAAGTGGTGAACGACGTTGATCACACATTTACTTAACCTTATATTGTTAAAAACTTCAATTTTATTTTTCGATGTGGTTGCTTGTTTTCCTCAATAAATGAATAAGAACCAGAACAGGGTACCTACATACCCTGTTTTGTTTTGCTAGTTGTAAAATAATATAATAATAATAGGTATAGAAAAATTATCGAGAGCGCGGAATTGCAATTTACGTCTTTAATATACAGTGTGTGTCATCCATACGAACATATATTCTGACTATAGTTAAAATGCATCCTAATTAACAGAAAAACAAGTGTATTGTTAACATAAGTTGTACTTTTTTTTCATTCTATCTAATTCGCCACGCAATGTATCAAAAATAGCTCAATTATTCCTCAATTAACTTGCAATTAACTGAGACTTAATGTTATACATTGCTTCTCGCTGGACCCTTTAAAAATGAATTACACTAAACTTATTGGAGCTATTAACCCGTAGTGTACTTTAGGCACGGATCCATGCTCAAATTTTGGATATCTGTTTGTACTTTTTTTAAGCTTAATTTTATGGACTATGACTATATCTTAATCAGAAGAGACTAAGAACTTGGTACTTTTTTGACCTCCCGCATACGAGGGGTTAACTTAATTCCTTCTTTCAACGATTCACAACACTTACAGCTATCGTTACTTAAAATTTATGTTCTTATGGATGTCACACACTGTTTATGCTGATAGTACGAGAAGAGAGAAAATTCAAATATAAAATGCCCGTATACATACATTACAACTAACTACATAATAATAATTATGCAATTCCGCGCTCTCGATAATTTATCTATACTAACTAATTATTATCTGATGCGATGTATACGATAGGCTCAATCTAACAATTAATTATATTTGCAGGTTTTCACAATAATCATCTTAGTGGGAATTGCGTCATGTAGCATAGGTGGTTTAACGTACAGAGATCCATACCCGGCTCTAAAGCCGTCGCAGGTAGACGATCCATGCAAACCGCTCTACTGGTATCCGAAACACATCCCAGATTATTGCAATGACCCAAAATCAGTGCCCGTGCCAGTGCCAGTTCCCAAACCAATACCGATGCCACCACCACCGCCTGTGGTGATACCTATGCCAATGCCAATGCCACCGCCTCTACCAATGCCATTGCCAATGATGATGCCCATGCCAGCATGTGGCCCTCCTATGCCAGCATGTGGCCCTCCTATGCCAGCATATGGCCCTACTATGCCAGCATATGGCCCTCCTATGCCAGCATATGGCCCTCCTATGCCAGCATATGGCTCTCCTATGCCAGTGTACGGCTCTCCTATGCCAGCATATGGTCCTCCTATCCCAGCATATGGACCTCCCATGCCTTTTGGACCACCAGCGTATCCGTCCATTCCTGCGCCTTACCTTGGCCCCGCAGCGCAGTCTGGTTTCGTTCCAGGAGTGGAAGGTCTTGTGACCCATGACGGGGGTATTAACATCCTACCATTTTCAGACGTTTATTCTGAATATATTGAAAAACATAAACAGAAAATGATCAGAATTAGACTTCAGGAACTCCTTGATAAATATGACAAATTTCCAAAAGGGTTCCACAGGAACTTTCGCAAGCATAAGAGGTATTACGAATAATATTTTGTTTATTTACCGTCAATGTTTAAGTTTAGTTACATGGTCTGATACCTTTTCGTATCATGGTGTGCAAGTAGCACATAGCCGTGGATGTATTTTTGATGTTGACATTATTTTAATATTTTGCATGTACCTACTGCGTAACGATACATTGTAAAAGGGAGTAATTTTTTTTGTTGTTTGATTCTCCACTGATCTGATTAGTATTAAATAAAACCAGTTAAAGCAATTTGTGGGCATTATAATGTTTTTGTAGGCAATAAATAAATAACTAGGCGCAACAAAAAATATTATTGGCTAATTAATCAATAATTGGTAAACCTCCAATTCAATATTCTGCCAACAATTTTAATGATACGACCGTCTTAGTTTCGTATATGTATACAATAGGGGCCCGTCCTGACTTGAAGATCAAACTCTCTCTTTTTTTCTAAGATTTCTATAAAGTTTTAGTCAAAACGAGGTCAAAGCTGTTTAAACTAGGTCGCTAGAACCTGGAATAAAGGACCACCAGTGTTTAACTGTCACCGATGAAAATCGCAAAACCAAACCAATTATATTTAGAGGTAAGTATATTAAAACAATATTCTTCATACCTGTGGATCATGAAATAAACAAATTTATCTACACTCATATCATAAGTCCTCTATTATGCGTCCAAAACCCGTAGGCAAAACCAGCATTACCTGTGGTAGTAGGTGACAGCGATGATAGCTGTTAATTTTGGAAGATGTTCCAAATTTGGATCTCATTACCTACCTTACAAAATTCGATAGCGTAATTTCAAAATTACGTTACACGTATGGTAATGCGGGTCATTTGCCTTTCGGCTTTTGAACCCATCTTAGAGTACTTATAATATGATTAATATGTGTGTAGATAAAGTATTGTACGAGACTCTGCGTAATTAGCATTACGCAACCGTCACGTAAACTACTATATCGACCTATTAAATTGCATATGTGTGACATCGTAAAATTCATGTAGATACGGGTATTATCACCATAGGGGCCGATTTTTGAGTTTCAAGCGCTTGAAAGTTTTACTCGAAAGTAAGCAAAATCTTCGAAACCGCTTTCTGAAATACGAGCAACAGAATTGAAACGAATGGTGTGGACCACACTTCTTTAAAATTTCTATCGCTCGTAATCTTTAAAAATACGGTTTCACAGATTTTGCTCATTTCCGAGTGAAACTTTCGAGCACTCGAAAGTCAAAAATCATCCCCCAGGTCCTTCCCGGGGTTTATTTGCGTGTAGATAATAATCTCACCAAAATTACAGATGTAAAAAATAGGCCAAGTTTTCATGTGCCACCAAAAGTAGTGATATCAAAAATTAGGCCTATTCCCCGTTGTCCACACCCCCTTTGTCCACACTGTGGACAGGTGGGAAAAAAAAATCCCAGTTATCCACACTGTGGACGAAAATCTGGTTTATATATCTGGTCTAGTTTTAAAGATAATATTAGCAAAAATACATGTATTCGTGATTATTATCATATTTGTAGAACATTTTTTTGTAATATAAACCAGATTTTAAGTAAATGTTTGTTAGGTACTCTTAAATGACTCTTTGTATTTTCTTGAACCTGGGTATAATATATAAATACGAATATATCTACTTAAGTACATTAATAAAAACACAGTTGAGTCAAATTAAAGAGTGTAGACAACTGGGAATTTTCGTTCCCAGTTGTCCACATCTATTTTCGAGGGTGTGGACAACTGGGTATAATAAATCCCAGTTGTCCACACTGTGGACAACTAAGTTTTTTTCCCAGTTCTCCACAGTGTGGACAAAGAGGGTGTGGACAACTGGGAATAGGCCAAAAATTACATACAGTCAGACCAATTTATTGTCACTAAATTCATTTTACCCCCAACTTAACAGTCTTTTATGTACAGTATTTTACAATGATGATTATAATCTGTTAGACATTTAATAAAACGATAAAACTGACACGTTAAGAACCAATTTCACCAAACGATGTTAAATGTTAAATCAATGTTATTCGAAGGTATTGTAGTACGTCCGGCATATTCGCTGAGGCGAGAGTAGATGATTTCTATGCCATCAGGCGGACGAACGTGGCAGCAGCAACAGCCTTCTGAGGGTGTTGGCGGAACGCCTCGACTGTCCCCTCACCAAATACTGGGTCACGGTGACAATACGAGTATGAGCAATTAAATAGTGCGTGTAAATGGTTAATTGTTTGTTTATATTACCTATAAAATTTACTACTGACAGTCTTAATTTGCCCTTCTTACTAACATAATATGGATATTTGTATGGTCTGAAATCAATGATTTTTATTTTATTTATTTTATTATTCGACTGTTAGTTCATACATTTTGAAAACCTTTAAAATTTTAATCGTCTCTTAATTTTTTGGTGAAATTCGACAGGCTCGTAATGCATTTAGCGGCAATAAGTTGGTCTCAAAGCCATCTAGCGCCAAACTTCACATCTTTTTCGACATTAGTACTTTTGGTGCGACATGAGATAACGGCCTATTTTTAACTTGGGATATCAGTACTTTTTGGTAGGTAGCCGATTTAGATTTATATGTATAAATCTTTTAAATATATTCTTACCCCCTTACTTATAAAAATGGAATAACCATGGAGTAGCTAAACCATGTTTTGTCCTTATCCGTCATTGTGACATTTGAATTTGACAGATAAGGACGTAACATGGTTTAGGTAATCCAAGGTTATTCCACGTTTATAAGTAAGGGGGTTAATGTTTATTATACTTCTGTTAAATGGATTAAGGATAGAAATATTTGTAGTCTTCGGATTTTTCTTCTTTACTTCTGTTATAAGATCTTAGATTACGAGTAGGGTTATCGGGAAATAATCTATTTAATTATAGGTTTTGATGATAACTCAGCCAGTAGGCGCCAAATACGCCGTTTTTAGATATATATTTTTTATAGGATAATAATATAAATTTCATTATTTTACTGGGCTTTAAGGCTTAACCAGTGTGTAAAAAAAAGTTACGAGGGTCACAACGGGTTCGTGTAAATAAGTATGTACTGCAGTGTGTCGCTCGGCTTTTACGTCGAAATTGTCCGGACACACACGTGTGTCTACGAGTGGATAATATTGCCGGCGTTATGGTATGGTGGACAGTTAGAGTTACTATAACATTAACTAAGTATAAAAAGTAGCATGATGGGCTAAAAGAAATTGGAATAGAGCCGAATGTGTTTCCTAACTGTGGGTCCATCATAGCGATGTTCTTCTTAAGTTGGAAAAAAACAATATATACTTAATATATAAACATTTATTTTAATCAATTGGAACAACTTAGCAGTAAGTACGAATGTTTAAAAATGTGACTTAAAACTATGCGTAAGTACCATAACACCGAAGAATAAGACAATGTAATGTCTATTTACCTTAACTATTGGACGGACTTCCTGGGGGCTACCAATATACATAATACATTAGTGAAATAGTTTACTAATTCCTTATTCCATGAAATAAATAAATTGTTAAAACATTTTGTAAATAAATCTTAAGAAATAAATAATTCTACGTGTCTAACATTAATAATATTTTCCTAAATAATTCATAGGGACACCTTGAAGATTTCTTATTTCAACATGGCATGCGCTGGCAATACTGGAAAATGTTTCATGCACATTGTTTGTTACACCTATTCAATAGTAAAACTAATGAGATACCTAACCTTTATTCGGAGGCACGAACGTCGAGTCGCTAATACGAGTATAATGAATGGGTGATCGATCAATGCGCATATCATTAAATACTCAGTATTGCACTAAATTTAATGGTAGGTTTTGGATGTGGTTTGGCCAAATGTGCGATGTTACTTTAAAAAATCTCGGTGTCTATCCATTTAAAGTACAATGCTGCCGCTAGAGCGAAGTTATTTCTCGCCAGAACAAAAGTTTGCAGGTCAGTTTGCATTTACTTAGGAAGTTTAGAAAGTGGTTCCGAGTCATTCAGGTTTCACGTAAAGCACAGGTTTTCACTGTGAAACGACTATGAACGTCGGCGTCGATGGTTTTAAGAAGTATTAAAGAAGTTGTAGTGCAGCCCCTGTTCATCGTATCAGTTGACAAAATTAAGACATCACGCTAATAACAACAATGATTGATTTTTGGCAGCTTTGAATGTAACCTAAAATTATATATCACCTGATAGGACCAGTACTTACAATAAAAAGCATAAATATCTATACAGCTATTGCTACAAAATAAATGTAGTGTACGAATAGTCTGCACCACTTGAAATTGGCAAAGATGTAATGTATTATTACTCGATAATCACGTGCTTTTAAACATCAAGTGAGGTCTTAGCAATGATTTATAAAGTAGATCTTAACTTTCACATTAAGTTTAAGATTAAATAACTATTAATTATACGTTATTTTTAATAAAAACACTCTTGTTTAATATTTGAAGTTATGTGTCAAACAGTACTAATTTGTTTACATCTTTGGCAATTTCAATTGAAAAAGTATATAAACCATATCGTTAGTAACACAGAGGCGTGTCTACACGCGTGGAAAGTATAGTTGTTTATGACTTTGACTGTACAATAAATTCTGAAATTAATACTTGGAGAATCCTTACAGGTGACTAAAGCTTAACTGCTTTATCAAATTAAACAGATCTCTAGTACCTGTTAAGGCAACAATACTCATATCGGCCTATATCCGTTCCTAAAAAATAATTAAGTATCTTGTCCAATCCAAATTTTCAATACCTATTGGAAAGTTTCACCTCTTTGTCTTAGCAAGACAATAATAAAACATAGCGATATAGAAAAAACCGGTCATGTGCGAGTTTCACTCGCGCACTGTGACTTCCATATCAAAATGATGGTTGTCCACTCTGAAACATTTATTTTTAGCCCAAAATATCCCACTGCTGGGCGTTTTTTCCGCGTATCTCGTTTATTGGCAAGCATAGAGAAGTGATTTAAACAACTTTTCGGTTGACTGGTTATTCAAATAAGCCAAAAACTATTGATTTAACACCGAAATAACAAAAAATATTAATTAGGGTTCTTCCATACATATCCTTAATTGGTTTTAATTTTGTTTGTTAGTAAATTCGCCACAATAACCACCGAATTTTAAAAATAAGAATTTAAAGTAAGGCCGAAAGGACACTGTAGACTAAGTTTTAAGTACATCATTGTCATTGTCATGATAACCTTTGGGGTGAAGAGAACTGAAAACGATCGAAAACAATATTATTAGGCAGTACCAGATGTTAGCCCTGGTCTATTTTATGTGAACCTGAAATAGAAAACAACCCACAAAATTTTGCTCATGGAAGAATGATAATTCGAACTTAAGGTCTGTTCATCCTTAGTTGTCTTATCATGTAAACAAACACTTCTCGAAGACACTGTCACACTTTTCTCTCGGATTACACAATAACCATCACTTAAAATGTTGTTGTATACCTACTTAAAGAAACTCACGAAGTATTGAAATCAACCAAGTAACCACTGAAAAATATCATTTCAAATAAGATTATCTTCAATAATCGTAGGAACGAATGAATAACCTGAAAAGTATCTGACATTGCAATGTCTAGATTGTCCACGCGTCGTATTGATGGGAAACGACAACTTATCGATATGGATAAATGTGGCCTGTATGGTGTTCAACCTTTTTCTTTTCCCCTAGAGGAAAGAATAATAAATAAATAAAAACCAAGTTGAATCTAGAAATGTCATTCGTTTCGCTACTTCGCTTGATGTCGTACGTAACGGGTGCTCTTTTTATGATATTTCTGACGACTTGGCTTGCTTACGGATTTGTGATAACTTTTGTGATTTGGACGGTGATATTCTCTGAACTGACAACTATTGGCTACTCTTCAAGGACTTCGATTTGCATACGATCGGATGTTTGTTCGTTTGTGTTGTGCCTAGATACGTTGCCCAATAATTATTTTTATGTTTTATAATAAAACAGAAATAGTTAAGTTTTGGCGAAACCTTGACCTTCTATACACAAGGACTCAACGCGCAAAACGTGGGAGAAGATACAACTGTGCTCAATGACGGTTAAGCACACTTCTTACCTTAGTCATCTGTTGATAGACGAAGGCGTAAGATGCCGAAGTGTGTCATCTAAAAGTGCTGACATAATATCATAACAACTCAAAAAAAAATTGGTGTGACTTACCACCGGTAAATTTATGTATGACCACGCATAACATTTTACAGAGTTGTCAGATTTAAAAAAATCTTTTTTGGTTTGATAGAGTATACTTACGAGAAATCTGAATCTGATGAGGGGATCCGTGAGGAATTGAGGGAACTCCTCAAATATTATTGGCATTCATACAGCGATTTTAGTATTTTTAGTTTTAAGTCCAGCATTTACATTCAGAAAGTATCATTTGGTGAAGTAGAACTGATGATGAAGACCACAGATGGCTACCGGAACTCCTCAACGGTACCTATTCATTTAATTGTTTGAATGTATGATTATGACTTTTCCGCGGCGTTGCTTGCGGCGAGTTGGAAATGTCTCCAAGTTTCATATCAACTAAGAAGTGGAACTACATCACAGTTTATTATGATTTCATGATTACAAGAGCGAGAGCGATCATCTGAATATTCGAAGTTTATAGTGCGAAAGTTCTTTGTAACGGTTTAAGTGAGTGCGTTACTAAAGTCTACTTTAGATTATCGGTGTATTCGTGCATACAGATTTATATATTTGTATTTTTTCTTATATCTCTCTATAAAAATATGACATAGGTAGTACTAAAGTACTACTATAGGATTGGATAATGAAATAGCATTTACCACAGCATTTGAGTTAGAAATGTGAAGAAAACATTTAACTGTGTTAAAATAGTTGGTAAACTTAAGTGTTTATAACAAAATCAATGAATATATTTTATCGACATTTCCAATCACTCGTCATTGTCTAGTATCACCCATGACGTCACGTTTGTTTACACGATAAGACAAGTAAGGATGAACAGACCTTACATACACACCTTAACCTACAATTCTAATTTCAAATCATACTTAGATTGAATATAGAGCTTTCGTTAGAGATGAGAGAATAATTTCCCCGACGCAGAGTTTAATCTTACTTCCTATTGAGCAGGTTTTCCTGTTTGCAACCCCGGCCATTCAAATATTGCGATGAAAGGCCCGAAGCACAGCCACTACTCGAAACTACTGGGTAATGCTGCTCCATTCCCCTGCTCGTGACGTAATTAAAACTTATTAAAACTGCAATGTCGTTCAGCCGGCTTTCTTGAGAGTATTTGTATCAAATTAAAGGAAGGTTCCTAACTTTTGTTTTTGAAGATTTTTGCAAGTTTCTGAATTTACCTTTAAAGCCGTCTGAAGAAACAATAACATTTCCAAAAGTTTCTGTTCAGATTACATAACTAGCATGCGTTTCAAGCATCTTAATTCTTAACCAATTTTGATGTCACCAAAATTACACCGAAGTAGGAACGGCACATCGCAGGTTAAAATAATAGACTCTATCTTACTTAATCACGAGTTAAACCAACTTGTTAGTTCTACTGTCTACTTAATAAATACTTTAATATAGCATTTTTAAAACAATTGGAATGTATCGTATGGACGGATAAAATGATTTGCTCAACCTTATCTGAATAATTAAGAATTACTTATACGAGCATTAACTAACCTACTTTATAAACAATCGTTAACATATGATTACGTAATTCTACCAACATGACCATGAGATACATTCTAATCACAGCTACTTTTTTTATAGTTTACAGCAATGTTTTGTGGCAATATTACGTCTCAGATTTGTTAATGTTCAAGATTATAAAAACATATTGTCATATTGAGTTTTTGTTTTTAAAAATACTTTCATTAGGTTTTATTTTTTTACGTTATTTAAGTAAGTACCTACTTAGAAATAACACCTTTCTCGTATGATTTAAACATATCCGTCAATTGAGTATCTTTTGCCAATCTTAACTCTTACTACTCGTAGTAGGTTTCATGTGGAAAGTAAAAGCTGGGAAGAAAGCTTTCTTTGCTTTATGAGATATCCCAAAAACATCTGCCTCTTCTTCTGTTTAAAGAACATATTTTATTACTGGGTCAGTAGTGACATCACTACTTTATACATATAACGGTCATTTTAACTTAATAACTAGTTAATTAATTGAAGCGGAATAATACATTCTAATTATAAGCAGTGATTGCGAAATAGCTTTACCGTACATTGTATAAAAAATCCTCAACTACTCGTACTTTGCTAAGTGCTTTACTATGCGAATTCGAATTGTTTCAACATAACGCAATTTTTGAGTCAATTAGAAGAAGTAATGGAGCCATTTCGTGTTGTGTTCTCTAATTTTAAATATTTCTAAACCTAAATTTATAAACAACGTGATTCTTTTTAGACTAGATGCGAGTTTTAGGTAGGTAGTGGAAATTACCAGAGGCCAGAATTTTCGTGGCACCTTTGGGCTTTGGGTAGTGACTTCTTATTTATCGACTTTCATTGTATATATCGATAAACTAAACTTCTAAATAGATTGTTAGCAACTTATCGTCTCATGTGGGTGTCCAGGTAATAGGAAAAAAATATGACAATCTATTTACTCGTACTTAGGAAAAAATACGGACTTGTTAGCACTAGCAATTATTTTAAACCTGAAATTGAACAAGCAGAAATAGATTAGTAATAGACATTATTAGCCGTATTTGGAACTGATTTTATAAGAGGTGTTGTTTTCCAAGCAACCTTTGTATTTAATTCCATAATGTCGATTTAAAATTTCAGCTACTTAAAGGTTATCTGGAAGAATTCGCTCTTTAGCGATAAGACCGCTTGTTGTTTACCTGAACCTCTAATCTTATTTATGCTTTTGTGTTCTGTATTGTATTTTACCGATATATATGTGTATCGAAAGTCGATAAATGAGAACTCACTAGCATTATTGAAAAGTGCCACGAATATCCCGGCCTCTGGAAATAACTATATTTACTCGTGTCTGTGAAAAGTGATTGCATTTGTGTGGAATTTAATCAAATGATTAAATTAAATTATGTTGTGTGTGAAATAACAATTGCACAACTTGGTATTTTCTTAATAGCGACTTATTTCAACAATATTTATTTCTCTTTGAGCAACGCGCGTGTAAACAGTCGCAGCGAGCGAGGAACTGAGTGCAGGGCTGAGATTCTACACGGTAAAACCTTATTGCTTTTGACGTGTTTCGTTATTGTCAACGATCTGATAGCTCTTATTTAATTGACAATAATGGCGGCCGGGTTCACAACAATACCATAATAAGTCAAAAGCAAAATGGTTTTGCCAATGTTGAATAAAGGCCCAGCAAATGCTCCCCTGTAAACTGGGCGCTGCACAGTCGAGTACATAAATACATATGTGTACACTTTAGTACCTAGTCCATTTAGTGACATGTTTATACTGCCATATATGAATTGTCATAGCGATTAAAGTGACAAGGTACTAAAGTGTACACATATTTATGAACTCGACTGTATAACCCTACGGCATTAACTATTCTAACGAACACGAACTCTAAAAGCATCCGTAAAAAATACCATTACGAGATATTGTGTTCCAAAGTTTCAAAAAATCATAACTATCTACTTACTACTAATTACATCCTAATATTATCTTTTTCCCAGCGTGATGATATGAATATTACACTATTTTTCAGTATTTAATTGTAAGCATGAAAAATATACTCTTTACTACGAATTAAGAAGACGATTTTTAAGGTTAACCATACATATATCTATATTTTAAATTTTAGGTATGCAATAGGGTATTCAATATAACTCATGGTTTTGAGTGAACTTCAACGCTATCACACGGTATTTATTGTAAATAATACTATACTCGTATATATAGACAAATTGCCAGTCGTATTATATTCCAAGCTAAAGTCGTCGTCGTATCTCGAATTAACACAGCGAATTCTCGATGGCTTCTATCCTGCGCGGCAAAACAATATTGCTTTGGACTGTTATCGTATTGTTTTTAACTCGGCCGTCATTACTGTCAAGTAATTAAGAGCTCTCAAAACGTTGATAATACGAAACCACGTCAAAAGCAAAAAGGTTCTACCGGGTGCTCACGTCACGACTGAACAGTCAAGGAAGACCTATACTGCCATCTCTCGGTTACAAAGCAAGTTAAAACGATGACGGTTCTACCAACCCATAGTTAAACAAAAACTTTACAATTAAAGAAAAAAAATGAGAAAATACATTATGGTTCACTTCTTTTTACTTATGGTTTTCATAGTGAGTTGGAAAGAGATGAATCTATAGCTGTTCTTTCGTTATTTGGTACATCGTCACAAGTAAGGCGTGATTTGGACCTATAAGCACCTATAGTATTTGGACCTATAGACAAGGAAAGACAAAGCCTTCCTATAGGAAGGACAAACAAGTCCCTGTGTAAAACCTTGATAAAAATATAAAAGGCGACCGCGGGGCCGTGTAGCATCCAAGTAAACTAAAACTCACTACACAATTTAGTAACATAACGTAATGGAGAGGAGAGGAGAGCGTTAAGACAATTACTTTGTTTTCTATTTAAATAAACAATACTTAAAAATGAAATATTTTTATTCAGGATCATGGCCAGGGCGGCTCATCTGATCGGTTGATTTTCAAATAAGTTGTAAACTAAAAATGTTAAGTGACCATGATTTAAGGATTAATAGGGAAACATAATATTACTTTAATAAAATGCTTAACTTTAATTGTCTCAAAAGCCACAATACTAACAGAATCTCAATCATTTACTGATCACGACCCGCAGTCACCTTGTATAAACTATAATTTCCATCGCAATTTGACTCATAAAAAAAGAAAGAAAACAGATAAATTAATGACGCCGCCCACCGAACAAAACACGACTGCTTGTTAAAGCACACAAAAGCACAATTATAGCTTCACATGGCAGCCAAAGAAAATAATCTCGAAGCAGACATTACACAACCCTTAATAAAACATTCCCTCAGCCATGCTGAATGTTTATTTTACCAGTCGAATTCGATCACTAACAAACATATAATAAAATACAATACAATTCTTAGAGCTCTCTCGCTCCTTTAAGCTAGATAATTATTGTATAGGTAATAAACTAAGTAAAAAGTATAATGCAGCGTTTTCAAGTACAGCAAATTGACTCTTTTTATATACGAAGCGCCAAATTTAACGGTGTGTTGTGCATTCCATTAAATAATTTCATAGTGCATGACATCTTTTTGACCAAAACACAAGTGTAACTAATAAAACATTTTGATCGTTTAATAATTTTGGTGGATTATAATTTGACGTGGTAATGGGTGTAGGTAACGAAGTTAAAACAAGAAACATTACGAATTAACACCCCTAATTCAACCTTAAGGCTACGTCCGCACTGTCAGGCGGTTTGCTTAGCGCAGCTAGAGCCCAGCGTGTCTCCGCACGAGTGACGAACTTAAACAAAAGTACTAGAATCTTGGCAATCGGCCGCACTGCGTGCTTGGCTCCTTTGCTAGGCTCTAGCTAGGCGCTAAACAACCCGCCGTCAGTGCGGACGTAACCTAATCAATTAAAATAAGTAGAAGTGGCGTGTGAGGCAATCCGGCAATATTTAGATTTTTAATACCGTTACCAAAAAAGGCTTAAGAACGTATTTCCTTTCGTAAAAACAATATTCTCCATTGAAATTGCATTGAAAGTGGCTCATTAGGTTAATTAATTAATTAATCTATTGAATTGCCCTGGCTTCGGTGTATTTATTTTAAATTTAGAGATAATGACTTGCACTAATCGCATTCGGGTCACCTCTACGGATCAAGGAACCTTCGTAGATCCTGCGCCGCATTCCCTTTCAGTGCTAAAACAATATCATCTAAACATCATTATCATTATCGTGTATATTTAATCTAGAGAAAAAACTATTCCGATTTGTTTTACACTATACATTTTTGTGGCTTATGAACATTCTTATTTACAGCGTGATAGTTTACTTTATTGCTATAAGAATACACGTCAGTTCCCAACTGAAGTGGAATTACTTAGGTACTTATTCTCATATCTATCTAATAATTAAATACAATAGTCTAATACAATAGTCTAACGCATCGTATTCACAAATTACAAAACCGTTCATCATAAAACGTATACAGGTGAATCTAATTGATGTTGTGATTGGGTGGAACATTCAAAATCTTTTTTCCCTGAGAACCACCTGTTAGTTTAGATCGTTGATTTTATTTTATTTTTAGTTTTAATTCAAATTTATACATTTTTGCTATCAAAAAACCAGCCGTATCTACTAGTAAAAGTTATTTCTGAGTTGATAGCTTTTAGTTACAGTAAGAGCAACTATGTTCTCAATTTAATTATGACACAGAAACCACTTCTAATAATACCCGCCGGTACCTACACGGTAATTGAGTTGCAGTAGGTATTCGCAACAAAATAATTGTTGTCTGGCTTTAAACTGGCCCTCAACCATTCGCGCAGGCAGCGATAGCTCAAACGATTAAGTAACTTTATTATTGTGATCAGGTCAATTTGCGCCAAGTGTACGCAGGTACCGCATCTGGAGCAATAGAATGTAAATATTCCTTCAAATATTTATTTTCTTAATCTTCTTTAAAGGCACATTCTTAAGTAGGTACTTTGTTTTTTCACAAGTTGTGAAAAAAAAACATATAAAACAAAAATTAAATTAATAATCTCAGAAAAACTAAAGTTGAGCGGTTTCGCAGGGACAAAAATGTTTAGACGCTAACTTATCTAACTTAGTACATATACATATTTAATAAATTATTACATATAATTAAGTTCAACTATATCGGCCTTATTAGAAGCTCGTTAAAATGATAATGACTTGATCATTAACATTAGTATTGTTTGTCAATTGATCACGGTCCTCCCGAGGCCCAGTTTGCTGAAGACATACGGGCAAGCCCAGGCGTGTTCGCGCTAGAACTTGTGGCTGGGCGCGGGGCGCTCGGGCGGCGTCACGTTCAAGCCCATGTTGTCGTACGAGAAGTCCAGCGTGGTGTCCTCGGCGGGGTGCCGGTTGCTGAGCGCCGTGCTCATAGTCTTCGGGGTGGTGGCGCCCTGGCTCTTCTCCGTCTGAGAGGTCCTCGTCTCCAGGTCCCGCGCGTTCAGGGGCTGCGTTCGCTTTAGTGGGTCAGTATTCGGAATGTCTAGTTTTAATTCGGGTTTCGGCTTTGCCATCTCGGCGTGCGGGTTGTGATGGGTGAGGCCGGTGGCAGGGTATTGCTTTACTCGATTCTGGAATTATAAGAGTCGTCTTTAGTCAAGTGGGAACGCGACGATCCCATTGAGTACGAAAAAAAGACATACAAGGTATCAACGTGCCCGGAAAAAAGTTCAACCTCTTTATTGTAAAGCATCAAACTTAAGAGATTGCTACGTTATTGAGGATCGGATATCAAGTTTTATAAATAAGAATTACAGCTATTTTTAGCCAAGGGAGGCAAGGGTAGCGTTCTTTGCCAGTATCATTAAAACCTTAAATATCTCCTAAACTAATTAACGGATTGAAAAGTTATAACTATACTCTGTGCTAGTAAGGAAAGGGCTTTCTTATCCCTTAATATTTACGTCAAGTGACACCCTGTATTTACTCTGCTTACTAAACTAGCACTTAGCAGTCTGGGTTCGATCCCCCGTAACGGCATATATTTGTAATACTTAAGCAAGAACATTTCTTTTCGGGTTTTGGATAGTCTGTGTGCTTTAATATTAGTACTAATATATGTATAATAATTGAATGCCCAATTAAATATGCTACCTACCCAAACATTATTTTAATCACTGTGTCTTAACAGGGACACATGTATGTACAACTCTAACAAAGTAGAACTAGTGATGGACGATTTCTGAAACATTGCAAAACTTTCCTTAACTGCGAAAATTACAGCTTTTGAAATTAATATACTTAGATGGAAATGGTTCTGAAAGTACTTAACATTACAAGTAATTTTCTTTTAAATTTCATAATCGTTTCCGTTACTTACGTTAAATGTCAATATTCAGAAATTAAACATTAATTTCACTTTAATAACTTTCAGAACATTAAATAAAATTTATAGGTGAGCAAGTTTCAAATTTTAAACTTTTAGAATATTGCATGTTTAAGGGCCTGTTGTTTGATCGGTAGTTAAACTTAGGGCCTGTTGTTTGATCAGTAGTTAACTCAACTAATTGTTAAAATTCGAAAAAAAGTATCGAAAATTGACACATTTCCTTGAGATTTTAGCCATTAGTAACGTTTTTTGAACATTAGTTAGTTTAACTACCGATCAAACAACAGGCCATAAGTGCACGTTTCAATTAATAAATTTTCCGAGTATTGCATGACATTTAAGTGAAAATTTATCTTATAAGTATACAAGTAGAACTGGGCCTCTTTAATATTCTACTGGATAAAACCTGAGAGCCCTGCGTCTTGCAACTATTTCGGTATCAAATTGTTGACTTTGAGCTCACTCACAAGAAACAGGTATTATTCTTGGCAGTAACAAGTACATCGTCATTCATAAATATGTTTAAAATTATTGAAGCAAAATGGGCTAAAACAATTCGGAATAAAACCACAAGTGGCTTTCCTAAATATTAATAACGCACCTTGGTGGGCTGGAACTTCTGCTTGATGTACCTCCAGGAGAACTTGGCGCGGCAGACGAGCAGGCAGCCCACCAGCATCAGCGCGAGCGCCACGCCGCTCATGACGAGCGCTGCGCGCGCCTGCCGCTGCACGCCTGCACCAAACCACGCACACTCGTACATTCCTCGCACTTGGATATACTCCTACATCGCCGTTTACCGATGCTATAACTCACAATATATTTCGAACGATTCCTCTCAATTTTCAACTGATCTGATCTGCACACGGTATACAAACACAGATAGAATAGGTCCCGGTATTCGTATTTCAGAAAATAGTTTCCAGGTAAAAAAGTAAGTACTCCGGCCACTTCGGGTTCGAAGACAACTTCTACACTAAACGAATATAAACTATACACTATACTGTTTTGATAATACATTATCAAATCTGAAATTGTGGAGACCTAAAATTCCAATTAAATTGTGTATCGTGAGCAGTATACAATCTCGCGGCAAACGATCGCCATTTAGTAACTTATAACGCAGAAACACTAAAGCGATGACGGCATCGGCAGGAGCGGTGGCTAAACTCGCGAAGCTTTCATTTTAACTTACCTTAATACAAATATGGAGAAAGTAAATCGCTTTGCATAAAATACTTCAAAACTTATCATGAATACTAATAACGACACATGGGTATAACCGGCGCATAGTTATGTATTGGCCTATGATGCTCAATTTTTTTTTTTAAAGTAAAAATATCATGTACAATGTCAAATTGCCCTGAATCAAACTGAAAAATTCTTGCATAATATGAACTATGCGTCCTCCGCACTATCTCTGCACATCGCAACATTAGGTGATAAGTAGAGTTTTAATACGTACGTTATGTTGTTGTCTTGTTGTGTGATTGGTCCGACTTATGTAAGTTTGACGGCAAGTAAGGAAAAATAAGTTTGCATTCGCAGTAGGCGCTTTTTATATAAATAATAAAATAAACTAAGATTTTGTAGAAAAATATTATTTAACAGTACCTACAGTCGGACCTATAAGTAGCTGCACACTTCAGTACCTTCACTCTTTACCGCATTTAACCGATTAGTGCAGCAGTTCACGTTAGTTCAGAATTCAGATGACGTCAAAGTGACAAAGCACTAATTAAAATCTCAAGGAAAAGTGTCAAATTTAACTGGTTTAACTACTGATCAAACAACACGGCCTTAGGGCCTAACGAATTGTTAAAATTCGAAAAAGGAATGGAAAATTTGACACATTTCCTTGAGATTTTAACCATTAGTAACGTTTTTTGACCATTAGTTAGTTTAACTACCGATCAAACAACAGGCCATTAGGCCCTGTTCTTTGATCAGTAGTTAAACTAACGAATTGTTAAAATTCAAAAAAGGAATGGAAAATTTGACACATTTCCTTGAGATTTTAACCATTAGTAAAGTTTTTTGGCCATTAGTTAGTTTAACTACCGATCAAACAACAGGCCATAAGTGTTTAACTTGTATGTCAAAACGTTATCAACTTTAATACGTATAATTTAAATGCTATAATATAAATATGAAGGAAGAACGCTAATTTAGTTTAGAAATCATTAAATAATATCACACATTAACGAAATACTGGTATTAAAATTACAAACATCGTCCTAGACTTCAACGGTGCTTAAGGCTCTCTCATGAAACCATTAACTCACAACCCACATAAACCACAGTCGATAGGAACGAAGGATGTGATGGATCAGATAGGCAAAATTGAATATTTATATCAGGACACGCCGCGGGACTCGAACCCACGACCTTCGACTATTCATATAAAATAGCGTCGCTACCTACTACACTAGCTGGACGGACGATCCAAATAGTAACTACGGACAAATGAACGCATAAGATTAAATATAAATAAACAAAACGAGTCACTGGAACGATTTTTAATTCGCTATTTGCAAATGAAAACAAAAGCGACAAGAATTAAGTTTGCAGTCCCTGCATATCTAGGAAAAAAACATTACTCTCCGTCTGGTCGAGATCGTAATGATAAACACAAATAACACGATTACATAGTCAAAGCCTCCAATAAATATATAGTTCACGTGGTAAAAAAGTCAAACGGATACATACTGCCATAGTCTTCGGAAGACGAGGATCCCTCCGAGCGGCGCAAGTATCGCAAATCCAGGAGGTAACCTGCAACAGAAAAAACATTCTTGAGGGTTCACACTATAACGATGTTGATAAGTACTATAATAAAATTAAAACCGGGCAAGAGCATGTCTGACCAAGCTCGGTGTAGGGTTCCGAAGCCATTACTAAACAAAAACTCTCTTAAAAAACAACAAGTACCTACGTATGAACTAATTCTCTATTTAAAATTATTTAGTCGTAGGTATAAATACTTTAGTCGCCTGTATCTCAAGAGCCAATAAAGTCTACTTAGTCATGATAGTTTTCCTTTAAAATTCGTTCTATGTGCTTTCATTTAAGATATTTTCAGATTTTTAGATCTTTGTTGTGATTTGTTGACTGTAGGGGTTTCCCCAATTGACTCTAACAAAGAGTAGCGCTTTAAATCTTAATATTTCACAAACGGATCCCTTAATCGAAAAATAGTTGTCATAATACCGCAATACTTTAGGAAGACCTATCCGACGACATCCCTTACCATGGGGTGGACGCATCGGGCAGACGTAAAAAAAAACATATCCGCATTACGTGTAAGGGAAATACCCATCCCATCAAATATTAACCACCCCGATTAAACTAGCTACCTTTTAAAATAAAAACATCTAACTCATATCGGATAGATAGACACACAGAAACACAGATTCACAGGCGCACAGAAACACAGACACCGCTACACAAGTTAAACTTAATACACTCCTCTTTTTTTTAAATGCAGCAAAGGTTAAAAATACAGTGGAGTGGAGTACAGTATGCCTATAGTCTCTCTCTCTCCTTATTTAAGACAGTCATGCTCTTGTCGGTGGAGTACGAGTAATCGTCAACCGCTCCGGTCCTCCGTCAACTGCTTGACTTTCTGGTACGACCCAACTTTAACCTTCTCTTTTATTTTCTCACAGTAATTTCTTCTTGGTCTTCCTCTGCCTCTATTGCCTTCTATCTTTCCTTCTAAATATGATGTTTTTAAGGAAAAGGTCGTGTCGTAGCAGGTGTCCTATTATTGTTACTCTTCTATTTTCTATTATTACTAGTAAATTCCTACTTTCATTTATTGTATACAGCACTCGGTCATTAGATATTTTTTCTGTTCAACCTACCTATATACGAGTACCAATACAATACCTATAGTAATAGGTAAATAAGTTTTCGCAAGCAGAACCCACACAGATGACTGTGCGTTTGTGTGCGGCCGTCGGAACCAACAGAGCGTGTCGGCCAGGGCATTGTGGCGCCCTCACCATCGGGCCGCCGGCCGCTCCGAGCCCGGGTCCGCTCGGCGCAATACAAGATGACGCAAAGCGACCGTGTTCCGGATTATATAGCACCGGCATTCAACCGGCTACTTGCTGCTACATCCTGCCACTTGTAATTCAAAATCAGGTGGAGCTCTAATGTAGGTAGGTGTTATTCATATTTTCAAAGGTAACAACGAATTTGTTTCCAATAAGTCATAATACCTACTCATAATTGGCATTGACTCTGCCTACGAAGCTAGCGGTTAGCGGTCCCGGGTTCCATTCCTGGTATGAGCAAATATTTGTGTGATAAGCGTTGTACGTATTTGTTCCTAAACCTACGATGTTTTCTATTTATTCAAGTAGGTATGCCTTAGGTATGCATTTATTTATACTACATGAACAAGTATAAGGGTTAGGTATAGTTTGGAACTAGGTGGTGGTAGGTTGGAGTAGGTGTGAGATGGTCCCTTAATAATTATAATTATTTATTTATGTATTTACCCAAACGATCACTAAAACTAACGTCATCGATTAATTAACAAACAAAAAACCGCCTTCAAAAACGCAAAATATAACTTCTTTTAAAATTGTAGGTACCTAATAGGTTAGTCCAACAGATGTCGGCTTTTTTGTTGAAAATATTTTGTTCGGCGACTTCAGTTGGACTAACCTATTAGGTACCTACAATTTTAAAAGAAGTTATTTTTTGCGTTTTTGTAGGCGGTTTCTTGTTTTTTTAAATTATTATATACTTTTTAGTGATCATAATACGCTGTTACTTAGTCCCACTGCTTGGTTCTTATGAACTTTAAGTTATTTCAAGCGCGGCGCAAGCAACGCCGCGGGAAAGTAGTAGTCATATTTCAATAAGTAAATATTTTTGTTGTAGTCGCTCAACTATCTTAATCGAGATATCTTATCGCCACCCTTGAAATCAGTACCGTTGAGGAGTTCCGGTGGCCATCCGTGGTCTTTATCATCAGTTCCACTTCACCAAATGATTCTTTCTGAATTCAAATGCTG
Source organism: Acleris literana (assembly GCA_946894065.1). Lineage (NCBI taxonomy): Eukaryota > Metazoa > Arthropoda > Insecta > Lepidoptera > Tortricidae > Acleris > Acleris literana. The sequence goes on along the minus strand of OX335668.1, from coordinate 74,300,324 downwards.
GACTTGTTACTAAAAATACTAAAATCGCTTTATGTTTGCCTACAATATTTGAGGAGTTCCCTCAATTCCTCACTGATCCCCTCATCAGATTTAGATTTGGTGACAATGAGTCCACCAATTTTAAAAGAAGTTATTTTTTGCGTTTTTGAACGCGGTTTTTTGTTTTTTTTTAAACATTTATTTTATTTGAAGTCGGTTAAAAATAAAACCGTACTCCATTAATAATATAAATATGTGCAGCGTAAGACCAATACTAACTTCCTGAACTTTTACTTTAGCTTGTCCTGAAACATCAACGTAATCGCCGAGCCAGTGAATGAGACAGTATACGATCAGAAGAGACCGAGCAAAGCAGTAGGCGGTTAGCGGTCACGAAACCAGTTTTACAGGTCCTCACACGATCATTAATTACCCTTATTTCGTTGATAGTTAAGTCGTGAGTTGTTTAGCACCGCGCGGGACGTTCCTATTATTATTGTTTGCAGATATATATTAGTCACCGCACGACTGTAGGATTTTCATCGCACACAATAAGTCACCGTGGAAATGGCTACGTTCTTGGAATTTCGTTTGCACCTGTTTGTCTAATTTACACTCCATGCAGGCTGACAATGTTTTATGGAGACCTGTCATTCCACTTAATGTCGTACGAGAAATATAAATAAAAACGGTGATATTTTTGGGAACGTACGACGGACGTTCAGTAAACATGCTTCCCGCAGTCGGAGAGCCAGCAGGACGGGCCGCGCCGGCTCGACACGCGCCCGCGGTGCGACTCTCGGAACATCGGCGCCAACTATTAATATTAATGCACTCTTATCGCTGCGTTCAGCGACCGCGCCTGGGGCAAGAAACCCTTTTCAACAAATAGCGACCCGCCCTCGCTTCATTCTAGTTATAACCCAACAAATCATTTAGATTACGAAAATACACTAGTCCGCAAAACTTAGTTTTGGTGGATTCAAGAACATAGTTTAATAAATTAAACAAACATTTAGCTTCATTTAGAATATTTTCCAAACAAATTGTAAGTGCCCTGGGGCAATGCGGACGGCAACGGATGACTTCTTATATAGTTTTAATTTAACATATGCGGAATTAAATCTGGACAAAGTTCAACACAATATTTAATCTAATAAAAATCGTTTTTTTTTAATGGTTATGATAATTAATAGTATTATTAACAATGTTTACTTAATACAAAAAACAATTTACTCCTTTGCGAGAGTTCCGTGGAATTTTGTCCATGGCTGACGTAAACACAGATGTCGGCAGTTTATTTAATTATAATTTAATCTTTCGAATTTAACTTTGTACATTTATTCGGCGAAAATTATTCGAGTAGATTCGCCGTTTCAGATTTGCCCAAAAAATCTTCGATTGAGCGAAGTTCTGGGGCGTTAGGTGGATTTGCTAACTTTGGGGACTTACGGGATTTTTAGGTCGTCCATTTATTTCCTACAGGTGCCATCGTACAACTTTAAGGTGATTTAAAGTTCGGGGTTCTAATCTTATACATATTTTGGACTGGACGCGACTGCACTCTGTCACATCTGAACCACGACTAGAAAAAGTCGGCGCCCCCGGACAATAAGTCGGCAATCGCAAAAAGTAAATTTTACAGGAAAAAATATTTACTGATTTTGTTCAATATCTTTACAACCAGAGGGAGTACTAAAGACATATATCAAACGAAAGCTATTTTTTTAAAGAATATAATTTATACAATTATAATTTATAATACGCATTCAGTATTAAGCAATGAGAGAAAATGCATTTTACAGATAATGAGTTAAAATTTATTCCCAGTAATAGTGACTTACTGGATTATTGTGGTAAATATTATAAAAGTTTTGATTTGTAACTGCATAACATGGACATTTATAACGATATTTTTTGTTTGAAGGGCTAAACGTAATATGTCATTACTAAGGTTTTTATAGTAATTTAAAACCAGGCAAAATAACGGCATTGTATGATAGCTTTGTTGTTCTCGGGAATGTAAAACCTACATATTCAAGTAAACGTGCAATACTGAATGACATCGAAATAATAAAATAACATAGTGTAAAAGAAAACTATCATAAGTTATAAGTATAATAAGATTTAATAATTAAAATAATCGAAAATAATAATAATTATTATTATTAGCCTTTATTTGCTGTAATTATAATTATTTACATGTCATTATCACTATTCAAGTTATGATTAGTCAATTTTATGTTATGCTTGTCATTAATAAAGGATATAAAATGTTAGTTATTCTCTGTTTTTACATTCTTTCTGGAACTTGTCATATATGAATATTTATGTCTTTCCTTCCCTTTTTTCTTTAGTTAGCGCGCCCCTTGGATGAAGGCCTCCTCCAGTCTTCTCCATTCTTTCCTGTCTCTTGTCCTACTCCATGCTCGTCCTATTAATGCGTCTAAATTATTGCTCCATCGCAATTTGGCCTTCCTTTGGATCTCTTGCCATCTCTGGGGACCAGTCTGTTACTTTTTTTGACCAGAGAGTGGATATGACCAGCCCATTTCCATTTAAGTTTGCGTATTTTAACTGTTACATCTCGCACCCTAATTTGATTTCTAATATGGATATTTCTTATTCGTTTCTTATGTAATATGCTCCTATCCATATTATGTTGACATATCTACCTCAAGTTTAAGTTCATTTTTCTTTGTTAGGGCCTAGGTTGTGCTTTTCATAATTTCTTTTAAGGCCCAATATTTATTCCAGGATTTTTTTATTATTCTTTATATTATTTTGGACATATCTTCCTGCAAAGATATTAATTCCACTAGGTATATTTAGTCTCCTATGTAATCTTTTGTGAAATTTCTGACATTTATAGGCGGTTTGTTGCTGTTCGGTAGTATTTTAGTTTTTGATACATTCATGGTTAACCCCAGTTTCCTACTCTCTGTTGCCAGATTGTTAAGCATTACTTCAAGGGTATTTGGATCTTCTGCAAATAAAAACACTATCATCGGCAAATTTTAAGTTGATCATCGATTCACTTTCAATTTTTATACCTTTTCCATTCCAGTTTATGTTGCAGAACATGCTTTCCAATGCAGCATTAAACAATTATGGGGAAAGAAAGCCCTGTTTTACTCCTCTTGTAAGTTTAAATTCTCTCCCTTCTTTTTCCAGCTTGATTTTGGCTGCGTTGGTGTTAATATATCGCCTTGATGATACGGTTTTTTTTTTCCCGTGTTCCCCGTACTAGCAAAGCTTGATGTATGCCATTGTATTCTAAGCTTTCAAACGCCTTGGTATAGTCAATAAAGGCTATGTATATTTTCTTCTCGTATTCATTATATATCTCTATAATTTGGTTGAGTGTGTGTATAATATGATCTATGGTTGAGAAGCCGTGTCGAAAGCCAGCTTATTCTATGGATTGACTAGAATCCAGGGATTTTTCTATCCGTTTAGGATAATATAGGAATAGGTCTGTAGTTGTTTATGCTACCTATGTCTCCCTTTTTATGCAGAAGTGTAATAACAGCAATATGGAAGTGGAACCCTCTGTAAAGGAGACAGATATTTATTTATACCTGGATAGCTGAGACACTGGGTAAGTCCCTGCAGTTATCCAGGTTTCACTCTATCGGTCTGTCTCATTTACAGAGGGTTCCAGGTGAGAATAGATGTTATTTCAGTTAGACAAGCGCGATTATTAAATTAAATAACATATTTTTAAATATTTTATAGTTGTAATTTTTAACAATAATCAAAAAAGGTAGGTACTTAATAAACAAAAATAATCAAGTAGATACGTAATCTTATAAACAGTTCAAAAATGCATACAAAATGCGTCAATCAAAAAAATCTGTCATTATAGTTTTGGTCATACTGCTTCGCGTCTAGTTTTTTTTACTAAATTTACTTGCAAAGTTATTTCGTCATCATCTTCATTTTCCAATGAAAACGAGAAGACATGACCAACTTCATCGCGTGTCTTTCCACTTTCATATAAGGATATTAACTTTAGTTTTTATCATTACAAGCCTTCGTTTCTGCATTTTTCAAATAAATATCCGTACGATAGCAAAACCAAACTGAAACTGGAGGTCATTTAGGCACAATTAACTAAGTGCGGAATTTGGGGGTCAACTAAGGATTAATAAACAAAACTGAAATTTATCTGCAAAAATGTCCAAGTTAGACAGGTACCTAATAAATTGACGTTATCTCAGTTACAGAGGTCTACCTAGAAATTAAAAGAAAACATTGTAGCAAAGTATTCTTTAAAATATAGTCTCAGTAAAAGAGGTAAAATTCTCTCACCGTCTCAATTCAGTGCTAGAGTGTCAGGACCTCAACATGAGTTCCAGCTATGGAGGTTTCTCATTTATCCTGGTCCCACTTAACCAAGTTGTACTGTATCTGGATATCTAAGACACTGAGTAAGTAGAATACCTCTTTAAGTGAGACAAATTTGCAGGTCCTAGTTATCCAGATTTCACAATTTTTAGCCATAGTTTCAGCATATTTTAAAACTTTGCATTTTGTCGGTTCCATAGCACCTAATAATTAATTTATTTACACGTTTTGGTAGGTAACACACTCAATAGATTCACAGGTAAGAAACTATGTTTTATTTTGTCACTGACACGTAAACACAAACACATTTTTTTTTAACCAGACGCACCAATCATTAATTACACGTCACTTTCGGTCAATAGAAATTTGCAACTGTTTATAAATGTAAACAAACATTACGCGTTGCCGGTGCGAGAACAGACACGTGAAGGGGCGCGGCATGTATCTATTACTTTCTAATGTTTAATCAAAGACAGAGAACAACGTACCTTATGATGGCTGAGCGGCAAAAAGACAGACGATATATTGGGTTCGTGACATGATCTGATTTGGTATTAAATAGTACACGCAAGTACCTGTTACGAATATTTACGAACGAATTATTTCCCTTTAAAACTTTGTTAGTAGCTATTGCCGTGTTAAGTTTATTAAATTAAATACGGTATTATCGTTTACCAAAAACTTCATAAAAATATTGACGCCAATAAACCGGTTATCGCATCGTACCAAATATCAAAGTAATAAATATATTTGTATTGATCATTAGCGACACTTTTCTCGTAACATTTTGATTTTGCAGTTTCCCTACAATAAACACGTCATTCTTAATATCTTCTTTAATTGCATTAAAAAAAATCTGAAAAAAATATATATGATGTATTCTGACCCGCTGATTCCGAATTTTGCATAACAATAAAATGTCCATAATATCACATTGCCGACTTATTGTTCGGGGGCGTCGAAGTTATAAAAGTAGTGTGCGACAGAAATAACGCTCTACGAAACCGAAATTAGCCGATTCTCTCTTTCCAAAGGTCGATGTGCAATATTTATCCCAGGGCAGTGTACCTTTATCTAAGGTAATGTTACAGTTATGCCTTGTAAAGGTATTCAGTGCTATTACATGATTTTTAGTAGATATTTTAACATTTTAGTCGCTTGTAATCAATGGACTTAGGAAATCTAGTCTTCGCCCTTTTGATTTAAATTAGGTACCTACCTTAGTTTTTCTTTTATAATCGATATACATAATAATGTATGTGCTTTCATTGAAGATATGTTTTGGTTTTTGTAATTTTGGCTCTAGGTGGCGGGAGACATGTAGGTAACTCTAGCGAATAGGACACTTTTAGAGTTTAATATTTCCTAAAAGTTCTTCCAAATCTATATTAACATACATGTAATGATTCTTTATATGTGTGGGGTACCCAATTTATTTTTTACCTGCTTTTAAGTACCTACCTATTGATCTTAGTGCAATTAATGTATAAATATCTAGACATTGTGTACAAAACGACGGGTAAACGGTAGGTACGCAGGCAGACAGACGTAGCGACTCTAATTAATAAAGGTTCCTTTGATTACGCAAGCCTAAAAATGATTTTATAATCTAGTGTCACCCATTTGGCATTGCAACGATACTACACGTAATTTTAAGGGTCCTGTTCCAAATACTAACAAAAACCGGAATCCTTGTAACATGTCTTTATAAGTTGTCCGTATGTCCGTTGGTCTGCTATGACTTTCTTTTCTCTAAAAAGAAGCAGATAAAGCTTTTGGACAATAAAATGGTGTACCATTAAATGCTGCAAGGTTTGTAATATTTGGGTAATCAACGTGGAACGGAAGAACATCACAGAGCTTGCTTGCATTGCTTTATTTCAGAAACGTTATACGCTCCAATTTAGCTAAAGTTCAGTCAACCGATCCGTTACCTATTCATTTTTAATTATCACATTATTAAAAATTAAAACTAAACTATAATACCTAGTTCAAAAATTAACTTAACTAAAACTAAACTTAAAAGAAATAAAATAAGATTAACGTATTCGGAATGAAATCTGGCCAATATTGAACCTATGTTTAAAATATAAAAATCCTTAAAACAGTACAAAAGTGAGTTGTCTTTTGTTTGACAAATCATCTTTAAATAATTACGACAATTTTCATTGACATATTTTTTTAACAGTAATTATGGCAAATCGAGATAAAATGCGACTCGAAACTGTTTGTAATTTCTTCGATACGACACAAAAGGTTTAAAGTCAAAGCACAGTTCATAGTATTTTAACGTCCTATCTACTCAGAAAAACAAATACAAGAAAGCCCGGTTCTGGAACTATCCACATCAAGCCAGTCTACTAAGAAGAGTCGTATAAAGAAAATGACCGCCGACCGTATCGCAAAATCATATAGAAAGCTCGGAGAAAATACAAATGCGAAGGCAAATTCATTTAAAAGTATCTTAGAGACATGGGTATTGAAAAACAATCAAGAAAAGTTAAGACGACTGTGTCTGAAAATCAAAAATTGATTCAATAAATCCGGCTTCGCAATTTGGTCAAAAATACATTCCATGCTAAAAGTGACGTCTTGTGCTTTGCGTAATGAACAACGAATCATATATGACATTAGACGGAAATTAATGGCAAGGGAATTATTTTTTCAAAAAACCAATGGCCCAACTGAAGAAAACGTGAAGTATGTGGACCCTACGAAGGTTCCCAGAACAGTTTTACTGTGGCTTGCGATCAGCCCTTGCGGTATGTCTAAGAGAGTTTTTTTGAATCTGGGTTAGCCGTTAATGCCGACCGATACATGGAGTGATGTTTACCAATTGTGCGTGATTTTATAAAATAAGTATACAATGGGAACATAGAGGAGCTAATTTGGGGTTTGGGCGAGATTTGACTTCCAGGCACTAATCAAAAAAAAGTTAAGCAAAATGGACGAGCTAAAAATCCCGTACGTCCCCAAAGTTAGCAAATCCACCTAACGCCCCAGAACTTCGCTCATCGAAGATTTTTTGGGCAAAACTGAAACGGCGAAAATTATTCGAGTAGATTCGACCTTCATTCGCAAATCACGCACAATACCTTAGATAAAGGTACACTGCCCTGGGATAAATATTGCACATCGACCTTTGAAAAGAGAGAATCGGCTAATTTCGGTTTTGTAGAGCGTTATTTCTGTCGCACACTACTTTTATAACTTTTTCTAGTCGTGGTTCAGATGTGATAGAGTGCAGTCGCGTCCAGTCCAAAATATGTATAAGATTAGAACCCCGAACTTTAAATCACCTTAAAGTTGTACGATAGCATCTGTAGGAAAAAAAGGGAACCTCTACGAGGCCATTAACGCGAAATTACCTACAATGTTTATAAATATTTTGTAACCGAAGCCGACAGTTAAAAAGAAAAGAGGATGGTAATGTAAGTAATTATTTTAAGAAGGTTCAAGAGAGAGTTGCAAATTCCACTGGAATTTCAAAAAGAACTTTGTATAATATATTAAACGAAGTCAGTACTGAAACACATTCCAGTGCAATTAAGATCAGCTCTCCGAAAAAAGAGAGACAAAAAAAAAAAGTGGTCTTGTTCGAAGAATGGTGTACGAGTTTTCACTTGCGTTTTAATAAACTGCCGACTATAAAATCATTAAAATCTAAATTATCTGAGGCTACTAGGCTAAATTAACCTGAAAACAGAAATAATTATATTTAGAAATTATATTACAATGCTTCTATTTTCTTAATGTCTCCCGGCAAATAGTCGTCGGATAAATATTTATTTTAGATGCATACCTATTGTTACACAAGAACCTCCTCTTTTTTGGAAGTCAGTGGAAGAAGTATTTTATTTTGTTTAATATTTTTATTAATTTCGTTGGTGTACTATACATGTTGAAAAGGAGTAAATGATATTTAAAAAGGAAGTACTTTTACAGCTCTATATACTACGCGGGAATCAAAACAAAAGAACAACAAAGTACTTAGTTCTGAATTCAAATTCTGATAAACGATAAATCTAATAAAATAATCGATGGACACGGAAATTAGCATTCGTTTTTATTCGGAAATGTATGATGATTGCCGATGTGCAATATTAACCGCCGGGTACAGTACACAGATTTTTGGAAAGGTTTTTGGAGATAGCTTGTTTTGTATTTATGTAACAGCGACAGAACCCGGAATTTTATTTTCTATTATGTATAATTTGTTTTAAGAAATGTTATCTAATAAATTATCCTTATAAAAGGAAACTGTGGCCCTGACGAGATGCTTAATGCTAACGTAAACAATTGTCGAATATGTCAAAATGTTTAGAAGTGACATAAGTGCTCGACGCAACCGTCTGACGGCTCTCTCAATCCTTTAGAATTAGAGCCATTACGCAATGTCGACTGGGCGCCGGCCACTCGGTCTCTCGGTGACCAAAACATAGGCCGGCAACCGGAGACCAAGAGCGTAAACACCTATATAATCTGTAGAAAGTCACAGTCGTTGTCGAAGGAGCGCCGGCGACCAGTTGACAGTGCGTAATGACTCTTACGATAACAATAATGGTCGCCGAATGTATCGTGTCTAGGTCCACTGAAGCGCTAAATAGTAAGATTCACCATTTGATAACGGACGTCTAAGAGAGCCTGATGTAGCTGATTTACCGAAAAAAGAATTCATTTTGAAACATACCTTGGCACTCCTTGACGCAGAGCCCTTTGTCGTAGTTGTGGTCCGTGCGGTTGCAGATGGTGGCGCAGGGCGCGCAGCGGCTGGTCTCGGGCGAGCAGTATTGGTCCAGGTCGCACTGCAGCTGCCCGCAAGCCACGTCTAGCGCCAGCTGCGCAGACGCCGCGCCGGCCACCACTAGCACCAACAATAGCCGAGACATTGTTGTCCTGAAGCAACACCAAACTATACACATAATACACTATATACACACTATATTATTTGGTTGACTGGTAGATAATGCCTTTAGGCATTAAGTCCGCCATTTGTACTTTTTTTGTGCAATAAAGGTTAAATAAATAAATAAATAAATACACCATACACAAAACAACACCTTTTAAATTCGTAAGGTCTGTTATAATTATGTGATTACTATCGTGCCGTGTATCGATGCCGTCTATTTCATAAAATTAATTAACTATTCTAATCTTATTATTCTTACGTCGGTTTAATGGAAACCGGTTAAGCCAATCAAGGGTTATCATATCAGTTACTAGTAGAGTTTTTAGTACTTTTGGTGGCATATCTTCGTCCATGGAGTCGCTTTTTCCTGTAGTTATTATAATACATGCTACTTTGATTTTGGCCTTCAGTATTGTCATATAATCATGCTAAATGTGAATATAAAAAAATTGTTAGTAAATCCACCGTAATAGCACAGAAAAAAAATCAAAGCGCTATCGCTATCGTCAGGACGGACGGACGAACGTATTAAGAGGGGCCCGTTGGGCTCTCATCGGGTCTTTTTAAATTTAAGAGCTAGGGTGTCGGTGGAGCAATTTCCATGACTCTTTTTCTAGTAGAGCCTTTTCGTTTAGGGCCTGATACGACTCGATATCTACTTTTTCTTTTACCTGATCCAAGGACGTTCTCCTTGGCCTTCCTCTCTTCCGCTTCCCTTCAATTCTCCCTTCCAATGTGAGAAAAAAATATTCATCGCAATTCAAGTGAGTGAAATCATTGTATTATATTTTGTTCGGTATAAAATGTATCCTTTTTGCTGGTGAACCGCCAGTATAATTATATAAAGGGTAGGTACAATCTTTTTTTTTAGAGAAAGCGGTGCATTTTCTCTTTGTATGTTGACATTTTCAGCACCTGACTGGTTAAAAGGACCTTAATAAAGTTTTAAAATTAGCCAAATAAGGAGGTTGAATTTGTTTGGGAAAATGTTTATAACTATTTACATGTGCTTAATGCCTTAATGGAATTGTTAATTGTTGTTAATATTTTGCACAAATTATATTTTTAATTTGCACAAATTATTTTAATAATCACGTTTTATATTTATTCGTTTCAAGGTTTTGGCCAACCAAATGTCTGCTGTTAGGAGCTGCTCGGGAACAGCTCGAGGCATTAGCAATGCGTGGCACAACGCACTGCAAGCGGGCGGGCAAACAAACAGACGCATTGCAATCCAGGATCTTCTTCTTGAGGTGTTGCTCTGACTAACGAGGGTTGGCAGTCAGCTTCGTAAATTCCTCTTTACCTCATGGGAGGGGAAACAGTTGGGTAGCGATCGCAGAATCAACGATATTCAATGACAAAGCCTTTTCGAAAATGCAGAGCCTAGAGACCTATGTACCTACGTCCTTTTGATTCTGCTACATTCGAGCCTTTAGCCACGCGTGCCGAAGCTGGTACCTAATCTTTATAGTTTTATGGTGCAAGGCCTCTTTTTTAGTACGGATACTATAATGAGTCGCTCTTTGAATAAATAATACTTTCGCTGCATAGCAAATAGGATGACTCACTGCTACCTGCCGGCGCCTGCGCGACGCGGGCGAACTAGTTGATCCCCTAACACCTGTTTCAACAGTCCTTTAGTGATAAATAGAACAATACGAACATTTAAGAGGTAAGAAGATAACTGACACAACTAAACAATATACGCATAGAAAGCGCTAACGTTAATTACCTACTACGTTTTTAACCAGTATTATTTATAACAAATATTCTTCAAGTTGTTATTAACATGTTTTCAAAATTCGCGTAATAAACCAACATTATTATTACAACCCTACATGGTACTAAAGCTTTCAGAAAAACTATACTGAAATGTGCATATAAATATATGAAAAAAGCTTTATAAAATAGGAAGCTTTAGTTAAATCCTCAAAGCGAGACACAACCACAAGCGGTGCAAGCAAAAAGGCGAGCATCTAATAGACAAGCATCGCAAGATGCTCTTCAAAGTTACAGTTTCTATAGAATAAACCAACAAGGTGCTGACTTCGAAATACACTTATTTATTTTTTTACTTTGATTTTCACGTAGATGAACCATGAAATGGGTAAAAAAAATACTCCTGTGAACCTGTGATAATTATTGAGAAGATATTTGTTTTTTGTCGCCTATGGAAATAGTGGAATTTTACCTCGTAAAGCCTCGGGTCGTTCCGGATATCCCTGGTACCATATCCCACATTCCGATCGCTGCACAGCTCGCTCACGGAGGGTATACCGGTTCGAATATTATAGCAAAGAGTTCAGTCATGGCTGCTATGTACATTGTACTGCCGCGCGAACCCGGCCAGGCTTCGAGAGTTGTTACCTCCGTTGCTAGGCGATGGAATTCCAACGACTAAATTAAATATACCGGGCGAGAGCATGGTTCAGCATAGCTCTCATTTACGATATTTGTTAGTTTTTTAGTATGTATTTGTAGTTTTGGCTGTAGGGGTGTCCCCACTCGCCAAGTCACACAAAAGAAGTTAACTACTACAAGTTCTAATAACTCCTACGGGCAAAGAACCAGCGCTTACCTAGTTCCTCGTCTTATAAACACCCTAGGCTCAAAGTTACGAAACGAAATTAACGAAACGAACCTTAAATATAAATATAGACTCACTTTATGTCACGAGTAAATTAGCTTAGTTTTTAATAATTATAATACAGTGTACTTTAACGATTTGTTATTAGTTACCAGCAGCTCTGACCCCTCACAAACCCTGGTGGTTTAAGGGGACAAACGTTTATAACCCTATGTAACACTTTTTATATTAATAATAAATAAATTTGAAAAAAACTTGACGCTAACAAAGAGTAGCACTTTGAATCTTAAAATTTTACAAACGGATCCCCCAAACCCGCTATATTTATGTTAGCCCTATCAAACAACACCCCACATTAAGAGGTAAGCGTGAAAAAAAAAACATCCCCACGTTACGTATAGGGGAGGTACCATATATTTTTTGCTAGATTTTATTTTGTTGGCCTGGCTAATGCAGGCATGTATATTCATGCCAAATAACAGCTTTCTAGAACTAAGAGTCTCCGAGCTAAGATGCGGACAGACAGACGGACGAACGGACTGACGTGTCGAAACTATAAGGGTTAGTTTGACTACGGAACCCTAAAAGTGCGTTTACATGAAAACTGCCTAAAGAGTAAATAACAAAAAAAAAACTGTCACGAGCCAAAACCTTTTCAAACTTATACTTTACTACTATATGTATACTTTGTGATATATATTAGCGCCCTCTAGTCTGCATTCAGTAGGTTCCTACTCAAATGTGATAGCTTCGTCTAAGCCGATAGTCTAAGCTGATAGCAAATTAACGTTAACGTTGATTTTCGTATCGCAACGTCATCGAGTGTGACACGAAAACACGTGTTTTAGAAGTTCACGCTACGGATAGGTTCAGTGAGGCTGCTAAAATAATCTTACCGGCTGCGCCATGTATAGTGTTATAAAAGAAAGATGTTTAGGATCTTCAGAGGTATATTTAATGTTGTAATTTATTTTAATAGGTATACAGACGATGTTTTGTGACACGCATTATCAATGAATGACAGCTTAAGTGAAATAGGGTATTGCCAGCCACTTTACTTTTTTTTAAATTGGGTTCCGTTACAAGACAAGATGCTTAATGCTATCGTAAACGATTTTCAAAAACTGTCAATATGAATGAACTAGCGAACGCCGAACGTCTTTTCTAGTGGCCTCAGACCACGTTTTCTCTATGGCGATACGTTAGCGTCACCACAGAATAAGTAATAGTACAAGTAGCGTAACTTACTCGAAAGAAGGTTAAAATTCGTGCTCGCGGAACAAATATGGGGAATATTAATACTATCAGACTTAGGGTAATGTTCTTAGGAAACAAAGACTGGAAGTTGGAAAAAAGTAAAATGTGTGTGTCTTAGTTACAAATTGGACAGGTTAATATAAATATTACAGACAGGTTCAGTTTTAGAGGCAGACATAGTTGGGAGCCAGCCTTCTCAAAATATTTCATTTTCTTTGGATTTTCAGTCAGAGCTGCGATTATTGTCCATTTTTGCTTTATTCTGGTCATATTAACGACAGTTATAGTACCAATACTCAATTAAAAAATCCAAGTCTCTTGGCTTGCATTTTCTTTTCAAGACGCTGAAATATTAGAATCACGTTTATAATGACTGTAAATACTACTCTAACGGATCATTTATTCCTTTTGGAACAGCCCCCGGTAAAACACACACCCGCATCTTGTTGCAACCAAGGGGAAGATACCTAATTAAACCTATAGCAGAACCTTTGAAATAATTTTAGATAGCATTACTTTACATTTTAAGAATTACTTACTGATTTATTAACGTGATTGACGTGAGCATATATTATGTTAATGTTCAATTTAAGAATGTGGCTAAACGTGACCGATGAGGCGCGCGATGATCTCAGGCCCGATCACCTTGAGCGGCGGAGCGCACGTAGGGCCAGCGGAGGACCGCGCGCGCATCCTTCACACTCTACCTAGCACGTTTTACTTTAACTCGGGTAACAGCTAACTACAGACAATATATGAACGAAACCTTCGCGAACCTTAATTTATACTAAAGCTGTGCGTCGTTCGATTTTCGTTTCAGCAATGAATCTGGGCGAACCTGTAAATAAATCGGCGAAATTTGTTTGTTAAAGAAGTCGAAACGAATTAGGAACCCTTAGGTTGAACTTAACGTTTTGCCTCGTCCATCGGTACGTCACAGCATTGTTTTTCAAACTAGCCGTGTAAGCAAATCGTGGCGTGGTGACCCAGAGTAGGAAGAACATACTAGCGGCAAGAGGCCAAGTTAGGTTGGCACGTAGCAGAGCCCGACTCCTTTACATCGCATGCCTAACGATAGTTGGTCACGTTAAGGAAAGTGCAAACGGTGCACAGACGGCACGAATGACAATCATATTATATTATTGTTTTTGACTCATTTGTATGCAAGAAGAGTCGCCGTGAGTGGCTGGGGCCTGTAAGCACTCGCGGCCTCGATAGGAATAAAGGTGATTCCACGCTCAGTGGCCAAATGCATTGTTGTACCTACTGGTTTCTATGTGACTACAACGCTTAACTACGGACAATATATGTATGTAGTACTAACATTATTATGATTTACACTTTAACGGATTATAATGAATATTATTACATAATTATGACACAAGTAGGTATGATGTCGCTTTAAATTCTATGGAGCCCTGCCTGCTCCAACATTCTAATGATTCAAAGCATCAAGCAAATTTGACCTTTGATTTAGAACTCATACATTTGCCCGCGATTTCGTCTCAATACAACTTCTTTAAAGTTATTTCTACCGAAACATTTCAGGGTATTTTTTTTAATTCTTGGAAATGGACTACCTGTGTGCTAAATTAATCTAAATTTTAATATTCGTTTTATTGTCTATCACATTATTATTATTTCAGTCTTTTATGCGTGATGGTAAGATACACCTTCAAACTGTCATGTTTAGGTATAAAATATTAGAAGGGTAGGATATGGTAGGACTAAAACTTTGTAAGGAGGTGACTTACGAAATCTGGTTTTAACATAAACATGCATGCATGCATGACGAGAAGTTTGGAACAGAGAAGTCGAAGAGTGACTAGGATAGCTCTTGACAATTGTAATAATTATTTAGGGAACAGCAATATATAAAATTGCAAGTAAAGGATAGTAACGCTAAAAGTCTCTTAACCATTTAAAATCCGCTAACTGTATCGCTACTTCTCATTAGTTAATCAAAACGGAATTAGGCGCGAGTGGCGCGACGTAACGTGTGGCAAAATATTAGCATCAAAATGCGCTATTAAGTAGTGCAGCGTGAACCTATCTGTTCATCAAACGCTTGCAAGCGATAGCAATAGCTTATTCGACTGCCTATCTCCGAGACCGCATCTCCTCTTATCCGGCTCCATAATTCATACACATCGGAACGGATACATAACGCGTACTTGGCACTTACTATGGTAATTAACGAATGAACCAATACCAGCGATGTATCAAATCACCGCCGCCGTCTACGTTTACAAAACAACCGGGCGAGTGGCAATTGCGGCAATGTTGTTGCCGCTGCCTGAGAAACAGGACTCCCGGCTACATTAGTAAATATCCAAGTCACAAACAAAAAACAACGGCTTTTGGTCTCGGGTGCCGAACGCAGCCGATCAAAGATAGAGTCGATTAACAACAATTCAAGGGGAGGCCTGTTACATGTTACATCAAAAGATCAGTGTCACATCCAGAGATTGAATATTGGGGAGCTAATTTACCTAAAGTTCGTGGATACTAAAAAAGAATAGATATGGAAGCAACTTCTTTAAAAACTTAATTTATTGAAGGAGTAAGTTTGAAATTTTGACAACATTGCTACAAAGTTTGTAGGTAGGTACCTATTTATAATAAGATTAAGTAAATAAGTATGTTTATACGGCTAAATCGTCCAGGAATCTAGTTATTTACTTAACCAAGTGCAATATTCACTTCCGTAAAACAGTACCCTTACCATGAGTTACAATTACCGTACTAGCTAGCGAGTCGAATGCTTTGTCCCTCGCTACCTCGCAGTATACTTATAGAGTGCGAGGGACAGAGCATTCGACTCGCTAACGAGTACGGTAATTGTAACTCATGGTAAGGGTACTGTATGAAATGACATAGCCGACAAGACGAAAAGGGAAATTACTCGTAGCTCCCGATTGTCCGTGACTCTAGTTATGGCACCTGTGGTGTGCCTGTAGCTTTTAAGCGTCATTAATTTAATGTGGAACACCTAAACAACCATAATGTAAACACTTTCCGTCCATGTCCGTATTGTTTTTTAAAAGTGCTCTCTATTGCGTATAAAATCAAAAGGACCATGACAAAAATCCCGTACACCCAACTTGTGGGTGGGGGCAGTGTGGAGCGGCGGCGGGGCTCTGCGGTCGTGGGCGGCGGCGGGCGGCGGCTCGTTGTGCGTGAAACTATCTTAACTAATATTCGTATTTTGCCAACAAACATTCTCTCCTAATTTGTCAAAGGTTTTAAAAATACTTATTATAATGTATTTGTATCATTTCCTCGCATTGTTCGAGAAAAGCATTATGTACCTAGGTATGCCTCGGCGGAAACGAGGATTTCCTGACTCGTATTTTAACCACCTAGTCAGAAATCCCTTACTTTCCGCGCCTAGGCAAAAATGTACTATTACTTTTTTATATATATGTATAGCCCTTGACTCCGTTCACGTAGGTGTTTATTGCTATTCCCCGGGAGCTACCTCTATACAATTTTAGTACAATATATGGGTTTAGGCTATAACCGTACCAAATTTTATCAAAATCGGTTTAGTGGTGACAGACCAACAGACCGGGTAGGTACTTTCCTAACTTTCACTTTAATAAATAAGTTAGATAGTAGGTGTGGATGGATTGTGAAATAACCTGTGGGACATATTGTTATTGATATCTTGACAGTTCAGGAAGCCGATAGATTGTCGGAAACGGATCCAGGTGACATAACGATTGTAATGAAAATAAGGGAAGAGAGGTTTTTAAGGTCAAGTTGTTGTATGAAGAACAACTCGGCGTCTATCTCTATGATGGTTATTGTTAATTCATTCATTTGTAACTATTCGATGGACGAAACCCCCGATATAATGGCGACCCCTTCTTTCAGAGCTGATCTCTCTCAAACGGCCCTATCGATTTTCATGAAAGCACCGCTAGAAAACCTGAAAGTAAAAGAACCGCATCCAAATCGGTTCACCCATTTGAGAGCTACAGTACAGTCAATAGCAATAATATATTATATAACATTGGGCGCAAAAATATCTGACACGCTCTTATACCTCTAGTAACAAAAGAAGTGTAAGATTTTTGCGCCCAATGTTGGATAATATATTTTTGCTGGCGACTGTACCACAAGCAGACACATACACACACATAGCGGTCAAACTAACACCCTTCATTTTGCGTCGGGGGTTAAAAAGTGAAAAGGTTAAAAATAATTGTAGGTATGCTCGCGTCGGTATTTAGTTAAACTCGTCAAAAAGTTAACTAAATGCAGCACCTCCTTTAATGCCAGGCATACGAGTACAGGTAGGTACAAATACCAAAGATTTTTAAAGGGTTTTAATTCAAAATAATTTTATTGCGGCTTATTTATTTAAAAAAATTAAGAAATTGAAATAATAAAGGGGGTCCAAACGGTTTTCAGGATTCCGTAGCCAAAATGGCAAAAAACTGAAACCTTATAGTTCTGTCAAGTCCGTCCGTAGGTATGTCATAGGCATTTGTACAACATATTTTTATTTTTGTACTATTGTAAGAACGGAAAAACACTTGTGTATGAAAAATCGTCACTAATCATCATAGCTGACTCTGAGGGCGGCCGTTCGTCACCGGCCCCGACCACGAGTTATAATATGTTGCGATTTGCATTAAATAAAGCAATGGAAACAGAGTTCCTCAACAGCCAGGAACCGTACAATGTACTCTAAGCAGGGGTTGAAAGCGGCAGCGTTGTTTGTAGGTATGGGTTCTTGATACACCATGTGCGTCATAGGCGGTGGACGCGTGATCAAAATATTAATGTTCCTTTGCCTTTGTTGCGTTACGTTACGGTATCGTCGTGGTAAGTAAATGCACAGAGGTAATTAAAACACTATAATCATAGGCATTCCAGTGGTTGTCAATTAGATAAGTAGGTAAGTACTTATACCGTCATTCTATAATGGCTTATATCGTCACATAAAGCCCCAACAAAAGAAGTTAGTTGATGTACCTGTATAAGCGCAATGTCTTGTTTACATAATACCTAGAGTACCACCTACGAGCAGGAGAGCGACCGTCGCGAGCGTGACGATTAACCACAAGATAAAATCTTGACAGATCGATTTCTTGAACCAAAAAAACTGATTCCGCAATGTTCATCAAAATCTTTAAAGCCTTTTTCGAAAACGCGATTACAAACCAATGTTATAAAATATGGCTCGTATAATTAAGTAGTTTAGGATATTTTTATTATTATATGTAGGTACAGCACAATCACTAGATTTAGTTAGGTAATTCTTGATTTTTGATGGCAGTACTTTTCTATATCCTATGGAGTTTCAATAAACTTATGTAGGTAGAACAACAAATTATGTTAAAATGTATAAAACAATTTTAATAGGTATTATTAACAATATTTTTGCGCGTTAACGAATGAGTCACATCGTAACAATGTTAAGAAAAACTTCACCGTTAAATCACGTGAGATTGTCGACAAACTCATGTTTCCTAGCAGCCAAGATATAACTACTACTTATGACAAATCCAGGAATTAATAGAACCTATTTTCGACTTACCTACGTCAGTAAAGAGTGCTTGCAGCTCAGCAGATGCAGCAGGTATTAAGTTACTAATCTTAGTAAGTAATTAAACTATGATTCAAGACACGATAAGAAACGAGTTTACCAGTTTTCCCTTCACGCCGAGGCCATAGCAGTTAAGATAGGTAACTTAAAACTATAATGTGAATGCAATTAAAAACTACTTACCTTTATAATAAGTATGCCATACCGATAAGAGGTGCTACACTGACACAAACACAAACAGTCGAGTAACTTTCTATATTCAAAATTCGAACTCTATTTTGAAGGCTTCGCGCCGACGGCCAATCGCGGAGGTGGGCGACGGAATGCGGCTCGGCGCGGGCGCAGGTACCGTGGCGCTGCGGCCAGCTTGCGGTTGTGTGGGTGCATAAGTTACTTACACTGTGCGATCACACCTATTGTTGTGCGTGTGTGAAGTCAACCTTACGATTTAACCACTGAACAAGTGGAATCATGTTACCTGCTTAAGGTTCATAGCAATTTTACGGGTTCCTTACCAAAAAGTTAAAAACCGGGCAAGAGCATGTCGGACCATGCTCAGTGTAGGGTTCCGAAAATTACACCTCTCGACAAATTTAACTTTGCCGTTGGAAAACTGTTCAGCCCATACATCGACATAGGTCGCGGTCGGTTTACCAACACCGCAAATAAGTTTTCGGTAGGTATAAACATTTAAAAACCGTTTGTAACTCAAGAACCAATGAAGTCTAGTCGTGATAGTTTTCCTATTAAATTCATTATATGTGCTTTCATTTAAGATATTTTTCAGATTTTTTAGTATTTGTAGTTTTAGCTGTAGGTGGGGGGGGACACTTGACTGTAACAAAAAATAGCGCTTTAAAGCTTAATATTTCATAAACAGATACCTTAATCGAAAAATTCTTAAAACAAACCAGCAATATTTTTGAATGACCTATACAACGATATCCCACACTATCCGATATGCGACTCTTATATTAAAATTAGAACATTATGGTCTGTCAAATAATTCTCTAAATCTTATGTCTTCATATTTTAGCGATAGAACACAAACGGTTGTTGTAAACCAAACACAGTCCATTGGAGCAACTGTTAAATTAGGTGTGCTTCAGGGCTCTATATTAGGTCCTTTCTTATTTCTGGTCTATATAAATGACTTACCACCCACGGTAGATAACCTTTGTGATATTGTGCTATTTGCTGATGATACTTCATTAATTTTCAAGGTGGACCGAAAATCCGTCGATTACAGTAGGATAAACGCCACGCTGGTTAAAGTACTTAATTGGTTTACTATTAACAATTTGCTACTTAACGCTAAGAAAACTAAATGTGTTAGGTTCGTTTTGCCTAATGTTAGACCGGTAAAATCTAGTATATTTCTAAATGATGTGTGTTTGGAGATGGTGGACAAGGCGCTTTTCTTAGGGATAACTATAGACAAAAACTTGCAATGGAGTCCCCATATAGCAGTACTAGCAGGTAAATTAAGTTCGGCAGCTTATGCTGTTAGGAAAATCAGGCAACTTACCAATGTTGAGACAGCTCGCTTAGTTTATTATAGTTATTTTCATAGTGTTATGTCGTACGGTATTCTGGTTTGGGGAAAAGCTGCTGACATACAGACTATATTCGTGTTACAAAAAAGAGCCATTCGTTCCATATATAACCTAAACTCCCGTGATTCCTTAAGATTACTATTTAAAGAAATTAGTATTTTGACAGTAGCGTCACAATTTATTTATGAGAATATTATTTATGTCATTAAAAATCAAGACTCTTTTGTTAAGAATTGTGATATACATAATTTGAATACAAGAAATAAAAATAAAATTGCTATTAAAAAATTTCGTGTCCGTAAGGTATATAAATCATTTGTTGGTCAATGCATTCATTTCTATAATAAATTACCTGACGAAGTTTTAAAGTTATCATTTCCAGCACTTAAAAATTACTTGAAAAAGTCGTTGATGTCGAAAGCTTATTATAGGGTCGAGGACTATCTAACAGATAAAAATGCTTGGCCTAAATTAAACACCTAAATAACTTAGTAATAGCTTAGTCAGGAAAATATCTAAACATTGTAGGTATAATTATTGTCTAGGGGACACGGTTTCTGTAGGAGAATGTATCAAAACTATGTGGTTGTTTTGCACCGTCATGGGTAAGTATATGTATACTATTATTATTACAATTTAAGAGTTCATCTGAACATACTGAGTTTTGACACATTTTCCTGCTCAACTACGCATGATATATATATTTTAATGTTAAATTCATTGTTTTATATAATGCTAGGTTAAGTTCTATAATTGTATAAGTAATTTTAAAAAAAAACGACTGACTGTTGAGTTTCTTGCGGCGTTTCTTCTCAGCAGTGGTCTCTTGCGAAGCGCTGGTAGATTTTGTACGTGTAAAAGTGCCCGTGCGGCCTACTTACTGAATAAACATCTTTTATCTTTTATCTTTTATGGGGTAGACGAGAAATAAAAATGACATCCCAATGTTACGTGTAGGGGAGGTACATTAAAAAAAAAACCACTTTGTTGGCGTGACTAATATGTATATTCATGCCAAATTACAGCTTTCTAGTACTAAGAGTCTCTGAGCTAGGCTGCGGACGGACAGACGGACGGACGGACATGGCGAAATTATAAGAAAATATAAGATCGAGTGTCCCAATATAGTCTAATAATTTTTACTTAGCTTAATATTGTTAATCTTGTTTCATGGTGCGTTAGTCTACCAACTGTAATACCATGTAAATATACTTATAAATAAATAAATAAATAAAAATAAAATAAGGATTCCTAGTTTTACTACAGAACCCTAAAAAGGAAACCTTATGGTGCGTCTGCGACTTTAAAATTATAAACATTGCCTAATAATACCTAATGTCACATAATAACGATAAGTAAAGCTATATAAAACTAAGACAGAATGTTACAAAACTCCCAAAAATATTTTTTAACAGAATTGACGGAGCTCCTTTGATTAGGTTTTCGTAGTCAAAGTATACTTAGCCCCTTATAGTTTCGCCATGTCCGTCCGTCCGTCTATCTGTCCATCCGCAGCCTAGCTCGGACTCTTATTTCTAGAAAGCTGTTGTTTCGCATGAATATACATGTTAGTCACACCAACACAGCGGAGTTATTTTTTTAGCATACCGCCCTTACTCGAAACGTAGGGATGTTTCTTTTCTCGTATAGGTATACCCCATGGTATTAGCCTAAGCAACGATGACCAAAAACTGCCGTCAGGAGAAAAAAATCGTGTATAAGCGAATTTTGGCATACACTTACGAGCAAAACAATTGCATCACTTTGCATTTTTTCATGTTCACCCATATATCTTTGTAAACCGGCTTTTCTTACTGAAATATTTAAATGAAATAATGTTTTAATAATTTCCATGTTTGTTAACTTTTTGTAAAACTTAGATTACAAATAACATGATTTTATTTAAATATTTCAGAAAGAAAAACCGCTTTACGAAGATAATCGATGGACATCAAAAAATGAAAAGTGATGCAATTGTTTTGGGTATGTAATACGAGATATAACAATTGATAATAAAACACTTACATTATATACGCTCACTTTGTATAAACATGTTTAGTATAACGTTCACTGGATATAATGAACGAAAGATATAATTTCAAAATATCTATTTCCATAAAGTATAACGTTATTAATATATAATAACAATTACTATAACTATTAAAACGTATAACGTTCGTGACACCTAAGATTTAAAACATATATAAATCAATGAATCTAACATCAAAAAACATAATGCACGTATACTATAAACGCCTACAGAACGATTTTAATACTTATTTTACTGGCAGCAGTTTTCTGGATTTTCTGGGCAGGAAAAAAAATAACCTCGATGGCCATGGCGGGAGCAGAGCTCCCGCCTTGGCCTTCTAACCTAACCTAACCGAGTCGGCTCTTCCCTGATTCGTCTTGCTCGTGGCATTTTCTGGGTAGTGAAAACATAATTACAAGAAAGACCTTTCTAGTACAGTCGAGTTCATAGATATGTGTACTCTTTATTACCTTGTCTACCATTTAATGTCATGTTTAAACTGCCATAAGTATATAAATTGTCACAGCGAATAAAGTGACAAGGTACTAAAGTTTACACATATATGAACTCGACTCTACCCACTCCTTTCAGTACCTACCTATTGAGTACAGCATACGATATTAGATCTTATAATCCTTATACTAAAAGATAATATATATTATGATCGATATTTGTCATGTATGTTATACGAACTGAAATTAGATAATGTGCGTGTTATAGAAAAAAACATTATATAAAATGAATATTATGTTAATTGACCGTTATTTCTTATAAAAATATTAATTTTGTTATTATAGCTAACGTTTATTATATCTTTTAAGCGTTATTAACATGAAATTATAGATTTTGTAGTTATATCTCGTGAGACGCACCCAATTGTTTTGCTCGTAAGTGTAGTTGTAGGGAATGGTGTTTTAAACCACATTCTAAAAGTACCGATGGGTGCGGGTGGAGCTAACGGGTGGTGGAAGGGGGGTTTAAAGGGTCCCTTTATTAGTTTTTCGTAAATAACTCTAAACGGTTGTCCATAGCAAAACATGTTCCATTACATAATTAATCTACGTAAAATTTTCTACAAAAAAGATTCAGTACACTTTTTTGCTGGGATCAATATTTAATGAGATATGGAGGGAAAAATTATTCCCGAAAGGCCATAGTCGGGCTTGCATAGTAAGTCGGCCCTTACCTCAAATGGGCTTGGGTTTTTTTTGTGAGTAGGTACCTCCTATAGTGAAGAATATTTAACTATGCTGAGTATCAACATCGTAATTGTGACAGAGGTAATTGTACTATTTTTCGGGATGTATTCAAGCGATTTGATTCAAATTTTGAAATTATGTTCTTTTCATAGATTTGCATCGCCTCCGAAAAAACAAATACTAGTTATCATATAAAAGAAAAGAAAATAAAGACCAAATAAAAAATATTTTTTTTTTTATATGGCTGTGACACCTCTAGATATTTTTTTCAGAATAGTCCATAAAATGGCCTACTACTTGCCAAAATATCAAAATTTTCCAGGCGGTACTTCCTATCGTAAATCAGCAATATGTGTATTCAGTTCTGTATTCAATCGGTTCTGTTTTCTTTTTGTTATATGATAACTAGTATTTGTTTTTGGGAGGCGATGCAAATGTATGAAAAGAACATTATTTCAAAATTTAAAGCAAATCGCTTGAATACATCCCGAAAAACAGTACCTACATACAAAAAAAAACATAAAGTAATAATAAGTCGAGAACTGTCACAATTACATAAGAGTCTGTTGATACTCAGCATAAATATTCTTCACTATAAGAGGTACTCACAAAAAAAAACCCGAGCCCATTTGATATAAGGGCCGACTTACTATGCAAACCCGACTATGGCCTTTCGGGAATCATTTTCCCTCCATATCTCATTAAATATAGATCCCAGCAAAAAAAATGTATTGAATCTTTTTTTATAGAGAATTTTATGTAGATTAATTATGTAATGGAACATTTTTTGCTATGGACCACCGTTTACGAATTATTAACAAAAAACCATAAAAAGGGACCTTTACACCCCCCTCCACCCGTTAGCTTCACCCCCACCCATCAGTACTTTTAGTATGTGGTTTAAAACACCATTCCCTGCAACTATGCCAAAATTCGCTTATATACGAGTTCTTTCCACTGATGTCTTCGTTGCTTAGGCTATATGGGGTATCGTCAGACAGGTCTTTAAAAACATTGCGGGTTCGCGAAAACAATTTCTATTAAGGGATCCGTTTGTGAAATATTAAGATTTACGCCCTTATTTAATTATAAACGTGGAATAACCGTGGGTTAAGCTAAACCATGCTTTCTCCTTATCTGTCAAATTCATTTGTGCTAATTTTTGTTAGTCTCCCACACTTAAGTTAAAACTACAAATACTGAAAAATATCTTAAACTATCACGACTAAGTAGACTTGATTGGTTCCTGAGATACAGTTGACTAAAGTGTTTATGTATGATGTATGTATATAAGCTCTTTATTGCACATAAAACCAATCACAAGTAAGTACCGAAATAAACTTACGATAACGTGTACAGTGGCGAACTTATCCCTTTAAAGCAGCGGTCGGCAACACGCGGCACTTCCTTGCTTTAAGGGATCCCTTCCAGTTAGGGCGCGTACACATAGAACGTCCATTTTACAGGATCCGTTTTAACGGATCTTTTCACCTTGTAATCTTCTTTTTCACTGGATCCAGAATACTATTTTGGGTGTGAACTCGCTCATACAACTACATACGCCATCAAATAACGGACCTGTAAAACGGTAGCGATCCGTGTATGCGCCCTTAACCTGACTTTGATTGAGCAAAATTTACGAGCATAGGCAAAATAATAAGAAGTGCTAAAAAGTAAATAAACCTACCAAACCTAACCTACCAAAATAACCAAATAATAATAATATTAATAATAATAATAATAATACCTACTAAAATTACCTAAAACAGCACTAAATAACTTTAAATAGAGCTAGAATTAGGTCACACCTGTTGTTTTTGAGATGGTTTTTGTGTAGTAACGGCTTCGCAACCCTCCACTGGGTTGGTCGGACATGCTGTCCGGTTTTTATTCTGGGTGTTTTGGCTGTGGAATATTTTCTTATATTATAATAGTTAAGAGGACGGGTCTCACTCTAGTCGCAAAACAACTATTGTCATAATTTCGATTAAATTTTGCGCATAAAGTTGCTGCTCATAAAAGTCTTGTAATTAATGACCCTGCGCATAACACTTTCACCGTCGTAATAAATTGTACTAGGTATGTCATATTTTTTAATCATAATGTTGGACATCGTAAAAAAAATTTCTTTTTACATGGTGTCTCAGAAACCGACGTCAACCCGCCTAGGGCTGATAGAACAGCTAAATAGCTATCGACTTAACCCCTATGTATGTTCAGCGATTTATACTAGTTTCGGAGATATTGATCATTTTAATCTTAATTTTTGTAATTTTCCCTTATGTCCATGTCACGAATTTTGTCGGTGAAGTCGATAACAATGCATCATTCTTAAATATTGAACTTGGCTCACATTTTCACATCTATGTTTTTGATGGGATATCATTATTTATTGTCAAATAAGTGGGTACCTATGCGTTTCATTAAATAAATAAATAGGATTAATATCAAATAAATTAGCATTAAATAATATTCATTAAATCGCAACCCATGTAATAGGTACTTAAACCAATAATTATTGAGTAAGTAGTTCCGGTGAATCTGTGCTCTTCATTCATCATCATCATCAGTTCTTCTTCACCAAATGGTGCTTTTCAAGTGCAAATGCAGGAGTTACTATATGCTATACAAAATATCTACCCAAATCGCTATAGGTGTACCTAAAATATTTGAAGATTTCCCTAAAATTTATACAGGACCCCATGATCAGATTCTGACTTGATGACAGTGGGACCACTCCGGGAGTATTATTCCAAGATCCCAGTCACCCCAGACCTGCGTAATTTTAGGAAAGATGTTTTTTTTAGGATAGGTATTATAACATAAACTTAAAAAGGAATGGACACTCGCTAAGCTGAAAGCGGGGCCGTTTTACAGGTAACAGCATGCTTACTTACGTCAAAGTAGGAAGGCTGGTTTTTACATA
This sequence comes from Acleris literana, assembly GCA_946894065.1. Taxonomy (NCBI): domain Eukaryota; kingdom Metazoa; phylum Arthropoda; class Insecta; order Lepidoptera; family Tortricidae; genus Acleris; species Acleris literana. Next base: position 74,273,966 of record OX335668.1, on the reverse strand, counting down.
CGTTATAGGTATATGATATTGTTATAAACAAATATATACAGTTGCCAGACACTTCCTGTGGGCCGTAACTTTTGACAGACACTTTAAAAGTCGTAAAAAAAATGGGGGAACTTACGTCATTTTAGGAAGGCTGAATTATATATATATTATTAAGTACTTATAATATTTTAAACTGTTTTCCAAAGTGCCAGACAAATCTGACGGGCCAAACATCCTCCCAGACTCGTTAAAAGTTCCACTGCGCGAGGAAGCGCGAGAGCTTTAGACCATTATTCAAGCGCATAAGTACAAGTGAGATGCACTCTGACTCGTGAATATCTCTCTTACAACTCGTGGCTACTCTTGATTCGAGGCTCCGGCACACCAAACGCGTGTCTGGAGCTCAGGACTTCAGGAGCGACGCGCTTTGAACGCGGGCACGCGCGAGTTATTTACGTATGTATCTAAATATATTACGAACGGGAAAATCAGACGGACACGCACAAGGATTGTACTAAGGCGAACTTTTCCCCTGATTAGAAAATATAATGGTTGTAACAACAAATTGCCAAATGTACAACAGTGAAAGGGACTAGACGTTTCATAATTACGTTAATTAGGCTATAAATTTCATAATTTCATAATTAGGCTTGAAAAGAGAAAACGACGCAGAATTTTATTTTAATAAATATGGCAAAAAAAAAAGTTTTTTTTGGAGTTAGTACGATTGTGAACTAAGCCATCGTTATTTATGTTCCAGAAAGAAGTGCCTTACCAAACGGTAAATTGCCACCGCTTATTTCTATCTCTTATTATAAGTAGGTGTTCACATAGATACGGTTAAACAATGGTTTAAAGGCATATTTAAGCTTAGACCACCAAAATAAAATAGTGTGTGGGACCCCACAAAAGTTTTATCTTACCTAACGCATTGGTATCCCTTGGAATCATTAAAGGGCATCATCGGGGTTTCATACATTTTTGGTCCAAATTTGTAAGTGCAGGCCAAAGAGAAATAATGCTATATTATGTTAGAACTTTTATATCTGAGCATTTATTGTTATGGCACTAGAGTTGTAAGGCCAATAACCTTGGTTTTATTTTTGTTCTGAAATTCTTTGTTGCGGTGAATTAAACTAACAGAAACAAATTAATTGTTCTACCATAACTTGATATTTGAACTTATTTTGATAAGATACAGTAGCTCCAAACCTATTTTTGGCATGAGAATCGTGTATTGCGCGTATTTGGGGTTTTTATAATTAAACAAAATAAAATCATCTACATATCAAGTGCATTGTATGGCATTAGTGCATATGCGCCATGCGATATATTTTCCAGGAATAACAGTTAATAACACCCTCAGCTTATGGCTTGGAATATTATTGTTGTTCCAGACGTTGGTGGTTCTTTATCATTGACTTAAACTAAGATACGCAATTACGCATGCAATTTTTTTTAATTTAATTATAAGAAATCAACACAAGGTCCTCATAAAACCATGGATATGGTAATACAGCTTCGGTGCCATAGTAATAAATGTTCAGGTGGACAAGTTATAATAAAATATAGTATTTCTTTTTGCCCGGCACTTTCATATTCGGACCAAAAAAGATGATGTCCTAGAAAATTACTTACTTGTTCACCTGGTCATTCCTAATTTGTCACTTTCGGCAATTAATCAGTATGCGTAATGTACAGCCGAGAAGAATATTTTGTATATTCTTTGGGGTAGATATTAATCGATGAAAAACTAGTGACCTATCCACGGACCAAAATTATTCACTTTTTAAATTATCTCCTTTTCAGAATGTGAAAAACTGTCATAACATATGACTTTTTTCAGTTACAAAAAAAAAAGTTTTTTTTTAGTTTTCACACTACTGTAATTAAAAATAATATAAACTATTAATAAACATTCACAATTAAACAAAAAACTTTAAGGAAACAAAAAACTTTAAAAGCAATTTTCTCAAAATCCTTTTTTTTATGTTACAACTCTTTTTTAGAGGACGTGCGATTTATTTAATTATGCGTGGACGGACATACATAAAAAATACAAACGCGATGGTTAGAGAAACGCCTCCTTTTTAATTGAAGTCAGTTAAAAAAGTAAAAACTTTTTAGGGTGGTGGTGCGTGGCAGTCTAAAATCAGATACTTACAAATTCAGTGTATAAATGATATATTTTTAATAAACATTTACTTAAGGCAAGTTTAATGATCAAACTTAATCAGTAATAATCAATAAAAAATCTGAGTTGTTTCATCAAAATCTTAATATACACATCGTCGCTTAGCTAACAATACCGCACAATTCAAAATTGGCTGAATTATAATATTGAACTTTGTACGACATTAAATTAACTCTTTAATTATCGCACGATCCATCGCTGACTTACGCGGTATTGTTAGCTAAGCGACGACATGTCATAAAGTTCATTTTGGGCTATTCAGGTACAGGCAAAATTTAATTAACTATCCCTCCGCGGCAGCACGTAATAATAAACACATTTTGTTCTTGAAGTAACATAATAACTACTTAAATTTGGTATTTTTTTACGGAATTTTCGTGGCAGTTTTCAATTACGCTAGTGAGTTTTCATTTATCGACTTCCGATACATATATCGATACAATACAATACAGAACACCAAATTCAAAAGAAGGTTAAGGGTAGGTAAAAAACAGGCGGTCGTATTGCTAAAGAGCGATCTCTTCCGGATAACCTTTAGGTAGCTGAAAATTTGAAATAGACATATGGAATTAAATATAAGAGTTACTTGGAAAACACTGGGCGGAATGACCGGGAGCCTGATCGACCGCCGCCTGATCCGGCCGGGCGTCCCGCTCATCATCATCAAACTTGGAACACAAACCATCTTATAAAACCAGTTCCAAATACAGGTAACAATATGTATTACTAATCTATTTCAGCTTTTTAAATTTAATGTTTAAAATACTTGCTAGTGCTAAAAAGTGTTTCCTTAGTTTCTTCATAAATACGAGTAAATAGAATGTTCTTTTTTTTTCATGTTACATATCTGTTTATCCGCATGACGCGATAAGTTGCTAACAATCTATTTAGAAGTTTAGTATAAACATATGTAGTTTAGGGCCGATTTCACCAATGAAATTAAACGCCATCAATTTAAACTCGAGTTTAAATTGATGGCGTTTAATAGACGTTTACTAAACGTCAGATTCATACGAGAACTGTCATTTTAACTCGAGTTAACACGTGACCTGAGTTTATCGTAAATTGGTCGCGTTTAATTCATTGGTGAAATCGGCCCTTAGTATATACATTGAAAGTCGATAAATGAGAAGTTATTACGACAGCCCAAAAGTGCCACGAAAATTCCGTCCTGTGGTACTCACAAACATCGTTTATAACAACACTTAAGTAATCGACAAAAGTAAATAACAAAATGGTATAGTATCCAACATACTTGAAAATAATGTAATAAAAGGCAGCTCACGAAATAAAATATGAGATTTTTGCATTATATGTAAAATAGGGATAGAATACAGAAAAGTTGAAAGCTTGACTGTGGCTGCGAAATATTGGAAAAGTTCTCATTTTGAAAAAAAAATACTTCCGAAAAAAATGATGGAAAATTGAAGTTTGACCAACTCGATCTTTGTTTAGTATCTTTAAGTATACCAAATCTCGTAACCACCATAATTAGTGAAACCTAAAAGAGATCTCAAGCATCCATAAAACGTGGAATCCAATGCCTTATATATTAAGGTATGAACAAAAAGAGCGCAGGTTCCCTTTTGTATTCAATTTATGTAAAATAGTGTAAAGCATACAATAAAAACAATATTCTATAACATATAATATACTTAACCCGTCCAAATATAATCTAAAATGACTACTTAAGACGTAACTATTATAGATTGAAACGAAAATACTTAAATTATGCTTAAGATAATGGTCAAGTCCCTCTTTAAATATTGTTTTAATAATACATATTTGTCAGAATTCAAAGAACATACGTATAAATATTATTTAAAATAAACACCTAACAAGCTTATAAACCAATATCAACTCTTAGTCGGAAAGCTGAGCTTTCGGTTAAAAGGTTATTATAGTTATTTAAGGTCAGTCGGGGCGAGCGTGTCATACTCTTTACAAAATATTTAATTTTTTAACTCGGTATAACATAATGTAAATAAGTATTTGAATGTTGTGAATTACACATACGAATACAACGCTGTGCTTTGTAATTACTAAACGTTTGTTGGATATACTGTGTTATAGAACTTAGGTTCAGATACAATTAATTTTCGTCATTATTATTTACGCAGACCAGCCACGCTACAATATTTAACTAAGTAGGGGGGCGCATCGCCGTGAATAGAAATCACTATTTGCGAAATTTACTTAAGTTTAGAATAGCAACAAACAAACATGGCAGTTATTATTTAATTTTATATATTTTAAACTAATTGGTTTTCCGGCTTGGACTTTACATGGAGGTAAATTAAATATATATCTGCATTTCGAAATATTGATGGTAGAGGCACGTAGTTGCCCGACTAACTTTATATAATTTTTTAGTAACATTTTTGATATACTTGGTAATAATTTTTATAATGTCTCTTATATGCATAACTTAGTTTAATTGTAACAATGCAAAAAAACTAGAATGGACGTGTACCCGAGTGCGACATAAACTTTTGATCAGTACGTACTACATATTTATAATACACTTGTTTTTATTTATAAGTGCTGCAAAGGACAAGTAGACGACAATGACAAATCGCTCCGGTGCGTAAAAAAATATGTATTGAGGAAGTTCTTGTAATGACTAAGTATATTGTTTATGATACGTACTTTCGGCACGTCAAGTCTTTCTAATCATATAATATTATGAAAGGTTTTTTTTTATATTTGTGAATAATTATATTTATATATGTATATATAATATAAAAATATACGGATTGTATAATAATAAGTATTCTTAATATATTTAATGTATGTTTGTACTCTTTGATATATGTATAGTCGAAGAATGCCCTGTTTTCGATGGCACATGAATCATATCTGATGTCAATGGTCTTAGCGACCCTGTACGTTTTTACCGCTACTACATTATTTAATACGTATTTTTATAAAAAAAAATGGCACAGCCCTTGTATTTTAAAAACATAACTCAAGTGTTAATTAATATTTTTATAAATCTAGTTTTAAAGTCACATAGTCTTTATTAATTAGATACTTTTAAGATATCTATTCCGTATTATCATTTTGCGCGTTTCGCTTCAAAATGTTGATGTTACATGTATACAAGTCAAACTTAGCCTAAGTCCCGGTCCGCGACAGGGAAGAGAAGAGAGGGGTCAAGGGACCTAACTTCCGAGCTTAGAAATTTAATTCTAGCGAACGTATTTGTACTTCTAGGTAGAATTCGATATCGTTTTGAAGTAAAACCAGAGATGGCTAATTTACCTGTCTTGCCATTTCTTTATGTACCTGTTATTTCCAATAGCATCTTCCGCGGAAAATGTATATTTCAATATAACCCGCGTTATTTACTTTTCTTTTCGCGTTATTTCATCAATACCACGGTTGAACTAGGGAACCTAACTAACTCAATCAAAGTCAATAAGTGAAGTCGTCAAGTTCATTTACATTTATTTTCGTACATCACGCCGGCGAGTATTCTATAAGTAGGGTCTTTGTTAATCGCGTTCTATATAAATTTGCGATCGACTAAATAGCAAATCATTCGTTTCACTCATTGCTGACCTTCCTCTTTACATCTTATAATAATTATGAACTACTTAAGTTTATCGTTTGACGTTTTTTTAATAATATTTTGTAACATAATAATAACCTTTCACTTTCTAAAACCACTGAATCTTTATCAATAATTCAATGAGTTTTAGACCCTTTAAAGCTATTAAGATTTATATTTTAACATAAAACATATCTCATGCATGATAATTACAATCAGTGCAATCACGAAGGTCTGGTAACAGATACCAGAGTTCGTGGCTCTCATTACACAGCGACACGCACAAATTAACTACAGGAAATAATTTTAAGGATTTTAACCTTAAAATGTCTCCTAAACCGGGATGGGGCATGCACAGCATGTGGGAGGTCCATCAGGCGGCAGTACAGTTGCATCTCGTCACGTGGATCGTGTGTCAGTTTGAATGTTTTGGGTAATAAGAAAGCATTGTAACTCAGTTTTTTGGCAATTAGGTATTTGCAAAAGAGATAATTTTATTGTTACTGAAACAAAAGAAAAAACTGAATTATGATTCTTGCACTTGCAAGAATAGGCTATTGTCCTAAAAAAATCTAATTAGTCCGTCTTTTACATTATCAAAAAATATTGAACACATATTTTTTCTTTTGTCAATTAAACAAAAAATGACGTAGAAAAAGTGCGTTGAGGTTTCGCGTGACGTCACGCCGTGGCACACTTTATACCACGTTGTGACGTCACGAGCCCCCACTCCCGAACTTTGATGTGCGTTATGTTTGATAATTTTGATTGATTTGAAAAATCAAAAAATAAGTGTTCAATATTTTTTGATAATCTTACTGTCGGACTAATTAGAATTATTCTTCTTTTTACTTTAAATTATTAAAATTAAATTATTTGTGTGATAAGTAGCAGTGCGTAGTAATCTAGTACTATTAGCAAACTAAAACGAGTTAAGATAGTGAACTAGAGGGTACGGGCTCGTTCGGTTCCCCCGGGGAAGGGAGCGGTGTGTCTTCATACATCGTCCATAGCTTGTTACAATCTCTTTTTTTCCTCATGCGCTGAAATGAAACAAAATAAAAGTGAGTCTGTGTAGGGTAAAATCCTTCAGGAAAATTAAGTTTTTGGTTTTGTTACCGTTCTTCCACCCTGAACAAAGGGACTCTGATAATCAATAAGTATCTGGAAGAACGAGCGTCCCTCGGGTTGAAAACGAATTATCCCAAAGATGAAGACTTGACAAAGCGATTATTCGCCACCGTAAATCGCCACATTACAATTTTAACGAAATCGTTAGAGCCGTTTCCGAGAACGTGATTGCAAATACGTACATACCTACAAAGATTGCTTATAGTTATAATTCGGCGTATGGCATTTTAGTCTCTGTTTAGTAATAATAGTTACTATAATGTGCGAGAGGCGTTCAATAAGTCCTCGGAATGGGTATGAAACAAATATTAGGTACGATGAATATTGGTTTCTGTTCACCGCGCCCGTCCTTGCTAGGCTAAGGCTAGCGTGTTCCTAAGCTAATTTGGAGTTGAAAATGTCATATCGTCTGAACTTGATGTTTTTGTGATAGATAATAATGAAATTATCACGAGTTTTGTGCATAAGTAAATAAGTGTACTAATACTTCTGGCACGCGTAAAATAAAATTATCCGAACCTTTGCCGAAGTGTCTTTGAGGAACTTGGTGCCGGTTTCTTCGCCGGAGCTGCTGGAGCTCGTGATGCCCTCCTCCACCGTCAGCCGGGCCGCCGTCCCCTCCAGCTCCATTTCCATGTACAGCTGGCCCAGCTGCTCGTTCACCAGGGGTGGCTGAAAGGATCACGTTCGATCGTTCAAATATTGTTAATCAAGCGGTTGCATTTTTATCTATCTAAAAACTAATGCATTATTTCATTTATTTACGTACAATACTACTACGTATTTACTTTGCGTACAATAAATAATATGATATATATGGCACCTAAGAAATTGAACCGCCTTGAAAAAAACTGTTTTATCCTATAATAATTGCAGGTATTAAATCACGCCTGTTTCCCAGAAGGGTAGGCAGAGACCACTTCTTTCCACTTGCTACGATCCTGACAAATCTATTTTTGCTTCTTCCACATTCATACATCGAGTTATGCATGCACGTCGGTTTCGGGTACTTAAGATTCGGCCCTTTTCCAGTATTTCTCCGATTTGATTCGAAAAAGTACGCGGCCCTTGGGCGGCCCCTTCCGACCCTTCCATTCACTTTCGCTCTGTATAAGTATCTCTTTCGTCAATCTTCTTTCATCCATCTTTTCCAAATGACCGAACCATCGAAGCATGCCCTTTTCAATCTTAGTCACAACCTACATCTTCTTTTAGTCCACATTTCTCATTGTACTTTTCATTCCTTGCTCTATCAATCAGCTTCCCATCACACATACTACGCAAAGAGCGCATTTCAACTGCATTTATACGATATTCATGCTTGTCCTGCCACACCCAACATTCACTACCATAAATCAGAGTAGGGGCTAACACTCCATTAATCTGATTGCCCGCATTCACTCTCCTCTCGACATCCTTCTCACACTTACCATATCTTATAAACATACTTCCCAGGTACACAAATTCACTCACTTGCTCGACTAATTCACCATTTATATTTATCACGCGTGATAAGGTCTATGTACATATTTTTGAGCGTTTGTAGTGTGTGGGAGGGTCGGAAGGGGCCACTCTAGGCGTACTTTTTCAAATCAAATCGTAGAAATACTGGAAAAGGGCCGGATCTTAAGTACCCGAAACCGATGTGCATGCATGACTCGATGTATGAATGTGGAGGAAGCGAAAGAGATTTGTCAGGATCATAGCAGGTGGAAAGAAGTGGTCTCTGCCTACCCCTCTGGGAATCAGGCGTGATTTAATGTATTTATGTGTAGTGTATGCATATTGGTGTCCTTGACTGTACATATAAGCATGGTTCGATCTGAGTAAAACGTAGATACGCAGATCGGACCACCATTGAAACCTTCTTGTTATAAAAGTGTATATTGAAGGTCAATCTTTTTTAGCTTTCTTCTTCGTGTTTCTTAGTGCTCAGGAGGGGGCGAAAGTAATTGAAGGTTTCAACGGATAAACAAGAATAAGTAACGAATGGATAAATAAACAGAGGGCAGACTAGGATATAATCTTGAGTCCGTTAATATTAACATAGCGACGAAGCGAAAATACAAACTATAATAAAACTGAAACTATTACAAACCTGTTCCATTAAGGCCAATTTCTGCTTATCAGCTAACAACACCTCTTCCATGCTCTTCGTTAATACCTGGTAATTGTATACCAAGTTCGACGTTAGGCAAACCTAAAAATACATTTATTTAAATTAAAAAAACATATTCCACATTGTAATGTGTGGGCTGGAAATAGAAAGTAGTAACTGCAAACACAACTTTAAATCGAGAAGCGTCTTTCAGCCTTAAATAAAGAGGTTCAAATTAAAAAGAAGGGCATATCAATAATTGTCACTTAGTATTTGAAACAGCAGTCAAGGATACTAGAACTAAGAGTCTCTGAACTAAGCTACAGACGGACGGACGGACTGACGGACATGGCGAAACCATAAGGGTTCCTAGTTCGACTACGGATCCCTAAAAAGGAAGAGGTTCTCGATTCGTTCAAATGCTAAGGAATATTTTTGCACTGAATTAATTGTTATTAAATGCAGTTTCAAAGGTTGTCAAAATGTTTGAGTTAAGAGTCAATGTCAGATACAGATATCGGTAAGTATACGTATAGTTGCGATACCGATAGTTATCAACGTGCACATTTCGTAGCAAAGGGTATAGTTGACAGAAAAACCAAATACATTTGAATATTCACTTTGGTTCTTAACTATAAAATAAATAGTTACCTTCTAAATAGGATTATTTTCCGCCCTGATATGTTTTTAAAACAATATGCCGTCAAATGACATTAATTTATATCATAAAAATACAACTATAGTTAACGCGAAGGTTTATTTTAATCTAAATAATCCAATGCTCATTCAAGTATTTCAAGTGGAGACTTCATAAAGTGCACGTATGATCACAGTATTTACATTCCCAGCATGGATTTGACATAATACCCGGATTTTATAACGACGGACGAAGGCACGCGATTTACTATTTGCAATGTCAATATTAAAAGGAAAACACATAATATAAATAAGCACCTAAAGTCAAAATCTCATATAAATAAAATAAGCGACTCATACTCGCATTCCAAGCTACAATAAAGCTTAAAAGACAACCCTGATTTTGAAGTCAAAGACAGTAAGTTATTTTGTATTTGTGTGATTTAAAATGGTTTTTTTCTAATCGACGTGAACGACTGAAAGCCAAATCTGATGAACAAATTTTAGTCGTTTATTCAGTATAATTTGGATAAGTGATTATAAATTTGTATATAAATCTCATGATTTGTGTAATATATGTTTAAAATACTTGTGTATTTGTTTTTTTGTCAACCATACTTTGCTACCAATACAGCACGTTGATAACGATCACTAAATAAAAGAGATTTACAAATTGTAAGAAGACATATTAACTTGGTCATTAATTATCATGATTGAAAATTGCTTTTTAACGATGTCGATAAAGCTCAGTCGATATTTAATTAACCACTAGCACTGGCACATTTTTACCCCCGTCAATCCGGGGTTTGCTTATTATTTATTACATACATACATACATTAAATCACGCCTGTTTCCCAGAGGGGTAGGCAGAGACCACTTCTTTCTTTATTTATTTTTTCTTTTATTATTTTTTAGACTCGATTTAAATATAAAGTAACAAAACCAATATGGTTTTTGTTTTAATTTTAACCTTTATGCTTCAACAAAAAGTCAATATTAGAATAAAATATCGTTTGCAGTTATAGGTGAAAAACTTAAGTAAATGACCTGTTGCATGTAGTTGTAACACATCTGTATAGACCGTTCGACATTCTATATTTGAAATTTGATGTAAATTCAATATTAGTTTTATACACAACTACATGCAAGAGATCATTTACTTAAGTTTTTCACCCATAGTCAATTTCATTTCAAAGCACTTGTGGCACGTTGACATAATAATAAACACAACGGCTTTGTTTAACCGATGGGTCTACAAGATTTCACTCAACTTCAATGATTCCATCTATACGTGCACATAATTAAATACAAAAAATGCAGTTACAAACTCAGAAGCCAAGAAATCAATAAGTCTCCGGCCAAAGGGATTTTACATTTTAATGTCTTTGTCTTCGGGACACCAAACGCGTGGGGGCACCGGGCGGCTTGAGCAGCGCGTCACACGGAACACAGCCGGTAGGCGGTGGTTGCGTTAGACAGGTGGGTTCTCGGACAATATTCTCCCACAGACCACAAAAATAACTTGCAATTTGTATTTCTATAGTATTCATTTTTATAATCATATAAAACATTTATATCTCGAATTAATGTAATAAATTCGTATGTATTTATACGCAGTTGACATAACTATCAGGTAAGCGCGCTGCTTGCGGTCCGCCGGTTAAAGGCCGAGCCACACCGGATGCGTGACGTGCACGTGCACGTGCGCGTTCGCTTTCCACTGCGTTGTATAGTATGAATTCTCATTACGACATGTCACTATACAACGCAGTGGAAAGCGAACGCGGATGTGCACGTGCACGTCACGCAAGCGGTGTGGCTGGGCCTTAAGTAATTATGGTGGGAGCGGGGCAGGCGCGGAGCAGTTTGAACAAGGGTCCACGCTCGTTTTGAACGTGCCGTATGCAATCCGTTCCTTGTATAGGTAGTTGGCATGCGCGGGCCCAGGCGTTTAACCAGCGCTGCTCCTGACCTGCTTTGGTGTGCCGAAGCCACAGATCACCTCTAATAGATACCGCTTACAAGGCAGCCGATGTTCACCTCTCATATGCGAAATTTAGTATATGTACGGTATAGCGCCGATGACCGCTGTCAGTGTCAACCATGTTTGAGACCTATGCGTACGGCTCCCGTTTGAGTTAGAAACATGTCATAATGGTAGTTTACGTGACGGTTGCGTAATGACAGGCATTACAACATGAGTGTGGTTCATGAAACGAGCCGCAAGGCGAGTTTTATAATAGATCACGCGAGTGTTGTAATGCTAATTACGCAGAGTCTCGTACAATACTTTATCTACACACATATTATAAGTACTCTAAGATGGGTTCAAAAGCCGAAAGGCAAATGACCAGCATTACCTTACCTGTGGTAGTAGGTGACAGCGATGACAGCTGTAACGTGATTTTGAAATTACGTTATCGAATATTGTAAGGTAATGAAATCCAAATTTGGAACATCTTACAAAATTAACAGCTGTCATCGCTATCACTTACTACCACAGGTAATGCTGGTCATTGCCTACGGTTTTTGAACGCATAATAGAGGACTTATGTTCGACAAATTACTCAAAATGCCTTCATGTTCCGTGAAATGGTGTGAAAAGTCATCAAGAACATAAAACTTTTAAAAATATGGTATAACATTCATCGGTAAGCACATTTTATATTTGACCAACAATGGTCAAGTTATAATGGCCTTTTTCGTAACGTCTCTTTTACTCATTAGGTCAATCCCAAATTATTTTCCTTTTCTGATTTCGTAGTGATTTCCGGCGTTGTTTCTAAATACAATATTTGGATTATTAGTTATTAATTAAATAAATTGCACTAAATAACATGTAACCAGTTTTTTAATTGTACCTTAATTTATGAAGCCTATTTAGTCCTGACAATGAAAGATTGTGGATAAATTGGCCGAAAGCAGAAAGTTGGACTTGGGAACTTTATGTGGACTAGTTAGGAGATAAACATACTAAAAGTCCCCACCCCTCGGAGGTGAGCCCTAGGGGGGCACAAAGGAGGTCCCGTTTTTTGTTTTTTATTTACAACCTGAAAACAATGCGTCATACGAAATGTTGTTAATATTTTTAGAAAAGCAGAAAATCTGAGCTATCGTATAATGTTACGACGCATTTTTCGATGGAATGTTTGGAACGAAATATTTATTAGAAGATTAAAAAACATACAGTAATCACAATATTTGAACTGTCAAGGATGCTTACTTACAATATGTTTCGTTTACGCGAATTAGTTCCATGCCCATCTTAGACGTAAAACAAAACTATATATTTATAGTAAGTAGATAAATGTGGTCCTTTTAAATATATTTTATATTTAACATATTTCACGTGATTAAAAAATAAGAGGTAGAAATGTAAAACAGTTGTACATGACTTTTATTATTTGTTCTAAAGTGCATTATTTTTATCCCAGAAATAGACTTCCCAACCTTAATTTATCCGAAAATGATATATTGGACGCCATAACAAGTATAGTTTAAGAGAAATAAGGCTTCAATTAAAGCGCGGCAGCGTCAAACTTCCCCTCCCATCCCCCCACTAAATATGCGGTGGCTCTCGATGGCTCCAGGTCTGAATTCACTCGAGCGAGATTTCAAAAAGTGCAAGGTTCGGGGTCGACAGGATTTCTTTCAGGATCATCGTGTAGAACCCTATAGGTTAGGATAGGTTTGTTTTTTAAAAATCCTGAAATATTTACATACATACATACATAAACTCACGCCTTTATTCCCAGTTTGGGGTAGGCAGAGCTACAGAATTGCCAACAACTCTAAAAGCTTGTTGATAATTCTGTAACCACATTTACAGTTTCGGAAAAAAAGCGGTTTGTCATATGATATGTTTGTGAAATGAATCATTTGGTGAAACGTTTTTTGGTCAAACATTAGTGAACCGCAAGGTTCCCATACAACGGATGCACTATCAAACCAGCTATTTTGACCTCTCGTTTTTTGTCATACATTTCTCTCTATTAAGTTGAGATCGGAAAATGGTAATCAGGTTGCTTTTATTGTGGCTGTTTGAGAGAAAATGTTCGGGCATGACATCGATGATCGATCATTGTTTCTAAATTGAGATTTATATCGGCGGACTGCTTAAGCCGATACTTAGGCTCATGTTCAGCTGTATTTGTGCTGTTTACAGAGTTCGTGTCTCCATCTAATACACATTCGCCTTGGGTAGATTTTAGTCTTTACTACTTTATTATTTTTTTAAGAAACTGCATTGTTTTTGTTCGAAAAATAGATTCCTCGTCCTTAATTTATCCGAAAATGATATATTGCATGCCCTAATATGTATAGTTTTAGAGAAATGTTGCTTCAATTAAAGCGCGGCAGCGTCGAACTTCGTCCCCCTCCCCCCACTAAATACGCAGTAACTCTCGATGGCTCCCGGTCTGCATCTACTCAAGTCCAGCTAAGAGTCAACTGTGCCAAGTTTCAGCGCATAGTCCCAAGTGCAAGGTGTCGTGCAGTAGGTAATAACCATAGGTAAACACACTTTTTTTGAAAATCGACCGTTTTTCGGAGCTCATATCTAGACAACGATTGAAAATAGGTGAAAAATGTATAGAATCAAAGTTGTAGAGAATTTTATCAGATTTAATAACGAAGTACAACCACATTTCCTATGACGCATCGTTTTCAAGATGTAAACAAAAAACAAAAAAAGGGACTTTCTTTGAAGCAGTAGGTATCTATTGGGGGTGATCTGTGGCCTAAGCCAATAAACAAGAACGAAACATTGTAAATTCCTTTAAGAAATAGACTGAGAAACTCAACTTTACAAAACTTCGTACCCATATAGATGTCTTCACTCACTCACGTCACTTAGGTATACCGAACTCGGCTACTTTTTCTCATTTCATTTCTTTTGGGACGGTATTAACACTACTTGTCATAAATCTTAAAACTTATTCCTATATATAAACGTCCTTACTTATGAAAGTTCGCAAAAGGACATAATATAGAGTGGTCACAACCGGGTGAATTTTTATTTATTTTTATTGAATTTCGGATAAGTAAGGGCGAAAGTGTATAAATAAATCTGTTCTTACTTTCTCCATCCACGGCAGTTCCCTTTTCTTCCTCATCATTCTACCGCGCGTAAAGTTTTTGCGCAAGGAGTCAGCAGTCGTACTCTGAAATTAAGTTTTATACTGTTATTTGCGAGTGCAAGCAGGCGATGGCCATCCGAACGCTATTATAGGCTGGGAGTATCGTAAAACGGGGTGAGTAGGGACACAACCTAAAATGAAGCATATGTCACTAATTATAAGACTGAAATTATTTCCAATAGACGTAGCGTTATTGTGCATTTAATAATTGTTCTTATTTGTAAGAAGTTATGACTTATTTAAGGTTATGTCTCTACTCACCCCTTAATCCCTACTCACCCCGTTTTACGGTACTGTTCCGTACTTTCAATGTAGCACAAACCACATTTACTTTTTCTATACATCTTTTGAATCGAGTAAACTTAACGATAGTTGGGTTCAAACCAGGTAAACAAAACGCTTTGAAAAGCAAACTCAAAACGCAGCCACAGTGCTGCCAACCTATTTTCACATTCATTATCTTTTAACCGCCGCCACCAACTAGCTCGTATCTTGCTTGACCGTGTCGCGAAACACAATTCCCAAAATAGACCAGCGAACACCAGACCTACGAGACTCCAGGATAATAGGACCTGAGCAGTTGCTAAATGAGTGCTAAAATAATTATATTTCCTTAGCAGATGATAAGATTCATGACTGTCCATTGTATTTCTGGACATTTATAAAATCATAATTTCCCACCAACAGCATACCTAATCAAATATCATATCTTGGTGATACTTCTTAATCATGGTCACACTATAAGCATTTTAACTAACTTCTATTTCAACTCCGTTTTTATTTCAGACGCATCCACTATCCGGATTGTTTTCCCATTTTTCAATAAAACGTTCCTTAATCTACATTCCATTGATATTACAGAAAACTGCGTTTTCCAGTTTTTACAGAAACAGGATATTAAGAAGAGTACTGACCTGATTCACCCCCTCTGTTTTAAAACGTGTGCTTGTGAGTTAACTGTTCCTCTAAAACAACTTTAAAAAAAGTCACTGTCCTCTGGTAATTTCCCCGATATGTAGAAAAAGCTCTCATAACGCCTATTTACAAAACTAGTGATGCCCACTTTGTAACTAATTATAGACCTATTTATTAGCAAGCTTAACATTTTTACTAAAATATTTGAGAAGTTAGTCTGTAATAAGATTGCTGCTTCTATTCACCAGCACATAATCATCGCTGAATCAACCCCGCCCGACTCACCTCCACACTGCTCTGTCACACTAGTGTTACGGTTAGGAAATAATTTTACTAACAACCACACTGTTAGTCGAGCAGTGTGACAGGCAAGAAACCTGTTTCCTCATCTTCACATTAGTCGAACATCTTTAATAGAATACGTAGGTAGGTTTAGGTTATGTTAATATTGCAGCAGTCCCGGAGGGCCAAACCACCCAGAAATAGGTGCTCCGCGGCAACACTTCATTAGTATCTTAATAGTTTAAACTTGCGCACATTTTTTATCATGACGTGTATTCATTAATTAACCTCCAGGTATTTTTGATACTTATATTCAGAGATCGGAATAGGTAGAGTCTATTTACCTAAACTTCACGGAAGGACGTAACTAAGAGTGGTTACAACCACCAAAAATAATTACTTCTTATTATTGAATGCGGGATTTCCCGGGATTGATTGTATTACTCTAAAGGCTTAATACATTAAATTTACTTATAAATCTTGCTATATTGCATATTATTTATTTATTTATCTTGAAATAACAATCAGTCATAAAACAAAATAATATAGATCAAATTGAATCAAAGGGGGCCTGAAATTTGATATTTTTTAGTAGATTTAAATAGAATTATAATATCGTATAGAATGTATTCAACAAAAACAGATGTAGCCGACACTTTAGCCGTGTACTTACTACCTGCAGATTGCGAACCTGATTTATAAGTAAAGTTAAATGCCTTTAGAGTTGGTGGTTGTAACCAATCTTAGTTACGTCCTTCCGTGAAGTTTAGGTAAATAGGCACTACCTATTCCGAGCTCTGCTTATATTGTTTAGTCCAAAGTACTCCTATATCGCATTCGAATGTGACTGTGTGTGTTCTAAATAAATAATTAAAAAATGGGATTTCAACATTGTACTATTTCAATATATTTCGAGTTCAACATTATGTTTGAAATATTTCGACATTATGAAGTACCTAAGGTCTGTTCATCCTTACTTGTCTTATATAGTAAACAACTGTCTAACCTCAAATGAACCTTTTTTGGATAAAACAGCGATTTTAAACAAAATAAAGCAATCACAGACAATACATTGGCCAAGTGATGTCCAAAATTTTAACTCGGTTTACTTTATTTACGACAAAAGAGCTGTTTTAGCCAAAAAAGGTTCATTTTGAGGTTAGAAAGTTGTTTACTATATAAGACAAGTAAGGATGAACAGACCTTAGGGATTGCTAGATTTTACTTCGATAACGTTGTATGAACTTAAATACTTATAAGAGTAGGTACTTAGGCCGCATTTCACCAAACTTGGAATAGGGCTTACTCCGAGATTAGTCTATACAAATTCGGCGTTTAATCTAGGTATAAGACCTTATTCCAGTTTGGTGAAATGCGGCCTTAGTTAAATCAAACATCATTTACTTACTAACTATACGTTTTTACAACAAGATACCATCTGATATCGTCAATATGCCGTTCAATAAATTTAGGTCTCACATCAAGCGCTGCTTGTTGGGTAGGGCATATCACACTGTAAATGACTTCAGTGGTGACCAAGATGTCTTTAAGTAGTGTCTAGGATATTTACAATATTTGTACCTTGATAAACATAGCCTTTAAGCAAACCCTGTATTCAAGCACTCAATTTTATGTTTACTATTTGTTTTTTTATCTTTACTAGTTCTTGTGTGTACAAGAAGCTTTTAAGCAGAAGAGACCACACTGTGATGTTTCTCGCCGGACAGCCGTTTCATACAATATTCCTTTTATGTTGTCCGACACCATGAGCATGTCATGGTCTTTGCTTACGGCGGCGTCGTTGATCGGGTCGCCACTTTCCCGAACACATGGTTGAGGGAGGCGATAGCTGAGATACGCGTCATACTCGTGAACGGGTGCTGTTTGTGGGGTCCGGTCTGTTCACGTTTGAAAGGACTTGTTCTTCAACAAATTATTCTAGTTATAGCTTTTGCCGTAGAGACCTCGTCGAGTTGTTCTCATATCCATTATTTTTAGTTTAGGTTTATTGACCTTAAATTTGTAAGAAGTTTATTTTCGGTAGTTTTAAGAATTTATTATTTCTTACTTTATTACCTTATTATTACTTAATGTAATTTACTTTTAAGCATTGTTGTTGTATGTTTTTGTGATTGAAAAAATGACCTTCTGCTGGAGTTTCTTGCGGCGCTTCTTCTCCGCTCCGCTGGTAGATTCACTCTATATTACCGACGTGTAAAAGAGCCCTCATGTGGCCTATTTGCTGAATAAATATTTTGAATTTTGCATTTTGAATTTTACATTCTTAGAAATTAAAAGGAAACAAATAAAATAAACTAAAAAAACCCTAACTTAAAACTCGATCAATTTACGCACTGCGTTGATCCTGACGTACACGTCACAATGATTAGATATAATTTGCATAATATCGTCTGCTCACATCATTTGTAATGCTTGAAGTTATGGCCAGAAATGCCCGAAAACTTAAGTTACCTACTGATACTTGGCACAGAACTGACAGATGCTACATAGTACTTTTATAGGGAGGATTTCATAAATAAAATAGGTCACCGAGTTTATCAAACTTATGCGTATTGATTAGAAAGTCAATGGATTTATTAAAATACCATACATCGTCATATCACTGGTGTCTACTATATAAGACTGGTTAGTAGCCCTAGTGTAAAATTATACGAAATCTAATTTATTTCAAGTTAAATTTCAACTGGAACATCAAAACTAAAGCATAAAATCAGTTCCGTTCCTATTTATTTAACAATTACAGCGGTTTATGTTTACGAATCATTAAACTAACTCTGTAGAAGTATCTCTGTAGAATATCTTGCAAAATTATAAGTCTACGGTCATAGTGGCAAGACATTTATGTGTCCTAAATATCAGACTATATGATGTGATTTTCCCGATGATATGGGTCTAATTTGATAGCACTCCATAGCATACAATTAAATTCTTACTTCTCCACTTCCAAGTCGTCCTTTCTTGGCATCGCTGCTGCTGTCCTCACCGCTGCCCTCGGTCTTGAAGAAGGAGCTGTAGAAGGAGGAGTAGCTCGACTCCCCGTCTGTCCGGTCGACGTCACTGAAGCCAATTCGGCTTCCGTTTTTCTTAAGAACGCGCGTGGTCAACGCATCCGCGACCGCTTCGGTGCTCTGTTGACAATAAAGAAATCATTTGATTTCTTGCTCTAAAGTCATACGATGGTTGGCGACAAAATGTATGAAACTACATATAGTATAGAGAAAAATGGAACAGAAATAACAAGTTCCAAATTTGGTGACAAAAGCAAGCCCTATAGCATACTAGTCACAGTAAAAAAAAAAACATTAAATCTGTACAACTTTATTTTTGACTAGTGTTCATTTAATAAGCACAAATGAATAATAAATTAAGGAAAATATTCAAAGCATACCAGTTCGTAGTTACTCGTAGTCAACTCCAAAGAGGTCTGCACGGCCGCGTACTGCGGCCTCACGTGGTGGTACTGCATTTGAGGATTGACGGGCGGCACCACCACCGGCGGCCCGAACACTGGTTGTCCATATATCATGTATTGCACTAAAGTTAGATATGTATTATTCCAAGTCAAGCTTGCTAGCCAGCACATAAGAAACCTTCAGTTCATTTCATTTTACAATGGGTAATGTGAAATAAATAAATATCACGGGACTAGGGGGGCGATTTTTGACTTTCGAGCGCTCGAAAGTTTCACTTGGAAGTGAGCAAAATCTGAGAAACCGTATTTTTGAAATTACGAGCGATAGAAAATTTAAAGACGAGTGGTCCACACCATTCGTTTTCAGTTCTACCGCTCGTATTTCAAAACTCGGTTTCGGCCACAATCTCATACAAATTGACCTAGTCGTAACCTAAGCTCAAGGATTGCTTCCTTGTCGTATTCCTGATTTGGCATATTCTTGTTTGGAAACATTCTGGTTTCATCGTTTTCCGTGTTCGACATACATATTCTTGTTTGGATTAATTCAGTCTGTAGGCTTAAGCATTATACTATAAAAATAAAAGACACGTATAGTAAGATGAAACTCCGTAAGTAATTTTGACTAAGGTCAAACTTTTAATTGTGTTCAGTAAAATGACAAACACTAATTGTCAAATGGTAAAATAATTATACCACATTAAAGCTAAAGCGGCAATTACAGTCAGTCGTCCGCCGCATGTTGCATACGGCGACCGCCACAGTGTAAAGAACATGATAGTCAGCCGCATTCGGCGAACGACAGCTGCAACCGCCTAGTTACGAGTTCAAAGTAGGCGGACATACTAATGTGAAGACGACGTTCGTTCGCCACAGTAACTTGAAACAAGTTCGACGACCGCATTAGGTGAATGAAATAGTGTAATTGCTTGCCGCCTAATAGTTATGCACTCCGAAGTTATGATTTGAACAAAGAACGAACTAAAATGGTACAGTGACTTGCCCCAAAATAAGATTGGCCGAAGACGAAAGTTTTGAAGAATAGAATTTAGTACGGGCGGTACCCAATGTATAGAGAGGTCAAAATTTGGTATCGGATGAATTCACTTGGCACATACATCTAGGATAATTGAGGGGTAGGGAGGGGGATATTCAAAGTTACAAGCCGCCGCGCTTCAGATAAAAAAATATATCGGCTTCAGTTTACCTATCATCTCGAATGTGGTATCATTTTCTGATAGATAAACCATAGATGTGGCTTTCATTTTTAATGTAGGTAATAATTACACTCCTGCATATAAATTTATTAAGATACATAAAGAAGTTTCACAACATCAGCTTGTCTTTTTCGTTTCAACACACAATATTTTATAATATATGAACGACATCATATTCACAAAAATACGGTCGAAAAGCCCAATTCATGCAGATTTAAAAAAAACGTATAGGTACCATTTATTTGATACGAGTAGAATAAATAAATATACCCGCGCGGCGGTGCGAATTAAGACGGCGGACGGAACTACGAGTACCTAAGACGCAAACTCGCCACGGAGCATTGAAATTTATCTACCACCTCGAATGTGGTGTCATGTTTTGATAAACTAGGCATGAAGAATTCATTTTAAAGACATTTAATATACAGTTTTCTAGAAAATAAGTATTATATTGTCGAAAATATCAACACTGGTTTATATATTTATTATTTCAAATTAAAAATTAACATTTTATATATAATTCTCATACAACGTCTATATGAAAAAAACCTAACTTCCAAGTCAATGTTTTAAAATTAACATATAGCAAAAAAAATAACATCTCACACTCACCTGTTGCTCTCAAGCAACCCTCCCCGTAAAGTACGGTGGGCTTAGCATTTGGGCTACAAGTTGTGCTTGTCCGATACAGAGGATCCTTGGCGTGTTTGTAACCCGGGTGAGAATTTGCCAGTCGAAAAAGCTACCCAAGCAACATGGGACCAATTTTGCCATCGCAAACTTTTGGAAAATAGTCAAAATTCATCCAAGAATGCCCGTTGCTCCCTTCACGAACCCTAGGAGGGTCTCTTTTAGATCCTAATACTTTCAGGATAGCAGAGTGCCTCCGCCACGGTCTTAAAGTTTACGAGCCGCATCCTTGTTGCCGTTGTAGAAATGCAGTCGACGACCTAGGACACCACAGCATGTGTTACCAATCCAGTGCTGGTCGACTTGACAGACATACATCGATAACCTATTTGATCCGGCGGGCTTTAGCACAATTTCGCTCCCGGATTCGCTTGAGCACACTGGCCTGTCTGCCTCAGATGAAAAGAGACCCAACGAATGCACTATAGTACCGTGGCATCTTGGTCGTCCCTTGGCGTGGGACGTCACTTGCGTTGATACGCTAGCAGTCTCATGTCCAAGATTCTGCTTGCAAGCCAGGGACCGCCGCAAACCACGCCCAATTGTCGCCAATACGCTTTTTTAAAGCCAAATTAATAAGTTGCTGCACTTGGTATAGAAACTTTTGGGCCGTGGTCATCTGACACAGAGAAATGTATAAAAGAAGTGTCAGATAAATTAATCAGCGTCTCTGGCGACCACGGGCAAGGCTCCTTTTTTGCCCCAAGACTGAGCATCGCAGTGCAGTGAAGTAACGCTGCGAGTGTCCTCGGCATTATGCCGAACATTTTAGCTATTACTTTTATTTAATTAGTTTTTTTAACTGATTATTATTAGAAATAAAGTTTATACTGTAGTTACATTATAATTTTTTTTATCCCTTTACACAGTTTCATTTATCATACAACGACTTGATCTCAAAATGATCAAATCACAAAAGGACGTCGTGACCGTCAAATATTAGATCTCAGGCCGACCAGGTGGAAATACGGCCTTCCATATAGTCTAAAGTACAAAAAATGCCATAAATTATAATATGAACCATAAGGACCTAGGCATAAAAATGTATCCTATAAATGTAAACTATTGTCACATTAAGAGGCCGTATACGAAATTTTGCCGGTTTCGCTTATTTTTGTGATTTTACAGTTAAAATACTGCTTTTCTATAAGTTTTAATGCTCAACATTAAATATCATTTTAGTTATGATGAATAAATGAGCTACGAATAAATGTGTCACTTTTTTATTTTTATCGAGAATTATAATGCGAGATTTAGGTTGTTTTAAAACATTATTTATTGCCAATTCTTTTGAACTTTTTGGATATTTTTTTTAGGTAATGGATTGATTTTGAACTAAAGTTTATTTCTGTTGTTTTAATTTTATGAACGAGAGTTCTGAGTAGCCGAAATCAAAAATAATTTTTGCCCGTTTTCTATAAATAATTACCAAGTTTATTATTTATTTACTCGAAAAATTTATATTAAAGTGGTAAAAAGTAATTCATATATTTTTTAGACGACTTTCGCAGCAATACATTGTAAATTTTTCATACCGTTAAGAAGTCAAAACGATTCATGAATATGTGACATTCTAAACCTCTTCCAGCAAAATTCACATAACAGTCGCCGGTGTCAGGTCGATTAATCAAAATAAAATAATAAAAACAAAAAAGTAGCTCATACATTCGTTGAAATTAGAAATTATCTTTCGTGTTGTGCATTAAAACTTGTAGAAATACAGTATTTCAACTGTAAAATCACGTAAATCAGCGAAATCGGCTTTATTTCGTACACGGCCTCTTAAGTAGGGTAAAACTTTATGTTTTTTAAATCTGCATAAATTGGGCTTTTCAATCGTATTTTTTGTGAATATGATGTTATGCATATATTATAAAATATTCTGTGTTGAAACGAAAAAGACAAGCTGATGTTGTGAAACTTCTTTATGTATCTTAATAAATTTATACGAAGGAGTGTAATTATTATATCAAAAATGAAAGCCACATCTATGGTTTATCAGAAAATGACATCACACTCGTGGTAATAGGTAAACAAAAGCCAATATATTTAAGGTATTTAATTTTACTACCTTAGCACATATGAATTATTGTCAATTGTGTTCACAAGTACAGTATAGTTCGCGCGCTCGACGATGTAACTAGGTGTACATTGTTAAAAGTAAAAAACAAATTAAAAAGAAATGAAGGAAACGAAGATTGTAGATGACTAGGGATGTTACGGAGCTTCGCCTCCGCATCCGTTAAGACGGAACTTCCGTTTGGTTTTACACCTTCGGATCCGCCTCCGCCTTCGCTATTGTTTATTTCACACCTCCACCTCCGACTCCGCCTCCGTTAATTTTTTTTGAGCTGAAGGTATTGCATTTGCCGCTGCAGCGCGGCGCACGCCTACAAGTTTTGACTTGTCCAGGAATTACTTACCTATCACTCAATATCTCCCGCATTTTGTCTTATAAATAAATCAGTTAGTTCCGTCAGTGTTGATATATGATCCCTTAAGAAATAGGCTTGATGGCGACAAAGCCACCAAGCTATTATTTATAATATAAAGTACAATTTAGTACTTTTGGAAACTCTTAAATTTGGTTTAAATTAAATTTGTTTTCGCGATGAAGTGAAAATTTCATTTAAGTTTCGCGTTGATTTATATTCGTTTTAAACGGACGAAAACTAGTTTATCCAAAATAGACATTTACTATTTCATTTGATTGTATTGTGTTCTTTAATTATACTTGCCCTTCAATACATCATCCTTCCACTTAAATTAAAGGTACACCTCCGCATCCGGCTCCGGATCCGGCTTCGGATACGGCTCCAACTTCACCTCCGGCTCCGGATCCGACTCCGTTAAATAAAAAAATTAAACTCCGGATCCGGCTCCGGCTCCGGTAAAGCCGCCTCCGTAACATCCCTATAGATGACTAGTATTCATCGTAATAGAAATAATGTTTGTAATATTTCGTTCAGTATTAGCGGTATTGGGCTAATATTTTATAAAAGTTGCGCGCGAATGTGGAGCCTTGTTGCGTTCGTGGCCCTTTGACGCGGGCCAAAATACCGACATAAAGTTGTTAACAAGGCGCGAACCCACATTAACACTCGCGCGTGAATGTAAAGGCCTCCATACATGATCCGTTCTGCCTTATGGCCTAACTGACCGGATGCAAAATAGCATCGTGTATGTGTAATTTGACCTGAAGGCAAATTGCATCCGTCCGCCTGAACGGTTTTCCTGATCGGACAGAACTCCATGACCGGATGCAAAAAAGCATCGTGTATGTGTAATTTGGTCTGAAGGCAAATCGCATCCGTCCGCCTGAACGATTTGCCTGACCGGACAGAACTCCATACATGATCAGTTTTACCTTCAGGTCTAACTAACCGGATGCAAAATAGCATCGTGTATGTGTAATTTGGCCTGAACGATTGCATACGTCCGCCTGAACGATTGACCGTTGGAAAAACTGATCATGTATGGCCACCCGATCCGGTCAGGCGGAACTGACGCAGTTCGGCCTGAACCGATCGGCCTCTACATGTATGGCCACTCGATCCGGTCAGGCGGAACTGACGCAGTTGGGCCTGAACCGATCGGCCTCTACATGTATGGTGTCTCGATCCGGTCAGGTAATAACGGTAAATCTTTCATCTTTGCTAATTTTAATTGGCACAGTCTATTTATGGAAAGTGTCATTTTCGGACATTAAACGAACGATTAGCGGTTTAACGGGTGTCAAATGTATTGATTAACAGCTGATTAAGACTTAACCGTTCGTTTAATTGTTGGTGGACTCGGCCCTTAGTACCAATTTCATCAAACGATGTTAAAGGACACCGCACGGAAAGTATGGAAAAAAACAAAGGTAAATTTTGAAAAAAATATAGTACATTACTGCACAGACCGGGAAATAGGCCGTTGCGGGACGAGTAGAGTTATATACGAGTCCAGCAACCGCCCTTCCCGGTCGAGGCTTGTATAGTGCTTTTCTCCAAGATGTGAGGAAATTTAACACAATTGTTAATAATATTAAACACAGTCCCAACATTTCCTTGAAAAAAAGAACAGAAACGTACGATTTAGTATGACACTGAAATAAAGCATTAAATAAAATCACAAATTATTTAAACGTAAGAAATTCAATTTGAATAAAATATAGTTTAAACTATAACATTTATTACGCCTTTATGTTTTCTCCGCAATTTATTTTGTTTATGAACGCAATTTCTATTAAAAAAAAGTCAAACTATTTGACACACTTTTAAATACGTTGTAAATGCTGTTTGAAAAGGCTTAACTTTTTAGTCTATGACCTTTAAAAAGTAAAATATACAAGGAATAATTTTGATTGCACGAGTGTTTGGCTGTTTGGAGATAGTTATCCTAGTCCAAACATGGTTTTAAAAAGTAAATCACCAGGTACGTAATGAAATTTCATACATTTTTCGCGGCCGCTGCCGTTGGTAAATAATAACTTTGTTTTTTTTTTAATTTTGCCTGAGCCTGGAACTTAGAACTTCGCGAGCTCATTTGACAACAGTAAGGTTAACATTTCCGAGCATGTGGGAGAAAAATATGTTACGTGTCTTGATTAATATATAAAAATACTTGGAGGGCAATAAAATCCTATGACTAGATTTGAGAAAAAAAAAATGTGAGATATTATGTGGATATTGGTTCAATAGAAAAATGTACGGAGGCAAAAAAGTTGCCTGTTTTGAACGAAAATATTTTTTAAACTGCCCATAGAATATGATTCAAATTCAAACAATTCGAATCATTTATGTTAACAGTAAAACAAGTTATGAAATATTCAAAATCCACAACTTTCCACCGATTAATTAAAAAAAAAAACATGAAAATCCAAGTCTTTTTCGTTAAAAATCATTTCTAATCTAAATACTGAAGAATAGGCGGCTGTGACAGCAAACTTATTTTGATAAAAAATATGCACAAAGTATCTCTTTAGTTATTTTTACTATTGCAGAAAACGGAAACATAACAATAATATAAAAAAATATAAAAGATGCAGACCACTTCTACTTATTTTTATGAAACGCTACAACTTAAAAACTAAACACTTCTTTATATCACTTTCTTTGATGAAGTTAATTAAATAAATGTTTCATACAACATATATATTTTTTGTTCAAAACTGGCCACTTTTTTTTTCATTCATATATTTTTCTATGGGAAAATATTCATAATATGATTTATTATTGTTTATTTATATTTTATAATATAATAGAAATTAAGATACCCTTTTTCTACGTAATGAACAAGGGGCGGAATTTTCATAGTAAAACTCAAATGTCAAGAGGGATTGACCATTGTGTTTCATCGACTATTCCAGTTATCGATTTTATCGAATCTCTTCCCATGTTACCGCCTTTTAACATTATTTTGTAACATTTGACCTCTTTGATAAGCGACTTGCATCTCTCCTTATTCATTATGCTGATTTTATAGCAAAAAGTGAATACAACCAAAACAGCGTTATCGAGTACTACAAATATGCTCCTGTTACTCTTTTCTCAATAAATGAGATTTTTTTTATAAATGGATCTAGAATGACAACAGGACAAGTTTAAATGATGACAAGTTATTTTGAATGAAGGTTAGTCTACTGTCACTTATACTGTTTATATGGTGTTATATTTAAATTGTAACAAAATTGAACTTTTTACTGTTTTATTAATTTATTATTTTGTTAAACTTCATACACACAGTCTATTTATTTTGGTAGCCTATAGTGTCCCACTGCAGGACACAGGCCTCCCCCATTACAGGTCTAATTTAATTACCTAAAACATGTCGTGCTAAGTGACAATTAATCATCGTTAGTCGTAAAACACAATGGTCAATTCCTTTTTGACGTTTGATTTTTGCTATGAAAATTCCACCCCTTGGTAATAAATACTACTCTTTCAACATCGTTCATTCAATAAGTCGCATCACTAATTATTTTTGACCATTAGCTTTAACACTGCCACTTAATTGAACACAATTAAAAATTGGGAGGCTGTAATTGCCGTTTGGCCGAAATATGTTTGCCAAAATGTGTCGTTTCCCAACCGTTTCATTTGCCAACCCATTTTTTTTCAAGAAACTGTAAATATTTTAGGATTTATTTTATACCATCGTGTAGAACCCTAAAGGTTGGGTTAGGTTAGTTTTTATAAAATCCTGAAATATTTACGGAAAACAAAGCGGGTTGGCAAATGAAAGGTTGGGAAACGATACAATTTGGTAAACATATTATTTCGCCGAAATAAAGGTAACCCGCTATAATTACTAATAGTCTAAGAGCCCAAGACTAAACCTAGTTAGATAAGACTACCAGATGGTATAATTATATAATTAGTCAAGTCATTAATGGGGGAACACGAAATGGCGATGTTGCAAAGCAAAAAACCTGGCTGCGTGGAGTGCGACGTTCAATCGCCGCAACAACCACTTTCTCCACTGTTGGGAAAATGCAACACTGGTTTTTCTTACACAGAAATTGATGATCTTTCAGATCAGCATTTTTGAGGAAATCTATCATATACTTAAGTACGAGGCGTCGCTTATCATGCTGCTGCCACTGATTAGGCCAATCAGGGGGTCATGAAGTACTGCATTTTCGTGTCCTACTCTTGCCCTGAGGGCTCAGACAAGATGCACTACGCTAACTAACGTTTCTATTCGATTCGTTTTTAAACCAATCGCGTCACTGGTAGACCACGTGACTTTTCGTATCACGTCATCTTCCAGTGACGCGATTGGTTTAAAAACGGAAACGTTAGTTAGCGTAGTGCATCTTGTCTGAGCCCTCTGTTCCGAGAAACAAACGAAACTTGGAAGTCTTAGAAATAGCTTTGCCAGGTTTTTTGCATTGCAGCATCGCCATTTTGTGTTCCCCCATTAATGTCTTATCGAACTAGGTTGAGTGTCGTGGGTACTATAAGCATTGTCAACTTACCAGGCTGTGGCTGGAACTGTGGCAGAATATTGGTATCGGTGGTCGGTGTCTCCGAGTAAGATAGCATAGTCGGCGCAGCGGGAGGAACATAGTAAGTGGGCATCAACCCTAAAATAAAATAATTTTATCACGCACACGACCATTATGCATTTTATTTCACGAACGGATTTGGGAGATGTCTCTATTGTTAAAAAATTCGTATTTTTATTCTGTGTTGTCTGACTAGGAGACAAATAATAGTACCAAAGATAGGTATTATTAATCAGAATGATGAATGAGCTGACGTTGGACGGTTACGTCAATGTACGTAAGACATTATCTTTCGTACATTTAAGGGACTGGGCGCGACGTTTTGGACTAAAAACATTACTTTAGGTTGACATAAAAGAGTTTGACGTGATGACAGGTGCAGCGGTTATTGGGTAAAAATTGCGCTACGTTTACACTAAAATTACTCGATGTTTGTGCTCACGCGAACTGATTCTATGGTCGTTTATTGTTTGGTCTAAACTGACTGAGATGTCGCAAATGAGGTGGGTGCAGTTCCCACTTTTGAATCTTAAGTGGCGACTGACTTGTAACATTTCGGTGTAAATAATATATCTCTAACCTGCGAGGTTTAACTTAAAGCCCTTACGAGATAAGGGCCGCGAGTATACTACACCGAAATGCTACAAGTGTGTCGCCACCTTTAAATGCATTGATGCCAACATTTTTGTATTTTATATAATTGTTATATGACGTCGTAGGAAAAGTAATATTATATGAAACGGTTATATTTTTTAATGATACCTCGTGACTATTTTTGAGGAACCCGCTCGTGTTTTATGATTATGATTCACGCCATATTCACTCGCATCATTATCGCTTTGACAAGGTGACGTTGCATAATGTACTTTACCGTGTTATGATTATGCAATTACTATCAGGGCCCGTATTATGGCCTCTATCGCTGTGGATATAGTAACCATCACTGTCGCACTTACATGCTAGTCAGAAAGTGACAGATATTTAATCCACGATTACGAGTATCCACATCGATAAACACGACCATAAACAGGCCGTGCAGCGCCTCTATTCTAGGCGGTAAAAACGATATCGTAGTTTGCCTGTTATGGTATTGTTATGACGGCAGCCGCCATTACTGTCAAGAAAATAAGTGCTATCTAAACGTTGACAATACGATAACAGATCAAATACGATATTGTTTTTACCATGTTGAATAGAGGCGCTGGTCTGAAACCATCTCGAGTAGGTGGTGCCAATTATACGTTGTGTTTTTATAAGGTGGGTATGTATGTATTTGTGAGTATGTAAAGCTCAGTAACCTGGAGCGGCGGCCATGGGGTTCATGATTGAGACCGGGTGCGGAGTCATGCTCGACGAATACAGATTCATTGGTGGATTCGAGCTGATATGCCACTGCGGCGCGTCTGGGGACAAAATACGCAAAATGTAATACAAGTTAAGACATGTGTACGACAAACTTGTTATTTATAATTGTTGTTAGCTATAGCGCTACTCTTATACAGGATGTCCCAGGAAATGGCTTCAAGCGAAAGTCCAGCGGTAGAATACCTCAACCAACAGGCATCCGAATAACCCCCATGTATTTTCCTCGATTTTCCGTAGTTTACGAGTTATGGGTTTTTTTTCTCATTTTCTATTAAATTGCGACGACACAGAGACAATTTTTCTAATACTGTCTACAATGATTAAGACAATTGCCAGTTTTTTTTAAAAATTTGCTATTTAATAAGTCAATGTGACACGTTTAAAAAAAACCAACCGCTTTGACCGTTTAGAAAAAATTATAAAAATCGAATCAAGAAGTAAGAAAAGATCAAGTGTGGTTCAGACTTTAAAGGTCGATTTAGAAAATAGGTTTATTAAAACAAATTACGAAAAACAACTCCGATATTTTTGCTCCGATGATAATATATACGATTTGTATATATAAACGTTGTGAGTTTGAGTTTGAACTGAGTAAATCTGAAATTAGGTTTTCGCTTCATACCATTTTCTGTGACACCCTTTATATATACCCCAATTGGGTTAAGTACATCTTTCTTAACAATTTATGAAAATTTTAAAACCATTTCGAGGTTAAGCTTCTCGAAACAACTTTCATTTGACCGATAAACGCTGTGCAATTTGCGCAATGTCAACCTTTTTTTGTGGTTTAATAAAAAAACCTCTGTAATATTTTACCTTAGTAGTACAATATAAATAGCCAGCTGACACGTTACGAAAGCTGATGTTTGTTTACAAATTAACTATTTTTATTACGATAAAATTAATTTATGAATGAGACCATTTCTCTTTTAAGTTATCTGTCATAAATGTAATTAATTTGTGTGGTGAGATTTTCCAAGCGGTTCAACACGCAGGCACGAACATTTATTGTACTCATGGTTGGAAGTACGAAATCTCTTAACTATATTCATAAGAATAAATAAGAACTACGTAGAAGCGAAACTCTCGGCTCCCGACGCGCGCTCGGTGCGTTAGATACCTACCGCCTGGCGACGCCTAAGGTGTCTAGTCAGTCAGGGTTGTCACACACAGAATATATATTAATATGCCAAAATATAGAGGTATATTATAGCAAATCATCTACCTACTCATAACCTCCTACGGCCCAGCATACAACGAAATTTGTCAATGGAATATGAATCTATTACGAATGATGATCTTATGTCATAAAAACAAAAGAAATTACACGATACTTTTTTTGCACTAGATCTTTATTTGAATGGCCGTATTTTGTACTAGTTTTAGAACAAGGAACCTCAGGAGGTTATGGTGGCGACTGACGTGTAACATTTCGGTGTAATGTATGTATTATCTGCGAGGTTTAACTTATAGCCCTCATAAGATGTTATACTACACCGAAATGTTACAAGTGTGTCGCCACCTTTAAATGCATTGACGCCAATATTTTGGCCATAGCATTTAATTTCAAAGATTTTTGTACCTATTTTATATAATTATTATATCAAGTCGTAGGAAAAGTAATATCATATGAAACGGTTTATATTTTTTAATAATACCTCGTGACAATTGTTCTCGTGTTTTATGATTATTATACACGCCATATTCACTCGCATCATTATCGTTTTGACAAGGTGACGTTGCATAATGTATTACCGTGTTATAATTATGGAATTACTATCAGGGCCCGTATTACGGCCTCTATCGCTGTGGATATAGTAACCATCACTGTCGCACTTACATGCTAGTCAGAAAGTGACAGATATTTAATCCACGATTATCCACATCGATAAACACGACCATAAACAGGCCGTGCAGCGCCTCTATTCTAGGCGGTAAAAACGATATCGTAGTTTGCCTGTTATGGTATTGTTATGACGGCAGCCGCCATTACTGTCAAGAAAATAAGTGCAAATAATGTAAAAAATAATTGCATTCTTGACACTGGTAGTGATGCTAATGTCATGTCATATGATGTTTAAATTGTTAAATTTAGATACTAGTCCTAACAAATGCAGTTCAAATGTTATCTCATACAGTGGAAATAGTATACCAGTCATAGGTCATGAAAGTAATATTACAATAACTTATAACCTAGCAAATGTCAATCATTCAAGCAAGGTGATATTTATCATAGCAAATGTGAGTTCCCCTACTGTGATAGGGCATAAAACGTGTACCACATTAGGACTAGTAAAGCGTGTCTATAATAATGTTTCTGTTTCTAGTACATCAAGACCAAATACTCATGTAAATCTCGAAGCTCTACTTACCCAGCATGCAAGTGTTTTTGAGGGCTTAGGTTGTCTGCCAGGCCTGTGTCACATTACTGTCAATAAGGATGTACCTCCTAAGGTAGATGCACCGTGCAAAGTACCTTTTACATTGCATGAGAAGTTGAAAGAAGAGTTACAGACTATGGAGATCATGGATGTCATAGCGAAAGTGACAGAGCCTACAGAATGGGTGAGTTCTTTGATTTTAGTTGAAAAGAAGAATGGAAAACTTTGTGTTTGTCTGGATCCAAGAAACTTAAATGAAGTCATATGTCGCACACGCTATCCTATACCTACTGTTGATATGATATGTAGTAAAGTAGCAGGAGGAAAATATTTCTCTACTCTGGATGCAAGCAGTGGATTTTGGATGGCACGTCTTACTGAAGAGAGTGCATACTTGTGTACATTCAACACACCTTTTGGAAGATATCGTTTCAAACGATTACCATATGGTGTGAGCTGTGCACCGGAATATTTTCATCTGATAATGACAGAAATCTTTTCTGATATACCAAACGTCATGGTGTATAGCGATGATATACTGGTTTGTGGAAACACCATTGAAGAGCCTAATCAGCGTCTTCAACAAGTACTTGAGCGGGCAATACAAAAAGGTGTCAATTTTAACAGAGCCAAATGCACATTTGCTACTAAAGAAGTAAAATATTTGGGACATGTCTTTACAGACAGAGGTGTCAATGTAAATCCAGAAAAGGTGAGAGCTATAAAAGACATGCCTTCACATAACAATGTGAAAGATTTACAAAGATTTTTGGGAATTTTAAACTATCTCAGTCCATTCATCCCTAATTTGGCTACAGAAGTACGTCCTCTAAGAGACTTACTGAAAAAAGACTCTTCATTTCAGTGGAATGCTACAATAGATTAAAAGAAATGATTTGTAAAGCACCAGTACTAGCTCATTTTGATGTAAAAAAAAAGATAACTTTGTCAGTAGATGCGAGTAGTACCGCAGTCGGATCTGTGATGTTGCAGGATAATCATCCTATTTACTATGCGTCAAAAACATTAACTGCAACTCAACAACGAATGGCTCAAATAGAAAAAGAGCTGTATGCCATAGTATTTGGTTGTTAAGATATCCCCAATTTATTTCTGGTCAGACAGTAATAGTTGAGACTGATCATCGTCCCTTGATCACATTATTCAATAAACCTTTGGTTCAAGTACCAACACGTTTACAAAGAATAATGCTGAAAATACAAGCTTATCACTTAGAAGTTCAGTATAAGAGAGGTACACAAATGTATATAGCAGACACATTATCAAGAGCCGCATTACCTGAAACCAGCACTGATGAACTCGACAATGATACCATGGTTCATGGCAACATGTTAATTAAGAATTTAGCTAATCTTCAGAGTGCCAACAGTGGCTGAAAGATGCTACTATGGAAGATGAAAGAAGAAGAAGGAATGTTATCTTAATGGATGGCCAGCAAGTAAGTCAAATTTACATAAATTGACACCAGAGTACTGGTCATATCGAGATGAAATACATTCAGAAGATGGTTTGTTATTCAAAGGTACCAGTGTCATAATTCCTAAGAAGTTACGTCAAGACATGTTAAAAATAATTCATCAAGGTCACTTTGGATGTGAAAGATCTAAAAGTTTTGCACGTGGCATAGTATTTTGGCCATTCATGTCACAAGATATCAAGAATTACATCGAGTCTTGCTCTACTTGTCTTTCGCATAGGGGTGCAAACCCAGCAGAGCCATTGCAACCACATGAGCTGTCTACTTTGCCTTGGGAAAAACTAGGCATTGATTTCTTTGATGACAAAGGCTAGAAATATGTAGTCATAAATGATTACTATTCAAATTATATAAAGGTTGTGACAGTACTCTCTACCGCTGCGGGCTCTGCCGCCCGCATTCCTCATTTTTGGGATGTTTCACTTTAGCTACTCGTATCAACATACTTTTTCTTTTAATGTTTTGGTATTTTTATGTAAAAAACGGTTATCCCAAAATTAAAATAGCTTGATTATTATTCTAATTTTATTTAACCAACTTTTTCGACAAACATTACAAATAGAAAAGCCGGTCAGTGCCAGACAGTTAGTTTAGTTAAACTTTATGTAATACAAAACAAAAGATAACCATAACTACCATAGTATAATCAAAACGAATTCGCAAAATTATTACGAATTCCAAAGTTATCCCTTCGAGTGGCAAGCAGCCGTATAACGGCTGCTTTCAAAAAACAATTAATACTTTATGACATTAACTGAGAATTCAAATTTAAACTAACTATAGTTTTCTTGCCGCTTGAAGGGTTAAGCAACTACAAGCATAGTCTAAAACAGGATGGGTGACCGCCTAAAACATCGTGTTCATAATAGTAGTTTATGTGGCGTGCATAATAAGAGATTTTCATAATAAGATCACACGAGTGTTTTAATGCCTAATTATGTATAGCCGCATACATAACTTTATCTACATGCATTTCATAAGTTTTCTATAATATGTTCAGATATGGCCTGTATTTTTATTAAGTTAGTGTTACTGTTAACTTGTTTGTAGTACCGAAGCTTAAAAAAAAGAACATAAATAAAAAACAAATAATAAAAACAAACTTTATTTATAATGTACAGATGTGGCTTGGATTTTCAAGTTAGTGGTAAAGTATTACCGACACTTTAATGTAAACATTACGATGCATTATACTTTAATGTAAACATTAAGATGCAACCACAGATACAGGTTTCTTAATATAGGCGATTTGCTTATCGCTTCTGAACATATTGTAGGGAAGTTATGATATGGATATAGATAAAATCAGTTTTGTCACATATTTGTAGCAGTTTGACTTGAGATTGCTATTTTATCGGAAACTATGAAATATAGACTACAATTTAAGCTTAAAATAACACCAAAATAAGAAGCCATCATAAAAATACAATCCGTATAAAAATGATAATAAAATGTAATTTCATTAATTTTCTTGTACGGATTGGGATTTGATATATTGTTCATTTTATAATTTTAAACGATAGATTTCTCACACACGTATTCTGTGAAAATTTCAACTGGCTACTTATTACGGTTAAAAAGTTATAGCGCTGTACACTTACTCGTTCATATAAGGGCGCGTACCGCTGTTAAGCGATGACGTCATCAACCGTGAGCGCTAGCCGCCGGGTTTCGAGCGCCGCATACGAAGTTTAAAGTTCAATATCTCGGAAACTATTTGACGTATCGAAATGATTTTTTTACAGCTATCTTTAGTTTTTAAAGAATAATACGCTAAGCCAAAAATCTAAACTAGCTGACATTCTTTATTAGCCATGGGAAAACATTATTGCAGTCTATTTGGCTGTAAAAGTAAAAGTGACAAAAAGCAAGCTTTTTCCACTTAATAAAAATTCAAATTAATGGTCCGGACAGAAATGTAAAAAGTAACTCCGGATCCCAGACTATAAAAAACTTATTGAGCTTAATTATTATTTTAACGCATTCACTGCCACCGACGCATATATGCGTCACCGTGACTTCCACCCAGTGCCCTCAACGCATATGTGCGTTCTTACAGTAGGCAAGCTCCGTATAAAACAAAAGATGTGGCACCTGGCGAAAGTTCAAAAATCAGTACTGGCAGTGAATGCGTTAAAGGTTGTTTATAGACTCGTTTCCGTGTTTTATAGATGACTAGCTGTTCCCGTGCCCACTTCGTTGGGCAATAAACATTTATTTTGGTTAATAGCCTATGACACTCACAAATAACGTGGCTTTCTATTGGTAAATGAATTTTCAAAATCGGTTCAGTATATCCAGAGATTACCCCCTACAATATATTTTATTTTGTTATCTGTGTTGCCATTCTTTGTTTTATGTTCAATCTATTCTGTTTTTTTTTCTTGTGATCGTCGAATAAATGTTTCTATTTCTATTTACAACGTCACAAACTTTACCTTTTTATAATATTATAGTAATAGTATACATTAAAAGCCACATAAGCCATATAGTTTTCTGGAGATAATCTTAATATCATCAAAAAGTATTATTACCGGAGGGGGTAAAAGAGATTCGCTTCTACGTAGTTCTTATTTATTATTTTGCTATATTCTACATATTTTGCTAAATACTCTAGAAAGAAGGGTCATGCAGAAAATGCTGTTTTAATTGAAGTCTAGGTAATAAACAGGGATCGGAAATTCGGATGGATATTTACCTAAACTTTCGCGCCGGCGTTATTTTCAGTTGTATGGAGGCGGACTCAATCATATAATTAATTAATAAAATTCCCGGGATTTCAAAATAAATAAATTGCGCCAGCATAAATTCATAATTAAGTATTTATATTAACTATTTGAAGTTATTTGCCATGTATAGATTTACCAAATGTTATAGATGAATTATCGAGAGCGTGGAATGAAGAATGTCAGTAGATACGCCAAATAGCTTGAAACTTTGTAGCAGTAAAGTTTATAAATAAACAAACCTACTACTTTTTATTTTATTCAAAAAGACTCAGTAGTTTTGATTCTATGAACGTTTAAAATTTGGGCCAATAATATTAAAGCGCGCGGGGGCCATCTTGCTGGGGTGACGTCATCGCTTAACAGCGGTACGCGCCCTTATATGAAAAAGTAAGTTTACAGGGCTATAACTTTTTAACCGTTATAAGTAGCAAGTTGAATTTTTCACAGAACACGTGTTATTATAAAATCTATCGTTTAAAATTGTACATTGAACAATAAATCAAATCCCAAGAGGGACCCCCATACAAGAAACATGAAAAAAAAAATAGCATTTTTATACGGATTGTATTTTTACAATGGCTTCTTATTTTGATGATATTTTGAGCTTAAATTGTAGTCTAATTTTTGTAGTTTACGAATAAATAGCAATGTCTAGTAAAACTGCTACAAATATGTGACAAAACTGATTTTATCAACACGATATTTTAAGCGGTCACCCATCCTGTTTTAGACTACGCGTGTAGTTGCTTAACTTTGGAAGGCGAAGTACGGGTTGTATTTGTATAATAGCTTTTTATTTCGGTGTCACAT
This sequence comes from Acleris literana, assembly GCA_946894065.1. Taxonomy (NCBI): domain Eukaryota; kingdom Metazoa; phylum Arthropoda; class Insecta; order Lepidoptera; family Tortricidae; genus Acleris; species Acleris literana. The sequence goes on along the minus strand of OX335668.1, from coordinate 74,236,922 downwards.
TAAGTTTAGATAATAATCAAAACTCTATACAAACATATATAGTTTACGACCAAACAGTAAACTGTAGTAAAACTCTTACAAATATGTTAAAAAGTGCCTAGTTTAAATCAACAGGATTGATGTTTAGGTAAGCGGTAGTTGCTTAACTTTGGTGGTAGGCCTTTCTTTACAAATTTCGTGTTAATTTAGAATTAATATCGCTACTGTATAAAAGAGTGAACTATAAAACATGAATTTTTGATTGACCTAGCAGTAGTTCTGATACTTCGTGTATTCATTTCATTGATTTCAAATTTCGCGCGCGGCGCTACCAAGTCGATAGACGTACCTACCTACATACCTACAACACTCTCGCTTTGCTAGGTCTAGGCATTATTGCCACTATCCCAAAATTTAAATTGCTTGATTATTATTCTAATTTTATTTAACCAACTTAATTGACAAACATTACAAATAGAAAAGCCGGTCATTGACAGACAGTTAGTACTGTAATACAAAATAATAGATAAACATAGCTGCCATAGTAACATCAAAACGAATTCGTAAAAATATTACGACTTACAAAGTTAAGCAAGTACAAGCGTAGTCTATAACAGGATGGGTGACCGCCTAAAACATCGTGTTGATAAAATCAGTTTTATCACATATTTGTAGCAGTTTTACTTGAGATTTCTATTTAGTCGGAAACTATGAAAATTAGACTACAATTTAAGCTTAAAATAGCAACAAAATAATGAGCCATTATTAAAATACAATCCGTATAACAATGCAAAAAAAAAGATTTATTTTCATGTTTCTTGTATGGGGACCCCTCTTGGGATTTGATTTATTGTTCATTGTACAATTTTATACGATAGATTTTATAATAACACGTATTCTGTGAAAAATTCAACTGGCTACTTATAACGGATAAAAAGTTATAGCCCTGTAAACTTTTTTTTTCATATAAGGGCGCGTACCGCTGTTAAGCGATGACGTCATCATCCGTGAGCGCTAGCCGCCGGGTTTCGAGCGCCACATACGAAGTTTAAAATTGAATATCTCGAAAACTATTTGACGTATCGAAATGATTTTTTTACAGCTATTTTTAGTTTTTAATGAATAATACGGTAAGCCAAAAATCTAAACCGGCTGACATTCTCTATTGCATATGTAGTGATAATATGTGTTTACAGGCATTTTATATTTAAATTTCCTCTACTTCTCATGCCATCAGCATAAAAAGAGGTTTTTTTATATATTAAAGAAGTAAATACAAAAATAATGTCAGTGTCAAATTCTAAATACTTTTTACGTTGCACTAAAATATAGGTACTTACGTCTTATTTTATTGAATTCTCGCAATTTTCAGAATAGTTTTGACTGGGCCCGTACGACTGTAAGTTACACAGTTTGCAAAAATTATGGCAGAAAGTAGCAGTAATTTTGGTCCGATTGAGAGTCAAAGTAAACAAATAATTATTAACTGTCATAAATATTTTGAACTCGTACTAATGAAAAATTTAAATTCACCTTACACCGCTGCTCAATTAGTTGAAAAAACTACAGGTGTTTCTCTCTCGACTATTTATAAAATTATATCTGAGAGCAATAGTGACAAATTCAAAGCAACGAAAAAATTCCTCTCTCCGAGTAAGAAAAAGTTATGTACTTGTCCGTCGGCAGTAGATTATTTTGGTCAAGAAGTCATCAGGAGAACTACCTAGGTATATATAATTTTCATATGTCCCATAAGTAATTTCTACGACTAAAAACAAAAACACGACATACTTATTCCACTTGTTTTGGGTATGTAATCTTATTAAATTAAGAATGAAAACATTTCCCTCCTTTTTTTGGTCAGTCGCGTAAAAAAAAATATATTTTCTTTTTCATGCAAACGGTCCAACCACTACAAATGCAATTCCGGGCTCTCGATAATTTATCCATATTTAATTTACCTGTAACTCATTGACCTAACGAAATTATAGGAGCAAAACGGAACGTCTTATCCTAGATGTAAAATAATTATTATTAACGTTTTTAGAATTCCGGAATCCCGGAACTCATATTATTAAAATAATATTTTTAAGAAGCCGACGTGATGTTCGCCTTTCTTTTTCCGGGATTTTGTCAACTTTAGGTAAATATCGATCCGAATTTCCGATCCCTGGTAATAAAGCAATGGTTGAATACTAAAAATACTGTAAAGTAATAAATATAATTTATAGCGATTGATTTTTTTCAAGTTGTCCTGTCCCGTGGGACAATCCTGCCTGTGTCAAAGTTTGGCAAGTCAAACAAGGAACCCTAATAGTTTCGCCATGTATGTCTGTCCATCTGTCCGTGGTCTAGCTAAGAGACTCTTGGTAGTTACTACAAAGCCGTTAATTGGCATAGTTACACCTTTAAATTATCAAAAAAAACTAATGTTACCTACGTATTTGGATCATCTTGACCCTAATTTAAAATCTTAAATATTCTTGTTTTGCTATCGTTGACTATCGATATTACTTATCGCTATCTTACTTATTTATTATTTAGCGCCATAGAGACCTTTATTAACTCTGGTATGTATATAAAGCTCAGTAACCTGGAACAGCGGCCATGGGGTTCATAATCGTGACCGGGTGCGGGGTCATGCTCGACGAATACCGATTCATGGGCGGATCCGGGCTACTGTGACACTGCGGCGCGGCTGGGGACAAAACACGTAAAATCTTATACAATCTTATACATAAATAAAGGCATGCGTGCGAAGTGTTAAATATATATTTTTGTCAAGGGTCTTGATTATTGTCATTAATTGAGTTAACACTAATAGAGACCAAATACGTAAAAAATCTATGCCGCAACTGAAATTGGGAGCTTCACGAAAAGCCGCTAGCGCCCAATAGCGTAGCGTGTAAGAGTTTAAGTGTTTGGGTAGTTACAAGCGGGGACGGGGTACGACGGCGCGGGAGTTGTGATGGGCACCGAGAAGACGTGCGGCGCGGAGCAGTGGTGCTTGTGCGGACTCGGACCCGGCTCGAGAGGATTCAACGCTCTCTTCACCCCGTGCGGCTGCAACGAAATATAATTGGAATAAAATAAACTACTTATATTTATTGCGAATTATTTATTTTATGAGCATTTCTAAAAAAGTTTGTACATTTGATCTTTGCCTTTGTCCTGTCCAGTTTTAAGCTTTTAATTTATTCTGAGTACACTTCATACTTTTTTTGATCTATAAAACTGAAAGATAATTTAATTTTCTTGAAGACAATATTTTTTTCTTAAATTAAAATGCTTTATATTAATTTATAAAAATAATTTCAAATAATCGGTAAATTTGATATGTATAGAAAGTCGGATGTCCCATTTTAAAATAAGCTTCTAAATCATCGATTTTCCATAACTAAATGTAGGGTTCGATTAGATTGTTTTGTTTTATTACAAAATGTTTACCTCAGGAATTTGTAATTTGTATGTTTTGCAAGTAATTTTTAACAAATATAATTTTATTTTAAAGTTTTAAGTTTGTCCTCAAAATCGTTCCTATTTTGATTCCAGTTTTTGTTACCGTATTTTCGTACTGAAGGCAATTTTTGCAAAATTTAGTAAAACTTTTAATAGGAAACTGGTAACGCTAGTGGTACTGGTACACTGTGGTAGCCATCTTGTTCGTTTTTGACAGTCAATTCAAATCGAGGTGTCGGTTCGAACAGCACGTGGCAAGCGATCAACTGAAATAAAAGTCAGTGTTTGTTACCGAAAAACTAGGGTAAGTTTTGTTTTTTCTTCAGTTTTGCTTGAATTTTATACTTAAGTCCTTTATTAAGACTACATATAACCAAACTCTTTATTTGGATATTACTTAAATTTGATTATAACATTTTTTAAAGTATCGAAAATCACATTGTTACTTCCTTTTTTGTTACTTTGGAACAGTTGTGTATGACTAGGAACTCAGGGTAATAAAAAGGAATTCTTAGGAGGGATATACATAACAGTATTTGTGAATATGTAATTTTTAATATGAAGTCAGATTAATCGCCTTCAACAGGGGGAGATGTTTTATTATTGCGTAGTAAAGGTAATTGCATACGTAGTATAAGTAATTTATGATGTATACATATTTTAAACAATACCTAATACTAATGAACACACTGCCTAAGAATTCCTAATTTGTTACCAATGTTCCTATTATTGTTACTTTCCCTTGATATTTTAAGATAATATTGTTGATTTTTGTGTAGTTTTTGTTATAGAACTCATAATTATTAAGTATTTATATTAAAATGTAATTGGCCTTAAATTATAATTTCCACAGATATTAAAAATAAGTTTGATAAATACGTGTTACAATTTAACTTTAAAACTGAGGTTTGATTAAAAGGTAACGTAAAGGAGTAATAATCCATTTTTATTTTTTACTACCTTAAAATAATAAATAATGTGTTTATTAAACATACGCAATTGGTAATTTTTATCCTGTTTAATAAATTATAACAATTAAATTTTTGTCTAATTATTAGAATTCCCTTCTCGACCTATGGTCACAAAACAGGAATTTGTAATTGCCCCAATTCAATAAATAAACTTTCCATATTTAATTACACATTGAATCTGTAAACAAAATTATTATTCCGGTCTATTCTGAACTAGTTAATAATATGCAATAAAAATATATTTAAAACGTGATATAAAAAAATTGGTTACCGCTATCTACAAAATGTACAAACTTTTTTAGAAATGCTCTTATATTAGTTCTTAGAAAATTCGTCATTATACCCAGAGATCGGAAAAGGTAGAGCTAATTTGCCTAAACTTGACGCATATTCATTCATGCGTGAGAGAGATGGGAATACATTATTGAATGAACATGCATCAAGTTTAGGCAAATTAGCTCTACCTATTCCGATCTCTGATTATAACATACAGATGTGGTCACATAATTAGAACTTAAAAAATTTGACAACCAATCTCAAAACTCCTTGACTATAGATTAGCCCCAAAACTGGAAAACGCGTCTTGCAGAATACGAATCTGCCTGTCGTCATTCCGAAATTTCAACTGGAAGTACGCTATAAGTCCCGGAAAAGGTGCAGCCCTTACAAAAACTTAAGTCGTACATTTAGTATAGATAAATAAAATTATCGAGAGCGCAGAATTGCATTTGTAGTGGTTGTACCGTTCGCATGAAAAGGGATTTTTTTTCTTAATTTAATGATATTACATACCCTAAAGAAGTAGAATAAGTATGTCCTTTTTTTGCTTTTACTCGCTGTGAATTGAATTTTCATCTGAGCTGTAAAAAGTATTGATATTTAAAGTATAATATGATCTGAAATTCGGTTCATTTCCTATTCTTGACATTATTATTTATTTTCTCCACTTACGACACGGCGATAAATATTTTCCCCGTCCTCAGCTAGCAGCAGCAGCTCAGTAATTGTATTAATTCGTTCAGTCGCTAACCTTACCATGACTAATATATACTGTGCTATATTGTCCTTTACAATATATCAATAAACCATAACAATCGGACTTCTTTTAGGGTACCGGAACAACGATGTACTAAATGTATGACGATTTTTTTCTATGGGTAGCACCGTATATAGCTATACCGTACTTCCGGTTTAAATTTTGCAATGGCAACAGGCAGAACCGTAATCAGCAGGGTCAAAACACTCTGAAATCGTTGCACCCCAACTGTTACACGATTTGCTTCTTGCATTCTACTTCTTCAAAAATGATTCTACTCTACTAGTTTATGGTTTAAAATTATGTACAATTAATCTCTTTTAAAAACGTTTTATTTGGCAAAGGATTTGAAAAATAAAATCTTCAGCGTTCGTGCAAAGTTATAATATTTTGTATCGACGCGTTAGCCCTTTATAATTAAATCCCTATAAAATAAGAGAACCGTTTTCAACAGTACTTAATACGTAGTTAGTATCCCAGTTCGTAGTTCACTGTACATCAGTTTAAACCTTATATATATATATTTCATGAATGATACAAAGCAAATTAAAACAAGCTATAAAATTAGTCAAGCACTTTTTGATTTGTGGACAATTTTCATAGTGGTATGGAAAAAACTCGAGCGTTCCTATAATGTGGCCAACAAGATACAGCTTTTTAAAGTTAGGGTTGACGGCCAGGTGGACGGGGAGACGAACAACGAAAGCTTAGTAATTAGGGTCCAGTAATCCTTTGAGTACAGTCTAGTGCAAAAATATGTATCGAGAGAATCCTTTCATAAATATGTTGAGATGTTGCGTTCTGCCATATTTTTACACTTGACTGTACGTAATCCTAAAAAATTACTCAGATAATTTACAAGGTTATGCGTTTAATTTACTTGAACATGCGCATACTAGCAGCGTAATATTTGACTTATTTACATAGAATAAGATGCAAGTACAGGCAACGTGCAATGCCATCTACGTTTATAAATCCACACTTATAAAATACAAACAACGATGGTAAAAAAAAAGTAATTACCAGAGGTTTACTAACAGGAAGGTCTTCGGGGGTGGGCGCGAAGTATGCGTTGCACCTGCCTAGGTGATTCATTATTTTTTGTTTGTTCTCGTTGCTCGCCCTATCTCTGCACTCCTTGCTGGAGACCCGGCCTTCGCGGTGTTGCATCACTAATGTTTTTTCCATCTCCGAATTATGCCTGTGGGTTGTATTTAGTTTATTTATAGCTGAAACACACACTAAAAACCTCGAAACTGTTATGGTGAAACCGCTTTACGTTTACGTACTTGCACAATACGTGTATAATTAATATTATCAGTGATCGGATCTAGGATGCAATTTGGGGTGAACGACCTCAAACGTTATGCTTAACATGGATGTGACTCGAGATTTCCCGGGATTTTGGGAAATGGGTTATTGTTAATAATTAATAACTTTTGTCGAGGGTTAACCTAATAAACAAATAAAATAATAAAAATACCATAAAAGACAAGACGTGCAAGTTACGTTCAGTTCTTCTATGCAGTACTGTATTTAGTTATTACATATTTTGTTAATTTTATAGTGTAAACTACTTAAAATTACGAGTTATTTACCTTTTTATAAAGGTAGGTAACAAAAAGATTCGCGGGATTGCAAGTCATATTCATATCCATGTTAAAATAACGGACTTAAATTGCATCCTAGATCCGATCACTGAATATTATACAAGCAAAGTAGACGATAACCGTAACTGACGTTGACTGATCGGTCTAGTAGTTTGTTTGTAATTCTTTGCAACAGCAGGTTTAGCCTACAAAAAATGTCTCAAAGGAAGGTTTCATTGACAAACATTATGTGAGGTGAAGCTAAGATATAATTCGAACTAGTACTTTTCAGATCGAACAAACAAATATACAGTGCACCCCTGGATAAAGTGCACAAACGAATAGGATGAAACTAGGGCATGCAATATCGCAAGGTTTTCAATCCCGGTATTGAGGTTCGATATTGGGATCCCAATACCGGAATACCGGTATTAATTCCGGGATTGGGTTTTTTCTTATTTCAGGTTATAAAATGCCCCACGCATGCTTATTTTGAATAGGTAAATCCACATTTGCCATTCGTGTTTTTAATTACAAATAAAAAATAGGCTTTTAATCACAGTTTCAATCACTCCTTGTTTTCTTATATGATACGAGTTGTCTTAGCCGGACAATACAGAGAGAAAGAGAGAGGTAAATACAGGAAGGTTCTCGGGTACAACACATTCCTTTGTCTAACAACTAATTTATTACCTGCTCGAGGTCTCAAATGGCAAGTATGGCAACGCAAAAGCTTATTTTAAATAAAACAAAGATACATTTTTGTCTTCAATCAATCCCGGAATTACGATATTGAAACGCTCAATCCCGGAATAGAAATATCGGAATAATCGTCCGAGATCCCGGAATTACGAGATTCCGGAATACCGGGATGCATGCCCTAGATTAAACTAGATGCAATTTCACCGCCATAAATAAAAATATATATTTTTTTAAATAAAAACTTTGATTGCTGTGTACCCTATCGGTACAAAGTGAAATATCTCGCCTCCTATAACGTCTATTGAGATGAAATAAACTGTTTTTTTAATCCGAGAGCATTTCCAGTGTCAAACAAATAAAAAAAACACAAAACACAAAATAAACAGGTTTATTAGCAAGACATGCGAAACGACACAATATCTTTGACCGCTCATCAAAAATATTGTGTTTGCATTAGAGTTTTTTTTTTATTGATGACAATGCCTAAACAAATAACTATAGCTACTAATAACATATGGTAATATAATATATAATATGTGTCAGTAATTTGAGGAAATATCAGGAATTTAAAAAAATATACACATTATTTTTGAAGAAAAACCTGTTTTTGGTGTTTGGCGTATTATTTAGTTTTTTTTGTATTTGTTTGACACAGGAAATGCTCTGGGTTCTGATAGGGTTCACCGCAATCACTGTTATTTTTTAAATCTTAAAAAAGAATTAACTATATCTGTAAATATGGTTTGCTTTATAGCCTACCTATTCAAGAGGGACTCGGTGAGCCTTAACGGCGCCTGGTAATCCCGTGTGAACGAGCTGCGGCGGCAGCTCTCGCCGATCACGGCCACGGTAGACTCGCCCGAGCTCGTCAGCTCCGCAGAGTCGCCGGAGTGCTCGGCCATCGGAGAAAGGCATCTTCTGTAACAACACTCTGCTTTGAGCCCACTCCCTTACAGGTCAGTGTGCACGCAGCTAAACATGGATTTAGTAAGGGTTGATAGACCACCACAAATCAACACGTATCATCTCTATATGTATAGATATATATATCGAACGGGTGTTTTGCTGCTAGCATACTGACACCAGATATGCACAGAGCGAGATATTAGCCTCTACTTGTAATAATTAAAGAGTAAAAATCTCATAGAAATTGACCTAGCCCCAAACAAAGGTCTTGACTACAAGTTATGGGTTGCGTCTCACGAGATATAACTACAAAATCAATATTTTCATGGTAATAACGTTTACAAGATATAGTAAACGTTAGCTATAATAACAAAATCAAAATTTTTAAAAGGAAAAACTGTCAATTAACATAATATTCATTTTATATAATGTTTTTTTCTATAACACTCACATTATCTAATTTCAGTTCGTATAACATACATGACATATAGCGATCATAATACATATGATATTTTAGTATAAGTATTATAAGATCTAATGTCATATGCTATACTCAGTAGGTAGGTACTGAAAGGAGCGGGTAGAGTCGAGTTCATAAATATGTGTACACTTTAGTACCTCGTCACTTTAATCGCTGTGACAATTCATATACTTATGGCAGTTTAAACATGATATTAAATAAATAGACAAGGTGCACACATATTTATAAACTCGACTGTGCCAGAAAGGTCTTGCTTGTAGTTTTTTTTAACAAACCAGAAAATGCCACGAGCAGGACGAATCAGGGTAGAACCTACTCGGTCAGGTTAGGTTAGAAGCAGAGCTCTCGCCTTGGCCTTCGAGGTAATTTTTTTCTGTCCAGAAAATCCAGAAAATTGCTGCCAGTAAAGTAAGTATTAAAGTCGTTCTAGGCGTTTATATTATACGTGCATTATGTTTTTTGACGTTAGATTCATTGATTTATACAGTGTGTTACCGGCATGAGGGCTTTCCTTGATATAGAGTAACAATGGGCAACTCCTTAATGTACCTACATATTTATTTTAATTAAAACAATAAAAAATAGGACACATTTATTTTCTAACAAAAAATAAATTGCAAGTAATGTAAACTGTGCGTTAAAGTTAATTAATAAAGCAGCAGCCCCATATTTGACGTTTGACTTCTTTTGCCCCTGTACCAAAGTATGCCTTCTACCAAGTAATAACGATACTGATTACGATACTTACACATAGCTACAATACGTTGATGGTAGTTAAAATCTACGACGTTAAATTGCAGCGTTACGTTCGACTTAATTATACCTGCAAATAATTACTTATGCAACATACTATCGTTAGTTAAAGCAGAAGCCCTCATGCCAATAACACACTGTATATGTTTTAAATCTTAGTTGTCATAAAGATTATAAGTTTTAATAGTTATATTACTTAATTGGTATTATATATTAATAAAGTTGCACTTTATGGAAATAGATATTTTGTAATTATATATTTCGTTAATTATATCCAGTGAACGTTACAATAAACATGTTTATACAAAGTGAGCGTATATATTGTGAGTGTTATATTATCAGTTCTTATATCTCTTATTACTTACCCCTCTTGTTAAAAAGTTAATCATGTTTTTTTTTGGCACGCGGTTATCGGTAACAAGTTAACAACTGCACTCTATAACGTAAACATTACAAATTGAAATGAAACTAAGTTTGCGTGTCAGAAGTATCAAAAAAAACTTAGCATTACATTGCTTGAGAAAACTTTAAAATTAGTTACATTAAATTATTTTTTATTATAAAATCTTTAAAAACAGTAAAGCCATCGTTACTTAAAATTTATGTTCGTATGGAAGACACACACTGTATATTTAGTAAGGTTTTAGCATAAGAATAAAAACTATTAGAAGGGCATCTTCGGCGTCGTTGTATGGATTTGACAGCAAAGCCGTCAAATAATTACCTACAGCGCCCCACGCCCCGCCTTACCCCTCTCTCGCCTGTCGCAAAATTAGGGTTGTCACAAGTATAATACTAACTAAGCCCGCAACCTCATTCGCGTAGAATTAGTTTATTTACCTATAAAACTATAAGATAAAATAAAATATAATTAATAAAACTAAAATGTCCGTAAAATTTCAAATCCGTAAGACTTTCCAATAGTTCCACTGACGTATGAGTGTGACAGCGGATGACAGCGGCACAAGTTTGCGCTAACAAGTCTATGTAAAAGTTAAAGAACTTTTATTACAATTAAATCAGATATAAAGTTGTAAGAATAAACGCAAAGCCAATAAAACTATTTTATATACGTAGGACATATTTGTCCATTTTATTAATTAGGTAATTTAGCAACTCCTTCTTTTAAAACATAACCACTGAAATAGGTAACTATCTTAGACTTACTTAATTACGATTAATATTGGATAAAACATAAAGTGCATAGGTAAATAATGTATTTATTTAATTCTTTCATTTCAACGCTCTTTACTTAATGTGTTTATGTTACAAATAATAAATAAAGATTCAAAGTTCGTTGATATCGTCCTACAATTATTATCGTAAAGCATGTGGTCAAATAAGGAACTAACAATTTCGTATGGTAAAACCACAGTTCGCGTAGACAGTGGCGCCTTTGAGAGCTTCATTTGAAATATTGTTGCACGTTTACTCCACGCGCCGATTCCGGGTGGCAACCCGCTAGTGTTTGCTGCGATAAGGTAGTCCTGGACTGTTGACAGGCCACGCGAGAGCGCGCGTGGTGGGGATGAAGTTACCCTTCTAATAGTATTTATTCTTATAGTTTTAGTAAGGTAAGGGTAACCCTTATAAATAGCGCTTTACAAAGTAAATCAAAACGGCTTTCAAGCGATACGGCTTTTCTTAATACATTGTTATAAAAACTGTTATCGCTGCATTTACCTGGGTATATACGGTAATTTTGAACATGTTATTGGTGCGCATGTGTCGCCAAGATTATTTATATATTCATCATACGAGGTTGCCTGGTGCCTGTCAAAGTACCTGGAGCAAAAATACAGATTTAAGATACAGTTTTACATAAGCATAATGTGCGTTACAAAATACCAAAGGAACTTACCGCTGAAGGTTTTCGTTAAAGTTGAGCTGATTGTAACTCAGAGGAGTTGCGGTACTAGACTTGCAGTCACCGTTATCGTGATGCGGCGATATCCCTCCCAGTATCACAGAATCGCGTTCCTGAAACGTTCACAATAGGTACCACATGGTTAGTGCTAAGCGCACTAGTGTACACAATATCGAATATCTCACTCACTAACTCGGTGCCAACTTACAAAACAACTATTTCCTTGTTCCTGAATATCAAGACGAAGTTCAACATGGTGTTGCGGAGGCTGCTTAATTAAGTTGTCCATGTATGAAGCAAGGTCTTGGCAACGTTTAGCCATTTGTTGCCCAGAGAACTCGGCTGGTTCTGCCAATGCCTATAATAATACTTATTACGAGGGGCGGCTGATAAGTAATCTCCTTGGTCAGAAATATATACAAAAATAATGCTGGCTGGTACGGATTTATATTCGTTTGTTATTCTATTTTCAAAATGTATTACATTCATTTGTTTATTGCATCACGTTTATTTGTCTCCTACAATTGTTTCAAACATGTCTGTAGAAAAAGTGAAAATGGATAAAATCGAGCAGCGTGCGGTGATTAAGTTTTTGACTAAAGAAGGGAATACGCCTTCGGAGATCAGACAGCGTATGTTACGTGTGTTTGGCAGTTTGTGTTCTTCCGAATTTGTTATAAAGTTTTGGTCAAAGCAGTTTAAGTTAGGTCGTGAGAGTCTGGAAGATGATCCTCGTAGCGGAAGACCAGTTTCGGCCGTCACCGATGAAAATGTAGCCAGGGTGAAAAAAATTATATTAGAGGACCGACGAGTGAAGCAGTGGGAGATAGCTAGAGATGTGGGCGTCAGTAAAGAGCGAGTCAATGAAATAATTCATGAGCATTTGAACATGTCCAAAGTTAGTGCACGTTGGGTCCCCAGAATGTTGACTGCATTTGACATGGAGAGGCGTGTCAAATGTTGCGAAGAGTTTTTGGAGATGAGTCGAGGGAAAGAGGAAGAAATAATTTCTAGAATTGTAACATGTGATGAGACTTGGATTCGACAATGGGACCCGGAAAGTAAGCAAGAGTCGTTACAGTGGAAATTTAAGGATGAGAAGCCGCCTCGGAAATTCAAGGTCTGTCCATCGGCAGGTAAACTTATGGCTACAATCTTTTGGGACACAGAAGGGATTTTGCTCATAGATTATTTACCGAAGAAAACTACAATGAATGCTGATTATTACTCAAACTTACTATACCAACTAAGAGAGACAATAAAAGAAAAACGGCGAGGTAAACTAAACAAAGGTATTCTGATTTTGCACGATAACGCACCAGTGCATACCGCCCGCACAACGAAGCTAGCAATTAAAGACAATGGCTTCGAAACCATTGACCACCCCCCTTATAGTCCAGATTTAGCCCCCTGTGACTATTTTCTGTTTAGACTTCTCAAGAAAGACCTCAGGGGACGAAGGTTTATGACCGATGACGAAATGAAGGCTGCGGTTACTGACTTTTTTGACGACAAACCGAAAGATTTTTTTTTTAATGGTTTAAATTCAATATTTGAAAAATTTAATAAGTGCATTTTACTAGCAGGGGACTATATAGAAAAATAAAAAAAAATTAGCCACGACAGTCTTTTGTTTCATTGTTAGGTAGATTACTTTTCAGCCGCCCCTCGTAATATAACTTACATTACAGCAAATTGAACTCTTCTCTGTCGTCAAAACCTTTGTTACTTACGTCATTCATTACTCTCAAGATACTGTCTCTCAGGCCTCGAGTCTTATTTGTATCTTCGTTTGAAACCTTCATCATTGGTGGTAGGAAAACGTCAGGTTCAGCTGGACCCTGCAATCACAAATGTTTATATTCCTTAACATACATTTCTTAGTATTACTTACACAACACATTTACAAATTATTGCATACCAGAACAACGTGATGCTTTCCTACAACAAATTCGAGTTTTCGCGACCATGGATTTACGAACGATGACCACTCGGTTTCAACTTTAAGGTATTGTCCGTTTTGGGCCATTAACCTGGAACAGTCGTTAGTTGTAAAATCACAAAAATTCATACATAGGTACGTATGTGGCAAACACAAAACTGCATTTTCTTCATTATTTATTGATTATTATTTATTTTTCATAAGTATAATATACAGGGTGGAAGAGGATGACGAATCTTCCCGCGAATGGGGGATTGTCTTATGTTATTACCAATTTCAACAACCGATGTTAAATTTAATCAAAGTTAATCGACTGTTAGTTGATACATTTTGGCAGCTGATAACGCTCCAATCGTCTGTTAAGTGGTTAACATCGTTTGGTGAAATTGGTACTTGGCAACCGTTTACGAAAAACAGCAAGTCAAGGTTATATACAAAAACTTATAGTTTCAACCCTAATGTCAATGACCTTGACCTTACTAGTTGCGATGAATGAAACGAAACGCAGTTATGCATTCGTTTGACTCTGCCCCGTCTCTTCCTATTTGGTCAATTTGCGGTACCGTGGACATCGTGTGGAAGTGAAATAAAAGCCGGAGTGTCTCACATTTATCCGCGTTAATCCTGCTTGTTTAGTACTAATCAGAAGACATTAATCTAGTAAACACAATCTTATAAATTTATTGATTGATGACTTAAGAAGGTACACTAACAATATTTTTGTATTTGCAACCTATTTGTTTGGAGGATAAATATTACAATGACAAACTGTGGTCCTAGTAAAAACGGATACCAGTCGACTTGGCTCATTATAAAAAATGGCACTGATTTAAAGCGAACGTTTCTTTACTTGTACTTTTGGTAGTGGTATACATAATTGAGCAATAAATTACTGAATTGGGCAGTTGCAAGTAGGCAGTTAACAAATTTGACGTGTTTTTATGGTATGGAATAGGCAATCGAGCTCACAGGCCACCTGATAGAACGAGGACTCTGAAGCCCATACACATTTGAAGTCAAGAACTTTTTTGGTGTTCTGCATATTATTATACGTTGCCAACCCAAGTTCCCGTATTTTTTAATCGAAGTGACGTTTTGAATAATGAAATGAATTGAAATAAAATTTATTTGGAGCTTAAAGCACTTAAAATAATACAATTTGATCAATTAAATCAATTTATTCTAGATAATTATACTTTAATTGCATCAAGCCCGAAATTGTCTCCACTCAGCTTTTTATGCCACGGTATATTTTTTAGATATTCCGCGACGCTGGTTTTCAGTGAAGCCTAGAGAGGTAAATGGCGCACCGTATTTATAACTAACCAAAATAAAAACAAAAACAAAATCACTGAATACAATAAATTGCATACGACTAACCATGCATATAAGTGAACGTACATATGCGAGTGTGTCTGTTTCTGTGTGAGTGAGTGTGTGTGTGTGTACAGTCAACAGCATAAATAAGTGATCATTTATGTAACTTGTCGCTTTCAATCGTTTCACAATTTTGTATGACATTTCAAACACGACGTTAAAGTGACAAGGTTCATAAATGATCACTTATTTATGCTGTTGACTGTACATGTGTATCAGTACGACTGCTTATGTACCGGATATTATTATTTGGATTGATAAGACCAGTTTCTTAAGATTATGTTTGAAAGACGCAACAGACTTAATACAGCTCTTGTCCTGAGCATGCCGAAGTTTCCGAACTGATTTCCTAACCGCCAGTTTCATCATTGCCGACTGAGATTGCAGATTCATTTTAACGAATAAATCCAACAAGACCAAAAGAGTTTAGTAGGTACTTAACCGAATCGCAGAAAAATCTTTTTCGAGGCTATAATTTCAATACAATGGTGATATTCTTTTATACGATAGAGCTCCCTGCATGTTGAAAGCAGGTCAAACTATGAATGCCTTATTTCCTAACATGATTGTTTAAGAATGTACTCGTATTTCAGTAAAAGCCAATCAATTTTAGGAAATTATTGAAACCTGAAAAAAAAATTAAGTCGAATTTTTTGCTCGCGAGTGTATTTTATTTACTGACATTTTTATACATTAATAGGTTTTAGAAAATTAAATAACGTTTCGGTAACTTAAATTACTGGTAGTGATATAAAAGTACTTCCAGTATGTGAAATTACGTAACTTTTACATCAGCGGCACCAAATGTACGGTGTCTAGTTATGTATGATGCATAGTGACTGAGGGTTGACATTTTATTGCTAAGTAATTGTGGTTTAATTCCAGTATGCAAAATAACTTTCAGTTTAATTACAAATATATTGTACATACACACACTCACACACACGATACGTTAGCCTACTTGGTAGTGACCCTGCCAACGAAGCTAGCGGTTCCGGGTTCAATTCCCGGTAAGGGTAGATATTTGTGTGATGAACGTGAGTATTTGTTCCTGAGTCTTGGATGTTTTCTCTGTATGTATTTCTCTATATAAGTAAGTTTATCGTTGTCTAGTAGATACCCACATAGGGCTTAGTTTGGGACTATGTCAATTTGTGTGATACAGTTCCCTAGTATTGATTATTATTATTATTCTCAGATATTTATTTAATTTTCTGTAAATTAGGTTTTTTACAATAAGTATTAAAATATAAAAGTAAAATAACAATACTAATACAAAAAATAAACATTATAAAAAACCTAACCTACGAGTGCCGCCGGCAGCGGGGCAGGGTTCAAGCTACCGCTGGTTAGGACTGCAGAGAGAGGAACCTCCTCACAATACGTGCCGTGTTGAGGAGTACTGCCTTCTGTATCTGGCCCTTGATCCAGCCATCTAGCGAGTCTAGTGAGGTGTTGGTCGAGACTTTTCGCTATAAGACCGTTTGCCGAAACAACTATCGGGACAATGATCGTCGAGTCAACATCCCACATGGCGGTCACCTCGTGAGCCAAGTCAAGGTACTTGCTGAGCTTGTCCGAGTTCTCGTCATGCGGAATGGTGACGTCGACGAGCACTGCCCGGCGTTGATGATCGATCTGTCAACACTATATCAGGCTTATTAGCGGCAATAGTTCTGTCCGTGATGACAGATCGATCCCAATAGAGCGTAGCACGACCATTTTCGAGAACTGGCGCCGGTGTGTACTTATAGTACGGCATTTCAGACTCAACCAGACCATATTGAAGAGCAAGTTGCTGATGGACGATCCTGGCCACAAGGTTATGTCTGTGCAAGTACTCGCCGTTGGCCAAATGCGAACAAACGGAATTTATATATCTGAGGGACTCGCCGGGGCAACGGTGCAGTCGACAAAATGTCGACCGTACCATCCCTCATAATATATTTCCGGTAATTGTTCGTCATTTTGACCTCGTTAGCAATTGCATAGACAAAACCTTCGGTTTCCCCAAAGAGGTCACCAAACCGTAACCAGTTCACGGACGCTAAAAATACTACGTCGGGCCTTGTTAGGGCCCGGTAGTTAGAAGCGACCGTGTAGCTCCTTGCTCTTCACCGTTGGCCTGCGCCAGTTCTCGTTTACTAAGGAAAGAGGTTTGAGGCTCCTGTCTACTGCAACCACATCACGATACATCCCACAATCATTGCCAAGGAAATAATCCCTGAGATTGCACACCTCGCGGTTGTGGAGATTTTTAGCATATGCCTCGACCTCCACATTTCCTCGGGATGAACAATCTCATGACAGATGAGCGTGAGTGCAACATGCGATGTGATTTAAACAGTAGACGGACCGTCCTATCCGGGGCGTCCAGCTCAGTCTGAGTCCACCTTAGTATACCAAAGGAGTATGTGGGCAGCGGCATCACCCAGCCATTGAAGGCGCGCACCTTATTGCCACCCGACAAGACTGTTAAGAACTTTTGTCAAGCGCCCAAAGAAGCGCTTCTTCACTGACTGCTTGACATCGCCGTCCATAATACCCAAAGACTGAGACATACCAAGATATTTGTAGGTTTCAACTTCGGAGAGAGATCTGAGAGTCATTGTCTCAGAAAGCTGCAAATTCAATGAATTTACAACTTTCTCTCGTTGAACATGTATGACCGCACACTTATCTACACCGAATTCCATCTTGATCGCACTACTGAACTCTTGTGTGATTTTCAATAGTGCGATAAGATCTTGGCGCTTCGATGCAAACAGTTTGAGGTCATCCATGAACAATAACTGATAAATGACTTCAGCTTATTATTATTATTATTTATTTATTACAGGATTTTATATTTTCGAATACGGCCCTAGTCCCTTTGCACACTGTGTAAACACATGAAGATCATTAGAAATCTCATGGGCATGGGCATTAAATACTTAAATCAAATCAATTTCGCAATAATGGTATTGCATGCTCTAACAACAATGTTAGAGATGACAAACGTAAAAATTATAAGCGATTTGAGAACCTCATCATACATAGTCTTTCTATGTCTATTTGATAAATAGGCTTAGTCCGTTTTATTCTACCATTCAGACCTTTTAATAGGAATAAACGGACTAAAACAATCCGTTTAGTTTTACCAATAGGACTATACGGACAAAAATAATCCGTTTAGGTTTAGGTTATGTTTATTTTTCAGCAGGCCCGGAGGGTCAAATTACCCAGAAATAGGAGCACCGTCGACACTGTCTAATTGATTTAATCTAAATTCGCGCTAGAAGTAGTAGGACTAAACGAATTATTTTGTCCGTTTATTCCTATTAAAATTCATGACAGAAGTAGCAGGAGGTCTAAACGGATTATGTTGTCTGTTTGTTCCTATTAAAATTCATGACAGAAGTAGCAGGAGGTCTAAACGGATTATGTTGTCTGTTTATTCCCATTAAAATTCGTTACAGAAGTAGCAGGAGGTCTAAACGGATTATGTTGTCTGTTTATTCCCATTAAAATTCATGACAGAAGTAGCAGGAGGTCTAAACGGATTATGTTGTCTGTTTATTCCTATTAAAATTCGTGACAGAAGTAGCAGGAGGTCTAAACGGATTATGTTGTCTGTTTATTCCTATTAAAATTCATGACAGAAGTAGCAGGAGGTCTAAACGGATTATGTTGTCTGTTTATTCCCATTAAAATTCGTGACAGAAGTAGCAGGAGGTCTAAACGGATTATGTTGTCTGTTTATTCCTATTAAAATTCATGACAGAAGTAGCAGGAGGTCTAAACGGATTATGTTGTCTGTTTATTCCTATTAAAATTCGTGACAGAAGTAGCAGGAGGTCTAAACGGATTATGTTGTCTGTTTATTCCTATTAAAATTCGTGACAGAAGTAGCAGGAGGTCTAAACGGATTATGTTGTCTGTTTATTCCTATTAAAATTCGTGACAGAAGTAGCAGGAGGACTAAACGGATTATGTTGTCTGTTTATTCCTATTAAAATTCGTGACAGAAGT
Organism: Acleris literana; assembly: GCA_946894065.1. Lineage (NCBI taxonomy): Eukaryota > Metazoa > Arthropoda > Insecta > Lepidoptera > Tortricidae > Acleris > Acleris literana. The sequence continues at coordinate 74,217,849 of OX335668.1, read as the reverse complement.
AGCAGGAGGTCTAAACGGATTATGTTGTCTGTTTATTCCCATTAAAATTCGTGACAGAAGTAGCAGGAGGTCTAAACGGATTATGTTGTCTGTTTATTCCCATTAAAATTCGTGACAGAAGTAGCAGGAGGTCTTAACGGATTATGTTGTCTGTTTATTCCTATTAAAATTCGTGACAGAAGTAGCAGGAGGTCTAAACGGATTATGTTGTCTGTTTATTCCCATTAAAATTCGTGACAGAAGTAGCAGGAGGTCTAAACGGATTATGTTGTCTGTTTATTCCTATTAAAATTCGTGACAGAAGTAGCAGGAGGTCTAAACGGATTATGTTGTCTGTTTATTCCTATTAAAATTCGTGACAGAAGTAGCAGGAGGTCTAAACGGATTATGTTGTCTGTTTATTCCTATTAAAATTCGTGACAGAAGTAGCAGGAGGTCTAAACGGATTATGTTGTCTGTTTATTCCTATTAAAATTCGTGACAGAAGTAGCAGGAGGTCTAAACGGATTATGTTGTCTGTTTATTCCTATTAAAATTCATGACAGAAGTAGCAGGAGGTCTAAACGGATTATGTTGTCTGTTTATTCCTATTAAAATTCATGACAGAAGTAGCAGGAGGTCTAAACGGATTATGTTGTCTGTTTATTCCTATTAAAATTCGTGACAGAAGTAGCAGGAGGTCTAAACGGATTATGTTGTCTGTTTATTCCTATTAAAATTCGTGACAGAAGTAGCAGGAGGTCTAAACGGATTATGTTGTCTGTTTATTCCTATTAAAATTCATGACAGAAGTAGCAGGAGGTCTAAACGGATTATGTTGTCTGTTTATTCCTATTAAAATTCATGACAGAAGTAGCAGGAGGTCTAAACGGATTATGTTGTCTGTTTATTCCTATTAAAATTCGTGACAGAAGTAGCAGGAGGTCTAAACGGATTATGTTGTCTGTTTATTCCTATTAAAATTCGTGACAGAAGTAGCAGGAGGTCTAAACGGATTATGTTGTCTGTTTATTCCTATTAAAATTCGTGACAGAAGTAGCAGGAGGTCTAAACGGATTATGTTGTCTGTTTATTCCTATTAAAATTCGTGACAGAAGTAGCAGGAGGTCTAAACGGATTATGTTGTCTGTTTATTCCTATTAAAATTCATGACAGAAGTAGCAGGAGGTCTAAACGGATTATGTTGTCTGTTTATTCCTATTAAAATTCATGACAGAAGTAGCAGGAGGTCTAAACGGATTATGTTGTCTGTTTATTCCTATTAAAATTCATGACAGAAGTAGCAGGAGGTCTAAACGGATTATGTTGTCTGTTTATTCCCATTAAAATTCGTGACAGAAGTAGCAGGAGGTCTAAACGGATTATGTTGTCTGTTTATTCCTATTAAAATTCGTGACAGAAGTAGCAGGAGGTCTAAACGGATTATGTTGTCTGTTTATTCCTATTAAAATTCGTGACAGAAGTAGCAGGAGGTCTAAACGGATTATGTTGTGTTTATTCCTATTAAAATTCGTGACAGAATTAGTAGGAGGACTAAATGGATTTTTTTATCCGTTTATTCCTATTAGTAGGACTGAATGGTAGAACAAAAAGGACTATACCATGAATCTGAAAAAAGGACTATACCAAAGGAAGACCATGAATTTTAAATTTTTTAATACAAAATTAATCAATTTATCAAATGCTCAAAATGAGTCCCTTCCTGTTGAATACAAAGTCGCCCTCTCTTGATTATTTCGCTCCCTGTCGATTTTTTGATCCTGTTGTGGTGGATATTTAGAATCATACGTCTAAGTTCTGTTTGTAGCTCGTGGACACTTTCATACTGGTCATTAGTAATAGGTACTTATGATAATGTCAGTTGTATGTCCTTACGGAAATGTCAGCTTTTCATTTTTCTGTTCAAAATTTCACATCAAATGTTAAAATTCATGGTCTTCCTTTTATTTTTGACACTATGTTATTTAGCAAAAAATAATCCTTATGATGAAGCCTTTCGATCGTTATGATAAAGCTACAGGGTAATTATTTTTCTCGTGTAACGGGTTCGATTCCCGGTTCAACCATGTAATTATTTAAATATCTATGAATGCAGTTTAAATTGTTTTTTAAATTTAAATAATGTCTTGTTTCAGTAAAATGTTCCATCTACAATATTTAAGGTACTTTCCTTCCATGTGGCATAGCCGTCCAGGCAGGGCGTCCCCTGCATATACAGTAAATGATTTTATCTACACCCTTATCGCAAAACCTCTCTAACGCGTTCAGAAACTGTCAGATTAGAACTAGCATAACGTCAAATTGTAATGTATTTTATCTGTAGTTATGATTTAAGCAATTCATTTCAATTTCGCATCGTGATTAAAATTGCTGTTGCGTGAATCGGAACGCAAATTCAAATAAAAAAAAACAAATGCGTTTTTTTCGTTCATATTTTGTAACTGAGGAATTAACACTGTGAAATACCGCGGTGTACCGGCATTATTAAAAAAATCCTCTTGAATTACAGGAATATTTAATAAGATTGTGCAATTTATAGGACGCGACTGCTAAAAAATGGGCTAAATGTCGTTTTTTTTTTTCGATTTGTGTTTTATTGTAATATAAGTAGACCCCGTTATCAATGTTTTCTCTTTCAATATTGTATATTTTGCCTCTGTTACAATAGTTTGATTCATTAGAGCTTTCAGAATCTATTTTGATTGTGGATAACATGCAGAGCGTGGTATCAAAATTAATTCTGCATGAAAGAGGACGAAAAATATATCAAAAGTTGAGATTTGTATTGAAAAAAATGACGGATTTGCCACGTTGCGTAACATTAACATTAACGATCTTAATGCAGGTAACGAAATATAAATAAATCCATGCAACCGTTACAAATCCTGCTTTGATAACCGCAAGCTTTTCAAATAAGCGCAAATAACATCTGTCGAAGTGGAAAAAAGCTTTTCCTTTTTGAAGTGGATATATTCTGCTAGAAGACGTAGCCTAACCGCAAGTCATTTAAAACAACTTCTGATCTGTTACAGAGAGTCAGTTAACGAAAGAAAAACGTCGATAAATTAATCAATTGACAATTAACTTATAAGTAATTTATATCGGGAATGACTGATTATAAAAAAAAACCGTTGAACACCAATAGACTTTAACACCGTTCCATTTACTCCCCACACTACCCTATTGTGACGTCAGCCACCAAAAGGAGCTCTTGATAACGGGGTATAAATATAAGTGGTATTTCTGATTGACATGCATGCAAATCATAATCCACAGTTCCTGAACCCGTCATAGAGGATTTGCAATATGGGTATAAATAAAGTATTGTACGCGACTCTGCGTAATTGGCATTACGCAACAGTCACGTAAACTACTCTTAAAAAACTTAAAAAGTACCGGCACTGAAGTGTAATCGGGACTGACTTACTTGTTAGAGAAGCCACGTAAACTACCGATTTATGTTTGACATTTACAGCATATTGTAAAGACATTATTTTACTTCAGTGCCCTTGGAATAATTCGTAGTTCCTAATATGTGGTAGGTACCTGTATGGTTTGGTGCGAGGGGCACCTCCTGCCTTCACTATGGTTTCGTAAACCTGCCTCACATATACGAGATCATCCGGGTGGTACAGTTGCAAAATGTCCTTGCCGACAATGTCCTGGGGCAGGTAGCCCAAAAATGGCACCGACGTATGGTCCATGTATTCCAGGATCCCGTTAGATACATGCCGGATAAAAAACGGTTCGGGATTAACGACCATCTCGTAAGCAGCTGAAATAGTTAAATTTCGATTAACCCAAAATATTAGATTTACCTGCCCTTACAAAGTTGAGTATAGCCAGACTAATTTCTTGTTAGAGATCGGATAACCGGGAGCTTATGTTTCCACTGCTGATGCGTGTTACGGACTCGGACTTTCTATTTCATGAACTAAGTTGACTTACAAGGTTGTTATAAATGTTTATGAGATTTCACGTAACTTGTTTCTCAGACGAGAATACCCAGCGAATATTGCACCAAGAGTAGCGATAAAAGCTTGGAAGTAATGTTGTATGGAGACACGGAGCTCTGCTAAAGTGCGGAGTAAGGCGCGCCTGCAGTCCTAGATGGTAAAGTTTGCACCTTACGATACCCAACGACTTTAGAAAACTATCAAAATTAATGGAATTCATACAAAGGCCCGACGTGACTGCCAGGCAGTTAACATCAATCCATCTATACAGTTTCTTTGATTTCGGTGGTCATCTTGTCTTTGCCCTGCCTACTGGTATAGATAATTTAGGACAATGCTACTCACTTTTGAACGCAGAGAAAAGCGGCACCGCTTCTACGAGCATATAAATAATCAATCCTTTCTCGTCGATGAAGTTCTTGAAAGACAGTTTGAGCTTCAACGGCATGTAGGTAGAAGCGGTATCCGCGACGGAAAAACTGGACTGTAGCCCTTTGTATCTTCTAATTCGACAAAACATCGTAGGCCCGGAGTTGCTCTGCGGTTGTACTACATAGAAAAGGGTAATAAACCTGTAAGTACCTCAACACATTCGCTGCCACGGAGCGCTACATGCTACTTTCGTAACCTAATCAAGCGAGTTTTCGTTTTGTAACGGGTTGCTGGCAATGATATTTTATATAAAGATACGTCATCTGCGCGCAAAAACGTTCCGCAAAAAGGAAAGCAAATTGCCTTACTTTTTATCTATTTATCTCTTTCTAACAATAGCGTTCGCTATGGATTGCCGTGTTTGTCTCTGTCAGTAATTGGTCACGGGTTTTGAATGCGTTTAGTATGAGCATAACGTATCTTAATATAAAATATCATTGGTTGCTGGCAGTGAAAATAGTTTTAACTACAGCGAGTATGTATACAGTTTCATAACAGTAAATATACCGATTTAGTTTTGTACAACTCGAATTAAATGATTTTGATCTGTATAATAATCAGATGATATAAAAATTATTACATAACAATAAAATGCATAATTTCTTAAAACAATATATATTTTGCGTGCATTATTTCTTGCAGTACTTACTTATATTATAATCAGGGCCGGTACTTTTCACGTCGTTGACGCAAAAATGACGTTACGCTACATAGAGTATGATTCCAAATGGTTTTATTTTAATTATTAACCAATAGTCGTCGGTCATTTAAATCATGTAAAAATGAGATAAGTAATATATTGACGTATGGAAAAATAAATACCTACTTCATACCTAAAACGTAAATGAACTTATTTGATTGAGAAGGACAGTGGCAACAATCATTGAACAACATTATCATGTTAAAAAAAACTGTTTTTATGTTGTAATAAAACTTAATATTTTATGATTAAATAGTCATACTTAAATACAATTATGGTATTGACATTCATAAAAGAAAATTGTCTCAATTTACCATTTATGTGAGTGGTGAAATAAAAAAATTATGCTGTCGTGATCCGTGTTTTGATTGCGATTAAGCTGTATTTAACCATAATCATTTTCCCGCTTCTTATTTTTCATTTTTCTTTTTGTACCAGTTAAAACATACCTAAACACCTGCCAAATGAAAGCAGAGCAGCCTTTGTGTAAAATTTCGTCATTTTGACGTCATCGGCATCAAAAGTACGACCCCTGATTATAATTATCAAATATAATAATTCATAGTAGTCGCCCTGTACCTTATATTAATAATTAATAATAACTTAAATTAATCTAATAGAACATTTAAAAACAAACGTTCAAAAGCAATTTTTTGCCAAGGAAGACAAAGGTGTACTGCAAGGTGGTGTTCTTTACCAGTATTATTAATCCTGTAAGATTAATTGGTTAATAATTAATAACTCCTACACTAATTAGCATATTGGAAAGTTAAAACACATTTTAATTTAGAACTATATTTTGGACTTTTCTTATGCCGTAATATTTGCGTTAAATACTGGGATACCCTGCTTATGACTACAAAAAGAAGCTTAGTTAAAAATTTGAGCAAGGGTTCATAAACACCTTCAGCTGACACACCATTTGCATTTTCCGGGACAGCAAACCCACTGGTAATTTGAGATGCGAAAGTGCTGTGATCCTAAGTACAAACATAAAAAGATTAGTACCCTGTAATTTTTAAGGAATTGTGAACAAGAGGACGTCAATATACCAATGCTCGACAAGTACTTTAATTTACTAACTTTATTTTACTTTTCTAATATATATTCAGAATGGAAACGAAAATACGGTTACCACGGTTTCGGCGATAAATACAATAACTTACACAGTTAATAGCGCGAGGCAAAAAAGAGTTTGAAAAAATAAAAGCGCCATTTGGAGGTAAATTAGCAACGTGATTGAACTTAACCCAAAAACTTCTGCTTACTTGATGTGGGTTTTTAAAGAGGAAAAAATTGTATTATGAATATGCTCGTAAATTACATCTTTTCTAAAACACTAAGGCGAACAATATTAAAAGGACCAATAAAAAAACCCATACGCCTGGGGCAACTGCAAGTCTCTTTAACACAGCGCGTGTTTTCTCTAACCAAGTTTTCTCGTACATACTCGGAAATACTGATATTACGTAATATATTTATGTAAACCGTTGACGTCACTGCACTTATTACTACGCCTAAGAGACACGAGATGGAAACGGCTGTCAACGACGTATTGGGGCAGTTGCATAATTGGTTCCAATCAAACGGGCTGGCTTGGAATGAGAAAAAGACCTGCTTTTTGGCCGTACAGTTGTACGGCCATCCGAGCCCGCCCCTACGGAGCACGCGGCCTGCGCGCGGCTCACGTGGACAGTGCGCTGACGTGGGCGCTGCACGCAGTCGGGTGCGAGCGGTTAGGTAGGGGCATTCTTCATTTGCGTAGAAATAGAATTATATTCGGTCATCCCACGTTGCGTGGGATTTCGACTATCGTTATACTATCGGAAACTTTAAACTTTTGAAACGTAATGAGTAATATGGATAAGTCTGTGTTGTTAAAAATAAAACCATAATTATATTGTTAAAAACTTACTGAATTTAATTTGTTACTTATAGTAAATTATCACATGTTTTTCCATGTTTGATATAGTCAATCGATTCCTTTTAACATTGATGATCTATTTATATAAAGAGAATGATATTTCTAAATCAACAGATGCGAGAGGTACGTAGTAATCGGTAGTAATCGGCAACACCTCACATGGCAAGCACACATATACCACGGCCCCCAGTTCCCGGTCGCCCTGCTATTCCTGGCCAAGGCAGCGGCCATGGTTATGGCGGGGCAGGTGATGCTAAGAAGGCAGGCCGCCAACACCGACTGACACTGGCTACGAACAACGGACGCACGCTACGACTCGATCATCATCTAGCACAACTGGAGGAGGAAATGAAAAACATAAAATTGAAGAAAAAGAATTGGGCCATCTTATGTATTTCAGACAAGGTGACCAACAATCGCAGGGTGGTGTCGGGTCCTTGATCCACAAGATCCTCTGTGAGAATGTAGTAGAAATCTAGAGTGTGTCAACAAGGGTAGCATACCTTGTGATCAGACTTACCGAGAGGTACAACCTCAAGGTTATCCCAGTGTATGCACCGATATCGATAAACTCGGACGATGAAGTGGAGGAAATGTACGAGGATATTTTTTAAGAATTGCACCACACCCAAAAAGGTCACTTCAACGTTGTCATAGGGGATCTCAACGCTAAAGTGGGAGTATATTCAAGCGGCGAATCGGTTGTAGGACCACATGGATTTGGAAGCAGAAATCACAATTTCCTTAATGAATTCTTTCTTTAAGAAACGGCCCCAACGGAAGTGGACGTGGCAAAGCCCCGACGCTGTAACTAAATATGAGGTAGACTTCATTATAACGGACAAAAGGCGTATATTTAGAGATGTCTTCGTGGTCAATAGAAAGGTCAGCAAACGATTTGCTGCCTTGGAAACCACAACAAACGTTGATATTGGCCTGAACTGAACTTGACCAAGTGGTCGGTATCCTTAAGGAAGTGGGGACAAAGTTATGTGCGACACAACGCGCCGGCAGGGGGTCCAAACTTTCCGCGGAATCTTTGCAGCTAATGCAAAAGCGACGAGAAGACGCAGCAGTCACTTCAGCAGACCAACGTGTTCTAAACAAAAGGATCTGTCGCAGAACCGGTAATCGTTGGGGCAGACGTGTTCTGGAATGAAGACCACGGCTTGGCAAACGTAGTGCGGGACGCCCTCCAGCTAGTCAGCAGTTGGAAACAAAAAACTCAGGACCGAGCTCAGTAGCGTGCCATGGGAGAGTCCTATGTCCAGCAGTGGACGGAAGTGGGCTGATGATAATGATGACTGGAAATATCATCCAATACTGCATGCCCTATTATGTAATGCATAGAGGTGCTGTCATCTATGTGTTGGAGCTTGAAACTAAACCACTCAACTCCACAGATAACTTCGAAATACTACGTTTGTTTCGATATTACAATACCGGAATTAAAAGGTAATGAATATCGGATTTTCGATATTGATGGGCCCAATATCGGAATTCAATTTCGATATTGAAAGTGTTCCGGTATTGCTCCGTCTAATCTCGGAATTGTAATATCTGAAAAATTGGTCCGAGATTCCGAGATCTCGGAATTCATGCCCTAGATATGACCTGTTTTGTATGAGATTTAAATTCAGTATTTTATTACTTACACATTGAGGGAACTTATACGAAAAATAGAGCCATCTATTAAGATACTTTGTAAATAAGACATCTTGCGAGTAACGTGTTGTTACGATTATTTCAAAATATATATACATATTATTATTTTTACCATACCTATTGACTTGCGAGCCGCCTTAGCTTCGCTTCGAATTGAATGAGTTTCATATATATTTAACATAAAAAACTTATCAAAAAAATGAAGTCAATATTAAACTGCTTTTTCTAGATGTTTTTCACCTTATTTACATCCTCATATTTATAACTTCACGAATTAAACTTGTTTAATTTCAGCCTTGTCTACCAGCGTATTCTTAGTAAAAAGGTCTTTAAAATTTTTAACTATAGGCTATTAAAACTTTCAGTCTAAGGTAAACAACTCATAACGCTTTAAGACAAACTGGCAAACACACCCACTGACACAGACTCACACATACAAACCCATAAACAATCACCTACAATACTACTGACACACAGTTAACCCCTTTATTCATAAACGCACAGTAAACCTATTTGAGTTCAAGTATTCTTTGTCACTTTACATACAACACTTAACATACAAAAATACTAATCTTTACTCTTTATAATATTACTAGATAATAAAATATAGCCTATGTTTCTCCGGGGTATTAAATGTAGCATTCTAATGTTGAAAGAATTTCTGATATCGGTCTATTCGTTTTTGAGTTTATTCGTTACAAACATACAAACTTACAAATCTTTCCTCTTTATAATATTACTAGATGTTGCCCGCGACTCCGCCCGCGCAGAAAAATAAAACATAGCCTATGTTACACAGGGATAATGTAGCTTTTTCACCAATAGATTGGTGAAAGAGTGACAGAATTTTAGAAATCGGCCCAGTAGTTTTTAAGTTTATTAGTTACAAACATACAAAAATACAAATCTTTCCTCTTTATAATGTTAGTGTAGATTATTATAATTATATTAGTGTTATACTCGTAATGTAATATGTATATCGATTATATTTTTTTACTTTACTTGGTAGTGTCGGCCTTATAACTAGCTTTACACTTTAGTTTTTGTCACTGTAACTTCTTGTTTGAACTGTTGCACTAATCTGACAAAGGCGTACAGCTACTTTACAAGACCGACTGTACCTGCAATGTAAAGTATAAATAAGAATGAATATGATATGAATATAGGTAGAAAGAGATATTATGAAACTTACCAACGGGTGAATGAACTCTATAAAAGATCGCCCAATCCACATATTTTTAGGGTATCCAAGTATTGACGTCAAAGAAGGTGTCGTGTACATTACAATCCCGTCGTGCATAGCTATGACGCATGAAAAGCTTTCCTGTAATCAGATAAATTGCACGTTTAAACCATTACAAGACAAAATCTTCAATACATAAAATACTAAATATACTGGGCTATTTACAGAGCGATGAGTATATAATGTTAAAAAACAAACTATAACTTTGAATAAACGTATAGTGTAGCTACAATAAAAAAGACTTAATAATAACATTAATCAATACTTTGACAGAAAGTATTGGAATCATTTTTCTCACCGGTGAACTAGCCTTGCTCAAAACAACTTGCATTTGAGGATGAGCCGTATGATTAGGTACCGTCTGAAAACCATAATTAGTTTTAAAATTGTGTTCAGCACTTTTTGATTTCACAATCTGCCCCTGTTTGGATGGAAATTTACGAATTCGTTACGTACGTTAAAGATATATCAAAAATGTGTACTAATCTGATATCATATTTAAGTAAACTAGAAACAGGATTAGTGCAACACTAATAATAATTAAAATTAAAAAAAAAAATTAAAAAAATTAAAAAACACGTCTGCCGTTAAGAAAATTTAACTAAAAAGCAAAAAATAAGTATTATTTTTCGAATAGGACGGAAAAAGTTTTTGTTAATTATATTTTTTTAATGCGATCGGGGGACTTTTAAGGACATCGTCTCAGTAGAAAACATTACCCCGACTGCATTAAAAAAATATACTAACAAAAACTTTTTCCGTCCTATTCGGAAAATAATACTTACTTATTTTTTAATTTTTAGTTCAATTTTTTAAACGGCAGTCGTGTTTTTTAATTTAATTTTATTTTAAGCATTTTTAGTGCCTTGTTATGCCTTGTTTTAATAAAAATGTGTTATTAAACAACCCAACTTCATTTTTTACGTGCTTGAATATGTGCTTGAAGTAATCAATGTATCTTCTAGTATTTATCACGTTTTACAGGTAAACCCGTTTATTAATGCTACTATATATGTATATATTTGAAATGGTACATTGAGACTTTTCAAATGATACCTATATTGTAATAATAAGAAAACTTTTTGCCATTGTTCTTATTTAAATTTTAACAGTTTAGGTCTTATCCTATGTCACCCGGGAAGATGTCCCTATGGATTCTAACGATACCACACACATCGAAATCGGCTCAGGCGTTTAGAAGTTATTGTGGAATAAAGAATCATGCATTCATACAAAAATACATACATGAACCCTGAAAACATTACACTCCTTTTTATTGGGCAGTCGTGTAAAAAATAAGATACACTGTAGTCATATTCAAAATCATAGAAGGTTGTTTTAGGAAAAAAAAAGATTCTGTGAACTTTTGCGTTTATTTGAAAGACAATCTCGGCGTCGAAGACTTACGGGAGATTTAATTCAGTGGAAGGGAAGAAAGTAAACTACTAATTGTTTCTTCATTAATCGCAACTTCACAAAAATGTAAATTATTAGATAGTAAATTGATTTGATTTTGGTATTATAATTGATATATTTTCAAACGTGTCACATTGATATAAGCCACTTATATTATAAGATATCTATAAACTAAGTATCAGAAGGAAGTCACTAGCGTTGCATCGTTCGTGCCAGGAAAATTTATATGTCTATTAATTACATTTGATTTTATGAACGGGCATTGAATTACTTACGTTTTCACTCTGGTCCATTTCTCTAGCAGTATCCATATTTTCAACGTCTTTCGCAGCCTTTGGCAGAGTCGTAGGACTCGGGACTGCTGTGAAACAAATAAAAGCAGCGGAAAGATAAATATGACCTTTCAATTGGAAAACCATTATATAAAGAATCTGAAAAAAATACCCGTTACTTCCAAGTCTTTCCGTCGCTTAAAATAGAATAGGTTTATGCAGTTCCCCTAATAATATAAAACATAAAAGGTATTTTATATCACGAAGAGTCAATTTTGTAGTCCAGTCGTTACGTATGTGATACGTGTCGCCGCTATCGCACGCCGCCAGAAGACGTCGAAAACAGAATTACGTCATTTTGTTGCGTAAATAAAGAGCTCTATAAGTTCCATACTGAATTTCAAAAGTATAATTTATTTATAAAGTTTTAGAAAGAAATTGCGCTGCGTATCAGGTACTCTCCAGAGTGTTAATTTGTAAGTTAATAAATGAAAAAAGTTTAAGAATTAAAACGTGACTACAGGCCAGCATGACACCTTTTTTTTTTATTACCTATGGCACGATCCAGGCGAATCTTATGAGTGCTGACTTTCTATCGATTAAAAACAGTTTAATAGTTTAAAGAGCGGAACATCTAATCTTAAACATTACAATACGAACCGTAGAGGTACAATATTTTCGTAACAAAATACACAAATTTAGGAGATCTATCAATAAAACACTGTACTTACGATTTAGGCCACGAAGACGATGAGAACTGGCTGAACCGGCAGGGCTCACTTTTGCTGTCTTAATATTACCCAAAGAGTCTTCAGAGTGAGCGCGGCTAGCTAGCAAACAAAAACCAGCAAGTACGATGCAAATTTTATAAACGATTTGCTTTCCACTACAGCTCCTATTCAATACGCAGATACGAGGCGGTTGTAAATTACAGACAAATATTTGATTTCAAATCGCAACGGTGAATCAAATGGGAATTCAAGGGTGAGAAAAGTAAAATAAAAATAATTGGTATATACCTACTTGACATTTTAGTTAATTTGAAAATACTCACTAAAATCTGAAGAAGAAACTCATGCCCGGTCCAAAATAGCTCGTATAAAATTCAAAGCCTTCTTTGTCGCGTACCTAGTGGCCTTTGCCGTCATATTCATCATAAGTATCATTACGGAAAGAATCAATCAAAGTCACAATGGAATACGAATAATTTTAAGTAATAATAAATGTGATGATTATCAGTCGTAATAATTGTTTTTGTACATAATATTTTAAGGGTATGACTTAATATTTGCTAAACCAATATTTGTTACTAAAATAGTAGAACTGTCACCTAAATTGAATCGCCAAATAAAATCAAAACTCTTACCTAAACGAAATAGTATCAACCTAATATAAAGCCGGGCAAGAGCATGTCGGACCATGCTTAGTGTAGAGTTCCGAAGCCATTACTACAAACAAATTAGACCTCGCAACAAACTTAACTTTGCCGTTGGAAAACTGTTATCCCCATACATCGACATAGGTCGCGGTCAGTTTACCAACACCGCAAATAAATTTTCAGTAGTTAGAAAAGAAAAACCGTTTGTAACTCAAGAACCAATAAAGTCTACTTAGTCGTGATAGTTTTCCTATTAGATTCATTATATGTGCTTTCATTTAGGATATTTTTCAGATTTTTAGTATTTTTAGTTTTGGCTGTAGGGAGGGGGGGACACTTGACTCTAACAAAAATTAGCACTTTAAAGCTTAATATTTCATAAACTGATACCTTAATCGAAAAATTGTTATCACAAACCCACAATATGTTTGAAAGACCTATCCAAAGACAACCCACACTATGGGGTAGACTCCCATGTAAATAAAAGAGAGATAAGTATATATTTATAGTTCATCGCTGGCTGTTCACACTGCCGGCGAGGACTCTCTCTACTAGTTTAGCGAAACAAAAGCATAGATCCCGTGTTAGTAAAAGAGACACAAATATTAATAGTTGGTCGCTGCCACTACTCGCTTCTCGATTTTTTTTCACAAGTGATGTTTTTAAGAAAGGATTTTCCGAAAAACAACCTGGTCAGAAGTAGGGGAGTAGCGGGAAACTAATTCTACGCAAACAAATTCGTGGGAAGATCCAATAATTGTATTGGGTTTCAAAATAATAGAAGTGTCACCAAAAGGACAATGCCGGATCTTGGCTTAAACCACTTTTTAAAAAAAGACCGCGGTTACGAAGTATGTTGATATGACCTGTTTTGTATGAGATTTAAATTCAGTATTTTATTACTTATACATTTATTTTGTAAATAAGACATCTTGCGAGTAACGTGTTGTTACAATTATTTATAAATATTTTTTTAGACTAGTTCTTCAGAAAAACTAACACCACAGTATTGTTTTAAATATTTTTCGACATCAAAAAAACCCAATTCTATAATTATCCGTCACAATTTTTCTTCTATATCCACGGGCTTTATTTTAAAGTGTTTTAAGTCATGATCTGGCATTGTCCTTTAATTTGATTGTGTTAAGTAAATCTACTCGTAGTATAGAAACAAGGGCCATGTAGGAAGTGTTGTATTAATTGAGGTCTTTGTAATAAGCAATGGTTGGATGTTTTTGAGTTGAGGGTTTTTTTCTAATTGAATATGAACCGTGTAAAATAAAAAAAGAGTGATACGACTGTGAGGTTTTTTTTCTAATTGAACATGAACCGTGCAAAAATAAAAACGACATCCAAAATTAAATTTAAAAAAAACTTGATATACTTTAAAAAAATATTACAGTCTGAATCGCTCGGGTCTAAAGGGCTAGTCTCAAACTAACCTCTAGACTTGTAATATGGGTACTAGACAACGATATAAATACTTATATATAAATACATAGAAAACATGATTCAAGAAAAAATATCATGTCATAGTTGTACTAGTATGACATAACTCATATTACCTACATTTAAACATAATGTTGAATATCATTAAAATTTTAGTCATAATATTGATCATATAATGTTTTTAGTCATAAGAATTGCAATACATAAATTATGACAATAGACATTTATGCGACGGCGTGTGATGCTTAGAAAACAAAGTAGGATTTTATTACATTAGTGGACCAGCGTTTAATTACGTTAGGGGAGCTGGAAAATGGGGGCAGAGAGGGCCGAAGCCCCTCACAAGTGACGCTAGGGGGGCGAAGCCCCCCGCAGTAAAAAACAAACAATCGTAACAATTGTATTATTGGTAGGTTAGGGCTACCTTGTCCCTTAGAGCGGAAATAGGCATTAGCGGCCACAACGGTTAGGCTAGGTTTAGGCACAGTATAGAGAACAGTAGATCGTCTTCAAACAAAGGTACATGGCGCGGCTTGCGGCTGTGGGCGGGGCCTGTGGCAGGGCGAACCAATACGAAACTAAATCTCGAGATAGTACAAGGTAACTTAGTCGGGGCCGCGGCGTCATTACAGTTGTGCCCGCTCGGTCTTTAAAGGGAGCGCTCCGATCTCGGTCAATCGGTCAAAGGATCTAGTTCGGTCTTTTAGTTCCTTTAGGTCCTTTAGCTCCGGAGCAAGTTTGCAGATCTGAACACGACACGCTTTGAAGTAGGTACTATTGGTCTCGTTCACATCGAGTGCGCTCTTTACTCGTTCGCTCTGCTTCGCTCATACGTACAACAATTGCTACTGACCTAAAGGACCGAAGACCGATTAAGATCGTTTACGAAGAACTAGTTCCTTTCGGTCCGTGACGGGAATTCATTCCTTTTAGTTCTTAGTTCCTGACCGACACAAGCCTAGGCGTCATTGCGTTCGGTCACGTTAGGTTGTAGTGCGCGTACTTGCCTATCGAGCGACAA
Source organism: Acleris literana (assembly GCA_946894065.1). Lineage (NCBI taxonomy): Eukaryota > Metazoa > Arthropoda > Insecta > Lepidoptera > Tortricidae > Acleris > Acleris literana. Next base: position 74,202,393 of record OX335668.1, on the reverse strand, counting down.
TGTCTTTCCCGAAAAGTCGTAAATATTGTATACATACGGATGTCTAAAAAAAAGTACCTATACAAAATCCGAAGCTGTCCTACATATCTATTTAGAGTTTATGTTGTGTGTGAAGAATGCGGTTCATTTTTTGATATTTTATAGCCCACTTGCAGCTTTTGTTCAGTCTATTTTATTGTCAGCGTGACATTTTCATTCGTTTCAAAACGCCTAAACTGTGCCTAAACCTAGCGTAGGTAGGTACAACTATATCCCGATTTAATAAAAGCTGCAAGTGATTAATGTAAATACCTACGTAATTAATTAGGTATTTCGTACCGGCCTGCCTATAGTACACCTAGGTGAAATAAATACGTATTAAGTAGGTAATTTAAATTATTGAGTGTGACGTGACAGGTAACATGTAACATGTGACGACGTGAATGGCCTAGGTAGTTGGTAGTGGCTAAGTAGTGACCCTGCCTACGAAGCTAGCGGTCGTGGATTTGATTCCCGGTAAGGGCAAATATGCGTGTGATGAGTGCGAGTAGGTATTTGTTTCTGAGTAGTGGGTGTTTTATATGTATGTACCTACATAATATAAATTTTTCACCACATATGGTATGTTTATTAAAGTACAACGTTTAGTACTACCTAGGTAAATTTGTGTGAGATTTTCCCTATGATTATAAATCATAGATCAAAGTATGGCCAAGTAGGTGACTAAGATTGAAAAACATGCTTGGACAACCCTGACGCCCGAGCGGCAATAGGTATCAGAATCTCCTAAAGGGCCAGAGTCGAGCTACTTTTTTATTTATACCATGTTTATTTTAAAAAATAGAAGAAAATTAGGTTAAGTACCTAGTAAGTAACTAGTTAATAGTTAAATAAAATAAAAGTTTGTAAAATACCTTTGTCTTTGTCGTTTGTCTTATTATGGCTTGAAAATGTTATGAGACTTATGCGCAAAACTATTATGGTCATATTTTGGCATGTATCTTGACAGTTATGCGAAATGATCATTATGACTCAAACAGTTATGCCTAACAACAGTATGCCATAAAACTGTATGCAACCCAATATATAGGACCCAAGGCGAGATTGAGCTAATTAAGCATATTAGTTTAAAGTACCTTGATTTATTAAAAACATAATTTTATCATTTATAATTATTTGTAATGCGCGCCGCCAGGTCACCCGAGCGAGCGTCGAAGCTGATAGGTATATTTTACACAGCCCTTCCAATTCTACTCTGACCCTATTACGCATTTTTTTATCGAATTAAAGAACTTTAATGTGATAGATCTATCATTTTGTTGATTGAACGAATTAAATGATACTAATTGATTGTTGACAAAAACTTTATATTTTTTTGAGTACAGACCTTATATTCAGGCTATAGAAAAAAGTGATCAAACTACAATTACAAGATACATATTCACATTCGTTTTGAGATTCAAGACCGTTTTAATTAATATGATGACTAATATACTGTTTAGGGATAGATATTATATTAGGGTATTGCATATTAGGGACAAGTCCAAAAGGTGACAGAAAATATATTTACCCGACTGCGTCAGAAGGAGGGTTATGTTTTTCAAGCGTATGTATGTATGTATGTATGTATGTATGTATGTATGTATGTCTGTCTATTTCTGGGCACGCTCGGCAGCCTAAACGGCTTGACGGATTTTAACATACGAGGTGTCATTCGATTCGTCTTAATTGCCGAAGTGACATAGGGTATATAATATTTAAATATGGCGTCCGCGAAAAAAAGTATGGAGGGGGAATAAAAAAACATATTTTTTATTATAACAATATGGGTATCAAATGAAAGCTATTAAAGAGCCCATTCCAAATATATATACATTATAACACTTTGATGCTACTATTTTGCAGGAAAGTCAAAAAAATACGTAAATGTTAAGTAATAAGCTCCTTTCGCTACAAAGAGAGTTTCGCTTGTAGCTTCGCGACATTAAAATTTTAAGCTCCAGAGCTCATATATTGCTTAGTAATCATTAATTAAACCATTATTTTATTAATAAAAACTAAAAAGAGTTAAATAAATTAAATTATTAAAATAAATAAAAAACCCGACTGCGATAAAAAACAACTGAAAAGCGAAAAACAAGCTATATAATCTATAGAAAATTGTAAGAGCATGTATTTATTCATATTTATAACAATTTAAATTTAACTTGAATATTGGAAAAGGTATTGCAGGCGGGGACAAGCAATAAATTTCAAAACCTATTTCTTGAAAAGAAATAACATTTGGACTATCTTGTCCCCGCCTGGAACACCTTTTCCAATATTCAAGTTAAATTTAAATTGTTATAAATATGTATGAATACATGCTCTTACAATTTTCTATAGATTATATAGCTTGTTTTTCGCTTTTCAGTTGTTTTTTATTAAAGTCGGGTTTTTTGTTTATTTTTAATTATTTTAATATTTTAATGCACAGATGCCGACTACGTACTGATGTTACAGATAAGATAACATTCTACTGCAGTACGCGCGCGATCTGAGTGCCGAGCTTAGGAATGTGCTGATTCGGGACGGCCCTATACAGTTTAGTGCACAGCACGCTGCTGGCGAGAGAGGAGAGGCGTAGTACCCTTCACCTCAGGCCCCGACTAAACTCAGATCGCGCGCGTACTGTATATCATAAAATTCATATATAATCATAATGGGGTGAATTAAAAACACTTAGGGGGAAGCGGGGCAGTTTGATGCACGGGGCACAATAATACACCAGCACTATTTCGTTAAAAACAAATGGTAGTAATATCGAAATATCACTAAAACATGATTATACATATGCGGGGTTGACAGCTGTAAACACATCGCTAGGTTGTTGTTCTTTTGCATTTCACAAGTAAAAAAGTGTTTTTAGTGTAGCTTACTAAAAATATTCTTTGTAAGTAATAGTTAATTGTTGCAGTGTTTATCTGTTTATTGGATATTTGAAATTCCCAATATCAAGTTATTTTATTTCGTTGTCACGATTGCATGTTTAACTTTTCTAAAGTCCACTGGTTTTATTAATATTCAAATATTTTTCGAATATGACTGTTGGGGCACTTCGATACACAAAGGTACGGGGCACATTGGTGCTATCAATGTTTGAGGACGTAATTTTTTACTGTGTTGTTTAAGTGTCTAAAAATGTTTTAGGGTTTGTTTAGCCTATTTTCTCATACATGTTAAAGTTCATTGAAATAAATAGAAAAAAAAAACAATTTAAATCGGTCATAATGTCTATAAGTATAATATATTGAAAAAAAAAGATATTTAAAATCTTTATGAAACACAATAGGTTGCCTATATACCCTCCTTAAAAGAAACGAAACAACATTTTGTTGAATTTTGGCATTTTTAAAACTTTTTTACATAATTAAACATGTGTATCAAGGTGCCCCTTGGGTGGGGCACAATTAAACAAATTCCATTTTCACAGTTTTTTCTTTATTATTATTACGATTTTTTTTAAGGTTAATTTAAATGCCAAATGTCCAAAATGTTTACTCAGCTTACTTTATTTACAATAAAAGAGCTGTTATAGTAAAAAAAAAGGTTCATTTTGAGGTTAGAAAGTTGTTTACTATATAAGACAAGTAAGAATATAAGACCTTACACATATTTATAAATATCAAGGTTACAATCTCACACAAATTGATCTAGTCCCAAACTAAGCTCTAGGCTTGTACTATGTGTACTAGACAATTATATAAATACTTACATAGAGAAATATATACTTAAATACATACAAAACATCCAAGACTCAGAAACAAATACTCGTGCTCATCACACAAATATCTGCCCTTACCGGGATTTGAATCCAGGACTGCTAGCTTCATAGCCAGGGTCACTACCAACTAGGCTAGCGTGTCGTCGACATGACGTTATGAACTCGACTGTGATATAACTAAATCAAAGGTCGTCCATCGGAAATGAATCTCCACCTAATCTATATATCTTTAGGAGCGCATTGTTTTTAAGTATGTATTACAATAATATCATGTCTACTAACACTTTGATGCGATTAGAGAAACTATACACAAAACAGCACGGCCAGCACATGTTATACGCGACTTGTTTGTCGCTCGGATTTATCTTTCTAACTAGTCTGTAACGACAAAGACGCACTGAGCGACAAGCGAAAAAATGCAACTTATGCTACCAGTGCTGGTGGACTATTTTACAGTTATGTAAGTTTTATAGCAGCCTATTCAACATCTGTAGAACTCAACCACGGAACTCATGCCGCGCCGCTCTTAATATGTGTAGCCGGAGCCGGGCACGAGACTCGTAAGACTTACTGAAAGTTTTTGGAGCTGTACGGTGACATTAAAGACATTATCATTAAATGGAGACACTTTGATCATTTTCTTTTTTAAATTAACCTGCTATAATCGGGAATAACACTATGTTATTTTTGATGTTTAAAAAAAATGACAATGTGTTCATATGCATAAGGATACAGGTCGTAAGGTTTGATTTCCCCTAAATATGTGGTATTATACAAATTCTTGTACTTAGCAACGAACGGTGTATCAAACCATTAAAAATAATAACTACTTATTAAATCCATAAAATGTAATGACCAATCATCGAATATCCAATTAAATCTCCTATTTTAAAATGGTCTTCCAAGTCTAATTTTGTATCTTGAGTTTTTAAGGTAGTTTTTACTCTACATACTAATGGGTCAATCAATATATTTTTGAAATCAGGTAAGTATTTTCCATTGCTTGATTAGCTTAAAATAAAAATAAACCCCTTGAAAAAGCATACCATAGTGAAAAGCAATCTTCACTTGGAAAAGACAGTGCATTCTAATACGTCATTATAGACGCTCCAAGCTGCAAGCTGCGATTTAACTTTGACTTGATACTAAAAAATTAAAAAGTGTATCAACAAACTTTATATTAATCTTATTAGAGTACAGAAACTTTGAGTATGACTTAAGTGGAACAGTACTGCACAACCATTTACATAAAATTTGAAAAACTCGCTCATTTTCAGAAATTAGCTCGTCGCTCAATTTTAGAGATCGGACAGTAGGAAGCAATTTTTTCTTAAAGTACGGTCACGAACGTTAATTTGTGACCCATTTCAAAAAAATAGGCTTGAAGTCGTCAATGTCAATTGAAATGCCCAATCATTTGTAAATTATAGGAAACTCAACCTTATTGTTATAGAATGACAGGTTGACTTTGGACCTAGGGTGGGTCCCAAATTTAAGTTCTTGACTTTACGCTGGCATAGAGGAGGAAATTCACGTGTATTTAGGTACAACTATTACCAGAAATCCGGGATTTAATTGTTTTTCCATATTTCACCCGGGTGTAACCACATTTTGGGTCCTCTCGCGAACTTAAAGAAAACATTGCTTCCGAATAGCCCATCTCTGCTCATTGTATAATTTGCCGCTGGTTCTCCGATATAGCTGTTATTTTTAAAGGAAAAGAATCACAATAGTACATGGAAATTGTACCATAAAAGGGGTGTGTATAAGTAGTTCTGATTTGATGCAGGGTTACTATCAAATTTACCTTATCGCCAAAGGACAATATAGCTCAAACGTCTGGATTGTGTTAAGTCTTTGTTACTATATAGACATGAACGCTAAAGTCTCCTAAGCAAAACTTCTGGATCTTAGAATGTTACAATTTAAAATACTCTAGTAGCGAAACGTGTTTATCTTAGAATGTCTTTATTACTTGTTAGACATAAACGCTAAATGGCCCGATAGCGAAACGTTTGTTTCTCAAAATGTCTTAATTACTAAATAAACATGAACTCCAAATGGCTGGTTAGCAAAACGTCTGAATCTTAAAATTGCGTACTATTGATAAGACACTTGATAATAAAAATCAACAAATTTTACTTTCGACGAATTAGGTATTGCTACTAACTCGTTCTGTGGCCATGACAATTAACTAATTTTACTTTCGGCTAATTAGGTACCTATTGTAACTATACGGACTATTTTAATTTCCAGACGTTTTGCTACTAAGTTGTTCTGTGTTCATGTCAATTAACTAATTTTATTTTCGGCTAATTAGGTATTCTAATCATACGGACTATTTATATTTCCAAACGTTTGGCTACTGGCTCATTTTAATTCTGAGCCGTCCTGCTTAATTGACACTTTGCTGACTGAGTGTTCTTCTTTCATGTCGTCCAGCTGAATTGACTCTTTGCTGACTATGTATTTTACTTTTATGTCATCTAGGTGAAATTGTCGTTTGGCGATAAAGAAAATTCGATACGAGTAGTAACCCATTTGATGCAAGGCAAAATGTACCAAATCCATGGACTACAAAAGTACTCTGAAATTTCACCCAAGTAAAAGTTACAAACCTACGAGAACTTCTTTCTTAACCTCTGACAGCGGCGCGGGATCAGGAAGCCTGAACTCCACACCGGCCTGCATTTTTTGGAGTTCAGTTTGGCCCTGTATGTTGTTTTTTCCATTTTTTTCTATTGATCTTTTGTCTGCATGCTGTTTCACAAGGTTGCTAAAAATACAAAACATATAGAAAATACAAAATATATAGAGTAGTACCTAGAGCAGAAATAAAGACTAGAGAAGTGAAGTTTTTGGAATATATGTGAATACATGTACATGGTGCACATAACCTGACGTAAATATCAAGACATAAGAAAAGCCTTATATACATATATACAAACTTAAAAACCTTACTGTTTTATAGCAACTTCTTTTTTGACTTGATTTGATTTGTCTTTGTTAACTAAATAAAATTTAAATCAGTTCAAACTCTATTAACCTATAATATTACTCAACCTGCCTTGTCTTATTTATAACCTCAACATGCATGTTTTTGTCTTTAACAGCTTTGGCAGATTTCTCGGGAATAAAGCTGTGATTCTTCTCCAGTTGCGGGCGTTGCGGCCGAGAACTTTCGCTTTCGTATCCACCAAACGGGCTGGTTCAGTCACCAGCAAAAATATATTATTTAACATTGGGCTCAAAAATATCTGACACGCTCTTATGCTTCTAGTAATAGAGACGTGTCAGATATTTTTGAGTGCAATGTTGGATAATACAGGGTGGAAAGTTGAGATGGGGCAGGATCCACAGGATTTTGATAAAATTTCCAGGCAGCGACAAAATCGATAGAGTATTTTTTTTAAAGCCAATTGGTCCCATTTCCGTCAAGGATTAAAACTCTCTTTGAAACCAACTAAGGTTAGAGCACTAGAACACCCACAGATTTTCGATGAGGTTAGAGCACTAGAAAACCCACAGATTTTCGATTAGGTGAAGAACAGGAGCGCCAAGCAGAAGTCGTAGGTGCCAGAAGCGTGGCCTACTTGGTAATGACGAAAATCTCAGTTTACCAACACCGGACGAACTTTCCAGAGAGATACAAAATCTGCCAATTGCTGACCTTGCAGCTAAAGTCGTGAAGAGACTCGGAAGATTCACTGATACATGCAGACCGGTACTGTCAAGACCGACTCTGTACCCGTATGATCCAGGCAGCCACAGTGTTTGCAAAGGATTTCGGATGAGCTGCTTTCTCTGCTTACTAGGCAAAATGCAGAAATGCAAACTCACCTCGGCCGAAAACTAGGGTCTTAACAGTGGAACTCGTCTAGCTTCTATCTGACCAAGAAAAACATGGAGCCACTACAGCCTCGAAAATGAATACCAGGAGTCCTGACCAATTTCGGTTGGAACATGGTCAAAATAGGAGTATGATCGACGGAGAACCGGATCATCTCTGTGCCAACTGATACCAGAGGATATAACTGCCACGGAAGAGATCTAACGGCACAATTTTACTCCTGCCCGGCTGACGTTGACTCGACTCAGTATACCCTCTTGTGGGTAATCTACCAACGGCTCATCCCACATACCCGGCCCCTACTGTAATGGAGCCAGGTATTTTGCAAAGATTTCCCTCTCGAAAAAAACTTATGTGAACTAATTAAAGCGAGTAAAAAATAAAATAGGTACTGAAATACAAAAAAAAACTTCTGACATCTACGAGTAAATTACTTATTATTTATAGTACCTACTTACAATCTCCTACTGACAAAGATTTATTTATAATAGATTAATTTCAATAAAGTGAAAAATGGGAATATTAATAGGTATTTTAAATATTTCCGGGTACAGCCGAAGTCATATATACGCTCCTATGCCTTTGATAACAACGTCTATGTACTACACATATTTGACGCGATGCAGATGGACGTTTATATATTAGTTATTTTAACTGTACATCAAGAATATACATTAAGATAAGGGTAAAATCATACATTTCTGTTTCATAAAAGTACAATAAAATAAACACTGCCACGGCTTACTCACGTATTAATGGCAGGAAGCGGCCCGAATTCATTAGGGAGCGTTAATGAACCATGAACCATCGTAAATTTCCTTAATTTCGGAAATCAACAACAAAAAAAACATGAATAAAAATGGCGCGCCTGAAAGTAAGAGAACGGCGTGAAACGAAAACCAAACCCGATTACGATCATAGCGAACGGACGTCGGCATGCTCGATTCGATTGCTCATATGTTATATCGTGATTCCACGATTATAAAACAACGGCAGAAGTGCAAAGCGAAAACTGCCCGTCTCAAATTTTTGGTTTGCTGGTAGGTATTCATATACCCAATCCTAATCTAAAATTTCATGTACATAGGTACCTATTCACGAAGACTGACGCCAGTAGCCAGTTACTGCCTGCCGAATTTTTTACATTCCTATTTCGAAATCTTGTTTTTGAAATATTTCCTGAAATGGGAAAGTTCTCAGGACCCATTAGTTCTAAGGGGTTAATATCAAAATTCCCTTCTCGCCAAATGACAATATAGCTCAAACGTCTGGATTGTGTAATGTCTTTGTTGCTATATAGACATGAAAGCTAAATGTATCTTTAGCAAAACGTCTGGATCTTAGAATGTTACAAATTAAAATACACTAGTAGCGAAACGTCTTTATCTTAGAATGTCTTTATTACTTAATAGACATAAAAGCTAAATGGCCCGGTAGCGAAACATTTGTATCTCAAAATGTCTTAATTACTAAATAGACATGAACACCAAATGGCCGGTTAGCAAAACATCTGGATCTTAAAATTGCGTATTGATAAGACACCTGATAATTAAAATCTACAAATTTTACTTTCGGCTAACTAGGTACCTATTGTAATTATACGGTCTTTTTTAATTTCCATACGTTTTGCTACTAAGTCGTTCTGTGTTCATGTCAATTAACTAATTTTACTTTCGGCTAATTAGGTAATCTAATCATACGGACTATTTATATTTTCAAACGTTTGGCTAATTGCTCATTTTAATTCTGAGCCGTCCTGCTTATTTGACACTTTGCTGACTGAGTATTCTACTTTCATATCGTCCAGCTGAATTGCCTCTTTGCTGACTGTGTATTTTACTTTTATGTCATCTAGCTGGTCGTTTGGCGATAAAGACAATTCGATAGTAACCCGTTCTAAGTATCTTACATTTGTTGTTTAATATTAAATAAACTTTACCTTATTATCCTTATTATATATACATTAAGTAGGTTATTTATGTCAAACTAGCATAATAATGATTAAAAGTACCTGCTCCCTGATGGGGACTGTTTCCCACCGTACCCGCTGCTTTGACTCGAATGGCTCCCAGAGTGTGTGGACTTGGAGCTGTGGCTAAAAGTAAATTAACATTTAATTATTAATTGCATAGACTTAAAAAATAACAAATTGAAAATTTCTGTTTTGCAACTTCGTCCCCGCAGACTCAGAAAGTCGCTGCCCCTCCCACGGAAAGTGTTTTCATTCGGGGTATTATTGTATTATTTCAGGGTATAAGCTAGTTCCATTCCAAAATTCACCCAAATCCGTTCAGTTGTTTTTGCGTGAAGGAGTAACAAACATACTGACACATTCACAAAGTTCTGATTTATAATGCGATACAAAAACTACTTTATATTTGTTTAGAATATACATCATAGTATTATTTTTATTCCTTTTATTTTCATTACTTACAAGATCGAAACCCAACAAATTTTGGTGTAATCGTATTTTTTGCTGAGTAAATTTTTTTACAAATAGAAATTCATGACGACAAAAAAAAAAATTGTTATTCGAGTTACATTTCTCTCTTCCAACTCGCACACATATGAACCAAGCATTAGCTAAAGTTTCAATGCTATAAAACACTCACCTCCTCCGTGATTGGCTATTGCTGCTCGAGTAAGCCGAATCCGACACCTTGGCATTGTTTTCAGAGTCGTCAAGGTTATCCATGATGACTTTTCCTGAAGGATCCTGGGAACAATTTAGTTTACGTTAAGGACGCGAGACTTCACATGTTTTTGGTTGAATCTTCGAAACCCGAAACTATCTTTAAAGCTATTTTTTATTGAATACACTCGGCGTCAAAAATATCGCCCCTCCGCGAAAATCAGATTCAAGCTAATCTAGACCTTAGCGAAATTATGTTATCTAATTAATATTAGTATCAATTAAAAGCACGTTTAATGTGATTTAAATTAACAATGTTTAATTTAAACGAAACATAATGGCTTGTGAATCAGAGCGTTTTGAAAAAAAAGTGCACAAATACTCTTTTCAAGGGTCGCGAGTTGTCCCCGTTTCCAGGGGTATAAAATGCCTGTACAAGGTCAAATGTCAATGATTCACTATCCAGACGTCGAAAAGAACACATCTAAGAAACTCAAGCAAGAAAACAACCCTCGAACATGGAGACCACCGCTGCTGAATCAGCTCAAGTGGTTGCACTACTGCAAGCAGGAGCTCGGCAGTGTGATGTCGCTCGGCAACTCAATTTAAGCCGTTATGCTGTCCGCCGAGTATTCCAGCGGTTCCAGGAGACTGGGGGCTACATCAGAAGACATGGGGCTGGTCGGCGACGCTGCACATCCGAAAGAGATGATCGCTTCATTGTGACGTCATCTCTACGCAATCGCTTCGCCAGTGCTGTTGAGGTGCAACAACGCCTCAGAGAAGCTCGGACAACATCAGTTAGCATCTCTACGGTTAGAAGAAGACTGCGGGAGAAGGCTATCGTGGCTCACAGGGCTGCTACTGGCCCAATGTTGACTGCACAGCATCGCAGAGATCGCTTGCAATTTGCCCGTGATCACGTCGATTGGACGTTTGAGCAATGGAGGCAAGTTCTGTTTACTGATGAGACGAGAGTCTGTCTTTATTGCAACGACAGGCGGGCCAGAGTCTACAGAAGGTCGGGCGAACGATTTGCTCAAGCCTGTATTGAAGAGACAGTGGGCTACGGAGGTGGCTCTTGCATGTTCTGGGGGGGCATGTCTATAGACGGCAAAACCGACCTTGTCTGCGTCTCCAGGACTGGAGGCACTCGGGGCCAAGGGTCCCTGAATGCTCGCCGATACATTGCCGAGATCCTGGAAGAGCATGTGATGCCATATGCGGGTTACGTCGGCTCTGGGTTCACATTAATGCCCGACAACGCTCGCTCCCACACTGCATTAATTGTTCGGGATTATCTGGAGGAGGTCGGCATCCCCGTTTTGCCGTGGCCAGCCCGGAGTCCTGACTTAAACCCGATTGAACACCTTTGGGACGAGCTGAAGCGACGGGTTCGGTCACGAGATGCCGCCCCTACCACCCTGCAAGATCTTCAGCACGCAGTCATCGAAGAATGGGGCAACATTCCACAAGAGGACATCGTGAAGTTAGTGCGATCAATGAAAGACCGTTTGGAGGCAGTGATAAGGGCAAGGGGGGGTAACACTAGGTTTTAAGTTAATTTTAGGCCCTTTTTGTAAAATTTTGTTATCCATTTATTGTTTTTAAGTAAAACTTGAATAAACATTTTTCAACTATCCGCAATGTCATTTCCTTTAATTTTTGACCCCAATGAAAAAACTTTTTTTTTTTAATTTTCCAAAAAAATACACTTTATTACCTTTCAAATGATACCTAATAATCATATTGTTGTCCTTGATCACATAGGGTTTAAAGTCGGTTGAAACTATTTTCCGAAGAGGGGCGATATTTTTGACACCGAGTGTAGTTGTGTAACTATAATTTCTCAATTCTGGTAAGCCATTGACATAGAGTTTACACGTTAAACCAACACGCCCATATACCCCCCGACACAGCCCGACTCGTTTTTTTTTAAACGACTTCAAAAAAGGAGGAGGTTCTATGTTTCAATGTATGTTTTTTTTAATGTATGTTCACCGATCAATTATAACCGATTTTCAAAAATCTTATTTTGTTTGATAGAGTATGGTTCAGAGGTGGTCCCATTGTCACCAATCTGAATCTGATGAGGGGATCCGTAAGGAATTGAGGGAACTCCTCAAACATTATAGACATAGGGGACGGAGGGGCAAGACGGAGAGGGCGGGCAAGAAGAATATTTGTTCTAGTTCGATACTTGATCGATAGAAAGAGACAGAACTACTGTCGCTCGAGCTCGACTCGGTACACACATACATGCACTTACTGTTAATTCTCATCCGGCAGCATAGATTAGTAACCACGCGTTCTATGTAAGGAAATTGTTTCTTTGTAAAAAAAATAGATAAAACCACCGTACCTTGTTTTATATATTTTGACATTTTTAGTAGAGTTTGATGTAAAATTGTAAAAAGACGTGTAATTAAAAAACAAAAAAACGCCTTCTAAAACGCGAGCCTATAGGTCAGTCCATCTGAAGTCGGCTTTTGGTTAAAAATATTGTGAGTCGCCGACTTCAGTTTGACTGACCTATAGGTACCTGAGTCATTCCATATGAAAACGTCTGAAATGAATTATTTTATGTAGCCGCATGGTCATAGATTTCAATTTAAAAAAATGAGGGTGTACTATGAGGTGTTAAATAACAAAAACCGTCATCGTTAATTTTTAGGGTTCCGTACCTCAAAAGGAAAAATGGAACCCTTATAGGATCACTCGTGCGTCTGTCTGTCTGTCCGTCTGTCACAGCCGATTTGCTCCAAAACTACTGGACCGATCAAGTTGAAATTTGGTACACATATGGAAGTCAGTGACCCAAAGACGGACGCGTAACGTAAATAAATGAATTTTGGTCAAGGGGGCCACTTTTGGGGGGTAAATTAGGAAATTAAATAAAAGTTCCGCAAACCTTATTGTGTGACATCAAATGAAAGAATCTGAAGAATGTGATTTTGAGAGAATCTCATTTTTTTTTAAATAATTTTGATATAAACAGTTTTTAAGTTATTTAAGAAAATAGGCGAAAATTGTCCATTCCCCCCTTATCTCCGAAACTGCTAAGCCTAAAATTTTGGAACAAATATGGAAAATAGTTCTTCATCTATAGATTACACAAAAACCTATAAGAAGTTCGAGTGTTCAAAGTAATATAGGAAAATTGCGAATGTATGTGCGAGCCTCGTTGTTTGTTTTGCGATTCTGACGATTTTCAAAAAATTATATCTCATAACGTAGGACATATACTGTGACGAGTAGATCGGTTGGGCGGATGGATGAAGATGAGCAAGAAACAGCCGCATGCGTAACAAATAAACTTTTATTGCTCTACGCCTAGCTTAAATAAACTAAGAAATACAATTAATAGGAAAAAACTAGTAAAGGTCCAAAGGATCCAAAGGTGGATACAATCATACACAATACTATAGCAGAAGTAAGATAAGATGAATAACAAAATTTGCTTAGATTACTTATTGATATTGAGTCGACACATCGTTAGCGTGTTCTAATTACCTTTTTGCGACATCTGTCAATGAGTAGCGGTAAACTCACTGTGGGAATATGTGGGGTATCCTGTGTCATCTAGCGGTGAGTGTCGGCACCACTTTGGTTTGGCTGCTGGACTGTAGATGGCGTATGTAAGCAATATTACCGTCTCCACCTCTGTCTCTTCAGGCAACCCGACGAAGAAGACTGCAGTTTAGGCAGATTTTCCCTTTGGCCGAAGTGTAGTTTATTTCGCATTCACTTGTTTCCGTGGGCGTCCTCTTTTTCGTATGGGTTGCATAGGCACAGGTAGGAATGTGGATTCTGGTCCCTGGTACAGTCAACAGCATAGATAAGTGATCATTTATGTACCTTGTCGCTTGAGGAAGCCATCAAGAACAAATCGCTATGTCTGGGCGTCTTCATCGACATAGAAGGAGCATTCGACAAGACCAACTTCAGCAGCATAACAGTGGCACTGGAAAGGCACGGTGTAAACGCAGTTATGACGCAGTGGATAGGTAACATGCTCAGCAAAAGGATTATCAAACTAGAAACGGATAAGGCCCAACAAGCACTAGTGGCGAAAGGATGCCCCCAAGGGGGCGTTCTCTCGCCACTGCTATGGAACCTGGTCGTGAACGAGCTGATCACCAAACTGAACGACTGTCACTACTACACGGTGGGTTACGCTGACGACATAGTAATCCTCACGAGCGGTAAGGTCACCGGTACGGTGTGTGACATCACCCGTTCAGCCCTGCAAATCGTGGAACGCTGGTGCATGCACAACGAACTATCCGTCAACCCAAAAAAGACGGAGATGGTAATGTTCACAAACAAACGAAACCTAGGCAATTACAAACTCCCCAAGATATTTGGCACAGAACTGCAACTCTCGACTGAGGTAAAGTATCTCGGAGTAATATTGGACAACAAACTGAACTGGAGCAACCACCTGAACAGCAAAATTGACAAAGCCACGATAGCATTCTGGCAATGCCGCAGAATGGTAGGTAAAACCTGGGGACTTACCCCCCAGATCACCCTATGGCTGTACACGTCAATTATAAGACCCATCATTAGCTACGGCGCGGTGGTCTGGTGGCCACGCACCAAACTATCGACCGTCGAGGCCAAACTACAAAGACTACAGAGGTTGGCTGGCATGGCAGTTACAGGATGCATGCGGACAACACCGACAGCATCGCTGGAAGTCATACTCGACCTGCCACCCCTACACCTCTTTATAAAGCAGGAGGCAGCCTCGACCGCTGTACGTCTCAAAAAACTAAACCTATGGAAAACTACAAAGGTGCCACACACCGAAATCCTATGTGAGTTGGTAAGTAACGACCCACTAATAGAAGCGGTGACCGACAGAGTGCCGAAGACATTTGTCTTCGACAAGAAGTACAAAATACAGCTCCACGAAGATCCCTGGGAGGGCCTGAACCCAAGGGAGGTAAGAATCTTCACAGATGGATCCAAAACAAGGTCAGGCTCCGGCTCCGGTACATTCTCGGAGGACCTGAACATACACATCTCAACACCATTAGGGGCCCACGGCACAGTCTTCCAGGCAGAATGCATGGGCATCATAGTGGCTACGACAGCAATAGAGGCACGGAAGGTAATAGATCTCCCGATCCGAATACTCTCCGACAGCCGATCAGTGCTCCAGGCCCTACAGAGCCACACCGTTACCTCAGGGCTGGTACTTGAGTGCCACAATGCCCTGACGAAGGTAAGTAAAAACAATCCCATCACACTACAATGGATAAAGGGGCACAGCAACTCACGTGGTAACGACGCAGCCGACGAGCTGGCGAGGAAGGGCTCAGAGATAGTAGCAGTGGGTCCTGAGCCCATATTGCCTCTCCCGTTCGGATGGCTGCGTAACAAACTGCGACGCTTAACCAAGGTAGAACACCAACGATACTGGAGCAACCTAAGCACCTGCAGGCAGGCCAAAGAAGCCCTCCCGACAATAAATCCCGGATTGTCACGGAAACTACGGAAGTTGAAAAGGACTCAACTTAGACTCGTAACTGGGGCAATAACCGGTCATGCCCTATTCAACAGACACTTACACACTTTAGGTGTTACAGACAGCCCCCTGTGCAGAGCCTGCATGACAGCGGAAGAAACCGCTGCCCACGTCATCATGGAGTGCCCAGAGGTGGCAACATACCGGGCGCGACACCTCGGACTGGTACCGAGGTCGCTACCAGAAGTCGTCGGCAACGTCAAGGGTCTGCTAGGCTTCCTGGTGGAACTGGGTTGGCAGGAGTAGTGTCACCAACCCTCTCACGCAAAATAGGCGCATATTTAAGTCGTCGAGTTGCGGAAAACAGCCCGCCACAACCTATAACCTATAACCTATAACCTTGTCGCTTTCAATCGTTTCACAATTTTGTATGACATTTCAAACACGACGTTAAAGTGACAAGGTACATAAATGATCACTTATTTATGATGTTGACTGTACAAACGCAGAGCAAGGTCGGCGATGGGCGTGGTGCGATCGGTCGGGTCGGACCTCGGCGCGACGAGTGGCCTTCGGCGTGTTGTCGGACCCCGCAATCCTTTTCCTGGGGCATCCGTGTGAGCGGGACCGGGTCGGGAGTTGCGGAGAGAGCTGCCTTAGGCCAGGTTGCTGGCTGCAAGTAGTGGTCCTCGCCAACCGTGGATAACGGTCGGGTGCTATTCAGCATTAGTCTTCGTCAGAAGGACTAGGCGTGAATTGGCGGATGCAGCTGTAGTTTTCGTCCGTGCACACTAGCAGGTCCGTGGCTGTCCAAAAAAGTTGTGGCGACACTCGTCTGGTCATCTCTATCCGACCTTCTTACATCAAGAAGGTGGATGAGGAGCCGGTATCGGGTCGGTAGACCCACGACCGGGGTGTTCTGCGCCAACCGTAAAAACGGTCGGGTCCTTGGAGCGCAGCCGGCGCCGAAGGCGCGGGCTGCGCGGTGGCAGGTGGTGGTGGTATTACCGCTACATGGCGGTGGTTGAGTAGGCTTCTACGGTAGCATTGAGTCGGCGGCTGTATGGAGCTAAGTCCTCTCCGGCCGTTATGGCCGCTAAGGTCTCCTCCACCAGCTTGGATACCGCTGCCAGTACCGGGACTGAGCTCACCGGCGTTTCTGTCGGTGCGGGGTCGGGTGTTGCGACCTGCGCGGAGGGCTGCGGGCCACGGTTTCGGGCTCCGCGCCTCTTTCCGCGGCGAGTGGGCGGCTGCATGTGGTCGTTACCGGGGGCCATCAGGGAGGCGCTGTCTTGCGCCGCCTCGACGGTTCGGATGGTGGTGGGCTCGGGTACCTGTCTGGGCTTCGGAGGGTGACTTTTTAGCCCTCCGGTTCTCCCTAAGCAGGACTGGGCAAGACACGCTGTTAGCGGTGTGTGCACCGCTACAGTTCGCGCATGTTGGTGGCTCCTCTCGGGGCCTTGGGCACTCGCCGGCTGCGTGTGGGCCTCCACAGCGCACGCAGGCTATGGGGCGGTGGCAATTGTGAGAGGAGTGGGCGAAATTTTGGCAGCGGTGGCACTGCGCGATGCCTCGCTTACCTCTCCATGGCTCCACGATGACCCCCGGCATGCAGAGGATCTCGGTGGTGCGGAAAATGGCGGCGTCCTTCTTGACCTGGGCGTAAAAAATACACCCAGGTCTGCCGCTGCGGGCCCTGATAGGCCTGACGTACTCGACGTCGAAGCCTTGGGCCGTCAGGTCGTCGCTGATGGTGTCAGGTGGTGTATCGACCGGGAGTCCCCTGATCGCCACCTTCTGGCTGCGCTCGCTGGGCAGGGAGTAGGAGTACCACTCCAACGTGGAGTCCTCGTTCTCCAGATCGAAGAGGTACCTTTGTACCACCCGGTACTCCTCCTTACCTGCCGGGGAAAAGCGGACCCCGGTTCTAAACGGGCGGGCATTTGGGGCGCGTCCCAGGAGTCCCTTGAGGGCCCGGAAGTGCTTACCCCAGTTGGCTATCCGCTGGACAACCAGCGGCGGGTAGCGGATCTTCTTCACGGGCGCCTGCGCTGTCGCCGATCCTGGTCCGCTTGTTGCGGAGGGAGATGGCGGTGAGGCGGCTGCCGCGGCGAAGGAGAGTGGCGGCGGTGGAGGGTGCAGCTGTGGTAGCTGTGGGGCTGGTGGTGGTGGCGGCCCGGCTGTGTCCATGGGGGACAGGTCGAGCCGGGGCAGACTGCGAGGTTGTTGTGACGTCTGCGGGGGGGTTTTTGCAACCCGTTTGTTGCGCGACGCCGCTGCGGTGGAGGACGCAGCGGCGGCGACAGGCGGCGATGGGAGTCGCGGCGCGGCTCTGGGCGGCGCAGCAGCGGCGGATGGTGGTGGCGGCTTTGGCGGCACATTCAGGCGCGCAGGCGCAATGGTCGGCCTTGCGCGCACGGGTGGTGTGGTCGCGGGCGCGGACGCGCTCGCGAAGGTGGGCCGGGCCACGCGCATGGGCGTGGCTGGTGCAGAGGCGCGGGTGGCAGGGGCGGCGGCGCGCGCGGGTGCGCGGATTGCCGCAGTCGCGGGCGTCGCGCGGGGCGCAGTCGCCGCGCGGGGGGCGGGGGTACTAAGCCCGGTGGTTGGCAGAGCCATGGTGGGGGGCGCCTTCGGTGGGCGCTGCTCCCGTGGTTGGGAGGCAGAGGGGGCCGCGGGGGCCGGTGGTAAGGCTGCAGCAGCGGCAGCGGCAGCGGCGGCGCACCGCGCAAACGCGGCACGCAGGACATGTGGTGCGTCGTCGTTGTCGGCCAGCATCTCGCTCAGCGACAGCTGAGTGCCCGGGGAGTTTGCGAACTCCAGGGCAAACGAGGGGCCCGCGGACGGCGGTCGTGGCTGTCTGGGATCGCGGCTGGTGCCAAGCTGAGGCGGCGCGCCGGCAGTAATCTGCTCGGCAAGCTCGGCAATAGCTTGGGCTACCGGCGGCGGGGTGTTCGGAGCGGTCGACGGCGGTGTTGCCTGACCGGCCACTTTCAGCAGGGAGATGGCGCGCACGACGTGGGCTCGGTCCTCCGTGGCGATGGGGATCCTTCGGGTGTTTCGGAAGACCCTAGGGCGCGTTTGCCTACGCGCCGTTGGGTCGCTCCGGGATCCAGGCTGCATGGTGAGGGTAGCCCTAAAAAGGGCTTTTTAGGAAGACCCCACCTTAGCGGGCTCGCTACAAGGTGGGGGGAGACACAATGTTATTTTGGAGGGTAGATATACTAGCGGAAAAAATAATCTACCCTCACAAAATAAACAAAGGCTGACGTCAACTTGGGCAGTGACTCACGCGACCGTAACGCACCGCGGCCTTCTCCACTCCCCTCTTTTCCCCCGTCCCAAGGCTCCGCCCGCAAGCGAGAGGCCGAGACTAGGTACTGGAAGGAAAGTTTCCGGCCGGCGGCGGGGAAATTCCCCTGTTGATCGGTCCGAGCGTGTGACGTAGGGGAGCCAGATGTTGGTGACTCACCTGTGTTTTTCCACAGTTCCGCAAAAGAACACGTCCCTACGTCAGAGGTGGTAGCCAGATGTTGCGGCTATTTGATTTGATGAATTGATTTTAATTAAAATTTCAACGTCCACCTCGGGTCACTGCAGCCAATCCTCTGTGGCGACAAATTGCATTGCAAACTATTTATACGTCAGCCACACTCCCCACCCCGACCTATAAATATAGAGCCCAGACAAAACTCGCCGCACGCCGCGCCAATGTTTACATTGGTTTTGGGGCTCGCGTTCAACGCGGCCGCTTGTCTCTATGCTCACTTATTCTAATGCCTTACAGGTTCGAAATTATTACACAGTACTCAAAAATATTTAGTCACTTAAACTTAACTTAAAATTAAGACCTTAAACTCTACTTACAGCTATTTCTTAGCCTACATGATCAACATAAAACTAAGAAATCTTTATTTTCATTAAATTTCTTAAGCCTAATATTAACAAATTATGTTCTTATAATAAAATTGTTCGCTGTCCGTATCACAAGTATTAAAAGTCCACTGGGTAACGAATAATACTAATAGGATTTCCTCAATAAAGCCAATCATTTTTGCAAATAATAATGTTTAAAAATATCAAATAGGTATTTACAAACAAAGACTTAAATATTAGCCTTTGTTAAAGAAACAGCCTCTTTCTTATAATGTTAAAGTTTATTGTCTCCTGCGTCACTCTTGTATAAAATGACACATTATTTTTTAAATAATTTGGTCTCTTCTCAAATTAGGAATTATTAAATTCACTAGGTCTAGAGGCAGATACTCACTAACCATTATTAATGTGGAAATAAGGTATTACATTTGTGTAGAAAATTTTAAGTCTTTTATGAATAGTAAAGTAAGGGGACAACGTTTGAGCCAAGAGACCAATATCTGTGACCCATAAGACATTATGACACAAAATACAATCTCAATAGGATAAACTTAAATGTTAGATAACTATTTAAGTGCTTAGCAATTTTAGCGATTAGTAACATCGTTTACTAATAGAATTATGAGATCAAAATTATAAATCACATTTTAATACTGAAAACAAAATAATACGTTCTTTTCATCAGTTAAAGTGCAATTCTTGTAGAATATAACTTAAATGCTTAATAACAATTAAAGTCCTTAGCAATGGCTTCAGTTATAATGGTAACTTCCTCTTATATTAGCATAATGAGACCGCAAAATTCTCTGTTTTTTCATTATTATATTAAATTTCACATAAAATAGATATATGTTAATTAATTATAGAAGATCTTATTTTATGACCAAGCCATAAAAAAATGAAAATTGAACATAATGTGTTTTTTAAATTAAGTGCAGTGACGAGGACAAGTTTTTACAGAAAATAGTTGATCCACCCAGGTAACGTTGAGGAGTCCCGGTGGCCATCTGCGGTCTTTGTCATCAGTTCCACTCAACCAAATGATACTTTCAGAATGCAAATGCTGGACTTGTTACTAAAAATACTGAAGTTGCTATATGTATGCCTATAATATTTGAGGAGTTCCCTCAATTCCTCATGGATACCCTCATCACATTACAATTTGGTGACAATGGAACCACCTCGGAAGTATACTCTATCAAACAAAGAAAGAATTTTTGAAATCGGACCATAATTGACGGAGAAATCAAATCAAATCAGTTAAACTGAGAACCTCCTTTTTTAAGTCGGTTATAAATACTAAAACCTTCTCCTAAGTGTAAGAAATACTTTTCTGAAAACCGAATCAAAATCTGTTCAGAAAAACGCGAGGTAATCGCGAACAAACATATACATACATACATGCATACATACATACAGGTCAAACTGAGAACCTCCTTTTTTGAAGTCGGTTAAAAAACATATTCATCTTGAATTTTTGCTTCATTATTTTTCTTTGAAGGTAGCTTAGGTAAATAAAGTAAGAGACAGGCAAAACGAATCCTTTACCGTAAGTTGGACAGTGTGGCCCAATGGCATAGGTATATAGGTGAACTGAAATGTATTTCATGGGTTTAATTAGACTTCCATTGGAAAGGTACACAATTTAATCCCTTCCTCTTTCCGAATTTTTCAAAGAAATTGAGTACCTACCTATAAACTTGTTCAGTGTATCCGGCCAGGCCGAGGATCATATTTTTGTGACGATTAAGACCTATGTATTCATTTTGCCCGCCCTAGATGGGCAAAACGGATAAACGGACTTTTATTTTAAACAAGTATAAATCAAAGAACAATTTTTATTTTTTATTTTTGATCACAATATCTATAACAATAACCGAAGATTATAAAAATGAAGTTACGAATAAATATAATTTAAAAAAACTTTTAAATTTTTATATCGTTTTGCCCGCCCGTCGTCCCCTACATAGGTATAGCGATTTTAGTATTTTTAAAAACAAGTCCAGCGTTAATCAGCGCAAAAGCCGACTTCGTTTGGACAGACCTTTTACCTACCATATAGCAGTTATTTTTCGCGTTTTTGTTTTTTTAAACATGTATTAGGATAGCTTTCTGTAACCTTACATAACAATACTCAAAGAAACACTTGTTTTATTACTTGCATCATAAATTCATATAAGTATTTAAATTTGAAAGGAGACTAAAAATAACTCAAATCACATTAAGAATTCCAGAGTGTTTACGCTGAGCTCGGTAAAAATTTTACCACTCAGCGTAAACACTCCGCCGTGTTACAAAAATGCCGAAAAATTAGAAATTCAAATCAAAAATCAAATCAAAAATATTGTCAACCCTAGTAAGCTGTCATGTTAACAGAAGGGTAGTGGGTCCGTACCAACCTTACTAATGAGAATGACTGTCCCGTTTTTCGTTCAAAAAGGTTTGCAATCTCAAAACTAGAGAGTCATAACATAAATGATTTAAGTACCTACTGACTTCAAAAAACGTCAAGTCAGAAAAAAAAGAGTTGAAAAATGTCGATTTAGTCTAACTCGTAATATTAAGATATGTTTTTAAGGGTTTATTAAAAAACCTTCATTTGCTAAAAAACGTTTCACAAACTGATTCGTTTCACAAACATATCACTTGCCAAAGGCTATTTTTTTCCGAATATACATATTTCAGGAATTTTAAAAAACCTATAGGGTTCTACAAGGTGGTCCTGAAATATTTACAGTATCGGAAAAAACCGTTTTGAAAATGATGTTTATGAAATAATCAGTTTTTGAAATGTTGTTTAGCAAGTGATTGGATACCGTTTTTATGTGTAGGCCTTGAAGATAATAATTTAAAACATGCCCGCGAACTGTATCAGCCGCGTTTTATCGATGGCAGACCACCTTCTTAACAGTTATTGCTATTTATGTACCTCGGTTAGGGAAGCCGTAATAGATGCCTATTTTAAAACCTTAATATCAACCCAAAACTCACCTACCTAAACGAAATCTGTTTCTTTTTTATAATTTTGTCTTTTATGATTCTTGTTTATCTCTCCGGGTACAGTCGACGTCATAAACATGTTTACACTTTAGTACCTTGTCTATTTAACGTCACGTTTTAACTGCCATATGAAATTGTCATAGCGGATAAAGTGACAAGGTACTAAAGTGTAAACATATCTTTGACGTCGACTGTACGAATGTAAACAGATTTTCTGTGTTGTTTGCTCTTTGGCTTTATTAAAGTACTTTAGTAAGTAGGTTACCCTTCAAGAATAATTATTTTGTTTTATTAAAAATAATAATGTTATAAAGTCATGCTACGCTTTTCATACATTATCAATGGACTCTTTAAAAGAGACCCCCTTTCTGCTTCACTGGTATTTTTGTAACACCCTGTATATTAAAATATCTTCTTGCGCTGTCCGAGAAACGTTCAAGCTACTTGAATCATACCGGTGTAATGTGATTTTCTTCATAAAAGAGATTATACCGAGAAAGTAAACAATTTACGGTTTATTTCCTTAGTAGGTTTGATACAATATTAATATTATAACACTAAATATCGCCACTTGTCTCCAGCTCAAAAATATTATACCTAGTATCTTATGCCATGGCCACAAATTTATGTCATGCCACGACGGCAAAACAACTGCGACATTACAAAGCCGGTCATATTTCAAACCCCGACGCAAATTGTAGCCTTAGAAGTTCACTAAACAAGACGTTTCTAAAATAAGTACGAGGGTCGGCGTAGATATGGATGTAGTGGATTAAAATACGACCGTGTTTTTTGTCGGAAAAGTGCGTATTTAGCTTTCTTTCTCCGCCTCTTTTAGTAGGTTTGCAACGATAAGCTAATTGAGAAAGAAAGTCGAATACGAACTAATCCGGCTTGTTTTTTTGTTTTTTTAGTTCTTTGATAGAGAAATGTACTGCCCTCCTTATGAAAAGTGCAGTATCTCGATCAAAGCAGTTTTCGAGTAAAAGCGGTAAAATGATTGAGTTTTTATTTGACGCGTATCTCATAAACTATTTTAGTTACAGACATGAAACTTATATCAAAATAATCGTGAGCATGTACAGAATGGATATTTATTCACAAAATCTAAAAATATATTAGTATGAAGTAAAATAACTTATAAATGCATTAATCGCTAGGAATACCTTTTATTTGAATGTGTCAATCCCTAACCATAACTGCAGTAAGTACCCGATTTGCTGCACTTATGATTAGGAAAAAGGTTTACTGCAGTGATTTCTACAGAATGATGAAAGGCGTTCCTAAACATAAACGCAGTATCTTCTATTTACACGCATTTCAAATGGTAAAAAAACTGGTTTGAAGAGGTTTTGTCCGTTCCTGGATTCGAAATGTATAAATTTAAAATAAACTTAGTCGTCAGACTTCATGGGTAAGACAGGGACGCGTTTTTTTTGTGACATCGTTTTCAAACACCATAGCTTAAATTTGATCTTTCCGGGACATTTTACCTGAAATTTTGATGTATTATATTGAATTGCATTAGATTAATTAATTTGAATTACTTATAAACAAAACATATATTTTCATAAACAATTATTTTCAATTAAAATAAAATAAATAAATATCAGGGGACATATTCACACAAATTAACCTTGTCTGACACTAAGCTTTAGGCTTGTACTATGAGTACTAGATAACGATAAACATACTTATATAGAGAAATATAGACTTAAATACATAGAAAACATCCAAGACTCAGAAATGAATAATCGCGTTTATCACACAAATATCTGGGGTGTGTAATGATACTAATGATTGGTATAAAAATAAATAAAATAATTTCATTTGATATAATAACAATTGATATAATTTTAAAGGATATAATCAATCATTTTATATAAACATCATTTGGTATAAACATCATTTGATATAAAAATAAATGTTTTAAAAAACAAAAAACCGCCTTCAAAAACGCAAAAAATAACTTCTTTAAAATTATAGGCACCTAATAGGTTAGTCCAACTGAAGTCGGCGACCACAACATTTTCAACAAAAAGCCGACATCAGTTGGACTAACCTATTAGGTGCCTATAATTTTAAAGAAGTTATTTTTTGCGTTTTTGAAGGCGGTTTTTTGTTTTTTAAAACATTTATTTGTTGAAAATGTTGTGGTCGCCGACTTCAGTTGGACTAACCTATTAGGTGCCTATAATTTTAAAGAAGTTATTTTTTGCGTTTTTGAAGGCGGTTTTTTGTTTTTTAAAACATTTATTTTATTTTATACTTTTTAGTGATCATAATACGCTGTTACGTAGTCCCACTTCTTAGTTGAAATGAAACTTTAACTTATATCAAGCGCGCCGCAAGCAACGCCGCGGGAAAGTCATAGTCATATTTCAACAAGTAAATATTATTCGTTGTAGGTAGTCGCTCAAATATCTTAATCAAGATATTTTATCGCCACCCTTGAAATCGGTACCATTGAGGAGTTCCGGTGGCCATCTGTGGTCTTCATCATCAGTTCCACTACACCAAATGATACTTTCTGAATGCAAATGCTAGACTTGTTACTAAAAATACTAAAATCGCTATATGTTTGCCTACAATATTTGAGGAGTTCCCTCAATTCCTCACTGATCCCCTCATCAGATATAGATTTGGTGACAATGGGACCACCTCGAAAGTATACTCTATCAAACCAAAAAAAAAAATTTGAAATCGGTCGACAATTGACGGAGTAATCGGTGAACATACATAAAAAAAAAAAAATACATACAGTGGAACGTATAACCTCCTCCTTTTTTGAAGTCGGTTAAAAATCGTATTGTATTATTTACCTAACCTAATCTATTTTTCCGGTAGCACTTTGTTATGTGCAGGAGTCGCAATTCTAACCTAACATAACCTACATTTCTGGTAGCACTTAGTTTTGAGCACGGGCAAGGGGTTCAAGGGCCAGTCGTCGAAGCCCCCGAAGTCGGGGCTTCTATTATCGCTCTGTGGAGTCACAAGGTAACTAAGAGCCTGGAAACATGTCCACGGCACGGTGCCGTACGCCGTGAAACGGCGCAGTGCCGCCACTGTTAGACGGTACGGCGTCACGGTGCCGTGTACGACGCGGCGCCGTAGAAAGGCACGCTGACGCGTCGTGCAAATACATGGTGCCGTGTGACAACGGCTTCAACTATTTTAAACTTCACGCGCAGGACATTGGGCTTAATATTGCATTTTATAATGAATGACGGCACCGTGTATCTGCACGTCGCGGCAACGTGCCTTACTACGGCACCGCGCCGTTTCACGGCGTACGGCACCGTGCCGTGGACATGTGTCCAGGCCCTAACGAACCTACCCAAGTGGCTGTACGAGTTACGCCACCCCGTCCCCCATTTACCCGTCCCAAATTTTGTGGGGTACCTAGTAAATTTATGATTATATCTCGTACAAAAATGGTTATTCCAACTGTACTTTACATGAAAATATTTTATATCATAAGTTAATTATAGTAAATATGCATTATACTTAAAGTATTTTATACAAAATATTATTAGATCAAATGATCATTATATAAAATAATAATTAAATCATATTTAAATATATTAATTTATGTTATATGATTCAATAATTATATTAAATGAGCGTTATAGCGACTGATATTATATAAAATATTTTTATATCTATCGTTACGCACCCAAATATCTGTCATCACCGGGATAAACAAGTTAGGGATTCAAAGATGACGTTTTTTGTAAGAGACTAATAAAGCGGTTGTACAAATTCAGGTGTTTTGTTTATACAGAACCAAAGGGAAAAATGTATGGTGGACTTAGTTTTGTCCTAAATATAAATGCAGTAACTCTGATATACTACACAAATTCTTAATAATGTTTACAAAATTATGATTATATTTCCTTAGCATACCCGCAGTAAAAGCCATTTTACTGCATTATTAACTATAGAACAACAACATTTAGCATTGTTCCTCCTAATCAAAAGCGCAGTAACTATACTACCTGCACTTATGACAAGGTGTACTCCATAATATTAAAGGAGGCTTTTCCTAATGATAAGTGAAGTAACTGTATATACTGCTCTTTTGTTAAGCAATTACTAGAGAGATGAAACTATTAAAAAAACCTGTGCAGTATCTAAAGTTACTGCACTTATGTTTAGGAAACTATTCTTAGAATTTACAGTTACTGCACTCTTCGTTACCGAAAACTGATGATCCTGATTTTTTCCAAGAAACATGTCAAAGAAGGAATTGTAGAGCTCGTTTTGCTGATTACGAATATGTATTCAACTCAATTCTGACAAAAATACGAGTTACTGCACTTTTCGTAAGGAGGGCAGTGTACTTCTTATAAAAGTCAAAAATTTACATTAACCGATAAAGAAAAATGGTTTCTTGTGAAATTATTCATTAACTGCGACCTTTACTAATTCGTTCACCGGTCGAAAACCTTCGCTCCCCTGAGATCCTTTTTCAAAAGTCTGAATAGAAAATAAATATAGGTCATAGACGTTATAGATGACCACTTTGAAGGACTTTTTGGTTATTTCTTAGCTATTTAGTTACTTATTTAGCTTTTTCTTCTTATTTCGGAGCAGTTTTAATTAGGTTGTGGGACTTGCAGCTACCTGGAAGATGAGCAGTATGGTCGGACATGTATGATGTCATGCAAAATAAGAACTTTTGTGCTTTGAAGTTTGCCTGTGATTTTCTCCTTTATTGCGTCTGGTGAAGTAAATTCGCATAATAATTACCGTTATTATAACGTTTCCCTCTGCCTGCATCCCAAAATCAGACTAGAAGTTTGCAAGCCGATGGAGGACCTTAAATATCCGAGAAGGCTTCTCATCAACATATTTTTTTCTTTTCAGATCACATTGCCGAATCCCAATCTTATCTTTCCTACGATTCATGACTAATAATTCCCTGCAGGATATGACACGACTGTCCTTGTCAAACGCAGTCAACATTCTAGGGACTCATGGTGCACTAACCTAGGACATGTTTAAAATTTCGTAAATTATTTCGTTTCCGTAATGATGGACTTGCCGAGGTTTTGCCCGAAGCGCTGTAGATTTACTCCAGATTACCGACGTGTAAAAGAGCCCTCATGTGGCCAATTTATTGAAAAAATATTTTGAATTTGAATTTTGAAGTCTTTAATGATTCCCACGTCTCTCGATAATGGTAACCTATCGCAACCTCGAAAAATCTTTGACCGAATTTCATTTGACCGAAAACGTTTCGTTTTTTAACGTTTCTCCGATGGCACGATTCGTATTTTTTTTATTTCACCACTTGACAGTAAGTAAACATATCTTTAGTCCGAGCAACTTTTCTCTTTGTAGTCACTTGCCCTATGTATTGTTACGTATTTTGTTTCAAAGCCTATTTTTCATTTCACCAGTGCTACAACTAGCCTAGTGATCGTTTCGTATTTTGTTTCTTAACCCATTTCTCACTTGATCAATACTACATATAGTTTTCGCTACGTTACGTCAAATATTAATTTCAGACCAGAAAATGTTTGTAATTAGTTTTAACTATTCCAAAAATGCAAATAAATTCGAGGTTATTTTTTTTCATCTGTCAACAGAACAAAGTCGATTTAGAATAGGTAAACAATTAATAAACCGAGCCGTTACAATGGGCAAATGATACTAAGGTAAAATCAGAAATGGTAAATAGATAAATTGACAAATCATTACGTACATTGGACAACTGTTTGTACGCCGAAACCAGTAATAAGGAATAGATAATTTGTCAAATCGGTAAAAAACCACAAGTAATGACTAAATGCAAATATTCGAAGTGATCTTTCGGGCAAACGTAAAAATAACCAAACCATAATTGTCGAAAAATATTTTTCGAACCAAAATTCGGTGAAACATTTTTCGGAGTTCAGATAGGTAACCCTCGATAATATGCACTGCTTCACTTCTCCGTCTACAAAAAATATCTTCCTCACTTTGGTCACATTTTCATCGGTGACATCAGAACTTGGTAGTTCACTACAGGGTCACCTTCCAGGTTCCCGCAACCTAATTAAAACTGCTTCGACCAACGACGACAACTTCGACTTCATAGTGAATTTGCGAGAAAACAAAGCACAAAACGATAACATACGCTGGTTGATCTGCGCAGAGCGCCGTTCCTTCGAAAGTGAGGAACCTTGATAATAATGATACGCGGTAGACGATGTTCAATTACAATCATTTCGTCTTTTTCTTTCGCAATGTTGGAAATATCTAAGACCCTTTAAAAACGTAGCAACTACCAAATGAATGTTGGCAAATTTGAAGAAGAATAACCGATGATTACGCATTCATAATGGTAACTATTATTTTCACATTTCTTATTCGCTAGGTAGGTAGGTAGACTTATTTTCAGCCACCCCCTGTCATGTCATAGAATTCTAGTTATGAATTCATCCTTATTTCTTATAATTTACAGGAATCTTATGAACGCGTAAGGTACTTACGTAACTTTGTGACGCACAGAACACAAATAATGAAGTGTTCTAAAAATGGGTCCTACCTACCGTAGAGGTACAAAACGAGCATTACCGTCAACTTTGGAAAGATTGCCTAACCACTGTGACTCGAGTTATACCTATGTATAGAAACACTTTATTTGGATCGGTTTTAGGGAAAATAGATATCCAAGAAGTAGATAGTCGGTCCTTAAGTTCTGTCACAACAGGTTAGTCAAATAAAACTAACATCTGTTTATTTTTTATTTTTTTTAATATATATATATATATAAAGTAAAAGCTTAATTAATGTACATTTTTAGGAACTAATCATCATTCCACATAGTCGCCGCAATTTCCGATACGATCTTTAAACATTCACGGCCGGCACCGATTAAAATACGCACGAGTTTTCTGAAAAATTCACTTTTTGAAAACGCTTTTAAGGTTAGTCTTTGTTAACGAGGAAACTCGTTTATTTAATATTTATTGTGAAGCCTCATCTCTAGGTATATTTAGAGACCAGCATTATTTTCTTAACGACACTCATAAACCAGCTTACGAAGCACGAAATTTGGTGTGTTTTCGTATTTCTGCAAATTGATGCTAAATCGTAAGGTAAATTTAATGAGACATGAAGATTGACCGGTGTATAAGCGGGTCTTTAGTTGCTTGGAAGATATTTTGTATCAGAATTTAAAGATAAAAGTCTGGTCAATATGTCACGCAAAAATTTCAACTCAATACGAGAACTCTTACAAGAGTTGTAGCCGTTATCAGTATCGTGGTCGTGCGTGTTTTTAACCGACTTCAAAAAAGGAGGAGGTTATACGTTCCACTGTATGTTTTTTTTTTATGTATGTTCACCCATTACTCCGTCAATTGTGGACCGATTTTAAAAAATCTTTTTTGGTTTGATAGTGTATACTTCCGAGGTGGTCCCATTGTCACCAAATCTGTATCTGATGAGGGGATCAGTGAGGAATTGAGGGAACTCCTTAAATATTGTAGGCAAACATATAGCGATTTTAGTATTTTTAGTAACAAGTCCAGCATTTGCATTCAGAAATTATCATTTGGTGAAGTGGAACTGATGATGAAGACCACAGATGGCCACCGGAACTCCTCAACGGTACCGATTTCAAGGGTGGCGATAAGATATCTCGATTAAGATAGTTGAGCGACTACAACGAAGAATATTTACTTTTTGAAATATGACTATGACTTTCCCGCGGCGTTGCTTGCGGCGCGCTTGAAATAACTTAAAGTTTCATATCAACTAAGAAGTGGGACTACGTAATAGCGTACTATGATCACCAAAAAGTATAAAATAAAATAAACGTTTTAAAAAACAACAAGCGGGACTTGTTGCCTTTTCATATAAATTAATAACCTTTAAGTGTGGCTACTTTGCGTTAAAACGTGGTAATTTGCCCTACGCAATAATCACAGTAATGTAATCGCATTACCTAGTCGGTCCTTAAGTTCTGTCACAAAGGCTTATTACAATTTAAAAAAACCGCCTTCAAAAACGCAAAAAAATTACTTCTTTAAAATTGTAGGCACCTAATAGGTTAGTCCAACTGAAGTCGGCGACCACAATATTTTCAACAAAAAGCCGACATCAGTTGGACTAACCTATTAGGTGCCTACAATTTTAAAGAAGTTATTTTTTTGCGTTTTTGAAGGCGGTTTTTTGTTTTTTAAAACGTTTATTGACACATGCTTTCCTGCCCCGAATAGGAATGCTTAAAGCTCGTACATCAAATTATTGCAATAGTAAAGAACACAAATCACGCTTCTTTTTATTCTTTATAAAATAAGGTTTTGATTGTTGTACTAACTACATGTTTATGAAACTCTTTTATTTATTTTTAACCGACTTCAAAAAAGGAGGAGGTTATACGTTCCACTGTATGTTTTTTTTTTTTTTATGTATGTTCACCGATTACTCCGTCAATTGTCGACCGATTTCAAAATTTTTTTTTTGGTTTGATAGAGTATACTTCCGAGGTGGTCCCATTGTCACCAAATCTGTATCTGATGAGGGGATCAGTGAGGAATTGAGGGAACTCCTCAAATATTGTAGGCAAAAATATAGCGATTTTAGTATTTTTAGTAACAAATCTAGCATTTGCATTCAGAAAGTATCATTTGGTGTAGTGGAACTGATGATGAAGACCACAGATGGCCACCGGAACTCCTCAATGGTACCGATTTCAAGGGTGGCGATAAAATATCTTGATTAAGATAGTTGAGCGACTACCTACAACGAATAATATTTACTTGTTGAAATATGACTATGACTTTCCCGCGGCGTTGCTTGCGGCGCGCTTGATATAAGTTAAAGTTTCATTTCAACTAAGAAGTGGGACTACGTAACAGCGTATTATGATCACTAAAAAGTATAAAATAAAATAAATGTTTTAAAAAACAAAAAACCGCCTTCAAAAACGCAAAAAATAACTTCTTTAAAATTATAGGCACCTAATAGGTTAGTCCAACTGAAGTCGGCGACCACAACATTTTCAACAAAAAGCCGACATCAGTTGGACTAACCTATTAGGTGCCTATAATTTTAAAGAAGTTATTTTTTGCGTTTTTGAAGGCGGTTTTTTTAAATTGTAATAAGCCTTTGTGACAGAACTTAAGGACCGACTAGGTAATGCGATTACATTACTGTGATTATTGCGTAGGGCAAATTACCACGTTTTAACGCAAAGTAGCCACACTTAAAGGTTATTAATTTATATGAAAAGGCAACAAGTCCCGCCATTTCCTCCTCGGGCGCTTTTCTCGATATTTGCTACATATATATCGGGAACATTTCGGATAAGTGTTTTCTATTTTCAAATACCTATCTATTAACTTAAATTTATAAACGTTTGTATCCTTGTTAAACTAGAATTGAGTTTGAAATTTATAAATGTACATAGGTATACAGGTCTTTCTCAAAAATGCTATGTAATCTTGCCATAACATGCCATAACACCAGTAATTAGGAGTAGGTTAAAGTTCCTGTACAACTACGAAAGTGCCCAGTATAGTCGAGTGATTTTGAATTTGGAATCCATAAATGTGCGGTAAGTAAGTTATGGAATTCCAATTCTATAACAAACCATATTATTTGAATTTGGAACTATCAAAAAGTTAAAGAGAAAAACAATTATATGAACACTATTTTTACTCCATCAAGATTTTTGCAAAATAACTTTATAATTAAAATACTCTGTACCTACTTGATAATAAAAAATGTAATATACGTATATTACATGTTTAATTTATATGAAAAACTGAACATTAAACTTAGAGAGGTTGGCAGTTTGATACTAGAATTGTCCCACGATAACTTTGCGCAAAATATTAAACGGTAGCCCATAAAAAAACCCTTATAATGCTTATAATTTGTGTTTTTTCATGTCAGTTAAAGTACTCAAACATATCATATTATTAGTATTACGAGGATAGGTATTTTGTTGAAGAAGCGCAGTTTTTCGGCAATAACTCAAAAACGATATAAAGTCGCCGTCAATAGAACTTGAGAACGATGTAAACAAATTAGTACTGTTTGACACTTAACGTCAAATTGTATTCACCAAGCGTGTTTTTATTAAAATTAACGTAAAATGAATAGTTATTTCATCTTGAACTTAATATGAAAGCACTATGTAAGTAATGATCTAGTGTATAAATCTTTGCAAAGACCTCACTTAAAAAGTACATAATTATCGAGTAATCCATGGTGAATTAGTTCGTTTGGTTTTGATTACATCTTTTGCAAGTTCTATCGACGGCGACTTCACTATCCGATCATGTTGAAAATAATTTTCATTGAAAGTTACCGTTGAGATTGTTTGGACATACGGTTTAAAAGATAAAGGGTGGGGTGTCACAATTTATGCAACTTTCGGGGCGAAAATATTAACCTAATCAAAAAAACTGCTTAGTAACTTTAAAGTGTTTTAAAAAGAAGTGTCGAAAAATGTGTCACAGAAATAATGTGCCACACGTACTCGTAGTGCGGCTTGTTAACCTGAAATACGGTCCCACCCGGCAGGAAGCATGAAACTTGGCATACATGTACCTTTTATATATGTGCTTCAATATTGAAGTAGGAACACGTCATAAAACTTTTATTCCCCTCCCCCCCCCCCTCTTTTGGTTCAACAATCACAGTTTTTTTAGTTTGTTTGAAAACGGCTAAAGCTAGGAGAAAACCGTCAAGGGATAAAATGTTCCTTATAAAATTCTGCCCTACTAAGCATAATGGCGATATCTCAGACAAAACATCTGTAGAAATTGCAACCTAGTTACAAACAGAAGAGAGTTGAATCTGCTTTGGCTATTGAATTTAGTTATTGCATTTTTGCTTAGGAGGGCAGAATTATCTACAAAACATTCTTGGATGTATGTTGATACGACCTATAGTTTTCAAAATATGCTTACAATCCTTCATAATATTAAAAGCGCCACGACCATAATGTTATCTTAACGTTAATGATAAAACAAGTGACGAAGAGGACATCAGTCAAGCGAGGAAGACACTATTTAATAAGGGACGGGCCATGGATAGGCTGCCACCTACATTTGGTGCTCTTTTAGAGCATAGAAAATGGGCATGTTTACAAGGGGGATTCAGCTTGATTGCGAACCCTGAATATCCTTATTTCGAGAAATGGGGATGGAAGAAAGAAGATGGTGTTTATACTCCAATATGGAGTAAATACAACAAAACCTCGGCATCCGTAAAGGAGATAACAAAGTGTTCATGTCGCAGCTGCTACAGGTCGATGTCAATGTAGGAATCCTGGGCTTCCCTGTACTGGCCTTGTTAATGTGGGGGTGATGCCTGCGAATTGAATTAAATATTATTTTTACTGGACTTGACTTTAGTTTTAATTTTAATACCTAATTTGCTTGGATCCTTGTACTTACCCCAATGAATGTTTGCATATTTTGAAAACTATAGGTCGTATCAACATATATCCAAAGAAACTTATATAGATAATTTTATAAGGAACATTTTATCCTTTGACGGTTTTCTCCTAGCTTTAGCCATTTTCAAACAAATTCAAAAGACTGTGATTGGAGACACTAAAGGGAGTAGGGGAAAAAAGTTTTATCACGTGTTCCTACTTCAATATTAGCACATATATGAAAGCTACATGTATGCCAAGTTTCGTGCTTTCTGCCAGGTGGGACCGATATTTATATATTTTTGAGCTAACAAGCCGTACCATAAGAATAAACAATAACTACACGTAGAAGCGAAACTCCAGGCTCCGGACGCGCGCTCGGCGCGTTAAATACCTACCGCCTGGCGACACCTGAGGTGTCTAGTCAGTCAGGGGCGACACAGACGGAATATATATGTATTAACCAAGATATTGTTTTGTGTCTTGAATTGGTTTTCATATTTCTGTTGATTTTAGTGTTTATGGTTGAACTAAGATAGTGATTTAAAAAGTGAACGACTATTTACGGCAAAATAATTAAAAGTAGGTAATTGATTGAATGAATAAGTTGTTAAATAGTACCTACATCCCCTAGATATTGAAGATAAAAAAACGGAAACATTAAAAACGAATTAATAGATAAGAATAGTATTTTGTAATAAAGCTATTTCAACTTAATAAAATTTGAAATTAATGGTCCGGAAAGGAACGTAAAAAGTAACTCCGGATCCCAGACTATACTTAAAACTTATTGAGGTTAAAAGGTTGTTTTTTTATAGACTCATGTCTGTGTTTTATAGATGATTAATATCCACATAAGCCATTAAATTTTCTGGTGATAATCTTAATATCATCAAAAATATTATTACCAAATTTAACGTAAATGTAAAAAACTCATTTTGCAACAATGTTTCCACGTTGAAGGAAAACATAAATAACATTTCGTGACTAAACTTGTATAACACATCCATAAATCGATTAAAATATTTCACAAGTGACAGCCCTGACTTTGGGCGCGGAAGACAGAGGGGCGTAGCGGGGTGAAGGGGGAAGTAGATATTAAAAGCGCGGCATTTGGGGCCTGGGTAAAGGAGATTCGCTTCTACGTGTAGTTATTGTTTATTCTTATGGCCGTACTAACGATGATTAAGGCTGAATTGTTTCATCTTTTGTTACATGTAGGTACTACCAAACTAAGTAGCTAAGTAGCGGCTTCTACAACACGCCTAATCGCCTATACTTCAAATTTCATCAATGTACAGTACCCCAACGAAAATGTTAAGCACTTTAGGGCACTGTCATAATAAACTTCAAACTGAACATCAAATGATAAGTATGACAATAACAATGGCAGTCACAATGACAAGGTTCTAAGTATGCTCAACATTTTTATTGGGTGACTGTACAGTCATCAGCAATAATATATAATCCAACATTGGCCGCAAAAATATCTAACACGTCTTTATTACCGGAGGTATAAGAGCGTGTCAGATATTATTGCGCCCAATGTTGGATAATATATTATTGCTGGTGACTAGACCTCTTGTAGTTTTCGAGTAAAATTCCTGTGACGTACAGACGGACGGAAAGACATAACGAAACTATAAGGGTCCCGTTTTTGCCATTTTGGCTAAGGAACCCCAAAAATCAGAAAACAATAAATATATCGTTACGTGTTTTTTTGTAGACACTGCTATAAAATTCATCCGATTGCGATGAAATTTGGTATGGAGATAGCTTGAGTCCCGGGGAAGGATATATACCTACCTAGCGATACTTTGTATCCCAAAAAGAGGAAAAGCGTGTCCTTACCTAACCTTAAGATGATTATGTTTTTATGACTACGTTATTACTAAGTGATTTAGTCTTCTGGTTAAGGTCACGCACGCATTCTCGTCTGTTAGATAGTCCCCGACCCTGTGGGCTGTGGTAAGCTTGAGACATCACAGACTTTCTCAAGTTTTATGTTCTGAAATGGCTTAGGTACTTACTTTGAAACTATGTCGGGTAATTTATTATAGAGATGAACGCATTGACCTACAAATGATGTAAGTAAGTATACATTTTACGGACACGTAATACTTATACTAATAGCAGTTTATTTTTTTTAGTGTAAGGAGTACGTACAGGTATAAAAATCTTAGTGAAAGAGTCTAATGGCCTGTTGTTTGATCGGTAGTTAAACTAACTAATGGTCAAAAAACGTTACTAAGGCTGGGTTTTATAAAGATCCGTTAGATCAAATTTCGGTCAGGAATGTCAAAACTTGTATGAAGTTACTAAAATTTGACCTGACATTTTTACTTACGGGCCTTTATAAAACCGGCCGTAATGGTTAAAATCTCAAGGAAATGCGTCAAATTTTCCATTCCTTTTTCGAATTTTGACCATTAGTTAGTTTAACTACCGATCAAACAACAGGCCCTTAGGGGGTCGACTCGTGATAGTAAGGTACCGAGTTCGAACCCCCGCGGTCACCATGTACCTACCAATGAGTTTTTCTAACTTAAGTGAATTACCCGATGCTCTTACGGAGAAGGATAAACATCGTGAGGAAACCTGCACATTCGAACAGCTGAGTGTGTAAGAAGGAAATTGCACAAAAGATCCTAAAGGGTCGAAGTGCATCCGAAAGGGCCCATCTGTAAGATGAGATGAGATGAGGTAGTGAAAGACTCTAGATAGGTCCTTACAAACATCATATATAAATTCTCATAAATCAATTTTGACGCAGTGTTTAATGACGACGCGTTTATCATAGACCCTAGTTACTTGGCTGTGAGCCTGCCTAAGAAACTAGCAAATGTAGACTCCATACCAATTGACTTGTCTTATTTAGTAAACAATTTCATAACCTCAAAATGCATCACTTTTGGCTAAAATGGCCGGGTCTGATGAATAAAGTAATAGGACACTACATTTTGCACACCATTTTCCTGATTTTACATCATGGATGGTTTATTTTATGTCAAAATTGTTATTTTAGGCGAAAAGGGAGCATTTTGAGGTTATGAAAGTGTTTACTGAATAAGACAAGTCTATTGGTATACAGACCGTACATGATATCACTTGGTCGTATAATATTAACTTAAGACTATCATTGTATATAGGTTTTACGTTTTGACCATTTACTGTTCTCTATATAAAAAATCGTATAGACGTGTTGCTGCATTTTGACGGAGGTACGGGTATACTCATAACACAGTAATAAATAAGCTCTAAATATTAGGGCTATGGATTATGAGAACTAGAATATTGATGAGCGCTTTTTTATTTGGCGCTTCCTCTCATTTAGGTACATAAAATACTACTCACCATCTTTAACCGTGGTTTTAGGCCCGCAATATCGCTACCGCTTTTGGTGGAAAAGTATAGAAACCGACTGTGCGCTACCCTTTTTGCTCTTACAAGCTGTAATAGAGCATTTAACCATTTTACGTGTTACAAAAAAATGTTTTTGACAACTTTTACCGCGACAGTTTGAAAATCATTGGCGTTTCATTAGCGTAATGATACCGAGCGAGAGCGGAATATGATATTCCCATAGGTTCGAATAGTATGACGAGGAACATCAAGTTGAAAAATTTGAAACTGGCCAGTTTGATCTGGTGAATCCAGTGATGCCTGTAGTATCAGGTTGTATTTCCACATTATAATGTAACCGTTATGTTTTAAAAAAATCCCAGTTAGTGATTTTCATGCAAAAATGTGTTTACAATATTAAAATAAAACATTCAATGAAAGTAAATATGTAAATTATGCTCGTGACTTATATTATTCGTGATATATATATTTTTGAAATAAAATCGTACACTAACCTAAAATCATATTTTTCCTTATTTTTGGTTAGTGGTTAATCATGTGGCAACTTTGTGATGACGTAGAAAGTGTCCCTTTTCGGAAGAGAAGACCTTGTTTTATTAGACCATGCCTATCACTAGTTTTTGAGAAAAAATATTTAGTAAAATATCATATTGATATTGGTCCCATAGAAAAATGTATGAAAGAAAAAAAAAGTGGCCAGTCTTGAACAAAAAAAAATGTTTTAGTGATCATTTAATTACTCAACTTCATCAAAAAAACCGATACAAAAAAGTGTTTAGTTTTTAAGTAGTAGAGTTTCATAAAAATAAGTAAAATTGGTCTGCATTTTTTTATTTTTTTTATATAATCGTGTTATTTCCGTTTCCTGCAATAGTAAAAATAACTAAAGAGATAAGTACTTTGTGCATATTTTTTATTAATATAAATTTGGTGTCACAGACCCCTATTCTTCAATATTTAGATTAGAAATTAATTCTAACGAAAAATACTTGATTTTCCATGGTTATTTTTTTTAATTAATAGGTGAAAAGTTGTGGATTTTAAATATTTCATATTTGGTTTTATTGTTAACATAAATGATTTAAATTCAAACAAATTCTATGGACAGTTTAAAAAATATTTTCTTTCAAAACAGGCCACTTTTTTCCTCCATAAACTTTTCTATGGAACCAATAATTTTTCACAATATTTTTTTTTTCTCAAAAGTTTCGTCTTAGGATTTAATTGCACACATAGTATTTATATATGTTGACCAAGACACGTAACATATATTTTTTTTATCAAAATTCACTGAAGTTTTTTTTTCCATACTTTCCGTGCGGTCTGCGGTGTCCTTTTCCTAACATTTATAAGTAGGTAGTAACCTAAATCCTATTCTATACGGTCGGAACAACCATGCAATTGAACCGTATCTATCTGTAAAACAATTTGGACCAGAAGATAAATAAATATATAAAATAAATACTAACTACCAACTAGGCTAATATTGCGTCCTCAAGATAATTTAGAAAGGTTAAAAATTTAAAAATTAAATTGTTTCTCCAGGCAAAGGGATGGCTATGGATTTTAATACTTAATTTGTAAAGGTTTTTCAATTTCTGTAAACATCTGTAAAACATATTTATTTTGTACCAATACAATAAAAGAAAAGCCTGCACACAATGTGAGTCACTACGGAAATCCTCACCTATGCCTTCCTCACCCATAAGGTCAGTTGCCTCATGGATGAGGTTAACTCTTACTTCCACAAACCAATTTAACAGACTGCAAAATTTTGAATGGCTGTTGGCAATATATTTTGACAGCTGTTTAACCCCTAATAATTGTATGTTTCATTGTTGGCAAACTCTACTCCTCCTGTGCACTAAGCTATTCCACAGGCTTTTTGAATTTTTACATCACTGCCTTGAACACTAACAAGAGATAAGAGGCCAGTTTCCAACAAACTAATGTCAATATGCATTACTTCAGCATTTCTCAAACTTCTCCCAGGGCTCTGCAAACCATACTTTTACTTACTATATTACACTATAAGCATATTGTCGGCTTAGAGTGCAAACCTTCTAAATCCATTTTTAGGATTTAGCAGGTTTGCACTCTAAATAAATGAAATATAGTGCAAATCTGCTAATTCTTAAAAATGGATTTAGCAGGTTTGCACTCTAAGCCGACGATATCTCAGTGTTTCACTCATTACAAAGTAGTAGTGTCAACTTAAAAGATATATACAGTGGCGATTACATAAATGTTTTGTGTATTATTATTATATAAATTCAAAGTTGTAAAACTTTGTATGGACCCGTCAGCACATTTTTTTTAAATGCATGTGAAATATCAGGTCCATTTATAAAAGTTTAAACCTTAGTTGATGATCTAAACTAAATTGTAACTAGAAATAAAATTGTTTAAGAACTTTTTAATTGGACGTCAAAATTGCAGTCATAATTGTCGGCAATTGTATGGGAAAAGGAAGTGTTCCTTAATTATGTGAACACCATTGTATATAATGTATATACATTCATACACTTTTCATCTTATATTAATGGAGCAAAGTGCAAAATAGTGTTAATATTATAGCTTAACCTTCACATATGTATGGCATATCTATTCTGTTAGATAATTTTATAAAAATTTGGATAGTTATAAATCAAAATATATCTAACAGTTCGGATAAAGAGCAAGTAAAATAATGTTAGACAACTGACGTGTTTTAATAAAATTATATTCATACTACATAATAAATAAATAAATAAATAAATATCACGGGACGATCTCACACAAATTGAGCTAGTCCCAAACTAAGCTCTAGGCTTGTACTATGGGTACTAGACAACGATATAAATACTTATATAGAGAAATAAATACTTAAATACATAGAGGACATCCACGACTCAGAAACAAATACTCGTGCTCATCACACAAATATCTGCCCTTACCGGGATTTGAACCCAGGACCGCTAGCTTCGTAGGCAGGGTCACTACCAACTAGGCTAGCACGTCGTCTTGCTGCTTATTCAAGACTGGAAAATAGTATCCAATTAGGTAAGTACACAACACATTCAATATAAGTGACAAGGCAGGTGAAAAAATATTACACAATTGCCATTTAGCAGCATCATAACCAAATTGATTTATTTGAAGTCGGAATTTTACAATGTTACTATAACTAAGCAGTAAGCAAGCATGGCAAGCAAAAGGGATTTTAGATAAGATGTCTTATTTTCATTAGCTGCTTTGCAAAACTTAATAAGCCCATATTATTAGAACTGTTTTTCTAAATGTTTTGCTATAGATAATAGATTTATAGGAGTATCCTAAAATAATAACATTCAAACATAATGCACACTGTTTAAAGATATCTAATTTGGTAGACGAGAAAAGTGGTTACTTTAATGCCAAGATCAAAGAAAATGGTAAAACATTTATTTTAAGGCAGCCCATTGCCCACATTTATTCATAAAAATATTTTAAATCAATAAACTACTCAACTTTCTGAAGAGTCATTGTTTTAATTGTTAAAGTCAAACAGAACTTTAATTAAATTAAGCAGGGATATACCTTTACTTGTTGTTGTTAGAGAAATGGCAAAAAAATACCTTAACCCTTACATCTCAGACAAAAATAATGCAGGCAATGCCAAAGTAATTGACCTTAAGTTAATATAACAATATAAATTAATTGATATCAATTAAGAACTACTTACATGCTAAATAAATAAATCGGGAAAAACATTGTTACCTTTAAATCATTGAACAACACACACAACACAATAATATCCGTGAAACGGCTGCACTTCAAATTATTTTTATTTACTTTAACGCACAATAATTAACATGTTTAATAGATGTATAAGTGTAACCTTCAAGTTCAATTCTTTGAGAAATGGCTACAGTCCAGTGGGACAATTCTGCCAAAGTGTATCATTATAATAACGTCTGATAACAGTGATATCCACTCTGATCCTCATGAGAGACCGACCAATCTCGATGAAAACATAGCGAATGAATGTGACAATGACAAGTGTTTATTTCGTTTAGGTACGCACTAGAGCGCTGGCTGTGTTTGCGTGCGCAGCATAGAGATGTACGGTAATGTGTAATTAGACAGAGCAGGATATCGATAGATCTTACCACTACCAAAACTTAGTACTCTAATATTTATATATATATATATATATACCACCTACTTATAGGGTAACCAAAGCGTAAAAACAATTCTATAATGAGCGTTGCCATGGTAATAACAATTCTATATTTATACTATTATTATAGTATTGGTATTACCATGGTTACTGTCATTCCGGATATCATTCTTGGCACACTCTTTTTATATTAAATCGTTAAAAATGTTTTAATAACAGTTGATATGAAGTAATTTAAAAACATAATAATATTTGAGACTAATAATGTGTTAATGAAATACATTTCCATTAAAGTTTGGTATTTCATTGTTTTATGATAAATTGACAGAACTGTTTTTAGTAACTATTGAAATATTCGTAATATTTTAACAGTTAAATTTACAAACGGTTAACGCTAATCGAAATAATGAAAATGATTGCTGACAAGTCATTTGTTAGCTGAAAAAACAAAAAAAGTACCTATACAAGAAAAGTTATGCATTGTTTATTTTTATCATTATCATTTTAAGCTTAAGTATAATTAGCTCTTAAGGAACTCGTGCCTATATTTCGAACCTAACCTCTAACTTAACCTAACCTCGGCACTCGTACCTTGGGAAGCTGCATTATGTACCAGTAACATAAATAACTATTATATAATCTATTAATTTTAAACCCCACAGACCCCACAGTGCCTGTAGCAACCTTATCCTCAACGATAAACACCCGCCAAACCAAATTAAAATTAGTTATGGTAAGGCCCGCAGATTACAGAGGCCCTACTGTGAAAATCGAAGTTCGAAGTTACGTTAGCTCCATCCCTGTCACTCTTCATACGAGACCAAATCGAGGGCAAGAGATGGAGCTAACGTAACTTCAAAATAGAGCCTCAGGACAGGGCAATCTTTGTGATCTGGGCATAGGCCAAATGTTGGATTAAAGAGCTAATAGACTACCGGCTTTTAATTTTTTTAATAAATAAATTCCGGCAAAAATGATGAGGGCGCTGCTGGAAGTGAAATTAGTAACATGATCAAATGAAAACTTAGAACGGTGGTTGCCAGTAACCAGGTTGTTGGACTGCCAGGGGCACATTTTATAAAGCTACAAGTTACAATTTTACAAGTCTAAACTGGCAATACTGCTCGAATGGCTGGTCATCATTGGTCGAGGTTGTGTCAAATGAAAACTTGTAACCTGTAAATTGTAATTTGTAGCTTTATAAAACAGGCCCCAGGTCCAGGCAACGCTCTGTAAGTGAACGTACAAGAATAAACGTACAGTGAACAAGTCCTAAACCTGGAGTCTTGGAGGCCCCCGGGATAATAAGCAGTGATCGGCGATCGGAAGCATTTTATGTCACTTTGACGTCCTACGTCATGAAGAGTAATGACTAATATGGATAAGTCGGTGTTGTTGAAAATAAAACCTTTCTTAAAAAGTAACTGAATTTAATTTGTTATCGTAAATAATCATTATTTTTTCTACGTTTAATATTGTCAATCGATTCCTTTTAACATTGAGGATCCATTTATATAAAGAGAACGACCGTTCGACATCAACTGATGTGAGAGGTGCATAGTCGTAAACTGATATTTCGTTGTTATCATTATTACTCAAGTTTCTAACAAATTCGTAATCAGGGATTCTATCGATTACTGACTCCATTTTGTTACTTAATGAATTCGAGGACGTCATTATTACACACAGCCTTACCTCATCTAGTAAATGTAATGATTCCCTGATAGATAAACCACGCTTTTTAAAAAAACATTTTTAGTAAGGTATTTTTTTTTACAAGAAATGAAATAGGCATGTCCATGTAATAATTTCGTCAACAATTTGACATAAAATGCTTCCGATCACCGATCACTAATAATAAGACACGATTTTTCATACACAAATTGTAAAAAGGAACCATTTTATTGTCTCTAAGTACGGCGGTAAACATTTTTAGTCGTTTTATTTATAGGTACTACCTACTGTCTGTTTCATCTAAGATGATGTGACAGCTCATATAAACACGTATTACACTTATTTATTTAACTTACATAAATACTACATTAGTACAAACCCAGCGACGCCGTTCAGGAATATAAATAAATAATCGAAATATTTCTAAACACCTCGCCATTGAGTACCTACATATAGTAATTGATTGAAATTACGAAATACGGCTGTCACAGAGATAATCCTAGATGAAACAGA
This sequence comes from Acleris literana, assembly GCA_946894065.1. Taxonomy (NCBI): domain Eukaryota; kingdom Metazoa; phylum Arthropoda; class Insecta; order Lepidoptera; family Tortricidae; genus Acleris; species Acleris literana. Next base: position 74,158,743 of record OX335668.1, on the reverse strand, counting down.
GTGTAATAGACAATACAAGTGTATTTTTTTCACCATTGTTCAAAGCGTAGAGGGAGAATAGAATAGAGTGGGCATTGGACTAGTACCAGGTGGGAAGTCTGAGATGCGTTTATACATAATTACGTATGTATAAACGAGATGCACTTACTTTTTACCCGTCCCTCTAGCGCGTATACGTTTTTTTTTTTTTAAATTTATTTAGAAATAAACAGTCGAACATAAACATGAGCATTTAGAAAAAAAAAGAACAGATATTAGACCTATAGTTTCATAAAGGTACAAGTTAATACATGGCTAATACATTACGCAAATTTGACCAGCATTGCAAACAAAGACGATTTTATAGCAAAAAGCGCAAACAGTTTTACAAGCAATTGAGGAGAGATATTACTTGAAGAGAACAGATCAATATATAAATGAAATAATTATGATGTCATGCATAAGGCATGGTATGCATAAAGGTACCAAGCAAATAAACTAATTAACTTAACATACCTAATATATAACATACATAATGTTATAATAATTTTTTCGACGTGTTGGCCACAAAAAATTGTGGCAAAAAAACCCTGACAGCGGATGTGAGTCGTATGAGTTTTTAGTGGTTTTTAGCTGTTTTCGGAGTTCTTTTTAAAATACAAGTGTGAAGTTTACGTGTAATGTGCTAAAGAACAATTTCGTGATGGTGAATTGCAGTATTTTAGGCTGTAAAAGCCGGAGTGAGCGGAAATATGAGCACATAACCTTTCATACGTAAGTGGATACATTATACTATTATTGTGGTCTTTTAAATCCTGATTGACAATGTAAACAACGAATTATTTGAAATAACGTCTCCTAGGTACATTTTAACATAAAAAAGGATCGGTTTTGTGTTCAAATATATCCTATTTACCTTCCGCTAACCGTCCGATTTATGTTGATAACGATAATACACAGTAATCTGTGTGATTGCTGACATTTAAATTTAGTCGTATAAAACCAATTTCGTGTTGTCATCCATTTAAAATGCATTTTACCCAAGAAACGGGATAATAATAATTATGATATTATTGGGTATTTTGTTATACTAATAAAACAAGTTTTGTTGATTTGACATAGTATTTTTTTTACGAATTAACTCTTATAATCCCTGAAATTTACCTTTTTACGTTCGCAAGATTTTAGAACATTTTTTAATATTTTTCATATACCCATCAGATACTGAAGCAAGGAAGCTTTGGATTATAGCTACATGTAGCATAAATTGGCAACCAACAAAGTTTTCTTGTATCTGCTCAGAACACTTCGAAGCACTTTGTTAATGTAAGTAATATATGACCGTACTTTCTGTAACAAATATTTATATAAATAAACATTTGCGCACACATGCAAGTGGCATTTTAATCGTAGGCATTTCAGACCTAAAAACATTTATAGAATTCTATAATTACTGTAGATGATTTGACCGTTCGATATTGTAACTTTCGATATTAAAATACGTACATACATTTGGAGGTTAGGTGGTTGCGAATGTGATTTAAAACAGTAAGCAATGCCATATGAAAATTATCGTGTATTATGTTCTTAAACCAATGTCAAAAGCACGAGGATTATATTTCCGACTCAATTGACCGGTTGTTGAAGTCAGGTAATATAGTCAGGGAAATTTAGCAAATTGTTGGCAACTCAGAATTGATTGCATATATACCACACTTATATGTATAGATACTATCTCCATCTCAAAGGTATACGCGCGGGCCAAGTCTATTCTATGCTCTGTTTACGGTTAAAAGTAGCTGGACACAGTTAATAATTATGGCTACCCCAAACCACTACCAATAGTCTAATATTGCTTAATCCGCGCGCCACATTCAATTCATTATGGCCTGCTATAGGTACTCAGTACTATTCGACATTCCGTGTTATCGATAAATAATACAGCACTAAGGTTCACGCTCAGTAAAACGTGAGACACTGGGTAGCGTGTTTGTGGAAAGAGACAGTCGATGGACAAAGGTGTTGCAGGAGCGAGAAGGCTGACTTACGAACGTTTAATAAAGTTGTTAAAAAGTAAAGTACCTATTTACGTAACAGTATAAGGGGCACGTTTTTCGCTAGTACCCGATCAAAATATAAACTTACTTACAAAGGCAAGCCCTACAAAAACATTTAGATAGGTACTTACCTACATTTGAAATGACTCTTAAATTGGAAAAACATGACGCAAATGCGTAAAACTTACCTAGCAATAAAAAAAAAATGTTTCATTCGATTTTTTAACAGAATGCGCGAAGCCATACCTAAGCCATAAGATGGTTGAGTACCTAAATGAATTTAAAGGTCCGTGTATAGTAGGTATGTTTGTAGATAAGTACCTATGTACAGGTCGATTCACAAGAGTTGACATGAATGGATCGAATGAGTGAACGAAAGTATACAAGTGTGTACAATAATAACAGGGTTTCGGTTTGAAATTCGAACATCGGTTCAAAGGACGGCACTCACACAGTGATAGGTGACATTAGTTTTGTTCATTCCATTCGTGCCAACTTTAGTGCATCTACCTGTATTAAACCGTAGCCATATACCTAGTTCCTGAACTGCTCGTATTGGACCGATGTAAATAAATGGGGTGTCTGTCTGTGAATTCTGTGATTCGTCAGCAACGATTGGGTTCATTGGTTACTTAATGTTATTATTAGTCCCGCGATGACCAAGGCTTACCTCGGATTATAATTTGACACATTTTGTATGGGCAAATATTAAATTTTAACCCGAAGGAAGCCTTATCTGTCCGCGGTCTCAATATTATAGGGTTCGGCCTTAAGGGAATAAAGGCTTGTAACAGTAGAACCTACGTACTGTTAAGTAGTTGATGGGCTTGCAACCTATCACTAATACGCTGGTAAACATCTTAACCTAGGTATTTATGAAAAATGTGGTTACAGAAATAAATATCAACAAGTTTCTAGGGTCTGTGGTTCGTGTGGTTGCCTCGTGTGGTTGCCGAGTTAGAATAGTGCCACTCCATATCTTCCCGTGGATGTCGTAAGAGACGACTAAGGGAATAAAGGCTTGTAGTACTGTTAGGCGATAGGCTTGCAACCTGTCACTAATAAGCTGGTAAACATCTTAGACTAATTGTGCAAATTGTGGTTATAGAATTATCAACAAGTTTTTAGAGATGTTTGTAACTCTGTAACTCTGGGAACGAAGGCGTGAGATTATGTATGTAAGTTTTTAGGGTTATAAATAGACTTAATTCTAGCTCTGCCTACCCCGCTCTGGGAACAAGGCGTGAGTTTATGTATGTAGGTACCTACCTAAGTAGGTATTTTATTCATACATACATACATTAAATCACGCCTGTTTCCCAGAGGGGTAGGCAGAGACCACTTCTTTCCACCTGCTACGATCCTGACAAATCTCTTTCGCTTACTTACTTACTTTATTCATTCTTCTACTTTATTACACAATATCCAAAATGGATTTAGGTACCTATATCATTTATAGATAAGTAGTTGCTCTAGCAGAAAGAAACAAACTTAAAAAAATGCATCTTTTAGGGTTTCGTAGTCAAACTAGGAATATTATAGTTTCGCCATGTCCGTCCGTCCGTCTGTCCGTCCGTCCGCAGCCTAGCTCAGAGACTCTTAGTACAAGAAAGCTGTAATTTGGCATGAATATACAGTCACGCCCACCAAGTGGTAAAATATAATCATGAGAATTATTTTTTTGTGTACCTTCCTCCCCTACACTTAACGTGGTGATGTATTTTTTTTTCTCGTCTACCCCATAGTGTTGGGTGTCGTTGGATAGGTATTTCAAAAATTGTGGGTTTGTGAGAACAATTTTTCGATTTAGGGATGCGTTTATGAAATATTAAGCTTTAAAGCGCTTTTTTTTTGTTAGAGTCATTAAGTGTCCCTTCAGACAAATCTTAAATGAAAGCACATATAATGAATTTAATAGGAAAACTATCACGACTAAGTAGACTTCATTGGTTCTTGAGTTACAAAGGGTTCAAAAGTTTATACCTACCGAAAACTCATTGCGGTGTTGGTAAACTGACCGCGACCTATGTCGATGTATGGAGAGAACAGTTTTCCAAGGGCAAAGTTAAGTTTGCCGCGAGGTCTAGTTTGTTTGTAGTATAATAGCTCTTGCAATTTTCGATGGCGAGTGGGCTTTACTTGTGATAAACACATATCTGTATACGTGTCAAAGTGTGCGTGACAGCGAAAGTGGGTATGGTAAGCATAAAAAAATAGAGCGTTAATTATATTCTTCTTGAAGATAGTGAAAAATTTGCGACCATTACTCGTCCCTACAAAAAAAGAAAGATAAAACATCGAAAACAACAAACTATTTACGTTCTTGCCGTGATATACGAACTATTTATTCATGTAGGTATTTAGTAGCGACCTTCTTGATAGCATCTTCTACGAAATCGTTGTACTTAACTCTATCTTGTCGTGAAGATGACATTTGTAGTGTCTCCGTATTTTCTCTCCTAAAATTACGTACAATTTTATGTTAATTAAAACCTATCCATAGGTTTTATCTTTATTTCAGAGGGCTTATTATGGCCGTTTTTATCGCGTGACTAAACGTGGAAGAAACATCCGGCACTCTCGTACTTACATAATAATATATACTTGTCAGAAAGTGACGAATGTTTTATCCACGTTTTGTCGCGCGATAAACACGGATAGGCCCGCTGTACTACCTCATAAATTTTCTATTTTTATTTCAGCGTACTTCAAAATAAAAATAGTTACGTTATATCGCTAGGAATAACTTTGCGTTTTTTCTGGAGATCAGACATGCTGACGGTACTTCGTGGCAGTTAGCGTCGTGGAAACTATATGCACAAGTGACTTGAGCGACGGCGCGCTCGCGACTGATCGCTCTGTCAGACACGCACACTACCGCAATGTGCATGTACACGTTCAACCACTAGTAAAGCCCACTCGCCATCGTGAATTGCAAGAGCTATAACGGCTTCGGAACCGATCTGCTCTTGTCCGACATGCTCTTGCCCGGTTTTTGGTTTTCGTTTCTTACAATGATATAATATAAAAAGAGGTAGATATGTTACCTATACGGTATTCCGCGTGTGAAAATGGCCCGGCTTACGCACACATAATCAGTAAATATTGCAATTACACACTAATTCATAAATGACAAGTGAAAGCAGGATGGTATGCTAATTTCCGGGAGCGAAACAGAGAGGAGTGTATGTTGCTCTGCAGACTAGTTCACGGTTCCGTTGACGGGCAAGACTAAGTAAAGGTGTACCAATTGGCTAGGTTTTAGGGTGCCACTATCGAAGTGCGTATAACATATCTACCTCTTTTTACTATATTATATCATTGGTTTCTTATTACAAATTTGCTTTTGTGTGTCAGGGTTCCAGTATTACTAAGCCGGTAATTATTATTATTTATTATTTATTTACAGACTAACAGCATTAATATGTATTACCTGACTAATAGTGAGCCTATTTCTGTAAATAAAGTGATAAGATTCACGAATGGTCAATTTACCGTTTACCTGGCTCGTAGTAGGTAACCAATGAACCCAATCGTTCCTGACGAATCACAGACAGACACCCCATTTATTTACATCGGTCCAATACGAGTAGGTAGTTCAGGAACTATACAGGGTGTCCAAGAAACGGACGTCAACCGTGTGATTAATGATTTTTCGTGACATGGACAATAGGGTGGAGCGTCGTTGTATGGGAAAAAATAAAAACTTGTTATTCAATACAAAACCGGTGCAAAAAGTTGAAGTTTGTTATGTAGATTATAGTGATTATATCATGTTTCAAAATAAACACTACTTTTAGCCCTCTACCCAGCCGCCAAAGAAATAATTAAATATACTACTTCACTAATATTTTACATTTTATTTTCATTAAATAATACTTAATAAGTGTATAATAAGAAATAATCATAATTTTAGTCCTTTTTTTCAATATTTATGAAATAGGTAATAATAATTTCAAAATTTCATATTAAACAGCAATTTCATGCAAAAGAAGGAAAATGCTACAGTATAAAATAATTATATGACTTAATTTTTTTAGACATTCTTGTGCTAAAGTAAGGATGTTATTAATTAGGAAAAGTATCATTTTACTGCAAAAAAAAGTTACTTACATGTATAATAAGCGTCAAATTTCGTCGCTTACGCCCTTTTTGGGCTATGTTTACACGTATTTTTGGTATATATTTACTTTAAGTTGTATTATTTTTAGTATCTTATCACATTTACGATAGTTTTCACAGTTGTTTAATATGTTGTAAACACAAATTTATGGCAAATTTCCTGGTAAAAGGGCTTTTTCCATAAAAACCCTATTTACGTGGTTTTAACGTGTAATAAAAAGACATGTTATAAACCAAAATAAGTATAGGAATCTAGTATATCTGTTACAAAACGATGTCATTCAATGAATAAAAATCGTTATAAAAAAAATAAGCATAAATTCAATTTATTAAAAATATACGTATATTGCTTTATATAATAAAAAGTATAGGGCTAAAAGTATAGGGCTAAAAGTATATACGAAGATTTTTTAAATATTTTTTTCCTTAAATAATAAAAAATTAGACATCCTTTCAGTGGGGTTTCATTGCTATATTCAAGAATTTTGGAATTCGCTCCACCCTAATGGACAGTATATAAGGGAATATTACAAAAATTAAGATTAAAATGATAAATATCGCCGAAACTAGTAAAAATCGCTAAACATACATAGGGGTTAAATCGATAGCTTTATAGCTGCTCTATTAGCCCTAGGCGAGTTGACATCGGTTTCTGGGACACCCTGTATATAGTTTAATACATAGGTGCTTATCTTAATAATTTATTTTTTCCAGAAATCAACCGCAGTTTGGCGAAGAGTAAAATTGTAAAAAAATGTACTGTATTAGAGGAAAAATTTTTTTTTTTTGTGTACGTACATACCACATAGTGGGGTTTTTGCGTCTGATGTGACTCTATTACCATCTTTTACTCCGAAATCAGTGTTTCCAAAGATTTTTTCTTTGGTTTGTTTTTAAATGAATTTTAAACTAAGACTTGTACGAAAATTACTGACGCTAAGTGAAATGGCTACTGTTTTTTTTTAGGGTTCCTTACCCGTAAAGACGGGACCCTATTACTAAGACTCCACTGTCCGTCTGTATGTCTGTCTGACTGTCTATCAGCAGGCTGTATCTCATGAACTTTGATAGCTACCTACAGCTGACAGTTGAAATTTTCACAGATGATATACAACGTGTTACAAAATACCCCGTAAAATATATAATAAATTATCAAAGCCAAAAATATTGTCTAGTTAGCATAGATTAGTTAACAGAGAGGCCTACCTACCAATTTTAATAATTGTCAACTTTAATGGCTTTTCTGTTTTTCATCCACAAAGGTTCAATACTATGATGTCATTGTCATCATGCTTAAAGTACTGGCTTTAAAAAACGTCAAGACGGAATAAAAATTATGTTGTCAATTTCAAAACTTCTTATCGATATTCTACAATTGTTCCGTGTTTTTCCATATTTTTTTTCAAAATGACGATGTTTTCTAACTCAGAATATTACGATATGATGTTACGCGTAGGCCATGAAGATAGCAATTTAAATCGTGCTTGCGAACTGTATCGGCAACGATTTATCGATGGAAGACCACCCGCTGAACAGCGACGGCTACCTTCGTACCAGTGTTTTCTCAACATGTCAAGACGCCTACATTCCATAGGCTCCTTTCATCGGCCTTCTGGAAGTGGACGTCCAAGCACAGTCGATGCCAAGCAGGCTGAGTTAGTGTTAGAGCATTTTGAAGAAGAGCCAACCACGAGTACGAGACTAGCCGGAGCAAGATTCGGTATGAACCATGTTGCAGTTTGGCGAATTCTTCGTGACGACAACCGTCACCCTTATCATTATCGCCGTACACAGGAGCTGATACCCTCTGATCTTGCTCCCAGGAGGAACTTCTGCGAGTGGTATCTGAGGCAGTTAGAGGAGAACCCTAATTTCGTAAACTATGTTATGTGGACGGATGAGGCAACTTTCACGAGGTCAGGACTTTCAAAGTGCATAACGATCACGTTTGGGCTCGCGAGAATCCACACGCTTCACGGCAGGGCAGATTCCAACATCAGTGGCGGCTGAATGTGTGGGCTGGCATTTATGACGGGCATGTCGTTGGTCCCGTCATTTTGCCATCACGTCTGAACGGGGGCAACTACCTAACGTTTTTACAAACGGAATTCGAAGAGGCGATTGACGACTTTCCTGTGGCCGACAGGGATTACTTTGACAACCAAAGGAACATGGTGTTTCAACACGATGGAGCTTCGGCTCATTTTGCTCACGACGTGCGAGAGTATCTCAACGTTCGCTTTCCACGAAGATGGATCGGACGTGGAGGACCGGTGCTATGGCCCGCTCGTACTCCGGGCATCACACCCTTGGACTTCTTCTTATGGGGTTATGTGAAGGACGGAGTCAATTTCTCCGATTGCCCAACGGTTTTCGAGATGGAGCAGCGTGTAAGATCGGTGTTCGTGTCAATAACACCAACGATGGTGCGAAATGCCACACAAGCCATATCCCGACGAGCGAGGTTGTGCATTGAGCAAGGTGGAGCTCACTTTGAGCTGTACCTGTAAATTTGACGTTCATTACGAAAAAGTGTTAGTTTAGGTTTCTTCGTTTAAAATCTTCCAAAACTCGACTTGTAATATGTATCTAATCGAATTCTGTTCATTTTGTTTATTTCGCGAATTAGGTAAAAATGTACTTAACATTCTGCGTAGTTTACTCTTTAATTTTACTAAAATAGGGTTAGCACATGAATGAAAAAAAAAATGGTTTTTTTTTTGGCGGTAAGTCATATAGTGATAGTACGGCTCTCAAATATTGTAAATGGACTTGTTATAAGGCACCATTTAACCCCCTTTCGGCTTTACGGGTATTTTTGTAACACCCTGTATTTTTGTTGCCGCTATAACAACAAATACTACAAATGTTTTAAAAACAAAAAACCGCCTTTAAAAACGCAAAACATAACTTTTTTCTTTTCTTCAATTGGACTGTCCTGTACCTACCATTTTAAAAGAAGTTATTTTTAGCATTTTTGAAGGCGGTTTTTTTGTTTTTTAAAACATTTATTTTATTTTATACTTCTTAGTGATCATAATAACCTGTTATGTAGTTCCACTTCTTAGTTTATATGAAACTTTAAGACATTTCAAGCGGCGAAGCAACGCCGCGGGAAAGTCATAGTCATATTTAAACAATTACTTAAATGTTCTTTGTTACAATTGCTCAACTATCCTTATCGAGATATCTTATCGCCACCCTTGAAATAGGTACCGTTGAGGAGATCCGGTAGCCATTTGTGGTCTTCATCATCAGTTCCACTTCACCTAATAATACTTTCTGAATGCAAATGTTGGACTTGTTACTAAAAAAAAAACTTATGTGTATGTATGCCTATAATATTTGAGGAGTTCCCTCAACTCCTCACGGATCCCCTCATCAGATTCAGATTTGGTGACAGTGGGACCACCTCGGAAGTATACTCTATCAAACCCAAAAATAATTTTTAAACTCGGACATTTTTTACAGTTTTTTGCTCGATATTAATAACGGCAACAGGTAGACACTTATGAAATATTCACAGAATAGGGCTCTAGTGAATGAACGGTTCTAATGAATGAACAAAACGCGCATTTTAGATACAATTTTCGCAAAAATAAGCTTTCTGTGACTGTCTAGTATATGTTGAATTTTTTTTCGCTTGGATACATTATTTAGACAATTATGGCAACATATTTTTCAACTCTGACGTATCAAAGATAGTTTTTTTTTCAGTTAGTTAGTTTATTTATTGCATAAAACAATTATATTATAAATTACATTAAAATTTACATGCATTGATCTATGTTCGTCAAAATAGGTGCAATAATTAAAACAAAATAAAAGTAGCACTCATAATATAAATAATTAAATTTGACAAATAACAGAAACCTAAAAAACTATACTAATACTAAGTCAAGTAATACAAATACAACGTCATTTTAGAGAGCCCTAGATCTACAGTTTAATGTTAACAAATTATTTAACTGAATAAAATGCATTCTCCAATAAAAGGTTCTTTAGTCGACGGTTAAATGTTTCATCATTTGATTCACATTTTAAATCAGTGGGTAGGTGCTCATAGAACGTCGGGCCAATAACACGCGGATTTTTGCTCGCAAGCGCCATGCGACGAGGCACTGTGCGCAGGCGGCCTGTGCTACGAGTGATCTTACCTTGCACTCCCATACGATCGAAGCTGTTTATATTTCGTCGAGTGAACATTATTATTTGGTATAAATATAGGGAATAAAGTGTCATGATACGGTATTTAGTGAAGGTGGCTTTGCAAGAGTCCCTCTGTTTCAAGCCAGCAAGAATTCGAACTGCACGCTTTTGGAGAATCATGATACGTTTAGATTCGGTGGAGTTTCCCCATAACATAGTACTGTAAGACATGAGTGAATGGAAATATGCAAAGTAAGCTTGCTTCAGCGTGTCACAGGTCAGTAGTTCTTTCAGCTTGCGTAATGCATATGCCGCAGAACTCAGCCTATCAGACAACTTATTTACGTGAGATTTCCAATTTAGGTTAGAATCAAACGTGAATCCCAAAAACCTGCATTGATGACATAATGGTACGGGACTATTTAACGATTGTGGTGCCGCAATGCCCCTTCCCGAGAACAACATAATATTCGACTTGGCCACATTCAGGACGAGCCCATTCACCGTGAACCACTGTTGCAGCTGATCATAAAATTTGTTTATTTTTTCATTGAGCTGCTCATAAGTGCGAGCACATACCACCACAGTAGTGTCATCAGCGAATAGAACCACTAAGCCATCCGTAATGGACGAACTGAGGTCGTTTATAAACGCAAGAAAAAGGGTATTCCCTAATGAGGATCCCTGCGGAATGCCCATTGTGACGTCACCTGTATGAGACCGTAGTCTTTGACCGTTAAGTACTATCTCAACCGTCTGCTTACGGTTTGTAAGAAAAGACTGCAATAATTGATGTGCTTTATTCCGAATACCGTAACAATGCAATTTATGTAATAACAATTCGTTATTTATAACATCGAATGCCTTGGATAGGTCACAGAATATGCCAGCCACTTTATATTTGCTATCAAGACTCATGATAATGGAATCTTATATCATATGAGCCGCATGAGTAGTTGACATATCCCGCCTGTAGGCAAACTGTTTATCAGTTAATAAGTCATTTTGCTCTAGGTGTTGCATAATATGCGAAGATAAAAAGCTTTCGATCGCCTTTCTCCTTATACACCGGACACACCCTTGTGGTTTTCAGTGCATCAGGATAGATGCCACTTTGCATCATACCATTTATCGGCACAACCACAACGTCTGACACGACCGGCCAGATGGCTAATAATGTGATGACAGATATGTTGTACAGGTCAAGGGTATTCCGCATCTTTAGCATGGACTTGATCACCGCGTCGAGTACCGCCCGCGTGATGTTCGGGAAGATGAGCTCAGGGATATCAAATTCACGTAGGTGATGGCGAACATGACGGGAAGACGATTCAAGATTCAACTGCAGTGAGAAGTTGGATGCAACATTTAGGAAATGGTTGTTTAGGTGGTCAGGAATGTGTTGGTTTGGCACGTTACGATTGTTTTTGTCTTTGAGACACGTCATACTGGAACTTTGTGCTCTAAAAGATACTTCCTCGTTTATGACGCGCCATATTTCCTTAGCAGGATGCCTACATTCCTCTAAACGCCTGTTAGTGTAGTCCTTACGTGAGGATAATGTTGCACTCTTTAATCGCGTAATGTGAAATGCATTCAGAAATGATTTTTTCATTCAGATATTGCCTACGTATTTCATTTAAATCTTCGAAATTCGATATGTAGTTATTAATTTCATCTGTTATCCAGGGGATACGACATTTACTTTTTAATCTATTTTTTTTATTTGGGAAATGAATGTCAATATAATAAGTTATAATTCTAATAAATTTGTCAAATTTATAATTATTATCTAAATTACAATCATAAATGAAATTCCAATCATAATTTAATATATCAGTATGAAATAAATAAATAGCATCACTAGAGAATATTCTACGCTCAATAAACGAATTTTTACTAGTATTTTTAGATTTGGATCGTGGGGTGGGCAAAAGGAACCGCTGCGCGTTGTGATCGCTAATGGCGGTGTCGATCGGCGCCACAGAGGGCCCTGCAAAGATGCACTACGCTAACTAACGTTTCTATTCGATTCGTTTTTAAACCAATCGCGTGACTTTTCGCATCACGTCATCTCCCAGTGACGCGTTTGTTTTAAAAACGAATGGAATAGAAACGTTAGTTAGCGTAGTGCATCTTTGCAGGGCCCTCAGTTATTGGACCGCTGTCTCTCGGCACCACACCACAGTCAATGGACGTTGTGCTATCAGCCGTGACACGGGTTGGAAAATTTATAATGTTTTTGCAGCCGTAACTGTGTAGTATGTCGTCTAATCGCCGCTTTAAGGAATTGTCACTATAGTAATCCACATTTAAGTCGACGACCAATATGAACCTTTTATTATCGTCACTTAACCTACATAAAAGTAATTCCATTTTATTTAAAAACGTGTCAAAATCACCATGTCCAGTTCTATACATAACAATAATAATTAATTTTAAATGACAAATTTCAATCGCAGCGAATTCGCAATGATATTGTAGGGCGAGGGTATGCAGGTCATTACGCTGCTTATACTGTGTACCCGCGCGGACAAACAACGCCACTCCGCCGTGCGCTATGTTCGATCTGCAATAACTATTCGCGAGCTCATAATTACATACCTAGTTTAATTAAGTCTAACTCATGCTTTCTGGACCAAACTTCACTACAGGCCAATATATCAGGTTGTTCAGTGAATAATAACAAGTCTAACAGTGATATTTTACTAGTGATTGACCTAACGTTTTGGTGTATAACTGTAAAATTCATATTCTTACAATCGCTGTCATCAATTAATCCAGATTTCGCCGTGTCGCGTGGTCCTTGGAGTTTTTTGCCGCAATAACATTGAAGCGCCTGATGGACACACCCTCTGACCAGTTTTTGGGGTTTTTGACATCCTTCATGCTGTCTGGAGGCACATCAAGCCAAAACGAGGAGTACTGGCCTCTCGTTACCACCAGTTTTTGGCACTTAACACCCTTGACGCCCATCTGCGAGTCGAGATGTCGTATGATGTCTGTCTCAGTTGTTTCTGAGCTTAGATTGAACAGGTGCAGACTGTTCAGTCGCGGAGGGGCAGCTCGTAATCCCATCGACTTGTTGCGCTCATCACCACATACTCTGTTGGCCGGCGAAAACTTTACTGGTGATTCATGCGGCGCAGACGATTGCATTTCCGTTGACACTTGAACCGCTGGAGAAGCGATTGCAGATGCAGCGCTATAGGTGGTGGCAGGACGGCGGGCAGAGCGCAGGCGGGAGCCCGACCCAGATCTTTTAGTAGGCGGAGATGAATCCTTATTGCCAGCGACCTTTGGTGGGCAATCCACTGAGATGTCGTTATTAGTACCAAGTGTATTTGTGTTCATTTGTGTTCACCGTTTCCGGGTTGAAATCAATGCCGTGTGGACCGGAGTCATTCAGTGAGACATGTGAGAGTGTGGTCAATTGTTGAGGAATCTTAGTAGAAGAATCTTGTGCATGGATGTCACAATCTGTTTCATCAGCAGCTAAGTCAGGTCTGTTTATTTTAGCATATTTTAGTATTTCTTCTATTTTTCCGTTTTGTGTCTGTAACTGTTGTTGTTGTAAGGCAATTATCGCGTAGCAACTATTTAATTTTCCTTGTATTTCCAAAAGACTGTGCTCAAGATTTAAAATAACAGTCACTAACTTTTCAGTACTCAGCGTCGATTTCGCCTTCGTAGGTGCCATTCTTGTTTATATTAAATATCCTTATTTGTTTACACTTAAACACTCAAACTTTATGTTAATTTTTTGTTTAAATAACTTCATTAAATAATTAAATATTTTTCTAATACGGATCAAATTCTCATAGATGTTAGTGACAGCAGCGCCATCTACCTATATAGCATATAGCATGGTGGTTGAGAAAAGAAGTCGGTGTGGATGTGTTTTTTCTTAGTATGGGCCAGTATTAAGGAGTCAGATGAGTCACGTTATGGTTATTGTTACTCTGTACTTTTCATACTTACGTAGGTATTTTATAAAACGTACGAGTTTATAGTAGATTGGAATAGGTTACATGAACTTTTTATGAAGTGTGATTATAAACTTGTCACAATTTATTCCAAATGAACAAGTATTCTTTAAACGGAGCTGTATAACATACAAATCCAGTGAATGAACGGGGGTGTTCATTCACTAGAATTACATAAATAAATACTAACTTTAAGCGATTTCTAATATTTTACTGGTTGGAATATGATTGCAATTATATTCTGGCCACGCTAAGTATGCAGAAGTCGAAAACCGTTAGGTTTAAAAAAGTTTTATATTGCAACACCACGATTTGAGGAGAAATAAGTTTTAATACTTGTTGTTATTATTTTATTTTACATACTTATGAGACATCTTCCTCAAAATACTGAATTAATTAGGAAATAAACATAATTATGTTGATTGTACAGTGAAATATCTTTTTATCCGACTTCGAAAAAGGAGGGGGCTATCCTTTGCGGCTGTTTGTTTATGTCACAACTATTGTGAACAGATTTGAATAGTTCGTTTTTTGTTGGAAGGGATTCGAATACTCTAAAGGTTCCATATCAGTTTAACCAATGTCTGCGGGACGATTATGGTCGCGTTTATGGCTGGGGAAACCATAATTATTTATCTAATAAGTACAGCCAAGGCCATATTTGCATGGATAGCTGTCAAACAAAATCCTATGAAGTGAAATCGACGCCATTTTTGTGCTCGTGTTGTGTTATTACTCACCTATGAGGTTTCTTATTTCAATGAGATCATGCTAGATGGCGCTGTATCACCACATACTATGAAAAATACTTTTTTCTACATATTTACTTTTCTGCCCAAACAGCATGTTCCTTTATTATTGTCTTAACGTTATAAACTTATACAACTCTCAAAACATTTAAATTTTTAACTTATAAAAACACTGGGGTTGTGCATGGATTCGAACTCGTATATTTACAGATGGAAAACGCTCCCACGTGCCATTTGACCATAACGACATTTGCTTAGTCCGGCGAAATTGTGTATCATGTTATTTTTCTCAAAAATTACCGGAAATGTGGACATTCCTATCTACATATTGAGACGCGAAGTACATAGTTTACTGACAGTTCTAAAATTTAAAAAAAAAACATTGCGTGCTCGCTACACAAGCCCGCAATGTTGCATACAAATTCCATTACTATCTAGCTTGTAACTTTTTAAAAAGTGAAAAAGGCCATAATAAAATGAGGGCACAAGTCTTATACATCCAAATTTTATTCGAAACATAACTTTTTTATCTGTGTCTGGAATAGCTTATGTTTTTTTAAAAACAAAGCTTGCTTTCTCCTTGTCATAAACAAAAAGGTGGTAAAGAGTGATGGTTTTTTCACATGAAGTTTCTGTTTGTATGCAATTCAAAAAATGAGTTCAAGCGATGAAGATTTTACTCCAACACAAATTATTTCATCCGATTTTTGAGAAAAGCACTATATTTGCCTCGGCAGGAACAGCAATTGCGGGCTTCGTATTTTTAAACGGACTCGCAAGCTCGTCCGTTTAAACCAATACTCGGCCCGCAATTGCCTACTTCCATGCCTAGGCAATAATGTACTATATACGTTCAGATTATCTTCCAATGCAGTTAGTATTAAAATTTGCGAGGGTAAGTTGTAAATGTCTGAACACCGGATCGGTTTTAATAAAGATTTACTTACGCCCGTCCGTTTGATGCTCACTGTTAGATTGCCTTTGTTGTTAATTGATACTTACTGTTGATAATTTTTAATAATGAGTTCTCGTTCCAATATCGACTTGGTGAAAAGATCGCAAATAATTGCTTTGTATAATCAAGGCAAAAATTTGTCTGAAATTGCTAGAGAAGCCGGTGTTAACGTAAGTAGTCTTTGTATATATAATTTACATTACTAATTTAAATAAGTTATTATATTTAAATATATATCTTAAAGATAATTTAATAATCTGATATTTTGTTATAGAGAAAACCATTGTTTTATGGGTCCGACGATTTGAAGAGGAAGGTTCTTTATTACATCGGCAAAGAACTGGCCGAGCTCAACTCATAACCACACAGCAGCGTCAAATCATGGTGAGAGATTAAGAGGAAAATGGATTTATCCCGACAAGCCACTACGCCGGTTTATTCGACACCAGCATGCGCACTGTGGGAAGTGCTCTGCACAGCGAGGGCCTGCATCACCGCCGACATGCCGTCAAAGCCTTGCTTACTGAAGCTCACAAAGGCGCAAGGTTAGCGTTCGCCTTGGAACATTTATATTTCAACTGGAGTAATGTCGTCTTTACTGACGAATAAACTTTTAAATCCAGCCAACACGGACGACTTAGTTTATGGCGGCGGAATAATACCCGCTATGATAGTAATCACGTTGTGCCCAACATGGAGTCTGGTCGTATAAGTGTTAATATGTGGGGCTGGATGAGCGCAGCCAACCCGGGGGAACTAGTGCGAATGCCCAGCCGAGCGACCAGTGCTAATTATGTGGACGTGTTGGAGGACACCATGCTACCCACTGTTCGCAATGTGTATCCGGAAGATGAATTACCGGTTATATCATTTGTTCAAGATAATTGCCCTATACACCGTCCGTGTGGTGTGCGGGAGTGGTTCGGTCAGCACAATGATATAGCGGTAGGCCGGCTAGGTCACCAGACCTAAATCCCAAAATTTATGGGGTGTGAAGGTTCAGCGGTGGGATAACCAGAATGAGTGAACCCCAGAAGCATTAGAGGCTCATTGTTTGCAAGTTTGGGAAATCATTCGTGGCTCGAGCTTGTGCAGAAATCTTATTGATTCAATGCGTTCTCGTATGCTGGCCGTTATCGAACATAATGGGGGCTACACTAGCTATTAAGGTATACCTATTAAGTAGGTAGAAAGATTATATTATTTGGTTGAGACCTGGTTATATAAATAGTGACTAGAAAGTTAACGCAAGCATAACGTTATAAATATAACTATTTTATTTTTAGTGCGCAAAACCAAATTAAAACTTAATTTCATTTCATAACTTAACTCACTAATTGTCTTATTGCCCTGTAATTTGTTTAAAGTAGGTAGTCAACCTTGCACTTTTTATAAACTAGCTCCCCCGCAACTAAAAAGCTAGAAACAACGGTACAAATCAATAAAATGAATCATGAATTTATTTTATTGATTTGTACCACTATCAGGGATTACTACAAATAAAAAACACAATAATGAAACGAACATTAATTTGTGATTGTGCTTTGAAAGTTTGACATCATCATCATCATCAGCCTATATTAGTCCACTGCTGGACATAGGCCGCCCCTAATGAGCGCCATAGAGCCCTGTCTTCAGCCTGCCGCATCCAGCATCTGCCTGCAGTCTTTCGCAGATCGTCATCCCACCTGGCCTGAGGGCGTCCTACACTACGTTTGCCGAGATGCGGTCTCTACTCAAGAACACGTTTACCCCAGCGGTTGTCGGTTCTTCGCGAGATATGGCCGGCCACTTCAGCTTGCTGATTCTTTGAGCTATGTCGATAACTTTGGTTCTCTGTCGGATGTATTCGTTACGAATCCTATCCATCAGAGAAACTCCGAGCATAGCTCTTTCTATAGCTCGCTGAGCGACTTTGAACTGGTGGACCAGCCCTACCGTGAGTGTCCACGTCTCAGCTCCGTAGGTCATAACGGGTAGGACGCACTGATTGAAAACTTTCGTTTTCAAGCATTGCGGTATGGATGATGAGAAGACTCGACGTAATTTCCCAAACGCTGCCCAGCCCAGCTGGATCCTCCTCTTGACCTCCTTCTCGAAATTGTTTTTACCTAACTGCAGAATCTGCCCGAGGTAAGTGTACTCGGAAACAATTTCGAGAAGGTGGCCGTGTACGACGACCGGTCCCGGATCAATGTGGCAATTAATCATGACTTTGTTTTTATCCCAATTCATGCCAAGACCAATGCATCGCGAGGCTGAGACTAGGCGATCCAGCATCTGGTCCAGCTCCTCTAGCGACTCCGCCATTAAGACTATGTCATCAGCGAATCGCAGGGCATCAGCACCTCGATATAACGATAGTCTACTTGGCAATGCTGTAAGGATTCCAGAACAGCCCAGGGTTCGACGGAGTCGAAGGCCTTCTCATAGTCTACAAAAGCGAGACACAGGGGCTGATTATAATCTTCGGACTTCTGTATAATCTGCCTCACTGTGTGGATGTGGTCTATGGTGGCATATCCTCCTCGAAACCCGGCCTGTTCCGGTGGCTGGAACTCGTCGAGTCTTCTGGCGAGACGATTCGTGACCACTCGTGAGAACAGCTTATAGACGTGGCTCAGGAGTGTGATGGGTCTGTAGTTTTTAAGGAGGGGACAGTTTGACATAGTAATTTTTTAAATCTTGTACTTCAATGGTACAAGATTTAAAAAATTACTATGTCGAACTGTACTTTATGAAAAGAGGTTTAGGTTTCTTTCGTAAAAATAAAATCGTCCCTAAGTACACGTTACGTTTTATCAGAATTACATTTAAAGCTGGCATCATACGCGTTGTAGAACTTGTTGAAAGATATTCGTATCCTATAAGAAAGAGAAAAACATAAAGGGGTGATAGACGGGCGATTACGTCGCCGTACTTGGGCATATCCACGAAAAAAAACGTTTTCGTGAAAATGCACAAATGTAGTGAAAGTACTGCTTACTTACTCGCCCGTCTATCACCCCTTTTAGGATAACTTCGTAATAAGAGATGAACGTGGTGATACTCTGTGGTGACACTACAGTATTCTTAAGTAGCAACCATCATTTACTGAGTGACGTCAATTATATTTAATGCTTGTTTAAAATTGCTGTTGTCACTTTCTTTGCTATAGCAATAGAATAAGACAACACGTTACTAAACAAGCATTAAACTTAATTGACGTCTCTGAGTGCGGCAGTAAGACAACAGTTCACTAAACAAGCATTAAATTTAGTTGACGTTTCTGATTGCGGCAGGTAATGGTGGTTATTTAGTTGGAAGTAATAGCTTATTAATCAGAAGGTTTCGGGCAAAAATTGAATCATGTTACCAAAGAACAATGCCAGATCCTGGCTAAAAACACTTAAAAAAAAGGCCGCGGGTACTAAGGATGTTGATATAACCTGTTTTGTGTGAGCAATTAGAAGGTGCTTCGTGTTTGAACTTGTCTCTCGCTCCCATACCTACGCTCTCATTAAGAGCGAGTGAGAGAGAAGTACAAACCCGAAGCACCTTCTAAGACCTATCGCGCTGTACTACGTAAGTTCATCGATTCCATGGCCCGCGAAAATTATATTGAATTATGCGACAACCTTTATATCCATCGTCTATCCGAACTTTTAGAAGTCTATGAATTTATGGCTGTCATTCGTAATTATTTTTGTTATAAACCAGTTATATGCATTCGTAAATGGTTAGATCTCGACAAGACGGACGATATGATCACTCTTGGCAAAGCATGAACAAGAGATCTAGTGAATTTACATTTAAAACCAGCTAGTGTTCCATTTGCAAAAATGAAAATACAGTAAGTTTCACTAAAATTTATCATTTTTTTTTTAAAGTTAACTTTATTTTTGTTTACCTGGAGCGAACTGTTTGTTTACATACCATGTAAACAACGTAGGTATGGTCTCAGGTCATTGACCTTGAACTTGGAATTTTGACGTTAGTTACTACGAACGTTTGGAGTAGTATAGTATCAACATCAAAATGTCAAGGTCAAGATATCGGCTGCGATACATCAAGTAACAAAATGAATATAATTAAACCTTCTTTTTTTACTTTAACAGAAATTTAAAATGAACCATACCCCCGTGATCAGAATCGTGCGAACTATTACCGCGCCAAATATCTCCAAAGGTTTTCCAGACACCCTGTATATACGTTCTCATGACGTCAAAAATATCTATACACCTTTGTGCCACTGGCTATAAGGTCCGTGTATGTACGGTCACGGTCATAATTGCATGGGCCTTATAGGTATAAGGCGATAATCCTCTGAAAATTTGCGTACACGTTGAACCATCACACCCCATAAATTTTCGATGGGATTTAGATCTGGTGACCTAGCTGGCCAAGGAATTACCGCTATATCATTGTGCTGACTGAACCACTCCCACACACCACGCGAACGGTGTATAGGGCACTTATCTTGAACGAATGATATAACCGGTAATTCATCTTCCGGATACACATTGCGAACAGTGGGTAGCATGGTGTCCACCAACACGTCCACATAATTAGCACTGGTCGCTCGGCTGGGCATTCGCACTAGTTCCCCCGGGTCGGCTGCGCTAATCCAGCCCCACATATTCACACTTATCCGACCAGACTCCATGTTGGGCACAACGTGATTACTATCATTGCGGGAATTATTCCGCCGCCATAAACTAAGTCGTCCGTGTTGGCTGGATTTAAAAGTTTATTCGTCAGTAAAGACGACATTACTCCAGTCGAAATCTAAATGTTCCAAGGCGAACGCTAACCTTGCGCCTTTGTGAGCTTCAGTAAGCAAGGGTTTGACGGCATGCAGGCGGTCATGCAGGCCCTCGCTGTGCAGAGCACGTCGCACAGTGCGCATGCTGGTATCGAATAAACCGGCGTAGTGGCTTGTCGGGATAAATCCATTTTCCTCATAATCCCTCACCATGATTTGACGCTGCTGTGTGGTTATGAGTTGAGCTCGGCCAGTTGTTTGCCGATGTAACAAAGAACCTTCAACAAAAACAACGGTTTTTCTCTATAACAAAATATTAGATAATTAAATTATCTTTAAAATATATATTTAAATATAATAATTTATTTTAATTATATATACAAAAACTACTTACGTTAACACCGGCTTCTCTAGCAATTTCAGACAAATTTTTGCCTTGATTATACAAAGCAGTTATTTGCGATCTTTTCACCAAGTCGATATTGGAACGGGAACTCATTATTAAAAATTATCAACAGTACTTACTGTTGATAATAAAGAACCTTCCTCTTCAAATCGTCGGACCCATAAAACAATGGTTTTCTCTATAACAAAATATCAGATTATTAAATTATCTTTAAGATATATATTTAAATATAATAACTTATTTAAATTAGTAATGTAAATTATATATACAAAGACTACTTACGTTAACACCGGCTTCTCTAGCAATTTCAGACAAATTTTTGCCTTGATTATACAAAGCAATTCGACGCCCCCGGACAATAAGTCGGTAATCGCAAAAAGTAAATTTTACAGGAAAAAATATTTACTGATTTTGTTCAATATCTTTACAACCAGAGGGAGTACTAAAGGCATTGATATATCAAACGAAAGCTATTTTTTTAAAGAATATAATTTATACAATTATACTTTATAATACGCATTCAGTATTAAGCAATGAGAGAAAATGCATTTTACAGATAATGTGTTAAAATTTATTCCCAGTAATAGTGACTTACTGGATTATTGTGGTAAATATTATAAAAGTGTTGATTTGTAACTGCATAACATGGACATTTATAACGATATTTTTTGTTTAAAGGGCTAAACGTAATATGTCATTACTAAGGTTTTTATAGTAATTTAAAACCAGGCAAAATAACGGCATTGTATGATAGCTTTTTTGTTCTCGGGAATGTAAAACCAAAATATTCAAGTAAACGTGCAATACTGAATGACATCGAAATAATAAAATAACATAGTGTAAAAGAAAACTATCATAAGGAATAAGTATAATAAGATTTAATAATTAAAATAATCGAAAATAATAATAATTATTATTATTAGCCTGTATTTGCTGTAATTATAATTATTTACATGTCATTATCACTAATAAAGTTATGATTAGTCAATTTTATGTTATGCTTGTCACTAATAAAGGATATAAATTGTGAGTTATTCTCTCTTTTTTCATTATTTCTGGAACTTGTCATATATGAATATTTATGTCTTTCCTTCCCTTTTTTCTTTAGTTAGCGCGCCCCTTGGATGAAGGCCTCCTCCAGTCTTCTCCATTCTTTCCTGTCTCTTGTCCTACTCCATGCTCGTCCTATTAATGTGTCTAAATTATTGCTCCATCGCAATTTGGCCTTTGGATCTCTTGCCATCTCTGGGGACCAGTCTGTTACTTTTTTTGACCAGAGAGGATATGACCAGCCCATTTCCATTTAAGTTTGCGTATTTTAACTGTTACATCTCGCACCCTAGTTTGATTTCTAATATGGATATTTCTTATTTTATGTATTCGTTTCTTATGTAATATGCTCCTATACATATTATGTTGACATATCTACCTCAAGTTTAAGTTCATTTTTCTTTGTTAGGGCCCAGGTTGTGCTTTTCATAATTTCTTTTAAGGCTCAATATTTATTCCAGGTTTTTTTTATTATTCTTTATATTATTTTGGACATATCTTGCTGCAAATATATTAATTCCCCTAGGTATATTTAGTCTTGTATGAAATCTTTTGTGAAATTTCCGACATTTATAGGCGGTTTGTTGCTGTTCGTTAGTATTTTAGTTTTTGATACATTCATGGTTAACCCCAGTTTCCTACTCTCTGTTGCCAGATTGTTAAGCATTACTTCAAGGGTATTTGGATCTTCTGCAAATAAAAACACTATCATCGGCAAATTTTAAGTTGATCATCGATTCACTTTCAATTTTTATACCTTTTCCATTCCAGTTTATGTTGCAGAACATGCTTTCCAATGCAGCATTAAACAATTATGGGGAAAGAAAGCCCTGTTTTACTCCTCTTGTAAGTTTAAATTCTCTCCCTTCTTTTTCCAGCTTGATTTTGGCTGCGTTGGTGTTAATATATCGCCTTGATGATACGGTTTTTTTTTCCCGTGTTCCCCGTACTAGCAAAGCTTGATGTATCCCATTGTGTTCTAAGCTTTCAAACGCCTTGGTATAGTCAATAAAGGCTATGTATATTGTCTTCCCGTATTCATTATATTTCTCTATAATTTGGTTGAGTGTGTGTATAATTATGATCTATGGTTGAGAAGCCGTGTCGAAAGCCAGCTTATTCTATGGATTGACTAGAATTCAGGGATTTTTCTATCCTTTTTAAAAATTATCTTCGAGAATACTTTGAAAATGTTTGATGTTAAGCTAATAGGTCTGTAGTTGTTTATGCTACCTATGTCTCCCTTTTTATGCAGAAGTGTAATAACAGCAATATGGAAGTGGAACCCTCTGTAAAGGAGACAGATATTAATTTATACCTGGATAGCTGAGACACTGGGTAAGTCCCTGCAGTTATCCAGGTTTCACTCTATAGGTCTGTCTCATTTACAGAGGGTTCCAGGTGAGAATAGATGTTATTTCAGTTAGACAAGCGCGATTATTAAATTAAATAACATATTTTTAAATATTTTATAGTTGTAATTTTTAACAATAATCAAAAAAGGTACTTAATAAACGAAAATAATCAAGTAGGTACGTTTCTTATAAACAGTTCAAAAATGCATACAGAATGCGTCAATCAAAAAAATCTGTCATTATAGTTTTGGTCATACTGCTTCGCATCTAGTTTTTTTTACTAAATTTACTTCCAAAGTTATTTCGTCATCATCTTCATTTTCCAATGAAAACGAGAAGACATGAACAACTTCATCGCGTGTCTTTCCACTTTCATATAAGGATATTAACTTTAGTTTTTATCATTACAAGCCTTCGTTTCTGCATTTTTCAAATAAATATCCGTACGATAGCAAAACCAAACTGAAACTGGAGGTCATTTAGGCACAATTAACTAAGTGCGGAATTTGGGGGTCAACTAAGGATTAATAAACAAAACTGAAATTTATCTGCAAAAATGTCCAAGTTAGACAGGTACCTAATAAATTGACGTTATCTCAGTTACAGAGGTCTACCTATAAATTAAAAGAAAACATTGTAGCAAAGTATTATTTAAAATATAGTCTCAGTAAAAGAGGTAAAATTCTCTCATCGTCTCAATTCAGTGCTAGAGTGTCAGGACCTCAACATGAGTTCCAGCTATGGAGGTTTCTCATTTATCCTGGTCCCACTAGCCTGGCCAAAAAGAGTAGAAATTAAATGAGGGCGCCACTTTCTATGTAACTGTCACATTTTTGACGTAAAATGCGTAAACATGGCAACAATTTTGTATGGAAATTTTTTAGTTGCAGCTGTCACCACTGGCTCGACTTTTTGGCCAGGCTATAACCAAGTTGTACTGTATGTGGATATCTGAGACACTGGGTAAGTAGAATACCTCTTTAAGTGAGACAAATTTGCAGGTCCTAGTTATCCAGATTTCACCATTTGTAGCCATAGTTTCAGCATTTTTTTAAACTTTGCATTTTGTCGGTTCCATAGCACCTAATAATTAATTTATTTACACGTATTGGTAGGTAACACACTCAATAGATTTACAGGTAAGAAACTATGTTTTATTTTGTCACACACAATTTTTTTTCACCAGACGCACTAATCAATAATTACACGTCACTTTCGGTCAACAGAAATTTGCAACTGTTTACGAGTATAAATGTAAACAAACATTACGCGTTGCCGGTGCGAGAACAGACACGTGAAGGGGCGCGGCATGTATCTATTACTTTCTAATGTTTAATCAAAGACAGAGATAAACGTACCTTATGATGGCTGAGCGGCAAAAAGACAGACGATATATTGGGTTCGTGACATGATTTGATTTGGTATTAAATAGTACACGCAAGTAACTGTTACGAATACTTACGAACGAATTATTTCCCTTTAAAACTTTGTTAGTAGCTATTGCCGTGTTAAGTTTATTAAATTGAATACGGTATTATCGTTTACCAAAAACTTCATAAAAATATTAACGCCAATAAACCGGTTATCGCATCGTACCGAATATCAAAATAATAAATATATTTGTATTGATCTGTAGCGACACTTTTCTCGTAACATTTTGAATTTGCAGTTTCCCTACAATAAACACGTCATTCTTAATATCTTCTTTAATTGCATTAAAAAAAAACTGAAAAAAATATATATGATGTATATATATTTGACCTGACCCGCTGATTCCGAATTTTGCATAACAATAAAATGTCCATAATATCACATTGCCGACTTATTGTTCGGGGGCGTCGAATTATTTGCGATCTTTTCACCAAGTCGATATTGGAACGAGAACTCATTATTAAAAATTATCAACAGTAAGTATCAATTAACAACAAAGGCAATCTAACAGTGAGCAACAAACGGACGGGCGTAAGTAAATCTTTATTAAACCCGATCCGGTGTTCAGACATTTACAGCTTAGGTACCATCGCAAATTTTAATACTTTCCGTATTCATTGGAAGATAATCTGAAAGTAAAAATAACATGATACACAATTTCGCCGAACTAAGTAAATGTCGTTATGGTCGAATGGCACGTAGGAGCGTTTTCCATCTGTAAAGATACGAGTTCGAATCCATGCACAACTTCAGTGTTTTTGTAAGTTAAAATTTTAAATGTTTTGAGAGTTGTATAAGATTATAACGTTAAGACAATAATAAAGGAACATGCTGTTTGGGCAGAAAAGAAAATATGTAGAAAAAAGTATTTTTCATAGTATGTGGTGATACAGCGCCATCTAGCATGATCTCATTGAAATAAGAAGCCTCATAGGTGAGTAATAACACAACACGAGCACATAAATGGCGTCGATTTCACTTCTTAGGATTTTGTTTGACAGCTATCCTTGAAAATATGGCCTCGACTGTACATATATGTATTTGACGTGATGGCTGTATATATGTTTATGCCCTTTAGCCTAAGCAACGAAGATAAATCAGTGGAAAAAACTTGTGTATAAGCGAATTTTGGCATAGTTGTAGGGAATGGTGTTTTAAACCACATACTAAAAGTACTGATGGGTGGGGGTGGAGCTAACGGGTGGAGGGGCTGTAAAGGTCCCTTGTTTTGGTTTTTCGTAAATAACTCGTAAACGGTGGCCCATAGCAAAAATTGTTTCATTACATAATTAATCTACATAGGTAATATTCTCTACAAAAAAGATTCAATACACTTTTTTGCTGGGATCTATATTTAATGAGATATGGAGGGAAAAATGATTGCCGAGAGGCCATAGTCTGGTTTGCATAGTAAGTCGGCCTTTACATCATATGGGCTCGGGTTTTTTTGATTACCTCTTAACTATAGTGAAGAATATTTATCCTGAGTATCAGCATCTTAATTGTGACAGTTCTCGACTTATGATTACTTTATGTTTTTTTTTGATGTACTGTTTTTCGGGATGTATTCAAGCGATTTGCTTTAAATTTTGAAATAATGTTCTTTTCATAGATTTGCATCGCGTCCCAAAAATCAAATACTAGTTATCATATAAAAAAAAGAAACAGAACCGATTGAATACAGAACTGAACACACATATTGCTGATTTTTGATAGGAAGTACCGCCAGGACAATTTTCATATTTTGGCAAGTAGTATTTTATGGACTATTCTGGAAAAAAATTCTAGAGGTGTCACAACCATATAAAAATAATGTATATTTTTTATTTGGTCTTTATTTTCTTTTTTTTATATGATTACTAGTATTTCATCAAATCTATAAAAAGAACATTATTTCAAAATTTTAAGCAAATCGCTTGAATACATCCCGAAAAACAGTACATCAAAAAAAAATCATGAAGTAATCATAAGTCGAGAACTGTCACAATTAATGTTGATACTCATTGTCAGTATAAATATTTTTCACTATAAGAGGTACTCACAAAAAAACCCGAGTACATTTGATGTAAAGGCCGACTTACTATGCTAACCCGACTATGGCCTTTCGGGAATCATTTTTCGCTCCACATCTCATTAAAAATTGATCCCAGCGTATCGTATTAAAAAGTGTATAGTATCTTTTTTGTAGAGAATTTTATGTAGATTAATTATGTAATGGATTTTTTTTGCTATGGGCCACCGTTTACGAGTTATTTACGAAAAACTAAAAAAAAGGACCTTTACACCCCCCTCCACCCGTTAGCTCCACCCCCACCCATCAGTACTTTCAGTATGTGGTTTAAAACACCATTCCCTACAACTATGCCAAAATTCGCTTATACACGAGTTTTTTCCCCTCAGGGCAGTTTCTGGTCTTCGTTGCTTAGGCTACTTGACTGTACTAGCCAAGGTGACACTCCCCCTTAAAAGTTGAGCTTAAGAGAAAAGGAACTTGAAATTTGGATGGAATATTCCTTGGGTACCTTGTGTATGTTTGTATGTATGTGTTTATGTATGTACGTATGTATGTAAACTCTTTATTGCACATAAACAAAAATGCACTGCGAAAGATTTTACGCAAGAAAGTATATATATATATATATACAACACTATATATATATATATATATATATATATATAATTTATATAATTTATATATATATATAATTTATATAATTTATATATATATATATATATATATATATAATTTATATAATATATATATATATATATATATATATATATATATATATAATTTATATAATTTATATATATATATATATATAGTGTTGTATATATATATATATACTTTCTTGCGTAAAATCTTTCGCAGTGCATTTTTGTTTATGTGCAATAAAGAGTTTACATACATACGTACATACATAAACACATACATACATACATACACAAGGTACCCAAGGAATATTCCATCCAAATTTCAAGTTCCTTTTCTCTTAAGCTCAACTTTTAAGGGGGAGTGTCACCTTGGCTAGTACAGTCAAGTAGCCTAAGCAACGAAGACCAGAAACTGCCCTGAGGGGAAAAAACTCGTGTATAAGCGAATTTTGGCATAGTTGTAGGGAATGGTGTTTTAAACCACATACTGAAAGTACTGATGGGTGGGGGTGGAGCTAACGGGTGGAGGGGGTGTAAAGGTCCTTTTTTTTAGTTTTTCGTAAATAACTCGTAAACGGTGGCCCATAGCAAAAAAAATCCATTACATAATTAATCTACATAAAATTCTCTACAAAAAAGATACTATACACTTTTTAATACGATACGCTGGGATCAATTTTTAATGAGATGTGGAGCGAAAAATGATTCCCGAAAGGCCATAGTCGGGTTAGCATAGTAAGTCGGCCTTTACATCAAATGTACTCGGGTTTTTTTGTGAGTACCTCTTATAGTGAAGAATATTTATACTGACAATGAGTATCAACATTAATTGTGACAGTTCTCGACTTATGATTACTTCATGATTTTTTTTTGATGTACTGTTTTTCGGGATGTATTCAAGCGATTTGCTTAAAATTTTGAAATAATGTTCTTTTTATAGATTTGATGAAATACTAGTAATCATATAAAAAAAAGAAAATAAAGACCAAATAAAAAATATACATTATTTTTATATGGTTGTGACACCTCTAGAATTTTTTTCCAGAATAGTCCATAAAATACTACTTGCCAAAATATGAAAATTGTCCTGGCGGTACTTCCTATCAAAAATCAGCAATATGTGTGTTCAGTTCTGTATTCAATCGGTTCTGTTTCTTTTTTTTATATGATAACTAGTATTTGATTTTTGGGACGCGATGCAAATCTATGAAAAGAACATTATTTCAAAATTTAAAGCAAATCGCTTGAATACATCCCGAAAAACAGTACATCAAAAAAAAACATAAAGTAATCATAAGTCGAGAACTGTCACAATTAAGATGCTGATACTCAGGATAAATATTCTTCACTATAGTTAAGAGGTAATCAAAAAAACCCGAGCCCATATGATGTAAAGGCCGACTTACTATGCAAACCAGACTATGGCCTCTCGGCAATCATTTTTCCCTCCATATCTCATTAAATATAGATCCCAGCAAAAAAGTGTATTGAATCTTTTTTGTAGAGAATATTACCTATGTAGATTAATTATGTAATGAAACAATTTTTGCTATGGGCCACCGTTTACGAGTTATTTACGAAAAACCAAAACAAGGGACCTTTACAGCCCCTCCACCCGTTAGCTCCACCCCCACCCATCAGTACTTTTAGTATGTGGTTTAAAACACCATTCCCTACAACTATGCCAAAATTCGCTTATACACAAGTTTTTTCCACTGATTTATCTTCGTTGCTTAGGCTAAAGGGCATAAACATATATACAGCCATCACGTCAAATACATATATGTACAGTCGAGGCCATATTTTCAAGGATAGCTGTCAAACAAAATCCTAAGAAGTGAAATCGACGCCATTTATGTGCTCGTGTTGTGTTATTACTCACCTATGAGGCTTCTTATTTCAATGAGATCATGCTAGATGGCGCTGTATCACCACATATTATATATATATATATATATATATATATATATAATATTTTTTTCATATGATATAACTACAAGTAAAACATTTTCGCATAGGTACGCATCGTCATCAGCATAAGTGGCATATGTTTGAAATTGGTATGGAATCCCAATAAATATTAAAAACGAAACCCTTATAAGATGAAATTACGAACATAGGAAAATAAGCTTAATTTCTATTGCAATACAGTTCAAATTAAATTGCCTTGATTATGTACATCCTATTGCACACTCAGCAGGATAAGGTCCAATGTACAATAAGTACAGTCACCAGCTATAATATACTATCGAACATTGGGCTCAAAACTATCTGACACGTCTCTATTACTAGAGCCATAAGAGTGTGTCAGATATTTTTGAGTACAATGTTTAATATAAGTATATATTCTTGCTGGTGACTGTACCTTAGCGAGCTATTATGTTTAAATATGCGCATTTATGTTTTATAATTAAGAAATACCATGGCGACTTCTTGCTCGTTCATTTCCTCGCGTGAATAAACCCGACTCAGCTAAAGCACAGTATAGAGAACAGTAGATCGTCTTCAAACAAAGGTACATCGCGCGGCTTGCGGCTGTGGGCGGGGCCTATGGCGGGGCGAACCAATACGAAACGAGATCTCAAGAACTTTCAAGGGAACTTAGTCGGGGCCGCGGCGTCATTGCGTTCGGTTACGTCTGTGGTTACGTTATTGTTTTAGCGCGCGTACTTAGCTATCGAGCGAGAATGTCGCTGCCGAAAACGCTTAAATATTGTTCTGTATACGGATGTCTAAACCTAGCTTAGGTAGGTACAACTATATCCAGATGTAATAAAAGGTAAGTATTTTGTACCGGCCTGCCTATAGTATACCTAGGTGAAATAAATACGTATTAAGTAGGTAATTTAAGTTATTGAGTGTGACGTGACAGGTAACATGTGACGACGTGGATGGCCTAGGTAGTTGGTAGTGACTAAGTAAGTAGTGACCTTGCTTACGAAGCTAGCGGTCCTGGGTTCGATTTCCGGTCAGGGCAAATATTCGAGTGATGAGTGCGAGTAGGTATTTTTTGTTTCTGAGTCTTGGGCGTTATATGTACCTATGTACTCATATTAATGTATTTTTCACTACATAAGTATGCTTATCGTTGTCTAGTACCCAAAGCACAAGCCTAGAACCAAAGCGAGCGTCCAATGCTCTAAGGAAGCCGCGCGGCAGCGGCGCGTGCCGCCAATAATAGGTACTAAAAGGACGCCGCCTTGCGCCAAAGCGGCATTATCAAAAGGTCGAAAAGGAATTTACATATCACGTCACATACCTATAAACATAATTATTATTTAGTGTCAACAGATAAAAAGTATGTAAGTAAAATAATTTAAATTTGTTACTTAGGTAGGTACCTAACAATATTTATACTTACTTTAGGTTTGTGTAATTTATGAAAATTAACATGATTATAAATCACAGTATGGCCAAGTAGGTGACTAAAATTGAAAAACATGTTTGGACGACCCTGACGCCCGAGCGGCAATAGGTATCAGAATCTCCTAAAGGGCCGGAGTCGAGCTACTTTTCTATTTATACTATGGCTAAAGCCTACGCTGTGGATTTCACTAAGTACTTAGCATTGCATAGATCTAGTTAAGCCAACTTTTTACCCTATTTCAGAACCAATGGGCGCGGCTCTATTTTCGAACGGTCATCTGGAGACGTTGAATGTATGCGTTTAAATGGACAAAAAAATAATGAAAGAAAAACATAGAAAATAAGAAAAACGTTTATTCGTTTAGTCGTGACAAAACATAACAAAGCAAAGACAACAATAGATGTAGCCGCGAAATGGTCCCAACTCAGCACTTTTTTTAACCTAAATTGTTGACTATCAAATTCATAAAGTTCTAAAAACCCTATAGAGTTATATAGTTATACATGTGTCTTTTGTATAGCAGTTTGCTGTCTAGTACTACACCCAGGTATTTTATTTCCTTGAGTGTTTCTATCTCTTCACCTTTGATTTTGATGGGTGTCAGAGTCGGCAGCTTCCTTTTATTGGTGAAGAGTACTATTTTCGTCTTGGTCGGGTTCAGGTCTAGCCCTTGCGTATGTATACCCCCTCTGTTTGTTTCTCTAATGAGCGAGTCTAGTAGGAGACACCACAGGAGTGGTGAGAGACAGCCCCCTTGCGGGAAGCCCCTGCTCGTCTTTATCCTTATCGAGTCTCCCCCTAGTTGTGCCGTGATCGCTCTTCCTGTTAACATGGCCATTATCCACTTTCTAACTGCTGGGTCTATGTCGTCTCTCCCTAAGCATTTCTCTATTGCAGCAAAGGTAGCTCTATCGAATGCGCCCTCCACATCGAAGAAGCAGCCTAATGCCAGCTCTTTATCTTCTATTGCTCTTTCTATTCTTGTGGTCAGGTTGTGAAGGGCTGTTTCTGTTGATTTCCCTTCTATGTAAGCGTGCTGATGCCCGTGCAGGGGCAATCTGCCTACTTGCATGCTTGTCCTTATCTGCACATCTATGATCTTCTCCAGTGCCTTCAGTGCAAATGATGAAAGACTGATGCTTCTGAACGATTTTGCGTCTTTGTAGTTTTTCTTTCCTGGTTTAGGTAGGAATATTACCTTTACCTCATTCCAGATGGTCGGGATGTGACCTAGTTCCAGACTCTTTTCGTAGATTTCTTTTAGGCTATTCCAGATGTGTTTCAGTCCCTTTTGTAGTAGTATGGGTATCACTCCATCTGGGCCTGCCGCTTTGTAGGGGGCGAAGGAATTTATGGCCCATTCCCCTACGTCTTTGCTGATTCTTAGGTTTCGTGCTTCACCTGCTCCTATTGTCTCATTGCTGTTACCCTTTGCAGTCTCATGTATGCAGTATTCCCTGCAGTCGGGGAAATGTATGCTTACCATGTGCTGTAGTACTTTTTTGGGGTCTGTTAGTTCATTCGAGCCTACCATTAGGCTACCTAATTGGCAGGATCTCTCGTTCGCCAGTACCCTTACTATTCTTGCCGCCTCTGAGTAGCGTTGTATCTCTCCCGTAAAGGTCCTCCATCCTTGTGCTCTTAGTCTCTCCCTTTTATTAGTATATTTGTTCCTAATAACCCTATATTCGTTCCAGCCTTGATCGTTGCCCTTTTTTAGAGCTAGTCTTAACGCCTTACGAGTTCTTTTCCGTAGTTTCTGTATCTCTTTATTCCACCATGGCTGTCCTTTATCTCCGTTGCACGTTCTTTCTGGACACGCTGTCTGGTAGGCTCTCGATATGGCTCTGTTCAGATCCTCAGCGGCCCTGTCCAGTTCCTTGCTAGTTCTTGGGCTTCTGTGGCTCGGTGTCCACTCACTTAGTATGCTGTTATATTTCTCCCAGTCTGTTTTCCTTGGGTTTCTAATTTTTGTTCTTTCCGTGTAGTAGTCCAGGCCATACAGTAGTCTCCTGTGGTCCGACATGCTGTCTTCCTGGTCTACTCTCCAGTCTTTCACATGTTTGCCTATCTCCCCTGAGGTTATCGTTATATCTAATACCTCCTCTCTTGCCCTGGTTACAAAGGTTGGGGTTGTACCTGTGTTGTGTATATCCAGGTCATTACTTACAATGAATTCTAGAAGTGCTTCCCCCTTCTTGTTGGTGTCGCTGCTTCCCCACACCTCATGGTGTGAGTTCGCATCGCAACCCACAAGAATGGGTGTTCTCTTACCTTTGTATTTGCTGACCGCTTCCTCCAGTTCTCTGGTTGGCGCGTTGCTTTCACCTGGTATGTAGCCAGATGCCAACGCTACCTTAACTCCCTCTCCGTTCCTTGTCACGAGGCTGAATTCTACCACCACTAGGTCTCTGAAACATATGGTCATTAGGCATCCCATATTTCTTAGGTCTCTACTTGCGTATATGCATGCCCTAGGAGGCAGCTCACCATTTCTTTCGAAGTGGAGATCGCCCCCCAGGCTACCCAGTCCTGTTACCTGGTTTTTCCATGCGTACGGCTCTTGCATCAGGACAATGTCAATCTTTCCCCTCACTATGTATTGGCACAGTTCGGACATTGCATCCTTGCAGTGCTGGAGGTTTACTTGACATATTCTTATTTTTTTGTATCTGTTTGTGTTGCTGTGTTGTGTGTGTTGCGTGTCTGTGTTGTCCATTGCTGGTTGTGTATTTGTGCAGTGTAAGCCGCCTCCCGACTTCCTAGTCCGAGGAGCCCCCTTCGGTTACCATCTGTGGTGGATGGTCACCGACCTGGGCTGCCTCAGCCTGGTTCCCGGGCTGCAGCACTGAGCCACCGCAGCTGCACTTGCAGCTGCAGTTCTCCTTCCCTACCGGGGTCTCCGCCGCCTCTTTCACTCTGTGAGGGGGGGACCTCGCCAGCCGCGCCCGGATGCGTGTGGCTTGGAAGAACAGCCATTGGCTGGCCTCCTCACCCCAAGCATCCTCTACGCTCTTAGGCACCGAGTAGCAAACCCGTATGCCCGTGACGAGATCCTCCCTGCTCACCTGCATCCACTCCTGGAGTTTCAGCTCCCCTTCCCTGTCCCAGTTTTGGGCTCTCAGGTAGAGGAGCGGATCCTCCTTCAATTCATCCGGCGGGCCCGGGATCCAAATGTTGACCCTCGTGCTGTTAAGCATTCGGGCCAGCAATTTGTGCCCCTTTGGCTCACCCAGGTCCTTCCCGAGAAGCCACTCCTTCGCTTCTGCCGTGGATGGTGTCACAAGGAAGAATCCTTCTGACACCAGCCCCGACATTGCAAATTGAAGCGGCTTCCCACGGATGACCTGCTCTTTTATGGCCTCCGTAATGAACCGGCTAACAATTCTCCTGACTTCGGTTCCTAGCGACTCATCCAGCGGTACACCATCCGCGCGGCTGATCGCCACTGCGAACTCCCGTGCTTCCCTTGCGGTCGCACGGTTGCTCGTCAGCGATTCGCCGCGGTTCGGTCGCTTCGCTGGAGGCCGTATCGAGGTACCTTCGTCCGGGTCTGTTGCCTGCCGTTTCACTTTCGGCGGCCTCTCCCACGGCTGGGGCCTCCCCTTCGCCAGGCTGTGGCTAGGGTTTTCTCCCGCCGCCTTCTCCCTCATTCTTTCTTTTCTGCGGGCCAGCCTCGCTCTCTTCTTCTCTGCCTTGGTGGACTGTCTGGTGAAGCCGTCGCCCTCCGTCGGGGTTGCCGCCGTGGTGGTTTCCTCCTTCGAAGTCTGCGGCGGGTTCAGCAGATGTTCCTCATCTTCCAAGGACAGATTCCCTAGGTCTATACTCCACGGCATCGGCGGGGGTCCCCCTTGCACCGTCTTGTTGGTGCTCGGCCTTCCTCCCACTTCTGCCCCACCTTCTACTCTCTTCTCCTTATCTTTCTCCTCTCCCGACATCCGTGGGAGTCCCCCTTACACCGTCTTGTTGGTGCTCGGCCTTCCTCCCACTTCTGCCCCCCTCTCCACCTCCTTTCTCCCGGACTCTTCGTCAATAGTTTTGTGGTGCTCCATAATAACATATTGTCTTCATTTCGTCCAACTCGCTCCCCACCCACCACGGAGCCCCCACTGGGGATGCTATGACGCACCAGGGATACGAGTTGGATATAGGTTTCCAGGGTGAGCTGCTGAGTGAGTCCGCACGATGTCAAGCCCTCCGTCACCACTACGGCGACTCGGGGCCGTACTCCGCCGACTACCAGCCTCATCACCCCAGAACCCTCGCCCGCGGCCAGTCTGCTGTAGACGCGACAGCCGATTGATTCTAGCTGGCTAGGCTAGAACCTCCCGTGTGAGATGAATCCCGAGCCAAAGCGGCGTGTTGTTTTCTGAGGGTAACTACTGTCCGACCCTCGTCTAACTCAGCCTACCAGGATCTCGTTCTCCACCCGTACGGGTCCCCGCGCACGGCACAAACACGCGGGTGGCATTTTACCGCTTCCCATCCTTTTCTATTGGATAGGAGGCCCGCTGCGACATGCCACGACACCGCATGCAGCTGATTGGATGGGAAAATGGGAAGCATGGAAGGGTAAATATTGGACAATCAGGAGTTCGACTGTTGTTTTGGTTCTACTCGTTTAATCCGGAGAAACCGAGTAGTTGACAGGCAGCAACCTCGGGAAGGAACACAACCAGTCTTGCCTAGGGTATCAACGCAACTGTGAGCTCCACCCTCGGCCACCAGCCATGCCAACTACCGGACAAGTAGATTGACATAGGGACGGACCCATATCATCTGGCGACCGGTCGCAAACTTACGTTGATCTGGATCCGCCCCCGCCCATGTAAAGGAGCAATGCAGAAAAGCCATAATAGCCCTATGGCAATGCAGGAAAGCCATAGGAAGAAGATGGGGTCTAAAACCACTGATAACACAATGGATCTACAAAGCAGTGGTCTTACCCAGACTGCTGTATGGAGCCATAGTGTGGTGGCATAGAGCGAAAATAAAAGACATAGACAAGGAGCTGACGAAGGTCCAGAGACTAGCATGCCTAATGACAACCGGGGCAATGAGGACAGCTCCCACACAAGCCCTGGAGATAATGCTAGGACTGAACCCTGTACACCTCGAAGTGGAGAAGAGAGCCACAGAACAGTGGTATAGAATAAAAATGAGCAGAGAGTGGATCGGATCCGAGATGGACAAGAGACACGCAAGCATACAAAGGGAGTCAATGGTGGGCATGAATATGCTCATGATTAACAACGACCTAATAAAGAAAAGGAAGATTTTCGACAAGAAATATAGAATCCATATAGGAGAGAGAGATAGTTGGGAGACAGAGATACCGGAACCCAGAGTGACATGCTTCACGGACGGTTCATGGAAGTCCTCAACAAAAAGAGCGGGGGCAGGCTTCTATTACCAAGAAGCGAATGAGCACACAACGATACCACTAGGAGGCTTCACCAGTGTATTCCAGGCAGAAGTGTATGCCATCATGAAGTGTGCACAGAGACTCAAGGAAAGAAGTAATATAACGGGGAGCCACGTTATAATCTACTCAGACAGCCAAGCAGCACTAAAAGCGTTAGATAATCCAGTAATCAAATCCTCCCTGGGGCAGGAATGCAGAGATGAACTGAATAATCTAGGCATAGCATCCAAAGTGACACTGGCTTGGGTACCAGGACACAGTGGAGCAATAGGAAACGAGAAGGCTGATGAGCTGGCCAGAGCAGGGGCGGACCGACAATATCTGGGCCCGGAACCAGCACTTCCGATATCTGCAACGGTAACGAAAGGAGTCATCGCCAGAAGAATAGAGACAAAGACAAATGAGGCGTGGATAACAACACAAGGGTGCAGACAATCCAAACTCATGATAGGAAGGGTAAATAGGAACAGAACAAGGTATCTACTAAACCTTGGTAAGTACAATCTAAGTATACTGACAGGGATCTTGACTGGACACTGTCCACTCAACAGACATTTGACGGTAATAGGAGCCAAACAGGATCCTCGATGCCCACATTGTGGCAAAGAGGAAACTAGTCAACACGTTCTGGCCGAGTGTGTGATGTACTCGTCACTGAGATATCGCACATTCGGGGAAGACGCACTGACAGCAGAGACACTTAAAAGCATTAACCTTCAGGACGCACTATTGTTCTGTAGGAAAACAAGAAGATGGGATCAGTGCTGGATGGGAGCGCCGCAGAGCCAGTAACCTGAGACTGGATCAAGGGGAACAGGGCGGAATGAATGGAGAGCCACTCGACCGCCCGCCTGCCTCGGCGGCGTCCCCACTCATCATCATCATTATATAGTTATACATGCTCTCTTCTACAAAGCTTTGCAATCTCGATCACTACGAGCGGTTGTAAAAGAATTGGCCAGATTTGGATTATGCTTGGATTCCGCACGTTTTTAATAGAGGAAGGAATCTAAAGGATTTCAATAGGGCTTTACAATACTGAAACAAGCAAAACTGAAAGAAAGACTGAATACTTCCTATCCTAGACGGCTTTCTTGAATAATTATAAAGTATGACTGAAAACTCTCCGACGTGAGCGGCCTATAGCGGCCTGCACACGTAAAATTGGGACTGCGGGAAACGCCACGCGCCATTCCAATCTTCGCTCAGAACCGTACGTGTAAATGCAACTGTAATAGTAAAATGGTAAAAAACCTTCGGTTCGGACTGGCGCGTGGAATGGTGCGTGGCGTTTCCCGCGGTCCAAACTGTGCCGTGTAAAGGCCGCTAATATGTCTATGCCTGAGTGAAGTTTGAAGCGCCGGGGGAAAATGTGGAATTCAACATTTAGATTTTACCGGAATTGGTTATTTCTACATGTAGCAAAAATTAAAACGATGTAGTCGTTAAGTGAAGGGAAGAAGAAGAGTTGACACATTCTTCGGTCCAAGGTTTGAATTTAAGTGTAAACCAATGATTACGTAGCCTACAGTATTGATAATCATTCAAAAAAAACCTGTAGTGTTGTCGGTGGTAAATTAAGTCATTTATGTTTGACAGAAAAACACAGAAGATGCTAAATAAATGTAGAACATAGCCTCTTGATACTTTCCTGTCCATTCAATATTGTATTGACATTCTGTTGCCCGTTTCACGAAGCTACAACTTACAAATTAGAAGCGGAACTCCTTTTCTAGCAAAAGGGGTTAGAAAGAGACTTCCCCTTGTAATTTG
Organism: Acleris literana; assembly: GCA_946894065.1. Lineage (NCBI taxonomy): Eukaryota > Metazoa > Arthropoda > Insecta > Lepidoptera > Tortricidae > Acleris > Acleris literana. The sequence goes on along the minus strand of OX335668.1, from coordinate 74,120,540 downwards.
TAACTTGTAGCTTTGTGAAACGGGCCTCTGGAATAGCACTTGTTAAATCTGCCGTCTAAACTATGTCTAAATATTAGACAATTTAGTTTAAGGCTATTTAAGCGATGTGCACGTAGAATCGGGTCCATTGTTTTACCGCTGTCAACAATGTCAATCAGAAACTTCATGGAGTAGTGGAGGTATCTGACAAAACCTACCTTTTTTCTGATTTCGGAAACTCTTCCATGGTTATTTCGTATTAGTAACTCATACAAGCTTATCATTTGGTTAATGTAGGATGGTTCCCGTGAAAGGTGTTGATATTTGGTTCTTAACTAGTATAGTAAGTACCAATTTCACCATACGATGTTAACCAGTTAACAGACGATTAGAGCGTTAACAGCTGTCAAAATGTATGAACTAACAGTCGTTTAACATTGGTTATTCCTTTATAAGGCAGAGGGAATATATTTCCCACCATAATAAATGTAATATGAATTTTAAGATTTGACAGTTTGGTTCTATTTCCGAATACTATGACGGTTGTCAATAACCGGTAAAGGGTTAAATTTAACATCGTATGGTGAAATCGGTGCTAAGCAACTTGTAGTATTGTTAGGAGACAGGAGTCTTTTCTAAAACTTGAGTTGTGATTTCAGGACTCGATAAGACTCGAAAAAGGACTCGACTCACGACTAAAAAGACTCTGAAGCCTTTTAAGCTCAGAGTTCCGTAAATATGTCTCGAGTTCTTGCAATGTAGACTACAAAATTTCGAGTCGTTATCAACACTAGTTGCCACTAGACACTAATATACATGGTAAACATCTTAGCCTGATTGTGCAAAATGTGGTACGCATTTACAACAAAAATAAAAAACAAACTTATGAGAAGGCAGCAGTACTTAAAACGTTTCGTATTTACTTTTAATCTTTGAAAGATGCATTTACCCCATTCACGCAATTGCCCTGGTTGACCTTGTATAAAAATAGGTACCGTTAAGGAGTTCCGGTCTCCATCTGTGGTCTTCAACACCAGTTGCAATTCACCAAATGGTGCTTTACAAGAGCAAATGCACGAGTTACTTTGAAAAATACCCAAATCGCTTTAGCTGTGCCTAAAATATTTGAGGTACATACCTACTTCAAGGTGTTCGTAGTAACACAGGTGGTAAAATGGACAAAAACAAAAAATACCGAAAATACGTGGAAAGATGCGAGACCCCGTAATGGAAGTTCGCGGCCAATCGACAAACGTCGAGTTTTGGCGCGACGCGGTTAAAGTTCTTAAGGATTTGTATTTTACGGATGTATCTACAGGACAGTCCCATTCGTAAAGTTTTTACCCGACTGCGTCAGAAGGAGGGTTATAATTTTCGAGCGTATGTATGAATGTATGTATGTATGTATGTATGTATGTGTGTATGTATGTGTGTATGTATGTATGTATGTCTATTTCTGGGCACTCTCTGCAGCCTAAACGGCTTGACGGATTTTAACATAAGAGGTGTCATTCGATTCGTCTTAATTGCCGAAGTGACATAGGGTACATAATATTTCAATATGTCATCCGCGGAAAAAAATATGATGAAAATATGAAAATATTTTTTATTATAACAATATGGGTATCAAATGAAAGCTATTAAATAGCCCATTCCAAATATATATACATTATAACACTTTGATGCTACTATTTTGCAGGAAAGTCAAAAAAATACGTAGATGTTAAGTACTAAACTCCTTTCGCTAGAAAGAGAGTTTCGCTTGTAATTCGTCACTTGTAGCTTCGCGACATTAAAATTTCAAGCTCCGGAGCTCATATATTGCTTAGTAATCATTAATTAAACCACTATTTTATTAATAAAAACTAAAAAGAGTTAAATAAATTAAATTATTAAAAATAAACAAAAAACCCGACTGCAATAAAAAACAACTGAAAAGCGAAAAACAAGCTATATAATCTATAGAAAATTGTAAGAGCATGTACTTATTCATATTTATAACAATTTAAATTTAACTTGAATATTGGAAAAGGTATTGCAGGCGGGGACAAGCAATAAATTTCAAAACATATTTCTTGAAAAAAAATTACATTTGGACTATCTTGTACCCGCCTGGAACACCTTCTCCAATATTCAAGTTAAATTTAAATTGTTATAAATATGAATAAGTAAAGTAAAGTCTTAACTCGCCTAAATTGTTTTTGACAATAAATAGTACAATAGTACATTATGGTATTGTCGGGGCCCGGCAAATATGGGATTGTCTGAAGAGGTGGTTAGCAGGCAGAGCGTATTAGAGGGCTGCTGCTTTACTATGAATCAGGCAATCCTCATTTCCGCCGAGGCATATAATAATGCTTTTCTCGAAAAATAAAACGAAATGTAAAAAAATCCTTATCCTTGATAGTTTTCATATTAGTATGCCTACAAAAATCAAAACTATCAATTAAATGATTTAGGTATTTTCTCCATGTAAAATTCTTATATTGCATTATATAAATGAAGTATTTGACTAACGTATGTTTAAGTTAATATTATCATGGTCATCAAAACCCGACTTCTGGGGAGCTTGTCGAGCTCCAGCTTGTCGGAGCAAAAAAATACTTAAATTAATAAACTGAATACCAACGATGAAATTAATCATTCTACTCTAAGCTCCGCTATTGACATACGGAAATTTAGGAGAGATGAAAAGTAGTTTTCATTTTAATGATATAAGATTTACTTACGATAAAGCTTTTAAAATATAAATCAAAACATTTTATTGCGTCACAGTATGAATTGTCCTATTTTTTTCAATTGGGTCCACAGTAGGTATAGCGGACCAGTGCAAACGCTATTCATTTGTGTCTGTTTTTTAATAAAATATTTTTTATGTAATTATATCTTAATTTGTATAATCTTAATAAGAGTTATTTTTAAAAGACTATAGAATTTTTTATGGCGCTTTTACTCAGAAATGGTCTACTCTCGAGAAGCGCTGGTAGACTCGTGACATCAAATTAGCTTAATTGCAATAAATTTCAATTTCATGCGGTCTATAATTTCTACAGTATTATATTTTCAATTCAAGAAAACGCGCCCAGTTACTTGATTTGACGTCTCACATTCACAATTTATTTTGCAAAATCTAAAATAGATGATGGGAAGTGTCTCTGTGGATTGGAAACACTATACTTATTTGCGCCAATTAAGTAGGTATACTTTCCTACTTAATAGTTTGATTCACTGCATCAGCTTAGTAGCCTAAGCAACGAAGATAAATCAGTGGAAAAAACTCATGTATAAGCGAATTTTGGCATAGTTGTAGGGAATGGTGTTTTAAACCACATACTAAAAGTACTGATGGGTGGGGGTGGAGCTAACGGTTGGAGGGGGGTTTAAAGGTCCCTTTTTTTAGTGGTTCGTAAATAACTCGTAAACGGTGGCCCATAGCAAAAATGTTTAGTTACATAATTAATCTACATAAAATTCTCTACAAAAAGATTCAATACACTTTTTAGCTGGGACCTATATTAAATGAGATATGGAGGGAAAAACGGTTCCCGAAAAGCCATATTCGGGTTTGCATAGTAAGTTGGTCCTTACATCAAACGGGCTCGGGTTCTTTTTGTGAGTATCTCTTATAGTGAAGAATATGTACTTATGCTGAGTATCAACATCTTAATTGTGACAGTTCTCGACTTATGATTACTTAATGTTTTTTTTTTGATGTATTTTCGGGATGTATTCAAGCGATTTGCTTTAAATATTGAAATAATGTTCTTTTCATAGATTTGCATCGCCTCCCAAAAAACAAAACAGAACAGAAAACAAAGAAAAGAAAAAGAAAAGAAAACAGAACCGATTGAATACAGAACTGAATACACATATTGCTGATTTTTGATAGGAAGTAGCTCTTTTGATAGTTTGGCAAGTAGCAGGTCATTTTTACACGACTGCCCCAAAAAAGTAATGTTTTCAGTGTTCATGTTTGTATGTATGTATGTGAGTTTCTTTATTCCACTATAACTTCTAAATCTCTTGACCGATTTAGATGTGTGAGGTATCGTTAGAATCCTTACGTCATACCAAGTAACATAGGCTATGTGACGTTAAAATAAAAACAAAATGGCGGACTATATTATACTCCATATTGCGGGTCGAAAGAAAAAAATAATTACAAACCTATCAAGTGGGGTATCAAAATAAAGGGTTTTAAAAGACGATTACAAAAATATATACAACTTATGTGTTTAAAGCTTATTTTGGAAGAAAGAGATTTTGTTAATAAAATAAAAACGCACAGAAAAAAAATGGCATCTTTACCTAATGAGTGTGGTATCAAAAGAAAGCACTTTGAAGGTAATCATAGAAATATATGATACTCATATGTTTATTGGTACCTTTGGAGAGGAAACACGAAATGTTCTACATCGCGCTATTGAAGTTTTTCCTGGCAGCTATATAAGACGTGACTGCGCACGCGGCGCTTACGATATTTTTCAACTGAGAAGTGTAGATAATATTATAACAAATATAATTATGACTCAAATGACTTCTGGCTATGTTAATTCTTAAGTTCGTATTGTCTGTCACTAAATGGTATAAAATATAAAATATTAATTATAAAATTAAAAAACACGACTGCTGTTTAAAAACAAACTGAAAAAAGTTAGAAATAAATTTTAGATAATTTAATAAATGTAAACTAGAATATACAGTCACAGTCATAGACATGTTTACACATTTTCTCTATATTTCAATGGTATAAGGCGAAAAAGTTTATAGAGGTTTATGAACGTGGATGTATCTACACACTCTCGTCTTTTTTGATTTTGGTGCCTTCATCACGACATAACATATATTTGATATATACGTAAAACTGGCCTTAAATAGAATCCCTGCCGCGAGGCTTACAAAATCTTGATTTTTTTTCTCAAGAATATTGTTTTGAGGAGATTCGCCCGGCTGCCACTCTTCCTTTTATGATTCCCCAACAAAGTTCTATAGATATGAATAACGATGTAACGAGTGCCAGTTGCTTCAGTCATCTTTGAAGTGGTTTGATAACGAAATAAGTAATTACATAATAACATATATTGTTTGGGAAAATAGAATGAATTCATGTAAAAATCAGTTTATTATGATTAAATTTTATCTAGAATAATTAATTTTTATATAAGATTATGTACCGAAGTCGCTTGATTTTTTCAAAAGCGAAATCATAAATGTAGAAATCCATGCCGGGTTTTCATGTGCCGCCTGGGGTGGCGATATCTGGGGGGGTGCCAGGTTTGGCACTAGATTGTTAACGGTCAGATCAGTTTGTTGTCACTAGATGCATTTTCAGTCTAAAGAAACAATAAAACCAAAGTAACGAACTTGCAAACTTACTTAAAACTAGGTAGGTACACTAATCTAACAAACCGCTACCAGTGCACATTGTTCCCAAAATGCTGTCAGCATTGCCAGGTTGAATGGCAATGCTAAATATTTGTGCCAAGTAGGTAAAGGCTAGCATTTTGGTCACGAGTTGCTTCGACCAGGCGCTTTGATACATCTTTAAACGTACGTTGCGCTCCTGGTCCACACGGTCCTAAAGTTTCGACCCCAAAAGGCTCAAATATGTAACTTCTATCTATCAAGTTGACTGTATTTGCGTCTTTTGAGGGTCTCCGCTGATTCCGCCGCGAAACCGTGACGGCGCAATCGCAATCCAACGGCCGGCCCAACTTCCACGGAACAAGAGTCATCCCATCAGGTCTTTTACCATCGTCGCGCATGAGACCATTTGGTTCCAAAATAGCCGCACAATTAGCGCTGGTAAAAGCCCGACGGATGACATCATTAAGGCTGGAGTGACGGGAAAATCTACCAGCACTTCGCGTACAGCATAAACCGTGGTGACCAAGCCGATCGACGCTGGCGCCACACTGGTAGCGGTGAGGAGCAAAACTTGAGCATCCAGGCGGAGTGAAGTTAAAATTCTAAATGTTGAAGAATCTAATTAAGTTCCTGTGTTCGGCGATGGAAGCGTCTGTAGCCTAGCTAGGAGACGGGCACGATCTGCGGAACAGTTGCACGTTTTTAAAAGTTAATTCCGTACTTGCTCGCAGAGCTGTCCGTGTCTGTCGTACAGTCCTACAGCCTCTGTGAAGAAAGAGTTTTTGGGAGCTCGGAGTTTGGGCAGGCTTAAAGGCACGTGTCTTTGGCTTCGTCAAAATTAAGTATGAAATAATTGGAAAAACATACCGACTGAATTTTGCAATTAAATTTTGAGTCCTGTGGAATGAGGACAGAAACGCTGGCAAAGCGACGATGTTTTTTATGATGCTGTCAATTCTCTGTAATAGCTCTGTATGCTTCCAGAGTTGACAACAGGGAGTATAATATGTAAATTCGCTCGGGTTTTTATTCGAACTTGGCCGAACACACTGCCGTGTGTCTTGATAACTCAAGACCATGAAAATCCATATGGAAAGCCAGGTGTAGAAGAATAACTTGTGTAGTAAGTCGTATGCTAAAATCATTATTGGTAACAATAATAAACACTTTATCATTATTGTCAGCAACACATGTCTTTATCGTCTTCTGCTGGGTTGATGCAAATGATGTTGCCACTAATGACGAATTCTAGAAAGATCGCCATTTACAAAAGAATTAGGTACATCAAGCGAGACAAAGTGCACTAGCAGTATTTAGTTTCTCGCACTCTTCAACTTTGTTACGTAAAAACACTTAACTGTGAATAAACAATTGAGATACAGTCAAAAATAACAATGAAGAATAATATGACACATTTTGGAGAACCGAATTCAAATCCTTATGCTCGAATCGTGCGACGTCAGTTACCTCCAAAACGTGCCGGCCAACTGAGGCTCGGGATGATACATCGTTTAAAAGTCACTTGACACTTCTGACGATTTTCGTTATACAAAAAAAAAATACATTTAGCACTGTAGCCGCTAATCCCGATTATTTTTTGAACTTTTTTTGATTAGATTTTAGAATAACTTCTAATCAACTTTTCTAACATTTTTATAATGAAAAACGTTCTTCATTTACCTAACTTCTCTATTTATTACACAATTTAAAACATTCATTACAGTGATTTTTTTATTACACGAAATGTTGGAGACTGTATTGACGATTTTTACAATACTTAATTCCGCTGTAACTTAATTATGTGTGATTAAATGTATGAGCTAATGGCTCCGATAGCATCTTCCTTATCTATAAGTATTTAGGTAATGCAATAAAAATGTTTGGCTTTGAAATAATTTAGCATTTATGAGTATTATAGCGAGACATACATTTTGGCTCTCTGAAATATTCACCCAGCCACTAATACTGATGTTCACATTTAACAGCGACATGAGAAAATTAGACGAAGAAATTGAACAAAGAGATGTTTCATAATATTTTTAGAAACACGCTAGAAAAAGAAGAAAGATACTGGTGAATAGAACCTAACATTGATTATTTATCCGAAAACCATAACCTTGTAAACCATCCGAATCAGATGAAGATATATCTTACCAAGTGACTATAGTTTATAAAAGATTATTTTTACTGTTTTGTATACCTATTATAATATGTATTTAAGTGTTTTTATTTACATTTACACCCACACATTAATTTCATTCATTAACTTTTTTACAATCAGTACTTCATGTAGCTGTGTGTGTAATCATTCACCTCAACTCTCGTGTCATTACCTTATAGCTTCAGTGAAGGCTTGGGTATGATGACTAACAAAATCATTTACTGCCGCACTCAGAGACATCAATTAAATTGAATGCTTGTTAAGTGACGTGTTGTCTTATTCTATTGCTATAGCAAAAAAAGTGACAGCAGCAACTTTAATCAATCATTCAAGTTAATTGACGTCCTGAGTGCGGCAGTTAGAGTTGAGAAGTAGAATTTATAGTTAAGTATAAACACAGAACTTGTATACCATGGCATACAACATGTTTTATTTATCATAGATTACCTTCTGCCCACGACTTCGTCCGCGTAGATTTCGAATATCGTTATCGCCTCGGGACCTTTTAAATTTTCCGGGATGAAATGTAGCCTAGATGTGTTAATCCAGGGTATAAGCTATCTTCATTTCCCTCCATATCCGTCCAGCCGTTGCAGCGTGAAAGAGTAACAAATGGGGAGTCCCCATACAAAAAACTTCGTCCCTAAACACGTGCTCCTCACGAGGTGAGTGGGCGGGCTCACGGTCGGCGGGACGGCAACCCAACCCACTAAACGTGAGCAACGTACCGAGATTATTACCGTGCAGGGGTGTTATTCTCTTAAAATCGGCGCTCGGTCGGTCGAACGAGTGAACGAGTGAAGGCGCTACACCGGCGAGTTTAATTAGTCTCGGCAGAGCCGAGCGCATAAAACTCATTTTAGCGCGTGCATTCTCAATTAGGCAGCTAACTAATTACAATCGGTCAAGTAATACGGATGATACAAGCATTTTAAAATGCTAATTAGACAGAGAGATCCGAAGTGCACCGGTGACGGCATCGTGCAGTATGGCCATATAAACTCCACGTAAAATTCTGTTTTGCTAGAAAGAGATAGAACAAATATTTGTTAGCTTATATCTTGGTTATTTTTATAGCTATTCAAAAAATGTTTTTTTTTTCACCTGTTTGTTACATGAATCTTAAAGCAGTAGTTAAAAAAACAAAATGCATATTACCTAGCGAGAATGCACGCGCTAAACAATAATAAATAAAAGGTAAAACGCTGATGATTTTAACAACCATTGCATTTTCCAGTCGCTCATAGGTTAACTGGAAGAGATCCCTTAAAAGGATAAGTTCGTTAGTACAAACCTTTTGTGTTTCTGTCTATGTTTGTTATTTTCCAGTTCGTAATGTATTTAGATACATACGTAAATAGGTCGCGCGTGCCCACGTTCAAAGCGCGTCGCTCCTGAGCTCCTGACACGCTTATGTTGTGCCGGAGCCTCGAATCAAGAGTAGCCACGAGTTGTAAGAGAGATATTCACGAGTCATAGAGAGATATTCAAGCGCATAAGTACAAGTGCATCTCACTTGTACTTATGCGCTTGAATAATGCTCAAATGCTCTCGCGCTTCCTCGCACAGCAGAACTTTTAATGATTCTGGCAGGATGTTTGGCCCGTCAGATTTGTCTGGCTCTTTGGAAAATAGTTTAAAATATTATACTTTACAATATATATAAAGTTCAGCCTTCCTAAAATGACGTAAGTTCCCCCATTTTTTTACGACTTTTAAAGTGTCTGTAAAAAGTTATGGCCCACAGGAAGTGTCTGGCAACTGTATATGTTTATAATAATATCATATATAACGTATGTAAAAACCAGCCTTCCTACTTTGACGTAAGTAAGCATGTTTTTTTTCCACCTTTGGTACCTGGTTACCTGCAAAACGGCCCCGCTTTCAGCTTAGCGAGTATCCATTCCTTTTTCAGTTTATGTTATACTACCGATCCTAAAAATTTCATCTTTCCTAAAATTACGTAAGTCTGGGGTGACTGGGGTCTCATTATATTATCATATAACCCGATTCTAAAAATATATTACATCATTATATTTCAGTCACTTGTTTTAAATTAAAATAAAACTCTTTTCAAAACATACCAAGTTTGGGCCAAGAAAGCAATTTTGAAAATATTTACATTACGTATTTTTTTATAATTTTTTAATATTATAAAATCACAAGTAGTTGATACATGTATAAAAAGTTCAATTTTAGACACTGAGGATGATAAATACTAATGCGAGAGGAGTTTTCAATCATATTTATACTATCTACACATTGGTTAGGCCCTGGAATAGGACATAGGATAGTTTTTATCCCGGAAAATTGGACAGTTTCCGAGGGAGCAGCGATAAACGACTTCTACGCGGAGGGAGTCGCGAGCGAAAGCTAGTACCTAAATAATATAAATATGATTGAAACTCCTCTCGCATTAGTATTATATATATATATATTTAGAATCGGCTTAGTAAGCCCTTTCATTAAATACCACACACGATAGGTTTCAGAACAAAAAAAAATCCCTTACAAAATAAACATGACGTCATAACTCGTCTCCGTTTTTGTTTTTTTTTCCGTGCCATGGGTGAAATTGATTCTTATGGCCTAAAGATCAATCGTTCCAATTTTCATGCCTTTACGACCATTTGCAGCATTTTTTGGCGTACCGCTAGGACTATTGCGGAGATCCTGCAAGTCAAAGATGAGCATTTTTTTCGAAAAGTGAGGATGTTGTGATAGGGTCATTTTCCCAGACAGGTACCGGCTGAAATAATGCTCCTAAGTAAAAGTCATATAAGAAACATTTGTAGAGAATTTAATTAGCTTTAATTTAATACCAAAATAGTGCTTCTAGGTCTAATAGTTTTTTCAGAAATAAAAAATAGTAAAATATCTGATGTTGGCTAAATAATAAAAGCATTGCACTGAATCAAGTTGGTACGGTTCTGTTTAAAAAAAAATGTGCGAAAAAAATGTGAATTTACCATTTTAGATGTACAACATGGCTTCAAATAAACATACATTGGAAAACTGCGAAAATTTATCATTTTCTTCGTAAAAACTACCCGAAGGAAGCGTTTTTCCCGAAGAAAAGCAATTCTTTCAAAAAGTTACAATGTTGTAGTAGGGTCATTTTCCAAGACAGGTACCGGCTCCTAGTAGGTTTGTAAACGAGTGCTCTAAAAGGGAGTGTGGATGGAATGGCCGAAAGCTGAAAGTTGGACTTCGGAACTTTGTTTGGACTAGTCAGGAGATAAACATACTAAAAGTCTCCACCCCTGGGATGTGAACCCTAGGAGGGGGGGGGGCGGCACAATTACATCTTGAAAACGATGCGTCATACGAAATGTTGTTGTATTGCATTATTAAAGTTGATAAAATTCTCTATACGTTGTCTAGATATGAGCTCCGAAAAACGGTCGATTTTCAAAAAAGTGTTTTAATCTAGGATATTACTGCACGGCACCTTGTACTTGGGACTATGCGCTGAAACTTGGCATAGAGTTGACTTGCTGTCGTTGTTGAGTGGTCTTGAGTAGATTCAGACCAGCAGGCCTTTCGCGTAAACACACTCGCAATCACAATCGTTTTCATTTTGAAATTCGAAGGCTTGTTTGCATACAAAATGAAACCCATTGTTTTGTTTTGAAGCCGATCGCGATTGCGAGTGAGTTACACGTATTTAGTGGGGGAAGGGGGAGGAAGTCCGGCTCTGCCGCGCTTCAATTGAAGCAACAAAAAATGCTGATATAAAGGAACTTTAGTCGGTGGGATGTGTTTTATCTGCCGGTCTTTCTTCGTAAACAGATATTTACGGAACTCATTTACTGAAGTAGGTAGGTACACGAAGCTGATCTGAAATAATAATTATGAAATGCAATAATCTGGTTTAAGCTTTGAGATCCTACTATATCTGTTTAAAAAAGCGGAAAATCTAAGCTATCATTATAATGTTACGACGTATTTTTCGATGAATTTTTTGGAACGAAATATATAATTACAAAATTATAAAACATACAGTAATTACAATATTTGAACTGTCAAGGATGCTTACTTATAATATGTTTTATCTACGCGAATTAGTTCCATGCCCATCTTAGACGTAAAACAAAACGATATTTTTTTAATAAGTAGATAAATATGGCTTTTTACATATATTTTTATTTTTAACATATTTCACGTGATTAAAAAATATGAGGTAGAAATGAAAAAAAGTTGTTTTAAACTTTTATTTGTTGTTATAAAGTGCATTATAATCAGCGTTTTGTCTTGCCTCGGCATAGTACTGAGTGGGTCCCTTATTGATGCAACGTACCGCACAGATGAAAAATGTTTTCGTTTTATTTCTTTGTTATTGTAAACCGTATCGTTTTTTGTCAATAAATTTATTTTCTTTCTTTCTTTCATTATTTTTATTCCAAAAAAAAAGTTAAAAAAAAAACAAAAACGCGCCTTCAAAAAGCAAAAAATAACTTCTTTAAAATGGTAGGTAAATAGGTCAGTCCAACTGAAGTCTGATTATGGTTTTTGTTTTTTTAAACTTTTTTTTATTTTATACTTTTTAGTGATCATAATTATTATGTTATTCTCCCACTTCTCAATTAATAAGAAACAATAGAACATTTCAATCTCGCCGCAAGCAACGCCGTGGGAAAGTTATAGTCATATATTTAAACCTAAATATGCTTCGTCATAGTCGCTCAACTATCTTAATCGAAATATCTTGTCGCCACCCTCGAAATATATACCGTTTAGGAGTTCCGGTGGCCATCTGTGGTCTTCATCATCAGTTCCACTTCACCAAATAGTGCTGTCCAAGACCAAATACACGAGTTACAATGAAAAATACCAAAATCGCTATAGGTGTACCTATAAATTTTGAAGAGTTCCGTCGATTCCTCATGGATTCCACCATCAGATCTTCATTTTGATAAGAATGGGACCAATCGGGAACCACCAGCTTTCAAATAAAAAAGCTTTTTTAGCGTCTTTCTTTTTGTTTATTAAAAATATAAGTTCAAAATACTAGATGCATTTGTTTGTATTTGTTTTTCTGCAAACCGTACTTTGTCATGAAAGTTGAACGTTGATACCGATGTTTAATTATAACATACATTTTACATACATCATATGTTTTATTTATTATTTCTGTGTTTCATGAGGGCGCTGTTTTGCGGATTAATATAGCATTGTATCATTTAATATAGTCGCCTTTGTCGCGGTGGATAAAATATCCGTCACTTTCGCACTTACCTACTGGTCAGAAAGTGATAGATGCATTTTCCACATCGATAAACACGACTATAATATGCCCGCAGGCAATATATTTTTATTACAACAATAATTTGAATGATAACTTTTTAGTGCAGATTGTAATTTTACTGTAGTAATTTGATGTTTTTGAACCGAATGGCGACTGTAATTATGAAAATTAATCATTATGTGTATTTCCTATTGATTGATAAAATAGATGGAAAATTGTTATTAGTGTATAAAAAAAGTTCAATTGAAATTCCGCAATATGGTCGCACGCGTATATTTTTCTGGTTGGGCTTTATTATGCCGGCACCACACTTCGCTATTCGCTATTCGTTATGCGGCTGCGCCGTATTTGTTAAAATATCTGCTATCGCGCTTATGCTTTATGCGTGCGAATAAAGAAAACATAGATGAATAAACCCTCCATACTTCGTCGAATGTAGGCGCATAAGCCGAATAACGAATAGCGAAGCGTGGTGCCGGCATTAGGTTGGTTGAGTGCACATAGAGCATTACGAGTCACTCCATTAGTAGGCATAAATGAATGACAGGCAAGATATCCGGTCTGATTTATTACTTTTTGTCCATTGTCAGTAAAGGCCGAGCAAACTAGTGACAAGTAAAAGCAGGACGGTATGCTAATTTCCGGGAGCATAACAGAGACGAGTATACACATGTTGCTCTGCTCTGTACTACATACGATACAGAGCAACATATACTCGTCTGTTTCGCTCCCGGAAATTAGCATACCATCCTGCTTTCACTTGTCATTTGTCAATTAGTGTGTAATTGCAATATTTACTGTTTATGTGTGCGTGAGCCGGGCCATTTTTACACGCGGAATACCGTATAGGTAACATATCTACCTCTTTTTATATTATATCATTGAGGACTATGGACAAAATATGAATACTGTAAAATTTCTAAGAAATATGTGGTGCAATACTGATTCAATGTTTATGTTACTTAGAGGAGCAAAACTGATTCAATGTTAATTTTAGTATAAAAAATTATTACGGTGATTTCCAACTTAATGATTACCCTTAGGATTATGTTTATAGTGTACATTTTCTTAAAATAAAAGTATTCAAGCGAGACTGTTTATTTCTTTAATTTTTACACGATAAATATATGAGAGTCATTGACATTGGTTCACTTGTGCTACTAACTGTATCGTCTGCATACCTTAAGTTACTCATTTTCCTACCTCCTATAGACACACCCTTATCGCAATCTTCTAAAACGATTCGCATAATGTATTCAGTGTAAATGTTGAACAGCAGCGGCGAGAGAATACATCCCTGCTGAACACCGGCCTCAGTATTAAAAGTTTCAGAGTCAACGAGGTCGCTCACACGGACTGCTGCTGTACTGTCCACATATAATCTTTGCACCAGGTATATCAGGTGTTGGGGTACTCCCATCTCAAATAACACCTCCCAGAGCTTCCTCCACTTTACGGTGTCAAAAGCTTTTCGGAAATCAACGAAGCTGATAAATATCGGGATGTTGAACTCCCTGGCCTTTTCTATAATCTGACGCAGTACGAGGATTTGTTCACGTGTACCCTTTCCTCTTACAAAACTAGCTTGTTCCTGAGATATTTGACATGATAGGTACGCATGAAGCCTTATGTTTATAATATGATAGTAGTACCTTACTTGCATGTGATATGAGAGCGATCAACCTATAATTATTGTATTTTTTGGTTGTACCCTTTTTGTGCAGAGGTATGAATAAGGAGTGTGACCAGTCTGTTGGCTAGCGTCCGGTCTCCCACACTTTGCTGCAGATGGCGTGTAGCATGTCAACTCCGCATTCCCCGATTGCCTTAAATACTTGCGTTTGATGTGTTTAATAGCCGCACGTACTTCATCTCGCAGAATAGGCGGTTCCGGTTCATCAATTACATGCGAGGTCTCAGACTTGGTTGTTGATGTGTTGTTATCGGAGAAAAGTGACCTACAGTACTCTCTCCAGACCTTCACAGTAGTTGCACCTGCAGAATCTTTTATAGCCCAGGTGTTGGGTTTAAACTGACGGGTAAGATACCGAACTTTATCGTGAAAATCTTTAGTTTCGTATCTGTCAGAGTGCTGTTCTAATTCCTCACATAGCTCTATTACGATCTTACCTACAGGCAGCCTGGATAGTACTTATAGCATTAAGTTCGTGAACCGTTGCTCCCATAGATTTCATGCTTCTGCGCTCTTCCACCAGTTTCCAAGTATCCGTAGTCATCCAATGTTGTCTTTTAGTACCAGAAACTCTAAATTTGAGAATCCTTAACTGCTTTTGTGAGATGCTTCTTCATGGATACCCACAGCGAGTTGGAGTCGCACGTGTTCCTGGTGTCTGTCAGCCATTTCTCATGAGTTGCTTTAACATGTCTACCAAACGATTCTTTGTCACGAACCTCAATCCTGTCCTTATTCTTACAGGGTCTTGAATTCTGCAGCTTTAATCGCAATTTCCCTATCAGCAGTTGATGATCTGAGTGGCAGTCAGCCCCCGGCAAGGTATGTACTTTTGTAATTGAGCTTCTGTTATGCGCAATGAAACAACCGACTCGAGTAACTGCTGTTTTATTACTGGTTAGACAAGGGCGCGGGAAGTATGCATACCCACATATATGACATCTCCTCCGCACTAATTTTCGAACCTGATAAACAGAAATAATCATAATATCAAAACAAACATTTAATACTACAACTTATAATTAATAATTTTCCTTGGCCGCAAACGATGCCTTAATTCCGCGGGCGCTGGTGATTGCGCGAGCGCAGGCACCGATGCAGCGCCCGAGCTCGGCGCCGGCCCCGGCGCGCCCTTCTGCGGGTCGGCCTCGGGCGCCGGCGGCGAGCACTCCTCACCGTCACAGTCCGCCCACATTTCCTCCACCGGGTCTAGATTTGAATCGTCATCAAGTGACTCGCGAGAAACCCCACATTCTACCTCCCCAGATACATCCGTTGTTCCCGAAATGTTTACCGTTTCGGGCGATGGTGGAGCAGGCAATGAAGGCGTGTGAGCGCTAGAAACCACATCTGTCACCCTATCATCACAAACATTATCATTATCACCCATACCAATAGGGCCCTTATGCTTAAGTAACTGGTCCATATGCCTTATGCAATTAGAATTAAAGGGGTTTGGGTAAAAGTGTTGTCATTTGTAAAATTCATATATTTTCAAGGTGAGCGGCCATTCATAAAAGGGGTAAATTATGATAGAATTATTAAAAATAAACATATTTTGTTATGTACGTACTCTAAAGAGCATCGGAGCCGAGATATTTAAATATTCATACTTGGGCGTACTTTTGTACTAAAAACCGAATACTTAAATCTTTAAAATCTCGGCTCCGATATTATTTACCGCCATAAATTATATATATCTATGTGTATTTAGAGGTCCTCTAAATAACTATGTAAAAATCATCAGAGACCGCTGAAAAAAAATATGACAATATTCTTCAAACAAATTTACCCAATGCCCTTTATACACGAATACTTTAAACATTTTTTATTCCCAACTTTTTCTTTTAAAATACCTAATTCCCAAATTTGTTTACGTGCACTGTACCAGCGGACCCAAACTTGTTCTCTAATCTCAAAACAACGTCGGTTTTTTTGCATTTTGGTTTTATCCTGCGCGGGTAAGCAGTTATCTGAAGGCAGAATTAAATTGAGCCGCGACCTTAAATCCCGTCCAGCCGTCCGTCTGTATTTCTGTACTCGAATAAACAACCATACAATTTATCTAGTAACAACTGTAGATTCATGTTTTCGTTTATAACAGAATTAATCATTTTTTTACAATTTTTTACAGCAATTTCAGCTTGACCATTACCATTAGGGTGGTACACGTGTGAATTTAAATACTTAATGCCGTTGTTGGAACAAAACTGGTTAAACTCGATGCAACTAATTTTTACATCGTTGTCTGATACTAGAACTTTTGGTATCCCGAAAATTGAAAATAAATATTTCAATTTGTAAATTACTGCTTGTGTTGTGGTGCCGTTATTAATGAGCAAACAATCTACCCGCTTACTGAAGGCATCAACCACTACCAGGAATACCTTTTGCCCTAACGACATGTAGTCGATATGAATGCGGTGCCAAGGCGCGGGGGGGGCGCGGCCACGGCGCGGGCGGCTCGCGCGGCGCCGCGGCGCGATGGCGAGGCACGCGCTGCACGCGCCGCTGCGTCGCTCGATGTCGCCGTCGATGCCCGGCCACGACATCCAGCTACGCGCATTCCTCTTCATTTTAACGATTCCTTGGTGGGTGCTATGGAGTTCTTCCAACATCCGTTCCCTTAGCTCTAAAGGAATGACGACCCTATGACCTCGTAATAAGAACCCGTTTTAAATTCTAAGTCAGTCCTACAAAGATAATATGGCCTTATTTCGTTACAACTAATATTACGCGGCCATCCGCGTCTCATGTACTTTGCGACCATCATTAACACCGAGTCCGCACCTGTCGCCTGACGTCGGTAGCCGTCACCGCCGGTGTGATCGCATCTAAAAATTCTAATGAGCTAAACTTATCAAATTCTTTATCGCTATCACAAGTCGTTCCAGGTAAGGGTGCGCGCGAAAAATTATCTGCCACTAAGTTATTTTCACTGCTCGTATACTGCACTGTATAATTATAAGCGGATAGAATAATCGCGTATCTTTGAAGCCGCAAGGCGGTCGTGATTGAAATTCCGGTTTTGCTATTGAAAATTGAAACGAGAGGTCGATGATCCGTTTTCAGAATGAATGGTTAACTACGGCCGTATAAGTATTGCTGGAACCTTTTTACACCAAATATGATGGCCGTCGCCTCTTTCTGAATTTGGGTATAATTACGTTCACCACTAGAGAGCGACCTCGATCCAAACGCGAGTGGGCGTTCGCGGCCGTCTGCGTCCCGCATCGACAGCACGGCGCGCGCGGGTCCAAGTGCGCCAGAGCGCGCTCGGAGGCCAGCTCGCGCTTCACGAGCCGCTCGCCCCACTGCCACTCGGCTCCGGCCCTCAACAGCTCATGCAAGGGACTCAGTAGACTAGAAAAGTTAGGAATGAAATTCCTGTAATAATTTATTACCCCTAGAAAACGTTTGACTTCTCCACGTTTGTATGGTCTGGTGCGTTTAAAATCGCTTTGACCTTGTCAGTGCAAGTTTGCAACCCACGGCTGTTTATTGTATAACCTAAATAGGTTACACTATTCTTAAAAAACTCGCACTTCTCCTTCTGTAGGCGAAGTCCAGCCTCGCTGAGTCTACTCAACACTTCACGTAACCTTTGCAAATGAGCTATTATGTTAGGACCTGTTATACAGATGTCATCTAGCCAATAACTTACTCCATCGATTTGTGATAAAAGGGTTTCCATTGATTTCTGAAATATGGCCGGCGCATTAGCCAAACCATAAAAGAGTCGGGTATATTTAATCAATCCTTTGCTGGTGTTGACGGTAGTAAGTTCCTGAGATGCATCACTTAAAATAAATTGGTTATAAGCGTTTTTTAGGTCAATTTTGCTGTAATGATCGCCCCCTCCTATTTTTGCGAATACCTCCTCGATCCTCGGTAACGAATATTTATCTATAATGAGGTCTTTATTAAGAGTAACTGAGAAATCTCCTGCAATCCTGACTTTTCCGTTTTCTTTTAAAACGGGCACTATAGGCGTCGCATACTCAATGGTTTAACGGGCACTAAGATACCTAAACTCACGAGACGGCTCCATTCATCTTCTACTTTATCTTTTAAAGCAAAAGGTACTGGTCGTGGTTGGAAAAATTTAGGAGTTGCGTTTTCTTTCAATTCTAAGTTAACCTTAAACTTATTAAATGAAACCAGCTCATCCCACCATAATTCGGGAAATTGTTCCAACACTCGGTCAACATCGAGATCATCACTAATTTTATTTAATTTAGTTGTAAGCGCTAAGTTAAACGCGGACATAAAGTCCCGCCCGAGTAGGGGCGGTCCAACCTCTTTTACAAAAAAATTTATCGTGAAAAAACCCAGTGGCGATATTTTATGTCCGTTGTAAAGGCACATTTTAACATTGCACCGTTCCAATTTGCAATTAGAGAAAAGATCGTTGTATAATTTCTCTGAAATGACCGATGTTCCAGAACCAGAATCTAATTCCATAGATACGTTTCCTAAATTTAACTTTAATAGAATGGGTTTAACAATTTCGTACCTTAAGTTAAAATTATGGCATTCCTCACAGCAATTATCGTCACCGGGCCCGGCTTCGCACTCCAAACTATTTAGTCCCGTAGATTTACAAACTTTCTTTAAGTGTACACCACACCACACACCACATTTTGGCACCGACATTTTTTGTAACGACACGACACTTTTCACCACAATGGCTTTTCATGCCACATACGGAGCATCGTTGTTGATCGCGACCTTCCGCCGCCTACGCCGCGCCGCCGCCGCCTCGACCGTATCCTTCTCCGGTAGAAATGCGGAAAAGTAGTTCTTCATTAATGCTGGTGGAACCGGTCGTCACCACAACCTTCGCATCCCTAACGGCCTCCGCTTGCTCCGCTATCTTTAAAGCCTCTGCTAACTTTAACGACGAAGCGCTTTGCTCGAACAGCTTCTCACGTTCAAGGCCGAGACCCAAGCCAAGGACAAAACGATCCGCTAGATTCATTTCCAAGGCGGTGCCGAAGTCGCAATAAATTGCAAGGCCCCTCAGCCGTGCCGCCCAGTCTCCTAAACTTTCACCTGTGTCATGTGTCGCTCCGTAAAACCGTGCCTTGTCCACATACTTAAGTACCATTCTTCGGCATAACATGTTCATCGAGTAATCCAACCAACTTGGTATAATCTAGCGCCTCGATCTCGTTAGGATGCGCGAGATTGCGCAACAGGCGGTACGACTCCTCGGTTAGATGCGTTATCAGCACAGCGCCTTTCTTTTCCTCCGTGATCTGGCTGTTTACCTTTAAAACTGTGTTAAACGTCCTTTGAATATTGACCACTCGCACTTTTTAAGGTCAAAATTGGCCAAATTACCCAAATATGACATGACCTATGTTTTTTTTACACACGCGCGGGTACTTTAATATCCACGTTCGACACTGTTTCATAGGGGCGCAATGAAAAAATGGACTCCTGCTGGTTTATTACTGGTTAGACAAGGGCGCGGGAAGTATGCATACCCTCACATATGACAACTTCTCCACCTGGAGCTGATCAGCATATAATCTATCTGATTACGGTAGTTACCGTCCGGCGACACCCAGGTGTATAGTCGTCTCGCGTGGTGTTTAAATACGGTGTTCATGATAGTCATGTTGTTATCTGCCGCAAATTCTATAAGACGTTCTCCTCTTGCGTTATGAACTCCAAGCCCATACTTTCCAACAACATTCCGGAGCCCGTGTTCACAGGTGGTATTACCTACTTTTACGTTAAAATCGCTAAGAATTATGAGCATCTCACGTTTAGGTATTGCAGACAGACAATCTTCAAGCGCATTATAGAAGTTTTCTATTTTTTTATCCTTGGCAGAACTTTTAGGCGCATAGCCTTGGATAATGTTAAGTGGAGTTGGTGATGCATTGAGCTTCATGGACATGAGCCTATCACTGACAGGATTATACCCTAGGACAGCTCGATTTAGATTTCTAGGAATCATAATGGCCACCCCAGAATGACTGCTTCTATCATTACCAGAGAAGTATATGCTGTGCTTTTCCGAATCAAAATGACCACTATCCTTCCAGTGCGTCTCGCTTATTCCTGATATCGTCATTCCACAACGAATCAGTTCATTTTCCAGAATCTGGAGTTTACCGTCAAGTTGTAGTCCTCATACGTTCCATGTACCAAAGCAAAGTTGTTTCCGAAGATTGATACCTCTTCCAGTAGCATATTTTCCATGAGGTGCCTGGTTGCCTACATCTCTATGGCCGGTAGTCCATTTCACACCCTGGGTCCCGGGCAAAACCCCGAGCGCCGGTCACTACGAGGCTCGCCAGGCGGTCTTACTCTATCTACAACTTGTACTCGACTGTACTGTAAAATTTGTGAGGAAGAAGATGTAGGTAAATCAAACACAATCTTTGATTTTAGTGTCGTGTTTTTAGTAGACTAGTAAATGAAGCCAAAATTTAGTTCATGTTGGATCGGCGAATTTTATGTTTGCGTACGGTGCGATAGCTTTTAAAACGTTTTTTGGTTATGTACTTCAAACTAGCACCTATATATGTTATTATTAGAGTCTTAACCAATATCAACCAGGCCCGATAGACTTTTATAAAAATCTTGCCACAGATTAAGGGTATAATATAATGTCTAAAAGCCTCCTGCACTGCACGGCTAGCACAAGTTGCCCGCGACTTGTTTGTCGCTCGGATCTCCCTTCCTATCTAATCATTAACGATAGAGACGCACTGAGCGACAAGCGAGAAAATACAACTTGTGCTACCCGTGCTGTACTATCTCTATTTATTTTAGCATTAAAAAGACCTGTCGAGAGTGAATTTTAGGCGTTTTATTAGGCACACAACAGAATCAAATCGAAAACATTACACGAAGTATCGATATAAATGCTATCTCGTCCTTTTTATATTTTATTCAATTAATTATGACAATGTGTGTAATTATTATCATATTTATTTTCAGATTTTTATATATAAAAAGTTAAAATACGCATGGAAATAGTAAATGTGGCAATCAATAAAAACGATTAACGATAAAAGACCTAAAGAAGCAGGAGTTCAGAACTCTTGCGTCACTAATTAAAAAAAAAAAAGTCAAACGTCAAACTCAAACATCACTCATCATTTCTCTAACGTTTTCGAGTGCTCTGTGGACTGTGTTTCATGATCTATCTTGTGGTATTTATGCTAATAAGTAATTGTTTATGTCGAAAGTTTTCGTTAAAGTGTTATTGAAGATTATCTTCAGGCTTTGTTAATGTTTTTTGTTACGATTACAACGTTGTATTCTTTATTTCGAAAATGGATGACGCCGAAGCCGGTCCTAGCGAAATAGGGAGAATGCCAATTGAAAGTCGTCATTCGCAATCACCCAAGAAGAAAAGAATGAAACAGAGTGCCTTATCCGTCAGTGAAAAACAAACGGTTTTAAATATTTACAAGATGATAGTGGATATGTGGCCTGAAGATGAACATCTCCGTAGGTCGAACGTTGTAAAGAAGACAGCTGAAACCGCTGGAATATCCATAGGCACTGTGTATAATATAATTAAAGAAAAAACCACAGGCGAGGTAAAGCCTCCTCCTGATTGTCGAAACAGACACCCATACAAATTAATCAATCTGGATGAAATCGCTTTGACAGGAATTAGAAGAATAGTTCATGGGTTTTTCTTTAAAAATGAGATACCTACTCTTGATAAAGTGTTAGAACAAATTAATAATGATGACTCTCTGCCTTATTTGTCCCGAAGCAGCCTTTACAAAGTTCTAACTGAAAAACTTTCATTTAAATATGCAAAACGTTCTCGCAAGAGTGCTTTAATTGATAAAAACGAGATAATTGTATGGAGAATTAATTATATAAGTGAAATAAGAAAACATAGAAGTATGGGAAAGAAAATATTCTATCTTGACGAAACTTGGGTGAACGAAGGTATAAACCAGTTAATTCTTGGTTGCTATTACTCTTCCTAATTCTTTAAATATGTTTTTTTAGAATGGCTGGTTAATAGTTAGTTATTTTGTTATTTACAGGTCACACAAAATCGGTAGTTTGGCAGGATACCCAAATCAAATCGAACAAAGAAGCTCACCGCCAGGGATTATCAACTGGCTTAAGAGCTCCAACTGGGAAAGGCAAAAGACTTATTATTTTGCATATTGGTAAGTATGTTCTCGCACAGATATATACTCTAGCTAGACTTATCAGCAGAGATGGGAATATGTAGGGCCTATTTGCCTAAACTACGCTGAAGGATGTAACTAAGAGTATTCATAACCACCAAAATATAATATATATTTTATTGAAAACTGGATTTCCTGAATCAATAATAATACGTAATCTACATGATTTGTGCTGGAGATCAGATGATGATTATTGGTCTAACACAGTTTTTTTTTATTTAAATAGATGCTTGACAACTCAAAAGTAGACTTCATACAAGTGGTACCACTACTACACTGTATTACATATTGTGTAATGTCTCACTTTGTTTGTATCCTTTTCTTAATTCTATAATAATACAAAATTATATCTGATTTAGGATCATCCGATGGATTCCTTGAAGAAGGAGAGTTGGTTTTTGAAGCCAAAAAAGAAGATGGCGACTACCATTCGGAAATGGACGCTTACAATTTTGAGAAGTGGTTTTCAGGCCTCGCCAATAAAATTGAAAAAGGCTCCATTATCGTTATGGATAACGCGTCTTATCATTCAAGGAGGAAAGACCGTATACCAACTTCCAATACAAGAAAGGCGGACATTCAAAATTGGTTAAGAGAAAAAAATATTTGTTTTGATTTAAAAGAAGTGCGGGCTCAACTCTTAGCCAAAGTAAAAGCAAATAAGCCAAGATTTCAGCAATATGTCGTTGATGAAATGGCGACAGAGATGGGGTTCACAGTGTTACGATTACCACCGTATCACTGTGAACTCAATCCAATTGAGATGATTTGGTCGCAGGTGAAAGGCTACATAGCCACACATAATAAAGATTTTAAAATAAAAACAATAAAACAGTTAGTACCAGAAGCATTTTCCAAAATAACTGCTGAAAATTGGAAGTCCAGTATTAACCATGTCATAAAAGAGGAAGAAAACATGTTGAAGTTAGATTCCCTTATAGAAAACACAGTTGAGAATTTTATTATAAACACTAATGTTGATTCTGAATCTGATTCTGAATAAAACAATGAAACGTTTTTGTTTGTTATTTATTACCTCATAACGTCCCTACAGTTATAAAAAATAAAATTGGCATTAGTATGAGTGTATGGTATTTTATGTATATTATCCACTGTCTATTACTTGTACCGTAAAACGGGGAAAATAGGAATTAATATCTGCTTTTCTAAACAATGCTGTTAATGCCATTACTATTTAAAAGCTCGTAGCAAAATACACACGCTCGTTTAAAAAATAAAAACAGTCGATCTCTCTTAAATAGTAATGGCACAACAGAGCAGATTTAAAAAGGAGATATTTATTCCTAATTACCCCGTCATTCTTATTTTCCCCGTTTTACGGTAATACGTTTTGTTTAAATTTATTATTGAGTGTTTCCAACATGTTAATTTAATATGGATTGAGTATCAATGTTAAACCTACAATAATAAAAACCGACAAAAAGGTTTACGATCACTGCTTCTTAAAGTTCGTTAATTCAAATGTTAAAATAAATAGAGTATAGGTTAAGGATGATACTCGGGCGAAAAAAAGTCTTCTTCGGGCCATAACATAAGTAGGTATGTATACTTAGTCACACGTCTATTCTTTAGGGTTAAATGGTTTGAGATTCATTAGTGGCAACATCAACTATAATATGTAGACTGTCTTATTTTTATTACTCTTTAATGACAAACATATAGGAAGATAAAACTTAATCACATTTATATTATTACAGCAATTAATAGTCATAGGTAATTAATAAATACCTAAATAGTACAACTTAACGACAAATTATCTGACGGCTACCAACAGTAGCGTTGCGATATCGTACCGCGACGAGCGCACCGATAATTGCATCGTAACGGTGTCTTGTGCGGTCACCAGTCGAGCCCTCAGCAGCACAGGAAAACCTTCCCTCCAAATTCCACATCCTCGAATTTCTTTTACTGTATTCGATACGCTGCCTATGGCAGATTTGGGCAAACCCAAATGCTTACAAACAGCTGCAGAAGCCTTATCAACATCTCTTTGAGATAGTTTAAACGTATCGCATGCTTCAGGTGCAGTAGCAGCCTTTTCCCAAGATTCTTCCCAGTCTTCTGGAAGCCCTGTGATTCTAAATTGATCGGCACACCCAATTTCAACATCTTCTAAAGGATATATATCTGCATATCCGTAATTTAAATCAGGTAGCCCCGTTGTCGGATTGCAGTCACGTATAATAAATTCAAGTGTAGCACCAAACGAGACTAGTGTTTCAATTGGACTAACTGGAAATTCTAAAACATAAAATATATTCCCTTGTTTATTAAAACTTAGTTGCTCGCAAGAAACCTCGTTTATAGGTCTGTATCCCGGGGTGGGTTCTAGACGAATATGAACTTGTTCTAGAATCTGGTCGCATAGCGTGTTCAGGCATTCAAAGTGGAGCACCAAATGGCGAGCAAAAATGTGTTTGACGCAGCTTACCCGATATTCCGTCTCGGTTTCTGTCATTTCTACTGCCTCACAAGTCTTAAACAAAGGTCCTAGCTGGTCAATTCCAGGAACAACCTTTAATTGGTTGACATAGTCATTTTCGCGTTTAATAGTAGGTTTTAGAGGCTTTACTTCCATTATGGATCCGTTGAATTCGTGCACCCTCGGGAGCGAATCAATGTCAAATAGCTCTTCGGGCTTAGTAGTGAGATGATCGCGAAGAGTCCTTTCGAGAATCGACACATTTGGTGAAGGCACATTTGTTATAAAGTCATCGATTAATTGGCGATTGCCAGAATCTAAAATGGCACTATAGTTTATGGCTCGATCGCGTACTTCGTCATCGTCATCTAACTGACATCGAGCCAAAAGTACTCTAACGTTAGGAATTAGGTCAGGACGAGCTGCACCGAATTTAGCCACAGTTGAAACAGCAGCCGCGCGCACGGGTCCTGACTCCAAAATAACTCGATTGAAGATATATCTTATGTACTTAAATGGCTGACGAGTCTTTGGCCCTTCGCGTCCCAAAACGTGCAAAATCCGAACGGCAAGAGACGTGTGTTCACAATCTTCAATAAATTCACATAAATGCGCAAGGCCAGTTTCTTTGGCATCGGGGTTCTCTTCTACAATAGCAATTATAGCATCAGCTATTGCAGTTTTATACTGTACCCCACCTTCACGGAGCATCCCAGCTAAAAATGCTGCCAGAGAGTGATGTTTGCGAGGGTATTTCAAACATATAAAGCGTATAGCGCGAACAACCTCTATTTTAAATTCATCAGGTATTTCCGACATTAAACCTGAGATTTGTTTCAAAAGACGATCAATTGAGCTCTCTGCGCCTGTAGCAAGAAGAGTTGTCACAGCCAATGTAGCCACAGACCGATTGGAATCACTAATAAGATTTTCTAAATCAACAGTGCAAGCTGAGATAGCCACTGGATGATTGTAAGTGAGTCTGGCAAAACTACGAACACCAGCAAGCCGCAACGTAGCTTTAGACGAGCCACATAAGGTTTGGAGCACTGATATAACTTCAGTAAGATCTTTGGCGGTGTTTTGTAAATTTATAAGTGCATGAGCTGCTTCATAGACAACAACTTCCGAATGGTGTTGCAAACAGAATTCAATAAATTCTATGAATTTCCCTGAAGTATTGCACTCGCCTTCTTCAGTAAGCTTTGCAGCAAGGCGGATCAGGAGAATGAGTGTAAATGGTGATGTAAGATGCGATTGCAATAGTTTTGTGACGAGCTTGACCGCAGACAGTCGATCAATACGGCGAGCCCCCGCAATCACTCCCAGCGCGTGGTAAGACACCATGGCATTAGAAGATGATATTAAGTCCTGTAATATAAATAAAACGTTAACATTCCAAATCTTTTATAGTACTTGTCGAACAAAAACAAGGTTTAAAAACCCGAACAGGACCGGTATTATAGGCGGTAAAAATGATGTCGTATTTGCCCAGCTGGCCTAGTATGGTTGCGTTTATCGCGTGGCAAAATGTGGATAAAGCATCCGTCACTCGTACTTATACGTGTCAGAAAGTGACGGATTTTTTATCCACATTTTGTCACGCTACAAACACAGCCATATAAGCCCACTGCTATGGAATTGTTTTTAACTTGGCCCTTATTACTGTCAAGTAAATAAGAGCTATCAAAACGTTGACAATACGATAACAGGTCAAATACGATTTGGATTTTGACGCCTAGAATAGAGGCGCTGCTCTATTTACAATCTCCCGCTTATCTTACCCCGGGTTTCTGATTTTCCGAGTCATTACCTACCTGCAGTCAAGTGTAAAAATATGGTACAATAACGCAACATCTCAAAAATATGTCCCAATGCTCCTTATTCCAGTGGAATAAGAACTTCGTAACATATTTATTTGAAGATTCTTCCGATACATATTTTTGCACTTGACTGTGCCAGTATTATCAATATCATCATGATAATAAATATTAATATTGATTATCAGTAAGACAGTGACTACGGAAATGGCATTTTTTGGAAGGCTTAGTTTGATTATTTAAATTTAAAAAGAAATGTGTTTTCAGTAACCAAAACCTGTGAAATTCGACTTTTTTTTTATTTCTCCTTAATTCAGGATTTTTTCAGATTTTTTGGTCCATGAACTTCGGAGATAACTTCGGGTGGGGACGAGCCTTTTTTGTACGTATATTTTTGGACATTACCTTATCAAGAAGTACGTCACGGAAAAAAAAAAGAATTCTGAAATTTGCAGATTAATCCCTTTCATATGACACAAAAACATGTTTTTTTTATAAAAACAGATGAGGGCAAGTAAGTTATACTTATCTAATTACGAGTAACTTCAAGTTGATAGCTTCTATAGTTTCAGAGAAAAACTGCTATGACATATATCATTATCATCATCATGTCCATACCGTGTCCGGTAACGGCGAAGACTGTCTGGGTGATGTGCTCTAATGTGTCTGGCAACCTCGAATTTCGTGGTCTCCCACCGGTTAAAATTTGTGACCACCGTTTCTTGCCTCATTTTGAAATACTAACAAAATAAATGATTTTTTTTCTTCCCCGAAAATTAAATTAAAATTAGGGATTAACTATCTCAAACTTAATGTTTGAAAAAAAAGGATGTTTTCCTATTAAAAAGAAAACCATCTTAACTCCGCGGTAGACCATAGGTTAAAAGTTCGGTTACAGGGTCCGAGGGCATATTTTGAGTCTTCCGTACATAACGCTTTGCATCAAGGTCTTCAATACGCTTTTGTTCGAATGCGTTTACCTTTGTGTGAATATTCTGACGCCATTCCGGTCTGTGACTTGCAAACTCTTCCCATCTATCACTAGTGATGACTACAGCAGCGTAGTACGGGCGGTAACGACCATAGGTCAAAATTTTGGCATCGGATGAATTCACTTGGCACAGATTTATCCTAGGACAAACAGCTGATTTAGCCCCGTAGTCATCAGCCACCCCCTGGGGGGCAGGGAGGGGGGGGGGGGGTATTCAAAGTTACTCGCCCCCGCGCTTCAGAAAAAAAATGATACCGGCTTTAATTTACCTATCACCCCAAGTGTGGTATCATTTTCTGATAAACCATAGATGTGGCTTTCATTTTTGATATAATAATTACACTCTTTCATATAATTTTATTATTATACATTAAGAATTTTCACAACATCAGCTTATCTTTTTTGTTTCAACACATAATATTTTATAATATATTTACAACATCATATTTAACAAAAATATGGTTGAAAACCCAATTTATGCAGATTTAAAAAACAAAGTTTTTATTTTGCTTTTACTCAACGTTTATTGCACTTTTTTGCTTATTATACGACACTTACTCCACTCTTACAGGACTTTAGGCTGAATAAACTGCGCCTAATACGGGTCGAGTAAACGTTTACAGCGCTTTTACTCGACTATTTTTAGCATTTTTATAACATTGAAAGCAAAAATAGAAACGTGCTCTCGACTTTTATAGCACATCATTTTGCTGGTACATGTATTAAAAAAATAAACTTCCCAGGCTCATTACGACATTGCATTGCATATATTTAATAAAGTAGATAGTAACCCAATAGAAATACCTGTGCTTCATTAAGACATCTCCGGCTTAGGTCAGGGACGGTGAGAGATAGGTGCAAAACAGAAACCAGCGCAGCAGAACTCACTGCAGGGTTCTTGTCAAAGATCGCCTGTTTCATGTAGCGTTCAATAGCTTGGAACATAGTGGTGTCGGTTACGCTACAGAGAGCTCGGATGGCGGCCGGGCGGTACAGGTCCTGTTGGCCGGTCACGTCCTTCGTGAGCGATGACGTGACTATGATAACGTCTTGTGCCATGCAGCTCAGCTCCTTTATCATAAGATATACTAATCGCCTCAGCATCACATCTTTTGACTGGAAAAGCTTCGTAGTGGCAAAAAATAAGTTTGTCGATTCATTAGTCGTCAACTTTTCTCCTTGTTTAAGTAAGTAAATAATTTTGGACAAGATAACGACGCATTTTCTGGGATTAACTTGTGTACTATTAAAACACCTAGCCTCTTGAAGCAAAGTAATCATATCCAAATTTTGAAATACATTCTCGCCTTCATCTTCGTCTTTTTTATCCCGCCAAAAACCATAACTCATGTTTAGATTAAAAATAAATATTGATGTGTATTATTATTTATTTATTTAAATATTGATGTTAAAAGTTTTCGAAATCTTCAGTCCAAATTTCAGCGAAAAATGAAAATGTCATCAGTGGTACCACAGACTACTAAGGGATACACACAGATTATGAAACGACCAAAAAACGACATATGAAAAGTCAAGTAGACTGGGCTCAAGACTGGAAAACGCGTCTTTATATCATGCAAGCGGCAAATCATATGTAACAGTTATTTATGATGAAATCGAGACCTTAATGCGATAACAATTCTAGACACGCACAACACACACACACACACAAGGAGAGAGAAAATTTAGCAAATTTAGGAACTAAGCAAATAGTACTTAATAGTCGGGGGCACGGTAGTGCCCCCGCCAAGACGAGCCAACCCATTGAGGTATATTAACTAGAGGGGCAGTAACCACGGACAACCCGTGCCACTTCAGATGAGCCTGCAGGCTCATAGCGGCCATTTGTCAAGTTAGTTGTCAAACGGACGCCGACCGTAAAAGAAGCTTGCCAGAACTTGTGGGTGCTTAACTTTACTGCTTGAACATTAACAAGTTACCGACTTAATAGTGGTGCGGTGTAGCCTTATATCAAGATCAGTGTTTCTTAACCTTTTAGTACTGGGGGACCATTGAACAAAATTTCCGTTATGCCGAGGACCACCCAGTTGGTTTATTGATTTGGAGGTAATATTCAGTAAATAAATGTAAGTAAATAAAGGGTTCTTTTAGACTCTTGTCACTTATTTATTGGCGTGGCTCGCGGACCACTAGACATGCTTCCAAGGACCACTAGTGGTCCGCGGACCACCGGTTAAGAACCATTGATCTAGATATTTGGAGTTCTTAACTTTAACGGGAAACAATCAAACTCAACAACTAAAAACAACAGTATATATACACCGTGGGCTGCTAAAACCCGACCGATTTTAACCATAGCTTCCTAAGCCTAAATGGAGTAAAAAAAGTCGTACAATATGTAGTCCAAAAACGCATATTTTTTGAAATAATCGCGATTTTAAGAATTTATAAAGTTAAAAAATCTCAAGTATAACACATCCTAAGAATGTGACGTAATTAGGTGCACTTAAAACTTATCTGCGCAGAATCACAAGAAAACGTTACTGGCCAGTAGGTACCTAACGCCCAAGTTTTGTGTACAACTACAAACAGGTTTTAATACACAGAGTATTTCTGTCTAACAAAAATGTGACTTGCATTACAGCTGAGTGCCAGTGTAGTACTCGTATAATCGCAACAATAATCTTTATCTTTTCTTTATCACAAATACAAGTATCGCGAAACTAGACAGGTTTGTTGTTTGTTTCCGAGTTTTATTGATAGAGTGCAAACCTTTGGTGCAAACGCATGTGTCTTCGCTATAACTGGCCGGTAAATTGAACTTAAACGTTAAAATGTCAACGTCTAAAATGATGATTCTGTCATACCCAGTGTCATTTGCAAATAATTGTAATAAAAATAACCACAATGCCCCATTATCCTTCGGCTCATTTAGCTGATATCCATTTCATTTATGGATTCTGCAACGGAAACTCGCACAGGGCGGTTGATGAATACAGAAGAAGATTTCCAAACCGCCGAATCCCGCATCATTCCACTTTCGTGGATGTACACAAACAGTTTCGTGAGAGAGGCCTCAATAAACATCGCAGAGAAGTGGCGATGAATTTAGATATCCGAACAGAGGATAGAATTATGAATTTAATAACAGAAGATCCGACATTGTCATCCAGAGCTGTAGGAAGGATTGTAAATGTCAATTACAGACTAGTACTAAAAATATGGAAAAAGTACGGGCTCCATGCTTTCCATTACCGGAAAGTTCAAGGTTTGGTAGAGAATGATGGACTTGCTAGACTCGCCTATTGCCAAAGAGTCAACCAGAAATTAGTAGAAGACCCAGGGTTTCTTAATAAAATTTTATGGACGGACGAGTCGATGTTTACGAGGGAAGGAATTTTTAATTCTCGTAATCAGCATTTGTGGCAAGAAGACAACCCTCATGCGAAGAGAGAAAATTCATTTCAACACAAATTTTCCGTCAATTTGTGGGCTGGAATAATTGGTAACAAATTGATTGGTCCTGTCATATTTCCTAATCGATTGAATTCAGCAAATTATTTGAATTTTTTAAGAAATGAGCTTTATGATCTACTGGAAGATGTAGATTTGGAAACACGAAGAACAATGTGGTTCCAGCACGACGGTTGTCCAGCCCACTTCGGCCTTGTAGTGCGAAATTGGTTAAACAACGAATACCCAAACAGATGGATAGGACGCGGAAGTAATGTTCTTGCCTGGCCCGCTAGGTCGCCGGACTTAACGCCGTTAGATTTTTTTTTATGGGGGACACTGAAGGACAAAGTTTACTCGAAACCGGTGCATTCAAGAGAGGAATTGTTACTAAGAATTACAGCAGCCTCAGAAGAAATGAAAGCAAATTTTGTGAACCTCAATGATCAAATACGTTTAAGACTTAATGTTTGTGCCCAAAACGGTGGTTCACACTTCGAAAACCTTATTCATTAAAACATGTTATCGTATGTCTTGTTCTTTTCTTTATCTCCGATTTTCATATTGTGACAAGATGAATGTCATCATTGTGAATTGATATTTATGTACGATCGTGTCTATCGCGATATAATTTCATGGTTTTTACCTTAATGTCGTGACCACAGCTAGAGAAACTTGGTTGAATCGTCGGAATTAAGGTAAAATCCATAAAATTTGCTGCAGACTGCAGACCCGTTCGTACATAAATGTAGTCCGTTTTCACACTAACCGATCCGATATCGGATGTCGGAAGGGTTTCAATGGAAAAAATCCAAGAGGTCGCCTGTAATGTATGGGATATCGGTCCGACATCCGATATCGGATCGGATAATGTAAAAACGCACTAAATGTGTTCAAAACGCGAAAGTACAAAGTGAATTGCATGATTTTGGTTATGATATGAAACTGAAATTGCTTTCGGGAATTCATTTATTTATTCAGATAATTGAGCTAAAATAATAACTTTATGTAGGTACATAATCTTCGCTTGAAGCCTTGAACCACGAAAATGATAAAATAGTGCTAGAAATACGGATACTTCATTTAATTGGTTTGTTTACATTGTTACTTAGCAAGTTCATTAACAATCATTTTACCTACTAACTTGACATTTCTTGTCATAAACTAGTAAACACTCCATGACACATAGGTACTCATATTTCACTTGCTGTCGGAGTGATTCGTGAAGTGTCGTGTTTGCTTACTCTGTTTCTCGTTCAGGTATTACATTTTCTTATTCACACTCTCAAATAAAGATTTGTTCATAATGAAGTGCAAAGCTTAATTGATTTATTTTGTTACAAAAGTTAAAAAATAAATAATGCGTAATTGGACCTATGTTCATATAACATTATTTACTTGTAATTAAGTCAGGAATATGTGGTTGAAATCGGTCGGGTTTTAGCAGCCCACGGTGTATATATAGCTAAAGCAGTAAAGAAGCTGGGCCTAGTTTTTGAGATAAATACCTACTCTCCAAATGAGCGTAAGGGATGTCCTTTAAATTTTTATAAAATTGAAAAAAAATGTTCTTTTGATAACATTACTTACACAATAATTAATACTATTTTTTTTAATATTATACATTAGGTATATTATATCGCTTACAGAACTATAGGAAACTATTATTATTTAAAAACAACATGACCTTATTAATAAATTGGCTACGTGAGTCTAAAAATATATCCACTTCAGAGCTTTGCAGCACCATGTCATTCAAGAGTGAGAGTGCCCGGTGAGTGGGAGAGTTTCGGGCTCGGCGCGTGCGCACAACGTCGCACACGAACGGGCGGCCGGAACCAAGCTTCTTCTAACTCTACACGCCCTAACTCTACAAGCTCTAACTTCACAAACTCTACAGCTTGGTCAAAATATGTGGCTTGGCAGTTTCGTTACTATTAGAACTAGGGATCTTACGGAGCTTCGCCTCCGCATACGTTAAGACGGAACTTCCGTTTGGTTTTACACCTTCGGATCCGCCTGCGCCTTCGCTATTTTTATTTCACACCTCCGCCTCCGCCTCCGCCTACGTTATTTTTTTACCGAAGTTATACCGGAGCATTTGCCGTGGCAGCGCGGCGCACACCTTCAAGTTTTGAGTAGTCCAGGAATTAATTTAAATAAAAGGTACTTGGCTCCGGCTCCGCCTCCGGTAAACCTCCGGATCCGGCTCCGGATCCGGCTTCGGATACGGCTCAAACTTCGCCTCCGGATCCGGCTGCGGTAAAGCCACCTCCGAAACATCCCTAATTAGAACTATTGTATACCGAACAGAAAAGTAACGAACAGTGAATAAATTTTTCACCTTACGCCCATGCGACGGTAACGAAACGGCCAAGCCACATATTTTGACTAAGGTGTAGAGTTAGAAGCTTGGCTCTACATGACATCTGATAACTTTTTGACAGTGTGAGCTATATGGTCGTCTTGGCAACATTTTACATGGAAATGTTTTTGTTGGGATTTCACCATGATTTCACTTCTTTTTGTAAGTTGGCTTTAGGCGTTTTGCGCGCGCTTAATGAAAAATAACATTAGGTACACCAAATCGCTTAAAACGTTGTTACAGTAAAGCTTATAAATAAACAAACATACTACTTTTCGTGTAATTCAAATAGACCCAGTAGTTTTGATTCTAAGAACGTTTAAAATTTTGTTCAATAATATTAAAAGGCGCGGGCGCCATCTTGCTGGAGTGACGTCATCGGTTAACAGCGACATTACGACTTCCAAAGTTAAGCAACTACAAGCGTAGTCTAAAACGGGATGGGTCACTTTTGTCACATATTTGTAGCAGTTTTACATAAGGCGTGTCCGCTGCGCCAAAAAACTAACAAAACATGTTAGCAAAATATGTTACAAAACATGTTTAGGTACAACTCCAGGTCCATTGCGACTTTGGAGTGAACAATGTATTGTTTGTCATAACATTTCACTTTTCTTTTGACAGCTGTCATCCCAGTACTATTTGTCATCTTTGACGTTTGTTCACTGTCTGTTTGTAGGATTGTAGGATATTTGTTTATATCATATATGTATTCAAATTCCATTGCAAATAATTATAAATTAAATAATTAATGCCCTATTTGAGAGTTCTTCACTCAAACTCAAAACTTTCAAAAGTCAAAACGTGACCCCCTCCCCCCGCAGATGAACGCGGAAACATTTTGGCCACGCCCCTTTTCTGTTCGAAAAACATGTTACATGTTTAAAAACATCGAAAACACGGCGCAGCGGACGCGGCTTTAAGATTGCTATTTAGTCGTAAACTGTGAAAATTAGACTACAATTTAAGGTTAAAATAGCATTAAAAGAAGAAGCCATTATAAATATACAATCCGTATAAAAATGGTAAAAGACATGTATTTTTTCATTATTCTTATACGGGGACCACCCCTCTTGGGATTTGATTTATTGTTGTTTTTTCGTATTCTTGTTAATTTTATATTTATATGTGTTCATTTTATAATGTTGAACGATAGAGTTTCTAATAACACGTATTCTGTGAAAATTAGAACTGGTTTCTTATTATGGTTAATAAAAAGATATAGCCCGGTAAACCTCAATTATATAAGGGCGCGTACCGCTGTGAAGCGATGACGTCATCATCCGTGAGCGCTAGCCGCTGGGTTTCCAGGGCCGCATACGAAGTTTAAAATTCAATATCTCAGAAACTATTTGACGTATCGAAATTATTACTTTTACAGGATTTTTTTGTTTTATATTAACTACTAACTGGCTGACCTTTTCTATTCTATCCTTTCATTTTAAGGATAGAGGGTGATTTACTAAAAATCCTGAAATATGCATTTTATTATTTATACCAAGGAGTCCCTATATCAATATTCAGACCTCTAGCATCAATTTTTTTCGGAAGTCTAATACAAACTTCCATCCCCTAGATTAAGGGGTTAGGGGATAAAAGTTTCAAGTTTTAGATGTTTTATGTTGTTTGTGTACTAATACTAGCTAACAAACCAAATTTGAGCTTTCTAGGACTTCAGGAAGTACCCAAAATTTTGATGACCATCAGTGAGTCAGTGACGAAATCGAGGTTTTTAAGATATCAATAAAATAATCAATAAAAGCTATGCAATTGAACCTTTAGATGTTTAATAAGTTTACTATTGATATCATATCCCGAGAATTTCGTTTATCTGGTATAATCCAAACCCAAGTTATGAGGGTTCAAAAAATCGATGAAGCGCCTCGAGAAAGGGGAGGTATTGTCCTTCCGCTTCGGTTGGCTCATTGAGGTATATTAACTAGAGAAGCAAATGTCAATCAAAAGCGAAGCATAAACTACTAATAATCGCGGCTTAGCTTTGAAACCAGTAATTTGAACAAAAAAACTATATCTATCTCTTTTACACTAATACGCTAGTAATATGCAGTCATGTGGAATAGACAAAGATGGAGAGCTCAACTGATATGATAAGTTCAGGGTTGCCTACAACGTGAAATTTCCCCCCAAAAAATCGAGTAAATTCTTTGATTATATGAATCGTTACATTTACTCGTAATATATTGTTTTGATATTTTGTTTTGTTTTATTTCTCGCTTACAAGAATGGTAGTAATAAATTTGCAATTATTTTATTTGACGACGTCGTAGCCTAGTCGGTAGTGACCCTGCTTATGAAGCTAGCGGTCCCGGGTTCGATCCTTAGTTTGCAAATGGTTTCCTTTGCATTTTATATTCTTTCTTTTTTCGTTACTTATTCGACTGATTGTTTCCAAAATCGATATCTGTTGATCTGTGTGGTCTCCGACAGAGAATCCGTTGTCAGAATGGGAAAAGTAGCCAGCATCTTGAACTTCTTAGTTATTCGACTGATTGCTTCCAAAATCGATATCTGGGGATCTCTGAAGTCTCCAACAACGAATCCGTTGACAGAATTAGAAAAAGTAGCCGCCATCTTGAACTTTTAGGTTATTCGACGGATTGCTTCCAAAATCGATATCTGGGCATCTGTGTAATCTAAAACAAGGAATCCGTTACCAGAATGTGAAAAAGTAGCCGCCATCTTGAACTTTTTAGTTATTCAACTGATTGCTTCCAAAATCGAAATCTGGGGATCTGTGTGGTCTCCGGCAACTAATCCGTTAACAGATTGAGAAAAAGTAGCCGCCATCTTGAACTTTTTAGTTATGCAACTGATTGCTTCCAAAATCGAAATCTGGAGATCTGTGTAGTCTCCGACAACGAATCCGTTGACAGATTGATAAAAAGTAGCCGCCATCTTGAACTTTTCAGTTATTTTTTTATTTATTATTTTTTATTTGACTGATTGCTTCCAACATCGATATGTGGGGATTTGTGTGGTCTCCGACAGGGAATCCGTTGACAGAATGGGAAAAGTTGCCGCCATCTTGAACTTTCCAGTTTTAGGTCCGAATTCTTTCAAAGTTGATGTTTGGGGATCTGTGTGGTCTCCTATAACTCTCGAAATTGATACTTGAATGACAACTTTATACAAGACTTTGTTTGAAAGCTTTCAATGCTTGTACTTTTTTCTAACTGCTCTTTCTAAAATTACAATAAATGGTATATATTGTTATATTTGGCAGACGTTCAAAATGGCTACGCTTGTGTAAAACATTTTGACGCTATGGATATTTTACAGGGAACGCAACGAAAAAGCTTAAAACGAGTTCATTACCATCTCTACATCTACCAGCTATAAAAAAAGAATGGCCGAACCGAAACCACCGAAGCTGCGACGTTGAAAGAAATATGTACTTATACAGACAGAAGAAAACACAGGGTGTCAGGTCTATAGGTGCAAAGCTTTAAGGGAAGTGATTGACGAGGTATTTTTGAACATTTTTAGCTTTATATGTCTTAGTCAAAATTTGGTAGTTTTTTTTATTGAACATATAAGGATTTTACAGAAAATATCCAGAATTTGATAGTTATGTTTTAAGAATGCCCCGATAAGCATTGCCTTGTAAACAAAATAATTTATTTTGGATATTTTAATGTCTATTGGACCAAATTAAACAAGTTTTAAGCGTCTCTATTATAATAAAAACATTATGGGGGCATTCGAAATTATTAAAAATTCATACAAACTTACCCAATGCCCTTTCGTCTGACATATACACCTAAAAATGTTCAAAAATACCTCGTCTATCACCCCCTAAAGCTTTGCACCCAGCGACCTAACACCCTGTATAACAGTTTTATCGAGCGACAGTACTCAAACTTCCCAGATCTCTTTCATCGGGCTCACTCACTGTCAACGGATTCGTTGTCGGAAACCACACAAATCCCGAGATATCGATTTTGAAAGCAATTAGTCGAATAAGTAAAATGTTCAAGATGGCGGCTACTTTTTCTCATTCTGACCACGGATTTACTGTCGGAGACCACAAAGTTACCCAGATATCGATGTTGGAAGCCATCAGTCGAATATCTAAAAAGTTCAAGATGGCGGCTACTTTTTTACATTCTGTCAACTGATTCCTTGTTTGAGACTACACAGATCCCCAGCTATAGATTTTGGAAGCAATCTGTCGAATAACCTAAAAGTTCAAGATGGCGGCTACGTTTTCTGATTCTGTCAACGGATTCTTTGTCTGAGACCACACAGATCCGCATATATCGATTTTGGAAGCAATCCGTCGTATAACCTAAAAGTTCAAGATGGCGGCAACTTTTTCTCAATCTGTTAGGATCGTTAGTTAGATATCGATTTTGCTCTAACTAGCTGAGATACAACAAAGAACATTTTTTTTCAATTTTATAAAAATTTAACAAAAAATAATTGCAAATTTATTACTACCATTCTTGTAAGCGAGAAATAAAACAAAACAAAATATCAAAACAATATATTACGAGTAAATGTAACGATTCATATAATCAAAGAATTTACTCGATTTTTTGGGGGGAAATTTCACGTTGTAGGCAACCCTGAACTTTTCATATCAGTTGAGCTCTCCATCTTTGTCTATTCCACATGACTGCATATTACTAGCGTATTAGTGTAAAAGAGATAGATATAGTTTTTTTGTTCAAATTACTGGTTTCAAAGCTAAGCCGCGATTATTAGTAGTTTATGCTTCGCTTTTGATTGACATTTGCTTCTCTAGTTAATATACCTCAATGAGCCAACCGAAGCGGAAGGACAATACCTCCCCTTTCTCGAGGCGCTTCATCGATTTTTTGAACCCTCATAACTTGGGTTTGGATTATACCAGATAAACGAAATTCTCGGGATATGATATCAATAGTAAACTTATTAAACATCTAAAGGTTCAATTGCATAGCTTTTATTGATTATTTTATTGATATCTTAAAAACCTCGATTTCGTCACTGACTCACTGATGGTCATCAAAATTTTGGGTACTTCCTGAAGTCCTAGAAAGCTCAAATTTGGTTTGTTAGCTAGTATTAGTACACAAACAACATAAAACATCTAAAACTT
Source organism: Acleris literana (assembly GCA_946894065.1). Taxonomy (NCBI): domain Eukaryota; kingdom Metazoa; phylum Arthropoda; class Insecta; order Lepidoptera; family Tortricidae; genus Acleris; species Acleris literana. The sequence goes on along the minus strand of OX335668.1, from coordinate 74,081,772 downwards.
GAAACTTTTATCCCCTAACCCCTTAATCTAGGGGATGGAAGTTTGTATTAGACTTCCGAAAAAAATTGATGCTAGAGGTCTGAATATTGATATAGGGACTCCTTGGTATAAATAATAAAATGCATATTTCAGGATTTTTAGTAAATCACCCTCTATCCTTAAAATGAAAGGATAGAATAGAAAAGGTCAGCCAGTTAGTAGTTAATATAAAACAAAAAAATCCTGTAAAAGTAATAATTTCGATACGTCAAATAGTTTCTGAGATATTGAATTTTAAACTTCGTATGCGGCCCTGGAAACCCAGCGGCTAGCGCTCACGGATGATGACGTCATCGCTTCACAGCGGTACGCGCCCTTATATAATTGAGGTTTACCGGGCTATATCTTTTTATTAACCATAATAAGAAACCAGTTCTAATTTTCACAGAATACGTGTTATTAGAAACTCTATCGTTCAACATTATAAAATGAACACACATATAAATATAAAATTAACAAGAATACGAAAAAACAACAATAAATCAAATCCCAAGAGGGGTGGTCCCCGTATAAGAATAATGAAAAAATACATGTCTTTTACCATTTTTATACGGATTGTATATTTATAATGGCTTCTTCTTTTAATGCTATTTTAACCTTAAATTGTAGTCTAATTTTCACAGTTTACGACTAAATAGCAATCTTAAAGCCGCGTCCGCTGCGCCGTGTTTTCGATGTTTTTAAACATGTAACATGTTTTTCGAACAGAAAAGGGGCGTGGCCAAAATGTTTCCGCGTTCGTCTGCGGGGGGAGGGGGTCACGTTTTGACTTTTGAAAGTTTTGAGTTTGAGTGAAGAACTCTCAAATAGGGCATTAATTATTTAATTTATAATTATTTGCAATGGAATTTGAATACATATATGATATAAACAAATATCCTACAATCCTACAAACAGACAGTGAACAAACGTCAAAGATGACAAATAGTACTGGGATGACAGCTGTCAAAAGAAAAGTGAAATGTTATGACAAACAATACATTGTTCACTCCAAAGTCGCAATGGACCTGGAGTTGTACCTAAACATGTTTTGTAACATATTTTGCTAACATGTTTTGTTAGTTTTTTGGCGCAGCGGACACGCCTTATGTAAAACTGCTACAAATATGTGACAAAAGTGACCCATCCCGTTTTAGACTACGCTTGTAGTTGCTTAACTTTGGAAGTCGTAATGTCGCTGTTAACCGATGACGTCACTCCAGCAAGATGGCGCCCGCGCCTTTTAATATTATTGAACAAAATTTTAAACGTTCTTAGAATCAAAACTACTGGGTCTATTTGAATTACACGAAAAGTAGTATGTTTGTTTATTTATAAGCTTTACTGTAACAACGTTTCAAGCGATTTGGTGTACCTAATGTTATTTTTCATTAAGCGCGCGCAAAACGCCTAAAGCCAACTTACAAAAAGAAGTGAAATCATGGTGAAATCCCAACAAAAACATTTCCATGTAAAATGTTGCCAAGACGACCATATAGCTCACACTGTCAAAAAGTTATCAGATGTCATGTAGAGCCAAGCTTCTAACTCTACACCTTAGTCAAAATATGTGGCTTGGCCGTTTCGTTACCGTCGCATGGGCGTAAGGTGAAAAATTTATTCACTGTTCGTTACTTTTCTGTTCGGTATACAATAGTTCTAATTAGGGATGTTTCGGAGGTGGCTTTACCGCAGCCGGATCCGGAGGCGAAGTTTGAGCCGTATCCGAAGCCGGATCCGGAGCCAGATCCGGAGGTTTACCGGAGGCGGAGCCGGAGCCAAGTACCTTTTATTTAAATTAATTCCTGGACTACTCAAAACTTGAAGGTGTGCGCCGCGCTGCCACGGCAAATGCTCCGGTATAACTTCGGTAAAAAAATAACGTAGGCGGAGGCGGAGGCGGAGGTGTGAAATAAAAATAGCGAAGGCGCAGGCGGATCCGAAGGTGTAAAACCAAACGGAAGTTCCGTCTTAACGTATGCGGAGGCGAAGCTCCGTAAGATCCCTAGTTCTAATAGTAACGAAACTGCCAAGCCACATATTTTGACCAAGCTGTAGAGTTTGTGAAGTTAGAGCTTGTAGAGTTAGGGCGTGTAGAGTTAGAAGAAGCTTGGTTCCGGCCGCCCGTTCGTGTGCGACGTTGTGCGCACGCGCCGAGCCCGAAACTCTCCCACTCACCGGGCACTCTCACTCTTGAATGACATGGTGCTGCAAAGCTCTGAAGTGGATATATTTTTAGACTCACGTAGCCAATTTATTAATAAGGTCATGTTGTTTTTAAATAATAATAGTTTCCTATAGTTCTGTAAGCGATATAATATACCTAATGTATAATATTAAAAAAAATAGTATTAATTATTGTGTAAGTAATGTTAAATTAGATTTTTTATACATTACAATGCGAGCGTCTTGGCTCCTATGCTGTAAGCTTGTGTGTGAAATTGAAATAAATACATATTTAAATATGACTGGTTCCATTTCCACCGGTTGGGCATGCTTAGCCTTTTCCCATACGTTCACATGAAAGTTTTTAAAATAAATATTCAGTACCGCAGTATTTGATTTTACACTAGCACCGCATAGATGATTCCATATCTTCTTTCCCAGAGGTGGTGAAAAAAAAACAATTCAAAAATAATAGCAAATTTTGTGAGCTACATCATTCCTAAACTATATATAGTTTGCGCTAAAATGCACTAAAACGTAAATATGGGAGGAAAAGTGGAAAAGGTAGAAATTTTCGACGTTAGCTCTCCATAGATGATTCTATTATCTTCGTTCATAGAGGTCATGAAAAAAACATTTCAATTCAAAAGCTATATAGCAAATTTTATGATCTATAATATTGTCTAACTACATTTTGCACTAAAATGCACAAAAACGTAAATAAGAAAGAAAATTTAGAAAAAGTAGCAATTTTTAACGCTAGCTTTCCATAGATGACTCCATGTCTTCGTCCCTAGGGTTCCTGGAAAGTTTCTTCAACACAAAAGTTTTAGTAAATTTTTCATTCTACAATATTGTAGAACCATGATTAGCGCTAGAATTAACTTTAACGACGGTAAAGACATAAAACCGAAAAAAGTGTCCGTTTTTCCAACATTGCGCAGAAAGATATGGAGGAAGGAAAAATCTGTGTAACCATGACTATGATGTTATGTGGTTCTTTACAACATATCAAAAAAAAACATAACAATTGGACCTTTTTTAGGGTACCGGAACAACGATTTACTTTTTAACTAACGAATATTTAGTTTTTTATGGGCTGCACGCTTTCCGGTATACCGTACTTTCGGTTCAAATTTAAGGATGGCGACAGGCAGATCCGTATTCTGCAGGGTCAAAACCCTCTGATAACGTTGTCACCCCACCTGTTACTTACATGATTTGCCGCTACATTCTACTACTTCAAAATTGATCCGACTCTAAAGAGGATTGCCCTTAAAACTACCATTACACGTAAGTAACTACTTACCTACTGGTTTGTAATATAATACTATTTTTTACGCTTGTATGTTTTACCGTTTCTACGATATAACAAATTAAAAATGCGTTGTAAAAAAGTTTTTTGTGTTGGGGCCCTTTATGATTTCACTTTCTTAAAAAAAATGTTAGTCCTCCATGCTTTATATTTCTTTGAATACGCCTACATAAAAATCGAAAGAAATAAAGTATGCGGTAGCGGTTAGCATCTAACGGGTGCGAAAAACGAACGCCACATGGACGGATTACCTACTACCTTAAATATTGGAAATAGCAAATTCTAAGCAAAGGAGACATACGAGGGGGGATCCAAAAGTTTTGATAATCGGTATTAAAAATGGGAGATTTGTAAATCGTTATATTTTAATTGGAATGAGCACACTTTCTATATATCCGAACACTTATTAACGTCATTCAATTGTTTTATTTTACCACTATAAAAATAATTTTACTATTGGAGGTCAAAATGGCCAAATTTTGTACCTTCACTATGTCATCACCAGCTCGTGATTTTTATGTAAGGTCTGTTCATCCTTACTTGTCTTATCGTGTAAACAAACGTGACGTCATGGGTGATACTAGACAATGACTAGTGATTGAAAATATAGATAAAATATATTGATTGATTTTGTTATAAACACTTAAGTTTACCAACAATTTTAACACAGTTGAATGTTTTCTTCACATTTCTAACTCAAACGCTGTGGTAAATGCTATTTCATTATCCAATCCTATAGTAGTACTTTAGTACTACCTATGTAATATTTTTATAGAGAGATATAAGAAATAATACAAATATATAAATCTGTATGCACGAATACACCGATAGTCAAAAGTAGACTTTAGTAACGCACTCACTTAAACCGTTACAAAGAATTATCGCACTATAAACTTCGAATACTCAGATGATCGCTGTCGCTCTTGGAATCATGAAATCATAATAAACTATGATGTAGTTCCACTTCTTAGTTGATATAAAACTTGGAGACATTTCAAACTCGCCGCAAGCAACGCCGCGGGAAAGTCACAATCATATTCAAACAATTAAATGAATAGGTACCGTTGAGGAGTTCCGGTAGCCATCTGTGGCCTTCATCATCAGTTCTACTTCACCAAATGATACTTTCTGAATGTAAATGCTGGACTTAAAACTAAAAATACTAAAATCGCTGTATGAATGCCAATAATATTTGAGGAGTTCCCTCAGTTCCTCACGGATCCCCTCATCAGATTGAGATTTGGTGACAATGGAACCATATCGGAAGTAAACTCTATCAAACCAAAAAAGATTTTTTTAAATCTGACAACTTTGTAAAATGTTGTGCGTGGTCATACATAAAATTACCGGTGGTAAGTCACACCATATTTTTTTGGAGTCGTTACGATATTATGTGAGCGCTTTTTGATGACACACTTCGGCATCTTACGCCTTCGTCGATCAACAGACGACTAAGGTAAGAAGTGTGCTTAAAGGTAGCCTTCCGATACGGGCCGCAGACCGCAACCGCAGGCGACACTGCGGTTGGCCTGTGTAGATGGGAAGGCCGTAGTGTCGCCGCGCTCGGAATATAAATTTCATAGAGATTCATAGAAACAAGTGGTGTCGCTTGTAGTTTGCTGTTGCAGTTTGCGATCTGCAGCCCATCTCGGAAGGCTACCTTAAACCGTCATTGAGCACAGTTGTACCGTCCCTCGCGTTTTGCGTGCTGATGCGAAGTCCTTGTGTATAGAACAACACAAACGAACAAACATCCGATCGTATGCAAATCGAAGTTCTTGAAGAGTAGCCAATAGTTGTCAGTTCAGAGAATATCACCGTCCAAATCACAAAAGGTATCACAAATCCGTAAGCAAGCCAAGTCGTCAGAAATATCCAGAGGGCGGAATTTTCATGGTAAAAATCAAACATCAATAGAGTTGGAATGTTAAATTTTATCGACTTTTCCAGCTATCGATAAGTTTAATCTTCTTTTAAATTACTGACTTTTAACATTAACCTCTTTGATTAGGGAGTTGAATCGGCATTAAAAGTAAATCGCATGGCAGTTAACTGGCGTTTCTGCCACTAGTCTTTTTGCAACTAATTGACGTAGGTATGTGAAAAATGGTTAATCCAAAACTAAAAACAATATAAAAATGGATAAAGAAGAGTCCTTTTCTTACTTACTACAAAAATAGTTCAACAATATACTGCTCTATATGTAAGGTTCATTTAAAGCAATTTAAAACTCACATAACGAGTAAAACACATTCACGTGAGTTTAAAGCGGTAAAGAACGATAATAGTTTTTATCTAGATTTGATTATATTTCTAGTTTCTTGCAACTCCCATGGAAAAGAATTAACAATCCACAATTCTGTATTTTTTATGAAAAAAACATTTGTCGTTCCTGTTAATCATCATTTGAGGTTTATTTTTGTTAATAAATACATAAATAAAGATAGGCTTCGTAAATATAACTTATCGATAGTCGATAAAATTCAACTTTCCAACTCTATTGACGTTTCATTTTTGCCATGAAAATTCCGCCCTCTGGAAATATCACAAAAAGAGCACCCGTTACGTACGACATCAAGCGAAGTAGTGAAACGAATGACATTTCTAGACTCAACTTAGTTTTTATTTATTTATTATTCTTTCCTCTAGGGGAAAAGAAAAAGGTTGAACACCATACAGGCCACATTTATCCATATCGATAAGTTGTCGTTTCCCATCAATACGATGCGTGGACAATCTAGACATTGCAATGTCAGATATTTTTCAGGTTATTCATTCGTTCCTTCGATTATTCAAGATAATCTTATTAGAAATGATATTTTTCAGTGGTTACTTGGTTGATTTCAATACTTCGTGAGTTTCTTTAAGTATACAACAACATTTTAAGTGATGGTTATTGTGTAATCCGAGAGAAAAGTGTGACAGTGTCTTCGAGAAGTGTTTGTTTACTTGATAAGACAACTAAGGATGAACAGACCTTATACTCGAAACTGTAATTTAAGACCAAAAAAACTACGTCACTATCATAAGTGCCAAAGTCACCTATGTCAGTGTCAATGGAACATTTCAGAGTTAGCCAACCTTTTTGCATTGATAATCAAATTGTTGTAAGTAAATATTTGTAGATATGACTAACATTTTTAATATCAAAAGTTATATTTAACATTAGGGAATATGCATTTCTACCCGATATTCAAAACATAAAAATATCCCAAAACAAATATTTTCTCATATAGTGTGTTAATTCATTAAATGGCGGGTGTGTGTGTTCAATGGTGATTTTTTTATCAACTACAACAAAATGGCAAGCTAAATTCGGATGCCTTACACTTATGCTTGATTTAAACTTGACAGTTACCCATGGACCCCATGGTGTCACGGCTGGTAAAATGCCCGATGATTGTCATTATAAAGGGAGCTACACACTTTTGGTCTGTTATTTTGTCGAATAGCTAAACGTATGTAATATTTAAATTGCATTTTACGTTGTTTACAAATATTGTTTATTTATCGTACCAAATGTTATTAATACCTGAAATATTACAAGTGCAATAACAGTTTTGCTACCAAAAATCTTCTATGGTTAAATATTTAATAGGCCATCTTGTATTTGTGTAGATAACTTGAATTAACTTGTTTATATAAATCGAAGGTTTAAAACTACCAACAAATAAATATTCTTAGTGCGCTCTTTTAAAAAGTGGAAATATACTAACGCAAATATTTCGTTTTTTAGTGGCAACCCACGTTGGTCTTTAATTACGTTTTCGAGTATAGTTGTTTTTGCACATTAGTGAATGAGAAGTAGTAGTCGAAAGTTAGGGCTAAATAACGGGGAGAGCGGTTATCAGTTCTGATCTTTGGTTGATGAGCAACACCCTTATCAAAAAGAAGGCCAGGAAGCACAATTCCTGCTGAAAATTCGTAATTTTTTTTCTTCAGCTTATTTTTATTATTTTGCCATAATTAGGATACAATAATGTTATATAACTCTCCTAGATTATTTGAACTCAATTGCTAAAAACTAATGTCGCAGTATTTATTTGTAGGCCTCAATAATCCTGGAAAAGGCCGAAAAAGCCACCCTAAATTTTGGTGACAGAGCTGGAGATAAAAAAATCCACTGCAATGATAACTTATTTATCCTTTAAATTATAATGATAAATCAAGGTTTCATTTTCAATAACAATATTTTTTATTAGTGTAAGTACCAGAACTTTTTCCACACAGTTCCAAATTATAACAAAACTAACTCTTATTTTTACCGTCTTGTAAAATTGTTAATACAGATGTTTTTTGTTTAGCTATTAAATGAAAACAAATGAATAATGTTTACATTTTTTTTCTCTAATTTAAGTTTCATTAGTGCCATGGTATAGTCCACATTAAAAGAATATCATTATGTAGATGGTTCTTACTGATTCTCAAAACTTATGGATCACTACTCGTAGGTACATCCATTTTTGAAAAAAAATCTTACTTTATAGATTTTTGAAAATTCGTCTGCCTTAACCGGGAATCGAACTGGTCGAATATGATAAAACAATAAAATCATATTAAGGAGATCACACCGGGTTACTCACGTAAAAATTGTCGAAAAACGCTCGACATGTTTTGGGCTCGTCCGGAGTCCCTATTTATGAGCAGACGCGGCCGCAGCACGACGAACACTGCGGGCCTGCGCTCTGTTAGCCCGGCTGCTCGGTGCGAACGGCGTGGCTGGCGAGAAACTACCCCCGTTTTCCTCATTATTGGAATTCTTAAATGTAGGGTCGCACACAACACTAACTACGTCCTTGTTAAGGACGCGTCCACACTTGCCACTGGAGCAGCACACCAAACCGTTTTCCAACTCGGAGGCACCGACCATCCACCGTCACGGTTATAATTCGGATGACGACCAATTTCAATAGCTTCGCGCACTTTCCTAGGGATAAAATACTTTGTCCTCGCCAACACGGCTACGTTATCAAATCGTATACAGGGTTATTTTTATTCACATGATAAGTAACAACTTTTGTTCAGTGACTTTTAATAAATAATCATATTTTACTTTCATACAAAAAAAATAATTAAATTGATCGCTCTAAATGTTTGTAACTCTACGGTAACCAAAGAATACCGCTATACAAATAAACAAATGCAGTGCGAAACGCAGTTGCGGGCGGGGAAAGGGGTAGGGAGAGAAGACGACCTTGACCTAATTATCTGCGCAGACGTTCGCTTTGAATCGCCGGCGCCGGTGCGCACCGTGTGTCTCGATTTCCGATTATGCGGGTAGTTAGTTCAGCACGAGGTAGTGCTGTTTTTGTTTTCGGTTTCATTAAAATACAATTTAAATCTAAGGGGTCAACCAAACCAGCCAGTTTTACAGTTGTGTGTGTGTGTGTATACTTTTATTGTGATGTGACATAATGGGACAAATAAGGTGAAGTGTTAACGGACCTACCAAAACGAGGATTTCGAAAGATCCATAGCCGTCGACGGCCGGACCGGCAAACGGTGCATACAAGGCGTAGCACTGTAAGTACCTACCTTTTGATCCAACGATCGTGGTCGTCCACCGTGGCGCACAGTACGTGAACAGGAAGTTGGAGTTCTTTTACGCTAATCCAGCAACGAGCACCAATGATGCAATGATGTAGTATGGTTCTTAGTTTATTTCGAATTAAGCCAGTCCTAAGCCTGGTAAAGTATGAAGGGTTTGTGGATTCAGTGTGCGGTCGAAATCATAACATTTACTTTCTAGTACCTAGGCGCTTTAATGTCTTGTTTGAACTGCCACACAAAATTGTCACAGGAGTTAAAGCGACAAAGTACCTAATAAAATGTAGGCAATGATTTTGTTGAACAAGTTACAATTATCAATAACAAGAATTGTGGCCTTGGAATGAATGAATGAATGAATGAAGCGAGCGCAAAGTACCCCCATCTAAAAATTATTACTTAGGTACTACAAATTACAGATCTAAAAAGTGTCAGATAGTACAACAAAAACCTGAAAGTATTTTTTTGGGAAATCTATTACGCTTTGTAAAAAGTCTTCGAAAAAAAGTTGTTGTTCATGATATTATTGATTTAACCCTGAGAGTTTATTAGTATTTTACAAATAACCCTGTATAATGCTATAAATCCGAAACCAGTGAATGCTCCGCCACCGCAGAACAACGGATGTCCTGCTTTTTCATACTCCGTATGTGCTCCGTCACTCTCGTGGCAATGTTCCGGCCAGTCTCTCCTATATAGTTTTTCCCACAGGAACAGGGAATCATGTAAACTCCTGGGACGTTCAAAGGCTCTTTATCTTTTGGCGAACGCGTCAACTGTCTGAGCTGCATATGAGGACCGAAGATCGTCTTAATACAATATCTTCGGTGTAAAAAGAGCCCTATCTTGTCCTGGCCGCTCTACAACCCCATACACTCCCATCTTGGGCCAGCATAGGGACGGAGTAATGCGTAAGAGTGAGATGCAAGAATATGTGGCTGGCTCTAAGGTGTAAATGCGTCACTTACGTTGGCCCATGAACCGATATCAATGGCTCCAGTTATACCCGTAACTTTCCAAAACCCGTTTCACGTGACCCAACTCACAGGCTACATACTCCGGATCACACAGACGAAGAGCTCTATTAATCAAAGACAAATGACATGGATGGTGGTGTGAATCCGCCTGCAGGTACCAGTCAGTATGAGTTGGCTTACGATAGACTGTGGGTGCTTGTGGTAAGTAAGCGCCCACTCGGTTTTCGCATGACTAAAATATCTAAAAACGGAAGCTTCCCTTCACTTTCCTGCTCCACCGTGAACTCGACCTTATGGTGTAAAGCATTAATGAAAACTAACAAATCCATCAGGCCACTTTTCGGAACAATAGCAAACACCGTCATCCATATAGCGCCACCAATATCTAGGAGTTAAAGGACCATTATTTAAAACTTGCTGTTCTAACCACTCCATAAATATGTTAGCCGTGACGGGAGCTATAGGTGAACCCATGGCCACTCCATCAACCTGTATATAATATTCCCCATGCCACATTAGATATCCACTTCTCAGACACAACTCTATCGCTTCCAAGTACACGGTAGGTAAATTAGCAGAACTCACTAGGCCGGAGATAATAGTTCTTTATACGGTATCAATGACCCTTTCGATTTGTATCATAAATCATAAAACACGATCCAATTGTTTTGTAATATTCGACCGCAGTTCGATTCCCGGTTAAGGCAGAAATAAAATAAAAAATCTATAAATGCAGCATAAAAAAAAAGTAAGTCTCCTTTGGGTAGAATTTGTTATTTCCACTATTCAAGGTAGGTAGTTGGCGTCCACGTGACGTTCGTTTTTTCCATCCTGTTGAGACTTTTTACTTTACCTCCCTTCGTATTATCTAGCACAGATTAAAAAAGAGTTAATACTACTATTAGCTTAGAAATATTCATGTAAAGAGTCTACTCTGAGTGGATCCGAAACTATCAAACCATAAGCTTACATTTTTTTCGGAGAAATCCAACGTACCTATACCTACTTAGTACAAAGAAATGCCAAGCAAAAAGCTTTTATTTACTAGGTACAAGTCCTCGAACACGTGCCGCTTTAATGTCACGCAATCCGTATAAATATCTAACGGGGAAAAACGTTTGACTCTCGCACCTTCTAAACAAGTTTGAGGGTCACACTCCCCCGCAAAATCCTTGCTACAGAAAATGATTCGTTTCACATACTGTAGGTACCTATCCTAGGCTCCAAAGTGATTTCATAATTAAGCCTTTTATAAAACTTTGTCAGCATAAATAAGACACTTTTACGTGGGTGCATTATCATTATTATGCCATAGTTACTTAGTTAGTTTTTGTGTAACATGTTCTATAAAGCGAAGATTTTAAACAAATGACGCAGTTTAAAAACGCGTTAAGTTTGCTTCAGTTGCGAGAGTGTAGTAAAATAGATATTTGTGCAACAAGAGATCAAAGTTGGTTTTTGCTGCGATTGTTGATTTTGAATCCCGAGTAAGCGAAGGATTCAAAGACACGAGATGTAAATAACTTTGGTCTCGTGTGGCACATACAACTTATCACCTCAGCAGCGAGAACATATCATATAGGTTAAAATTAAACAACATGTACCCGTATTTGTAAAACAAACAATATCAAAAATTAAAAGTTATAAGTTTAATTATTGCAGTTTTGCAAATTACGCATTATAGCCTAGCGGTGCCATTTGGCACACTATTTCGTGGTAACAATTGGTGCTTTATTGTTCTTTAGATTTAAATTCAAGATAAACTGTATTCAATCAAACAATTCAGGCTATAATGGGTTAAAAGTACCTAACAGTTTTGTTTGGAACTAGGGCCTAACTAAGTAGGTAGGTACTACTACGCCGAAAGCTTCACAAATGGGTAGTGTGCACATACATTAAGTATATTTTTATACTAATGAATGAATGACGGACTTACTTTTGCTGCGAAAAAAATTGCAGTCCGGAGCTTTATAAAGAAACTGACATTATTTCCAAAAATGCAATAAGTTTGGGATAGGTTTCAATGTGCACGTCATCTTTTGTCTTTATTGTGGTTTTCAACATCGAGTAATTACTCCACACACGCTGCCGTGCTTTAATTGAAGCCATATTTCTCTAAATTTATACTTGTTATGGCGTCCACTTCTGCACTTTTGAACAAAAAAGTCATATAACTTTTTCATTTCTACCTCATATTTTTTAATCACGTGAAATATGTTAAAAATAAAAATATATGTAAAAAGCCACATTATCATATCTACTTATTAAAAATATATGGGTTTGTTTTAAGTAGGTATGTCTAAGATGGGCATGGAACTCTTTACCCCCATAGGGCTCACCTCCGAGGGGTAGGGAATTTTAGTATGTTTATCTCCTAACTAGTCCAAACAAAGTTCCGCAGTCAAACTTTCTGCTTTCGGCCATTTCATCCACACCCCCCTTTTGAGCACTCATTTACCAAGCTAAACGCTGCTTCAATGCTTCCGATGTTAAATAGCAGATTTCACTGGCACTGGTCTCACTCATATTTATTTAATATTACTTTTATAATATTCAACGTGTCCCGACCTATCGAAAGTAGATAGCGTAACAGAAGAATAAACAACAATAAAAATAATCCTGCTATTTTTTAAAGATGCGTCCTGAAACTGCACCCGCGGTTTATGTCACAAATATAACATTGTTAAAACGATAAATAATTATGTAGATACAGGATAAACTTCGTATTTTTTCATATGTATTATCTTTATTTCCAACATGTGTAAAAAATATAATAATCACATTTAAAACTTTAACAGATAATTTGCAATTTTACGGTGATGTGTGTATCCGAACGTTTTATTGTTTGTTTCTTTTTGGGCCTACTAGGTATGAAATTTGAAAATTGAACTTCGAATCAACTTGTTTCTATCTCTCGCCTTTTTCGTATCCAAGTGAAAGTGACAGTACAAAGTGAAGTTCAATTATTTCGAATGTTGTGAGTAGCCCCAGCACTGCTCTCGGCATTTAAAAAATAACTCACGCTCGCAGCAAAAGCGAATTGTGCTCACTGTTTTTAAGCAGCAGAACATGCTTGTTTGAGCTGCTGAGGTGAAAACACCATTTATTAATACATTTTTAGACCAATTAAAGTCTAACGAGCGTAACCTGGGTATGTGAACGTTTAAAACAGCGGAACATATTGATTCATTTGGATGTATTTAAACTTTACTGCCCAAAACACTATCAGGTACAAGTGGCGGACTTATTAAAATATAAATAAATGGGATCGTATCATAAAATGTAAAGGTCATAAATTATGACTCATAATTCAAAATGGTCGAAATATTACACTAACGCAGTCACGACACTGAATTTTATTACAGATGGCAATTGAGTGCTTGAACTCTAGGACATTTTTCAATCGTCGCTGGAAAGGCAAATCTACTAACATCCAAAAGGGTCATTTTGAGAAAAAGCACTTTTATGTCTTTCTATTTAAGAAATACAATGTTCAACACTTAAAGCGTCAAAAAGCACCCAAATATTCCAACAAACAGCTTGAAGAAATTCCAAAGAAGTGCAGGAAGTTGCGAAGAAAGTATCACTATGCAGGGAGCACCCAGAATTGACTAAAAGAGCGTGACGTTCACTTCATACCGAAGGATTCAAACACTCCGGACGTCCCTATAGCTCATCCAATGGAGGATTTTTTGGGATTCTCAGTAGACTAGTTTACAGTGTGGGGCGGGAAGCGAAATCACAGACTCGGTTGAAGCGCAGGGTACAAAAACAACTAATTAACTAAGATATGAAAAAATATATGTTGTCCAACGTATGATGAAAACGGTAAGAAGAAAGCTACGAAAAATTGAAGATGGGGGAAGACCTTTCGCTATATTGTAATGATTGATTATCATACTGAATTTAGTTTATTTTGATATAATAAAAAGCTATATAACCCTAACAAGTGATTTAATAAAACAATAAAACAAAATTGTAATTCTCTTACTTTAAGCCGACCCGTTATGTATTTCAAGAAAGGCACTTATGTAGCACTTTTAGTAAATAAGAAAAATTGAGGAATGTAATGAAGGCATGGAAGGTAGTGAAATTCGACGAGATGGAAATGAACAGTGAAAGGATGGTAATGAAATTGAACTATTTGGAAATTTTGGGTCCTAAATAATATGTGTGAATTTGCACAGTTTAGTAATACTCTACGATAAAAAAGTTCTTTAGGCAAAAATACAAATTTTATTAAAATTATCAGCCTCATTGGCGTTAAAAACAAATAAATGTAAAGTAAATTATTGACATTGGAACCTTCTTAAAATATTTTAAAAAGTCGTCCTTCACGTAATGTATAATACTTGCGCATATAATGATATCAAACTAATGCTAAACTCGAAAAAAATTAAGGGAAACCTTGTGATTGAATTTGGAATTGAAAAATATAATAATCACATAATTAGTTTTAAGACAGAAACATTAGGGATTAATTAAATTTGAATAATAACTTTATATACGTAGGTTTAATTAAAATTAAGTACAGGCATTTTTTTCAAACGATAGCTGTCCTTTCCTGTTTAAAATAAAAATCAAGAATTTCAAGAAGAAGAAGAAGTTCAAATCTAAACCACAAATCTTAACTTTTTAATACAGACTTGTTTATCAGTCTTATTTGATGTCTTACATAGAGTTATGTAGAGAGAGAGTATACTTTGACATTGGGGCAAATAACAAAATGGTAAAAAAAAATGACTTAATAATCGTATAAAATAAAAAAGACGGGTCATCCACGTAGTTCTGCATCAAAATAAAATCTTATCAAATAATGAAAAGAAAATATTATAACAATTTAACTTGTAAATTAACTAGCATTTTTGGAAGGTACTTTAATCATCACATCATTCATTTTGGGATAAGACCTTCAGAGATCAAATTATTACTTGTAGTTAGGTAGTGATATTTTTACGAAAGTTTACTTAAAATTAGGTTTAGGCATTTTTAAACGATATCTGTTCTCTCCGTTTACTTGAGGATCTTCCATACATTTTATTATACGGGATTTAGGCAACCTATCATCACTGACAACTGGCCAATTAAGCAATACTCCACGAACTATTCTTACAAATATCACTGCGTATTCTTTGGTATTTTAAATCGTAGTCAGTCTCAGGAGGAGTTGAAGACTGTTGGTCAAATGAAGGATCATTAGTATCAGCGGAGTTCAAATCAGGAGGAGTTGAGGGTTATTGGTCAAATTAAGGATCATTCATTAGTATTAGCCGATTTAAAAAGATTTATTAGGCAGTCCTGTTACAAACAATATTATCATTTCTTGCCATCACAAGTCATGGCAAAACAATATTTATCATTTCCTTCTAAATAGCTTCATTTCCTTCCGCGACAATATTGGAAGGGAACGGATAGAAATGAATGGGAGCGGAATGAAGTTTTATCACTTTTTTTTAATTAACTGCATTTATAAGTACTTTAAGGTCATCGAACAAATTGAATGAAGACCCACCCAGATGCTAATAAATAAAGTTCAAGATAAATTATTTGCAGTAAAGAATATGGAAAAAGCACGAGGATAGTAATGAGCACTTACCCGTGATAAAAGAATTTCCACCGGAGAGAATCGAAATTATTTGCGAACTGCGAGCGGGCTACCTCTTTGCTGAGATGTTACGGAAGACAGAAGCCAGAAGGACGCGCGGGGATTATGCGTCTTCCTTGATAAGGCAGCGTTTAGCTTAAGAATGAATTTCCAGTCACGCGGTAGGAAATGAAGTTGTTTTTTTTTGACAATCTGAAAAGTGGCGTTCTCTCGATGTTCCGTTTACTTAAGTTATTTTTGCATTATTGTTACATAATCTTAATTAACTATTTTAATGAGAATTATGAAAACAAGACAGGTTTTATTGCAATTTATCGTAAATTTTTATTCGTAAAGTTGATGAACCCTTGCTTTAAGGTAGGAGGGGAATGAGATTTTGATATGTTTTTATTTTATATTTAATTGAATATCTGATTTGGCTAAAATATCAAACATACGAGTTTTGCGTAAGTTTCGAAGGCAGCATTTAAAAATAACCACTGTTATAAATATGTTAGAGTAAACACTTGATTTCGCCCCAAATATGAAATCCGGACGAAACGGTAGAACGACCCATACACACACACAAAAATACAAATCTTTCGTCTTTATAATATTGTATAATAAGTAAGTATAGATTTCAGAGCTAGCTACTAACCTATTAGGAAAGACAAGAAAAGGGTGGTTGGAATGGTGGGCGGTGCGAACATTAGCGAGCGAAATTAACCGGTTTTTTGAGCAGGAACAGTTTCATTTTGGTCTTTGATCAAAACCGAAATAATATCGATTCTGTTCGGAGCGGAATCGAAATGAAAATGCTCTTTTTGAAATGTACCTATGGCGTTTCTGACGAGCTTGTTAATAAAATTAACCAGGTTTCCGAGCCCTGTATAGGGCAGAATGATCAATTGACTATCCTGATGATTTATCTTTTATAGGACTTCTTTCTTGTTTCAGCCTTAACAATATTACTTGCGCATGAATGTCAGTTGAAGTTAATAGACCAAGAAATAAATAAAACATGAATTAGTAATTGTAAAATTAAGTGTTTATATAAAAAAAAATATAAAATTAAAAAACACGACTGCTGGTTAAAAACAAACTGAAAAAATTTAGAAATAAATTTTAGATATGGTAGTTAATTTAATAAATGTAAACTAGAATATAAGTGCACAGTCACAGTCATAGACATGTTTACACATTTTCTCTATATTTAAATGGCATACGAAGAAAAAGTTTATAGAGGTTTATGACCGTGAATGTATCTACACACTCTCGTCTTTTTATATATCTATATATTTATTTAGATTTCAGTCGGGGGACCTTTCGCTTCATGGAGCGTGAAGTGAAAGTGAGTGCATAAATGTCCCCCAACTGCAATCGAAATAAATAAATAAATATATATATAAAGACGAGAGTGTGTAGATACATTCACGGTCATAAACCTCTATATCTAAATCGGTCAAGAGATTTAGAAGTTATAGTGGAATAAAGAAACTCACTTACATACATACAAACATGAAGCCTGAAAACATTACACTCCTTTTTTGGGACAGTCGTGTAAAAAAAAGCCATTTTCTTGCTATGCCCAAAATATAACCAAACAATATAATAATAATAATAATAAGGCCTGGTTCACGAAACGCATGACTCGGGGGCGGAAGCAGATTAGCTTTGCTATGAGAGTCCTAAACTTATCAATTCGCACTTGCCAAGCGGGGACAGACTAGCGAGCGCGCGGAGCTCGGTCAGTGTCCGGAAACTTAACTCGAGCTACGCGGCACTCAGCTATGGCCCCGCAGTACAAAATTGAGTGGGTATCGATAATATCCTCGCTGGGTTGTATATATAACGCCAGCAAGGCGATTAGGGCTCCCATAAGCGCTAAATTTCGTTTACTTTCAGGCAAGCGTGGTAGACGAGGCCTAGAGTTGGGTGTGGACCGATACTGAGCGATCGCGTCTTCCAAAGCCCTCATTAATTGCTCGTTTACCTGGCTAGTTACGCTTATATTCGCACAATCCTCAACGTCGATAACGGGATCATCATGCACTGACATCAGTGCGTGTTGGGCCACTGGCAACGAAGCCGATAACGCAGCAGGATGGTCCCGTGACGAAGAGGAGGAGGGGAGGAGGGGAGGGGGTATGAATAGGTAGCGCTTCCAGGCGTAGCCGATCAAGTACAAACTGATCCAGCCGCCGAAGCCGATGAATGGCCCGCACTTGATCCGATAATCGTTGGGCAGTAACAGTGATGGCCTTTGCTGGGATCGGAATAAGGCCCCAGCATTATATGGCCTGTGTCACGGAACGCATCGACTTCCTGAAGCAGAAGGTTTACGCATGGGCAAGCCGTATTCATTGCTATAGAGAGCGTGTGGATAGATACCAGCAAAATCGCCTCTTCCAAAGTGATCAGAGGAAGGTGTACCAAAAGTAAGAAGGAACCGATCATGGTGTGAACGACGGACACCTACCGGATCCTGCTGCTATGATTAATTTCTGGCGCAGCATCTGGTCGGTACCTGTCGTGCACACAGAAGGAGACTGGATGTGTGCTGTTGAACGCGCGTGTGAGGCTATTGAACCAATGGGGCCTATCCTATTACCATCTGCCCCAAAGACATAAGTTGTGCAATTCAAATGGCTCAGATCTGAAAAAGTCCTGGGCCGGACGGATTGCACAACTTCTGGATTCAATGGTTCAAAGCCTCACATGAGTGTTTAGCAGCGCAATTCCAGAACGCCCTAGAAATTGGTTCCTTATCACTTTTATTAACAACTGGTGTCACCTTCTTGCTCCACAAGTCCGGTAGTATAGCGGATCCAAAAAACTACCGACCCATTACATGCTTGCCTACCATCTACAAGCTACTTACATCCATTTTGAGCACAAAATTAAATGCACATTTTATTGCAAACAATGTTTTGGCCTCTGCTCAAAATGGGTGTAAGGTTGGGTCTCGCGGTACTAAGGAGCTCCTCCTCATAGATATGACCATTTGCCAGCACTTCAAGCGAAGCAAAGTGGCCCTTTCGGCTGCTTGGATTGACTACAAAAAGGCTTATGACTCGGTGCCTCACTCATGGCTCGAAAGGATCTTAGAGTTGTGTATGAGGCAGTGGGTCACAGTCCTTCGTCAACTAGGTGGTCGAAATGTCCTCTATGATTCGCCTAACTTGATAAGGATTGAAAGAGGCATCTTCCAGGGTGACAGTCGGAGTCCTTTGTGGTTTTGCCTAGCCTTGAATCCTCTCAGCTCTTTGCTGACGGATTCCAGGCTTGGCCACAGAATAAGTAATAGTACAAGTACAGAAGTTGCACTCCCGTGCAAAAACGCTGTTTAGGCATACGAAACGTGACTACTCCATGCCTCTCTTACTATCGTATAACTTGTATTAATTCGCACGCAGCACCTGTAGTGCTAGGGTTGTCACACGCCTAGAATACATCAATGAGGGCTAAAATGTTTTAGCTCACCAGATGTCGCTCGCTCGCTTGCGGCGATCGTATTGACGTGTTTTTAACCGACTTCAAAAAAAAGGAGGTTCTCCATTCGTCGTTTTATTTCTTTATGTATGTTCCCTTAATAGCGTGTTTAATATTATAACAGTATGTATAAATATAATATAAACGATTGTAACATCGTCGAAATATCGGGCGGGACAACAAAAACCCACACATGGTAACAACCCGTTTATACTAAATTGTGCAATTTCGTAATAAGTAATAAAAAGATAAACTTACCGTTCACAGTTTGTCGGCAACGTAAAAAAAGAATATTTTACGAGTACGTCCTTTTGTTTATTTACTCAATCATTTACACAACAGTACATGTAACCGCTTTTCGGAGTGTGCACATAACAAGTAAATAATAAAAAGTTCAAGGTTATTCACAAAACTAACTTCACTTCGTAATTACGGCACGCTCCGAGATCGATCGATCAAGACAGCGGCAGGCAGACCGCGGCGCACGCGTGCTCGCTCGCTCGGTGCCGGCCCCGGACTGATATCCATTCTCAGAATGGACGAGCGGGAAGGTTACTAAGGCCGCGCGACACGCCCAGTGCAACCCCTCTGGCTTGGCTATCGACTTCGTAGAGGGGCTGAAGTCATTTCTCGCTTATTGTTCATGGATGACCTCAAATTATTTACATCGAAGCACCAAGATCTTATCGCACTATTGAAAATCACACAAGACTTCAGTAGTGCGATCAAGATGGAATTCGGTGTAGATAAGTGTGCGGTCATGCATGTTCAACGAGGGAAAGTTGTAAATTCATCTAATTTGCAGCTTTCTGAGACAATGACTCAGATCTCTCTCCGAAGTTGAAACCTACAAATACCTTGGTATGTCACAGTCTTTGGGTATTGTGGACGGCGGTGTCAAGCAGTCAATGAAGGAGCGCTTTTTCTGCCGCTTGACAAAAGTTCTTAATAGTCTTTTGTCGGGTGGCAATAAGGTGCGTGCCTTCAATGGCTGGGTGATGCCGCTGCTCACATACTCCTTTGGCATACTAAGGTGGACTCAGACTGAGCTGGACGCCCTGGATAGGAGGGTCCGTCTACTGCTTAAATCACATCGCATGTTGCACATACGCTCATCTGTTATGAGATTATACATTCCGAGGAAATGTGGAGATCGAGGCATTTTAAATGCTAAGAATCTCCACAACCGCGAGGTGTGCAATCTCAGGGATTATTTCCTTAGCAATGAGTGTGGGATGCATCGTGATGTGGTTGCAGTAGATAAGAGCTTCACACCTCTCTCATTGGCAAACGAGAACTGGCGCAGACCAACGGTGTTGAGCTCTGAAGACCGCAAGAACGTATGGAAGAGCAAGGAGCAACACGGACGCTTCTACCGGGCCCTAACAAGGCCTGATGTAGACTTTTTAGCGTCCGTTAACTGGCTGCGGTTTGGTGACCTCTTTGGGGAAACCAAAGGTTTTGTCTTTGCAATTGCTGACGAGGTCATAATGACGAACAATTACCGGAAATATATTCTGAGGGATGGCACGGTCGATATTTGTCGAGCGTGCTGTTGCCCCGGCGAGTCCCTCAGACATATAATTTCCGGTTGTTCGGATTTAACCAACGGTGAGTTCTTGCACAGACATAACCTCGTGGCCAGGATCATTCATCAGCATCTTGCAATATGGTCTTGTTGAGTCTGAAGTGTCGTACTATAAGTACGCACCGGCGCCAGTTCTCGAAAATGGTCGTGCTATGCTCTATTGGGATCGATCTGTAATCACGGACAGGACTATTGTCGCCAATAAACCTGATATCGTGTTGACAGATCGATCTCAAAGCCGGGCAGTGCTCATCGATGTCACCATCCCGCATGATGAGAACCTCGTGAAGGCCGAGAAGGACAAGCTCAGCAAGTACCTTGACTTGGCTCACGAGGTGACCGCCGTGTGGGATGTTGACTCGACGATCATGTCCCGATAGTTGTTTCGGCAAACGGTCCTATAGCGAAGAGTCTTAATGGTTTTGACATTGCTTGCGTGTCTGATAAGCTAGATGTCACCCGAAACCAATTTGAGAAATAGACTAAAGGTCGAATTTGTTACAAATTTATGAATCGCATAACGCCTTACCTATAATTTTCTAATTTATTTTATAACTTAATAATTACTAATATGTCGTAGTATTCTTTAAGTATAAGTAAGTAGTGAAAAGTTTCTTAACAGATGTAACAGATAGAAGTCCCGCATTGAAATATACTAATATCCTTTTTACTTTGTTTATTGAGTAAGGTAAAAATACTAAAGCGCCACAATCGTCGATTCCTGCTGTAAGATTATTTACTAACAAGCTTGACTTCACATGATTTCAAAAGAGAAAAATACTAAATTACTACAACTGACGGTTATTGCGTAAACGTTATTGACTAAAAGACATTTCATTTAGTATTTACTGCAAGCGAAATTTACATAATCACCACCGAGTATCCTCAGTTATGTTATCTAAAATTACGAATAAAGCTTGCAACGGCCAGATACAGTAAGCACAATACTTAACCGCCAACTATTCAAAATTATGTCTAAATGAGATGTTAGTAAAAAATCCTTAGAAATTATGAAATTTCGACTCAATTTTCAATACTAAAGCGCCAAAACCATGCTCCGATCGCTACGAGACTCAGACCAATGGACGCAGAAAAAAAAACAGTCGTACTGTATATATAACTTATTTTGACCATAATGGCGCTTTGGTAGTTTTGCCTTTCCAGCGACGCAATGTTATTTTACACACTCCATAAATAGGTTGCCAGAAACCGCAGTTCAGCTGCGGCAGCTGTGGCCCGCGGCTCCGGCCGCGTAGGTTGTTTATCGTTACGTAAATAATGGTTCTAATGCCTCGATTTTGGAAAAAGGAAAACTGTAAATATTTAAAGATATTTTAACGGTAGTTTTACGATAAAAAGATGATTTGCATTCGATCTCTGGGCCTAAAAGTAACAAAAGCCGAGATGTCTCAAAAAAATAAGAAGGCAAATGCTGTTTTAGGGTGCATTTTTGACGGCATGGTTTTTCGTCATTTCAGTGGCAATTTTTTTTTTGTACATTTTTATTGTTATTGTCATTTCATAGGTTACATATTCAAATAAGAATGTTAAATTTAATGACAATAATTTATTAGCAATTAAATTTTGAAAAAAATTACACCACCGAAATGACGCCTGCTTAGAAAATCAATGTGAAATTATATGTTACGACCTTAATATATTATTATTATTAGATATGTAATACAAAAACACACAAACTTTCGTTTTTATATAGAATTTATTTATTTATTTATAGTTTCGTGATGATTTTCGAAACAGGGCTATGTCAAGCATTAGACGTATTGTGGATATCATGGTAACCATGATAACTTTTTTTAACAGTGTTAACATTTTTAACAGCGGTTATTATACATTTTAGTGCATTTTGTAAATATTATAACATCAATCGTCAATGCCAACCGAGATGACGACAATTACGTATTTTTAATATAACTATGAATCCAATTGCGCAATAAATATACGCCTGATTCGCGTAAATTATATCAAACTATCCTAATAAATATTAAAAGATGAACTGAAATAAGACATTATACATTCTTATAAAATAATCCACGGAAATGACGTTTCAGAGAACCAAACACGTCGAGTGATAGACTTACCTCGATAGAGTTGCAATGCTCATCAACAGCTCGTCCACTCCACTGAATGACCGAAGCAGATCTAATGGTCTCAATACGAACGCAAATATGGCGGTAGGTACGTCGACTAATTAGATAACAGTAGGTGTTTGAACGTTATGAAATAGTTGCAAAAGTGGGACAAAGACAAAATGGTCAACATACTTTGAAATGAAAAAATATTAGCAATGAGTAATATTTATTGAAACACGTTGTTTATTCTTCTTTCTAATGATGTATATAACTTATAATTATTAAGCTGACTAGAAGTAAAGTTATAAAAAATTGTTTGGAGGAAACCGCGAGTGGGACAGGCCTCACAGATTTACTGTTCCTAGTAATCTGAAAATTCGTATTTTTTATAAAGCAGCAGTGTTTATAATGTTATGCCTAGTTGTATTTTATCCTGTTTAATGTATAAAAAATATGTTTCTCGTAGATTGTTCACTGGTTTTTTTTAAAGCCTAGGGACATCTAAAAAACTGGTCTATAAAAATTCACCCTTTACATCTTTATTTTTACGCAGTTTTAGATATTCTAAAATTCAGGCCTTGGGTATTTAAAATGATAACTGATGTTTCGTATGACTATTTTACGAGTAATACTCGTTTTACTTACGAACTACAAGGTCTATCCGAAATAATTATACGTAATGCATTCTATGCACGTAGGGTTGCGTCATGTAGGTACTGCCAAATATATACAATACAAGTCCGGCCTGTCCGGCTTTTGTTAGGCTTTTGGTCGACCCCGCCCCGCCAAGGGAAGCCGCACGAAAACGCGCGAGCTTCTCACTCGGACATGCATGACTCGCGAATCTCGTGATCTCTCAGGAGCCGCGGGCGGCGCGAGGTGGGCCCACCAATATGACTCATAAATATTTAGCTACGTGCCGTTCTCGAGAATTCTCGGGAATTCTCGAAATTCTCCTTACAAAAGAAGCGTTTTTCCTGCGAGAATTCTCGAGAACGGTACATCTCTACCCATAATAACATTATCATTAAGAGTACAGTAAGACTCAAATTAATAATAGTAATAACAACACAAATTAAAGTTGTTTCCAGTCTGTCCGGCTTTCAGGGCAATGTATCCGGTTAGAGTATGGATCTGTGTCCGACTGTATATTCTCGGGCCTGGCAACCTTAGGTGCACGCATACAACAATATATAAAAAAATTAAACAAATAACATTATTTTCTTTCCGTTTCTCTTATAAGGTCGCTTCTTTTTTTATAATTGTGAAAAGGCAATAAAACATAATCGGTTTTGATTTAATTGATGTTTATTTGTGTACCGATCTACAAATACAATTTTGTACAAGGGTAATTAATTATCTTTAAAACTTTTTGGCGAAAGTTTGCCCTAACACTCATTATACATCTGTTGGTTAAATGTAAGTTCCTACTAAATTATCTATATCTTGAATAAACAAAACGAGTAAAAACTTCTAAATTTTAAATTATGTTTTTGGCATTTTATACCATTTTTTAGCTTTAACAGTTTCTCTTATAACATTTTGAAGAATAACAATAAAATATTTAGAGCAAAACATGAATGCATTAGACCAAAACACAACAAGCTCGCCAATTAAATAAGTACCTACTTACCTCTTACCTATTTAATCATTGGCAAAAAATATGGCCACCAAGTACCTTAATACCTAACCAAGTAGACATTCACTACCAAGCACATGTACAAGCGATTGAATTTCTCATTGATCTAGAGGAAATAAACACATTGCTAAGGTATCAGGAGAAATTAGAAATATAACATTATTAAAAATATTATTTTACAATTTTATACTTCCAACCATGTTCCTAAGACAGGTTCAACGAGTAGGGGAGGACAGTATTAGCGCCGCCAACATTACTTGTTGTTGCTTTTGCCTGGGTAACACCGACACAATGCGGCCCTAACAATGTAACCGATTCGTTACTTCATGCATTCGCATTACTTACAGTTAAATTGTCGTTAATTCGCAACACGTAGGTATACGTTTTGCTGAAATACTCAACTTACGGAGAATTCTTAACCGCTGAACATCGAACTAGAGCACTATAATTAGATATGACATCTAAAATATCGTATTAACAACTAGTCCTTTGTTTGTATCATTAAAATTTGCTAGTGGTCATACCCAGAAGAGAGAGCCGTCTTCGAGGCGTTGTGCTGCGGTTCCACCCAGACCAAAACTTTTTGAAAGTTACAATTTTTAAATGGGTGTTGTCCATTTGCTACTACTGTTTGGTCGCAGTAACGTTTTACATCACTGACTTTTATATTTTCATCACAATTTTTACACGACTGTACGATATAAGGTTCTCTATCTTAACTTGTATTTTGAAGTCATTGCCATTATTCGTTTGATTGTTTTTTTTCTGTCACGCTAAATTAATAAGTAATGTTTCGGCGTGATTTGTAGAGATAGTTCCAAGCGTGACACAGGCTACTTATAAATAATTCGATAAATTGGTTAAGTAATTAAATAATTACAGTGGGAATAAGGAAAATATATAATGTATGTATGTATGTATGTATACTCTTTATTGTACAAGAATAAAAGAGAAATACAAAACACAGGCAATATAACAAAAAACATGTACAAAGGCGATCTTATCCCTTTATGAGTTTAAGGGGTTTGGGGGGTTCCAGATAACGCTTGTTTTTTTTTTTTTATACAATGAGAACACGGAAACCTAAAAAAATACATGTATACCTTGGTTTCAAACGACATTGTTTTTTCCATTCACATACAAATTAATGAATAGCAACTGAATACGTTAAGATTTTGAAGTAAAAACGGCTTTGCACGTTTTTAAATGCCGCGTGAAAGAGGGGTTAGAGGGAACATGCATGCACATTACACTGTGATTCAGATGGTTATGGTTTCACATTTGCTCACACAGATTTTGGACTGTAGCCACAGAATAGATAATAGTACAAGTACAGAAGGCTCACTCCCTTGATCTTTACAAAAGCCGCTTTTTTCTTAGCCAAAACATTATGATTTATGGCCCTCTGACGTCGTCGACTCCAGCGCAAGCCATACGGAACGTTAAGGCTGTGTACGAACGGTGAAAATAAATTGGCTCACTCGCCGCGTTGCTGATAGTGAGGGCTGAAAACGACTAAAAATAAAATAATAAGGTGTTGCCCATTTATTTCTTGCATTCAATATAGAGAGCGATAAATATATATTCTTCATACATCATATACTTACATTATTTCTTTATATCTCTAAAATATTAAATCTATTAGGTATCAATTACTGACAGTTGCTACGTTACCATATTTCTACAGATAAAGACGGCAATCCGTAGCGACCGCTATTGTAAGAAACAGAAATAGTTGTTTCAAATTGCGTACCCGAAGGACGCGGCGTGCCTATCCTATCATGGCGGCCAATTAGCTACCCGTCTTGATCGCACTCATATAAAATTGGTGGCAGCCCCTGAATAGTACCCATCAGATGGGTAACCGGCATGTATTTGTAGCGATGAACGTAAATCGCGGAGTGAGCCGCGCCGGCTGTAGCGCGGCCTGAAAGTCTTAACGAAAGCTCTTATTCACGTGGCGCCCTCTTTCGTATTACTGTGTTTTCTAATAAACTATTGGTACTCATTTGTACAACAAAAAATACACTTCGATTTAAAAAAATAAAAATTAAGTAGGTATTTTCATGAATTCGAAGAAGGGTTATTGAAAAAAAATTAACACCTTTCAAACACTGTTTCAAGAGGTAGAGACTTAATAAGACATTACCGATATGTATGGATAGTGCAAAAAATAATGTCTTGCTTTCTCAATTAGCTTATTTATTGGTACTGAAGCTGATTGAGAGACCGAGATGAATACGAATCTCCCGACGAAATGTGATATCGTATGATTCTTTACTACGAGTATATTCTGTAAACGGGCTTAATTCGAATTCTTAATGCATCATAGATTTTACGTAGCTGGACGTTAGTAATTATATTATGAGCATGTGTAAGATGAAGCAATCTCAGCTGTTTAGGGGCCGATTAGACGATCAACTTTTAATCAATAATTGCTGTCTTGCTCTTACTGCGTATGTTAGAGCTAGACGCCCGTAGTTGTTGGCCACATATTCCCGTGAAAATGTTGCTCGTCGAACCGGAGGCCCTTTACGGTTGCTCAGAGTGCCCGTAAAGCAAAGGGCAGAAACAAATCCGGCCTGAGCAACACAGATACCAATTATTTATCCTTTCTTGTAATTGTCAACCTCGAAGGACTAGATTCCAAATTACGAGTATTGTTATCCTGTTTCACTAAAATATGCATTATTTATATATGTACCTAATAACTATGTAGCATTTATTTATACAGCTGCCTTCCGTTTTCCAACTGGAGAGCAACAAACATTTACACATTAGTCAATTAAAACCTACCTAGTTTATTTTATTGCCTCTGGCTGTGTAGCGTGGAAATCTTTGAAGTTATTGCTTACTTTTCCAAGTAATTAGTTAGGAGAACAATGCTGGAGATGGGTCATTTTATTATTGATTGATCGCTGACCTAGCAGAGTTGTATTGGCTCCATTACTTTAAAAGGTTAACTTAACTTGAGACACACTACGCAATGGATAAAGTCATTAAACACTGCGTTAGCACTGTTGTAGTCATCTAATATATAAAGAGCGTAACGCGCACTGATTGCATAATTATGCTTTAAACATCTATTTAATTAACCAGAGGCACGCTTAAACACTTTAGATCGATGTAGACAAAATATATCTATTCTTTGATTCAGTGGATTTCAATACTTGGTCTACCTTTTGGTCTTTTACTTGTGCGATATCGTTTTAACGGTTGTATATTTAGTTTTGTTATTTTTCTGACACAGCTTGTTAACCGTTGCACAAGAGGCAACGCCGGCATTGCATCGATGGCCCACATTGGGACACGTTCATTATACATATATTTAACAATAACTATTGATCTACTATCTATCTCGGTATCTATAAGACATACCTAATAAATTGAATTCCATGACCATCGATATAAAACAGGGCCTCTATTCTACCGAGTAAAATCATATTGCCTTTACTGTCAAGTAGGCGATGTAGTTTTACCCAGAAGAATATATAGATGCCCTGCCCCCTCTTCCACCATCCTGACAGTGACAGGTGACATTTTAGTGTAGGTACATGCAGCAGCTTACATAAAACCCAGTGATGAATCAAAGTATTAACATTGCAATACCAAATTGTCACCTGTCACGTGTCACTGTCAAGATGGTGATATAAGGGGGCAGGTCTTATCGTTGAAATTATCATAGAAATTCGAGGGTTTCCCACAATTTTGTCCGATCAACTCAAATGCTTTTTACCTGTATCTATATTTTTTTTGTTAAGTTCTCAACTTAACCTAGTAATAATACATACCTAATATTTATACAATGACTAGTATTAACATTTTCTACTAATGTAATTATAGGCCGTCTGCGGAAATCAAAAGTAAGTGAATATAGTTCAGCCTGTAGGGACTTAATAAGGCTTTACAAAAGGTGGATCATTGAATTTACTTCAGGACAAAAGTGTCCATGCTAGTGCAAAGTATGAACACGACTAAATTGCGCACAATTTGAGCTTACATGTTTTTTTATGTCTTCCCGATAAAAACTTACGAGAGATGGAAGAAATCTTTTACAAAAAAAAGATTGCAAGGCAACTTTGAACCAGTTACGGTAACTGGAATGGGCTAATATTTTGAATACATATTATGTAAACCCGACGACAATGAAATGTTATGGTGTCTTAGAGCTGATTTCGTGGTGGAGTCGGAAGTTGCAACAGGGTCTCCGCTGCGTAGCATAGACCTACTGAGTTGGGATTTGTTAGTTCGGTCTCGATAAGCAGACGTCGAATATTTAATAAAAAGTGAAGAAGTGTGAAAAAATTATTAATTAGGCGATTTTCACTTAAGCAGGTATCCCAAAAACCTATATATTTTTTATTCATTTTGATACCCGGGTAGGTTAAAGTTGACAAAATAATTATCATCGTAGAATTTTCTGTATCATTCATTCTCCGTGGTTTAGAAATATGGACATCGAGTGATAAAATTGATATTTTTCTCCTCGTTATCGATCCTGATTGCGGTTGCTGACAAAAAAAAAACATTTTTCTTGCTAACTGTAGGTACTTTTTATGACACAGTCATCATCTGTTTATCGAGACCAAACAACGAATAGAAACTTGGTGGGTTTAAGTTACCCACAGCGGAGACCCTGTTGCCACCTTCCGACTCCACCATGAAAATCAGCTCTTAGACAATTTGATATGTAGGTATTACAAATAACCGTAACTGGTTCAAAGCTGACTCGCGAGATGTGACCCAAACACAGGTGTGTACACGAATGAAGTTAAATAAATCTAGTAAAATTACGATTGTAGACAATAACGTAGCGTCGGAAAATGAGGATAATTTCTCACTTTCCGACGCTGCGAGGGAAGAATATTTTTTTGGAAAAAAAAAACCGTTGCTCGTAACTTATTATTGGAAGACGCAATTATGTCTTATTTATACTTCTCATGGACTTTTTTGTCGAATTATTAATAAACCGGCCAAGTGCGAGTTCGACTCGCGTGGAGAGGGTTCTGTCTCCACACCATATGCCTGTCTGTTAGTCTGTCTGTCTATCTGTCCATCTGTCACAGCAGATTTGCTCCAAAACTACTGGACCGATCGAGTTGAAATTTGTTACAAATATGTAAGTTGGTGACTCAAAGACGGATGCGTAACGTAAAAAATGAATTTTGAAGAATTACTTTTGGGGAATTAATAAGGAAATTAAAAAAAAAGTTTCGTAAACCTTATTGTGTGACTAGTCAAATGAAAGGGCTTGTTGTGAGCATCTCAAATATATTTGTTTTATAACTTTAACATAAACAATTTTGAAGTTATTTAAGAAAATACGCAAATAATTGACCATCCCCCTCCCTTATCTCTGAAACTACTAGCCCTAATATTTTGAAAAAAATACGGAAAATAATTCTTCATCTATTACATTACAAGAAAACCTATGATAAGTTTGAGTGAGTTTGAGTGTTCAAAGTAACATAGGAAAATTGCGAATGTATGTGCGCGCATCAGGCGAACTATTTTCCAAAAAAAACTCCAAAATTTTAGTCCCAACAGTTTCGGAGATAATGGTCAATTTTCGCTTATTTTCTTAAATAACTTAAAATCGGTTTACATTAAAAGTATAAAGGAAATATATTTGAGATGCTCACAACAGGCCCTTTCATTTGACATGTCATACAATAAGCTTAGCAGAACTTTTTTTTTAATTTCCTAATTTACCCGCCAAGAGTCGCCCCGTTGTCCAAAATTCATTTATTTACGTTACGCGTCCGTCTTTGGGTCACTGACTTACATATGTACCTATAGGTAACAAATTTCAACGCGATCGGTCCAGTAGTTTTGGAGCAAATCGGCTGTGACAGACGGACAGACAGACAGACGCACGAGTGATCCTATATGGGTTCCTTTTCCCTTTTGAGGTACGGAACCCTTAAAGATGAATCAATTTTGACTTTCGATTCAAGATAGCGGCTCACACGTCCCTCTCCCGAGGTCGATAACTTGGATTTTTATTAGGACCCTATTACTTAACAATAAAGATCAAAAAATCTATGATCCACCTTTTGTCAACCAGAAATACTGTGTGGCTTTTAGATTTGAACTTTGCAAAAAACTTAGCTCTCCAAATAATAACGAAAAATTAAACACTTTCCATGACCGGAACAAGCTAAGAAAATAAAAACGAGTTTGTGTGAATAAAATTCAGTCCACAGCATAAATTTAGTTACGTACTGTATTCGTCCATGGAAATTATTATTATATTTTTTATTTGCATTTTTTTTAATTGTACTTTAAGCTCAAATATTAACAGCGATTTGTACATAAAATAGTTAAAATTTATATGGATATTAATAATTTTACAAACAAAATTAAACAAATTGGAATAAAGCAAATTAATATTCAAAGTTTTTTTAAGTAGGTACCGTTTTAGGCAAAAATTTAACAAAGGTGAATTTAGTTTAACTTTCATTTATAGGCTATAGTTTATCGTACTTATTTACAAGAAAATTTAACACATTAATGCAAATCATTTGTTTTACTAACTATATTGAACTATTAAACAACACCTAATCTGTTTAATTTTGAGAAATTACGATATATTATGTTCCATTATTCAACAACTATCAGTTCTGTTACATTTTTGCATAAACCGATATTTGTTTTTTTTTGATATTTCTGAAGTGCAAAGTAATATAAGTTTAATTTTCTTAATAATAGCTGAATATATGAATTAAAATGCAAATAGCATTTTTTTGTCCTGTGAGTATTTTTGCTTAACGTACAATATCAAATAATAAGATTTAAAAAAAACATTGTTGCGATGATGGGAAATGTTTAATTTCCTAACCTAGTGGTAAAACTTTATCTCTTCCACTAAGGCCGCTTTTCGACAAACTGGAATAAGATCTTATATCTAGATTACGCGCCGAATTTCTATAGACTAATCTCGGAGTAAGTCTTATTCCAGTTTGGTGAAATGCAGCCTAAAACTCCTTACAAACATGCCTGTTAATATTTTATTCAACCAAGTTTAAATTGATAAACGTATTTTCCTTAAAAAAAACGTAGGCATGTGCGGGGGTGAACTTTTCGCGGAATAAAATTTGATAGACTCTCCTCTCTATACTCAACACATTGAATAAAATGCTGTTTTAATTCGAGCAAGGTTGGCCTAATTTTTGGTTCAATTTCCCCCGACTAACGACGACCCCTACGGACTGGACTAGAATACGAACCGTCCGAATAATTTAAAAATGTCCATTGGGGTTTCATAAAATGTTAAACCACCTTTTTTCGATGACACAATTCACCGCAATACCAGGTCCTGCTTTTATATGAATTCACCAGGAAGTCCTGGTGAATTATAATAAAAATAGATAAACTGATATTATAACTTAAAAAAACCTCAATTGTATCTACAAGCTTCTTCTCCTTGGATGGGATTTAAGTAAGATCTTCACGAGACGGTCGGTTTTGTGCTAATATCTGGCGCATGACAATTAGATAAGTATGTATACGTAGGTACACTATTTATAACATACAAGATTCTTCAGCTCAACAAAGTTTTTATTATACGGTTTTAACTTGTTTTATCTCCCTATTCAGATTAAATCTCTCACGACTGTCATTTCATTCTCTAGGTACCCTTTAAACTTTCCGACATTTAAAGTACGCAATGCAATAACCATAATGTGAAATTAATTAAAACGTTTAATAGTAAATATAATACTGAAAATAAGACTTTGGCACTCTTTTCTTTTAATTATTTATCTACAACGCTATTTGTTTTTATCTCCGTTTATTCCGCTGGCAGATACCTACTTGTATCTGGCATCAGACATCGTTTTCGCTAAGGCCGAACACATTATGCATCGGTCAGCACACTTAGACGGAAACGTGTATTCTATTCTACAGTTCCGTTCGAGTTTTACAGAATACGACACGAATGTACGAGTAGGTACATCAGAAAATTCTAAAAGAAGTATGCGCAGATACCATACGATCATACAGTGACCGGAAGAGATAGCGCTAATTTGCCCTAATTTCAACAAGTTTAGGAAAATAACCATACGCAGGGGTTAAAACTTACCAGTAACGTGTGAGTGAGGTAACTAATATTACTGCAAGATAAATGTATTTCTAATTCACCCACGAGTGAGCGGTATTAATTAACCTTTCGATCGAATGGCAAATTCACATTAGCTATCTATTCCAATCGCTGACTTATAATATAAAGAAGGTCGACGTCGTATGTTTCCCGCTAAGTAGTTCTTAACGAAACATGCGCCATTAAGTTGTGGTAGCCGGTGTGGGCCAACTAAAGAAAATGGAAATACAAAGCGCAATTAGCGTGATTACTTTTTACACTAAGTATCATTTGAAAAGTATGGAAACACCTATTTTGTCAATAATTTCATTATGACAAAGTATACAGAATTTTATATCACCTCTATCGAGTCGGCAGTGTCGGCTATTACGAAACTATTGAACAAAAATGACAATAATATTGTCAGCCTCCTGAAGTTATAAAATATATTTCTATTCGTAGTTCATCTAGTATATTGACGTTTATCGTTATAACTACATTAGGCTGTAGTTTTTTGTACGTATGATTTATCTGTTACATTCTACATGTAGAGACCGCAATGCGATCGCGTAATCGTCACCATTCCGAGTTTAACTGCGCTTACAAATATCGCACACATTTTTAGCTATGTGTGTTGGGGCCGGGCCACGTGGCAGTGGCCGACAGGGATGCGGAGGTCGGTCGTGTCGCGGCCTCACGGCGCCGGCGCCGCTCCAGTTCCGGGCGCGCGCACCTCGGCCTGGACTGCACTCGACGGCGGCTGGACGCTGATTCGGACTTCGCCTGTAGGGCCCACCACGATTTTCACCTGAAAGTACCAGGTAGTTGTACTTAGTAACATTTTTTTCGTGAAATCTTCTTTGCGCGGTACTTCTTAAATGACGGACTTAATGCCTAATGGAACACGGTTCTTAACAGAAATTTAACAGATTTAGGTTATTTTATTACGAGGACCATAACTATCGTAGTTCGTCGTAAGTCGTAGAAGGTAATCTGAATTAAGAATAAAATATTTCCGAGCTCGCTTTTTTGTCTATATCATTAAAACTGGACCACGGTGTCAATATATATTTTTCATTTTCAAAGATATTTATTTGTAAATATAAAAATAATAATATTAAAAAATATCTTTGAAATTGTGACTTGCCACCTTTTCTAAAAAATGTTAATGACATAATGTTAAATTTAATCAATGTTAATCGACTGTTAGTTCATACATTTTGACAGCTGTTACGGTCTAATCGTCTGTTAAGTGGTTAACATCGTTTGGTGAAATTGGTACTAAACATAGTAAGGAGAAGACTTAAATTTACCTAGTCCCCGCGTCAGACATTCATGGCATAGTACACGGGGTTGGGCGGCGGTGCCATCGGCGAGGTGGCCGCGGGCGCAGCGCCCGAGGGCGCTCCTTCGGGGGCGCCGCGCGCCGTTCGCGACGGCGACCCCGGCGCTGGCTGGTATAGCGGGGCCGCCACCTGGACACAAACATATAGCCATATAGGTTTTGATTAACTTTCTATTACTAGATCTGCTAGTTATCGTCTGTGATTTTATAAGGAGAAAAATGAAGACGGTATTGAGACTTAATGTACTTACTCTAGTTTGAAGAAGTCAAGCAATGAAACAAATAATTTCAATAACTCCACCTCCACATTGCACATTATGAAAAAAATTCACTAAGATTTAATCATTAACTGATTCTGAGTTCGGTGGTAAGACTCAATTTTATTGCGTTACCATTCGTTTTAAGTGTACAATATCTAGTAATACGAGCCATTTCGGATAACGTGGCTGGTTTGACAGTTTACTGAAAGAAAGTGATCAGTTGATTGAGATGCAGTCCGCTCGGCAGTTTGAAGTGCCATTATACTTATATCGTCAGGTAAGTAGAAATAATTCGTAAACTAAAATTTAGCGCATTTATTAAGACTTGTTAATTTCTCTTAAATACAACTACTGTAAAACCCAGAATAGATATTTATTGAAAACGGAAACTGAAAATACCTCCAAATTTTCTTTGTTTTATCAACATGTTTTAACATGCCTGTGCCCGCGGTTAGCACCTCAAGGTCAAAAGCTTGGATTTTTAATAAAGACGCATAGAACATAATTCGAATATGACGGATAAGCGAAATGCATGCAAATATTAGCAAGGTAAAATGTATTATTATTTGTTTACTTTTTCTGACTATACTTTGTCCAACTGCGACTTCGCCTAAGAGAGACTCTTTCTAGTTGCTAATCTGTCCTGTTGAGAATCTGTCCAGTTGAGAATCTGTCTACTTGAGAATCGGTCCAGTTGAGAATCGGTCCAGTTGAGAATCTGTCCGGCTGAGAATCTGTCCAGTTGAGAATCTGTCCAGTCGAGAATCTGTTCAGTCGAGAATCTGTCCAGTTGAGAATCTGTCCAGTTGAGAATCTGTCTAGTTGAGAATCTGTCCAGTTGAGAATCTGTCCAGCTGAGAATCTGTCCAGCTGAGAATCTGTCCAGCTGAGAATCTGTCCAGCTGAGAATCTGTCCAGCTGCTCTGGAGTGTATCATTTTGGGAAATTTTAGTTTTTTGGGTTCCATTCTAACAATTGTAAAACCGGGCAAGGTTATATCTAAGGTTATATCTGACCATGCTCAGTGTAGGGTTCCGAAGCCGTTGCTTCACAAAAACCATCTCAAAAAACATCAAGTATGAACTAATTCTCTATTTAAAGTTATATTTTGGTGCTGTCTCAGGTGATTTTAATAGGTATAAACACCTGTATATCAGAAACAAATCAAGTATACTTTTGGCTGAAGGGGGGGTACACATGACTCTAACAAAAATGAGCTGATGAATGAATTTTAAATCTTAATATTTCACAAACAGATCCCTTGATCAAAAAGTTGTTTTCACAAACCCGCAATTATATTTTTGAAATACTTATCCAACAACACCACACACCATGGAGTAGACGAGAAAAAAACATACATACATCCAAACGTTATGTGCACGAAGAACACAATTATTATTTTTTTCAAAATTTAATTTTACCACTTTGTCGGCGTGACTAATATGTAAGTATATTCATTACAAAAGAACTTTTTAGAACAGAGTATCATAATTCTGAGCTAAGCTGTGGACGGTCGGATGGAAGGACAGACGGACGGGCATGGCGAAAAAAAACTAAACCCTTATAAGATGACTTTGTTGTCCGTCTGTCCGTCTGTCTGTTAAGACCTTTTTTCTCTAAAATGGCTTATGGTATTTAGTAGACCATTAAAATCCCTATCATTACAAAGAAACTTATAAGTAACTATTTATAATTACGGCGTAAAAAATTGTTATAGACTTGCAGTTTAGCAATATATGTATGGTTCCAATTTCCTCTCAAGTACGCCGGCCCTTCACGTACCTTTTCCGAGTAGCATATCATCTGCTTGCCACCCCCCGGCTGCGGCGCCGGCACCGGCCGGTACCTCGCCGGCGCGGGGATCAGCGTCTGCGAGTGCAACACAAGCGCAAGTGACCACTTGCTACAATGCTAACGGGGTGTTACACTATTTTAACCAGAATAAAATGTATGTTTGTATGATTTTTTTAACTTCGCGACTTTCTTAATAACGCGGTAAAATATAAGACACAAATATTGCAGCCATGATCATCGACATTACATTTACACTCAGGGGCAAAATTAGCGGAACCGAGTGCGTTTTTCATACAAACGAGGTTATTTCGAAGCTTTGTTTCTATGCCTGGGGTTGCTTTGAGTGAGGTTTAATCGAGGTATCAATAGAGGAGGTCAAAACTTCCTAAGATACTTAATTGATCGAACAGGCGGTTTAAACCACAGCGAGAGAGTTTGTGTCAGCGTTTTGATTTCCTTACATTTTATTGCCACTTTAGGTGTTTTTCTGAACATGTACAATTCCGGTGTTAACCGCAGATTCAATCAGTTCGGTATACTAGGCACTCTGGACGTCCTGTATCGATGCTCCGGGTATCCATCATCAGATTTAACTAAAAACCATCCCCAGGCATAAAACCAAGGCTTCAAGATAACCTCGTTTGTATGAAAAACGCACTCTGTTCCGTTTTGCCCCTGGGTGTAAATTCGAAACAGGTAAAACTGAAATATTAGGTATTGTTATATTCCGACTTGAACTCGATTTGGAATCGAGCGCGAGCCCGACTCACACTTGACCAATTTTTAGTTTTTGTTGTTTTTCTTCAGGATTTGTACTATAATTATACAAAATTTTACGATCAAAAAAAAATATACGTCGAATAAAAATGTTTCTTGCTTGGGGATCCCCTTTATTATTTTACTCTCTTTTATTATTATTATATGTAAGTAAATCCACTGTAATAAACTAATAAAATAACACGTTACATATTATGAGAAAAAAATATCAAAAAATACAGCTCTTAAAGTTAGGACGGACGGACGGACAGACTTCGGTTAGGATGCCTTCGGGTACGGAGCCCTAAAATGGTAAAGCTATTTGATACACTTTTAAATACGATGTGTACGCCGCCGCTGTGAAAGGTTAACGTTTTATGACATTTTGATTGTACAAGTGTTTGCCTATTTAGAGTTGTAATCCTAGTCCAAATATGGGTTTAAAAATTAAAAAAAAAAAAGGCAAGGGCATGCCGTACCATGCTCAGTGCAGTAGGGTTCCAAAGCCTGGGAAGGTTACTACACAAAAACTATCTCAAATGAAAAAGAGCATTGTTATATATCTGCAAACAAAACTAAGTAGCGGCTTCTACACGACACATATATACTCCAAATTTGATCAATGTAAGTAACTCTTGTAGTTAATCCTAAATCATAGGTTCTTAAATCACAAGTTTTTTGGAAATTTCGTTTCTGTCGAGGACGATTAAATACTCCAAAAAATTGTATGACACTTGGCGTTAAAATAACTTCCTCAATTAAAAGCTTTCCAAAAAGGCGCATACCTTGTTCACTTTAGTACAGGTTTGAAAAATTAAGCTTATTTAACGAATAGAAGGCGCGATGAGAATAACAAACATATCAAATACTAGCTTCTGCCCGCGACTTCGTCCGTGTAGATTCGATTATCGTTATTCCCTCGGGAACTTTTAAATTTCCCGGGATAACAAGTAGCCTCTGTGTTAATCCAGTGTATAAGCTAACTTCATTCCCAATTTCAGTGAAGGAGTAACAAACTAACACGCACACAGACACACACAAAGTTTCACATATAATATTAGTGGGATTTAATCTTATTTTACAGGTTACTGACATTAAAAACAAATTCTTAAGGTCACAGCTCATTAGAACCACCCGGCACCCGAGGAGCACCGCCTCGCATCCAGCGGTTAGTATTCTTTATATGGATTTGTATGGGCATGCGCTCACTACGTCAACTACGCTACGCCGGGTGGTTCTACACTACGTAGTTGATGTAATGAGCGCATGCCCATACAAATCCATATAAAGGATACTAACCGCTGGATGCGAGGCGGTGCTCCTCGGGTGCCGGGTGGTTCTAATGAGCTGTGACCTTAAGAATTTGTTTTTAATGTCAGTAACCTGTAAAATAAGATTAAATCCCACTAATATTATATGTGAAACTTTGTGTGTGTCTGTGTGCGTGTTAGTTTGTTACTCCTTCACTGAAATTGGGAATGAAGTTAGCTTATACACTGGATTAACACAGAGGCTACTTGTTATCCCGGGAAATTTAAAAGTTCCCGAGGGAATAACGATAATCGAATCTACATGGACAAAGTCGCGGGCAGAATCTAGTATTTGATGTGAGGCGAGGCGGTGAGGCGGTGCGGGTCGGGTGCCGGGTGGTTCTAATGAGCTGTGAACTTTATTCAAACTGCCTACCTCCGTTACGCATGCATGGGAAGCCGCGATGCACTTCGCTTACTGTCACTCTTGTTGAAAGCGTGTCTTTTGAGAAGCTGCCAAATTTATTTCCCATAACTCTTCTTGTACACAAATGTAAATCCGAGTTTCATTTTTTTTGCATATCATAACTTTTCTAGTGCCCTACGTATCGAATGCGACTTGGATATCTGAAATAGCGTTATCTAATAAAGTAGAGCTAGAAGCACTTGAAAGTAGTATTAAATAGTAATAAAAAAATATACGGATATGAACATTTAATGTTACGTAGGTACATTTTGGCTGTAAATTGGTAAAGTAAATACAGTGAAAGCTAAAGATTTTATGTTAAGTACAGAATTCGGTCGCGCGTAGTGCTGGTAAAATAAACTACCTAATGGTTTATTTTAACTGAAAGATCCCTATTTTTTTTTTTGATAAATCCTATTAAACATATTTTATGGTTACACGGAGCTTGGCGGTGTTTCTCCTGGGATACATAATTATACATTTCTATGTATAGTCTAATACTTGTAAAGTCATGCTAGAGGGTATTTAAATATACATTCAATAAAATACAAAATAAAAACAATGGATTTTTTATATTATTTTTTAAGCCCTCCACAAGCTCCTAGAAAACATGATTCATTAAAAACCTACAATATTTCAGAAAAAAATGTCCTGCCCAGTATAGAGTTAATATGGAACGCGTCGGTTTCGGTGTCCGGGTGGCAGAGGTTATAGGCGTGAGGGCCACAGTGGTTACCTGCAGTTGCAGCGCGTGCGAGTACTGCGCGCGCGCCGGGGCCGGCGCCGGCTGCGGCGTGCTGGCGCCGCTCCGGCTCTGCTGCTGCTGCTGCTGGTACGAGTGCATCCGCGTGTCTGCCGACCAACACCATACTCATCAGACGAAACGTTTAACACGAGACTCCCAAAACTACTCTATGGACGATTTTACAGGTTATAAATTATCTTTTTTTCAACCGACTTCAAAAAAAGGAGGAGGTTCTCAATTCGTCGGGATTTTTTTTTTTTTTTTTTTTTTTTTTTTTTTATGTATGTTCCCCGATTACTCCGAGACCACTGGACCGATTTGAAAAATTTTTTCGTTGTTCGAATGGGTATACTTTCTAGTTGGTCCCATTGTCACCACGTCAGGATCTGATGATGGGATCATGGAGAAATCAAGAGAACTCCTCAAATATTATAGGCACACCTATAGCGATTTTGGTATTTTTCACTGTAACTCCTGCATTTGCTTTTGAAAAGTACTATATGGTGAAGTGGAACTGATGATGAAGACCACAGATGGCCACCGGAACTCCTTAACGGTACCTATTTCAAGGGTGGCGATAAGATATTTCGATAAAGGAAGTTGAGCGACTATGACGAAGCACATTTAGGTTTAAATATGACTATGACATTCCCGCGGCGTTGTCTGCGGCGAGCTTGAAATGTTCTATAGTTTCTTATTAATATTTAGAAGTGGAGCTACGTAACAGCATAAATAGGATCACTAAAAAGTATAAAATAAAATAAATGTTTAAAAAAACAAAAAACCGCCTTCAAAAAGCAAAAAATAACTTCTTTAAAATGGTAGGTAAATAGGTCAGTCCAACTGAAGTCGGCGTCCAACAATATTTTAACCAAAAGCAGACTTCAGTTGGACTGACCTATTTACCTACCATTTTAAAGAAGTTATTTTTTGCTTTTTGAAGGCGGTTTTTTGTTTTTTTAAACATTTATTTTATTTATCTTTATTAAATTTCGGGCTAGTCAAATTATACCTTATCGCATAAATAAAAAAAGGTTCATATTAAAATGAGTATTTTCTTTTGCGTTTTCCAACCATATTATCTTAAATACGGAACCCTCGAAGCGCGAGTCCGACTCGTACTTTACCGGTTTTTTTAAGTCAAGCACTAGCTGTGTCGTAGAAAAGACCATGTGGCGGTTAAGCTCTTTAGCCATTAGCAGATTTTTTTCCTCAGTAAATAATGAACAAAAAAAAATGTATGCTTTTGAGACAAAGCTCTATAAGCATGATTTTTTTCAGAACACCTTTTAAAAATATTGCAGTTATCAATTGTTTGTACAGATCTAGTGAATAATCCTTTCACATCGTGAACACTCGGTACTCACGTCTACTTCCGAATGATGCCGATGTGTCTATAAATTTTTGGATTATTAAGTGACATGTTTGAATTAAATAAAAAGAGTACTTTAGTTTTCAGTGTCGAATGTCAAACCACGAGTTTGAAGTATGTCACACCGAGATGTTAAAACCACCATGATCAAATATATAAAAATTTGGTGTAGGTAAACAAGAATAAAAATAAATAAATGTTGAAAATAATTTCACAGGCTTGTCGATCTTAACGTTTCCCAGGTCTCAATGCTTTCGGCATGACTATCAAAAAGAACTGATAACGAACTTAATCTTAACTAACAAAAAAAATACTCTGGTATTAACCACTCTATATCGATTATCACTCTCGCGATGCGACGTTGCCCCACGTTGTCTTGGTGGGTACTGAGTCAGACTGTAGTAGCATGACAAATACGAACATTTCCGAGAAAATACGATGTGAAAGGCTATTTCACTACATCTATAGTATGGATTGATGATTAGATCAAATTAATCTTTACCTACATCACATTGTGCAAAGTGACACTTAAGGCCGAGTTCACCAACAATTCAACGGACGGTTAGCGGTTTAACGGGTGTCAAATGTATTGATTAACAGCTGATTAAGACTTTACCGCCAGTTCAATTGTTTGGTGAACTCGGCCCTTAGCCCGCCCAGATAAAAAAAAAAATTGAACTATACGCCCAGTGTACTATGGGCAGTTTGGACGTTAAAATGTTTTGGCTTATACATTGCACACTGTTTAGCTTCTTCGCGTTTTTTTTCTTGGGCAGCACGAGGTTCAATAATCGCGATTAATTTCTTAGTCGTTAATTTTTAATCGATGGCCAATTTCTGAAACATTTCACATATTAACTTAACTGTGACATATTTCAACTTTTGAAAATTACAAAATTGACAAGAAACGTAGTAAACGTAATCGTAAACGTACGACAGTAATATTACTGAATAAATTACACTTAAATTTAATGTCACGTGTCCGCTACTTCTGACGTTAGTAGAACGTTATGATTACAAAATTCGAAACTATATGTCAGTGGCTGCTTGGCCTAGGGGTGTCTGTTCCCAACTTCCCAGTTGATATACGAAGGACGGAAGTTCAAGACCAAGTTAAGAAGTGCCTCGTTTTTTTGGCATTTATTATTTATTTAACCTTTATTGCCCAAAAAAGTAAAAATTGCGGACTTAATGCCTAATGGTATTGTTTTGTATATTAAAAGTAGGTATAATGTGTAACAATTAATTACGCCCTGAGTTATTCTTTACCACTTCCATGTAAAATTTCAGGGCCTGTATCATGGTCGCCTTTATCATGGTGGATTCACTTTT
This sequence comes from Acleris literana, assembly GCA_946894065.1. Lineage (NCBI taxonomy): Eukaryota > Metazoa > Arthropoda > Insecta > Lepidoptera > Tortricidae > Acleris > Acleris literana. Next base: position 74,039,956 of record OX335668.1, on the reverse strand, counting down.
GCTCTTACATACTCTGGCCCGTTTCACGAAGCTACAAGTTACAAATTACAAGCGGAACTCCTTTTCTAGCAAAAAGGAGTTAGAACGAGACGTCCGCTTGTCATTTGTAACTTGTAGCTTCGTGAAACGGGCCTCTGTCCAGAAAGTATCAGAAGTTTTATCCGCATCAATAAACACGATCATAATAGACCCGCAGATCTGTTATATGTATGGATGTAATGCTAAAGTTTGTTTACAAAAAATAACCGACTTTATAATTTTCACCGGATAATAACTATTATTTGGTTGTGTTTATGACTTGCAATACCTATAGTCACCCCACATACTAGGCACAGTGCCTACCATGCACTGGTGAGCTAGCCGAAAAAGTCCAGTACATTTAAATCCGGATAACTTGGGGCCATTCATTTTTTGCAGTGGAAACCATGGGACCTTGGTCAGATGATATGAAAAGCTTTATTAAGGCCCTATCCTCCCGGTTCATAGAATCCTCCGGAGATCCTAGAGCTGGTGCTTACCTCTCCCAAAGGATTGGGCTAGCTATCCAGAGGGGTAATGTAGCCAGTGTCATGGGGACCATGCCGCGAGCGGACCTGCTAGAGGGGGTGCCCTTTTTATAGTGGTGGTTATTATTTATATCTTTAATATTTGTGTAGCTTAGTTTAATTTTAATTTAAATATGTTTAGTTTTAATTGTATTAATGTTGAATTCTGTACTTAGTTGGATGTAAATAAAGCCTGTAATAAATAATAAAATATTCGAAGTGTTATTATTTTATCATCTTTAGCGTGGGTTACTTTTTTGCTGGCATGATCTATGTTATTATTATTATATAAATCCAAAATCAGCAAAAAAGTACACCACGTTTAGAATAAATTGAAAAGAGTAATTCAGGGTGCCTATGCTTGTGTGTATATATATAGGTATATGAATCTGACAGATAGTTACAAATCACAAGTTCAGAGGGCGACACTTTCGCGTTACCTTTTCTGACCGCGGAGATAGGTCTCTATTACGGTATATAAAAAAGGTACTCTGTGCTGACGTTTGACTGTCAAGGGTGACGGTTGAAAATTTTCATCAATTTAATTTAAATTATATTTTATCGTAATTTCTTGTGAGTTTGCGAGTAATATGAGTGAAGCGAGTAGAGGTCTTGTGACTCAAGTGAGGAAGGAAGTGTGATATCTTCCGATGTTGTTTGTGGCCAAAAGGTGGCAGAGTCGCCTGCATGGGATAGTGTGAGCATGGTAGGCTTGGCGGAGCCCTCCCGTGGGGAAGTAGCGGATGATGAGTCTATGTCGTTCGTGCGACGGGTATCGGAAAAGCGGGCTGGTGGTCCCAGTGACGAAAGTGGTTTGTCCGAAGCAAGCTTCATTACCGTAGGGAAGAGACCCAAGCGCTTGCGAGTTGCACCAGCTGCGGCGGCAGAGTCAGGTGTGGATGGGGTTCCCGATAGTTGTTTCGAGGTGTTCGTGGTATCCAAAAAGGATTTTCCGAAACAGATTGGCTTAGCCAAGTTGCTACAATGTAAGGGCGTTAAAGGTGTTTTGAAGATTAAGTACATGGGTCCTTGTAAGGTGCCTATGCAGTTTAGTTCGAGATTCAAGGCAGAAAAACTGCTGGCTGCAGAAGAGTTTAATAACGAAGATAGACGTGCGTATTGGTCAAACACAGTATGTTGCTCATATGGGATTGTCCGTGGGGTAGAGTTGGAAGTTGAAGAGGTCGAATTTATGAAGAGCATTGAAGGATCGCAGGATGTCTTATCAGTGCGAAGGTTGAACCGTTTAGATAGTGATGGCAGATGGGCTAAATCTGAAGTAATCCGCTTATGTTTTAAGGGTGCCGTTTTGCCCCCCTTTGTATATGCGTATGGATGCCGGTTCAGGGTGAAGCCTTATAATTTCCCAGTTACCCAATGCGCAAAATGCTGGAAGTTTGGACACTTGAGTAGATTTTGTCCATCTGGCAAAACTCTTTGTCCGAAATGTGGAGGAGCTCATGCTAATTGTGAGGTATCAGAATTCAGGTGCTTGAATTGTAAGGGTGCTCACATGGCCTTAAATAAGTCTTGCCCGGCTTTTTTACGAGAAAAAGAAATTCGTGGTATCATGGCTGCTGAAGGTTGTATATATAAAAGAGCTTTGTGGCTGTACAACCTAGCCAAGAAAGTGCAGGTTGTAAAGTCCTGCAGTCAAGAGGTGCCGTATATTTCGGAGGAGCCTACGCGCAGGAAATCCTATAGAGACGTTGTTTTGTCTAAGCCGGTGGAAGATCAGGCGTCTACTAGTGTCATCGACCAGCCCTTAGTTCAGAGACTGATTGCTTCAAATAAATCAGAGTGGGGGTCACCTCAAGAGCCTCGAAAGAGAAAGAAGGCTAAAAGGGGTTCTAATTTTCAAGAGTCGGAGAGTCCGGTAGACGCGCGACCTGCGAACATTGTTCGTCAGGAGCCAGGTCGGAATAGGGACAAGAAAAAGAGATGTATCGATTTTGAGAAGGTGAAGGATATTTTGCTCTCCAGTGAGAGACCTGGGGCGAGAAGTTGGTGTTAATTTTTAGAGTTATTGTTCAGGACTGTTTGCATATGTGTAAGGAGTTTTTTAAAGAGGCTGATTTAGTTAAGTTTTTTTTCAATAATCTAAATGAACACGTCTAATGTCAAAACTCGTTTGAATATAGTACAGTGGAATTCGCAAAGTATAAGACATAAGTTAGTCGAGTTTGATCTTTTCTTGAATAGAGAAAAGATTCACATTGCATTAGTCAGCGAGACATGGTTAGACTGTAGTTCGGCTTTTAGAATAGCTTCTTATAGTGTATTTAGAAGAGATAGATCGGACTCGTATGGTGGTGTGGCAGTTTTTATACATAATTCTATTAAGGCTCAGGCATTTCACGTTCCAGTTAATAATGCTGGTATTGAAATCGTTTGTGTTAAAGTTTTGAATTGTGCCTCTTTAAATTATGTTGTGTCTCTGTATTGTCCTTCTACTGTGCGGACGACGCAGGGTTGGGACTCTATTTTTTCGTTGTTTTCGAGTAAGACCTTGATGGCAGGGGATTTTAACGCTCATCACACTAATTGGTCATGTAAACGTGACTTAAGAGGTATTCAGTTGTTTGATTCGGCTCTCGAGCATGGTTTCGTGTCTCCTTAACAGCGGTAAGGCGACAAGAGTTAAATTGGTGAATGGATCGCTTCAAGAAAGCTCACCTGACGTCGCTTTTGGTTCTTCGGATATAGCTGTGGATTGCGTGTGGGATGTTACCAATGAACATTTGGGTAGTGATCATCTCATTATTAAATTAGGTTTTAATTATTGGGACAGTCGACATTTTGTGCGAAAATTTAATTTTAAGAATGCTGACTGGCCAAGTTACCGCGAATCTCTTAAAGAGTATTTTTCTAACGACTTAATTTCTTGTTCAAGCAATGTGGAGGTTATGTATAATTTTTTTGAAGCTGGTATTAAAAGAGCCTTAACCTCGCATGTTCCGGTTGTTAAAATTTGCGCTGATCCTGCGCGGAACTTCCAGCCTAAGAGCTTTTGGAGTCCATTGCTCTCAAAGATTGTTGCACAAAGGCGACTTGCATTGAGTCAATTTAGGCGGAATCCGACTCCCGATAAGTTAAGGCTTTTGCAGCAAAAGGTCGCAGAGGCACAGCGTGTTATTCGTAATGCTAGATTTCAGAACTGGCAGGAGTTTTGCCAAAGTATTGATGAGACTACCTCCGCCTCTGTTATGTGGCATCGTATGAGGTGGATGAAGGGTTATAATCGATCGAAAGTAGTTGCATCTGAGGAGAGAAAGGTTGATCTATTGTGTTCTCTTGCACCAGATTTTGTGCGTTCAGAGACACCAACGTTTCTTTCAGTTAATTCACTTCTGGAGGTGGCTTTTTCTATGGAAGAATTAAGTAGATGTTTAAAAAAGAAAAATTCTGCTCCGGGACTTGATGGATTTCCGTATACAGTTATATGCAATTTACCGTTTATATCTAAGTCGTTTTTGCTCAAGTTGTGCAATTTAATCTTCGCTTCCGGCGTTGTTCCTATGCAGTGGCGTAATATTCAGGTTGTACCCATTCCTAAATCAAGTCAGTTGGAGGATCATTTATCGAAGCTAAGACCCATTTCCTTAATGTCTTGTGTGTGTAAACTATTTCACACAATGATGGCAAGGCGCTTGGAATGGTTTGTGGAGAAAAATGAGGTTTTATCTCGGAACACAGTAGGTAGGTAGGTAGGTAGGAGAGGTCAGTCGTGTGTAGATTGTTTGGCTCGCCTAGTGTCTCTTATTCAAGTGGGGTTTTCTAAAGATATGTCAACTTTGGCATGTTTCTTGGATATTGAAGGTGCATACAATAATGTGTCTGTCGAAGTAGTCGTTCGTAATTTAGATAGTTTAGGAGTTGGGTCTAATTTTTGTAATTATTTATGGGCTTTCTTGAGCGAGAGACATCTCATTCTTCGAGATGATGTTATTGGTATTTCTATGGAGCGATGGACTGATAAAGGTTTGGCTCAAGGGGATCCACTTTCCCCCCTTTTATTTAATATTGCTACTTATCAGATTTGTCAAAGGATAGACAAGGTGTTTATTTCTCAATATGCGGATGATTTTGTTTTATACGTTAGGTGTAAAAAATTACAAGATAGTGTCTGTATAATGCAAGATTCTTTGGATATAATGGTAAATATTTTGGACACGTTAGGTTTAGATGTTTCGGCCAGTAAGTCCAAATTTTGCATATTTAGTAAAGGTCGTAAAATTCACCACGTTAATCTCGATATACGAGGTAATCAGTTGTGTTCTGATCTTACAATGAAGTACTTGGGAGTGTGGCTAGCAGATCGTTGCATTGGGGAAAACATATTGGATATGTTGTGGAAAAAACTCAAAAATTTCTGAGTATTTTAAAAATGTTGGCTGGAGCTTCTTGGGGAGTTCATCCTAGACACCTGCGTAGATTATATATGTCATTGATTCGTAGTAGGCTGGAGTATGCATGTTTTTTATACGACAATAGTGCCAAAACGCATTTATATAAGCTTGAAAAAGTTCAAAATCAGGCGTTGAGGGTTGTTGGAGGGTTTATCAGGTCTTCACCTATTCATGTTATGGAAAGTGAGCTACATATCAGAAGGCAATTTTTGGCTTCAAAATTTTGTTTAAAAACAATAACTCATTCGAATAGGTTGACAATTGATGTGTTTCGTGAGTTAGGGTTCTTAAGCCACAGTGGTTATTGGAGCAGGAAAAAGAAACCGTTGCTGGCTGAGGTTGTCGAGGAGGTCTCAGATGAGCATGTTCATGTGTCGTATCCATTACTGATGTTTAAATTAGATGTGTGGGTGTCTAAATTCGAGTTAGACAATGTTTTATTTTGCAATCTTGAGTGCGTTGTAGGTGCGAAGCGTTCCTACAACCATTATTCTCTTCGTGCTGAAGTTATCTTAGAGCTGGAAAGGAAATATTCAAGTTTTTATAAGATTTTTACCGATGATTCAAAGTGTGGTGACAAGATAGGAGCAGCATTTTTTGATCCACTTAATGGTAAAAAGGCACAGTTTAGGATTTCTTCTGATGTATCTGTTATGTCCGCGGAGCTTTGTGCAATCTCTGAGGCCTTGTTGTATGTGGAAATGTTGAGTTATACTAATATTGTGATCCTTACTGATAGCAAAAGCGCTATTCAGCATATAGCTCGATGTGCTTCGGCCGAAAGGTGCTTTTCATTAGCTTACAAAATTTTAGAGAGTATAAGTATTATACAGGGATCTGGAAGATGCCTGAAATTGTAGTGGATTCCGTCTCACATAGGCTTGGCAGGAAACGAGGAGGCTGACCGGCTGGCCGCAACGGCCGCTGTTGACGGTGCTGAAACCGTGATTCCTCCTGATTTCTCAGAGGTAGTCGCTCGGTACAAAAGAAAATCTTATGGTCGCTGGAAGGAATACTTTGATGAAAGGTCTCGTGATAAAGGTATTTGGTACAAGACTATTCAGTGTGAGCCTCCTCGGGTGCCTTGGTTTGACTACGCTCGGCTACGCAGAGCAGAGGTTGTCAGCGCGCATAGGCTTCGGTCCGGGCATGTTCCTTTAAATCAGTTTGCACATCTCATGAGGAAATTAGAGTCGCTCAACTGCGACGAGTGCGGGACGGTAGAGGATGTGCAACACTTTTTGATGGAATGTGTTCGGACTCGGACAAAGAGGGAACAGTTGTTTACAGTCTTTGGAATTAACTGTGCTAATGTTGGCATTTTCCAATCAATATTGGCAGAGCCTTTGTCAGAGGTTGCTAAATTTGTTTATGGCTTTTTTTCTAAATTTATTGATATCGATTATAGATTATATATATTATCCTATGGGGTAATTCCACGGACTCCAAACAAGTTTTCACTTTGCAAAAAAGAGCCCTTCGCACATTAGCAAGTGTAAATCCGAGGCACTCTTGTAGGGAGCTCTTTAAAAAATATGGTATTATGACACATTATTCACAATATGTTTTCGACATTATAATGTACACACGACACAATATACACCAGTTCAAACGTGTGGCAAACGGGCCGCCTCTAGCGTGTGCCGCGGCGGTTGGCGCTGCTCGACAAAAACCCGCGCGTAATAAGGCCTGCTTTCTATGAGCGTCTACCCGCAGACCTAAAAACCGAATCTTCGGATGGAATATTTGGTCGCCGACTTAAAGATCTTTTATTGACGCAATCACTATATTCAGTAAAAGAGTATAGTGATAAATAGGTTAAATTGATTTGTTGTTTTTGTTTTATTTATTATTATTCCCTATTGACATGATCGTTTTAATTTGATTTGTTTTTTTTTTTATTCAATAAATTTTTTGACATTTCTGACTGTAGCTTATTTGCTATATTTTTATTTTGTTTAATTTAATTCTTATTTTTACATTTTGACTGCGTTTGTTTATTTTATTTCATTATTATTTTTACTTTATTTTTTTACACTTTGACAATCTTATTGTGAATTCATTATGATTATGTGACATAGAATAATGTAATTTTCAGTATGAAATAAATGCCTACCTACCTACCTACCTACCTACCTAAATAATAAGCGTTTTTCAAATTTGGTAGCCTTTTTTTTTTGCGTTTTATTTTATGTGTTATATTTGTAAGTGTTGTATGTAGTATATAGGCCAGCTGGAGCTGACATGTTCAACGTTGAACAAAGCTTCGAAATAAATAAAGAGAAAAAAAAAGTGATTCTAAACTAAATGGCACTTCTCGCCTGTCAAACACAATGATAAAGATGGAATACTTTTCTGCGACTTTTCTTGTCTGGATATACGAGTATAACCAACTAAACCCGATTTGTATTAAGGTGCGATTAAAAGGCGTGGGGTAGCACGATCCCACGCGAGCCGGGCCGTCCGTGTAGATGCGGCTCAGCTAAATCCGAACGCAAGCCTGCTCGTAGCACGGCGCGGCGCACGTGGGTCACAACATCGCGAGCTGTTGAACCGCGCCATTAGAAAACCCAGTCACGCGCTCTGTACTATCTGTTTAGACGGCGCGTATTAACACAAGCTGAGCCGAGGATGGCGCGCGCGCCTTTGATCCGTGTCGAAAAACCGACAAGTGATGGATCTTACGAACTTTGCCGAGCCGCGCCGAGCGTGGCTGTTCAAACGGCGCGTAGCGCGCTGAATCACGAGCCGAGCCAGGCTCGGCTTGCGTGATTGCGCGCCCGTTAATCGCACCTTTACACAGCCAAAATAAGTACAGTGGCAAGGCAAGTGGCTCAACAATCCCGTGTTGCGACTGTACCACGAATATTAGATACATACATACGTACATACCTTCAAGCCTGTAATCTCAGAGTGGGGTAGGCAGAGCTACAGAATTACCTACAACTTATATTTATAGTATTAAATCTTTTAAAATTATAGTTATAAAAGATGAAAAGTGAATGATTACAGCAAATAATTTTATAGCATATAAATTTATTTCGTTTAATTCTTATTTAAGGTTATATGGTAGGCCCGCCGAAAAGTGCTAAAGCAGTAGACTATTCCATACTCTTAGATTTATTATTAGTTGACCTAATTCAGTTCAAAAGGCAATAACGGGTCTTTGTCGAATGTGCAAGCAGAACTTGCGGCCCTCGACAACAACGACGTGTAGGGAGATTTGCTGGGTTTAGTGGGTATTCCGGCCACTCTCGGTCGCTGAGATGAGTTGCACATAACCACCTTAGGTGCTCCCGGACCGAGGTGGTATGCGTAAATGTAGGTTCCCCAGCGTTCAAAAAGAAAAAGCGGCCAATAACGGCGTATACAAATACAAACTGTACACCTGAGACTGGGTTCCGAACGTTGGATATAATTTCATTCTGTTCGACGATTCTGACTGCGCATATAGGGTAGGGATGTTACGAAGCTTCGCCTCCGCATCCGTTAAGACGGAACTTCCGTTTGGTTTTACATCTTCGGATCCGCCTCCGCCTTCGCTATTTTTTATTTCACACCTCCGCCTCCGCCTCCGCCTCCGTTATTTTTTTACCGAAGTTATACCGGAGCTGAAGGTATTGCACTTGCCGCGGCAGCGTGGCGCACGCCTACAGGTTTTGACTTGTCCAGGAATTTATTTAAATAAAAGGTACTCGGCTCCGGCTCCGCCTCCGGTAAATCTCCAGATCCTGCTACGGATCCGGCTTCGGATACGGCGACAACTTCGCCTCCAGCTCCGGATCCGATTCCGTTAAATAAAAAAATTTTACTCCGGATCCGGTAAAGCCTCCTCCGTAACATCCCTAACATAGGGCCTTGCGCTACTATTTAACGTGTACGTTGCTAGGTTGTGTATAAACACAGCCGCTCAAAAGGATCACACAAGCGACTTACAGTCGGCGGCTGTCCACTGCGCGGAGTACTCGTGGTGCTGGTGGTAGTGCGCGCTGTACGGCACGTACAGCAGCTGGTGGTGGTTTCGGATGGGCGGCGGCGACTCGGGCCGGCGACAGCGGCCCGCGCGCACCGGCGATGTCTGCTCGGAGCTCGTTTGCGAACTGTACAGCTCCTGGCTGCTATCCGAACACCTGCAGAAACAGGTTAAATATTTTAAATTTGGGGTTCGTTGAAAATATTGGAGTTTTAAAAGTGTCATATGACGTACCATATTTTAAATAAAATCACGTACCATACAATATAATACCAAACACTTTAATGTGCACCTAAAACATTACAGAAAATCAGCACAATTTTAATACTATTGTTTAATCTAACTAAATAATTGGTCTATATCGTAAAATTATTTTTGAAGCGGTGAGTGTTTTGGTTTTATTGATATAAATTTTAAGGCCAAAGTCGTTGAAAATGGTATTCACATGTGTAACTAGATCTTCCAAATATTTTAATGTGCGTGCTAATGCGGCGATGTTACGAAATTCAAATAAGTACTGAGGTGGCCTCATTACAAATGACTCCAGGGGGGCCGTTTTACGAAGCTACAAGTTACAAATCACAAGCGGAACTCCTTTTCTAGCAAAAGGAGTTAGAAAGAGACTTCCGCTTGTAATTTGTAACTTGTCGCTTCGTGAAACAGGCCTCAGATGTACACCAGAAATAATAACTAGAATAGCAATGGCTAAAACAACATTCAATGCTAAAAAATGCCTACTTAAAGCCAGAATATCAGACAATATCAGGAAAAGTTTTATAAAAGTTTACATCTGGAGCCTAGTACAATACGGTAGCGAAACGTGGACAATGACACAGAAAATTACCAACGAAGGAGTAGTGCCACTAACTTTCACTTTTTAAAAAGTAAGTAAATAAAAATTCAAAAAATTTACAGTTGCTATTTTATTCTTCTAATCGATAGGATTATTGGTCAGGATAAAATCTCTCTAATAAACATTTGGTCTTAGTATTAGTAAAAGGAGAAAACTCCAATAGATATACGAGAGTATAATGTCAATAGTTAGTAGTACAAGATAGAATAGTAGGATGACACTGACGAATAGTATTCAAAAATATATAGTCACATTAACAGTATTAAAAAAGAGGCCAGGGTGTTGATAGTATAAAAGTAAACAAGAAGGTTTAACACCCCCCCTGTAATATAAACACCCTGTATATTTACAATATATACAAGTAATAGACATATCAAAGTGAACTGTACACAAACTTAAAACTAACACAGATACAAGAACAAAAAATAACATCCTATATATACACCTATGACTAACTATACACACCTTAAAATAAAAAACCTACCTACAAAGAAGCGGCCAAAGGTTTAGTAAGAATGTCGGCAATCATATTATTTGTAGAGATGAATTTAAGTTGTAGGTCGTGGTGTGTTAGTGTTGTAGTATGAAGTGGTGTTTAATGTCGATATGTTTTGTGCGTGTATGATAAGTGTTGTTGTGTGCGAGTTTAATTGAACTTTGATTGTCAGTGTGTATGATTATGGGACGAGTGATGGCAAATACTTCCCGTATGAGTGTTTTCAGCTATATGGCTTCCTTGCAGGCTTCTGCCAGGGCCATATACTCTGCCTCAGTGGTAGAGAGAGCGACAGTACGCTGTTTGCGCGCTTCCCAAGAAACAGGTGCTCCACTCATAATAAAAGTATATCCGGTAAAGGATCGCCTATCTAAAATGTTACTCCCATAGTCTCCCAGCGTCAACATATCCGACTGGATAACTCTGGCTCTTAGTGAAGTGCAGTTTGAATTCTTTGGTATCTTTAAGGTATCTAAGAACTCTCTTTGCGGCCTTCCAGTGTACCCCCCCGTAATGTTCATTAAATTGGGATAAGTACGAAACCGTGTGGGCAATATCGGGTCTTGTACCAATTGAAATGTACATTAAAGAGCCGATAAGTTCCTGATAAGGCACTTCAATTTCATCTTCCTTCTCTGGTAAGGTAAGCTTGAGTCCAGGCTCCATAGGTGTAGTTACGGATATTGCGTCGGTCATGTTATACTTATCGATAAGGTTATCGATATAGTTTGTCTGGTCGAGAGTAAGTGAACCATCCTTTTGGACAACTCTCATACCAAAACAATCCTTGAGAGGACCTAAGTCTTTTACGATGTAGAGCTTGTTTAGTTCGTTCTTAAACTCTGTTTTTAGTCGGTTGTTATTGCTCAAGACGTAGAAATCGTCAACGAATACCGCTACGACTAGTAAGTCGTTTCTGTCTCGTTTATAGTAGAGACAGTGTTCGGATGTAGCTTGTGTCAGCGATAAGGCAGACATTGCGTCACAAACCTTTTTGTTCCACTGACGTGGGGCTTGCTTTAAGCCATAGAGACACTTTTTTAGTAGAAAAACTTTTTGTTTAGGGTCAGTTGAAAAACCTTCAGGTTGCTCCATGTAAATTTCTTCCTCTAAATCGCCGTTTAAAAAAGCCGTTTCCACATCTAGGTGGTCAATTTGGCAGTTTAAGTCGACTTCAAATGCCATCAAAACTCTCACTGAAGACAGTCTTGCTACAGGTGAGAAGGTTTCACCATAGTCGACTCCAGCAACTTGAGTGAATCCTTTGGCAACTAACCGCGGTTTATACTTGACAACTTGTCCGCTTGTGTCTTTCTTAAGTTTAAAGACCCACTTGCATTTTGTGGTCTTGCGATCCTTGGGTCTGTCCACTAGTGTCCACGTCCCATGCTTCATTAATGAGTTGTACTCGGCCTACATGGCTTCAAACCATTTATCGTTTTCGGGATGCAATGTGACCTCTTTGTACGTTTCAGGCTCAATGTCTGAAGACATTTGAACTGTACAGACGTACCGCGCAGGAGGATGTCTGTTCCTAGATGGGTATCTCCTTTCCGGTAGGTACTGGTTCAGTTACAGTAGGTTGAGGTTCCGCTAGCGGGAGTTCAGTTTCAGGCTGTACTGACACAGGTGTCTGGATGTCAGGCTGGGTGTGAAGTTGCAATAGTGGCACTGACTCTTCTTCAAAGATCGGCACTAGGACTGGCTCTCTTGGACTTGTTGGTTGTAGCGAGGATTCCTCTGGCATCTCGATTAGAGGTGAATTTTGACACGACTCCTGTCGCGTTTGGTCTTCTATAAAGACAACATCTCTCGCGCTAATTATAACTCGAGGATTTTGAGGACTGACGAATCGATAGCCTTTGCTTTCGGTTAACTAGCCAACGAAGATGCACAATTGCGTCTTGGCATCAAGTTTCGTACGTTATTCTTTAAGTAGAAGAACGTACCTTCGTAGCTGTCCATATCTCATCCGGGATTCTATTGTTAAGAGACTGCGTCAGAGTATGATTCTTAAGGTTAATAGCTGTATTGACAACTTCTCCCCAATACGCTTTTGGTAACTGCAAGTCCTGGAGCATAGATCTTGCTTTCTCGATTATCGTACGGTTCGCACGTTCTGAAATCCCGTTCTGCTCAGGGGTATACGGAATTGTGGTTTGGGGTATAATTCCGTTCTCCTTTAAGAAGGTTGACACTCCGAACGTAAAATCTTGATTTTATGCCCCGTTTGCTTCTCTATTAAATGTTTAAACTCTACAAATGTACTAAAAACTTCTGCTTTTGTTTTTAAAAGATATCCAGAAGTTTTGCGACTATAGTCGTCTGTAAATGTTAGTAAGTAGATGGCTCCACCCCACGAGTGCGTACTCATGGGACCACATAAGTCCGAATGAATCAAATGCAATACGCAGCTCGACTTACTAGTAGAGTTCGGGAAAGGTCTCTTAGAAAGTTTGCCTTGCAAACACGGAACACAGGTTTCATTTACCTGCGTAGTCTATGCCAAAATTTTTGTTTTTTTAAATGTTTAAACATTTGCCATTGATATGGCCAAGGCGTCTATGCCACAACATAGCGGACTCTTTGCCATTAGTGAGCATGGCGGTACTACTCGAACTTACGTCAAGCTTGTACATGCCTTTATAGTGAGAGCCTGTCACTTGACACCCTCCGCTAGAGAAGATGCTCGCGCCTTTTGATGTAAATAAAACATTGAAACCATTTTGATTTAATGGTATCGTCTTGGGTCGTCCCATTCGTTTATTGTCAAGTTCTTAATTCGTCTCATTCTGCTTTCGTCCTTCGCTGTTAGTCATTGTCATCTTGGTTCATAGTTGTTGTTTGTCTTGTTCTTATTCAGGTTCATTCGATGTTCGTCTCTTCTTCTTTTGACATGTTCGGTGTTAGTCTTTTTATTTTTTAGTCTCATTCGTTACTTGTCACATTGTTTTTCGACACGTTCGTTGTTGGTCCCATTAGCAGTAAGTCACTTTCGTTTTTAGTTCCATTCATAATTCTTCTTGTTCGTATTTCGTCTCAATTCCCGCTTTAGTTATACAACCTAAAAGCTATGGTGCCACCGACAGACACGCAGACAGACAGACAGAAACATATTGCGGTCAAACTTATAACACCCCTCTTTTTGCAGGCGGACTTTGAACCTGTCACAATAGTTCGAAAAATGCGGCGAACGCTTATGTCACTTTCATACATTTTGTCGATAACAAATTTCAACAACGGATATCGAAGCGTTTTGTCTAGAACCCCAGATCACTATTTACCTAGGAGCCGAATTTGCTCGTACAAAGGAGTGGAACCCCCTGACTAAGTACTTATAGTAGACAATTTTATACTTCATAATTTCTCTTTTCGTGATTCTAGTCGCCTGAAAGAAAACAAGTCAAATTGCGAATATCAAACGGAACAAATAGTGAATGTGACCAATAAAGAATGAGACTATCAATTTCTAAAGAGGCTAAATAAGAAAAATACGAACTTAGAATAAGACCAAAGACGATAGGACGAATAACGAATGAGACTAAAAAAGAGATAGACTAACACCGATCATGGCCAAAAAATATGAAGACTAATAGCGGAATGATCCGGAATAAGAAAAAGACAAACAACGAATATGACCAAAGACGACAAAGACTACCACCGAAAGTGACGAATGAAGAATGGATGACGAAATCAGAATGAGAAGAATCAAGAACTTGACAAAAAACGAATGGGACGACCCAAGACGATACCGATTTAATTTGCTAACCGATAACAAATTTGTAGCTTGGCCCGGGATAAATAGGATATTGCTTATTTTACTTACATTAGGAGAAATATTTAGATTAACAGTACCTTTACCATGACTGAGCAACTGTTCTTTGTTTGCAACTGTAATAGGGGTCGTATGGGATGATATATGATCATGAACCACTCTCTCCTGTTACTCATATGGGAAGTTACGCCAGAATCAATGAACCAGTCATGTTGAACTGTGGGAGAAACGTTAGAAACACAACATGAAAGTGTAAATTCGGATGTATTAATGACTTGACTGCCGAAACATTCTTGTTTTTGTTATTTTTGATACTTTTACACTGTGAAATAACATGCCCCAACTTTTTACAATACGAGTAGTTACAAATTTTTTTCTTAGATGGGTTGACGTGTAGTGCGGTGTTGACAGGTCCTAGATGGGTACTGGATGTGGTGTTTCTTCAGGAGAGCTGTCACCACATTCTCCGATGTAAGTTTCATGTTTGCGTGCTCCAGTGTGACGACGAGTGGCTTGAACAACGCAGGTAGGACCGCCAGCATGATAATTACAAGGAACTCGTCCTCTACTGCAGCTCCGATGCCCTGCAGTTCTTGCTGTGTCGCTAGCAAATTGTTCACGTAATCTTGCATGCTACTATTAAATTTTTGTGCTAATCATTTCTTGATAAGGCTTAAACGTCTCGTTAAACCGCTGTGAGCGTAGGTTTTCTTTAAGCACTCTAGCGTTTCGTATGCTGATTTAGCTGACCTTATTATAGGATAGACCGATTCGTCGTAGGCTAGGCAGATCTTCGCTCGCGCTTTGGCATCCTTCCTCTTCTCGAAGGGGTCTGATGCCTGGATGGGTTTTGTGCACATCCCAAAGATTGAGATCGGTGAGCAAGCACTCCAGGCTGAAGGCCCATGTGCTGTAGTTCTTGCCGTTGAGCTTCGTGCAGCTTATAGAACCTGTTGACGTTGAAACCATTGGTGCCGACGAGGACGATATCGCCGATGAATTATTAAAACTGATAGCACTTCTCGTATTTTAAAGAGTTATTAAAACTCAGCACTTCTCGTATTCTAGAGCGTATTCTGGGCGCATAGCCTATTAGTAAAAGGAGAAAACTGCAATAGATATACGAGAGTATAATAAAGTAGGATGACACTGACTAATAGTATCATTGAGGTATATTAACTAGAGGGACAGTAACCGCGCATAACCCGTGACATTTCAGATGAGCCTGCAGGCTTTGTCAAGTTAGTTGTCAAACGGTCGCCGACCGTAAAAGAAGCTGCGAGAAATGGGGAAATTCTCGGTGAAACAGTGCTTATCAAAGTCTGAAAGACTCACTAAGGCACAAATAATTACTTTTCACAGGTTAGTGTATCTAAATTAATGTAATTAACAATAAAACTTTTATAAAATATCAGATATCATTATTATAGGCCCAGTGTTGCAAGTATAGCACTGTTTCATATCCCCGAGTTTTAAGGGGAATTCAATATTTACGGTCGTCCGTGAAATAAATAAAATTAGTTCTAATAATTAATGTTTCTTAACGTTTACACTTGTGGGCGCTTAACTTTACTGCTTGAACATTAACAAGGTGCGGTGTAGTCTTATATCTGGGTATTTGGAGTTCTTAACTTTGACGGAAAACAATCAAACTCAACAACTCAAAACCACAGTATATATATATATATATGTATAGCTATTTAAAGCAGTAAAGAAGCTAGGCCTACTTTTCGAGATAAATACCTAGTCTCCGAATGAGCGTAAGGAATGTCCTTTAAATTTTGTAAAATTTAAAAAATGTTGTTCTTTGTTGTATCTCAGCTAGTTAGAGCAAAATCGATATCCGAGGCTAGTTTCATGAAGCTACAAGTCACAAATTACAAGCGAAAGTCTCTTTCTAACTCCTTTAGCTAGAAAGAGACTTTCGCTTGTAATTTGTAACTTGTAGCTTCGTGAAACGGGCCACTGGTGTGGTCTGCGACAACGAATCCGTTCACAGATTGAGAAAAAGTAGCCGCCATCTTGAACTTTTTAGTTTTTCCTTGAATTACTTCCGAAATTGATATCTGGGGATCTGTGTGACATTCGACCCCGAAGCTGCTGACAGAATAAAAAAAAAGTAGCTGCCATCTTGAACTTTTTAGATATTGGACTGATGGCTTCCAAAATCGATATCTAGGGCACTTTGTGGTCTCCGACAATAAATCCGTGGACAGAATGAGAAAAAGTAGCCGCCATCTTGAACTTTTTAGTTATTCGGCTGATTGCTGCCAAAATCGATATTTGGGGAACTTTTTGGTCTCCGACAACAAATCCGTGGACAGAATGAGAAAAAGTAGCCGCCATCTTGAACTTTTTAGTTATTCGACTGATTGTTTCCAAAATCGATATCTGGGGAACTTTGTGGTCTCCGACAATAAATCCGTGGACAGAATGAGAAAAAGTAGCCGCCATATTGAACTTTTTACTTATTCGACTGATTGCTTTCAAAATCGATATCTCGGGATTTGTGTGGTGCCAACGTTTTAGCAAGTACAGAGCACGTAAATGTGGTTAAAATATTACTCCACCTTAAGGGCTCGGGGTGTTTCGGTTTCGCGCCTAAATAGATAACTACTATGGTGTTACCTTCGCCTACGCCTTTGAATGACTGGCCACTAAGAACGGTATCGTTAAAAAAAAGCAAAAATTGGCGGAAGAGCGTAATTTTTTTATGTATTGTTAATTTATTATAAGAATTGATTTTTATTTCCTCGCAGTAGCCGTGAAAAGCACAGTGTTAAGTCTAGGCTGAAAGTGCAATAGATAGACTCGTACTTTCGAGAGCCTCCGCTACGCGTCGGCCCTCGAACTAACTCGTTCATACTAAATTTACGAAATTTGTATGAACGCGTCGGCAATGGTTTTTTAAATACTAAACTTTTTTAAACTACGATATGTACAAACATTTGTTATACAGGGTTATTTGTAAAATAGTAATAACCTCTCAGGGTTAAATTATCCACATCATAAGCAACAACTTTTGTTCTGTGACTTATAATACATTCTTAAATTTCATCATATTTTACTTTCATAAAAAAAAAAAAAATTAAATTGATCACTCTAAATGTAAGTAATGCTCCGGTAGCCAAAGAATACCGCTAGACAAATAAACAAATGCAGTGCGAAACGCAGTGGCGGGCGGGGAAAGGGGTAGGGAGACAAGACGTCCTTGACCTAATTATCTGCGCAGTCGTTTGCTTTGAATCGCCGGCGCCGGTGCGCACAGTGTTACGATTTCGGATAATGCGGGTAGTTAGTTCACAATGGCGTATCAGTATTCGAATATTGAGTACACGGAAATGGTGCGAATGCTTGCTAGGTGTGATGACAACATATCGGAAGCCTGCCGCGAATATGCAAGACGATTCCCTGATGTGCCTACACCAAGCCATAGGACAATGTTAGCCGCCACACAGCGATTAGGAGATCACTGGCATTTTCAGCCTAGATCCAACGATCGTGGTCGTCCACTGTACATGAACAAGATAACGTACTAGAGTTCTTTGACGCCAATCCAGCAGCGAGCACCAATGATGCAGCCCGATGGTGCAATGTCCCGCAATACTTCGCGTGGAGTGTCATTCACAATGAAGGAAAATATCCTTTTCACCTTCATCGTGTCCAAGAATTTACCGAACCCAGAAAACCTGCACGAGTTGGTTTTTGTAGCTGGTTGCTAGCTGAATATACTACAATTTTATGGAGTGATGAAGCTACATTTGGCAGAGTAGGTCTGTTCAATACTCGTAACGAACATTTATGGTGTTATGAAAACCCTCATGAACCCAGACCGCATAATTTTCAACACCGCTTTAGTGTGAATGTGTGGGCGGGTATTTTAAATACCACGTTACTAGGCCCCGTCTTTTTAGGCAGACTAAACGGTGAAACCTATCATAATTTTCTCACCGAAACGTTACCATTGTTGTTAGAGGATGTACCACTCGCCTCTTTACGTGATATGTACTACCAACATGACGGGGCCCCAGCGCACTTTTCTCGCCAAGTCAGAGAGCTGTTGAACAGGGAGTATCAGGGAGGATAGGGCGTGGTGGGCCTCATTTTTGGCCTCCTAGATCGCCGGATATCACTCCATTGGACTTTTTTTTGTGGGGACATGTAAAGACGGTAGTGTACACTGGTTCCGCAATCACAAGCCGTGACATGTTGGTTGAAAAAATTAGGTGGGCGTTCAACCAAATTCGTAATTCGGAATTGCTAACCCGAGTTAATGAAAAGTTGATTTTTAGATGTGGACTTTGTGATGGGTGTGAAGGTTACTATTTTGAACGTTATGTGCGCGATACTCACCGTCATCCACGAGACTTGAACCTGAGGTGATAATTTGTAAATATCATTTGATTATTAATTAATAATTGTAAATAAGTTGATTCCACTTTTTAAATACGCCTGCATTCAAAAATAAACAGGAATAATTCACTTTTGGCATACATTAAAAAAATAAGGTAATAATAATTTCAGGGTTTTTTTTAACTGGTTTAAACAGATTTTAATGTAACTTGTAACAAGTTTTATTTCAAAATTTGCATAAATTTAAGAAATTATTTAACAATGTTCCTCCAATTACACAGCAGTATTATTTTTATTTTATCTTGAATGTAGCCATTCCTAAGCCTGGTAAAGTATGAAGGGATTGTGGATTCAGTCATTACTTCCTTAGCAGTAACATTAAGATTTTAGTACCTTGGCACTTTAACGTCTTGTATGAACTGCCACACAAAATTGTAAGAAGAGTTAAAGCGACAAGGTACTGGAATGTAAACATTTTATGACTTCGACGGGAAGCTATTAATTTTTTTAACACGGGTAAAAACAAGTTACAATTATCAATAAAGGATGATAACTGTTAAGCGTTAAGAAATCGTTACACATTGCTTAGTTGTTCTTTGTACAATTCGTTCGCATCGGTACTATGTATGCACTTTACAAGCAGATACTGTTTACACAGTGTTTAGTTAGGACATACTGTAAGTGCGGGGAGTACGCGGGTGTGCGGGGTTAACTACTTAACAGACACAAATAGACCTAGCGTCTATTCACTTTACTTCGCACTCGCAGTTTTGTCATGTTGTACACGTTGATTTTACTAATCACTTTACACCTGGGGCCAGTTTCTCAAAAAGTATTAGTCTAATAATATTTGTGTTTTGTCTCGTTTTTTACTTTTATTTACGAGACAAAACACTAATATTATTAGACTAATACTTTTTGAGAAACGGGCCCCTGTAGGTACTTCTCACCTGGGGTGTGATTCTCTCAACAACGACGAACGGGCGGACGAACAAGTGAATGTCCAAGCGGCGAGTTTAAGTAGTCCCGTCAGAGCGAACAAAACACATTTAAGCGCGTGTAATCAATTTGGCAGCATGGCTTCTCGAACGTATAAGGCTGCTTAATTGAAAATACACGACCCAAAATGTGTTTTGTTCGCTCGGACGGGACTACTTAAACTCGCCGCAGCGCTTTCGCTCGTTCGTTCGACCGACCGCCGTTTTTAAGAGAATAACACCCCTGTACTTGCTACTTCACAAAGTGTAAACAAGCCTTAACAAGAAATTTGGCCGTGGAATGTGAAGAAAGCGCAAAGTACCCCCATCTAAAAATTATTACTTAGGTAATAAAATTACAGATCTATAAAAAGGGATCAGATAGTACAACAAAAACTTGAAAGTAATTTTTTGGGAAATGTATTACGTTTTGTAAAAAGTCTTCGAACAAAAGTTGTTGTTTATGATGTAAATAATTTAACCCTGAGAGGTTATTAGTATTTTACAAATAACCCTGTATACCATTTTGAACCTTATTTAATAAGCTAACGAATTGAATAATAGCAGTATAATTGGTCAACTAGTTCTTGATTGGTTGTCAATTTTGGTGAGTCACATTTGTAGATAATCCTATGGGATGTAAGTACAAATATGATAGATATTTTGCCGCTACTGTACAGCTAAAAATGTTCAAAAATACCTCGTCTATCACCCCCTTAAAGCTATTAAGTTGTCATTCAAGTGCCAATTTCGAGAGTTATAGGGACACAGATCTCCAGATATCGATTTTGGAAGCAATCAGTCGAATAACCGAAAAGTTCAAGATGGCGGCTACTTTTTCACATTCTGTCAACGGATTCCTTGTTGGAGACTACACAGATCCCCAGATATCGATTTTGAAAGCAATCCGTCGAATAACCTAAAAGTTCAAGATGCCAGCTACTTTTTCGAATTCTGACAACGGATTCGTATTCGTCGATTTTTAGTATTTGTAATTTTGGGTGTAGGAGGGAGACATTTAACTCTAACAAAAATTTGCGCTTTAAAGCTTAATATTTCATAAACGAATCCCTTAATCGAAAAATTATTTGCACAAACCTGCAATATTTTTGAAAGACCTATCCAACGACACCTCACACTATGAGGTAGATGAGAAAAAAAATACATCCCCACATTACTCGTAGGGTAGGTTAACCTACCTACAACAAAAAAAATTTTTTTCCAAGATTTTTTTTTCCACTTTTTGGTGTGACTATATTCATGCCAAATTACAGCTTTCTAGTACAGTCGGTGCCCTCACATAAGTATCCAGGCAGATTCGTGGTTTTGAACGCGCAGTCGAACTCATAACGTTTCTATTAGTTTCATGGTTCGAGACGTCGGTTGGTAATTTTTTACTTTTTGTATTTTTTATTTTAAAAACTTTTTATTATTTGCTTATGATATTACTTATTTAAATTTCTGTATGTAATAGGTATTGGGTATAAAAGAGAAAAAAATTCTTATCTGTTCAGAATATGTATGATACTCGTATAGTCTTCAAAAATAAGCAAAAAAAATAATACAAAAGGATATCCAATTTTTTCTTATTATTTTGGTTAATGGCCAACTCTCAATCTACCTTCTTCTTGCATCGACACTAGATGGCAGCACTAACCGAGTGCCTCAAACATATTGCTATCGATCGACCGATACTCATGAATCTCATGATTACCTTGATTCGTCTTCTTAGAATTCATAATACGTATAACTTATTCTAAAGAAGCGGAAAATCAAAAAACTTAAAACTCTGTTCTAACCGGGATTCGAACCATCACTCTTGCGTTCGATACACGGAACGAGTAGCCGTTCGGCCAAACATCAGTTAATTTTTCTGATGAAATTGTATATCAGGTACAGCACACTAATGCAATGCCGTTACGGCGAGTGGCGCATTTATGGAACATAATAATGAAGAATTTTTATCTCAATACCCACAATTAAAGCGAAATATTATTTTTGTATATGTATATGTTTTCTATGCTTCGTCCATTGCTTTCGGAACAACAATTGTATCCTCACAATTATTTTTCCTTTTCATTATGCCTCAACTCACAGCGTTTTTGAAGGCGGAAATAGTAGTGTTATTTGAAAACAATATGACTATTAGTGATATTGCTCGTAAACTGCATTTAACGGCGAGTTGAAATATTATATAAAACTGATTTGATTAGGTTATAATAATAATACTCATGTGAAAATTATAATTTATCTAATCACTATAAAATACCGTAATTATATGTATTGTTTATATAAAATAGCATTTTGGGCTTATTCCCTGTATAACATACCTAAGTAAATAAAAATAGCATTTCACTTAATCTTATTATTCTTTCCAGAGAAAAACCGTTCGGTTGTGGATAAAGCGGTATGGAGAAACTGGAGATATAGCAAGGAAGCGACCAGGATTTGCTCCGGTTATGTTCACGTCCCAGTCGGCACGTCATCGAGACGTGGTGGCAAGGCACACGGAAGACCCCTTCGCGTCCAGCGCGACGACGGCTAGGGCGCACGGCATAGCAACGAAGACAGTGCGAAAACATTTAAAAGCAGCTGGATTTAAAACTTACCGGCCGGCAAAAAAAATTTCATTGTCTTATGTTCACCGACAAAAAAGAGTTGAATTTGCTGAGCAATATTTAAATTTTGATTGGTCCAATAATATTGTTATTTACACTGAAGAAAAGTCGTTTAAGTCGGACAAGGACGGAAAAAAGATACTGTGGCGGAAACGTGGAGAACGTTATAATGAATTTTGCGTGTTACCTACTAGAACTAGCGGCAGAATAACCTTAGCATATTGGGGACGGATGTAATCAATGGGGCCAGGCGAAATTGTGGAAGTTGGTGGTCGCATGAACAGTGTCAAATAGTTGGATATTCTGCGCGAGGTTATGTTACCAACTGTGCGAGTTGCGTATCCCGAGGGCCAAATATATTTGATACAAGACAACTGTTCCGTGCACAGAGCCCGAATTGTGCAAGAATGGCTCGTGGCCCAACACGACATTACGGTCATTAGCTGGCCGTCAAAAAGTCCAGACTTGAACCTTATCGAAAATTTATGGGGTCAAATGGTTCTTAACTGGGATCCATCTGACGTAAGGTCTAGTCAAAACCTCAAGGATCTAGTTCATTCCACTTGGGAATCCATGCGCGGCGGTGACTTGTGCTTATCCATGGTGGAGAGCATGAGAAGCCGTCTCCAACAAGTAATTGAGAATGAAGGTAGATCCTTGAAGTATTAAGAATTTTCAACTAAGGTTATTCTGCTTGCTCAAAATAATTAAACCTAAAGCTTTTTTAAATTGTCAAATAAGTAGGCGCCCGAGTGATGTTATTGTGTTTGATGGAGGCATAATACATGTTTCTGTCTAATATTGACATGTTTATTCACTGTGTGCTTATGTATTTGTAAGAGAAATACTTTCATAAATTGATATTTAAACTATTAATTCCGTAGAAATGTTATACGAAAATAGGTAGTTATTTTACACTTATTGTCACTTAATGATTACAGTCATGTTAGACGAATTCCCACGTCAAATACAATATTATTTTGTAATTTTTTATACTATTTATAGTATTTATATGACTTATAAGTAAGTGTTTTTAAGAAATATAAAGTTTTTAAGAAATTAAGGTCTTTTTCTTGGGTGTGACTAATATCAATTAAAAAACCGACATTTAAGTAATATCGTTAGCAAACCAAATAGAAAAAATGAAAAATACGAGTAACTTCACAACCGAAGGTTCGAACTTGCTCTCATCCTGCACAATTAGCAGCGCAGGCGGCTGCACCGCTGCGCCACGAGGTACCTTGAACATCGTAGCAAAAATAAGCAATATTATTAGAATCGCTTTGAGTCCGACTGCGCATTTAAAACCACGAATCTGCCTGGATACTTATGTGAGGGCACCGACTGTACTAAGTCTCTGAGCTAAGGTCGGATTTTTATTCCCACAGAAAAAATGTAAACAAAGTTACGTCACTGTCAAAGTGACATTTCAGGGGATCTCAAAGTTTGGGCCAGCAAAAAATATAATATTAGGTTATCATTTCGCTCGAACCGTGATATAAAAATAAATTCGAGAAATAATTGAAACTAAAATCGCAAAAATGAGTCACTGGAAAGCGATTACAACGGGAGCACGAATTATGAAGCGATGCGATTGAAGTGACGTCTCACATCAATCAAGCGGGCCTCAACTTGTTGACACAGGTGTATCGAGTCAATGATACCAGTGCAATAAATAAATTGTGCATACAAAAACAGTTCTCTCGTTTTAAATTCATACATCAAAGAGTTTATTTCAAAATAAAGTTTGCCATCGAAAAATTCAATTCTTCAAACTTGATCACAATAGTTTTTTTATAGAAAGTCGATTTCTTTTAAATGTGGAAAGTATAAATATTTTGAATACTGCAAATGTTTTTCGTTAACGGCAACACCTTTGTTTACATTTTTTCTGTGGGAATAAAAATCCGACCTTAGGCTGCGGACGGACGGACCCCTACTGAGTCTGACTACGGAACCCTAATAAAAATCATCGTGTCAGCTTGGTAACACTGTCATTAGTCATTACACACAAAAGGCGCTGTTGTGCATGTCGTCAATTCTTTACTAATTGACTTATTTGTATCACTTCCTTAAATAAATTAAATAATTAAATAATTAAAATATAATTATATGCCTCGAATTTGCAGCGACTATAAATGGAATAAATAATTATTTTGTTCCTAAAGATGGCAATTCTTACCCGATGTTGGCATAGAGAGAGCAATTTTTGTATCCATTATCCTGCGGGCGATGCGCATACTGCGTGTACGACGACACGCCCTGCGCATGCGCGTAGCACGCGTCGCCGTGCGCCGGCACCGGAGTGCTAACGCACGGACGCGCCGTCACGTAGTCCGATGGCTTCGACCTGCAACACCACTTTATATCAGCCCTGTAGATACTCTCTGTGTCGGGAAACCAGGATCTAAATGTCTTAATAAGGTTAGTAGGTACCTATGGCAAAACTCAAGGGTGTGAAACTTCTTCGAAGGAAATGTATACCTTTGACTGCACGAAAAGTGGTCATGCTTATTGAAACCAAATTAACGAATCCAAACTCGGTGGGTCTACGCTAAGTAGGTACAGCGGAGATCCTGTTGCCACCTTCCGACTTCGTCATGAAATCAGGTACCTATATGACACAATCATTTGCTATAAAAATAATCAATTATTAGTCATTTATTGCTAGAGTTATTACATGTTTTTTTCTTATTTCAATCAAAAATAACCGAGGGACTTAGAGAATACGATGGTCAAATTGCATCAACTCATTTGGTAGAAAATCGGCTCTCACTTAACAAGTATTGCCATAATTAAGTATTATTTATTGCACGATTTCAAAACCTTGTTTAACCGCATAAACTTTTTTAAGGTAACATGTTGGCCTAGAGCACGGCAATTATGTCGTCATAATATTTACCTACGTCAAGTTCTAGAAAACTCTGTATGTATCCAGTATTTAAAATATTATTGAAAATACTTGGGGAATATTGGGATAAAAAGTACCCTATCCAATGACGGACTACATGCCAATCTTTATTGAAATATTAACATGCAAACACTTTCGCACCAATTCGCACACGATATTATTGTTTGTGCGCATTGACTGACCAGTTAGAGACCGCGCTGGTTCGACTCTGCGGGCGCGAGTTGAGGTTGGCCTCGGAGTAGTAGGGCCAGGAGTAGTTGGAGGCGGCGCGCTGGCAGGCGTGCGCGGGCGCGGGCGCGGCGCTCGGCGAGGGCTGCAGCTCGCTCTGCATCTGCTGCAGCAGGTCCTCGGCGGCGCCGAGCTGCTGCTTCACGGCGATGCCTCGCACCGCCGGCCGACGGTGGAATCCTGACCAAACGCACACCTATATGTATAGTTCCACACGTAAAATGTGACTTGGAGATATGAGTTCGCAAACTTGTCAAAAGTATCGTCGTAAGCGCCAAGTAAAAATAGGAGTTTATGTGACTGGTGCATAATGAGAGGCATTAATACACGAGAGTGGTTGGTGGTCATAAATGAGATCACACGAGTGTACGAAATCATAAGTTTCCTACAATATGTGAGAAACCTGTATCTGTGGTTGCCCTTTTTTATTAAATAACTAAATAAATTAAATTAAATTAAATTAAAGGGTCAAAGTTTTCATTTCTGCTGTTTGGATAGAAAAAGTGTTTTTTTCCAAATGAAGTTTTTAATGATAATATAGGGATATCTGGAAAAATTAAAATCAAAAAATTACTCTTTTGTCATTTGTACTACTGTATTGTATAAATAAAGAGTAATTTTGAGATTTCTGTTGTTCTACATATACCTATTTATCATCCTAAAAAGTTTACAACATGACGTTAAGATAGGTAGTTTTATTCAACAAATATTTTAAACTTTAATTCTTTGTACACATTACGTAACACGCAATATTACTAGACACTTACTTAAAGCACCGCCGTAAAACTTTTTATTTTTAAATACTCGTAGCTCACAATGCAAAATATCAATCCTCAAAGCAAAAATGAAAAATTTTGAATTCTCAAAACCAATATATTTATTATTTTGAATGTCCCACGACGCGACTAAACCGTGAGGAATGTAGTATACCGTAGTCATCATGCTCGTCGTCGCTGCTGGCCGGCTGCGACTCCTGGCCGTATCTCTGGCGCAGCCGCTCGGTGCGAGGCCCGGCCGCGCGGGCGAACGCCGCCAACCCGTCGTCGCCGTCTGCTGCGCCTTTCATATTGTTAAATAATGTCACATTAAGTAATGTCCAGTCCAGTAACAATGTCCGAATAAAGAGAAATGTGAATAATTTTGTAGCCAATATAAACCGAATAAAATAAATGATTTAAAAATAAATGTTTTAAAAAACAAAAAACCGCCTCCAAAAACGCAAAAAATAACTTCTTTAAAATTGTAGGCACCTAATAGGTTAGTCCAACTGACGTCGGCTTTTTGTTGAAAATGTTGTGGTCGCCGACTTCAGTTGGACTAACCTGTGCCTACAATTTTAAAGAAGTTATTTTTTGCGTTTTTGGAGGCGGTTTTTTGTTTTTTAAAACATTTATTTTATTTTATACTTTAACTTATATCAAGCGCGCCGCAAGCAACGCCGCGGGAAAGTCATAGTCATATTTGAACAAGTAAATATTATTCGTTGTAGGTAGTCGCTCAACCATCTTAATCGAGATATCTTATCGCCACCCTTGAAATCGGTACCATTGAGGAGTTCCGGTGGCCATCTGTGGTCTTCATCATCAGTTCCACTACACCAAATGATACTTTCTGAATGCAAATGCTAGACTTGTTACTAAAAATACTAAAATCGCTATAGGTTTGCCTACAATATTTGAGGAGTTCCCTCAATTCCTCACTGATCCCCTCATCAGATACAGATTTGGTGACAATGGGACCACCTCGGAAGTATACTCTATCAAACCAAAAAAAATAATTGAAATCGGTCGACAATTGACGGAGTAATCGGTGAAAATACATAAAAAAAAATACATACAGTGAAACGTATAACCTCCTCCTTTTTTGAAGTCGGTTAAAAAACAAAAAACCGCCTGTCACTTTTTTAGTTGAAAATATTGTGGTCGCCGACTTCAGTTGGACTAACCTATTAGGTAGGTACAGTCAACAGCATAAATAAGTGATCATTTATGTACCTTGTCGCTTTCAATCGTTTCACAATTTTGTACGACATTTCAAACACGACGTTAAAGTGACAAGGTACATAAATGATCACTTATTTATGATGTTGACTGAACCTACAATTTTAAAAGAAGTAATTGTTTGCGTTTTTGAAGGCGGTTTTTTGTTTTTTAAAACATTTATTTTATTTTATACTTTTTAGTGATCATAATACGCTGTTACGTAGCCCCACTTCTTAGTTGATATGAAACTTTAAGTTATTTCAAGCGCGCCGCAAGCAACGCCGCGGGAAAGTCATAGTCATATTTCAACAAGTAAATATTCTTCGTTGTACTCGCTCAACTATCTTAATCGAGATATCTTATCGCCACCCTTGAATTCAGTACCGTTGCGGAGTTCGGATGGCCATCCGTGGTCTTCATCATCAGTTCCACTTCACCAAATGATACTTTCTGAATGCAAATGCTGGACTTGTTACTAATAATACTAAAATCGCTATATGTTTGCCTACAATATTTGAGGAGTTCCCTCAATTCCTCACTGATCCCCTCATCAGATTCAGATTTGGTGACAATCGGACCACTTCCGAAGTATATTCTACCAAACTAAAAAATATTTTTTAAAATCGGTCCACAATTGACGGAGTAATGGGTGAACATATATTTTTTTTTTTTACAGTGGAACGTATAACCTCCTCCTTTTTTGAAGTCGGTTAAAAATTGATAAGAATAATCGGTGATCGAGGTATAGTTGTTTTGTCATACTTCAAATAAATCGTTTATTTATGTTTTGGGCTAAGAAAAAGTTGGTAAGATGTCATAAGTACCTATTTAGTATATAAAATGAATTAACAAGTAAACGATAAATATTCTAATTTGAACACTAACAAGCATCGATCTCGTTCCCTGTGTAAGTATACTCGTAGTACGCCTATTAGGTAAGTAATGGACAGCGCGGTACGAATTAGCATTCATATCAGCCGATAGACGGCAACTGCTGAACATATAGGTAGCCCAAGGATCTGGACATTCACGACCGCTCCAGCAAGCCGGATAGAGCAGCAGCGCCGCGCCAAAATCGATCCGTGAATGTCAAAGCTGTAGCGTTTAAAAGTACCTACTTGGCGCGGTCCATTGGATTTCCAAATCGACGGAAAGCCAGCGCGACGCGCCAACGCGCAATCCGAATGGAACTTTCTATAGTGAATGTCGAAATGCAACGTTGGAACACGCCACGCAACCGCGCCAAGCCAAATGACGTTGTCGTGATTGCGTTCTCTGGCTGCCATTTTCTAATAAAGACTAGAACGTAAAGAAGCGGAAACTGTAAATGTGGTCAAAATAATACGCCCACCCAGTTGTATTACACTCCATCTGGCGCCGAGACAAACGGCGCGTCCGTGAATGCCCAGCTTAGCCCGAATTCTGCGTTTAATCGTCCGTTTCGAGTACCTACCTTGTAATACCTAAATAAGTGTATTTATACTTATATTAAACATTTATAACTCAAGCACAAACATTCGCGTTCATGTCTTATTTTAAACGTGGATAATAAGATTCAAACCCTACACACAAACCACAATACGCTCTACAAATTTCAAGTTAAAAGTTAGTACAAACCATTTAATTCCAGAAGAGCAGTAAGCATACAATAATAGTTCATATATCTCCGCTAAGTACAAAAGTAGGTAGGTAGGGGTGATTCCACGGGCGTTTCAACCGCCGTCAGTCCGTGTCATAAATAATATTGAAAGAATGAGCTACACCAAGCAGCTAACATTCACACAGAGCTATACTGTTATCGTAATTCTTGCCACAATTGATCGAATTTTAATATATTATCGCCTATTTCTTAAATACTTAGGACAGCGGACTGATGGTGGTTCAAACGCCCGTGGAATCACCCGTAGTTAGGTTAAGGTGTGTACCCGGGGTGCCAGCCACGACGTCTGGCGCGGGAGCGTCGCTGTGCTCCTGCTCCAGCACGGTGGCCGCCGCGGCCGAGGTCCGCTCGCCCGGCGGCACGTAGTAGAAGCCTTCGTGGTGCGCCGCGCTGCCCACGCACGCCGTCAGCGGCGCCAGCGTCGATAGGAACTGCCTCCGGGGCTCCGGCCGCGGCTGCCACAAACGATTTACAACACTTGGTATTTATTAACGTAATATTAAATATTGACAGGTCTGGCTATAATCGCAAATGAGAGCGAAGGCGGTGTGTTCCAATATGTGACGTTGTTAAGGCTTTTGGCATACCAAACCCTTGCCAGAAGCAGCGCAGGTTATATGCGGGCCCGCGCGTATTGACTAACCTATATGGAATTGTACTCGGCACACCAAAAATAAGTGTGGGCTCGCGAGCTACCGGTCGACCAAACGGCAAGTCTGGACGTTAGACAGTCAGCAGGTCAGGCACAGCTCGTGCGATGGTGCACCAAGTTGTTTTCAAGATAGTGGCCGTATTGATCGGCAAATCGCGAGTTGTGCGCTCTCGCTAGGGGTTCCATTTCGTAATTACGTAATTTCGCAATTCCGTAATTACGGATTGATTTCGGACCTTTTCTAATTACGTTATTGTAATTCACAATTCCGTAATTACGTTAGCACGAATCCTTACTTTTTTATTGGAAAAACTGACGAAAATAGATTCAATTTTATTCTAAAATACATTAAATAATACATAGAATACCTAACTTACTCAAGGAAAAGGCACAGAAACCCCCGCGTACCGGTTATTCCCCGCCCCGTGTATTATAGTTTGACTCAGAAGGTTAGCATACTCCAACACGACTCGTGTTGGAGTATGCTAATTAGGGCTTCCATTCCGTAATTACGTAATTTCACAACTCCGTAATTACGGATGGATTTCGGACTAGGGCATCAAAAATTACGGACATTTCAATTACGTAACCAGTTACGAATTTATCTATTTAAAATACGTAATTACGTAATTACTTAATTTATCTGGTATATTATTTTAAAGCAAAAAAATCTGGTGCAAATTATTTATTAAAATTAAAAAATAGAAAAAAATATATAGCAACAAATCAAACAAAATAAAATTACCAATAATTCAAATATTTATAAAATCAACAGCAAAATGATAACATACATAAATTATATTTATGTATTAGATTTGATTATTTGTTCTTGGAAATGCGAGCACATGAATTATAAGATAACGCATTTATTAGGCACGCATCACACCGGTATCCTAAATCCTAATATTCGGGAGTTCCCCTTAATATATTTCTTTAGACGACATTGAACTCTATTGTTTATTGGACAACATTTATTTTCATTAAATACGAGTCGTCTGTAGTAGGTATGCTAACTATCCGAGCCAAACTATAACGTCTATAACACACGGGGCGGGGAATAACCGGTACGCGGGGGTGCCTTTTCCTAGAGTAAGTTAGGTATTCTATGTATGATATACCAATGTATATTAGAATAAAATTGAATCTTTTTTCGTCAGTTTTTCCAATAATCAAGTAAAGATTTGTACTTACGTAATTACGGAATTGTGGCTTGCAATAACGTAATAAGAAAAGGTCGTATCTTTACTTGTTTATTGGAAAAAGTGACGAAAATAGATCCAAACTTATCCTAAAATACGTTAAATCATACATAGAATACCTAACTTACTCAAGGAAAAGGCACAGGAACCCCCGCATACCGGTTATTCCCCGCCCCGTGTATTATAGTTTGGCTCGGATAGTTAGCATACCTACGACACGACTCGTATTTAATGAAAATAAATTTTGTCTAATAAACAATGGAGTTCAACGTCGTCTAAAGAAATATTTTAAGGAGAACTCCCGAATATTAGTATACCGGTGCGGTGCGGATAAATACCGATGGGGAAGTACGTGAAAATTACTTAAAAATTTCAATCAGATAAATTACGCAAGATTGATTACGTAATTGAAATGTCCGTAATTTTGGATGCCCTAAATACGACTCGTATTTAATGAAAATAAATTTTGTCTAATATACAATAGAGTTCAATGTCGTCTAAAGAAATATTTTAAGGGGAATTCCCAAATATTACGATTTAGGATACCGGTGCGGTGCGTACCTGCGGTGCGTAGCTGCCGCTTATCGGCCGTGTGCCGTAGCTCTGCACATGCCCCGCCCTGCCCAGCTCCTGACACGCCTGACGAATCATTAGGAGGACGCGTCCGATGAGGTCTTGATGCCAGACACCTCACCAAATCTAAATTTCGCGCGTCTTTGAGACTTTGAGAACACAATAATTCTGTACCGTTGTTCAGTTAAGCGAGGGTTTTTCAGAATACCAATTTCATGCAGTAGTAAGCGCTTATTAAAAACAAAGTCCCCAAAAACGCGTGCTATGCGCAGTGCATAATCTACCCAAAACACTCAGCACTTGACACGCGTTCAATGCTTGGCATCTTAACATTTTTCGGAATGAATAATCCTTTTCCAAGTTAATTTATTACTCTTTCCAGACTCTAAAGCTTCTATTTTAATTTCGCCAATATCGGTTAGCCATTAACCACAATACAAACGAAGAAGTAGGTAATGTATTCGTATACACTTATACTGAGCAAAACGAAATGATTTGCCGTTGAAATATCGAGTTACAACAAAGACAAGCTTTAACAAACAATACAAGCGGTATTGAGGGCTCGAGTCACATTTACAAACGACAAATGTTATCATGAAATACAAATTTATTGCACATACAGGCCTAACAGCCACGTTTATGAAAGAAACATGCGATTTTTTTTGTCAAATTGCGTATTTAGGTTAGACTCCTCCGTATACCCAGAGCCACTCGTGAATTATACTTAACATAAACAACGGAACTTGAAAT
Source organism: Acleris literana (assembly GCA_946894065.1). NCBI lineage: Eukaryota > Metazoa > Arthropoda > Insecta > Lepidoptera > Tortricidae > Acleris > Acleris literana. Next base: position 74,008,002 of record OX335668.1, on the reverse strand, counting down.
TTACATAATCCCCGAACCAACGTTCTGTCGTTTAAAGTAATCCCTCTTTGTATCAGTTATGAGTATGCTTAAAACGAAACTCTGAATTAATACCTACGTTACATTTTTAAATCATAACTGTACAGTTTGTGATGTTTTAAATGAGGCCTCCTTTTCATGTTCCGTTTCGACTTACCTACAAGTTACAAGACCGTTAAAGATGGGCGAGATAACAGATCAAAACCTAATGGCCTCTTAGGTCGAGGCTACACTAAACGAAGACGCGATGAGCGATTAATACTCGTAAGCCATTCAAACGATAGCTTTATATTATACACTAGAGGACGCCCGCGACTTCGTACTCGTAGGATTAGTTTCCCGCTACTCCTTTTGATCAATTTCTTTCTTCTTCTTCTACCAAATTATCTCTGTTTAAATTTAAACTTATTTTAAAAGTTAAGATTTAATTTAGTTTTTCTAATCTCGTTAGTGAAAATTGTTGTTCCTACTGTTTGACCTAGTTCTATGATGAATGTTGTTGCACTCCTGTTATTGAGGTACAGGTTAGATGTGATCCTTATTCATTAAGTTACAAAATGTATAGCCTTGTACTTTGTTGGTGTGCTAATTATTAAATAAATAAATAAATACTCCCCCTATTTCTTCCCGTTGGGGGTCGATTTTTGGAAAATCCTTTCTTAGTGCTCACTTACATCATGAAAGGAACGCCTGTACCAAATTTCAAGTTTCTAGGTACAGTAGTTTCGGCTGTGCATTGATATCTAAGTCAGTGAGTCATGTTTGCCTTTTATATATATAGATGATTGCCTTTTATATATAGATTATACGCTCGGCTGGGTGAATTTTCAAACAGGAATTGTTGGGTGTCACACGGGTGTAATTCGGAATATAATTATTAAAAACATATAAAAAACATAATTTTAGATTATTATTTTACACTGTCATAATTATTATAAGGCCATACATAATCATCATGCAAAGGAGAAGGCCCAAATAATGCCTGGAATGTACAAAGATGTCAAATATTTCAAAAAAATAGTCATAATTAAATATAACTAAACAGATTTAATAGAAGTCTGCTGAAATTAGGAGAAACAAACACTAATTAATTATTAGTATATTACTGGTGGTTTTATCATTCGTTAGTGTCGCGTTGCCACTCACGCAAAAAGTATTATTTATGCATGACAATTGTCATTAGTTTGTCTTAGCGAACAAAATAGGTCAAGTTAAATAGTTCTTACGTCACATGTTAACATTCACATTGATCTTAGCGACATATATTGTAGTTTTTTTATGGCAACATAACCTCTTTTATTGTAAAGAAAAATCTTCATAATAGCAAAATCCAAGTTTTTAAATAATTTTGAAAGAATTTTCGAAAAAAATGAGCTATTAAAATACTGCGAATATGACCACTCTGAGGTGTCACATTTCCTGCGCCTCTATTCTAGGCTGTAAAATGCAAATCGTATTTGACCTGTTATGGAGGTAGTACTTTTTTGTAATTTAACTCTCGCTCTCTAAGCGACTCACCGCTATGTTTGTATTTGGGTAGTTCTCACGAAATCTCGAAATTGGGTCTATAAATTAATTAATAATTTTGAATTTATTTTGTATTTGTTTTGCATGAATATCGTAGCAATCGTACCTAATTATGATACTAGATTTAAATTATATAGTGGTCCCCGAATAAACGAGTGAATAAAATTTTCCCTACAAACTACCTACAAATCGAAATGAGGGAATGACGGCAAGGGAATGACGAATTAAACCACAACAAAAAAAAACTCGTGACACAAAGACACACAGCAGTGTGTTCGGCTAAGTTCGATTAAAAAGCCGAGCGATACTGCAGTGTAGGTATATTAAGACGAACCCATTCAACCCTTTTTCCCACCCTCGTAACTTTTTCACAGTAGGTACAGTCAGGAACCTGTTTTTTACAGATCTTACAGCCCAGCGGGCTCAGACAAGATGCACTATGCTAACTAACGTTTCTATTCGATTCGTTTTTAAACCAATCGCGTCACTGGTAGACCACGTGACTTTTCGTATCACGTCATCTTCCAGTGACGCGATGGTTTAAAAACGAATCGAATAGAAACGTTAGTTAGCGTAGTGCATCTTGTCTGAGCCCTCTGGTAGTATGAAAATGAATGTTCTATCATATCCCTAAAGAGTTATTGATTTCTAAAAATGGTTTATTTTTACTCACTGACTGAATCACTCATGGTGGGCCGTCGAGAAAGCACTAGAAAACTGCAGAGTGGACCAGAGATATATTCAGGTGTTGAATCATCTCCACAAAGAAGCAACGGCATGTGTTAGCCTTCATAAAAAGACCGGAAAGTTTAAACTTGGAAGAGGAGTACGGCAAGGCGACACAATATCACCAAAATTATTTACGGCGGCACTTGAGTATATCTTTCAGCAACTAGATTGGTCCAATAGGGGAATATTAATTGATGGTGAGCGGCTGTCAAACCTGAGATTAGCCGATGATCTGGTACTTCTCTCCGATAACATTCAAGACATGATGGCCATGATCGAAAACCTACGAAGGGAATCTGGCAAAGTCGGACTGAAAATGAATGTGTCGAAGACGAAGATTATGACCAATATGCCTGCAGCAGATAACCTCCACTTGTCGGTAGATACCACCGATGAATACATTTACCTCGGCCATAAAATCACTCTCGGCTCTAAAAATCAGACAGCGGAAGTGGAACGCCGCATCGCGCAAGCGTGGGCAGCGTTCGGAGCCAATAAATTAATTTTTAAAGGGAAACTTTCTTTACGTCAGAAGGTGAGGGTCTTTGAGCAATGTGTCATGCCAGTGTTCACGTATGGTGCGGAGACAATGTCCCTCACGAAGCAGTCTGCTGAAAAGTTCAGAGTTGCACAGAGGGCAATGGAGAGATCCATTCTCGGAATTACCCTGTGTGACCGAAAACGTAACGAATGGATCAGAAACAAAACAAAGATGTGCGATGTTGTAACCACCATTACAAAGCGAAAGTGGGCTTGGGCGGGATATATAGCCAGGATGGACGCAAGCCGTTGGACCAGACGTGTATTGGAGTGGAGACCACGCGAAAGCACACGAGCGCGAGGGAGGCCACCCCAACGCTGGGTGGACGACATCAGACGGCACGCAGGCCGTGACTGGATGCAGAGGGCGCAAAACCGTCAGGAATGGAAGAGAATAGAGGAGGCCTATGTCCAGGAATGGAAAAATTTAAGGCTGATATGATGATGATGAACTAAAATAATGGCCTCAGAAGGGTGCCTCATACAGCATTTTTAATACAATTTGAATTTTTTCCTGGATAAATACAGGATGCCTCTGACCTTCGGGCTTTAAACGCAACGATCGATTCTACTCGATAAACTGAACTACTTTTGTTCTGCAACATTAAAAAATATCATAAGGGTAGATAACTAGGAAAATTGAGAATTGGATCGCGTACATTGAAAATTACATTTAACTTGTATGAAAAATATAAAATAATAATAATGACGAACAATTACCGGAAATATATCTTGACGGATGGCACGGTCGACATTTGTCGAGCATGCCGTTGCCCCGGCGAGTCCCTCAGGCATATAATTTCCGGTTGTTCGCATTTGGCCAACGGCGAGTACTTGCACAGACATAACCTCGTGGCCAGGATCATCCAACAGCAACTTGCTCTTCAATATGGTTTTGTTGAGTCTGAAGTGCCGTGCTATAACTGTACACCGGTACCAGTTCTCGAAAACGGTCGTGCTACGGTCTATTGGGATCGATCTGTCGTCACGGACAGGACTATTGTCGCCAATAAGCATGATATCGTGTTGACAGATCGATCTCAACGCCGGGCAGTGCTCGTCGACATCACCATCCCGCATGACGAGAACCCCGTGAAGGCCAAGCAGGACAAGCTCAGTAAGTACCTTGACTTGGCTTATGAGGTGACCGCCATTGTGGGATGTTGACTCGACGATCATTGTCCCGATAGTTGTTTCGGAAAATGGTCTTATAGCAAAGAGTCTCGACCACCTCAATAGACTCACGTTAGATGGCTGGATCAAGGGCAAATACAGAAGGCAGAACTCCTCGACACGGCACGTATTGTGAGGAGTTTCCTCTCTCTGCAGCCCTAACCGCTGGTAGCTTGAGCCCTGCCCCGCTGCCGGCGGCACTCGTAGGTTAGGTTTTTTATAATGTTTATTTTTTGTATCAGTATTGTTATTTTACTTTAATATTTGAATATTTGTTATAAAAAACCTAATTAACAGAAAATTTTATAAATATCAAGAATAATAATAATGATAATAAAAACATTTATTCACAACAACGCACAAATAAAGTAAAAATAAATAAATAAAGCTGCACAAAGTTGGAATGTGCCGGCTGTTAAGCCAGCGCTGGTCTTCCGTTGAGACCACTCACAATTTAATTTGGACATATTTTTAACAACTTACGGAACAAAAGAAGTTCAGTGTCAGGAGTAGAAACGATCCATGCATTTAAAGCCCCAAGATCAGAGGCACCCTGTATACATTAGCAACATATAATAAAATAAAAATACGCCACCGAAATTACGAAAAAACCATCATCTCAAAAATTCGCCTGGCTACCAACCTGCAACCAAAACCACTTGCGCTATTTGAATTGCACCTAAATGCGACATAAATAAACGATCAGCGATATCAATAGAGAATGTCAGCCATTCTAGATCTTTAGCTTACCGTATGTACTTCATTAAAATAAACAAAAGCGAAAAAAATATTTCGATACGTCAAATGGTTTCTGAGATATTGAATTTTAAACTTCGTATGCGGCGCTCGAAACCCGGCGGGTAGCGCTCACGGATGATGACGTCATCACTTAACAGCGGTGAGCGCCCTTATATGGTTGAGTAAGTTCACAGGACTATATCTTTTAACCGTAAAAAGTAACCATTTGAAATTTTCACAGAATACGTCTTATTATAAACTCTATCGTCTAAAATTATAAATTGAACAATAAATCAAATCCCAAGAGGGGGTCCCCATACAAGAACCAATAATTTAATGCACGCTCGGCGCACACGACCCGTTCAAACTGAATCGATTTGATCGCTCATTTCGACCAGTCTGTGTTGGTCATCGAGTTATCAACATCTGAATTTCGTCCTGGGCAAAACCATACTGCTTATTTGACATTTTACTGTATTTTCAACGTTATATTATTGATAGATCTTATTTCCTTGACAGTAATGGCGGCCGAGTTGAATACAATACGATAACATGTCAAAGGCAATATTGCTTTACCGAGGAGAACAGAGGGCCTGCAATATGGATGGCAAAACATAGTGAACTTTAAAATGAAGTTGTACTAAAGCAAAAATAAGAAATTATCCCAAATAATACTGGGCGAGTGTTAAAGTGCAGTCTTGTGTTTTAAAATAATGTTTCGTGAAATTGAGATAATTTTCCGTACAAGTGGTGGTATACAAATTGAATAAATTAAATAATTAAAAATAACAAAACCCGACGGCAGTAAAAAATCAACTGAAAAGCGAAAAACAAGCTCTATAATATATAGAAAATTGTAAGAGCAATGTACTTATTGATTTTTATAACAAATTAAATTTAACTTGAATATTGGAATAGGTGTTCCAGGCGGGGACAGGACAAGCTAGTCCAAATGTTTTTTTTTTTTTCAATAAATAGATTTTGTAATTCATTGCTTGTCCCCCCGCCTGCAATACCTTTTCCGATATTCAAGATAAATTTTAATTGATATAAAATTAAATATCAATAAGTACATATTACTCTTAAAATTCGCTTGCTTGTTTTTTGCTTTTCAGTTGTTTTTTTACTGCAGTTGGGTTTTTGTTACTTTTTTAAATAATTTAATTTATTTCACTCTTTTTAGTTTTTATTAATAAAACAGTGGTTTAATTAATTATTACTAAGCGATATTATGAGCTGTTTAGCTCGATTTTTTTATGTCGCGAAGCTACAAGAGGCAAATTACAAGCGAAATTCTTTCTAGCAAAAGGAGTTCATTATTATTACTTAACAGTACGTTTTTTCACTTCCCTATCAAAAATGGTAGCATCAAAGTGTTATAATGTATATATATTTGGAATGGGCTATTTAATAGATTTTATTTCATACCCATGTTTATTATCCGCCCTCCATTTCTTTTTCGCGGACGCCATTTTGAAATATTATATACCGTATGTCACTTCGACAATTTAAAAAAAATGCATTTATTTCGGACTATAGAATCCATATATAGTTTTACACACAGAACTTAAGTAACTATGTTAGTTAGCACCTAAACTTTAATGAAGGGAGGTCCAGTGCCTGATCAGGCCACTGTCCCATCTCTCAGCAACGACGGTCAGGAGAGTGTGGCGTCTGGCGTGGACTCTGCAGAGCGTCCAACGCGCGCGTCCGCGAACATCGCACGACGCACTACAGTATCGCGGCAGCCGCAACAGAACCCTGAACGCGACGTTGTCGTCGTACTGGTACACGCATTGAGTTTATAGCCTGTTGCGTGTACCTGGCACAGGCTGCAGGTGTACAGCGATGTACAGTACGCTCGAATAAGTGTTATTTTAACTTGCTAAACCTGCGGGCTATCATTTGGCCCGTCACGCTAGGCTAGTGCCCGGCGCTCCCTTTCAATATCTTCGTCTTCACGCATGTCGTCGGTAACCAAGTGCCCAAGGTATTAACGTGTATAATACTCAACAGCCTACTTCGAACAAATAATAGCGCTTTCAGTAGAGGGGCCGGCGCGGAAGCCGAACTGTGCGTCATGTAATCTCCGGTTTTATTTTTTACAATAGGTACCTATCACAATAGAGAATGTCAGCCAGTTTAGATTTTTGGCTTACTGACTTCCTCCTTTGTCCTTGACCTTAGTAAGGCCTTTGATTTTGTGTATCATTCGATATTATTATCCAGGTTGGATGCGTACGGAATAGAGAATGTCAGCCAGTTTCGATTTTTGGCTTACCGTATTATTCATTAAAAACTAAAAATTGCTGTAAAAAAATCATTTCGATACGTCAAATAGTTTTCGAGATATTAAATTTTAAACTTCGTATGCGGCGCTCGAAACCCGGCGGCTAGCGCTCTCGGATGATGACGTCATCATGAAAAAGTAAGTTTACAGGGCTATAACTTTTTAACCGTTATAAGTAGCCAGTTGAATTTTTCACAGAATACGTGTTATTATAAAATCTATCGTTTAAAATTGTACAATGAACAATAAATCAAATCCAAACAGGGGTCCCCATACAAGAAACATGAAAATAAATCATTTTTTTTATCATTTTTATACGGATTGCAGTTTTATAATAGCTTCTTATTTTGATGCTATTTTAAGCTTAAATTGTAGTCTAATTTTCATAGTTTCCGACTAAATAGCAATCTCAAGTAAAACTGCTACAAATATGTGACAAAACTGATTTTATCAACACGATGTTTTAGGCGGTCACCCATCCTGTTATAGACTACGCTTGTACTTGCTTAACTTTGTAAGTCGTAATATTTTTACGAATTCGTTTTGATGTTACTATGGCAGCTATGTTTATCTATTATTTTGTATTACATAACTAACTGTCTATCACTGACCGGCTTTTCTATTTGTAATGTTTGTCGAATAAGTTGGTTAAATAATATTAGAATAATAATCAAGCACTTTAAATTTTGGGATCGTGGTAATAATGCCTAGACCTAGCAAAGCGAGAGTGTTGTAGGTATGCAGGTAGGTACGTCTATCGACTTGGTAGCGCCCGCGCGCGAAATTTGAAATCGATGAAATGAATACACGAAGTATAAGAACTACTGCTAGGTCAATCAAAAATTCATGTTTTAAAGTACACTCTTTTATACAGTAGCGATATTAATTCTAAATTAACAAGAAATTTGTAAAGAAAGGCCTACCACCAAAGTTAAGCAACCATCGCTTACCTAAACATCGATCGTGTTGATTTAAAATAGGCACTTTTTAACATATTTGTAAGAGTTTTACTACAGTTTACTGTTTGGTCGTGTTTGTATGGAGTTTTGATTATTATCTAAACTTAATGTGACACCGAAATAAAAAAGCTATTATACAAATACAACCCGTACTTCGCCTTCCAAAGTTAAGCAACTACACGCGTAGTCTAAACCAGGATGGGTGACCGCTTAAAATATCGTGTTGATAAAATCAGTTTCGTCACATATTTGTAGCAGTTTTACTTGACATTGCTATTTAGTCGCAAACTACAAAAATTTGACTACAATTTAAGCTCAAAATAGCATCAAAATAAGAAGCCATTATAAAACTACAATCCGTATAAAAATGCTAAATAAATTGATTTATTTTCATGTTTCATGAAGGGGTCCCCTTTTGGGATTTATGGTTCATTGTACAATTTTAAACGACAGATTTTATAATAACACGTATTCTGTGAAAAATTCAACTGGCTACTTATAACGGTTAAAAAGTTATTGCCCTGTAAACTTACTTTTTCATATAAGGGCGCGTACCGCTGTAAAGCGATGACGTCACCCCAGTAAGATGGCCCCCGCGCGCTTTAATATTTTTGACCCAAATTTTAAACGTTCATAAAATCAAAACTACTGATTCTTTTTGAATAAAATAGAAAGTAGTATGTTCGTTTATTTATAAACTTTACTTCTACAAAGTTTCAAGCGATTTGGCGTACCTACTGACATTCTTCATTGTTCTCGTCATGAGCGACGGCAGGTATGAGTCGCAAATACATAAATTAAAAAACTTCGTTAGTAGGTACTCGAGGTAGGTGAGTTCCAGCAAACAGCAGGTGCTCTATACTCAAACGGTCGTGACCGATTATCTTAAATTAAGACGAATCGAATTACACCTCGTATGTTAAAATCCGTCTAGCCGTTTAGGCTGCATAGCGTGCCCAGAAATAGACATACTTACATACATAATTACATACATAATTACATATATTCATACATACATACATTCGCTCGAAAAACATAACCATCCTTCTGACGCAGTCGGGTAAAAAGAAATCAATTCGCAATATTCACTGCATTCTATTTTAGTCCTACCTTTTGTGACTCCTGGTGCACATCTCCCAGGTCAGGCGGCTGGTGGCGCACCGCGGGCGCCACGGACAGCGTGGACGACGACGAGCTGGACGACGCACTGCCGAACGCTTTTTCGTTGTTCCTGTCCACGCTGTTGTATGATTTGTCACTGGATTTGTCGCTAAACTTATCCGACGGCGCCCCGGCCGGCGGCGCCCGATGCTCTTCACCCTCTTCTTCCACGTCGCACGTCAGAAGTCGAATTCTTTCCGCTAGTGATGTTGTTTCTTGCTGCAATGTCAAACAAAGGGTTCAAGCATTATCTTAAAATAATTAATAACCTTTTTAAATCACAATTTGGATTCAGGCAAGGGAAATCGACGGAAAATGATGTGCTAAACTTAACATCACTTATATACAAGGAGGTAGATAAAGGTAATAAATGCTTAGCCGTTTTCCTTGGCTTACAAAAGGCTTTCGACACAGTCCGTCTTTCCACTCTTGTAACCAAATTAGAACGAGTCGGTGTCAGGGGAAGGCCACTCCACTTGCTGGGTGACTACCTACGGGATCGTAGGTAAAGAGTAAAGATAGGCAGCCATATCAGTTAGGACTCTGAGGTCACATTTGGGGTTCTGCAAGGCAGCGTACTCGGACCGACCCTATTCCTCGTCTACATAAACGACCTCACTGATATCAGCGTACAAGATGGTCATGTCACCCCGTATGCTGATGACACAGTAGTTGTATTCAAAGGCAGGAGCTGGGATGGCGCTTTTTGCCGAAACAGGACTCCAAAAAATCAATACGTGGCTTACCTCCAACTTACTTAAGCGTAACATTGAAAAAACAAATTATATTTGCTTCACTAAAACAATAGTACTCAACCACCTAAGGAATTAAACCTCAGAAAAACCTATTAGGAAAAACAACTCAACTAAATATCTAGCAGTTATAAATTGGATCAGCGTCTTTCATGGCACCCACATGTAGAATATTTAAATAACAGATTAAGAAGACTCACATGGATATTCAAAACTCTTAGATATGTTACTACAAAAACCTTATTAATCCAAATGTAT